>BPLT01000166.1:0-1290444 GCA_019656295.1 Rhododendron mucronatum var. ripense
TGCTTACACTTCACTGATGAGTGTGTTCTCTCTTTCCCACTTCCAGTTTATATTTCCATCGAAATAAATTGACCCTAGGGCTTTGTCCGTCTAACTAAGCTGGCTAGCATTTGTGCAACTTAGTCGAGACATTTCCTGAGTGAAAGTTGTTTCTTCTTAAGTTAAGTACTATGTTGTGCAAGTTTGCAACTTAACCTTTCAACCTGGTGGCTTTTTGTTTCAACTTGGGGTGAAGCTGAACCTGTCCTCTTAGATTCTTTTGCCTGGACATTTGGGGTAGTTTCAATGATATTTGTAGTCCCGTTGTTAGCTTTACTATTTCTGTTACCTTTTCCTTTAGTTTTGGTCCAATGGCAAAGGTTGAGAGCTGATCGTTTTGCTCTTTCTAACTATGTAGACCAATGAGTAAAGTATTGTATCTGTTGCTCGGTTGTTCACTATTTCGTTTTTCTTGAGTCATTTTTTTTGTGCTGTGTTGTCATTTGCTATGTAGGTCAAATGTTTTGGAAATAAGCAAAGCCTCCGAGCTGAACAGTTTCGATCATAGGGTTCCCACATTTCAACATCCCGTCCAAAGGCGTAAATGTAGATCACTTGCCCAAAAGAACCACCACATTAAACGTATAGATGCGAACCCCCCTCCTTACCGTACGTGCAAATTTTGATTTGAAATAATGCATGTACCAAACGGAGAAGAAACCAGGGGGTTGTAAATGGTTGTTCACGGGCGTCGGGGCAAGTGCTTGGTCTCGATGAGTAGGAGGCCACAACGGTTGCTCGATTTTGGCACCTTTTTCATCTTCGGTTAGTGGGTATTGAAAGCTTTCAAGTAACTACTCCATGTAAAACAATAACATACATCCATGAACAAGTTCCCTACGCCCCACCAATCAAATTGCAGCACCTTAGGAGAATAGGTCAGCGGTGGTGCGCCGATTTTCGCCAAGGGTTGGTCGCCAGAGGTAGACCCAGTACAAATTTAGCATTTTTCTTGCAAAAAGAAACTTCGAGGTGCAAATTTGAAACATTCTCCGTAAAGGAAAAGCAATCATCAAGCTAAGCCCATTTTTATCAAAGAATATGTTCATGTTCTAATTGTATCGTTTTTGTATGTACATTCTGCAGAATGAGCTATGTTGCTTGGAGTAAAACATGCCGCCGGTTTCAAGGATCAGAATTATTCAACCATTCTACCAAAACTGATTGCTCGTGGAGAGAGAGAGAGGGGGGGAGTTGTGGGTTGCAGCTGAATAGAAATGAAGAAGGGAGAGTAGTGCAGAACTGCAAAATGCTACTTAGTTTGAATTTACACTTTATAAGAATCTGTTTCAAGTCCGTATCTCATATTGCTTTTGTTTTGGAAGGAACCGTTAAATGGTCCTGGATATTGAACGCCATCACCCTAGCTATCCACGTATCTAATGTATGTGGATTATTACTTCATCATTGCAAGTATTTTGCTACTTTTGATGGGATTTCAGGGCGCCTCCTTAACTAGTCTGATTTTAATCTAGGTGACACAAAGGGACTTTTTGTGTCTTTATAGATTCTGAATGAAAATTGAAAGATTTGATCATGCTCCTACATTTATTCTATTGAGTTGATTTCTTACGTGCCAATCGACAAAATATTTAAAATATTAAACGGTTCAAATTATTTAGGAAGCAAATTCTTGTAAATTGCAGCCGGGGGCGGCCCTGTGGTTGATGAAGTTGCTCTTGTGGAGCATTCGAAAGCAAATAAAAAATCCTACGTTTCGTGTTGTTCTTGACGTTTTTGAGGTAAAGGAACCAAATTCATTTGTCTGGAGCAAGCTTACGTTGTTTTCTCAAAGCCTCCGATTGAGTAAATATATCAATCATCCATCTGTTTCCCATTGAATTCGGATAAGCCATACAAGAAACCTGGACTTGCCGAAACATGAAAAATGCCATCGTGGTATGCGGTTCACATTGCTGCTGCTTCCAATTTTTTTTTTCACAAACTAGCTGTTTCACAAGCGAAAGGCAGAAGTTCTTTTCAACTTGCCAAACTATAAGCCATTTCTTTTACATTGTTATTCGGTGATATTCGCAATTGTCAATTCTTCGTGGTGGGCTCGTGAAGGAATGGTGACGCTGGCTGTTATAATTTGAATGTCTTGGTCTGCAGCCTGAAAAGTTCATTGTTTGGAGACTGATCTGAATCCTCTATCCAATATTGGTTTCTGGTAATTTTTACTCTTCTGTTTACTGCACTGTACGTTGTATATGAAAATAACACAATTTTGTCCTTCTAACACACTTTTGTTCGCTTGGTTTGTTCCATAAATCTTAACTTTTTTTTTTGGGTAACCGAGGAACAACCCTGTAGCCGAGCCACTATTGGACCCAACTGCGCAATCCAAACCTCGGGGAGACTAGCACAGAAACCCACCGCTATGGCCCCCCACTTAAATCATGGTTTGCCTCCAGGGGGAATCGAACCCTGTTATGTTGCAGACGCAGGTTCGACCTTACCATGTCAGCAACTCATGGGTGGGTTCAATAAATCTTTACTTACCAAATATATATAGGGAAAGATTCAAGGGTACAAATTTTGATATGCTATCGAAATACGAAAAACCAGTGTGTTTTAACGAATTTATTGTAATTTAATTGATTTTTACACTCCATTTTTATCCATTTTCACTATTTTTTTTTTGTATTTATCTATGTAAAATTATCAAATTGCCCCTAGTATTTACAAGATACCGATCAATCAGCACCATGTAACTCCAATTGTGAATGTAAAAGAAAAGACAGTTTAGCGATTTAAAAAGAAGAGTGAAATTACTGCCCTAATAATGTTGTATTTTTTTTTTATCTCGGTTAATGTCGGCTAGGGGTGTAATCGAGCCTAAAATTTGAAAATGAGCTGAGCTTTTAACGGGTCAAACTCTTAGTGAGCCGAATTTGACTAATTTACTTAAACGAGTCAAACATATATAAATGAGCCGAAACTAGAGATAAGTCCAAAACTTGAGCCCAAAACTTGAGTTCAAAACTTGAGCCCAAAACTTGAGTTCTACGCTCGAGTCGATTACTAAAATGGTTGAGCCAAGCTACGAATGAGCTGCCCGTTCGTTTGCAGCCCGAAATTCTCGACCTCCGAAAAAGAACGGCTCAGATGCTGTGGGCCAGTTCGAAAGTGGGCCCATTCTGATTCGGACCTTAGCCCCACTGCCATATCTCTCTCTTATTTAATGACTCCCTTCCAGAATATTCTCAAATCTATAAATCAACACTCCGGCCGAACCTCTCTCTCTCTTCCATCTTCAAATCATCACTCTTTCTCTCTCCTAGGGTTAGGTTTTCAAGCACCGAACCAGAAACCATGTCGACCCCAAAGAAGATCGTCCTGAAATCCTCCGACGGCGAGACCTTCGAGGTCGAGGAGACCGTGGCCCTGGAATCCCAGACCATCAAGCACATGATCGAGGACGACTGCGCGGACAACACCATCCCCCTCCCTAACGTCACCAGCAAGATCCTCGCCAAGGTCATCGAGTACTGCAGGAAGCACGTCGAGGCCTCCGGCGCCGGCAAGGCCGCCGACGACATCGACAAGGACGCGGCCGACGAGGAGGCTCTCAAGAAGTGGGACGTCAAGTTCGTCGAAGTCGACCAGGGCGTGCTCTTCGATCTCATCTTGGTTTGATCTCTGTGCCTTTTTTTTAACGATTTCTCTGGATTTTTGATGTTATATTGCAGTGTTCTGAAAGTCGGTCTAGTTGGCGCTAGGTGGGTTTCTAGCGCCTAGATTAAAATTGTCCGAGTAGTTGGCTTTTCGATGTTTTATTCGTTTGATCATGTGGTTTGTTTTGATTTGCGGTGCGGAGAGTATGCCTTTTTCCACCCCTAGTTTTTTGTGACGGATTTGTTATGTTGATGCATGTATTTATTGTGTATTTCTATTTGTGTACTCTGACTCTCTGAGGGTGATTAGACAAGTTGTTTTCTGCTATTTGGACTATTATTTGATGTAAACAAGGAGAATGACCTGGCTTGAAATCCCTGTTTTTGTGGTTTAGTCTGTTTAGATGATTAGGGAAACTCTGGGCTGAATGTAGATTGTTCCAAGAATTGTCTGCTGTTATTTAGGAATTTTGGAATGGTTTTTCCGTTGGTAGATAAAGATAATTGCAAGCAGTAGAATAGTTTTGTTTAAAAAACCAAGTATAGTATAATGGGTTTTAAACGTTCATCAGTTTGTTTAGAGAACCAAGTATAGTAAAATTCCAAATTCGCATTGAGGCTTTCTGGTTTCTTGGTCAAGGAAAGAGAGCAAGAGCCCTCAGCTTATTCATGCAATACACGATTGTTATATGTTCTTTTTTCTATTCAAGCCTTAATAATGGATTGAGGTTTGGTTTTCTTTAAATTGTTTGATTACGCCGTAATTATAATTAAAATCAAACGATTTAGAACACATTTTGGGTTCCTTTTCTTAAATATGGTCTGACTTTTTTTTACGAGCAACTGTAGGATACATATTGTATTAGGATATGCGATTGTTGGAGACGTTATTGCATTAGTGGAATTTCGATTTAAAAATGATACAGGGTGGGATATGTTTAGTTTTTGGAAGGAGACGATACGGATCATAAGACACACTCATACACATGCCGTATCATAAGGTTTTTCTTGACTTATCACGCTGGGATAATTTGGAGTAAATCAGGCAATATTTTAAATTGTATACTAAACTGCTCTGTCTGCCGAGCAAAATCATTTGGATGTAGTTCTGGTTTCTGGGAAGGCTTAAGAACTGTATCTGATGATTTTCTAGACCTTAAGCGCTTGATTATCTAACGTGCTCTGTGTTTTCTTTTGCTTGTGGTATGGATGCCTCCATTAGTTTTTGTTACTGTTTTTTTTTTGTTTTGTTACATTCTCCGCTTCTGTTTCAACTCCGAATTTTTTTTTTTTTGTGGGATCAAGTATTGTCTAGAATCATTAGAAGCAATGTTCAATTGAAAGAGCCACAATATTTTGTGACTGAGTATGATGTTCTATTTTGGGTAGATAACTAGAAACAGTTGAAGAGGTTTGTATTCATGATTTGTTACCTTGTTGTGCACATTCTTATTATTGAACTGATATCATTAGTTTTTTCTATTCTTGTTTGTGGATATGAGATATGGTGTTGGGATGTCTATAAGCCGACATGGGGAAATGAGACACTGTATAGGCGATACTTTGTCATCTTCAGGAACTATTACCCTGTATAGCTGTTCTTTGTATTGCGTATAAGTGTTTCTGGAAAGAGTTAAGAAATGGATTTTGGTCCTCTATGAACAACTTGCACCGGGATGTTGATGCCGAGCATTTGCACATACTTTTATGGAGCATGTGTTGCTGGTGTCAGTATACGTTTGTTTTTCTAGGCATCCCAAATCAGTATTCTGTTTCCAGTGAATGTGTATGAGTCCTACACAGTTGCGCATACTAGCAAGTTTGTTTTATGCACTAACACATAGCTGTTCTAAAAGCGTTTCGGTGAATGTGTACGAGTCCCACGACTCCCATCTAGCTGCATGAATGTGCTTTATCTGACGATTTTCTGTGGATGAGAGTTCAGTCATATAATGATAAGCTGCCTCTTGTCGGATTTACATGCATGTATGTCTGTCAGTGTTTGTAAGACTACTTATTTTCTCATATACTTTAGCTTGTTATATTTTTTCTTTACAGGCGGCTAATTATCTGAACATCAAGAGCCTGCTAGATTTGACATGCCAGACGGTGGCGGACATGATCAAGGGAAAGACTCCAGAGGAAATCCGCAAGACCTTTAACATCAAGAATGATTTCACTCCGGAGGAAGAAGAGGAGGTTCGCAGGGAGAATGCTTGGGCATTCGAGTGAAACACCAAATGGGTTGGGCAAATATGTTAGTATCAGAGGATTTCCATCTTTTTGAAAGCTGCTTCGTACACATTCTGTTCATGTTAGTAGATATGCGTATGGATATAACAATTCTGAACGATATAACAATTCTGAACCATCTGTTTTCTTATGAAGTTGAACCGCGTGTTATCTTTCCATTGGCCGTGGAGTTGAGATTCTTAAATTGTTTAGATGTTTTTGCACTTTTCTCTCAAAGTTAATTACTGATATGCTTGCTCTCCCTCGTGTGTGCGAGCCCACGAAAAAAGAAACCGGATAGATTAGTGAGCATAATGGGGACTGAAAAAAGAAACGAAATGGGTCGTCAACAGGTCTGTGGAGGAAGATAACCTGGCAACCAGTTGGCTTCTCTCTTCCTCCCACTTGAGCTGATCCCTCTTCGTTTTCTCTCATTGGTTTTCTTCATTAACTTCACCCATTGATTGGTTTTCTCCAGCTTCCCCATGAAATCTGTCAAGCATGATCATATATCTTGGTGTAATTTATTCAACACTCCCGGAGTATCGCCTGGAGTTGGCTACATGATACTCTCAATTATTTACATAGCAACAATAATGCTGTAGGATTAGTATTATTCAAGAGGAGTACTACACCAAATGCCAACCAGGCCTCCACCTCCCACTCCCCCCTGGAATCCATGTGGAAAAGGCTTTGGGCTGTTCCAACAATGCCAAAAGTGTGCCATTTCATGTGAAAAGTCGTCAAAAATTGGGTAGCCAGCAAAGCCAATCTTTTTAAACGTAAGTGTGCCCCTTCTCCTCTCTGTCCCATCTGTTATAATGCACCTGAAAGCATAGAGCACACTCTCTTTCATTGCCCTTGGACAAGAGCTGTGTGGTTTGGTTGTGGGATGTCTTTTTGGACTACGGATCTTGATACCTCATCGGCTGCTATGTGGATGGAAGACCTTCTTTGCGGTCAAAGGGCCAAGGAAACTACTCTGGAGAATATGGCTGCCATCTTTCAGGTGCGTTGGGCCATTTGGAAGGCTAGAAATGCGTATGTATTCACAGGGAAGCCCCTAAATCCTGGGGATACAATTGAATGCGCAACTGGGATGAATCGTGATTATCTTCTTGCTTTGTTCAAAGGCCCGAAAGTTGGTACCACTCAACAACCCAGAGATAGAAGATGGTCGCCCCGCCCCCCCCCCCCCCCCCCTTTGTCTGTTCTAAAGTTTAACACAGATGGAGCATATAAATCCTCCTGCAGCGCTGCTGCCTTTGGTGTTATCGCGAGAGACCATGGTGGATTAGCTCAAATTTGGCGTTCAGGAAAAGCAATGGCATCCTCTACAATTACCATAGAGGCCTGGGCTCTTAGAATTGCTTGCGGAACTGCTATGGATCTTAATCTCTATGAGGTGGTCTTCGAATCTGATTGTTTAGAACTCATCAACTGCTTCAAAGAGTCCAATTCTACTACTCCATGGGAAATCCGAGCTTTGATAGATGATATTAAATGCTGGGCATCCGGTAAGAAATGGTCCTTTGTTTGGTGCCCAAGGGAAATGAACAAAGTGGCGCACTGGTTGGCCACGAATTGTCTTAATAGGAATTTTGTTTTTTCATCAGGTTGTATTCCGCATGAGCTTCAATGTCTTCTTAACTATGATGTAATCCGTTGATCTCGCCTTATATATCAGTGACCTTTTAAAAAAAAAAAAAAATTCACTCTTGTTGGGCGATTGAGAGTATGGTGGCGATTTCTTATTTGGTGAGAGTACATGTCTCAGTGCCACATGATATTCTGGAAGTATCCATTAATTGTCCGGTATGTTGGTACTATATATTCATCTATATTTTGCTTCCGGTTTCTGCAATTTCATTCCTTGTAGAACTCTGCGAATGGATGTTAAATGGACCAAATTGCCAGAGCAACCAGGAGCTCGTTCAAGATCGGTGCATCCAAGAAGTAAGCCAAAGTCGGATACATGTTTTGGGGTCGTTAAGTTGCTTGTTTGGTTCGTTTGTAGACCCTATCTCTCTGACTCTTGTTAAGCTTCCAGTGTCTTCAATTCTTCCCCCCTTTCATGTACATTTTTTTTTCGCTTCTTCCTACAAGCTGCTTTCGCTTGACTGATTTTCTTGTTATCTACTTTACCAAATTCCTGCTAGAACAATACGATCTAATTGTCTTCTCTCCTTTCTATTCATTTGTGACTTATATATATCAGGATATCAAAGTGAGAAACATGTTTGACAGCATTTTCTTTTTTTGATAGAAAGAGAGGAGATTTTATTTATTTGAGAGGCGAAAGCCTAAACATCAGAAAGTTGGCACCCCATGGGTAGAATAGACGTCCACAAACCGGACAAACCAAGCAACACAATTATCATGAAAATAAATAAAAACTTAGCTATTAATTACTACAACCATCCTAAAAAAAAGAAGCTGTCCTATAGTTAAATTGAGCAGAACAAGAAGATGCAAATAGGTAGTAAGCAACTAATTAAGCATGCAAATTACTAATTATTAAGGTTAAAAATCATCTGAACCATGAAGAAGCTCTCTGTAGATTTCAGATGATGCCCTAGCAGCACCAAGCTCTTTCATCAGTTGGCTTCTCTCTTCCTCCCATCCATGGCACTTATCAATGTACTTTTGAAGTATGATTTCGTACTTGGCATGGTATTTAGCTTCCAAGCTCTGAAATTCTTCACTAGTACAACAACTCCTCCTCCTTAATTCTTCCATCGACTCCTTCAAACTAACTGCGAGTTTAGCTTTCTGTTGTCCGGTAAACTCCTCGTCTATTATGTCGTTCCTTTCGTCTTTTGCTTGCACTTCTTCCTTTGATTCCTTCGAGCTAAGATCAAGTTTAGCTTCCTGTTGTCCGGTATTTTCCTTGTCTATTTTGTTGTTCCTATTGTCTTTTGCTTGGAGTGCAGCTCCGAGTACTACAGCCACTATAGGCATCACTGAAATCGCGCCTCCGGCAAGGCTCCCAAATCTTAAAGTTTCAATGATTGCAACCCCGGTAGCTATCACTAATGTCGCGGCTCCGATTACTGCAACTTCACTAGCATTTGCATCAACCCGATCGTTAGCCATCTACACAAAGAATAAACTTTCAAACACAATTACTGGAGAAAAGTAAAGAAGTACCACAATGATTGTTCCATTTGCATGTCTAATCGTAGTGCCAAA
Source organism: Rhododendron mucronatum var. ripense (assembly GCA_019656295.1). Taxonomy (NCBI): domain Eukaryota; kingdom Viridiplantae; phylum Streptophyta; class Magnoliopsida; order Ericales; family Ericaceae; genus Rhododendron; species Rhododendron mucronatum. Next base: position 9,081 of record BPLT01000166.1, read on the forward strand.
TATGGATAAATTATGGGTTAGAGCAGCAAAATAAGAACAGACCACATACTCATCAAACCACAATCAACCCATAAACAGGGCTAGATGAAAGAACAGAACTACATACATACAATCAAGCCATAAGACAGCTTTCTTTTTGCCCAATAATCTATATTTTTGAAGAAACTTATTTATCAATAAGAGGGAGGCAATCTGCTGCAGAGAGTTTGGTAGAAATGTGAGTGGGACTGCCAAGTACCTCACATGAAGAAAACTAGATTGGAATCCCATCAAGCCACAAAGCCAAAGCTTTTAGCTAGTATTTTACTTAGGCCAAACCCAGAGATCCGATTGCTAAATGTCTGTGTTCAATGACCAAATTGATGCTTAGATTTTTGATTCATTGGTTGCTCTTTTACTGCAACATAACATTCTTGGGCTGCATCATGCAGGGCATCTAGGCTCTCACTTTTTCGTAAGTTTCAAACAGAGCATTTAGTCTCTCTCTCTCTCTTGCACTCTTTGTCTGCCTCTCAGATACACGATCTCACACACACACGCATGCACGCACGCACTCTATATACACCGTCAACCATACATTACTAAAAACAAAGTGCCTATTACTTGGTTTTTACTCCACTTGCTGCAATATATCACAACATTTTTTGCTATCACAAAATGTATGTCCTTTTTTACTTTTCAATGGATATGTTGGGGTGCAGTTTTTATTTTGCCCTTTCTTTTGACTTCATTCAAGATGTAAAAAAGAGAGGACTTCATTCAAGATACTCCCTCTGTCCCTTTTAGAGTCTAATATTTTATTTTGGACTATCCCTTAATAAATGTCCATTTTGTAAAGTTAGTAGGTAAAAATTGATGAATTTTCTATTTTGCCCCTAACAGTAGATTCTATTTTGAAAAGTTAGTGAGTAAAAATTTAATGATAATGTCTCCATAGAGGGTAAGTAGGGAAAATTCAGATAAAAGTTAATGTGAAATGTGTAATGTGTAATGATGATATCTGCTTAATAAGTTGGAGCTACAAAGCAGGGCACTTAAAAATGGATGAAGGGAGTATCAAATAAGGTAGTATTTTGGGAAATTAAATTATGTTTCATTTGTAATGATGATGCTTCTTGAAGAGTTTGGATTCTCTAAAAAGCCCCCAAACATTGTGTGACGGAGGAAGTAAGACCAACAATTGTCTTAACCAAGTTTCCCCGACCGCCTCTTATTTTTTTTTAAGAAAAATTGCCATACGACTGTAATCTTGTCTTTGTCGTCCTCGTATTGGGTTTTCAAATCTGTGCTTCATAGCCAGATTTGGGCATACGCCAAGGAACGTGTACGCTTGTGTATATAGGGTTTTCATGCATGTACGTACCTGTAGAAGTGAAGAGAAGAGCGCGATGAGGTAGAGAGAGTTGGAGAGAATAAGAATGCTGACGGCTACAAACAAGATGCTGCCCCAGACGTCTGGGGGAAACCGGTAGAACGATAACACTAGAAAGGCTGCGGCGCCTCGTTCGATCCAGAAAGCTAGGCACACAAGGTTTTCGGTGAGTCCTCGAGATTTGTTACTATCATTCCCTACAGAAGGAGGAAGAGGAGGAGGAGGCTCTGCTCTATCTACCTGCTCCTTCGCCATTGATGCTCACCCAAATCAAATGAGAGAGAGAGAGAGAGAGAGAGAGAGAGAGATTGCGGGTGTGTATATGTAACACAGGGAGAGAGGAATGTATATTGGAGCTAATTTCCGTTACTAGTAAGGAAACCGTTATAGGGAATATACAGAGATTACATTTAAGAGTTTTGACCCAACGGAGTAATGCCTGGAAATAAAACCTTTAGAACACGATTCTAGGAAATATTATCCAATCCTCCTGCGACACCGGCACGTGGTATTGTTCAGGCCACTTTTGCACCACGCATTTGATGTGGGTCCACGACAATTGTGTAAATTCCACCCCAATGTATGATAAAAATGGGTTTGGGACACCATGTGGTGATGTCCGATGAGCACCAAATAATTTCTTTAATTCCAAAGCAAAAAAACTTATTAACTGTCAGGAACAGGAAGAGAACCAAGTAACTGAAATAAAACTTTAAAAAAACTAATTTATCAAAAACTGAATAATCTCGTGAGCTTCAGTGAATGTGTATGAGTCCCACGACTCCCATCTAGCTGCATGAATGGGCTTTATTTGACGATTTTCAGCCACATATAATGTTAAGCTGCCCCGGCCCTCTTGTCGCATTTACGTTCACGTCTGTCTGCACATTTACAGGCGGCAAATTATCTGAACATCAAGAGCCTGCTAGATTCGACATGTCAGACGGTGGCAGACATGATCAAGGGAAAGACTCCAGAGGAAATCCGCAAGACGTTTAACATCAAGAACGATTTCACTCCGGAGGAAGAAGAGGAGGTTCGCAGGGAGAGTGCTTGGGCATTTGAGTGAAAAACCGAAAGGGATTGGCAATATGTTACGATGATTGATGAGTACGTTTTTGGACACTAATAACCGAGCATGGAGAAGCAGCCACACGCAGCTAATAATTACTCGGTCCTACTACTCTGGTCGGCCAGCTAGCCTGGCTCGAAATAGCACGATGTCTGCTCGGAACGACACGGCGCTTGCTCGGTCGAGTATCTTTGTTCCGCGACTGGAGCATCATGGGAGGCAGTTGTAACTCCCCACGACTCCTTGACTAACGGCTCACAAGTCACAGGGCATACAGCTCTCAGCCGCTCATGGAGTAACCGCCGTCCACAATGAGGCAACCGCCATCCACTTCCACCATCTAAGTCCATGATCTCAGGGATTATCTGACACTGTAAATTCTCCTATAAATATCAATGATAACGAGAAGGAAAGGTATGTGCTCTGTTCTTTTCTCAATTGACAAGGTTTACTTCTCTCGAACACCGCTCTAACTTACCATCGGAGGGTCCACGAAAAAAGAATCCGAATAGATTAGTGAGCATAATGGGGACTGAAAAAAGAAACGAAATGGGTCGTCAACAGGTCTGTGGCGGCAGATAACCTGGCAACCAGTTGGCTTCTCTCTCCCTCCCACTTGAGCTGATCCCTTTTCGTTTTCTCTCATTGTTTTTCTTCATTAACTTCACCCATTGATTGGTTTTCTCGAGCTTTCCCCATGAAATCTGTCAAGCATGATCATGTATCTTGGTGTAATTTATTCAACGCTCCCGGAGTATCGCGTGGAGTTGGCTACATGATACTCTCAATTATTTACATAGCAACAATAATGCTGTAGGAGTATTATTATTCACTCTTGTTGGGTGATTGAGAGTTTGGTGGCGATTTCTTATTTGCTGAGAGTACATGTCTCAGTGCCACATGATATTCTGGAAGTATCCATTAATTGTCCTGTATCTTGGTACTATATATTCATCTATATTTTGCTTCCGGTTTCTGCAATTTCATTCCTTGTAGAACTCTGCGAATGGATGTTAAATGGACCAAATTGCCAGAGCAACCAGGAGCTCGTTCAAGATCGGTTCATCCAAGAAGTAAGCCAAAGTCGGATACATGTTTTGGAGTCGTTAAGTTGCTTGTTTGGTTCGTTTGTAGACCCTATCTCTGACTCTTGTTTAGCTTCCAGTGTCTTCAATTCTTCCCCCCTTTCATGTACTTTTTTTTAGCTTCTTCCTACGAGCTGCTTTCGCTTGACTGATTTTCTTGTTATCTCCTTTACCAAATTCCTGCAAGAACAATACGATCTAATTGTCTTCTCTCGTTTCTATTCATTGGTGACTTTATATATCAGGAGATCAAAGCGAGAAACATGTTTGATAGCATTTTCTTTTTTTGATAGAAAGAGAGGAGATTTTATTTATTTGAGAGGCGAAAGCCTAAACATCAGAAAGTTGGCACCCCATGGGGATAGAATTGTTGGGGATGCAGACAACTTTCAGCAACAGAGTTCAGCAACAAAGGTCCGTGACCAGCGCGGAGAGTTCCGCGATAGGCAAACACGCAGTCAGGCTCGCGGCAGGTAGCGCGCGACAGACAGGCTCGCGGCCGAGATGGGTCGTGGGCCGCGGCCCAAGTTGGTTGGACAGGTCCATCTATCACTTAGGGTTTGCCTATAAATATAAGTTGCTGTATTCATTATTTTTTAGAGCAGTTTGCTATAGAGACTGTACAGAGAGAAAATTTCTAGAGAGGTTCTAGTGAGAGAGAGAGTGCAAGAGAAAACTTTTCTCAGAGAGGAAGGAGAAGACTTGTAATCTTTCGTTTTCTTTCGTTCATAGTGGACTGGTGTGGCTCCCGAGGACGTAGGCAAGTTGCCGAAGCTCGTATATCTGTGTGTTCTATTTTTCTGTTCCTCTTTCTCTTCTTTTTCTCTGGTTTGTTTTCTGTTACGATAGTATCCCAAGATCCTGTGTGTGTTTTGTTCGTTGTGAGTCTGAGCATGAGGCTCCGATTTCCCAACAACTGGTATCAGAGCCGCGGTTGCGGTAAGGGTGTTCAACAGTTTTCCGATTGAAGCTTTTGGGCAGTCCGGATTTCAGAGGGAGCTATGGGTTGAGAAGAAGGGAAATCGAAGATCGAGAAGTTCGATGGATCGGACTTTGCTTTCTGGAAGATGCAGATGGAGGACTATCTGTACTAGAAGGATCTTTACCGGCCGCTGCTGGGTAAAGAGAAAGGAAAGAAAAAAGTCGGGGAGACTGATGCGGAATGGGATGTTCTTGACCGGAAAGCGATGGGTCTAATCCGGTTATCACTCTCGAAGTCAGTTGCGCACAATATACTGAAAGAAAAAACCGCGTCCGATCTGATGGGTGCGCTCGCGGAGATGTATGAACAGCCGTCCGCGGCAAACAAGGTGCACTTGATGAAGAAGTTGTTCAACTTCGAGATGCCTGAAGGAGGTTCGTTTATGAAGCATCTCAGCGAGTTCAATACAATAGTGGATCGGTTGATCTCTGTTGGTATTGAGTTCGATGACGAGGTTCAAGCTTTGTTGATCCTGTCTCAGTTGCCAGAGACCTGGCAGGGTACGGTTACTGCGATTAGTAATTCGGCTGGGAAGGAGAAACTCAAACTGAATGATATAATCAGTTTGATTCTAACTGAGGAAGTTAGAAGGAAATCGCTCGAGGGAGCGTCGGGCTCTAGCGGTTCAGGTTCCGCTCTAAGTTTTGAGCAGAGGGGCAGAAGCCAGGCCAGGGGTGGTCAGAACCAGAACAAGAGTCGGTCGAAGTCGCGTGGCAAGAAGTCCCGCGGCAAAAGTCAAGTACGCGGCATTAAAGGTGAATGTTGGAACTGTGGCCAGGCGGGTCACATGTCTTCAGTTTGCAAGGCTCCAAAGAAGAATAATGGTGAGCAGGAGGCCCACATCATGCAAGATGCACTTATTCTTTCGATGGACAGTATCGCGGAGTCATGGGTGATTGACTCAGGCGCGTCATTCCACGCGACTGCTAGTAAGGGTGTTCTGAAGAACTATGTAGCAGGCGACTTCGGGCAAGTATACTTGGGCGATGATGAGCCATGTAGTATAGTGGGAATGGGCGATGTACAGATTGAAACGCAGGGGTTTAAATGGTGTTTGAAAGATGTCAGACACGTCCCGCAGCTGAAGAGGAATCTTGTTTCAGTTGGGCAACTGGGAGCAGTGGGATATACCTCAACATTCACAGGAGACGCATGGAAGGTCTCCAACGGTACCATGGTGGTAGCGCGCGGAAAGAAAGTAGGTACTCTCTATTTAACTTCACATGGGAGTTATTCACTTACCATCGCGGAGGGACTCGCGGGGGTGGTCTCGCGCGAGGATAGCGAAGGTCTCGCGGAGGTGGTACCGCGCGAGGGTAGGCTCGTGGAAGGTCCGCAGCCAGAGAGCCAAGTGAGTTCAAGTTTGTGGCACGACAGGTTGGGACATATGAGCGAGAAGGGGATGAAGATTCTGCAGACACAGGGGAAGCTGCCAGTTGAGTCAGTGGATTTCGACATGTGCGAAGACTGTATCTTCGGCAAGCAGAGGCGGGTTAGTTTCCAGAAAAGTGGCAGACCTCCCAAGCTAAGCAAGCTGGAGCTTGTTCATACAGACGTATGGGGTCCCGCACCAGTGCATTCTCTCGGTGGGTCGAGGTACTTTGTTACTTTCATCGATGATCACTCGAGGAAAGTATGGGTCTATTTCATGAAACACAAGTCAGAGGTATCCGAAATTTTCATGAAGTGGAAAGCCAGAGTAGAGAACGAGACAAACTTGAAGGTGAAGTGTCTGAGGTCAGACAACGGGGGAGAGTATGAATTGGGAGAGTACAAGAAAGCCTGTGCTCTATTCGGGATTCGTTTAGAGAAGACTCTTCCAGGAACTCCGCAGCAGAATGGCATCGCGGAGCGGATGAACAGGACTCTGACAGAGCGTGCGCGGAGCATGCAGATACACGCGGGATTGCCCAAGGAGTTTTGGGCAGACGCGATCAGTACAGCAGCATACTTGATCAACCATGGGCCATCAGTTCCGTTGAACTTTGGGATACCGGAAGAGGTTTGGAGCGGTAAAGAGGTAAATCTCTCACACTTGAAAGTTTTCGGTTGTGTTGCTTATGTCCACCTCAGTGACAAAGTCAGAGACAAGCTAGATGCTAAGTCATTGAAGTGCACGTTCATTGGGTACGGCGGCGATGAGTTTGGTTATCGTTTCTGGGATGAGAAAAACAGGACGATAATCAGAAGCCGGGATGTCATATTCAATGAGTCAGTACTGTACAAGGACAGGGATAGCAAACAATGCAGTGGGAGTTCTACTGAGGACCGCGAGGGTCCCGCAGGGGTGGTCGCGCGAGAGGATCGCGAGGCACCCGAGTACTTTAGTTTGGAGGATCTTCCAGAAAGCATTGGGGATGAGTCAGGATCTAACCGGACAGAGTCTGGGGCAGTTCCAGAGACAGGGTCTAGCTCACCGGCTGCCGCGGTAAGGAGATCAACTAGGGTACCTAAACCTAATCCAAAATACCTTTCGTCGCTGTATTATTTGCTTTTGACAGATAGCGGGGAACCATCTTGCTATGACGAGGCTTTACAGGTCGGTGACGCTGTGAAGTGGGAATGTGCTATGCAAGAAGAGATGGATTCTCTTCACTCGAATGTGACTTGGGAGTTGGCGAAGCTTCCCGTGGGGAAGAAGGCGCTACAGAACAAGTGGGTATACCGCGTCAAGCAGGAAAGCGACGACAGCAAAAGGTTTAAGGCCAGATTGGTTGTGAAGGGCTTTCAACAGAAAGAAGGGGTTGATTTCACGGAGATTTTTTCCCCAGTTGTGAAGCTGACCACTATTAGAGTGGTATTGAGTTTGGTGGCTGCTGAAAATCTCTACCTTGAGCAGTTGGATGTTAAAACTGCGTTTCTTCATGGTGACTTGGATGAAGAAATCTATATGAAGCAACCTGTTGGCTTCATTGAGAAAGGCAAGGAAGAGATGGTGTGTAGACTCAAGAAGAGTCTATATGGGTTGAAACAGGCTCCTAGACAGTGGTACAAGAAATTTGACAGTTTCATGCAGCGCAGCGGCTACACGAGGTGCCACGCGGATCACTGTTACTACCTTAAACGATGTAAGGCGAGCTACATAATTTTACTACTTTACGTAGATGATATGCTTGTGGCTGGGTCCTGTTTACAGGAGATAAATAGGTTGAAGCAACAGTTGGCAGCAGAGTTTGCCATGAAAGATCTGGGTGCAGCGAAGCAGATACTTGGGATGAGGATCAGCAGGGACAGAACTCAAGGGGTCTTGAAGTTGAGTCAAGCTGAGTATATTGAACGGGTTCTTGAAAGGTTCAATATGCAGAACGCCAAGGCAGTTGGCGCGCCTCTGGGAAGTCAGTTTAGACTTTCTGACATGCAGTCTCCAAAGACAGATGCTGAGAAAGAGCACATGGCCAAGGTACCGTATGCCTCGGCCATCGGTAGTCTGATGTACGCGATGGTCTGCACGAGGCCGGACATCGCTCATGCAGTGGGAGTTGTGAGCAGGTTTGCGAGCAATCCAGGGAAGCAGCATTGGGAAGCTGTCAAGTGGATACTGAGGTATCTCCGCGGGACCGCGGATGTGCCATTGTGTTTTGGGAGAGCAGATTTGGTGGTGAGAGGATATGTGGATGCAGATTTCGCGGGTGATCACGATACAAGGCGAAGCACCACAGGATATGTCTACACTTTGGGATCAACAGCGGTGAGTTGGGTCTCGCGTCTACAGAAGTTGGTAACTTTTTCCACGACAGAAGCTGAGTATGTAGCAGTCACGGAGGCTGCTAAGGAGATGATTTGGTTGAAGGCTTTTCTGGGTGAGTTGGGTTTGAAGCAGGAGAACAGTGTTCTTTTCAGTGATAGCCAGAGTGCTATACACCTTGCGAAAAATCCAGTGTTTCATGCTAGAACGAAGCACATTGATTTGAGGTACCATTTCATTCGCTCGCTTTTAGAAGAAGGGGAACTGTTACTGGAGAAGATTTTGGGGAGCCAAAATCCGGCAGATATGTTGACAAAGTCGGTCAACATCGAGAAACTTCAGTTGGCCTTCGCGCATGAGGAGTTGGAGGGCCGGAGTCGCACCAGGAGGGGTGAAGTTCACTACGTCCGCTATTGATTGAGGTTGTTGATATTGGTTTGCTTCAGTTATCTTCAAGTGGGAGATTGTTGGGGATGCAGACAACTTTCAGCAACAGAGTTCAGCAACAAAGGTTCGTGACCAGCGCGGAGAGTTCCGCGATAGGCAAACACGCAGTCAGGCTCGCGGCAGGTAGCGCGTGACAGACAGGCTCGTGGCCGAGATGGGCCGTGGGCCGCGGCCCAAGTTGGTTGGACGGGTCCATCTATCACTTAGGGTTTGCCTATAAATATAAGTTGTTGTATTCATTATTTTTTAGAGCAGTTTGCTATAGAGACTGTACAGAGAGAAAATTTCTAGAGAGGTTCTAGTGAGAGAGAGAGTGCAAGAGAAAACTTTTCTCAGAGAGGAAGGAGAAGACTTGTAATCTTTCGTTTTCTTTCGTTCATAGTGGACTGGTGTGGCTCCCGAGGACGTAGGCAAGTTGCCGAAGCTCGTATATCTGTGTGTTCTATTTTTCTGTTCCTCTTTCTCTTCTTTTTCTCTGGTTTGTTTTCTGTGACGATAGTATCCCAAGATCCTGTGTGTGTTTTGTTCGTTGCGAGTCTGAGCACGAGGCTCCGATTTCCCAACAAGAATAGACGTCCACAAACCGGACAAACCAAGCAACACAATTATCATGAAAATAAATAAGAATTTAGCTACTTCGTATTAATTACTACAACCATCCTAAAAAGAAGAAGCTGTCCTATAATTAAATTGAGCAGAACAATAAGATGCAAAAAGGTAAGTAAGCAACTAATTAAGCATGCAAATTACTAGTAATTATTAATGTTGAAAATCATCTGAACCATGAAGAAGCTCTCTGTAGATTTCAGATGATGCCGTAGCTGAACCAAGCTCCTTCATCAGTTGGCTTCTCTCTTCCTCCCATCCATGGCACTTGTCAAAGTATTTTTGAAGCAGGTTTTCGTACTTGGCATGGTATTTAGCTTCCAAGTTCTGAAATTCTTCACTAGTACAACAACTCCTCCTCCATAATTCTTCCTTCGATTCCTTCAAACTAACTTCGAGTTTAGCTTTCTGTTGTCCGGTAAACTCCTCGTCTATTATGTCGTTCCTTTCGTCTTTTGCTTGCACTTCCTCCTTTGATTCCTTCGAGCTAAGATCAAGTTTAGCTTCATGTTGTCCAGTATTTTCCTTATCTATTTTGTTGTTCCTATCATCTTTTGCTTGGAGTGCAGCTCCGACTACTACAGCCACGATAGGCATCACTGAAGTCGCACCTCCGGCAAGGCTCCCAAATCTTAAAGTTTCAATGACTGCAACCCAGGTAGCTATCACTAATGTCGCGGCTCCGATTACTGCAACTTCACTTGCATTTGCATCAATCCGATCGTTAGCCATCTACACACAGAATAAACTTTCAAACACAATTTCTGGAGAAAAGTAAGAAGTACCACAATGATTGTTCCATATGCATGTCTAATCGTCGTGCCAAATATGGATAAATTATGGGTTAGAGCAGAAAAATAAGAACAGACCACATACTCATCAAACCACAATCAACCCATAACCAGGGCTAGATGAAAGAGCAGAACTACGTACATACAATCAAGCCATAAGACAGATTTCTTTTTGCCCAATAATCTATTTTTGAAAAGACTTATTTATCAATAAGAGGGAGGCAATCTGCTGCAGAGAGTTTGGTAGAAATGTGAGTGGGACTGCCAAGTACCTCACATGAAGAAAACTAGATTGGAATCCCATCAAGCCACAAAGCCAAAGCTTTTTAGCTAGTATTTTACTTAGGCCAAACCCAGAGATCCGATTGCTAAATGTCTGTGTTCAATGACCAAATTGATGCTCCGATTTTTGATTCATCGGTTGTTCTTTTACTGCAACATAAAATTCTTGGGCTGCATCATGCAGGGCATTTAGGCTCTCACTTTTTCGTAAGTTTCAAACAGAGCATTTAGTCTCTCTCCTGCACTCTTTGTCTGCCTCTCGGATACACGATCTCACACACGCACGCACGCGCACACTCTATATACTCCGTCAACCATACATTACTAAAAACAAATCTTCTATTATAGTGTCTATTACTTGGTTACCACTCCACTTGCTTCAATATATCACTACATTTTTTGTTATCCCAAAATGTATGTCCTCTTTTACTTTTCAATGGACATGATGGAGTGTAGGGCCGGCCCTGGGCATAAGCCCACCAGGCGGCCGCCTAGGGCTTCCTCTTTTAGGCCAAATAATTGGGCCCCCAAATAACAGAATATGTAAACTATTTCACAACTAGCCTAATACGGTAAGTTGTCTGCTCCTTTAGGAGCGCGGGATCGCGTGTTCGATCCCTGCCCATACATTTTTAATGTAAAATTTTGGAACCTGTACAAAAGGAAAGGTTAAAAGCAGTGCTCTCAAACTGTCGTCCGGAGGGTTTTAAAAAGAGAGTATAACAGCTTTGTCATTGAAATACAATGCTACTTTGTTTCCTTTTTCAAATAACTAATAAATATACTTAAAAATAAGAGGCCCTCATTTTCAAATCCCGCCTAGCGCCTCAGAAATCTCAGGGCCGGACCTGACAGCGTGCATTTTTTATTTTTCCCTTTCTTTTGACTTCATTCAAGATGTAAAAAAAGAAGAAGAGAGGAATTCAACATACTCCGTATCAAATAAGGTATTTTGGGAAATTAAATTATGTTTCATTTGTAATGATGATGCTTCTTGAAGAGTTGGATTCTCCAAAAAGCCCAAACATTATGGGACGGAAGAAGTAAGACCAACAATTGTCTTAACCCAGTTTCCCCGACCGCGCTCTTATTTTGTTTAGAAAAATTGCCATATCACTGTAATCTTGTCTTTGTCGTCCTCGTATTCGGTTTTCAAATCTGTGCTTTCACAGCCAGATTTGAGCATACGCCAAGGAACGTGTATACTTGTGTATATAGGGTTTTGATGCATGTACGTACCTGTAGAAGTGAGGATAAGAGTGAGATGAGGTAGAGAGAGTTGGAGTGGATAAGAATGCCGACGGCTGTAAACAAAATGCTGCCCCAGACGTTTGGGGGAATCCAGTAGAACGATACCACTAGAAAGGCAGCGGCGACTCGTTCGATCCAGAAAGCCACACACTCAAGGTTTTCGGCGAATCCTCGAGATTCGTTACTGTCATTCCCTACAGAAGGAGGAGGAGGCTCTGCGCTATCTACCTGCTCCTTCGCCATTGACCCAAATCAAGTATGAGAGAGAGAGAGAGAGAGAGAGAGAGAGAGAGAGAGAGATGTTGTTGCGGGTGTGTATATGTAACGCAGGGAGAGAGGAATGTATATTGGAGCTGATTTCCGTTACTAGTAAGGAAACCGTTATGGGGAATATGTATACACTACTGATTCCAATTAAGAGTTCTGACCCACGAAAAAATGGAGTAATGTCTGGAATAAAACCTTTAAAACACGATTCTAGGAATATTATTCAATCTTCCTGTGACACCACCACGTAGTATTGTCTAGGCCACTTTTGTGCCACGCATTTGGCGTGGCTAAACGTCAACTGTGTAAGTTCCACCCTAATGTACGATGAAAAATGGGTCTGGGGCACCATGTGGTGATGCCCGACGAGCACCGAATAATCTCTCTAATTCCAACGTCAAAAACTTATTCAACTGTAGGAAGAGCAACAGTAACTGAAATAAAACTTAATAAAAAAAGCTACTAGTAATTACTGAGTAATCAAAAACTGAATAATCTCGTGAGATCAGTGAATGTGTATGAGTCCCACGACTCCCATATAGCTGCATGAATGGGCTTTATTTGACGATTTTCTTTGGATGAGACTTCAGCCATATAATGTTAAGCTGCCCCTCTTGTCGCATTTACATGCACGTCTGTCTGAGCCTGCTAGATTCGCATGTCAGACGGTGGCGGACATGATCAAGGGAAAGACTCCAGAGGAAATCCGCAAGACGTTTAACATCAAGAACGATTTCACTCCGGGGGAAGAGTAGGAGGTTCGCAGCTGGGAGAATGCTTGGGCATTTGGGTGAAACACCAAAAGGGATTGGCAATATGTTACGATGATTGATGAGTACGTTTTTGGACACTAATAACCGAGCATGGAGAACCAGCCACGCGTCGCTAATAATTGCTCGGTCCTACTACTCGGGTCGGCCAGTGAGCCTTGCTCGAAATAGCAAGATATCTGTTCGGAACGACCACGGCGCTTGCTCGGTCGAGTGTCCTTGTTCTGCGACTCGAGCATCATGGGAGGCAGTTGTTACTCCCCACGACACCCTTGACTAACGGCTCACAAGTCACAGGGCAAACAGCTCTCACCCACTCATGGAGTAACCGCCGTCCACAATGAGGCAACCGCCATCCACTCCCACGATCTAAGTCCATGATCGCAGGGATTATCTGACACCGTAAATTTGCCTATAATTATCAATGATAACGAGAAGGAAAGGTATGTGGGATGTGCTCTGTTCTTTTCTCAATTGATAGGGTTAACTTCTCCCAAACACCACTCTAACTTACCATCGGAGGGTCCACGATTGAAAACAACCAGGACTTGTTTTGCAGAACTCTTCGAAGATGGAGCTTATATTGACCGACCAGATTTTGACTCCAATATTTTGACGGTGTCTGCGGAAAATAACAATTTCAACTATTTGAGATTGAAACCATGGTCAATACGCATGGTTAATCTTAGAACATGTGTACTTCTTTCATTAAATAAATTAACCTTTAGGGCCCGATTGGATCCGTCGAGGGCAGATGACTCTTGCGCCCGGATGAGAGAAGCGTGGCCCGCCCTTTATCTTGGTTTGGATCAATCAAAACTCACCCAGATAAAGTCATCTCCTGATAAACTTATTCGAACGAAGCTAGGCACAGGCGGATGAATTTAGGATGGCTTTCGACCAGTCCATAAATTGTTCGGGCTAATCCAAATGTATTTTTGACCAAAACACCCTTCTTCATCCCCTCCCAGTCCCCAACATAGACCACCACTGCAAAACCAGAACCACCACATCCAGTGGCGGATTTAAAGTAAGACCAGTGGGGCACGGGCACTGTATTTTTGAATTATTTCATTTTTATCCCTAACTTATAATGGTTATGACATTTGTATCCTAAAAAATTATACACATTTCTCTTTTATATCACTTATATTCCTATCTTTGTCAAGTTTCAAAAAAGTTTTTTTTTAAAACTTATTTGTTTTACATAAAGACTAGTTACCTATATATGCATTGTAGTAAATTTTACGTTTTAACTTCATTTTTTTTTTATAATTGTTGTTCATTGAGAGTAAAAGATAGGAAATTGTAAGCCTTAAAGCCATCAGAGGGTTTGTCATGCCATTAATTTCATGGTCCGGAATTAGATGATGTATGAATTAGTTGGTCTAAACATCCTGCTATAAAAAGAAAGAAAAAGAAAAAGAAATTCTAAGACCATGTTTAATGTGTCCCCACCGAGTTATTTTTTGGCTACGCCACTGACAACATCTTCCCCAAAACCAGTGTGTGTGTGAGTTAAAGCCATACCTGTTGCCGGAGCTGCTCCAATTGACGGAGCCAGACCAAATCTTTCCCTCCTTTTTGTTCCTGGGAAATCAATGTGTCTGAGAGAGAGAGAGAGAGAGAGGTGGGTTCTAATATGAGAGGTGCTACTCCCCCCCCCCCCCCCCCCCCCCCCCCTGACACGTCCCTGACACCCCACCCCCCAGGCCCCACACCAAATTTCCCACCCTACCCCCCACCCCCACAAAACCGCCCCCCCACCCCCCCCCCCCCCCCCCCCCCCAAAATCTGGCCCCCCTCCCCTCTTAAAACACTCACACATTTTAATTTTTGTTTTTATTTAATTAATTTTATCTTATTTATTTAATTTCTACAAATACACTAGAACAAAAAATCGTATATTTTTTATCATTTTATTTTAAATGGCCATAATGAATTTTTTGTTCTAAAACCTTTCAACAAATATTGTAAAACTCATTATTTAGTTTCAAAATTCTCTTAGGGTGTCCATTAAAAGGGTTTGGAGGCAAAAATTTATTATGACCATTTAAGATGAAATGGTCAGAAAAATAACATCTTTACGCCGATTCAAACAGATTGAAAATTGAAACATTTTTTTTTGTAACAATATTTGTATTAGACTTAAATCTACAAAATAGACTTGAACCATGGAGCAAATATTGGGTGGGGGGGGGGGGGGGGGGGTGAGGGGCCAGCCATATGGGGTGGGGAGAGACCATTTGTCAAATCAAAAACTCATTATTTAGGGGGGCCGGCCATATGGGTGGGGTGGGGAGAGACCATTTGTCAAGCCAAAAACTCATTATTTAGGGGGGGCCGGCCATATGGGTGGGGTGGGGAGAGACCATTTGTCAAGCCAAAAACTCATTATTTAGGGGGGGCCGGCCATATGGGTGGGGTGGGGAGAGACCATTTGTCAAGCCAAAAATTCATTATTTAGGGGGGGCCGGCCATATGGGGTGGGGAGAGAGGTCCTCATTTTCCTATAAATAGAACTATTTGTTAAGCCATTTAATTCACACCTTAAATCTCTCCAACTTTTCTCTCTAGAAACCTTGTGTTTGTTCTTTGTTCTTGATATTCTTAAGTTTCTTCTTGAGTTATTCAAGAAACGCAACCCAATGCCGCCACCAAACCACCACCCGACCAGCCTCTTGATCAAAAAAATTTAGTAGTTTAGTCAAGATTTATTTTCGAGAGAAAAAGAAAGTCTTTTCTTTTCTCTTTCGAAGTTACCGTAAGCTTACCGTAAGAAATCACTTCGTTCGATAGCCACATTCACCTTCCGTAAGCTACTCTAACCTTCTGTTTTTCTTTTTGTGTTTAAAAATGCATGCTAAGTTAAAGTACTAAAAATAGCTAGCAAATTTATTTTAGTAAAATTATTGGTCTAAAGCATAAGTGATTTCAACTCCAAAGGTGTCCGTCCATGTGGCATTATGCTTTACGATCTTTTTTACGACTGTGGAGCAACCCGAGGCTAACACCCTTGAAAGTTTGTCAACAAGTCTGGCTTCGTACCGACTAAGGAAGGAATGGTGATTCTAACTGGACTCGTCCGACCATCCGACCTGGGACTTTCCTGGTTATTTCTATGTCAAACATAATCCACAAAATTTAGAATAATAATTTTCGGTGAAAATTTAGCATGGTTACTTAGGCTTTCCTCACAAACTGTGTATCTGTCAAATTTTTTAGGAACGTTGCAGCGGAAAATCTGGGACAAAACAATGGATGACTACAACTTTTCAATTTCAGATAGTTGGTCATTTGAGAATGATCTTCGTAGTGACGAGAGCGTCTCCCACAATAGTCGCGATTATACACCAGAATTTACCACCGACCAGGTTAGTCTTTATTGTTATTGTATTGCATATTCGTTATTGATGTTAAGAATGGTTAATGTTGTATTTATATATATTCGTTTTTTTATATAGATTTTTGAAAGTAGAGAAGATATGTTAGCTTGGGTGCGGAGCGTTGGTCTAAAATATGGTATTGTGGTGGTTATTTTAAATTCTGCTAAGTTAAAAGGTGGCAAACTACCAAAGTGCATTCTTGGTTGTGAAAGAGGAGGAAAGTACGAACCACCACGGAATCTAGTTGAAGGGCAATCCTTGCAAAGAAACACTGGGACTAGAAAATGCGATTGTCCATTTCAACTGCGAGGTATACCACAACATCCATACGGTATCAGGTGGGGTTTAGAGGTTATTAGTGGTGTCCATTACCTCAGGCTTATCGGCGTTATATTTCCCACACTGTTGACGTGCTTAGTGATGGTCATTGTGGATTCAGGGCGATAGCTGCACTAATCGGGTATAGTGAAAATGATTGGAGTCGAGTACGAGAGGAACTTATTGAAGAGATTCGACAAAATTATTCTCTATACAATGTGATTTATCCAGCACATGATTGGGCAAAGCATCTACTAATTTTACTGAATTGGTTCGAGCCTACGGCACCAATGGATTATTGGATGGAGGCTATGACTTTGGGAATTGTCATCGCAACAAGGTACAACCTTGTACTGCATTCATTTGATGAGGATGTTTACGGTTGTTTTACTCATTTGCCATTGAGGTCCCCTCCAGTTCCAGTCGAATACCGCCGGGAAATTGCTATTGCCCGTGTTAATAACAATCACTTTGTGCAAGTGTTCTTACAACCTCATTACCCTGTACCACCCATCCCAACATGGTGGCAAGAGCATTCATCGGACGAAGCTAAAGGATGGGCTGCCAGTTATGGAACACGTTTGCAATTGTGGTACGAAGTAATGAGGATAAACACGCCGGGAGCAGCATTTGGAGGAGTTATTGATTAGAATTTGTGTTCTTATGTATTTTCATGTTTTGACAATAAGTACTCAATTATAATAAAATGAAATTTTATTTCAATTTATTATTGTTCATGACAAGTTACTTTTATTATTCATTGTTAAGACTAATTAATTAACTAATTAAAATAATATAAATTTATTAAGTATAAAGTCAATTTTAATTGAAAATAGGATTTGAGTTAACAAAAAAAAAAAAAGAAGAAGGGAGGTAAATGGGAAAAGAAACAAATAAAGAAAATAATTGAAAATTAAAAAAAAATATATTCAAAGTGGAAGGAAAGAAAAGGAAATAACGAGGAAAAAAAACGAAAAAAAAAATTCTAACCGAAAAAAACAAAAGAAAATAAAGAGGAAAAAATAGATTAAAAAAAAAAAGTAAATGGCGGCGGGGGGGGGGGGGGGGGGGGGGGGGAAGGTTAATTGGGGAAATGGGGGGTGGGACCCGGGGGGGGGGGGAAGTAGCAATTTACTTCTAATATTTGGACGAAAAACAAACAAGGAATATTTAAATATCCATCCTCTTTTTTCATATTATGTAAGAATCCATCCTTCCCTTTTTTCATGCTTATGATTTCATCCTTGCAACATGGTAATTTCCTTTATTACCCTTTATTCTATTTTGTTATATTGATCTTATTTTATTTATTGGTAGAGATATTAAACAGATGAGAGAGAGAGAGAGAGAGAGAGAGAGAGAGAGAGCGGGGGGGGACGGATGAAGACAGAGAAAAGGAGTGAGGGAGGATGAATTCCAATCCCTACAATTTCGCCCTTCAGTTACGACTCAAATATTCTAGAGATTGAACAGGGGGAAGGAAGAGATCCGTAATTTCAAACTTTCAAACTTCCCTCAAATCCCTCTAATGGCTCTGTTCCTTTTTTTCCGGATGTAGAGGACGTGTTTACTCCCTATTTAACTTGCACGTCTACCCTGTTTCTTCTCTTCATCCTCATCCTTATTCATCCTCATCCTCGTCCTTCTTCTGCATTCTCGCAACAAGGTACGATCCTGATCATTGTTCATGGTGATTTGTTTGTATGACTTAACTGGTTTTGTAGTTTTAGCAGACCCCTTGTTGTTTTGATTTTTATGGTTAATTGTTTGCACCAGTTACCATGAAAGGGGTTTTGGTTGCTCAATCCATCTAATCTATTGCTTAAAAGTCACAATGTATCGTTGGCGTAGCTTATCAGACTCCTTTGGTTTTATATTTTTCATGCCTTATTCATTGATCAAGTTGGCCAACTGAACGACAAAAATTCATATTTCCGAATCTTGTTTCAAACAACATGGCTAAATTACCATAATCAAACTATCAAACTGTTACCTGGTATGACATGGTTAAATTATCATAACGATTTTAGGAATACAACATGATTAGTTTACCATGGTATGGCCAACCAGGAATGGGAAAAAATGGCTAAATCACCACATGAAAAAGTAGTTGCTCAAACCGTATCCTGTTTATGAGTTTGTCTATTTTTTCCATTCCAACATTATATACAAATGTGGGGTAACTGACAAACTATATTCCATGCAGGACTGACATGGCAAGTGAATTAATCATGATGTGTCAACATGATGGCAAGTTTGCAGCCATTCGGATGAATCGAGGGCATGATTTCAGCACTGTCATCCATAAAATATGTGCCCGGTGGTCTGATCTTGACCCGGATTCTGTCATATTGAACTATTCTCTCAACGATACAGAACATATAGTATTGGACAACGATGACGATTTGACAACCATGTTCCAAAATGCTGAGCATGCTGGTATCGATGATATTATGATCACGGTCAGAGATGGTGCAAAGTTTTTCATGGCTGAGGACGTTCAAGTTACCCCAACTGCAAAATCGGATACCGGTAAAGGCAAGCAGACCATGATTGTTGACGATGATGACGTCATTCCTTCGTTTTGTTCCCACAAAAAAGTTAAGTTGCTGTCTTCTGATTGGTCAGATGGTATTACAACGGTTGGTCAAAGGTTTGAGGGCGGCGCTTCGGATTTCAAGAACGTGTTGCGGAAGTTTGCTATCGAGCGGGGGTTTGAATATACTTTGGCAAAAAATGACAAGGTTCGTGTTACCGCCCATTGCAAATATAGAACTGTGAAAAAATGCATGTGGCATGTCCATGCCAGAATAATGCCAGGGAATGAGTATTTCCATATCTTAGCCATGGACCTAGCTCACACATGTGGTTTTGCTGTACGGACGCTTACTAACCCGCATGCCACCGCGGAGTTGGTTGCTGACTTAGTTGGCGATGATGTTCGGGGCAAACATCAAACAAGGCCTGTTGATGTTTTCAAAGGAATTAAAAGAGATTATGGACTAAATATCTCGTACCACCAGGCATGGTGGGGCATTGAGAAGGCCAGGGGTCTCGTATTCGGTGACTATGTGAAATCTTTCTCGTGTTTGAAATGGTATGTTGGAGCAGCCAAAAGCACGAACCCAGGCAGCCACATCGATTTGGAAAGTGATGAGGAAACTAAGCGGTTCAAGAGGTTGTTTGTTGCTTTCGGTGCATGTGTGCAAGGATTCAATCATTGTCGCCCCCTAATTTTCCTTGACGCAGCCCATCTCAAAGGGCGGTACAGGGGGACAATAATGGCAGCCACCGGGAAGAATGGCAACCAAGGTATATGAAGATAAAATATGCGTTTAATTTAATGTAACATGTCGTATTCATTTGTAACATGGTGGATTTTAGTTCTGGAATGTTGTGGTTAATGTAGTTATATTATTGTTGTGATATATTGCAGGTATTTTTCCAATCTGTTTTGCAATTGTTGATGGTGAAACTTACGAAAATTGGCGTTGGTTTTTGGAGCATTTACGTTCAATACTTATGCCTGGGAGGGGTATCACCTTCATATCGGACCGTCATACGGGGTTGCTTATGGCTAGGCGGGACATATTTCCAGAGTCCGGTCATGGGTATTGTCTTCTCCACTTGAAGAGGAATTTGAGAGATCATTTGAAAGGAACAACCAGAGCTTATAGAGAGAGGGTGGTGAGTGAATTTGTTCGGTGTGCATATGCTCCTACACGGGAGATTTTCCACCAAAACATGACAAAGCTGTTGAGTCGTGATGATGGTAAGGTGGTAGAATTCCTAACAAATTTACGCTATGAAAATTGGAGTAATGCATTTTTTCGGGGTCAACGGTATGGTGAAATGACATCCAATGTTGCTGAATCATTCAATGCGTGGATCGAGGCTGAGAGGCACCTTCCGATCACAATTCTTGTTGATGAGCTAAGGAAGAAGATCATGAACCTAATGTCAGAGAGGAGAGAAGAAGCAAGCAAATGGGGCTGTCAAATTTGCCCTGAAATGGATAAGAGGATGAGGGCATCGTTCAATGAATCAAGGACATGGGTAGTCAGCGCAGCCGGTGATGGTGTCTATGAGGTGCACTCGTTTCCTAACGTAACAGTTGACATTATTAGGCGCATTTGCTCATGCCAGAAATGGCAACTTACTGGGTTTCCATGTGCCCACGCTGTTATTGTGCTTTCTTCTAGTGGGAAGGATATGTCCGAGTATGTTGACCCCTACTACTTTTCACAAACATTCCGTGCCTCTTACTCCAACTCGATCCACCCGATACCAACTGTGTGGATGCCCGAGCGTCCGGTTGATGAGGATTTTCTCCTTCCTCCACTGTGCAAGAAGCCACCCGGGCGACCCAAGAATAAGCGAATTCCCTCTAGGGGGGAGAACGTAACTTTTATTAGATGTGGGAGGTGTGGTAAGATGGGGAAACACAATCGCCAATCTTGCAAAGATGCTATGTAGCTTTGGCCCAAAGTGTTGCGAAGGAATGCGGGAACTCTAAATAAGTGCCTTTAGCACGAAACTCATACTAGTTTTTTCTTAGTTATTAAATAATATGTGGGGTTATCCTGCATATGTAGGGAGCAATTTTTGTTTACGTTGTGGTTTCATGTTCCGCATTATGCAACAATACTTTGTTTTAGGACTTTTCTGGTTAATGTCAGAGGTGCAGATTTCTTTGACTTTATATGATTGGCTATTATTCTGAACTGATTCTAATTTCATGGTTAAAAAACCATGTTTAATGACATGATAACCGAAGAGTATGACTGGGAAACGAGTACGATATTTGGGAACAACTAATCAATACAAGTTCGATTTGCAATTATGGTCAACTTATCATGTCATCACTCATGAAATAAGTTTGCGATTCTCAATTCACTTACTGTTTTCAAAATAATTTTTGTTTGAAACTGGCCATGATACAATATAATTGGAACTATGAGCACACAAGTTTGGTTATCTTACACAACTGGTTTAGTGATTTCAAGTTGGCCTTGGTCTTTTTCCTTGTGTGCTCATAGTATATTTCGCAAACATGACCAGTAAATTTCGCAAACGAAATGGCCGTTCAACATGATCTAACCTAGTAGAATATTATCAACAAACCATGAAGCGTTGGCCAATTTTTTCATGATTCAACAATTAACCGGAGCCAAACATAATCCATGATCAAAGTAACAAGATTCAATGACCATAGGATTGCCAACATGATCATTTTCAGTAAACTAGAATTTTCAACAAACATAATCTATGATTATTTGCCCGAATATGTGCTCAATTTTACTTTACCATTCCAAATGCTGACAAACAAAAGAATACATTCCGAATGGTAATCAAAATAGTAGTGAACGAAAAGCCCAAAATCATCTGCACATGTTGTACCAATTGCAAAACATTGTCTCAAAAGTTAATTCACAATCATGCTTGGTGCATGCAAAATATGAAACCATCATCCAGCAAAAAAATACTAGTCATCCACATCATCCCAAAAAAAAGGTCCCATAAACAACTAACAACATCCTATGTTCCAAAAGTTAGCAAATACGATGTTGGGAATACCATCTACTACCATCCTAACTCCACAAATGGGCTGGACCACTTAAGAATGCTTTAACTATTTCAGACCGGATTTTATGGCATGCTGATTTCTTTAGGATCGGTGCGATTTCTTCATTGTGATAGTATTGCCGGATGATATAACACACAATCACGCCGCAGTCGAGGCTGAAACAAAAAAAATAAACGTAAGATGATAAGTTTACCATATTACATTGAGTGTTCTTAGACATCGTGCGTCATGTAGATTTGTGGAGTGAACAACTCACCTACTGTCTTCTTGTTGGGGACAGTCTTGGACTGTCACTATGGGTTCGCAATCCTGTGTGGTTAGCAATCCATCTCTAGTGCTTTTCCAATAACTTTCCACTTGATTTTTCTGATACAAAACCATCGTGATAAGTTGACCATATACTGTGTGGTCAGCATGTATAGATTAAATTACTCACGTATTACCCAACATCATAATATGACATACAAATTATGGAGGAAAAAAATTACCAGTTGCTCCGCTGCCTTACAGTGGGCATCCACCCCAGTTCTCTCGATCATAGAATTGTAAAACTTCCAGCTGCCTTCTTCATTGTCGAGGACAAGTAATGTCCAATGATAACCAAAGTGGATTGGAAACATCAAGTATCGGTAAGAAGCCGTTTGTGGCATCATTCTTTCTAGTATTTTCTTGCGTTCTATAGGACACTTACACCCTAGCATTGTCTGCATCGAACATGAATGTAAAATAAACACATAATGAATGTGTTCTAAAAGTTCAGAATGTTTCATTGAATACTCTTCAGGTTGCATCTTACCAAGAAACTGCACGTGAATACAAAAACCGTTTGGTTCGTCACTTGTGTGCAATCACCCTGCATCTCATCTGCCACAGTACCTTGCTCAGTTGATAGGATCTCAGCGTACGCATCAATAACCTATGTAACCATAGGGTATTATGTTCCATAATAAATGGATTGTAAACAAAATGAAATTGATAACCACCTAGCCATTCCAATAATCACTTACATTCCCTGATATCGCAGAATCAACAATGAGTTGCCGGATATCTTCAACAAACACGGTACATCCCATAACCGTACCTGACCATATAATCGTGCTGCATACAAACGAGGGGTTGGCATGGTCAATTTTTACATCAGAAAATTTAGAACACATAGAATGAAATACCAAATGATGAGGGGGTGGCATGGTCGATTTTTACATCAGAAAATTTATAACACATAGAATGAAATACCAAATTATAAGAAAATAGTGCTCAGTCTTACCTAGTATAGGCTTCATCCCACATTTTCTTAATCTTAGCTTTCTCCTCGCTCGAGAGTAGACGATGCACTGCATTTGTCCTAAGGTTTCTAATTTGTTTTGGCTTAAAAGGTCCCTTTTCCGGCCCTGCGATAAAGTTGTCAACATCGATCACTCCTTTGGGGTCAACTTCTGCCTCAACTTTTGACGATTCTGATGTGGGTCTCTTACGTTTATGACCATACTCATACTCTTCTTTTTGGGTGTCCTTCCTCATCCTCGCTCTCAAACGGGTAATCATAGAACGCTCTTGCTCCTCCTGCGTCATGGGTCTATATTTTTGCGTCACTTCATGTACCACTGTCTCTGTAAGTTGATCCCACAGTTTACTGTTTTCACTCAGTAGGACCAAAACAGTTTCATCCAAGCTTTCAATCTTCTTGTCTTTCATTGCAATTTCCTTTGCATGTGTCTCCACAATCTGTTTCACACGGTCCTTCATCTTCGCTATTTCATCACGGAGCTCACCAATCAAGCTTGAATTCTGATCATGTTCTGTTTGATTACCGATGTATTCAATACTAGGACCACTTTCCCGAATATCACTGATTCGTGATGCAATTTCGGCACCAAATGCCGTGTGCACACTGTCCTGTTTCAAGAAATCCTCCACTGTGTGTCCACTGTCTTTAGTTCTTATCCTCCTTGCTGAATCCCCCTTTTTACCATTCAGCTTTGCATTTTTACGCTTACTAGATTCAGTCCCATTACTAAATACTGCTGAACCATGTTTCCCTTCATTTCCAATCCTTTCCCTTGACATTCCGGCATCGCCATTGTCTATGTTCTCAGACACCATATTGGTATCATGAACATTTGGTTGCCGTGAAACCACCTGATTATTTGGAAATCAAACATGGAACTGCAGGTTACTATCATGATCAAAGTAACAAGATTGAATGATTACAGGATTGCCAACATGATCATTTTTAATGAACTAGGATTTAACATGCGTCGATTCCAACAAGCCAAAACTATAAAAGTGACAAATACATCTAACAATCAACATACCTGATCAGATTCAAGTTCATTTAGTTCTATTTCCCTACACGCTGAGACCAAATCCATCGTCCTCCACTTAAGTATACCAAGGGATTCTTCGGAATTGATGGGCTTCACCAGATTGGTGTGCTCACATAGCCAGAACTGTAATCATGGTAAATACAACATGATTATTCACAAAACCATGATAAATACAACATGTTTATTCACAACTTCAAATAAGAAGGTTAAGACACCACACTACTTACCAGAAGAACCACGACACACCTTGACACCCTCCTTGGGTCATCATGATGCTGTCTTATTGACGTCATAAGTTCATCCACAATCGCCCCACACCAATCATAGTTTCGCAACCGAACCAAGTCCTCAACACGTTCCAAATATACCCATTTCACAGTTGTCCCGGCGGGAAAAAAAAGACTATGTAATAGGTAGGCACACAGCAGCCGTACAAAATCTTGCCTACCGGCCTTGTTGTTCTTAATTGCATACTCTTTCACAAGTTCCTTTAGCGAAGAACTCGATAAATGCTCTGCTTCAATAGAACCTCTTCTCACCATTTCGGCGGACTCTCTGGATCCATATTTGAAACTGACCTTTTCAGACCCCCCTGTTATTCCAAATATACTAATTATGTCGTCCCGCGTTATCCTAATAGTCTTGCCGCCCAAATTGAACCCGCCAGTGTCAGGATCATATGCGTGGATGATCTTAATAATCATTTTGTCACTTTTTCGACAATGCGCGGATGTCAATTTGTTCTCAATAATGGCCTTGAAAATATTCCAGAATGGAGTTTTCTTCATGATTTTCATGTGAGCTTCACTCAAATTCAGCTCCTCAATCAACGTCTTTATGCCATTTAGGCTTGCACGATAAGCTGTTTCACGTATTTCTCCGACATCTTGCAGTTTCCTCGAACGAGGATGTTTGGCCTTAATTCCTCGAGCTACGCTCCCAGATCTTGTTCGTTTCGGCGCAGAATCTTCCTCATCTATTTGAGGATGATTGGCCTCAATTTCTCGCGCTACACTCCTAGATCTTGTGCGAACCTTCGAAGACCCTTGCACATCATGATTTTCTTGTAACTTTGAGGGTGGTGTATCTTCAACTACTGCATCATCTAAATCGACTTCTTTATGTTTTAACCTAGCTCCCCCTTTCACCTTAGTATGCTTGCCTCCTGCAATAACGTTGGGCATTTCATTAGGTTAATAAAAGGGAGGTAGATTTGAAGACAGTTCACGAAGTGTTCATGATCACACGAGTCTGGATAATATATGGAACATGAAATTTTTACACTAAAAACTGGTATTAGCCAAAATTATGTTATGGAACATAATTATTTCTATACTTGGTTACTTTTTCCAACCAGACATGATAAGCTGACCATGCTCAATGAGACTCAAAAAACTCAAAACATGATAATGTAACCATGTTTAATGTGACTGTAAAAACTAATTATTGGCTAGTTTCAAGTAGACTAGTCTTGCCTACTAGAATATGGCAAATTTATCACCTACTAGCATCACTTGACAATGAATTCAAGTTGTCTAATTTACATATCTGTTTACTGTTATAACATGATAACTTGACCCCATATTTTCCCGCATTATTCATTGACCAAGTTGGCGAACCAAACGACAACATTTCATTGTTAAATTTTCCATTGTCAAATTTTCCATTGTTATTGTTTGTCGAAACATGGTTAAATTACCATCGAAACCAGAAACAACAAACAAAATCAGACAATTACATGGTTAAATTACCATGACATTTCATGATTATATTACCATGACGATTACAACAATACATTACCGTTCTTAATCTAGCTTCGATTGGATCTTTCTTCATGGTTCAAGTTAGACATCAAAAACTCATTTCTTCGATGTATCTTCTTTCACGGAACATGGTGAAATTACCATAAACAAAAAAATCATACTCACACATTTACATGCATAAATGGTTAAATTACCATGTCGATTACAACAATACATTATTGAAATCAGGAACACGAACATAAAGAAGATATCATATCAGGTTGTTTTTTGGTTTATTGGCTTCAATCTTAAATACGAACACGAAATCATGTATTGACGAACATCGGGTTCAGTCTCACTGAACCCAGCCAATTACCCAACTGATTTAGCACAATGGGCATAAACAAATCAGTTATATAAGCATAACCTAGCTCCAACTAGGAAAAGCAAAAAACACAACCGAAAAAAAGGGGTTTAAGTGATATACGTACGAATTCTGGCCATGTCGGTTTCCTCCCCTTCTTCTCCGCTGGTTTCTTCAACCACGTTCGTCTTGATTGATTGTTTTCGTCGCTTAGTTTTCCGGTAAAAACCCCATTCGGAAAGGACGGGTGAGTGCATTAGCAGTTCGCCGCCGCCTGTAATGGAAAAATGGGAGGACGGAGGATTGGGTTCTCCGACTGGGTTGGGTTTATACCGATTAGGGGTTTTCAAAAACTTTCAGCCCCAAAATCGAATGGATTATTTCCGTTTTGGATGGATATGTGGATTGCTATCAATCACGACAAGCACGGGACGAGGACGCGAGGATTTCGCAGAAATTCTACCCAGACGGAACGAAAATCGCGCGAGGACGAAATTGCTTATTTTTCCGTCCCCAAATTCTGTTCCCTATATATATAATAGATACAATATATATAATAGGTAAAACAACAATAAAAGGGCAGAAAAGGCATAGAATTTAGTAAGAGGACGAAATCATAAGGATCTAAAAACAGGAGGACGAAATCATAAGTCTGTTAGTCTTATAGGATGAATAATTAAGCCTCCCAACAAACAAACCAAGTCATATTAAAAAAAAAAAAGTCATATTAATAGTTTTGGGGGTTTCATGGCTATTTTTCCAAAAATAAAAAATCAAATATATTATACTTATATAAATATTCCATGTTTCTACATAATGTCAATTCTAGCACAAGCGGTCTGTGTGAGGTACAAAAAATTGGGATGAGAGATCCCTAGTTCAACTCGTAGGGAGGTTTTCTTTCGACAAAAGGTTTTTCCCCCCTTTTTTTTTTCTTTTGAATCTAGGAATAAATAATATACAACTCTTACACCTTTTGCATTCTTATGGTTAAAGTTAATAACATGATTAGTTAAAAAAATGCAGTATATGAATGGTATTTCGTTATGTTTGGTTTTCTTCCAATGGTATAAAATATTTTAAAATTTCATTTTAGTTAAATTACAAAACTAAAATACCATGTTCAATATTTTTACCTTATATTAACCACCTATATTGATTTTTTTCCTAAGGTCTCAATTTTAAAATTCGCTTTAAACCTCTAAATTTTCAGGACCGGCCCTGTCAATGGCACACCTGTCACTTTCTTTTTCTACTTCTTTTTCTTTTTCTACTTCTTTTGCGTCATCTAAACATATATCTACTTCTTTTGCTTTGTAGATAGATGCTTCCTTTTCCTTTTCCTTTTCCATTAAACTGGTACGTGGAAAGGCAGGGAAGGGTCGTTTTGTGGATTGGCCTTTTTTAAAAAAAAAAAAAAAATTACATTCATGCAATTTTTGCTCACAAATCAAAAAAAAAAACCACCTCCTACATTTACTTATGGCACACGTGATGCGTGTGCAAGTAAAATTTTCTCAACATTTATGAAAATTTGATCAAACAATAAGTGAGAAGCATTTTTACAAAAATATTGTGAAAATCCGATTGCCTGGCATTTATATCCATAATACGACACCAAATATAGAACTTGAGGCTCCAATGGTGATGGGAAAAGAGTTGGATAATGGCAAAGTTCCATACTTGGTCCCATATTTTGAACCAAGGATGACTATACTCATCCTTGACACCTCATCAATCCCTACTGAAATTTACCAGAAAATAGAGATCGGAAACTACGTGAATTTTGGCGGAATCTTGCCGGAATCTGCAAATCCTCGCCAGAATATGTATCCTCCCAACAAATCATGCTTCGACTCCTCTGTCAATCCAATCCCACATCGCTATCTTCTTATTCGTCCAACTACACTTGCTCAACAACCCAGCACTCTTCAACTCATCTCTCCGATCCCAAAACAATCCCAACTCATTCACTCCATTTGGGTTTCCTCTAAATTCCCCAAATCCACTCAAAACCTCAACTGGGTTTCAATTTTCCCACCAATACGGCCAAAAATCACAGTTTTAACGCTTTCGAAAACCCCGTAAACTGGGTTTTCTTATCTGGGTGCTCACTGAATTGGAGAAATGTTGAAAATTGGAAAGGAAATGGAGTTGGGTTTATGAGGGTTCGGAGTTTGGTGGGTTGTGTGACGGAGTTTGGCTCCTCTCCAATCCTATACCTCGTTCAGCTGCCAGGAAAGTACAAGAAATGATGGAAAAATCAACTTTTCCATAACTTTTGTAGTATTCAGTTTTGTATGAAAGTAGTGAGAAATATGTTTTTATGTTTTTTGCAAGATTTCCTTTCTTGCAAAAGTGATCCGGCTAAAAGTATAGGATTTTGCGTCACAGGAAAAGTTTTCTCCATTGTGGGACCAAAATAATTGGCGGGTAAGAAAAAAAGTGAACAACGCCAATACTAAAAAAATACGAATTAGGTTCTTAAAAAGACACTTGAGATTTACGCGAGTAATAACAATTTCGACTACTTTGGTACTTTCTGAGATAATTGTTGTGAAAAAAGATTGATAGTTTATTTTTTTTAGAAGTATTTATTTATCTTGTCATTAGTCTTCAATTTTATTTTGTACTAACTAATTTTCAGTGAGTTTTTGCATCGGTAACTAATTAAGCACAGTTGTTTAATATTTATTTATTTAGTTATCATCTAATTATTTTTAAAACTTCATTTGTACGGTTGATTATCAAAATGTCAATTTAAATGAGGGATTTGCATGACCATTCAAAATATAACAAATTGAATAGGGAATTGCAAGTCGAGTTTTTACATTAGATAAAATACATTTTCCGTATGTGTTAATTTTTGAAATATGATAGCCTATTATTTAGCTCTTAAAGTTACTTTTATTTAAAATTAGCCACGGAAATAAAAATAAAGAAGTTTTTCATAAGTGTCTTTTCTCGGCAAATGAACTACTAAACTTTAGTTTTTCTGTAAAAAATAAAATTGTCAAATGAACACTCACAGAAAAATAGATTTTTTTTCCTTTATTTCACTTTACTTAACTTTTCCGGAGAATAACTTTCTGGTACAACATTCCTGGCAATTGAACGGAGCCTAAGGGAATTGGAGGATCCTCAAAGTTCTATTGTTAAGGCGACACATGTCCACTATAAAATCTGATGGCCAAAATTATTAATGGCCACATAATCCTTGTCATCCAGTGAAACACCGAACAATTCCACTTCCCCTTCATTATTCCAGACAACATCACCGCCCCTTCCCTCCATTTCCGTCCAACCTTCCACTATCCATCACCACTGTTTTCCGCCTCTTCCGTCCCCTTTTCTCTCCTCTGACAAATCCTTTGCTAATGCCCACTATCCCTTCCCCGTGATAGCCCAGCCCTAACTCTCAAATCTTTAATAATCACGGTCAACAAAAACCAGTTAGCGGCCATGTTTTCCGGAGGTAAAATTGTGAACTACTCATCTCATTCCAAAATGTTTGTTCGATCCGTAAAAGGAGATCTTAAAAATAATAAACTTTTTTCAAGAAAAATTTCAGTTTTTTTTTTGACAATTTACTCTGTACAATGAAATCTTTTGATTTGTTTAAAAGTTTGAATTTTTTTTCGAAAGAAAATGTACTAATTTTTAAGTTATTTTATGGACCAGAAAAATATTTTGGAAAAAAAATTATCAATGGCGGTGAGAGAGAGAGAGAGTGTGTGTGTGTGTGTGTGTGGGGGGGGGGGGGGGGGGGGGGGGTGGTAAATAATTATGTGTGCATTTACATAAGTTGTCTTCAATGTTATATTCTTAGCTGTAAGATTAGAATTAGAGGATCCTCCAATTCCTCATGAATTGAAGAGGAGCCAAAGGGGTTTCTGTAGTGAATCAGATAGAGAGGTAAGAGCATATGTACCAGAGCAAGTGCATCAGCTTCTGTATTTGCTTTTGTGTAGGTAAAAAAAGGTGCTCAACCCAAAAACCCACCTCCACCATAACAACAAAAGTACCTAAGAGCATCTCCAATGGGAGATGTCAAATCCTACGTGGACATGTTAACGGTAACATTTGACACCAAAATTCAATCCAACCCAACAGCCTTCCTTGTTGCTAATTCCTACGTGGATTTGAAGGGAATGACAAAGTTGTCAAAATTGACAACCACCCTCCTCCATGCCAAATTTTAAAAAATGACCATTTGTATTTTGACATAAGGGTTGGAGAGGAATAAGTTGATGTCAAATAAATAGAATTTGACATCAAGGGTTAGAAAGGAAGGCTTTGATGTCAAATTGGAGATGCCAAAATGCCACGTCAGCCTTCAAAAAACGTTTGACATCTCCAATATGAAGCCATGGGTTGGAGATGAACCAGTTAATTTTGCAACAATTCTTAGGTAAATGTATCGACGGACTGTACATGAGCTTTACTATTTCTTTATTATTCTCTCCCTCCCTCCCTCCCTCCCTCCCTCCCTCTCTCTCTCTCTCTCTCATTCACATCTGATAGATTGAAGCTGTACATCACAAAAGAAAAATGGAAAATAAAGGTAATGATATATGTAAATAAATAAAATAAAATAATTGCACTGTTTACTAGCATTTTTACCCAACAACTAGTAAACTTGCTCTCAAGCTTGTTAAAAGTCCATGCAAACTAAAGTAGTGAGGGAAATCCAAAAAACTCCAAAATTTACTCTGCACCAGACTTGCTATAATGACCCTGCAATATGAAAGAGGAACAATTCCTCGTTTAGTCAACCGAGGAACTATTCATTAGTCACTCTATATAACACTCCGTACTATTATTCTTAGCCCCACCTTCTATTATTATTTATTTTATCAAAAGGCCCCCAATTATTTGCACTACCTGTCATTTTAGAAGAAGCCCTGCATTACTTTACTAAAAAAAAGCTCCAACCCTATTATTATATTATATTATTTTAATTAAGAAGAGAATAAGAGTAAAGAGTTTGATTTTTTGTAATTGTAAAATGTGACTAGTTAATATAGAAAAGTGGCATTTGAAGATTAATTTGGTCCAAAATCAGTTGAGACTGATGCGGATGCTCTAATGAGTTATGATGTGTGTGGTGGTCCCCCTCTGGTCGCTAGTATAGAGAAAGGAGAGAAGAGGGGAGAGAGAGAGAGAGCGTAAAATAAATTAAGGGCCCATTCCACTTTCTTTTTAAGTACACCTTTTCTATTCTTCTTTTCCAATAAATAGGTTAATTAATTAATTAATTAATTAAAATTGATCTCTTCCACAATTTATTTTACCGATATTCCTGGTTATTGATTGTTGTACTTTTCTTTTAATTTAACTCTCACATAAAAAAAATGAAGTGAGTAGTTGAATTGGGGTTGGGAAAATAGGGAAAAATGAGGGGGAAGAAAAGTTAATTAAATTTGAAACTGTTTGGTTGTAAAATTAAGAGAGAGACAATTCCATAAAAAAGTAAGTCTACACACGGATTTTTGCACACAAATCGTGTACAAATTACGGTATGAGGCACACTACGGGTCTTACTCAAACAATTCGAACTTTTCATTAAAAATAAAATAATTTTTCAAGTGTTTTTGCAAATATCAGCTCAATCTAATACTCATAAGTACTCGATCAAATTATCTAACTTTTCATTATCTGGAAATTATAATGAAAAGTTAGATGATTAGATCGAACACATATATCTATCAGATTGAGTTGATTTTTCGAGAGAGTCTTTCAAAAAATATTTTATATTTAATTAACGGATCGAATCATTTATATGAAATCATTAGTAGGCCCCACACTGTGATCTGTGCACTATTTGTGTGTAAAAAATTGTGTGTAGCAGCTTGGCCGAAAAAAAAACAAAAAACTGTGTGGCAGCGTTGTTCCTAGCATCTCAGCTAGCGTACCTTACTCCCAAAGAAACTTCACGCTCTGCTTCTTCAACTAACTCTCTCTCTCTCTCTCTCTCTCTCTAGTATGCTTGTGTGACTGTACATATAAGATTTTGAAAATTGTGATCTCCCTTCCCTCGGTACTCGATTTCAGTTGATCTAGTTTTCTTGCAGAGAAAAGAAGAGTCCAATCTCCATCGGAAGCTGCATATCAGAAAATTTAGAAGAAAAAAAAATCAGTTATCTTTATTGCCTTTCTTTTCTCTTTTTGGATTAGTTCTTGTTTTTGTCTATTCAGGTGGAGTTCCACTTTTGTTAAAAGTTCCTTTTTTTAAACGGATGTAATTTCAAACTCAAATATAATGAAAATGAAAAATATGGCTTCTTTTTGGTTCCCTTTTCCATTTGTTCTTTTTTGCTATGAATCCTACGGTTCTTTGGAGGGTGCGTTTCAGCTATATTATTAGACGGGCAAATTTTCGTAGTAGTTCCTGTAGCTTTACGGTTGTCTTACTTTCGTCCCTCTAGTTTCAAAATGCTCGAATTTCGTCTCTGTAGTTTGTTTTACGTTCCAAATTGGTAAAATCGTTAACATCGTTAACGAAACTAACGGAAAAAAAAAAGTGTTCCAATTTTCAATCCGTTTGAACCGGTGCGAAGATCTTATTTTTTTGATCATTTTATCCTAAATGGTCGTAAGGAATTTTTTACTCTAGGGCCTTTCAATGAGCACCCTAAAAAAGCCTAAGGAGTCTTCGGCAGTTAGTTATCGAAATTGAGATATATTTTCAGCATACAATTACTGAAATATAATATTTTTTTCAACAACTATATACTGAAAGTGTATGTTCGGCAGTTGTTTACTGAAGGTTGAGCATATTTTCGACATGTAATTACCGAAATATAATTTTATTTTCAACAGCTATTTACCGAAATGTTATGTATGATTTTCAACAATTACTTACCGAAATGTAGCGGGCTAAGGGAGAAAATACGGGGCTGCGAATAGTCACCCCTTACTTTAATAGAGAAAAAGCTCCAACCCCTATTATTATATTATATTATTTTAATTAAGAAGAGAACAAGAGTAAAGAGCTTGATTTTATGTAATTGTAAAAAATAACTAATTAAAATAGAAAAGTGGCATTGGAAGATTAATTTGGTCCAAAATCAGCTAAGGCCAATGCGGATGCCCTAATAAGTTATGATATGTGTGGTGGTCCCCCTCAGGTCGCTAGCATGGAAAAAGAAGAGGAGAGGAGACAGAGAGTAAAGTAAATTAAGGGCCCATTCCACTTTCTAATAAAGTACACCTTTTCTGTTCTTTTTTTCCAATAAGTAGGTCAATTAATTAATTAATTAAAATTGATTTTTTCCACAATTTATTTTACCGATATTCCAGATTATTGATTGTTGTACTTTTCTTATAATTTAACTCTCACATTCGAAAAAAAAATGAAGTGAGTAGTTGAATTTGGGTTGCGAAAATAGGGATAAATGAGGGGGAAGAAAAGTTAATTAAATTTGAAACTGTTTGGTTGTAAAACTAAGAGAGACAATTCCATAAAAAAGCAAGTCTACACACAGATTTTTGCACACAAATCGTGTACAGATTACGGTATGAGGCACACTACGGGTCTTACTCAAACAATTCGAACTTTTCATTAAATATAAAATAAATTTTCAAGTGTTTTTGCAAATATCAGCTCAATCCGATACTCATAAGTACTCGATCAAATTATCTAACTTTTCATTATCTGGAAATCTTAATGAAAAGTTAGATGATTGAATCGAACATCTATATCTATCAGATTGAGTTGATTTTTCGAGAGTGTCTTTCAAAAAAAATTTTATATTTAATTAACGGATCGGATCATTTGTGTGAAATCCTTAGTAGGCCCCACACTGTAATCTGTGCACTATTTGTGTGCAAAAAATTGTGTGTAGCAGCTTAGCCGGAAAAAAAAAAAAAAAAAAAAACTGTGTAGCAGCGTTGTTCCTAGAATCTCAGCTAGCGTACCTTACTCCCAAAGAAACTTCACGCTCTGCTTCTTCAACTCTCTCTCTCTCTCTCTCTCTCTCTAGTATGCTTGTCTGACTGTACATATATAAGATTTGGAAAATTGTGATCTCCCTTCCCTCGGTACTCGATTTCAGTTGATCTAGTTTTCTTGCAGAGAAAAGAAGAGTCAAATCTCCGTCGGAAGCTGCATATCAGAAAATTTAGAAGAAAAAAAATCAGGTATCTTTATTAACTTTCTTCTCTCTTTTTGGATTAGTTCTTGTTTTTGTCTATTCAGTTCTGGTTCTCAAAGGTATGACTTCTTTTTGGTTCCCTTTTCCATTTGTTCTTTTTTGTTATGAATCTTACGGCTCTTTGGAGGGTGCGTTTCTGCTATATTATTAGATTACATGCTAATTGGCAATCGTCAAATTATTTTCGTTAAATGGTAGTATTTTAGTTAATGTTTGTGAGGGAAAACATGGATTTTAACCCATTTAGTTTAGCGGAAACGGAAAATAAGAATAATTCAAACTGAAATTCTAGTACATGGCTTATGTCCGTGTGTGCATTTGGGAATTATCTTTAATTTTACTGCTAGAGTAGTAATGTTTTGATTGAAATTCTACTACTATAACTACGCAGATGTGGAAATCCGTTTTCTTTTTTTTTTGATCGGTTGTTTGCAAGCTAGATTATGCAAGTGATCTTGGTAAATAGATGAACGTGTGTCTTGTAGGCCAATTGGTACCAAAAGGCTGTATCCAAGTATAAGGCGGCCGGGTTATCAAGGCCCCCGAACTTTGTACCTTAGTATCTTTCTTATTCGTGATGGGAGCACCTTGTTGTATAGTTGCTTATATATACTTCTTTGTCTTGTCCAGCAGCAAGAATATTTGAGTTTTCGACAAGTGAGTGATGGCTAGTACAAGTGCATCATCGTTGATGTTGTCTTCTGGAACCTCAGAACAAAGCGGGGCACATGGTGAAAATTCAAACACACCACCTTCGCAACAGAGCGGAAACACCTCACAAGGTCCTGTGGCTATTCTTTGGGACATTGAGAACTGTCGTGTCCCTCGTGATGTACGCCCAGAAGACGTGGCTGGCAACATCAGGATGGCCGTACGGGTCCATCCCATTATTAACGGACCTGTTACCTTGTTCTCTGCCTATGGGGATTTTAATGTCTTCTCTAGGAACCTGAGGGAGGGATGCCAAAGAACTGGTGTCAAACTCATAGATGTACCAAATGGGAGGAAAGATGCCGCTGACAAGGCCATATTGGTTGATATGTTTCTTTTTGCCCTTGACAACCCTCCACCATCTTCAATCATGCTTATCTCTGGGGATGTTGACTTTGCTCCGGCTCTACACATACTTGGTCAACGCGGCTATACGGTGATTCTTGTCATTCCTTCTGGGGTGGGTGTTTCATCTGCCCTTCGTAATGCAGGTAGGTTTGTGTGGGACTGGCCTAGCGTGGCCGGTGGCGGTGGGGAAGGCTTTGTACCGCCCTCCAGGAATATAATTCGACCGTGCGTAGGTCCTGCCAAGGTTACGGGGTATCGGATGGGTGCCACATCAATGACAACCCAAAATGGTATGAACGAAGGGTTCGGGTTTTCAAACACTGAACCAAAAACCATGTCAACTCTAAAGAAAATCGTCCTGATATCCTCCGACGGTGAGACCTTCGAGGTTGAGGAGACCGTGGCCCTGGAATTCCAAACCATCAAGCACATGATCAAGGACGACTGCGCCGACAACACCATCCCCCTCCCCAACGTCAACAGCAAGATCCTCGCCAAGGTCATCGAGTATTGCAGGAAGCACGTCGAGGCCTCCGGCTCTGGCAATGCCATCCACCTCGACAAGGACGCGGCCGCCGACGAGGCTCTCAAGGAGTGGGACGCGAAGTTCGTTAGCATCGACCAGGGCGTGCTCTTCGATCTCATCTTGGTTTGATCTCCGTGCCTTTTTTTTTTTAACGATTTCTTCGGGTTTTCGATGGTTTATTGCAAACGGTTTATTAGTTGGCACTAGGCGGGCTTCCAACGCCTAGATTAAAATTAGCGAGTTTTATGGTTCTGATTTGCAAGGTTTTGGTTTGTTGATCTTGGTTTCTTCTTCGGTTTTAATTTTTATTTTCTTGGGTTGACTCAAGTTTTAAGATTGAGAATTGAGGGGGTTTTTTTGCGGTGAGGGAGGAGGGTTTTTTGGTTTACAGGTACAATGGCATTTTTGCCCCTGTTATTAGGGATAGGATCGCACCTGATAGGCACGTGAAACGTTTTCCGTCCAAAATGATCACAGCCGTTATCTATTTGACGACATAGGTTGCGATCTAGAAGTTGAAGGGATGAAATCATCAAATTAGTTGTTCAAGGACGAAGTAGGAAAAATGTGCATTGTTCAGGGGATAAAAAAGAAAACCCATTTTTAGGATGAAAGATTCCAAGTCTCCCTAGTGGGGTGTATTTGCATGGAGGCTTTTGATTTCTTGGTCAAGGAAAGAGAAGAAGAGCCCTTAGTGTATTCATGCCAGACATGATTGTTATATGTTCTTTCTTCTATTCAAGCCCTAATAATGGATTGAGGTTTGTTATTCTTTAAATTGTTTGCATTCACCATCATTATAATTTAGATCAAATGATTTAGAACAAATTTTGGGTTCCGCTTCTTCAATTATGGTCTGACTTTTTTTTACAAGGACTAACCGTAGGATACCTATCGAATCAGGATATGTGATTGTTGGATACGTCATTGCATACGTGGAATTTCAATTAAAAAATGATACGGGGTGGGATATGTTTAGTTTTTGGAAGGAGACGATACGGATCGTAAGATACACATGCCGTATCATAAGGTTCTACTGATTATCGATCACGCTGGGATAATTTGGACTAAATCAGGTTGTCTTTTAAATTGTATACTAAACTGCTTCTGTCTACCGAGCAAAATCATTTGGATGTGGTTCTGGTTTCTGGGGAGGCTTAAGAACTGTATCTGATGATTTTCTAGATCTTAAGCGCTTGATTATCTAATGCGCTCTGTGTTTTCTTTTGCTAGTGGTATGGATACCTCCATTAGTTTTTGTTGCTGATTTTTTGTTTTGATGCATTCTCTGCTTCTGTTTTAACTCTGAGTTTTTTTATGTGATCAAGTATTGTCTACAATCATCAGAAGCAATGTTCAATTAAAAGAACCACAATGTTTTGTGACTATGATGTTCTCTTTTGGGTCTAGAAACAGTTGAAGAGGTTTGTATTCATGATTTGCTACGTCGTTGTGCACATTCTTATTATTGAACTGATAGCGTTAGTTTTATGGGGTTCTATTCTTGTTTGTGGATATTAGATAATAGATATGGGGTTTGGGTTTACTATATGCCGGCATGGGGGAAATGAGATACCGTATAGGCAATCCTTGGACATCTTTAGGAACTATTACCCTGTATAGCTGTTCTTTGTATTGCATAAAAGCATTTCTGGAAAGAGTTAGGAAATGAATTTTGGTCCTCTATGAACAACTTGCGTTGGGATGTTGATACAGAGCATTTGCACATACTTTTATGGAGCATGTGTTGCTGGTGTCAGTACACATTTGGTTGACAGTACACATGGATTAAATGATGCTTCTTTTTTATGCACTAACACACAAATGCATTGATGAAATTTGTGTTTCTATAATTATTGATAGCTTTGGAGATTAGGCTATCAATTGGAAGTCTTGGGACGTAACATGGTCTTATGAAATGAAATAGGGAGTGTTGACAGTGAGTGCCTGAAATTTGCAGCAATTGATTGAGTTCTTTTGTTCCTCATGTTGAAGTTGTTGAGTCGCTTGGTAGTACCCATTTGGGGAGTGTCCAGTGTCCAGTGCCCAGCCCCAGTCATTGGTTTACTTTTTGATAATGGGTCAATGGCCATTGTGCTGACTTCTGAAGCTACGTCTCTTGCGCAATGTTATACCAGTTTCTCCTGAGCTTCAGTGAATGTGTATGAGTCCCACGACTCCCATCTAGCTGCGTGAATGGGCTTTATTTGATGATTTTCTGTGGATGAGAGTTCAGCCATATAATGTTAAGCTGCCTCTTGTTGCATTTACATGCATGTCTGTCTGTGTATGTAAGACTACTTATTTTCTCGTATCCTTTAGCTTGTTTTATCTTTCTTTACAGGCGGCAGAATATCTTAACATCAAGAGCCTGCTAGATTTGACATGCAAGGCTGTGGCGGACATGATCGGGGGAATTACTCCGGAGGAAATCCTTAACAACATGAGCTATTTCACTCCGGAGGAAGAAGAGATTCGCAGGGAGAATGCTTGGGCATTTGAGTGAAAACAAAAAGGGATGGGCATTATGTTAGTATCAGAGGATTTCCATCTTTTCGAAAGCTGCTTCATACACATTTCGTTTATGTTAGTAGATATATGTGGCGTCTGGGAGATAACAAAACTGTACCATCTGTTTTCTTATGAAGTTGAACTGTGTGATGTACGCGTAATTGTATAAAATCCAATATGCCCTCACCTTCTTCCTTGATTCATCTTCTTCCTTGAATCCAACTAATCCAGCCCCTGAACTCTTGATATTGTAGAGACTTACTAGTAGTAGTACTATTAGCATCCTAAATCAGAACCAGTAGTTTACTATAGTTCAATTATTCAACATAACAAGATCACTGAGTTATTGATATTTAATTGAATTGATTTAGTATTTTTTTTTACAGAAATGCTCTATTTTTTCGTTAATACATTATGAACAGCTCGAACTAGATTTTGGTTAAATTCAAGAGACATGTGAGATATACCACCATTAAAATACACGTAATTGAGTGTTATGAGATTTTTTTTTTTTTTTTTATCAATCGATAGTCAATTTATTAATTACTGCGAATCTAAAGCATCAGCATGAGCTCCCCTACAAACCTAGTCCGGAATGTTCCCATCTTGGGTAGTAGATAGCTCGATGGGTAGGGCATATTTGGTGACGTCATGAGTCACCATATTACAATCCCGAGAAACAAAAGAAAATTAGGAAACATCATGAAATGAAAAAGAAAGACTAGTACGAGCAGTATCTAAGATGATCACTACCAGGCTTGAATTAGCACTCCTCATCCCTTGAAGGATCGATCTGAATAATACCCTGCGCATCTCCTTCAAAGCAAATTAGTACTGGAATATATAGCTGCAATCCACTTCACTTGACCCATGGATTCAAATTATGGTGAACAGGGCATGGGGCACCATGCGGTGGTGTCTTATATGAGCACTGAATAATTATCTCTCTAGTTCAAAGTTCAAATTAAAACTATTCAACTGTCAAAGTAACTTAAAGAAAGCATAATAAATGAAAAAACTTAACTAGCATGCGTTGCCTTCAAAATATGGAGAATCGAAGATCGCTGAATCCAACTTTCCAAATGAAAACCACGCTACATTTTCTCATTATTACATGAAATAACCTGGCGAATAACTCTAAATAGCCATTGGATGTGTCGCAGCATTATGCATTTTCGAAATAGAGTCTTAATTCTGTTTACACAGTGAATTGAAGAAATTTAATTACATTCTTTTTGAGACTATATATATTACGCGCAAACAAACATGCATACCATTAGGGAGATCATAGCGAGAAACATGTTTAATAGCATCTCATAGAAGAAATTACTTACTAAACAACACAATTATCATTGAAAAAAAAATCTTCTACTAAAATGCTAATCCAAAAATATTCAAAC
Organism: Rhododendron mucronatum var. ripense; assembly: GCA_019656295.1. Taxonomy (NCBI): domain Eukaryota; kingdom Viridiplantae; phylum Streptophyta; class Magnoliopsida; order Ericales; family Ericaceae; genus Rhododendron; species Rhododendron mucronatum. Next base: position 49,067 of record BPLT01000166.1, read on the forward strand.
AGTCAAAAAGGGCCACTAGTAACTGAAACAAAACTCAATAAGAAAAACTTAACTATTAATCACTACTACCATCCTAAATAAATAAAAAAATTTGTGTCCTATAATTAAATTGAGCAGAACAAGAAGATGCAAAAAAAGTGGTAGTAAGCAACTGATTAAGTATTCAAATTACTAATTATTAAGGTTAAAAATCATCTGAACCATGAAGAAGCACTCTGTAGACTTTAGATGATGCCTTAGCAGCACCAAGCTCGTTATCATCAGTAGGCTTCTCTGAAATAATCAAACACTCAGAAAAAAATTTACTATCTGAAATCATCACCCCCAGTCAATATAGTAGGGCCCGTTCCAGTTTTTTTTTTAAAATGAACTTTTAGAAAAGAAATGTAATTTCAAGCTTAAAATCATGTGTTTATGCAAATAATTTTCTAACTAATATGGATCTTATTTGATAGATCTCATTGAGATCTTTTTAACGGTTCTAAAAAAATTAAAAAATTATTTTACATTTTCATTATATTTGAGCTTGAAATTACCTTCTTTTTTAAAAAGAATGTTTAAAAAGAAAGCGGAACGTCACCGTAGTTTCTTTGGCCTCGTTTGATAACAGTGATAAATAAGCAAGACTCGTAAGAAGATGGAATTATAATTGGAGTTGATAATGAGAAGGGATTGGTAATTTGTGTGTTTGTTTGGCACGGGATTAGATGTTGAAATTATTAGTATCATGTTTGTTTTGCTCAAGTAGGATAGGATTACAACATGGAATTTTCAAAATAGCCCTTGTCCATTTTTTTTTTTCAAGCTATTACCTGTGTCCAACAGTGATATTTTGGTCAATGTAGAAAAAGGTGTTGAGAGTGGACTAGTAATACCATCTCCCCCAAGGGATTCCTAATACCCCCATTTTGGGGGATTCATACTCCCATCTGCTTAATAGTCCATTTCAATTTTGTGAAACCAAACATAGTATTAGGAATTCCACCACTTTCATAATCCAATTCCATCGCCCATACCTATTAACAAATGGAGCCTTTATTTCTAAGGTGGATGCTTTATTTTACATACGAAAATGTTCACGCGATATAAGACATCATATCCTGCTTGATGCAATAGAATTCAAAAGAGATTAGTTAATTAGCGTACTAATCCAAACGATATAGTAACTCGTAGAAATGAGCAATTTCTTGAATCCACAAGAGAAAAGACAAAGTCTGTTTTTTTATTGATGAAAATGTGAGACAAACATTAAGTTACAACCTTTTTATAAGTCCGCAAACCCTAGAAACCCTAAAAATAAGTCGAAAAATAAAAAGTCCAAAGAATTGGGGCTTTTTCTAAAATTGAAAATGAGAAAGAAAAACCGGACTTTCTGAAAAAGAACCAACTAATATCGAATTACGGTGTAAGAGTTATTAACGAAACAAAATTTTCCTAAAACGACAAAAAACGTAAATTGAAGGCCCAAACGAATGAAATAGGCTGAAAAACACTATGGCTCACGTTTAAAGACGTGAGCCAGCTTTGACTGTAGCGCGAAAAATAAGTTAGGCCACCAAGTTTGGGCCCATTCCGAGCACATCCTTATTTTGCCAAATTAGATAATCTGAAATTAAACACCGTTTGAGCTTTCGAGGCTTGGCACGGTCCAGCTGGTCATAGAATTGGACTTCCATGTGTTCTACATCACTGTAGCCTCCGTGAACAAGATATTCCTATTCACGGAGCTGCTCAATCTCGCGCATTTATTTCAATTTTGGACCATCCAAAACACTTTTGGACGGTCGCGATTCACTTCCCCGTAAACTTAATTTACGGAAACTTACTAACGAAGTTTTCTGACCCTGCTGACTAAAGTAGAACTTTATTTTTTAAAGGACTAAAGTAGAATTGACTGATGACATTTCACCAAAGTAATCCACAGACCATGACCATGCTTTAGCATTTTTTTCTTGTCTTCAATTACCATTACATACTTCATTCGCTTTTTCAGATTTATATACATTTGCGAATTGGGTGTCGTTTCTATTTTCATTCTCTGGAAAATCTCACATAATAGAGGTAATTTTGATCATCTTCCCTAATGCTGCTCTCTTTCTTGCTGTTATGTTTATTTACTTGTTTCTTTTCACCTCTAGTGATCATCAACTCTTTCAATTCAATTAGATTTCCTGTACTGCTGTGATTATTGATTAGTGTTTCTTAATTCCATTGGATCAGAGGGAAAAAATTTTTTTCCATAATCTTTCTATAACGAAGTTGTCCTGGACCGCTTATGGTCCCCCTGGCGAATTTGTGAACTAATTTAACCGTTCACTGGCGGGATAAGTTAAAAACGGGACAAAAGCCACATGTATAAATTGACCTTGCAAGAATTGCTACCACTAGGAGGATTAGAAGCTGAGAATTATGAAGGAGCGAACGCAAAGTTCCTACCATTGACCACCAGACCAACCGTTTGTAACCCAGTGGTTAAGTTTGTTCATAGCTTGAATAAGAGATAAAATCTGAAATGATACCTGGTAAATACTGCATCAGTAGAACAACCGATACACTATCTGGTTTTGGCAACTCTAGAAATTTACGTGGATGGGGTGCGTCACAACTTAAACTACTTTCAAACATTACATGTAAAAATAACTCTAATAAACAAGTCTATTCTAACAAATGAGATCTTTTAGCTGGGTTATCTTGATTGTAAATCTTTTCTGGATAAGCCCACATATCTTTAGCACAAGTATAAGAACGCAAATTGAGAACAATTTTGGCGGAATCTACTGAGCTTAAAATCCAAGTGATTACCCTGGCATCATTACTTTCCCACTTTGATTTTTCAGCATTTTGAGTTGGTGTAGGAATGGACCCATCTATGTGTCCCCATAATTCTTTCCCTTTCACAAACATGCGAAATTGAAACTCCCAAGAAAAATAATTTTTCCCATCCATCTTGATGGGCAAGATTTCTGATTTTTCTAACATTCTTAACCACAAAGGAAACTCTAAAAAATGACAGAAAAAATCCTGGCTGACTTGAGTACTTGAGAAGGATGATACCTCTAGAACAACTGATGACAGCAACACAAAATCAAGAATGGATTCTAAGATGCTTTGTAATATTTCGAAATTTTTAATAAAATAAAAATTCCGTAATATTAGCTTTTCTTTAAACTCTTGTTTTAATTAATTAAATTCCGATTAATTAGTTAAGGACCGTTTAAAATCAAATCGAGCTTTCGGAAATTTACAAAAATATTTTCTATGATAATCAAGATTACTTTTTCACTAAGAAAGACCGTGGTTAGCGTCGAAATGATTTTGTGACGTTGCGATTAAATTCTTAGAATTTTTCGAAATTGGAAACCGGACGATCGATCACCACGAGACTTATTTCGGCATAAACCCGTACCCATTTCCTACTCTCATCCACACTAGAATATTTTACCCTCACAAAACCTTCACCAGATAACTCCTCTCTCTCTCCCGTAACCTCCCTCTCCTCTCCTTTCCTTCCTCTCCAATTTTTTCTATAAATACCACCCCTCCCTCTCCAATCCAAACCACAGCTCCCCACCTCTCTCAAACCTCTGTCCAATTAGGAAACCAGTAGATAGGTAGAAAAGAAAAAAAAAGAAGCTTAAGCTCCTCCCATGGAGGATTAGGAAAAAAAAAAAAACAACATAGAGAGAGAAAAACGGGTTTGTGACTTATACCACCTCTTAACCCGAATTAACCTTCCCAAACTTCCATAAACACCTCAAGCTTCTTAAAACAGCCATCATCGGCCCAGAACAAATCCCGGACAGCCGTGCTCCGGTCGTTTTCTCCGGCGAACCGAAAAACTCAAAAATTCGTTTAAAGTTTGTTTTGATCAAAACCGAACGTATGTACCTCTTCTCCTACTATTTCCAAGCATAAAAAGTAGTTTTGACGTGTTTAAAGGGCTGGAAATGAGCCGGGACAAAAAAAAACAGTTTGTTCTCTGTTTCCGGCAGATTTTACCATTCTGATATTATTTCTGGGTCCGACTATCTATTTGATATTATTTACAGAGAAGACGACCCTTTTGATATTTATTTTACAATCTTAATGATATTTTTATTATTAAAAACTACTGACTTGATATTATTTTCATACTGTTAATATCAGTTCAGTATAAAACGTAATAGTTATATCATTTTAATTTATATGGTGGATTAAATGGATAATTGGTAATACTTTTATAAAAAAAAAATTTTTAGATTATATGTTTGCTCAGACTTCTCTTACTACTTGATAATTACATATAATATCTTGAGATAAAAAAAAAGTATTTAAATTGATAATACTTTTATTTAGTAATTCTAGAAAGGAAATTAAAGTATAAAAGGTATTTATAATATTACTTAATATTACAAAAAGTAATAACTATCCTTGAGACAATTTTTTTTTTTTTTTTTAAAGGAAACTTATTATAAACTATTTAGTATCTAGTAATATGTGGGCTATTTTATAAAATCATAAAAAAATTTCTAATTTATCATTATGGTTCATAAATTAGTTATATCACCTATAAATAATTAATAAAGTATAAAAAAAATATATATATATATATATATATATATAACAAAAGGATGATTTAATAAATTAAAGTTAATTAAATTATGGAAACATATTTCATGAATTTCGATAAGTTGTTATTGTCTTGATTGTTGCTTTGTGAACATAGAAATTGGACTATAGGTATCCCGGGTGGTATTCGTACGTTGAAATAAAATGATTAGACGTTAAATCCTTAGGGAAAGTGAAATTATTATTTAGTCACAGTTGTGACGTTATGGTCAGGAGATAACCAGAGTGGCCGAGGACCGTGGGATTCCTGAAAGAATGGTCGACGGTATCGGTACTTGTGGTTTAAGACCGGTGGATCATTATCTTGCGAACCCTGAACATGGCACTGTTGGATTTATCTTCCGGATTTTCCGGGGGTGTATTTATTGGATGAAACCGGAGTATGGGTATCATTTCTCGCGGTTGGTTGGTTATCATTCGCTCCTTGTGATGGTACAGCCGAGTTCGACCCGACATGTAGTTTGGTCTTATTCGTCTGGGACCCCAGGCTGGGCAAGCAAGGGGAGGGTAAATCGGCAGAGTCGCCATTGTTCAGAGGTTGTTTGGGAGGATTATTTCTCATGGTGGAGAAATCTAGAATTCACTTAAAGACAAGATAATTCATAATATGCTCAGAATTGCTGTAACTTTATTATTTATGCTCATTCTTATATTATTGTTTTTATGTTATGGGATTATGGGTTTAAGGTATCTACTGGGTGATTTATCACTCACGATACGTTCGTATCCTGGTAAATCGGTTGTTTCGGCGATCAATTTGCCAGAAGCTGCAGGTAATGATGACTTAGGAGATCAGCCTTGCGAGCAGGATCCGTACTATTCAGGAGAGATGCCAGGGGCAGGAACTGAGCAAGATTATGCTTGGAATCCGTATCATAACTAGAGTCGCTCTGAGTCTTTGCTCTGTGACGTCATGTCACCCACAGGCCTCCGTACATGTGGAGTAGAGCATAATAATTCTGACCTTTTGCTGTAATAAGGAGATACTGTTCTGCGGTTTGTAATAAAAAGAATATTATTTATGCTACGTATAATATTTTAATGCTTCCGAAATTCCTTAGAAAATTCGGGGCGTTACAACTTGGTATCAGAGCATAGGTTCAACCCCTCAGACTTGGGTAGATTGGGTAGAACACTTCCGAGAGCGTAGACTCTATCGTACGTATTACCTATGTATTTCTCTAAATCTATCTCTATTTTACAGTCGAGAACGTATGGTGAGAAAACATAGGTCTGACTTCTTGATTATCTATATATCTTTGTCAATAGTTTGAAAATTTCAAACTCTAAAAGATAATTTTCACTTCATAAACCCCCTCTTAACCGGAATTCTGAACACTTATAGATGGTGAACACTCGTTCGGGAAACGGAGCCTCTGGCGACAACGGAATCGACCCTCAACGCGCCAGCACGAGTGGTGGAAACAATGGCAACAACCCTAACGGAAACCTCGGGGGACTTGACGTGGCACAGTTGGCACAGGTGATAGCCACTGCTGTGGCGGCAGTTTTGCCACAAGTTAACGGGGCCCGTCAACCGGCACCGCAGCAAGGTCGTCAGGCCAGAAATAGAGACCAGCTGTTGGACGCCTTCTGCAAGCGTCGTCCACCTGTTTGGGATGGCGAAGGTGACCCCACAACCGCTGAGACCTGGCTGAAACAGATTGCCAAATTTCTGGATACGATGAACATCACAAATGCAGAGGACCGCATTGCTTTAGCTGCCTTTCAACTGCAAGGAGAAGCTGACCATTGGTGGGATTTGATCAAGGCCACCAACACTATTGAGACCATGACGTGGCAGCAATTTGAGAATATTTTCAACGAGAAATACTTTCCGGAGCCAATCAGGGATGCCAAGCTACAAGAATTTATTGATCTAAAGCAGGGGACGATGACTGTCTCCCAATACATCACATGCTTCGAAAGTTTAGCACGTCATGCTACCAGCTTAGTAGCAACCCCTGCAGCGCGGGCAAAAAGGTTCGCATGGGGACTTCACCCTAGCATCCGGAAGAGTGTGATATCTCAAAAATTTCGCACCTATGCCGAAGCTATTGAGTGTGCACTCATAATGGAGCGTGAGAATGCCGACTCCAAGGTTGTATGGAACAACCTCAAGAAAGGAGGATCATCATCGTCTGGAGGGCCGATTCGCAACAACAACAACAACAAAGGGTATGCCAATCAGAAGCCGTACACTCAGAACAACAATAACCGACAGCAACAACATCAGGTGCAACCATGGAGGAACCAGGGATCTGGGCAAGGACAGAGTCAATTCCAAAAACCTGGACCAGTCCGCTGTTTTCATTGCTATGAAGAAGGGCATTTCAGGAATCAGTGCCCCAAATTGCATAACGACAACTTCGGGAATCAGCTCAAGTATCCACCAAGACCTGTTCAACCCCAAAACAACCAGAATAGGATTGGGTGGAATCAGAATAATCAGAACCCGCCAAGAATTGGGTGGCACCAGAATCAAGCACAGAATCAACAACAGAACCGCACGCACCAGAGCAATACAGCGAGTAAAGCACCAACAGGGAACAACCAAGCAAACGGAGCTGGCAGGATCTTTGCACTACAGGCGGAAGAGGAACAGAATGATCCATCTATGATACAAGGTACACTTGTACTATTCAACACTTGTGTACAAGCTTTAATTGATTCTGGAGCATCGCATTCGTTCATTTCTACTGCATGTATGAAATCACTTGGACTAGACACAGAACCCCTAGGAAAGACGATGCAGGTTACTTCTCCATTGGGGGGTAAGATATCTGTTGGATTAGTCTGTAAAGGATGCGAAATAGAAGTCTCTGGACTGCGGATAACTTGTGATCTCAGGGTTATAGACATGACGGACTTTGATGTAATCTTGGGAATGGATTGGCTTTCTTCTTATCGAGCTGTCATAGATTGCCATCGCAAGATGGTGACGGCCTATTCGAAGGATGGGACGTGCTTCAAATTTAAGGGGGATAGGCAAGATCCCATCTCCACTTCATCAGCACACAAATCAAGACGACACAACCAACTATTGGGATGGTTAGCAAGTCTGTCACTTCAAGAGAATGATCAGATGGACTTGGACCTACCCCAAGTCGTGTGTGAATTCGAAGATGTATTTCCTGAAGAATTGCCTGGACTACCTCCAAGGAGGGAGATAGATTTCACTATTGAGCTTCAACCGGGTACTGCACCAATATCCATGGCACCGTACAGAATGGCGCCAGCAGAATTAAAGGAGCTGAAGATTCAATTGCAAGAATTGTTGGACAAGGGTTTTATTCGGCCAAGTACATCACCCTGGGGAGCTCCAGCACTTTTTGTCAAGAAGAAGGAAGGAACATTACGGTTATGCATCGACTACAGACAATTGAACCGCGTGACAATCAAGAATAGATACCCACTACCGAGAATTAATGACTTGTTTGACCAATTGAGAGGGTCAACTTGTTTCTCGAAGATCGATCTGAGGTCCGGATATCATCAATTGCGTATTAGGGATAGCGATATTCCTACAACCGCATTCCGAACTCGATACGGTCACTATGAATTCTTGGTGATGCCGTTTGGGTTGACCAATGCACCAGCAGTATTCATGTGCTTGATGAACAAGATCTTTCAACCGTACTTGGACAAATTTGTGGTGGTCTTCATCGATGATATCTTGGTTTACTCGCCAACAGAGGAGGCACATGAAGAGCATCTGAGAATCGTACTGCAAACCCTTAGAGACAATCAACTGTATGCTAAGGCTAGCAAGTGCGAATTTTGGATGAAAGAGGTGAAATTTCTGGGACATGTTGTGTCAGAAAAAGGAATCTCCGTCGACGACAACAAAGTTGACGCCGTTCTGAATTGGAAGCGACCGACGACAGTGTTTGAGATTCGGAGTTTTCTGAGACTAGCTGGATACTACAGAAGGTTTATTCAAGATTTCTCCGTTTTATCTAAGCCCATGTTCCAACTGACTCAGAAAGGAGTCAAGTTCGTATGGAATGAAGCGTGCGAGAAGTCATTCCAGGAGCTGAAAAAGAGATTGACCAGTGCGCCGATACTGATCATTCCTGAGAGAAATGTGGGATATTCAGTATATTGTGACGCCTCAAGAGACGGACTTGGATGCGTGCTAATGCAGAATGGGAAAGTTATAGAATACGGCTCTCGTCAACTGAAGCCGCATGAAAGGAACTATCCCACGCACGATTTGGAGTTAGCAGCAGTGATATTTGCTCTCAAGTCATGGCGTTATTACTTATACGGAGAAGAATTCGAGGTATTCACGGATCATAAGAGTTTGAAATATTTGTTCACCCAGAAGGAGCTGAATTTACGCCAACGACGATGGATGGAATACATGGAAGACTACAAGTTGACTTTGTCGTATCACCCAGGCAAAGCTAATGTAGTTGCTGATGCGCTTAGCCGCAAGGTCAGAAGTCAAGTGGCAAGCATGGCGGTCAGAGAATGGAAGATGATGGATGAGATCAGTGAGTTCAGACTTCATCTATCACCGGAATCCAGCAGCGCATGCTTTTTCGCCATGATCGCTACACCAGCGTTGCACAGAGAAATCCTGCTCGCTCAGACTTTCGATCAGGAGTGCGACTTTATTCGATATCAGATGGCGAACAATAAAGCAGTTACAGGATGGACAGTTCACCCTGACAAGAGCTTGAGATTCAGAGACAGAATATTCGTACCAGATATAGGGACTCTCAGAGAAGCAGTTCTGAAGGAGTTCCATCATTCCAACTTCGCTGTGCATCCAGGAGGCAACAAGATGTATCATAACCTGCGCCGCCAGTATTGGTGGAGTGGAATGAAGGATGACGTGGCCAAGTACGTCTCCACGTGCCTCACGTGCCAACAAGTGAAGGCCGAGCACAAGAAGCCAGGAGGACAGCTACAGTCCCTTCCTATTCCAGGATGGAAATGGGAGCACATCACCATGGACTTCGTCACAGGATTGCCTAGATCGGTCAATAACCATAATGCTATTTGGGTAATCGTTGATCGTCTGACAAAGTCCGCACACTTCTTACCTGTGCGAGTGACAGACTCCATGGACACTCTCAGCCGATTGTACATCAAGGAGATAATCAGATTGCACGGAGTACCAGTATCAATTGTGTCAGATCGAGAGCCGCGATTCACCTCGGCGTTCTGGCAAGGTTTACAGAAAGCGCTGGGAACAGATCTTAGGATGAGCACTGCCTTTCACCCTCAAACAGACGGACAATCTGAAAGGACGATTCAGACCCTGGAGGATATGCTCCGAGCCTGTGTACTCGATTTCAAAGGAAGCTGGGAGCGACACCTACCCTTGGTGGAGTTCGCTTACAATAACAGTTATCAGGCAAGCATAGAAATGGCTCCATTTGAAGCACTGTATGGACGCCCATGCAAATCACCAGTCTGCTGGACCGACGTGGGGGAGATGCACCTGCTTGGACCAGATCTTGTCAAAGAGACAAACGAGAAGATCAAAATCATCACTCAGCGAATCAAGACTGCACAGAGCCGCCAAAAGAGTTATGCTGACAGAAGAACGCGACCCTTGGAATTCACCGTTGGTGACCACGTCTTCCTCAAGATCAGACCTAAACGTGGAGTCATCAGGTTCGGAAAGAAAGGGAAGTTATCGCCTCGCTACATTGGACCGTTTGAGATTCTCGAACGAATTGGAGAAGTTGCGTACAGACTAGCACTGCCACCGCAGCTTGACAGAGTGCACAATGTCTTTCATGTCTCCATGCTAAGGAAATACATGGCCCACCCTTCCCACATCATCAATTGGGAAGACGTCACAGTTGATGGGGACACGACATTCGAGGAGAGACCCGTTGCAATCCAGGACCACGGAGAGAAGGTCATCAGAGGAAAAACAATCAAGCTAGTTAGAGTACTCTGGCGACACCGTGGTATAGAAGAAAGTACCTGGGAAAGAGAAGATGCAATGAGAGAGAACTACAAAGAGCTGTTCCCTGTAGAAAGTGCACCTTAAATTTCGAGGACGAAATTTTATTAAGGGGGATAGGTTGTAATATTTCGAAATTTTTAATAAAATAAAAATTCCGTAATATTAGCTTTTCTTTAAACTCTTGTTTTAATTAATTAAATTCCGATTAATTAGTTAAGGACCGTTTAAAATCAAATCGAGCTTTCGGAAATTTACAAAAATATTTTCTATGATAATCAAGATTACTTTTTCACTAAGAAAGACCGTGGTTAGCGTCGAAATGATTTTGTGACGTTGCGATTAAATTCTTAGAATTTTTCGAAATTGGAAACCGGACGATCGATCACCACGAGACTTATTTCGGCATAAACCCGTACCCATTTCCTACTCTCATCCACACTAGAATATTTTACCCTCACAAAACCTTCACCAGATAACTCCTCTCTCTCTCCCGTAACCTCCCTCTCCTCTCCTTTCCTTCCTCTCCAATTTTTTCTATAAATACCACCCCTCACTCTCCAATCCAAACCACAGCTCCCCACCTCTCTCAAACCTCTGTCCAATTAGGAAACCAGTAGATAGGTAGAAAAGAAAAAAAAAGAGTAAATTACAGTAAACCCCCTCAATTAATCCGAATTTTCACTTAACCCCCTTCGACTACAAAATTCAACAGTGTGCACCCTCTAACTATCCAGAATTGACACTTAACCCCCTTTTGTTAGGTCTCCGTAGGAAAAATGCACCGACGGCCGTCCCCGGCCACCGGGCGGCCGATCCGAGCCGTCCAAAATTTTTTTTAAAAAAAACCGAGTGGGCGAGCGCGGGAATCAACGGCATCCGACGTGCGTAGGTGCTCGATTCAAACATCCCAAGAATTTAAATGGGATGTTTAGATCGAGCACCTACGCACGTCGGATGCCGTTGATTCTCGCGTTAGCCCACTCGGTTTTTTTTTTAAAAATTTTTGGACGGCTCGGATCGGCCGCCCGGTGGTCGGAGATGGCCGTCGGTGCATTTTTCCTATGGAGACCTAACAAAAGGGGGTTAAGTGTCAATTTTGGATAGTTAGAGGGTGCACACTGTTGGGTTTTGCAGTCAGAGGGGGTTAAGTGAAAATTCGGATTAGTTGAGGGGGGTTTACTGTAATTTACTCAAAAAAAAAAGAAGCTTAAGCTCCTCCCATGGAGGATTAGGAAAAAAAAAAAACAACATAGAGAGAGAAAAACGGATTTGTGACTTATACCACCTCTTAACCCGAATTAACCTTCCCAAACTTCCATAAACACCTCAAGCTTCTTAAAACAGCCATCATCGGCCCAGAACAAATCCCGGACAGCCGTGCTCCGGTCGTTTTCTCCGGCGAACCGAAAAACTCAAAAATTCGTTTAAAGTTTGTTTTGATCAAAACCGAACGTATGTACCTCTTCTCCTACTATTTCCAAGCATAAAAAGTAGTTTTGACGTGTTTAAAGGGCTGGAAATGAGCCGGGACAAAAAAAAACAGTTTGTTCTCTGTTTCCGGCAGATTTTACCATTCTGATATTATTTCTGGGTCCGACTATCTATTTGATATTATTTACAGAGAAGACGACCCTTTTGATATTTATTTTACAATCTTAATGATATTTTTATTATTAAAAACTACTGACTTGATATTATTTTCATACTGTTAATATCAGTTCAGTATAAAACGTAATAGTTATATCATTTTAATTTATATGGTGGATTAAATGGATAATTGGTAATACTTTTATAAAAAAAAAAATTTTAGATTATATGTTTGCTCAGACTTCTCTTACTACTTGATAATTACATATAATATCTTGAGATAAAAAAAAAGTATTTAAATTGATAATACTTTTATTTAGTAATTCTAGAAAGGAAATTAAAGTATAAAAGGTATTTATAATATTACTTAATATTACAAAAAGTAATAACTATCCTTGAGACAATTTTTTTTTTTTTTTAAAGGAAACTTATTATAAACTATTTAGTATCTAGTAATATGTGGGCTATTTTATAAAATCATAAAAAAATTTCTAATTTATCATTATGGTTCATAAATTAGTTATATCACCTATAAATAATTAATAAAGTATAAAAAATATATATATATATATAACAAAAGGATGATTTAATAAATTAAAGTTAATTAAATTATGGAAACATATTTCATGAATTTCGATAAGTTGTTATTGTCTTGATTGTTGCTTTGTGAACATAGAAATTGGACTATAGGTATCCCGGGTGGTATTCGTACGTTGAAATAAAATGATTAGACGTTAAATCCTTAGGGAAAGTGAAATTATTATTTAGTCACAGTTGTGACGTTATGGTCAGGAGATAACCAGAGTGGCCGAGGACCGTGGGATTCCTGAAAGAATGGTCGACGGTATCGGTACTTGTGGTTTAAGACCGGTGGATCATTATCTTGCGAACCCTGAACATGGCACTGTTGGATTTATCTTCCGGATTTTCCGGGGGTGTATTTATTGGATGAAACCGGAGTATGGGTATCATTTCTCGCGGTTGGTTGGTTATCATTCGCTCCTTGTGATGGTACAGCCGAGTTCGACCCGACATGTAGTTTGGTCTTATTCGTCTGGGACCCCAGGCTGGGCAAGCAAGGGGAGGGTAAATCGGCAGAGTCGCCATTGTTCAGAGGTTGTTTGGGAGGATTATTTCTCATGGTGGAGAAATCTAGAATTCACTTAAAGACAAGATAATTCATAATATGCTCAGAATTGCTGTAACTTTATTATTTATGCTCATTCTTATATTATTGTTTTTATGTTATGGGATTATGGGTTTAAGGTATCTACTGGGTGATTTATCACTCACGATACGTTCGTATCCTGGTAAATCGGTTGTTTCGGCGATCAATTTGCCAGAAGCTGCAGGTAATGATGACTTAGGAGATCAGCCTTGCGAGCAGGATCCGTACTATTCAGGAGAGATACCAGGGGCAGGAACTGAGCAAGATTATGCTTGGAATCCGTATCATAACTAGAGTCGCTCTGAGTCTTTGCTCTGTGACGTCATGTCACCCACAGGCCTCCGTACATGTGGAGTAGAGCATAATAATTCTGACCTTTTGCTGTAATAAGGAGATACTGTTCTGCGGTTTGTAATAAAAAGAATATTATTTATGCTACGTATAATATTTTAATGCTTCCGAAATTCCTTAGAAAATCGGGGCGTTACATGCTTACACTTCTGAAAACGTGACACCATAGCTAGGGCTCTGATACCATGACAAATCTATGAAAGTATATTTTTGGAAAATTGTGTTATCATTCCCTTGGGAAGACCCTCTTCTTATAGTCTTCATTATTCTATACAAAAAAATGTTTACAACTATCCAATCCCAAAGATTAAGCCATTTACCACTAATTCCCTAATCACAAGCAATACAAGTCAAAGATCCTACAACTGATTTGCCGGTCCTATGCAATCAGAGACCATTAAAACAAATCATATATTTTTGGTATGAGAATCATCTCCAGAAATTCAGCTTTGACAGACTGATAGGATAACTATTAACTGGAATGCAAGGGCAAGGGGAAGACTTAAATTGACTTAGGAAGTGTAGTTGGAAAAGATACAAAATCTTCAGTATGGCGCTGGCATCGAAAGTGCTTTTGTTACTCCTTCGGGACAGCTGATATATTTGCAAGGAAGGTTACAATACAAACAAAGATCCCCCTATTTTTGAAGTTCTTATTCTGGTTTGTATATTTGCAAGGAGTGGGGTAATTGACTGTTTGGAGGAAATTAGAATAGTTTGTCAGTAGTCTATTTATTCTATTAGCTTCTATATGTATAGTCAATAGTCTTGGGCATCTCTTGTTCCTGTATTTTATAGAGTTGTTGCCTGAACTATTGCCCTTTGGAATTCAAGTTCTGCACCAGTTGGCTATGACATGGAATGTTAAAATGTCCATGTGTAATGTTCAGCTACAAAGTGTTTCTTTCTGCTTTTCTTTTATTTTTCTTAAGTATCTTCCTTATTCGTGATGGGAGCACCTTGTTATATAGTTGCTTATATATACTTCTTCGCCTTGTCTACCAGCAGGAATATTTGAATTTTCAACAAGTGAGTGATGGCTAGTACAAGTGCATCAGCGTTGATGTTGTCTTCTGGAACCTCAGAACAAAGTGGGGCACATGGGGAAAATTCAAACATAAACTTTTCACCTCAACCACCTTCACAACAGAGCGGAAACTCCTCACAAGGTCCTGTGGCTATTCTTTGGGACATTGAGAACTGTCGTGTCCCTCGTGATGTACGCCCAGAAGACGTGGCTGGCAACATCATGATGGCCTTACGGGTCCATCCCATTATTAAGGGACCTGTTACCTTGTTCTCTGCGTATGGGGATTTTAATGCCTTCCCTGGGCAACTGCGGGAGGGATGCCAAAGAACTGGTCTCAAACTCATAGATGTACCAAATGGGAGAAAAGATGCCGCTGACAAGGCCATATTGGTTGATATGTTTCTTTTTGCCCTTGACAACCCTCCACCATCTTCCATCATGCTTATCTCTGGGGATGTTGACTTCGCTCCGGCTCTACACATACTCGGTCAACGCGGCTATACGGTGATTGTTGTCATTCCTTCTGGGCTGGGTGTTTCATCTGCCCTTAGTAATGCAGGTAGGTTTGTGTGGGACTGGCCTAGCGTGGCCGGTGGGGAAGGCTTTGTACTGCCCTCCAGGAATCTTATTCCACCACGCGTAGGTCCTGCCAAGATTGCGGGGTATCTAATGGGGTGCCACATCAATGACAACCCAAATGGTATGAACGAAGGGTTAGGGTTTTCAAACACTGAACCAAAAACCATGTCAACTCCAAAGAAAATCGTCCTGAAATCCTCCGACGGTGAGACCTTTGAGGTTGAGGAGACCGTGGCCCTGGAATCCCAAACCATCATGCACATGATCAAGGACGACTGTGCCGACAACACCATCTCCCTCCCCAACATCAACAGCAAGATCCTCGCCAAGGTCATCGAGTACTGCAGGAAGCACGTCAAGGCCTCCGGCTCCGGCAATGCCAACGACCTCGACAAGGACGCAGCCGACGACAAGGCTCTCATGAAGTGGGACGCGAAGTTCGTCAACGTCGACCAGGGCGTGCTCTTCGATCTCATCTTGGTTTGATCTCCGTGCCTTTTTTAAAACTATTTCTTCAGGTTTTCGATGGTTTATTGCAGATGGTCGACTAGTTGGCACTAGGCGGGTTCCAACGCCTAGGTTAAAATTAGCCGAGGAGTTGGTTTTTCGATATTTTGTTAGTTTGATTGGTGAATAATTTTGTTCACCCTCTTTAAACATTACCCTCACATTGGTAAAAATTATGTAGGTCCCACCACAAACTAACCCCATTATTATCAAAAAGTGTATTGATCATTCCGTGGACCCTATACAATTTCCACTAATCACAGGGAGGGTAATGTTCACCCTCTTTAAAAGTGGGTAAACAAAACTATCCTCATTTGATTGTGTGTTTTGTTTTGGTTTGTGGTGCGGAGATTACGCCTTCTTTCTAGTTTTTGTGATAGATTTGTTATGTTGATGCATGTATTTATTATGTATTTCTATTTGTGTACTCTGCGGGTGAGTTTCCCATAAAAATTTCGCCTATAGCTTATGGTCTTTTAGACAAGTTATTTCTGCTTAGTTCATATACATGAGAAGCATGACCTGTATCTTAAAATCCATATTTTTTTTAAGTAGAATTATTTTGTTTAGAGAACCAAGTATAATATAATGGGTTTTGTTCGTCAGTTCGTTTTATTATAGTTTTTTAGGAGAGTTTTTTTTTCCCTAAACTATGCACATTTTTCTACTTCATCCATGAACTACTAATTTGATGATTTCATCCCTCAATTTCCTGATCGCTACCTATGTCGTCCAATCGATAACGGCTAGGAACATTTTGGACGGAAAACGTTTCACGTACCTATTACGTGCGATCCTATCCCAAATAACAGGGGCAAAAATGTCAGAGGAGATGAATGAGATGAGGTAGAGATCTAGAGTTGGAGAGAACAAGAAGGATGACGGCTAGCTACAATCAAGAAGCTTTCCTCAACGTCTGGGGGAACCCAATAGCATAAGTACACGAGAAGGGCTGTGACTCGTTCGATCCGGAACGCTGCTTGCAAGTCAGGGGTTTTGGCGATTCCTCCATATTTGTAACTAGTATCATTCAGTGCTCTATCTACCTCCTCCTTCGCCATTGATGCCCCTGTTATTGGTGAGGGAGGAGGGTTTTTTGGTTTACAGGTACAATGGCATTTTTGCATTGAGGCTTTTGATTTCTTGGTCAACGAAAGAAAAGAAGAGCCCTCAATGTATTCATGCAAGACACGATTGTTATACGTTCTTTCTTCTATTCAAGCCCTAATAATGGATTGAGGTTTGTTTTTCTTTAAATTGTTTGAATTCGCCATAATTATAATTTAGATCAACAACGTAGAACACATTTTGGGTTCCGCTTCTTAAATTATGGTCTGACTTTTTTTTTTACAACGAGGAACCGTAGGATAGGTACCTATCGAATCAGGATATGCAATTGTTGGATACGTCATTGCATACGTGGAGTTTCAATTAAAAAATGATACGGGGTGGCCGGGATATGTTTAGTTTTTGGTAGGAGACGATACAGATCGTAAAATACTCATGCCGTATCATAAGGTTTTACTGACTATTGACCACACTGGGATAATTTGGACTAAATCAGGTAGTATTTTAAATTGTATACTAAACTGCTTCTGTTCTTTTCTCATATCCTTTAGCTTGTTTAATCTTTCTTTACAGGCGGCACATAATCTGAACATCAAGAGCCTGCTAGATTTGACATGCCAGAAGGTGGCGGACTCTATCAAGGGAAAGACTCCAGAGGAAATCCGCAAGATGTTTAACACCAAGAACCATTTCACTCCGGAGGAAGAAGAGGAGGTTCGCAGGGCGAATGCTTGGGCGTTTGAGTGAAAACAAAAAGGGATTGGCAATATGTTAGTAGATATATGTGGCGTCTGGGATATAAAAAATCTGAACCATCTGTTTTCGTATTAAGTTAAACCGTGTGTTATCTTTCCATTGGCCGTGGTGTTAAGATTCTTAAATTGTTTAGATGTTTTGCACTTTTCTTCAGTTAATTACTGATAAGCGCTCTCCCTCGTCTGCGCGAGCCCAAAACCAAGTTAAACTATGTTAAGCATTGCTAAAGCCAGTAAATGGGGAATGAGGCACGGTTCCAATCTTCTGAGAAAAGGCATCTCTCCCAAGTCAAGGAGTACGATTCGCCTATATTTTGCTTCCGGTTCCTGCAATTTCATTCCTGGTAGTACATGCCTTCCTTCGCGAATGGATGTTAAATAGACCAAATTGCTAGAGCTACCAGAAGTACGTTCAGGATCGGTTCATCCAAGAGGTAAGCCAAAGTTGGATACATGTTTTGGGTTCGTTCAGTTTGCAAACTAATCTTGAACAACTTATTACTCGTCTTGATGAATTACCGTGGGAAAAACCAAGCTGATCAAGCTAGTTTCGTGAAGCTTGTCCAATGTCGGTTCGGCTATTAACAAACCAATTTCAAACACTAATGTAAAACTCAGATGAGTTTTAAAGCCAAGCTTAACCAGCTTTGCTCGTTCGGTTCGTTTATAGGCCCATCTATGACTCTTGTTTAGCTAATTAGCTTCCAATGTCTTCAGTTCTTCCCTCCCTTCCATGTAATTTTTTTTTTCTCTTCTTCCGACAAGCTAACATCAAGTTCAGCTTTCGCTTGACTGAATTCCCCTGCTTTTATCTACTAATTTGCCAGGATTCGTATGTTGTTTCGCTCTTTTTTTTTTTTTTTTTCACGACACTGTAGAATTATTCTATTCTCATGATGACACCGGCAACAGAGGCTGTGTTTTCTTGTGATTATTAGGAAAGCTTTAGGAGCAGAACGAACTGATATGCGTTGCCTTTAAAATATGAAGACTTGAACATCGCTGAATCCAACTTTCCAAATATAAACCATGCCACATCTTCAGCGAGAAATATGTTTGGAAGCATCTTTTTTTTTTCTTACAGAAAAAGAGGAGATTTTATTCATCTGGGAGGTGAAAGCCATCAGAAAGTTGGGACATCCACAGATCGGACAAACCGAGCAACGCAATTATCATGGAAATAAATAAATAAACTTGTACTAAAATGCCAATCCAAAAGTATTCTGCAGTCAAGAAGAGGCACTAGTAACTGAAGCAAAACTCAATAAGAAAAACAATCATGAAGATGCAAAAAAGTGGTAGTAAGCAACTAATCAAGCATGCAATTAATTATTAAGGTTAAAAATCATCTGAACCATGTAGAAGCTCTCTGTAGATTTCAGATGATGCCCTAGCTGAACCAAGCTCCTTCATCAGTTGGCTTCTCTCTTCCTCCCATCCATGGCACTTGTCAAAGTATTTTTGAAGCAGGTTTTCGTACTTGGCATGGTATTTAGCTTCCAAGCTCTGAAATTCTTCACTACTACAACAACTACTCCTCCTCCTTACTTCTTCCGTCGATTCCTTCAAACTAATGTCGGGTTTAGCTTTCTGTTGTCCGGTTAATTCCTCGTTTATTTTGTCATTCATTTCATCCTTTGCTTGCACTTCTTCCTTTGATTCCTTTGAGCTAAACTCAAGTTTAACTTCCTGTTGTCCAGTAAATTCCTCGTCTATTTTGTCATTCATTTCATCTTCTGCTTCTACTGCGGCTCCAAGTACTGCAACCCCAATATATATCCCTGAAACCATGCCTACAATAAGGCTCCTAGATCTTAAAGTTTCAAAGATTGTAACACAGGTTGCTATCACTAATGTCACGGCTCCGATTACTGCAACTTCACTTGCATTTCCATCATACCGATTGGCAGCCATCTACATAAATGATAAAATTCAAACACAAATTATTGGAGAAAAGTACAGAAGGACCGCAATTATTCTTTCATTTGCATGTGTAATCATCGTGTCGGATATGGATAAATTACGGGTTAGAGCTGAAAAATAAGAACAGACCATATACACATTAAACTACGTACAACCCATACGCAATCAAGCCACAAATAGAGCTAGATGGAAGAATAGAGCTACAAATGTGCATATGTTTAATTTTACATATACAGGAATGTAACACATTTATCAAGCACAATCTAACAAATGGCAGAGGATTGAAATTTTATATTATGGTTAATTTTGAATACTTGTAGTATTTTCTTTAAATTTGAAAATTTCTAATTTGGGAGTTGTACAAAATTGCCTCATTTGATGCATGCACGTACCGGTAGAAGTGAGGAGAATAGTGAGACGAGGTAGAGAGAGTTGGAGATAATAAGATAGCTGACGGCTGTAAGCAAGATCCTGCCCCAGTCGTTTGGGGGAAACCAGTACGACCATAACACTAGAAAGGCTGCGGCGCCTCGTTCGATCCAGAAAGCTAGATACTCAAGGTTTTCGGCAAATCCTTGAGATTTGTCACTATCATTTCCTACAGAAGGAGGAGGAGGCTCTGCTCTATCAACCTGCTCCGTCGCCATTGATGCTCACCCAAATCAAATGAGAGAGAGAGAGAGAGAGTTGTTGCGGGTGTGTATATGTAACACAGGGAGAGAAGAGATTTTATGGATAATGTATATTGGAGCTAATTTCCGTTACTAGTAAGGAAACAGTTATGGGGAATATACAGAGATTCCATTTAAGAGTTTTGACCAACAAAAAATAGACTAATGCCTGGAAAAATTATTCAATTCTCAAAGAAAAATTATTCAATTCTCCTGGGTCATCATTACGTGGTATTGTCCAGGCCGTTTTTGCACCACACATTTAGTCCGGGTCCATGACAAATGTGTACGTTCCACTCCGATGTATGAGAAAAAACAAGTCTATATATATGATTTTCACGTGGTTGTGTCGGATGAGCCCTGAATAATCTCTAGTTCCAAAGTCAATAACTTATTCAACTATCAGGAAGAGCCACACAAGTAACTGAAATAAAACTTAATAACAACACTTAACATGCACTATTAATTACCATCCCAAGTCAGAACAGCAGTGCTACGGTTTCCGACCGGAAAGGATACCGACCGGTTTTCGACTGCACATCAGACCCACTCCAGCCACTGGACGGCTGATTTGAGCCGGCAAAAATTCTAAACAAAAACAACGAGTGGAGCTACTTGACAATCAATGGCATCCGATGTGTGTAGGTACTCGATCTAAACACTCCTTTATATATATATGTATATAAAAAAATACATACATATATATATATATAATAGAGTGGTTGGATCAAGCACCTACACACATCGGATGCCGTCGATTCTCGCGTAAGCCCACTCAAATTTTTTTTTTTTTTTTTAATTTTTGGACGGCTCGGATCAGCCTTCCAGTGGCCGAAGTGGGCCTGGCGCACCATCGGGAACCGGTCGGTATCCCTTCGGTCGGGAACCTTAGCTTTATTGAAATCTGAAAGAGTTAACTGCTATAGTTCAATTCAAAAGAAAAAGAAAATGCCAAAAAGTGGCTGTAGTAAGCAACTAAGCAAAGCAAATTATTAAGGCTGATGATGATGATCATGCAAATCATGGAGAAGGTCTCTGTAGATTTCCATTGATGCCCTAGCAGCACCTTGATCATGCATCAGCTGGCTTCTCTCTTCCTCACATCCATGGAATTTATCGAAGCTTTTTCGAAGTCGGTCCACTCTTTTTTTGATCTTGGCGAGGCACTTTGCTTCCGAGCTATGAAAATTTTCACTACTTCTCCTTACTTATTCCTTCAATTCCTTTGAACTAACTTTGAGTTCCTTCAAACTAACAAACAACAGCGAAAATCACAGTGACCGAATTCCACCGCCACTTAACGATGTCAAGTGCCTCAGATTTAAGACTTCAAAACAACGGCGCTCTTAGGGTTGGTTGTGAGAGAGAGAGATCGGGGAAGCGAGGTTTCATCGGGGGTTTATTTTGGGCTGGATTAATTACTCTATATTTTGGTATTATTTTGGGCGTGATTAATTAGGTTGAGGAACCACGCACCCGCATATGGCGCCATTTCCACCAAAAACAAAATTTCATTCTTCAATGTCGGTTATAAGGAAAATTGACATTTAAAAAAATAAATTATGTCACTATTTTGGAAAGTGATATCATAAATATATTAGATTACAGTTTAGGAAAATCTGACATTAAAAAGTAAGAATTGTAATGTCACTATTTTAAAAAGTGTCATCATAAATATATTATCACAGTTTTTTGGATGACTGACATTATTTACTTGTTATAATCTTTTTAATTACATTTTTTTTTTAAAAGTGACATCTTTTTACTTTTTCAAGTGTCATCTTTTAAAGATATTGTAGTAGTGTCATTTGATCCCGTCGAGCTAAAATCAAGTTTAGTTTCTGTTGCCTGGTACTTTCCTCATCTACTTTGTTGTTCCTTTTGATCTTTTGCTTTCACTTATTCCTTTGATTCCTTCGAGCTAGCTTTCTCTTGCCCGGTACTTTCCTCATTCCTTTTGTTCCTTCCATCTTTCCCTTCCACTTCTTCCTTTGATTCATTCAGGCTAAAATCAAGTTTAGCTTTCTCTTGCTCATTTTTTTTCTTGTCCGTCCCGTTTTTATCCTTGCCAGATTCCTGCAACTACAACCAATCTCCTCTCTCTCTCTCTCTCTCTCTCTATCTCTCTCTCTCTAAAAAGTAATAGCGAAGTAGCTAGGAAGTAGCTAGGACTGGTTTCCCACGTACCGTATGTGGGATCCATATACTAAAATGTGCACTAAAATTTTGATTTGGAGTTGTGGAGACTGGAACTCAGTTGGTAATAAAAATGTGAGCAGCGTTAATTAGCAATCCTGAGGATCACCAACACTAGTTGATATGGTATTGAAATACTATGGGTAACTCAGAGAGAGTACTGAGAGAATAGATTAATTGATGTAGCAAGTTTCACAAAACAATTAGAGATAGAATGCATTGGTCTTGCATCATTGCATATACTTATGAATGTATACACGGAAGCGCATACTCCCTGTGTTTGCTCGCTTTTTCCGAAAGAACAGTTATTTAAAAAAAAATAATACAAAAAAAAAAAAACCGCAAAAAATAATCCCTTTCATTTTTGCCCACATTAACGTGCGAAACATGTATACGAGCAATGCTAGCTAGACACACAATCTTAGAACACAACATACTACGTCCAAGGGTTGTTCGATGCTCAGAGACTCGAATGGTTTTGACTTGAGTGCTATGGAGTTGGGTTCTAAAATTGTACTTTTTGTCTGAATATCGGGTTTTGTGTAGATATATACCTGTGTATCCATGTGGCCACGTAGGTTGCAAGGTAGATTGAGGTGGAGATAGTATGGAGGAGGACGGCTGGAAGCAAGAAGTGGCGGCATGGGTGGTTAACGTTAATTAAAGCCGAATAATATGAGTAGAGCATGAGACTGGCTGCGACTCGTTCCATCCAGAACGCATACTTCTTCCAGTCTACATCACTGGGCAGGTCCTCCGCCATTAATTCACACCCAACAAAAAATGTCAGAGGAGATGAATGAGATGAGGCAGAGAGAGTTGGAGAACAAGAAGGATGACGGCTTCAATCAAGAAGCTTAATTCCTCAACGTCTGGGGCCGGGAACCCAATAGCATAAGTGCACGAGAAGGGCTGCGACTCGTTCGATCCCGAACTCTTGCAAGTCAGGGTTTTTGGCGATTCCTCCATATTTGTAACTAGCTAGTATCATTCACTGCTCTATCTACCTGCCCCTTCGCCATTGATGCCTACCCAAATCAAGTATGAGAGAGAGAGAGAGTAGTTGTTGAGGGTGTGTATAAGTATAACACGGAGAGGAGATTTTATGGATATACGTTGGAGCTAATTTCCGTGGCTGGTAAGGAAATCGTTATGGCCTGGGAATAGGATTTCATGCAAGAGTTTAGACATATGAAAAATTGAATACTTCATGTCAAAAAAAAATTGAATACTGATGCCTGGAAAATATCGGTAAACAGAATTTTCCTCGTACACCGCCACGTGGAGTCTAGGCCATTTTTACGATACACGTTTGGTGTGGGCTGCAGGACAACTATGTGTAAGTTCCTCCACAATGTATAGTGAACAATGGATCTGGGGCACTAGGTGATGGTATCTTGTGAGCATATAATAATTCTCTCTCTATTTCCAAATACAAAAAACTAGTCAACTAGAGGTGTCAAATGGGCCGGCCGGGCTAGCATGGCATGGGCCTATCATGTTTAAATGTGTTTTAGAACAACAGGGCATGGAAGTGGGCCGAGCACAGCACGCGTACGGCACGGTCCTAAACAGGCACAACACAACACACCATATACTAATTTTAATTCCAATCAAGGAATAATAGTTTTTTGTTTAGGCAAAGTACGGATTATCTCTCTGTCTGTGGACCTTTGGCAAATGACCCCCCTGTGTTTTATTAATGACCAATTTGTCTCCTTATACTTTTGGACTAAAGTGCAACACAAAATCCGTTAACAGAAAATGCAAAATGACTTTAGTACCCTGTACTTTAGTTGGGATAAGTTAACTCTATATCTATGCTTTCTCTCTCTCCCTCTCTCTGTGTCACATAAAAAATGTAAATTGACAAGAAATTCCAATATTTTTTGAAGAAATTAAATAGGCATCCTAGTTGCTAGACTTATTTAGGTGTTCATCCTCAACGTTTTAAATACTTATGTTCTCATCCTGAAAATGTTTTGTTACCCATTTGTTTACATCCTAAAAGTGCCGCCCAATGAAAAAATTCCACGTGGCCCCGAGCGGTACGGCGGTTGCATAAAACCTGTCCCAGTCGAGTACCAATTACAGAGGATTGCGGGAGTTAAAAGGGACACTGTTTAATGGCAAACGGTGTCGTTTTAGAATGAACCGGTGTCGTTTTAGCAGTATTTAAACAATGGTTTTGGAGGTGATGGATCTAACCGTTAAATTGGACTTCACAATCATCGAACGGTGTCCTCGCTGCCCTGTTTTGTAAGTGAGGTTAGGTGCAATTGCAGGGAATCATTTTTGGAAGGCAAGCACGTTGCATTAATTCACGTTGCTTGAAAATAGGAATCACGATCCAGGAAGTGGCCATGAACACCATGATCGAAGCGAGCAGGGGAAGAAGGAATTCTGGAAGTATCAGGATAACCGTTCGAAGACCCCCCTCAACCGTTTTATGTGGCCAACGTGGGTATCAATCGAAGACGTGGGGATCGAAGGCAAGTTCAGCGTCTATAAATAGAAGAAGCAATTGAAGAGAAAAGGACGACGACACAAAATCCATATCATCTGACAATTCATACAAAATGATTGCTCAGAGATCTATCTTAGATTAGTTTTAGCTTAGAATAGGATCTTTTTTGTAAGTTGAAGGCTTATTTGCATGTAAGACTACTTTCGATTAAATTCAAGTTTTCTTATTTCTTTTAAGTTCTTTTCTTACCAAAGAATAGTTTGTTTGCAAGTTCGCTTTTGATTAAATTCAGTGTGCTTGCATTTCTTTATTATTCTTGATAGAATCTTAAGAGTGTTGGTATACAAACTTACCTTTGATTAAATTCAGGTTCGTTTGTGTTCAATCATCTTTTCTGATTTCGAAGCGCGTCAATCTTTTATTTGGTTGATACCTTAAGGAAAAATCCTCTTTGTTGAGGTAATCGAACGGATAACACAATTGCCTGATTGAAATTAGTTGTTTCAAATCATTTTGAAAAGAGTAATTTCTTCTTTGAAGTTATTTCTTTTCTGGTACGCCCGCACACAATTATTTGTCGATTGATTTGAGTTAATTCAGCCCAAACAATTTTTGGCACGCCCGGTGGGACTCGAGGGTGTCAAAATGCCAAGGCTTCGAAAGCAGATAGGGACACCTGTTGGTGGTCAAGTGCCAGAGGAACAAGCTGTGCCAGAACAGGCCACGGAACAGGGAACGCCTATGAATCATGAGTTTCCCCAATTGGCTCCCGAAATGGGAGAGCTTCCTTATGAGGAGCCTTCTTATGAAGTACCTCCTTATGAAGGGCCTCCAAATTTCCAAACGGGACAAGCCAGTGGTAAAAACCATGATAAGGAGGAAATGTTCAGAGAAATGATGATAGCTTTCCGAGAGATGGCTCAAACCCAAAGAGCCATGATCAAAAGCATAAGAAGTAGGTTGCCCAACTTAGAGGTAACAAGAAACAGTCCAGGGAATATTGGGCTAGATGATCATGCTAATTCAACTACTCACCAAAGTCCCTTCGAAGGAAGGCTTGGAGAGGATGTTGGTCAGGGTAAGATAAGGTCTAGAAAGGGCAAGGAAAAAATGTATCCAGAGGAAATACCACAATCTTGGTATGAGCCTTTGAAGCCTACAAAGCCTGTCTTCGAAATCCCAGACCAATCCCATGGAATTCCTATTGGAATTCCAAGAAATGTTAGAGACAGGCAAAGCGTTAATCCTCTCTTCGAACCCACACTTGGGGGATGGGAGGATGATGTAGAGCTAGAACGAGGTTATAGGCCTGAGAAAACGAGGGATAACGCACAGCCTTCTCGTCAAAGTCTCCCAAACACCAAAAATCCCACCACAGTGGTTTATGGAGGCCATAGGCCTGCTCGGGTGAACACTACGGCCAACCCAATGCAGCAACCTTGGTATGGGAGATTTCCCAGAGAAAACCAAGAGGATTTTAACACTATAAGGGAAATGCATAGAGATGACTTGGTAGAACCAAATCCACCGGTAGGAAATCAAGAACAAAATTTCCTTGTAGGCAATCCAATACTAAGAGACCAAGTTATGGATCTCATACAAGAAGTTTGTGGGCCTCGAACTCGGGGGGTACAACCTCAAATCTATAGAAAACCATATCCAGAATGGATTGATACAACATTCCAGATCCCTAGAGAATTTAAAATCCCAGACTTTACTTTGTTTTATGGGGATGGGAGACAATCCTCTATAGAACATATTGCTAGGTTTTCTGCCCAATGTAAGAACTTGGCTCAGAATGGTTTCATGAAGTTGAAATTGTTCCCAAATTCTTTGTCTGGGCCAGCTTTTGCATGGTATACAAATTTGCCTGCAGAATCGATTACAAGTTGGTTTCAAATGGAAGAAGCATTTCATGCACAATTCTTTAATGCTGAGCTTGAAGTCTCTATGGCAGACTTAGCTAGGTTAAAGCAGAAACCAGATGAAAAGGTAGCAGATTTCATATCTAGGTTCAAAAGAGCTAAAACCAAGTGCAAACTCCATCTGCCAGAGGCAGAGTTTGTGAGATTAGCACAAGATGGTTTAGAAAGGGAGCTTCGAAAGAGGTTTGATTCCACAGAATTTAGAGACTTTGCAGATTTAACCTACAAAGTTGCTAGATATGAATCACTGCTAGAGGAAGATATGGATAGGCATAATTCCTCTTACCCAACATACTATAGGGATCCTAATTATGAAATAGATGCTGCTGAAATTATAGAGCACGAACCTTGTGTTTGTGAGCCCTTAATTCAGAAGAATGTCTCTCTTGGGCAGAAGTTCAAACAAAAGGAAATTACTAAAGTATATTCTTTTGATATATCTAAAGCTGATGAGATCTTTGACTTCTTGCTAAGAAAGAAAATCATTAAGCTGCCTTTGAATATGAAACTGCCCACAGTGGAAGAAAAGAATGGAAAGACCTATTGCAAATGGCATGATTCTTGGTCTCATTCAACTAAATCTTGTAATGTTTTTCGTGACAGAATTCAGGAACAAATCAAGAAAGGAAGAATCAAATTCCCTGAAAAGACTATGGGGATAGATGCAGTGCCTTTTCCAAAGGTAGAAGAGGTCAACACCAGTGTGCCCTCCTCACTGGCTCGAACTGTCAAGAAATATTGGCAGGACAAAGAAGCACCAGTGAACATGAACACTGTTCAATATGGAAGAGGCAAGCCATACGCTGGCCACCCTCGAGGCATGGGAGCAAGGCCAAGTTCCTATAGGCGAGCCAATGATGGTTTTTCTTTCCAGAAATTCTCAGGTAATAATCACCTGCCTATGCTAGAAGCCTCATTTTTGGAATGCCTGTGTGTAGGATGCAGGGCCAACTATTTGGTTTTCAAGGACTTGGATAGAAAGGGCGTGAGTTTTTTCCCAAAAGAAATGGGAATGAAAAGAATGGCCCCAGTTCAAGCAAAGCCAAGTGACAGCAAGTCTTGGTTGACACCAAAAAGGGACATGCCTACTAGCCCTGTTCCAGCTATTCACAGAAGGGAGCTGCCACCTTCGAAGAAGGCCAATATTGGCCAAACATCGAAGGCGCAAGAAGAGGCTAAACAAGAAGAATTCACCTTGGTGAAGGGGGTTCCTGACTGGTTTCTGAAGCAAGTTAAACCCGATTTGTTCCAAGGATACAAAGGTTCAAACAGGAATGCAAGCAGAACTTTCAAGCCACCAGTTTCGAACTCTGGCAACTGGGTGTTGATTAGGGATCCCAAGTCTCAATTACCACAGATGGTTCCATTGCTCTCAAGAACTCAAAAGAGAAAGCTCCAGAGGAAGTATACGCTCTTCCAGTCAGGAGAATCTTCAACGGGGGAAGAATCAAGCAAATGGGCAAAACCTAATCCACGGTTCGATAGGATCGAAAGGGACCCAGAGGAATTTCGAACCCAGTATCACGAGAGGGAGACTTTGGAAAAGGTTGCCTCTGCTATGCTCGAAGAGGATTTTGAGCCGCCTTCTCCTAACTCGCTAGCTAGTTATCAGACTGGTTTGCTCGAGGCCATGGTAGTGGAACAACAGGGGATGGAAGGAACCTTTTCCCCTATGGAGGTATCCACACAAGAATTCGAAAAGAAGGATGCTGAGGAGATCGAAGCAGTTAAACCAATCAAAGAAGTGGCTACAATCCAATTTGGAGATCAGCCAGAAGTACAAGTTAATATGGTTTATCCAAGTTCTATGGATTTCTTCTCAAATGGTCAGACGTTCAAAGATCAAGATACTGCTTGGTCGAACTTGGGTGAGCCAGAGAATTCTGAAGAAACTCTGAGTGATAAGGAGTTAAATATCATATGCAACGACTGTGACTTGAAAGAAGTATCTCAGATCGAGATGGGTAAGAACTTGGTACGTGAAATTGAGCAGAATCAAGAAAGTTTGGAGGTAAGCTCAAAAGAAAGTGCTTGTTTCGTGTCAGATTCCATGTCCGACGTCGAATACCCCCTGGTAATAGATTTACATTATGTGGAAATTTCATATCCATTTAAACTGCCTACTAATGCAATGAGACAGCATTTGCGTCCATTGTATATCACTGCACACTTTGATGGAGTCCCACTTAACAGAATCTTGGTGGATAATGGGGCTGCGGTGAACATTTTGCCTTTCCAAACTCTGAAAAAGTTAGGAAAAGGAAAAGCAAAATTGATTCCAACCAGCACATCCATTGCAGGATTTACTGGGGAAAGCCAACATGCCAGGGGAATCATCTCCATTAGATTGGCAGTAGGAGGAATAGAAACTGATACTGTTTTCTTTGTAGTTGACACATATGCTAAATATAATGCTTTATTGGGAAGGGATTGGATTCATGTTAACGGATGTATTCCTTCCTCTATGCATCAGGAATTAATGATTGTTAAGTATGACAAAGGCAAAGAAGTGGGTGTTGAAGGAGTCAAAGCTGATCCACATCCATTTGGTGCCACGGCAAATTTTGCTGAAGCAGAAATGTACAAATCAGATGTAATTCCTTTGAGTGAACTACTTCAAGCAGCCACCTACCCAGCCAACGAGATGGAACTGGGGGAATTGGCAGAGCTGAAATCGAAGCTGAAACAAGCTGTTGATTATGAATCAGACACCCCAAAAGATGATGCTGCTTGGATGTGAATCCAAGAGAGAGGCCGAAGAGGAAGCCAACTCATTGGCTTTAGTAAAGTATGTTGCTCTGGGGGTCGAACAGAAGATCCAAGAAGAGAACATATGGGAAGAGGTTATACAGAACGATAACCCTCATGTGAAAAAAATCCAACTCACTTCTGAGGAACAGGTTGAATCACAAGATCTGTTGGAAGAAGTAAGGTTGGGAGATGCACAAAATCCCAACCCAGTGCTTATTAATAAACAACTTGAACCTGGTATGAAAGCTGAATTGGTAGCACTATTGAAAGCAAATAAGGAATGCTTTGCATGGAGTTACAAGGAACTACCTGGCTTGGACAGGGGATTGGTGGAGCATAGGTTACCTATCAAGCCACAATTCAAACCTGTGAAACAACCAACCAGGAAGATGAGTCCAGAAACTATTGCAGGTGTTAAAAAGGAAATGCGGAGGCTTCTAGATGCAGGCTTCATTAGAACAGCCAGGTATGTTGAATGGCTATCTAATATAGTTCCAGTCCCTAAAAAGAATGGAACTATCAGAATCTGTGTTGATTTTCGAAACCTAAATACTGCGACTCCTAAGGATGAATACCCAATGCCTAATGTGGATACACTTGTGGACAGTTCTGCTGGCCACAAGATATTGTCTGTTTTAGATGGACATTCAGGGTACAATCAAATCTGCATAGCAGAAGAAGATGTGCATAAAACAGCATTTGCCTGCCCAGGTAACATTGGCATCTTCGAATGGGTTAAAATGCCATTTGGGCTAAAGAATGCTGGGGCAACATATCAAAGAGCAATGAACACTATATTTCATGACTTAGTGGGAACTTTTCTGGAGTGTTACATAGATGATATCATTGTGAAGTCAAACTCTGATGAGGATCATCTACAACACCTAGAAAAGACATTTCAGCAAATGAAACGCTATCAGCTGAAGTTAAATCCAGAGAAATGTGCTTTTGGAGTATCAGCTGGGAAGTTTTTAGGATATCTAGTTCACAGCAAAGGAATACAGGTTGACAGAAACAAAGCTAAGGCCATCATTGAGGCTAAACCACCTTCTACTAAGAAGGAGTTGCAAAGGTTTCTAGGTCAATTAAATTTCCTTCGAAGATTTGTATCTAATACTGCAGGAAAAACTAAAATTTTCTCTTCTTTGTTGAAACTGAAGGAAGGGGAAGAATTCAAGTGGTCAGAGGAGCATGATGAAGCCTTCGAAGCCATCAAAAGATACTTAGCCAACCCTCCTGTATTGGCGCCTCCCATTGAAGGAAAGCCAGTAAAGTTGTACTTAGCTGCAACGCAAGATTCAATAGGAGTTCTGTTGGCTCAAGACAATGAGGATGGCAAGGAAAGATCAGTTTATTATCTTAGTAGGTTTTTAAACTCTTGTGAATGCAAGTATGCTGCAGTAGAGAAACTATGTTTAGCTTTATTTTATGCTTCTAAGAAACTCAGGCATTATATGTTGCCTAGAACAACTTATGTTATTTCTCAAACTGATGTAATTAAGCACATGCTTTCTAAACCAGTGCTTAGTGGGAAGATTGGGAAATGGATAGTGTCTTTAATTGAGTTTTGTCTTGAGTATGTGCCTCAAAAGTCAATAAAAGGCCAAGCATTGGCCAATTTTTTGGCCGATCATCCAAATGAGTGTGAGGCACCAAGAACATTGGAAGCTAGTACAGTGGAAATTAGGCCATGGAAATTATGGTTCGATGGATCAAGAACTATTCAGATGGCTGGAGTGGGCATAATTCTGGAGTCCCCCCAAGGCTTGAAAACCAAATATGGTTTTCGACTCAGTGAGGGACAATGTTCCAATAACCAGGCAGAATATGAAGCCTTGATTATTGGACTAGAAATTTTGCTTAAATTAAGGGTTAGTGTTGCTGAAATCTTTGGAGATTCTCAGTTAGTGATTAACCAACTAAATGGACAGTTTAAATGTAATAGTCCAGCGCTAATAATCTATTATCAACATGCAAAGAAGTTGATGGATCAATTTCATATGCTTACTTTAACTTATATTCCTAGGTTCTTTAATGAAGAGGCTGACGAAATAGCTCAAAGAGCGTCTGGCTACGAAGTTTTATCAGAAGTTGAAAAGGAATTTTGTCAATTAACTTTGAGGAAATCCCTGCCTATGTTATACAATAGGTTGATGGACTTCGAAGTATTAAAAGTCGATGCTTCAACTCATCAAAACGCTGATTGGAGGCAAGCATTGATTGAATACCTAACCAAGCCAGACAGTGTTGCGGATAAGGCAACCAAGTTGAAAGCAATGAACTACATAATGTATAATAATGAGCTATTCAAGAGAGGAATGGATGGTCTTCTTTTGAAATGCTTGAGCAAGGTAAATGCATTTAAAGTAATGGCTGAAGTGCATGAAGGAATCTGTGGAGCACATCAAGCTGGCATAAAAATGAGATGGTTAATAAGGAGATACGGGTATTATTGGCCCACCATCCTCAAAGATTGTATAGATTATGCAAAGGGGTGTCAAGCCTGTCAAAAAACAGGTCCACTCAAGCATTTGCCAGTCACAGATTTGCAATACGTAATAAAACCATGGCCCTTTAGAGGATGGGCTATGGACATGATTGGGATGATTTATCCTCCTTCATTGGAAAAGCATAAATTTATCCTAGTGGCTACTGATTATTTCACAAAATGGGTAGAAGCCCAAGCTTGTCAGGAGGTCAAACAAACCCACGTGATAGATTTCATAAAAGGGATCATATACAGGTTTGGGAGTCCTCAAACGATAACAGTGGACAATGGTTCCATATTCGAAGGACGATTGGTGAAGGATTTCGCCACGAATCATGGAATTTCATTAATATATACTAGTACTTACTATGCTCAGTCCAATGGTCAAGCAGAATCAACTAACAAAATTATCAAGAAGGGGATCCAAAAAATGGTGGATCAAAACCCAGAAATTTGGCATGATCTGTTACTTGATGTGTTATGGGCATATAGGAATACAAAAAGGACTAGTACGGGCACCACACCATTTGCATTAACATATGGGCATGACGCTGTGCTACCCATGGAGATCACTGTAAGATCCCAGCGAGTAGCATGTCAAAATGATTTAGATACAGGATCTTATCATCAAGCCATGCATATGGAATTGGAAGATATTGATGAGGCTAGAATAAAAGCTTTAAACCAGATTATGTTACAAAAGGCAAGAATAGCCAGAAGTTATAACAAAAAAGTGGCTCTTCGAAGCTTCGATGAAGGAGACCTCGTATGGAAAGTTATCCTCCCTATTAGAGATAGGAGAGTTAAAAAGGATGGATTAGGGAAATGGGCACCAACATGGAATGGGCCTTTTCAAATCCATAGGGTCTTAAGAGGGGGAGCTTATCATTTGAGAAATTTGAATGGATATGTTCATCGAAGGAAGATAAATGGAAGACATCTGAAAGTTTATGTTCCTTCCATATGGGAGTCTTTCCACAAGCGGTAGTGTAAACAAGTTTGGTTACACATTGATGATTCTGACTGGCTGATTTAGTGTTGAGTGGTTTGATGCTAAAAGCTTTTCTATAAAAGTTACCTTTAGCATTCGAAGTCACAAACAAGTTATCATAATCGAAGCTATAAAGATTCAAGAGTAGCCAAGCAAGAGTTTCATTTCATCAATAAAAAAAAAAGACCCAAGCAGGTCTAAGTACAAAACAGACCCAAGTAGGTCTGAACAAAAAAAAAGAGGACCAACTCTGGTCCCAAAAAAGCAAAAATGAAGACCATTGGTGATCTTCATAGTCCCAAAGGAGAATCTTCAAGAGGATCCTCCCTCTGGGGGACTTTTTGCCTCATGGGCCGAGAGGACGGTCGAAAGATCATCCCAGGTCCTAGCCAAGCAGAGGCGTGAAGCTGTTTCCACGCACACCAGTTGACTTCGAAGCTGAGCGATCTCACTTCGAAGGGCCTGGGACTCAGCGTGGGCGTCCCTCTTCAGCTCCATGATCATGTTGGTCAGGTTGGCCAATTGACTCATGAGATCAGCAAGATTTGGGTGGTTCTCAGCCATGTTTGTTCGAAAGAGATGCTGTGATCTATTGACGTCCAGATGTATTTATAACCCAAAGAAATACGGGGAATCCGTCTCATTTATTACCAGTATTAAATTGGTTGCATAGAGCCTGGAAGGTGAAGGGTTTGAGAGCGTTAGGCGTCATACGTCAAGAGTATATGATCTTTTACAACTTACGAGGAGACGGCTAAGAAGCTACTGGAATTAAATGAGTTAGTTGGAGCGATTGGAATTATACTAACTTAGTTTTCGAAGCATCAACACACTTCGAAGCAAAAGTAATAAATAGACATGGAGTAAAGGAGCACAGTATTGGAAAGAAGATTTCTGTTTGTCTCTTCTTTCATGCTATCATGTTTTCATTAATAACATTAAATAGAAAGGGATGGCTAAGAACACCAGTTTATTGGTCAAAGCCATTAGGATAAGATCGGTACATTGGTAAATAATTTCTTTGCTCATAATAGTTACACAGAAGGTTACATTGGGGAACCTATCTAGGGCCTAATAATACCGTGGTGGAGGATCTCTAGGGATCAACCAACTGAGATACAAAGACTTGAACCAAGCTTCGTTGGAACTTGATTTTCTATCTCCTTACAAGCTCCATTGGTAGGGAGATAGAGCTCAAAGCCCATTCTTGTCTTCGAAGCAACAGCCCGGTATAGACACATCATGAGTGTTGATGTGTCTATACCTAAGGGCTTTAGGGTTCAAGGGAAATATCATGAGCGTTGATGTGGCTATGTTTCGAAGTGTTTCCTCAAAAATACAAGACGAGACTTCATGATGGTTATCGTTCTTGTAGCCTTAATGAAAAGCTTGGTTTGAATGATGCTACAGTAAGGAGAAATGGAGAAGATGATCGGTGAGTTTTTCTTTCTCCAGAGACCTCTATTTATATTAGTAGATAGTCATTTATGGCTCTTTAAGATACGGTAGGTGAGGAGTTGGCATAGTAAGCTTTTGAGCAAGGAAAAGTACAAACTAGTGTTGATCTTAATTACAGTTGTACTTATCCCAAAAGTCAAAAAAAAAAAAGTACAAGCTACGTGAAGTTACAAAAAGGGGCTTATTACATCATGAATGGTGGTTAGTAGCCCTCGAAGAGAATTAGAGTTAGTATCCAAAATTGAAGAATGGACAGCTTTTCTTCTCTGTTCCTCTCGAAGAGAAGGAATAAGCTGTGGAAGTGTTGACTCATCTCGTAATGCTTCGTCTTCAAGCTCTGGAAAGCCATTCGAAGCTTCAGCTATCTCTTCTCTGACCTTCTTCATTTCTTCTTGTAACCACTTCATCTTCTTGTCAAGTTCTGAAAGTTTATCCTTTCGGGCTTGATAAAGAGACAGACGAGAAGCAATCTCAAGTGCTTTGGCTTCCAATTTGTTGGTTTTCCCAATGGTTGTGCCAATGCTCTCAGACAAGAAGTGATTATAAGCAATCAATTCACTAAATTGTTTAAGATGCTGTTGAAGAGTGAAGTTGATTGAAGAAGGGAGTCCTTGGGAAAGAAGCAAGGCCTGATAACATACCTCGAAGTTATAGGTTAAACTATGTTCAGTCAAAGCAGGAAGACCTAAATGATTTAAAGATTTCAGAAAACTTTTTAGTGTTAGAACTTCCTCCTCTGAAAGAACATGTTTAATTCTAAAAGAAGGTAAGTCAGAAGGCATGGAAGGACTCAAAAGTTGTTGAAGGCTTTCGAGAGAATTCGAAGAAGAAGGAAGGATGGGTTCAGCAATCTGGTTACAAAAATTTTCCAATTGACTCTTGAAGAGGGATATATCAAAAACCACTAACGGCAAGTCAATTGGAGCAGAGGAAGATGTGGGATGATCTTCAGGAAAAAGGGCCATGCCTGTTCCCTGCATAAGGATTATAAGTTAAGGTTAAGTAGAATGTAAAACGAGAAAGGTATGATTGAGTATCAAGAGTACCTGATCTGAGGAGGAGGCCAAACTGGAGCTTTGATCCTCAGCACTTCTAAGAATATGACCCTTCGAAGCCAAAATAGGGTCCATCCTTAAAGATCCCTCCCCTGAGACCGATAAGGGAGTAAAGGGGAAGTCTCCCTGAAGGATGGGAAGTGGCCCCAGAGTCTTCGAAGGAGCCAAACTGGCCAGTACCTGTGCAAAGGTTGGCTCAGTAAGGAATGACAGCAAAGTGTGCATGTCAATATCCTTTGCAGCAAAGTCTTTCTGTATAGGAAGAGCTTGAATAGGGGTTGCCTGTAAAAAACAGAAGAAAGTTAGAGTAAGTCCTTTCATAATTCGAAAGGCGAGTATTCAGAAGAAACCTTGTGAAGAGCATCTGCTGGCATTTGGATTAAGGGCTCTATCACTTCTTGTTGAGGGCAGGGAACAAGAGCTAGGTCCAACGCCTTAACAGGGGGTGCAACTTGAGTCTGCAAAGAGGTTAACAGCAAGTCATGAGCATAGAAGACACATGAGAATGTATGCAGTTTAAATTAACTTACCTCTTTTGGGAGGAAGGCTTCTTAGGAGAAGCAGGCCTCTTGGGAGGAGTTGTTTTCCTCACATAACGGAGGGTCTCCTTCACCTGTCTTGTTTCACCTGGTTCGAACTCAAGAATCAGGATTACAGTAAAATCCTCTTATTCGTAAGGGAATACTGAATCATAAATGGGGAATGAATTTACCCCTTAAGGCCAGTATCTCTGTGTCACTCTCTGTTTCTTCATCACTGGAAGAAACCTGAGGGCCACGCTTCCTGGTGATCCTTGTCCTCGTCGAAGCTGAAAGGAAAGGGGTAAGGAAGTGACTTGGATAAATGATATGGGAGTTTTAAAGATTAATTAGAAGGAAGAAACCAACTTGGAGGTGCAGCTGAGGGCTCAAAATAGTGCTTGGTGGGAATTACTTCTGTAGGCTGGGAAGTGATCTTTCTCTTCTTCGAAGCACTTTCTGAAGAAGAGGTGGCACCTGTAGGGTGGAATGCAGTTAGGTTTGGTTTCAGCAAAAGAGAAGAGATATTTAGAGACAATTACCTCTTTTTTGTGTTACCCTTGTAGATTGCCTTCTTGGTGGAGAAGGGGGAACGACCATTGCGATTGGGGAGGCTTCGACTGGAGTCAGTCTTTGTTCAACTTCGCCCCTAGCAATATCTTCGATCCCTCCAGCCAAACCGAATTCATTGTCAGAGGAGAAAGATGACAAGTTATCTTTTCCTCCGTGCCCAAACTCAGACTTCTCAAACCCAATGTGGGCTAGAAACTGCTTGAAGGGTTTAATCCCTGAGAGGAAGGAGCAGTTGGAGTACCACCAGTTGTCAAATGCAGGGGTGGTGCGCACTTCAGGTTCCCTGAACTCCTGAGTGATTGTTCTCCTCAATGCATGTCTGGCGTGGGCAAACCCCGTCAGGAATTGGTCAGCCATGATCGGTGACCGTTCAGACATGCAGATATTGGCAAGGCCACAGTAAGGGGTGGGTATGCCTTGAACAAAGTCCAGTTGCCTAGCAAATTGTGCAGGACAATATACCTCTGCATGTGCTATGGACTTGAGGGTATTCGACGAGGAAATGAAGATCTCTCTGCTTGTAAGAATGTTCCCCCATGCTTGGAGAGCTCGAGAGGATCTTCCCTGTCTGTCTGCCAGAATGTCAAACAACCATTCGGGCCCAACAAGAGTAGGGTATGGATTGGGCCACTCCCTATCTGAGGCTAGACCAGCAAAAAAGCAGAGGTAGTACACCAAAGTTTGAATTGTGTTATCCTCTGGGTGAACGTAGTTGTCACCATGAACATTGGGCGCTTCGACGACGCCGGCAAGGGATGTGGGTGCTTTGAAGGGACCCAACTCAGGAAAGTAAGCATGAAGCCATAGTTGGATAAACCATTGGGGCCCTCCCTGCGAATAGTTCAAACCCTTCTGGTAGAAGTCGAACCCAGCTTTGTAGACGTGGCCCAAGAAGTAGGAAGCAAAGTCGAACTCTTCTCCCCTAGCAAGTGCCAGTGCCAATGGAACAAATTCATTCATCACTCTTTTCCCAGAGTGGCAGAAAATGTGTTTGCAGAGGGTGTAGAGAATGTAGGCAAAAAACTCTGTCTCAGTCACTTCTCCTACCAATTTCTTTTCCCTGTGGTAGAACTGGGAAAAAGCTCCGTTGGTGGCAGTCAAACGAGTAAATCCCTCGGGAGGATGGAACTCCTTGGTAGGGTCGAATTGGGGGCCATATGGGATAAGCCCCAGCATTTGGGTAACATCCAGAACTGTGGGTGCCATCATGCCACAGTTAAAGCGAAAGAAATTGAAAGATGGGTCCCAAAAGGCCAAGGCGGCCTGAATCAGAGAAGGATTTTGTGGGACCCCCCTTCGAAGGAGGGTAATAATTCTTTTTAAACCCACCTTCTCTAAATCATCCGACTTTGCGGCTAACATACGAGTGGTCCATATCTTCCAATCCTTGTCCAATGTGGGCCAGCAAGGAAAGGATTTCCTTGGGAAGTTTTGCCAATCTTGGTCTAAACAAGCTCGAATTTCAGCGTCTCCCAACCGAGGGTAATAAAGAGAAAGAGAAGCAGGAATTTCTCCTATAAATTGAGGACCCAAAATATAAGTACCTTCTTCGCTAGGGTTTGGAATGAAGATCCTAGCATCAAGATAGGGCTCTTCAGTCGGTCCTGGTGTTTGTCCTGACACGAACCGTCTCAAGGCCAAAGAGGGAGTGACATGTTCTCGAGTTGCTGGATTGCTGGAAGAGGCCATTGATTCAGTTTGGGTTTAGTGTTGTTAAAGAGGAAAAGGAGAGAGAGTTCTGTTCTTAAGAGCTTTTGAGTTTGAGAGAGCTTGAACGCATTGAGTATAGGGGGTGGTTTTGAATGAATTCCGCTTTTATACTCCTGCAAGTGGGCCAGGCCTATAGTGGGCCCATACCCTGGGGTCCGCTGGGTTTGGTTTTTTCTCTTTAGTAGAGTTATTATTGTTAGAATTTCTATTTTAACAATAAATCCAAGTCCAGCGTGGAAAGAAAGGGAAATTTCATTGAACAAACCTACTGGATTACAAAGTTGAAATTTACGTATTTACGAAAGGGAAAAAAAGCAAAACAAGGGAAATCCTAATTCCTATGAAAAGAAATACAAATTAGGCCTTCGAAGGGCCTGAGTGCTGAGAGGTTGCTTTTTTATTCTCAAAGTAATGAGGAAAGGACCAAGTAACAAGACTATGGAACTTGTTCCATGCGAACTGGAGGAATTTCAGCTCCATTTTCCTCATGTCTTCTTTGGAGTCTGACTCCAATTTTTTCTCCAGCAGGGGCCTAAAGCAGAGCACCAAAGCTTTGGCTTTCCTTCGAAGCCGAGCTTCCTTTGTTGGACGCTTCATTTGTTGTCTTTTGAAGCGCCTTCGAAGCCTTTTGTCAGCATGGCCTGGCACCACTTCGAAGGACTCAGCAGTGAAGTTATGGATTTGGTCATGCAGCTTCTCAATCCTTTCCTTGGCCAGATCATAATCTTGAAGGGTTTGATCGAAGCAATACGCAGCGGTATTGGCTTCGAGCCATGACTTGATCACTGGTAAAAAGTCCAGGAAGCAGTGGATTTGATAGGAAACCGTGGAAGGGATGGAACATAGCACCAATGTCTCACAAGCCCACTTAAAATTAGTTAGTGGAACTTGTTTTTCCAGGATAGAAATATCCAGGAAAGAGAAGGCTGCCAGGAGTTGTAGAGCTTTATTCTTGTCAGCAGGGTAGATGGAATAACCATATTGCCATTGGAAATGGGGGGTATTGACGGCAAGGTTATTCACCTCATTGAACCAGTCAGGTTCTTCAGGAAGAGGAGCCAGTTTGTTGGTTTCCTCGAAGTCAGCTGGATAGTGTGGGGTTTGCACCTCTGTGAGCCAGAGGGACTGTTGGGTTCGAGCCATGCGTTTGAAGTCGCAGTAAGGGGCGGGCCCCAGATAATTTTCCTCTTGTTTCAGGAAAGGGGAAAATTTGAGAGAGGAGTAAATGGATTCGAGCATACCCATGTGAACAGTGTCGTTGCTGCTCAGGGGTAGGAATTGGCTTGCGAACAGAGTTCGAAAGTGATGGAATTTATGAGGTGTAGGATCAGGCTGATCGAACCTGACCAGAATGGTGCCAGTGTTGATATTAGTAGAGTTATCTTCCCATGAGCCCCAGTTGGACCCATCGAACGAGTTCGAACGGGTTAAGGAGGAGTCCCAACCTGTGGGAGATGGGTTGGGGGAATGGAATGTTCGATCCGAAAGGATTTTGCTTGCCAACATTCGAGGAGAGTTTGGAGGAGACATTTGAGGAAAAGGGGTTTGGCAATCAAGATTGTCTAAAATAAGATTAATTTCTGGAAGAGAGTCCATAAATGTAAGACTTCTTAACAGAAAAGACTCAAATTCGAAGGGTTTATGAAGGAGAATGTAATTCGTTAAACCCTATCATTAACTGCCATTTATAGGGAAATTATTGTAGCTATCTTTGGGAAGCTCAATAGACGTGCATGGGAATAACATCCTGTCATGCTTCGTGCATCCGAAGTTAAAGGGATGTGGGCAGAGAACGTGTGCCATTAACATTTATTTAGCATAAATAAAATGTTAATGCGGGGGGTGTGTTTACATCCTAAAAGTGCCGCCCAATGAAAAAATTCCACGTGGCCCCGAGCGGTACGGCGGTTGCATAAAACCTGTCCCAGTCGAGTACCAATTACAGAGGATTGCGGGAGTTAAAAGGGACACTGTTTAATGGCAAACGGTGTCGTTTTAGAATGAACCGGTGTCGTTTTAGCAGTATTTAAACAATGGTTTTGGAGGTGATGGATCTAACCGTTAAATTGGACTTCACAATCATCGAACGGTGTCCTCGCTGCCCTGTTTTGTAAGTGAGGTTAGGTGCAATTGCAGGGAATCATTTTTGGAAGGCAAGCACGTTGCATTAATTCACGTTGCTTGAAAATAGGAATCACGATCCAGGAAGTGGCCATGAACACCATGATCGAAGCGAGCAGGGGAAGAAGGAATTCTGGAAGTATCAGGATAACCGTTCGAAGACCCCCCTCAACCGTTTTATGTGGCCAACGTGGGTATCAATCGAAGACGTGGGGATCGAAGGCAAGTTCAGCGTCTATAAATAGAAGAAGCAATTGAAGAGAAAAGGACGACGACACAAAATCCATATCATCTGACAATTCATACAAAATGATTGCTCAGAGATCTATCTTAGATTAGTTTTAGCTTAGAATAGGATCTTTTTTGTAAGTTGAAGGCTTATTTGCATGTAAGACTACTTTCGATTAAATTCAAGTTTTCTTACCAAAGAATAGTTTGTTTGCAAGTTCGCTTTTGATTAAATTCAGTGTGCTTGCATTTCTTTATTATTCTTGATAGAATCTTAAGAGTGTTGGTATACAAACTTACCTTTGATTAAATTCAGGTTCGTTTGTGTTCAATCATCTTTTCTGATTTCGAAGCGCGTCAATCTTTTATTTGGTTGATACCTTAAGGAAAAATCCTCTTAGTTGAGGTAATCGAACGGATAACACAATTGCCTGATTGAAATTAGTTGTTTCAAATCATTTTGAAAAGAGTAATTTCTTCTTTGAAGTTATTTCTTTTCTGGCACGCCCGCACACAATTATTTGTCGATTGATTTGAGTTAATTCAGCCCAAACACCATTATACCCTTAGTTATATATTAATATATATATTGTATATTGAAGATTTTGATTTTTCCCATATTTTCAGGGACGGTTACAAGTCCTCCACAATCAAAGGGATTAAGGGTTTCCATTTAACTCTAATCATCTTAATTTATCTCCCTCCGAATCCACCGATCCACCTTCAGTCCACCAGTCATGCACATTCCCCTCACCACCATTATCACCCTAGCGCCTTTAAACCCAGAACTAATCCTCGTTCAACCCCACCTAATTTGTCGGGGTTGCCTATTCTCTACATCAGAACCAAAGTCCTCCAATCACAAAAGAGACTTCAGTCTCCACATTGAACCCACCTCTCACAAACCCAACAAATGTAAGATTTCATTGGATAGTCCATCGATCTTTGATCTTCAAACATCAGTCGATGCCGTCGAGGCAAGATGGCTTCCGAAGAGCCGATCGAACACAAAGACGCCTTTCGAAGAGTGATATTAATTTGAATAATCGATTTCGAAGATGGCAAAAGAGTAATGGCTTTCAAAAGAGAGGACATCGGCTTGAGATCAAAACGGAAGAGCAACCACTCCAATCTGCTCTAGGTGGTTCCAAATTTATTGTGTTTGTTTGAGTTTAATCGACATCAAAACAGGCATGAATGGTTGAGATTCTAAGATTGATTCACATCGCTTTCGTTTTCTTAATCGCCGCCGTTATCGGATTCTATTGCCGGAATATCAGTTTTAGGTATTATGTTTTCGATTTTTGTCATGTTTGTGAATTGATGATATTTTGTTCATCTACCTCAATTGAAACCTACACTTCTCAAACCTTGTCATGTTTTCTGATTTTTTTCATATTTTTTATTTGATCATGTTTTGTTCATTTACCTCTATCAAAACCTACACTTCTCGAAACTTGCCATGTTTTTTGATTTTGTCATGTTTTTTAATTGATCTTGTTTTATCTATCTCGATCAAGTTTTGCCAAATTTTGTAAATTGATCATGTTTTGCCATGTTTTTCGGCTTACACATTCATTTTTGTAAGAGTCGCGTTTTCTTTTAGATTTTAGGGGAATGAAAATATGAAAGAGAAGATTAGGAGAGAAAAAAAAATTCAAAAGATTAGGTGGGAGAAATATTTGAAAGAGGGGAGAGAATTGAGATAATTAGAAAAGATAATAAAAAAAAAAGAGAAAGATTTGAAAACTTAGGAGAAAGAAAGGGCAGTTTAGGATTTAAATGAATTTGAGGATGAAAAGATAAGTATTTAAACACATTAGGATGAACACCTAAATAAGTAGGGTAAAAAGGATGGCTAATTAAGTTTCCCAATATTTTTTTGTCTAATTATGTTGCCTAATTCATTTTCCATTTTCATTTTTAAAATTTATTAGGGTATTTTGTCTAATTGTTAATTTGTTAGGGTATTTTCTTCCTATAAACTGGTTCAGGCTCTGTTTAGGGCCTTTGGGCAAGGAAATTTTGCCCTATTTTGGGTATTTCCTATTTTTAATCCATCTTTTCTTGTTTTTCAAAAAAAAAAAATTCCATCTTTTTCTTGTGGATGAGGAGGTACATAATAAGGGGAAATTGAACAAGAGAGGGGAAAAAAACAGAGGGAACAACTATTAAGGAAATTGAAGCAAAAACCACCGACAATTTCTCAATCCAAATAGAGTTAGAAATTTCTCAATCGCCGCCACCAATTTTCAATATACATACATACACATGCATCAAGGCAACGGGGTCCGATCGACGGCCATGCCCATAGAGATGCTACATACACTACTATCCAACCACTACACCATCCACTACATTCTTTGTGGGGCCCATTCCGGGTCCCAAAAAAATACAGAAAAATGTCCATAAATTTTAAAATAATATATTATGGGGTCCTGTAAAAAATCAGCTCTAACGGATATCAGTAAGTATTATTTCTTGATTTGTAGGGACGAAACTGTTTAAGTGCACAGTTTCGCCCCTACGATCTAGAAATAATACTTACCAATATTTGTTGGAGCTAATGTTTTAAAGGGCCCCATAATATATTATTTTAAAATTTATGGACATTTTTCTATATATTTTTGGGACCCGGGCTGGGCCCTACAAAGAATGTAGTGGATGATGTAGTGGTTGGATGTAGTGCACCTAGACTTCTTGCATGCTAATTACTCAATCACGGAGAGGGGAGGAGAGAGAAAGAGAAGCAAAAGGGAGAAAAAGAGATTTTTCGGTAGAGAGAGAACGGGATAGAGAGAGAAGAGAAGGCTTGGACGTCGCCAGTGGTCCTACTCTCAAACAACCATGGCTGCTCGCCGAGTGCTGTACATGATATATGTGGGTGTGTGGGTGTGCAGTGTGCTCTATCTATGTATATGTACTTTTGTGTGTGTGTGTATATATGTATGTTGCATAAATACACAATGGAAAGTGAGAGGGAGAGACAGAGAGAGATTACTCGAGAGGGGAGAGAGAACCAGTCGGGGAAGAAGATTGACTTGCTAGGTTTCCTTTTCTTTTTCAATTTTCTTGTGTCTTAAGTAATTTAGAAGATGAACAAGGGGTATGACTGTCCTATTACCATGCTACTTGTGGAGAAAAGCACAAGTTTTCAAGCAATAAATGCACTTGCAGGGCATGAGGCGCACACACCGTTATTTTGGACGGAATATGTAAATGTTGCACTTTACTCCCAAATTATAGGGACACAAATTGGTCATTAGAAAATCATTGGGAGATTATCTGCAAAATAGTCAAACCACATGGAGGTAATCCATACTTTGCCCTTTTTTGTTTTATACATTAACATAACATTTTACACTTTTTGTGTTGATAAAATTTTTAAACATTTCGCAGTTTTATTTTTCTGATGAAACTCAATTGAAGATGCGGCGATATGAGCACAGCATGATTAAAAAAGGCACGACATGGCACAACATGATCAAAAACTTAACTATTACTAGTAATTACTACTACCATCCGAAATAAAAAAAACACTGTGTCCTATAATTAAATTGAGCAGAACAAGAAGATGAAAAAAAGGTAGTATGCTACTAATTAAGCATGCAAATTAATTATTAAGATTAAAAATCATCCGAACCATGAAGAAGCTCTCTGTAGATTTCAGATGATGCCTTACAGCACCAAGCTCGTTCATCAGCAGGCTTCTCTTTTCCTCCCATCCATGGCACTTATCAAAGTATCTTTGAAGCAGGTTTTCGTACTTGGCATGGTATTTAGCTTCCAAGCTCTGAAATTCTTCACTACTACAACTACTACTACTCCTTAATTCTTCCTTTGATTCCTTCAAATTAACGTCGAGTTTAGCTTTCTGTTGTCAGGTAAACTCCTCGTCTATTTTGTCGTTCATTTCATCTTTTGCTTGCACTTCTTCCATTGATTCCTTTGAGCTAAAATCAAGTTCAGCTTCCTGTTCTCCGGTATTTTCCTTGTCTATGTTGTCGTTCCTTTCGTCTTTTGCTCCGAGTACTGCA
Organism: Rhododendron mucronatum var. ripense; assembly: GCA_019656295.1. Classification (NCBI taxonomy): domain Eukaryota; kingdom Viridiplantae; phylum Streptophyta; class Magnoliopsida; order Ericales; family Ericaceae; genus Rhododendron; species Rhododendron mucronatum. Next base: position 93,764 of record BPLT01000166.1, read on the forward strand.
AGCCCGATAATTATCACCAAACAAAAATGATAATTGCTTGTTTGATTTGCAAGCTCTGAAATTTTTGGGTTTTTGTTTGATTTGGATAAATTAAAGTCACGAATGATGATTGCTTGGCCGAAGACCTATTGTGCCAACCCAGCTTGAACTAATTTTGAAACATGCATGGCAAGCATTCTGATATTGAAAGAAGCAAGAAATTAGCTAGCCAAAGGAAGTGCTCAATTATTTGAAACAAATGGGTGATTGTTTTCCAAAAGCGTGGTTTGCTATAGAATATTGTTGACCATACTAATTAACTGTTGCATCTGAAGAAAGCTTTTCGAAGTTAATTAAAGTTTATCAAATGAGAGAGAGAGAGAGAGAGAGAGAGAGAGAGAGAGAGAGAGAGAGAGAGTAGGTTGTTGCGAGTATGCAACACAGGGAGAGAAGAGATTTTATGGATTTGGAGCTAATTTCCGTTACTAGTAAGTTTACCGTTTAAGAGTTTTGACCCAACAGAAAATAGAGTAATGTCTGGGATAAAACCTTTAGAACACGATCCTAGGAAAATACTATTATTCAATCCTGGTGGAAAATCGCCACGTGATAATGTGGAAGCCACTTTTACATTACACATCATTGGTTTGGGTTCAAGATAGATGTGTAAGTTTCATTCCAATGTATGATGAAAAACGGGTCTAAAGCAGCACGTGATGGTTTCCAATGAGCACTAAATAATATATCTAATTCCAAAGTCAAAAACTCATTCAAAGAGCCACAACTGAAATAAAACTTAATAAATAAATAAATAAAAACTTAACTAGTAGTACTATTCCCATCCCAAATCGGAAAGAGTTTACTTTAGTTTAATTCAACAGAACAAGAAAATGCAAAAAAGTAGTATTGTGGAGGCCACTTTTGCACCACAAATTTGGTGTGGGTCCACAACAATTGTGTAAGTTTCACCCGGCCAATGTATGGTGAAAATGGGTCTAGGGCTCTTCGTTGTTATCTCCCTAAATCGAATTTCAAAAAATTACTCAAATGTAAGGAAGAGCCACAAGTAACTTACCCCCCGTTTGATAAACCGATTAGAGGATGGGATTGGATTCGTAAGGTGATGGTATTAGTAATACTGTGTTTGGTAACAAAAAAAGGTCCGGATTGGTAGTCCCTTGGGATGTCCAAGGGACTACCAATCCGGGCATTGGGGGGTATTAGCAATACCCCTGGGACTTGGTATTAATAATCCCAACCCATCCTCTCCTCATTATCAATCCCTTCTCATTACCAATTTCTTCTATCAATCCAATCTCATCATCTAATCACATCTCAAACAAACATGATATTAATAATCCCATCATCTAATCTCATTCCAAACAAACATACTTATTATCAATCTCATCTCATTACTAATCCCATCTCCTTACGAATCTCAATCCTAATCTCATCTCCTTACGAATTCCATCAATCTATCACTGTTATCAAACGAGGCCTTAAATAAAACTTCACTAGTACTATTGATAAAACTTCACTAGTACTATTGCCATCCCAAATAAGAGCTTATTTTAGTTTAATTCAACAGAACAAGAAAATGCAAAAAAGTGGAAGTTAGCAACTAAGCAAGCAAATTATTAAGGCTAATGATGATGATGCAAATCATGAAGAAGCTCTCTGTAGATCTCCAATGATGCCCTAGCAGCACCGAGCTCGTACATCAGCTGGCTTCTCTCTTCCTCCCATCCATAGACAACATCGAGTTTGGCTGTCTGTTGTCCGGTAAATTCCTCGTCTGTTTCTTTGTTCATTTCATCTTTCGCTTGCACTTCTTCCTTTGATTCCTTCAGGCTAAGATCAAGTTTGGCTTCCTGTTGTCCGGTATTTTCCTCGTCTATTATTTTGTTCCTTTTGTATTTTGCGTTCAGTGATTCCCCGGCTACGTATGTTGCAACCCAGATGGCTATCATTGGAATCGTGACTCGCAGAGCGCTCCCATATCTTAAAGTTTCAATGATTCCAACCCCTGTAGCTATCACTAATGTCGCGGTTCCAAGTACTGCAACTTGAATTGCATTTGCATCATTTCGATCTTTAGCCATCTACATAAAGAATAAAATTCAAACACAATTATTGGAGAAAATTAAGTACAGAAATACCACAATTATTGTTCCCTTTGCATGTGTAATCGTAGTGTCGGATATGGATAAAATTATGGGTCAGAGCAGAAAAGGAAGAACAGACCATATACACATCAAACAATATACAACCGACATATACACTATCAAGCCTCAATATAGCCATAAATAGGGCTAGAAGGAAGAACAGAACTACATACATACATGTGTTTAATTTTATATTATCCTGGAATGTAACACATATATCAAGCACAGTTTAAAAAATGGCAGAGGATTTTTCTTAAAATCTATAATGGAAGTGGTGCGCGCTGAAGCAGTTGCAGGCACGTAGTAGTCGTAGAAAATCGCCGGAGAATGGTGCAGTAGAATCGTGAGATTATTGCGCGCTCTCTCTCTCTCTCTCTGGCTTTCATATACACAATCACACTGAAAAAAACACACTATATGTATATACATTGTCTACAGTATATACTTAATTAAAAAAAAAAAAAAACAAGGCTTAAAATATAGTGCCTAGCTACCAATCCACTTGCTGCAATATATGGCTTTATAACAACCTTCAAAATTTCCAGAAAACAAACATAAGACCAATAATTTATTGTCTTAACCCAGTTTCCCCGACCGCCTCTTATTTTGTTTAGAAAAATTGGCATACTACCATTATAATCCTGTCATTGTCGTCCTCGTATTCGGTTTTCATGTTTGTGCTTCATAGCTTGACATGCAAATTGAAGAAGTACGTACGCTTATGTATATAGGGTTTTGATGCATGTAGATATACGTAGGTACCTTTGGTAGAAGTGTCCTTGAGGAGATGAAGGCGATGAGGTAGAGAGAGTTGGAGAAAATAAGAAGGAAGACGACTATAATCAAGAAGCTGTCCCCAAGGCCTGGGGGAACCCAGTAGAATAACACCAACAAGGTTACGACTCGTTCAAGCCAGAACGCCTGTCGCTCAATTAGGTTATCGGCGATTCCTCGAGGTTTGTTCCTATCATTCACTAAAAAAAGCGGAGGCCGCGGCACTGTCATATCTACCTGCTCCTTCGCCATTGATGTTCGATCACCCAAATCAAAATATGAGAGAGAGAGAGAGAGAGAGAGAGAGAGAGAGAGAGAGAGTTTTCTCTTGTTGAGGGTGTGTATAAGTATAACACGGAGAGAAGAGATTTTATGGATATGCATTGGAGCTAAGTTCCGTTGCTGGTAAGGAAACCGTTATGGACACGGATTCCATTCAAGAGTGTACGGTTTTTTAAAAAACGATATACATCAATTGGGGTTAGGGTTAGCACGTCCAGAGGCCCTAGCCCCAGAAGTCCCGGTCCTTATGGGACTCGAACCATGGTCGCCACTGGGAGAAGGAGATGAGTTACCAACTTTACTAGAAGTGGCTCTCTTCCATTCAAGAGTTTAGACCCACGAAAAATAGAGTCGTGCCTGTATTAATAAAAAACTGTTAGAAACAAAATTCTAAAAATCCACTTTCACCCTTTGTGGTTTGGGTCGGATACTCCCATATGATTCAAAAGTGTGCACATAATATCTTATTTTGTTCATATTAATGTCAGGTGTGACAGACGCGCAATTAAAGTCTTATATGCCCCCATCTTCTCTCTTGATTCATCTCCTTCATTGAATCCAACTAATCCATCCTCTGTGTCAAAAATTGTATCTGAACTATTGATGTTGTAGAGTTTGACGAGTACTACATTCATACCAAAATTCAAGTCGATTAAAACATGAAAGCCTCATGGTCGAATCGAATTTATTATGAAGAAAATTTTCAAATTGAAATTTGCCATGTATTTTAACAAGAATTAGAGATCACTAAGTTATTGGTATATATATCTAATCAAGTTGATTTTTTTTTCTTTCAGAAATGCTCTATTTTTTTCATTAATACATTATCTATGAACGGCTCAAATTAGATTTTGGTTAAATTCAAGAGATGTGTGAGATGCACCTCTATTAAAATAGACGTAATTGAGTTTTTTTTTTCCTCGGCAAAATGAAGATTTTATCGACTCAAAAAGGGTACATTGAGAGAGGAACTCACTAAGCACAAACGTTTATCGAGTGAAGAACACAAAACACGAAAAAGAAAATAACGACATTGGACCATCCAACAGAAATTGGATCGCACCAACTCTTACATCAAGTTACATTTTCTCCCACCTCATTCCATTAAGATAGCGCTTGAAATCCTCCACCAAGTGCACGTTAATATCGAATTTCACCTTAATCCACATTGCTACTCTAGTTTTAATTAGTTCCCCAAGATATCGTCCACTTGCCAAGAAGCATTGTTGAAGACAATATCATTCTGTGCCAACCAAACGGCCAAATTGTATCATGAAATGTTGTTTTCCACAAAAAAATTTCCAGATTTTTGAAACCACTACCCAGCCACCATGTAAATAGCTTTAGCAAAGAGGCAGGGCACACCCGACAACCATGCCACCAGTCTATCATCAAAGACCAAACATCCCAAGAAAAATGACAGTGGAGGAAAAGATGCTCTGAAGTTTCTATATGAACTGAACAGAAAGGGCACAAAATCGATTGACTCTCTGGAATCAAATTTCTGAGGAGGAGGAGGACCGATCTCGTAGCCACTCTATCCTGAAGAGCTTGCCACGAAAAAATGTCCACCTTGGGTGGGCAAATATTAGTCCAGATTGAATCCATTATCCGATTGGTTGAGAATCACATTTGTTCCCACCTGTCATCAATCGACTTCACAGAAAAACAATTATTAGCAGCCCATCTCCAACTCAATAAATCATGTTTGGATTGATCCAAAATCACCGGCCGTAATTTCCTAAGTAAATCATCGAACTGTGGAACCTCCCAATCCCTTAGCCTCCTCTGGAATAGCAAATTCCACCTACCATCATCCCTTGTATCAGATAAATCTCTAATCACCATCTCTTTTTGTGTAGAAATAAGGTAGAGGCGAGGAAACTCTTTAAGAGTTGTGTCCCTAACCAAACCTGGTTCCAGAAAGAAATCTTCTGCCCAGAGTGATCCACTAATTTGAAACATTCCTGAATAATGGACCTGATGGCAAAGGAGGGTTCCCCAACCGAACATATGTCTTTCCAAATATTAGAGACCTTACCTGTAGATGGCAAGCGAGGTACCAACATCTTTGATCCAGGTTGTATTTGCCTTTGATCACCTTCCCCCTTGGACGAATTATCGGGCGCCAGAGTACAGAAGGTGGAGAAACCAGAGTGAATTTGGTCTGCAGGCCAAGAGATGCCAAGTGTTCGACGAATTACCCTGGAGACCCTTCGACGACAAAGATGGGCTACTACTGCTTGCATTCTTAGCGATTACCAAATCCCGTCATCAGACCGGTCTGTTGTTGTGGGGAGAAGGAGAACCGACGCGGTGGTCGCCGAGAAACGGGAACCGAAAGAGGCGAGCGACGGCGAGCAGACGATCATATGAAGGCTGACGGATTAGGTCCTGTTTGGGAGTCACTTTTACTATAATTTATTTTGAATAAGGACAAAAAAATAAGCAACTAGCTTATTTAGCTGAACAGGGCTGAGAACATAACAAGTGAAGGCAAAAAAATGCTAGTATGTAACGAAGCAAGAAAATATATTAAGGCTGACGATCATGATGCAAATTAATCCGTTAATGCCCTAGCAGCACCCAGCTCATAAATCAGTTGGCTTTCTCTCTTCCTTCCATTCCTTCAAACTAATTCGGAATTCCTTCAAACTAATTCGGAATTCCCTCAAACTAACTTTGAGTTCCCCTCCTTTTATCCCTCTATATCTCCTTTCACTCTTTCGTTCAGAACACTATAATATTGTTTTATTCTCAAGATGACACCGTCAACAGATCTAGGTTGTGTTTTCTTGTGATTATTAGGAAAGCTTTTTTTTTTTTATCAGCAAAAATAAATTTCATTAACTCATAACATGAATTATAGAGATAATAGGAGTTTGGATACATTGATCTGACCACCCAAGACCCTCTTCTTCTAACCACAAGGAGGAAACTGATTTTGGCCCAATAGGTTGAGCTCAAACCAAGAGAAAAAACCCAAAAACTATCGGCGAGAAGCCAACAGGACACCTAAAGGGGCAAAACTCAAACACCTAAAGGGCCAAAACCCAACCACCAAATGGGCAAAAAGCCCAAACCAACCCAATCCTAACAGCAAACAACCCATGCAAACACCCAAAACCAAACAGCAAGCAGGCAAACGAACTGATATGTGTTGGCTTCAAAATATGAAGAATCGAAGATCGCTGAATCCAACTTTTCAAATGAAAGCCATGCTACATTTTCTCATTATTGCATGAAATAACCTGGCGAATAACTCTAGATAGCCATTAATGGATGTGTTGCAGCATTATGCATCATCGAAATAGAGTCTTTAATTATTCTGTTTACACGACAAAGATGCATGCCATTAGGCAGATCAAAGCGAGAAAGATGTTTGATAGCTTCTCACGGAGGAAATTACTTACCGAGCAATGCAATTATCAATTGAAAAAAAAAAACAAAAAACAAAAACAACTGATTAAGCGTGCAAATTACTAATTATTAAGGTTAAAAATCATCTGAACCATGAAGAGATTTTATGGATTTGGATCTAATTTCCGTTACTAGTAAGGAAATTGTTATGGGGAAATATACAGAGATTCCATTTATGAGTTTTAACTCACAAGAAAACAGAGTAACGTCTGGAATAAAACCTTTGAAACACAATCCTTGGAAATCTTATTCAATCCTCCTGGAAACCGTCACATGGTATTGTCAAATATAAAGCTGCTTTTGCACTACACAATTGGTTTGGGTCCATGACAAATGTGTGAGTACCACCCCAATATATGATGAAAAGTGGGTCTAGTGCACCGCATGGTTGTTTCCGATTAGCACTGAATAATTTCTCTAATTCCAAAGTCAAAAACTTATTCAACGAGCCCCAAGTAACTGAAATAAAACTTAATAGAAAAACTTAACTAGTACTATTACCACCAAATCAGAAAGAGTCTACTTTAGTTTAATTCAATAGAACAAGAAAATGCAAAAAAGTGGTATTGTCGAGATCACTTTTACACCACATATTTGGTGTCGGTCCACAACAACTGTGGAAGTTCCACCCGGTCAGTGTATGGTGAAAAATGGGTCTAGGGCTCCACGTTGTTATGTCCAATGAGCACTAAATGACCTCCCTAAATAGAATGTCAAAAACTTACTCAAATGTAAGGAAGAGCCACAAGTAACTTAAATAAAACTTAACTAGTACTATTGCCTCCCCAAAGAAGAAAGAGTTTATTGGTAAAATTTCAAAATAGCACATGAACTTTATACCAAATGTCACAGTGACACCTGAACTTAAGTTTATTTTAATTAAACACATGTACTAACAAAATTCCCAAATTTAGACACCTGAACTTAAGTTTATTTCAATTAAACACCTGTACTAACAAAATTTCCAAATTTAGACCCCCGCCGTTATACTTCGTCCCAACAATTGCTGACATGGCATCTCCAACCTGTTTAAGTTGCCCCATTGCATTGTTTCCAACAGGGTACGATGAAGTTTGCCTATGAGTTTCGCTTGGGTGCATCGTCCCTTGTAGAAAACATGTGCAATGTGGTAACTTAAACGGGTTGGAGATGCCATGTCACCAATTTTTGGGACAAAATATAACGGCGGGGGTCTAAATTTAGGAATTTTGTTAGTGCAGGTGTTTAATTGAAATGAACTTAAGTTTAGGTGTCTAAATTTGGGGATTTTATTAGTACAGGTGTTTAATTGAAATAAATTTAAGTTCAGGTGTCTCTGTGAAATTTGGTGCAAAGTTCAGGTGTCATTTTGAAATTTTCTCGAGTTTATTTTAGTTTAATTCAACAGACAAGAAAATGCAAAAGAGTGGAAGTAAGCAACTAAGCAAGCAAATTATTAAGGCTGATGATGATGATGATGCAAATCATGAAGAAGCTCTCTGTAGATCTCCAAAGATGCCCTAGCAGCACCGAGCTCATACATCAGCTGGCTTCTCTCTTCCTCCCATCCATGGACAACATCGAGTTTAGCTTTCAGTTGTCCGATAAATTCCTCATCTGTATTGTTGTGCATTTCATCATTTGCTTGCACTTCTTCCTTTGATTCTTTCGAGCCAAGATCAAGTTTGGCTTCCTATTGTCCGGTATTTTCCTCGTCTATTATTTTGTTCCTTCTGTATTTTACTTGCAATGATTCCCCGGCTACGTATAATGCAACCCAAAAGGCTATCAATGGAATCATGCCCCACATAACGCTCTCATATCTTAAAATTTCAATGATTCCAACCCCAGTAGCTATCACTAATATCGCAGTTCCAAGTACTGCAACTTGAATTGCATTTGCATCATTTCGATCTTTAGCCATCTACATGAAGAATAAAATTCAAACACAATTATTGGAGAAAATTAAGTACAGATCGAAATACCACAATTATTGTTCCATTTGCATGTGTAATCGTAGTGTCGGATATGGATAAATTATGGGTCAGAGCAGAAAAGAAAGAACAGACCATGCATATAAACATCAAACTATCAAATTGAACAAGTACGTTCGGTAGATTGGAAGAACAGAACTACGTACATACTTACATACATATGTCTAATTTTATATTATCCAGGAATGTAACACAATCACACTGACAAAAACACACAATATGTATGTACATTGTCTACAATGTATACTTTTACTAAAAAAACAAGTCTTAAAAATATAGTGCCTGCCAATCCACTTGCTGTGGTAGTGTCACGACCCAAACCCGTGGTTAAAGGTCTAATGACCAGCCAGTGAGTTTACATCACCCTAGGCCTAACATAATAAGATCAGTTTAGGGAATTTATAAAATCCTCACATCAAAATGATTTTCCTTAAGAAATTTAGTAAGCTGTGAAAGCACAATTTCAATAGTTCCAACATATTCCAGAGTTCTATGTGCAAAGATAAAAATAATCGCTTAACAATACCTGCAAATAACCATAGCATAACCTGACCGGAGCAAGCCGGCTATCAAACTTCTTAAATCTTCAAATCAAGACCTCACAGCTGTATACTCACATCATAACAGTACTACTATATACACATAAGAACTGGTCACCAAAAGACTTCGGCTTGAGAGAAAAGCCAAGTCCAGCTATTGCTGCTAACCTGAAAAGTATGATTTTTGAAAAACTCCATAAGCTAAAGCTCGTGTGAAACATGACATATCCAGTAGACACATCAAATCATGGATACAACTAACATCTTATAAAAAGTGTAATCATACCTTTCAGCTCCAAACATACAAAATATACTTCCTTTTCAAGATAATCAAATCTCTAGTCCATAATAAAATGAGTTCAAGTCTTTCAATAGACTTATGCTAAAAGCAATAATTTTCGGTCATCAATCCATTGGTTCATTCACAGAATGAAATCCAACTTTTCAGGATAAAGTAGAAAACCATCATGATATTAACAATATGACATTTCATAATAGTCATCGATTTCGCACATCTTTCATGAACAAGTTTCAACCAGAATCTAGAGGAGCGACCTCTAAAGTATAACGGGAATGACGTCAAACCATCAGGATACCTGGTTAATATCCCCCAACCTTATAACTCCAAATCCACTTTGTCTGTTTAAAGTCCTCAAGTACAGACACTTGTTCAGATGTATCGACAGGAAAAATGTGCATTTCATCAAATCATTTAGCAAGTTAATCAATATCCATGATTCCATAGAAAACATTTCTAAAATATTTCAACAATGAAATATTCAAACAACACATGTAAACAAGATACGCATGTTTCACCTTGTTCCTGAAGATGCGGCTAATCTCTACTCGAGTCTTCACGTACCTCGTACTAACGATCACATGGCCCTAAAGAGATTGCCATGAACATCGAAGTATAAATAATACACGAAGTCATATAGTCCAATTCTAGTAATCTAAGACATGACTTAAAGCCGATCTGTTACTAGGGGTAAAACGGTCATTTTACGTTTCAGAGTCAATCTATCCAAGCGCTATGAACTCAGATTTCTCATCTTATCAACTCTGGTCCAAAAATCATAAATTACTCAAAACTCAAATACAAAACTCAGTTTTAAAATTGTTATGACTAAAAGGATCATTTTAGCACACGTCGAATTCCAAGGACAAAATAGTCATTTTAAACCTCCTAATTACAAAGTGTAAAATTTAAGTATCCTAATTATTCAAGAATTACAATCTTGCAATTTTTACAAAAATCAATAAGAATTTATACAAAGTCCATTTTTGGCGTAGAAACACAACACAATGGATCGGAGGTTCAATAGCCTCTTTTGGTAAAATGATAAACACAATTCCCCCTTAAGATCACATGAAATTTTTGGGTAAAAACTTAGTTTTGTCAAAACTCTCAAAAACCTATGCATGCAAGGTATTTTAAGAAATAAAAATAATACTTTCTTCATTTACTAAAATCTGTCACCCCTTTCTTTGAAAAATCATAACTTATTCATGTAAGGTCCAAAAATACTCAAACCAGCGCCCAAACTTGCGTAACATCCATGTGTATCTACTGTAAAAATTGAAAGATTAGATATCAACCAAATATTCTCCAGATTTCAAAAGAACAAGCTGTTCTACAGAAAAACAGGGCAGCCAAACATGTATTAGTAGAAAATCCATAACTAATTCATTTCAACTCCAAAAATGTTGAAACCAGCTTTCAAAGTTGCGAAACATAAAGTGTTATTCTTAGTAAAAATATCAAGTTCATAAATTAAGAGGATAGTTCCCAGAAATCAAAAGAAGATGGCTCTGCCCAGATTCCGAAACATGTGCATCAGTGCATATTCTGAAAATCATAATTAATTCTGTGTTGATCGGTTTTGCATGTTCTTGGTACCAAAATCTTCGTCTTTAAACATACTTTAAAAGTTATGAAGACTTCAAAAATTGAATCATAGCATAGGGTTTCTCAAAATACGAATTTCTCAGAAGGTAATAATCTGTCTCTAGAAATTGGAGTGGTTTCTCTTAATCTTTTTGAGGTTAATCAACTCCTAACGCCTTAAAAACCGTACACATCTGTCAAGAATATGATAATGGGTGTCCAAAATCAGAGGTTTATAGCTTCCTAATCAAAATTATTCACATAGAAATCGCTAGAGAAAACAATTACCTAATTGATCTCGGAGTTTCCAGCAAAATTTGTGATTCTCCGGTGAAATTGCCGATCAACATTGGTATTTAAGGCTGGACCAGAGCTAGAAAATGACTCTCTCTCTCTCTCTCTCTCTCTCTCTCTCTCTCTCTCTCTCTCTCTCTCTCATTGCCGACATCTTCTCCTCTTCCATTTTCTTTTCCTTTTTTCATCTTTTAATTACTCTATGTAGGCATGTAAGTATAACTTTTGTAAGTATAATTAAAAAAAATAAAAACTATTAGATTCCCCTAGAGTGCCACATGCCCACTTACTTGGCACATGATCAATTTAAAAGCATGCCAAGTGTTGGCTTGATCTCAATGACTAGCCATGCATGCACGGCTAGTTCCGGAGCGCCACTCGCGCGCGGTTCGAAAAACTGTACGGAATCCGGACTCAGAAAAATATGAAATTCGCACAGTAAACTAAATAAATTATTCTAAGAATAACCCCATTCTCGGAATTTCAAGGAAAAATCCAAAACACAGAGATTTGAAATGTCCGGCCGATTGACTTGTAAAATGTGTTTGTGACTCCGTCCGCGACCAATAATTAAAGTTAGTGACGAATTATCATTGTACTAATATTTTTAACGTGAGGGCTCTCACAGGTAGACTCCCACATCACACTTTATTTTCCGAGGTTTTTCCCTTTTGTTTGTGCCATAATTGCAATTTGTTTCGTTATGATCCATGTGTCCAAGATCCTTTATTGACCTTTCCACGTGCGAGTCGGGAGTTGCACTTGAGGGAGAGTGTTAGACTTAATCTCACATCGTTCATCTAAGTCATCCAAACTTGGTTAATAATAAAATCTAGAGGTTACTTCACCTATTGCCAATTGGTTTTAAGTTGGAACCCTTTAAAAAATCTAACATGGTATCAGAGTTAGGTTTTGAGTAGCTTCACCTCACAGAGACAAGTCTCCGTGGCCCGAGTCAATCATCTCATCTCACCTCATCAATTCATACTCTCCACGTGCATCTGAGCTGCATGTGAGGAGTCACCCGAGTCAAATCTCCTAATTCCCTCAATTCGTACATCCACGTGCATCCGAGTTGTACATGAGAGGAGACTGTTAGACTTAATCTTACATCTCTCATTTAAGCCACTCAAATTTGGTTAATATATTCTAAATATTCTAAAGGTTATTCCACCTGCTAATTGATTTTAGGTATAATCCTGTCATTGTCGTTCCTTGTATTCGGTTTTCATATATATTTGTGCTTCATAGCTTGACATGCAAATTGAAGAAGTACGTACGCTTATGTATGTATATAGGGTTTTGATGAATGTAGGTATACGTACCATTGGTAGAAGTGGTCTTGAGGAGATGAATTCGATGAGGTAGAGAGAGTTGGAGAAAATAAGAAGGAAGACGACTAAAATCAAGAAGCTGTCCGCAACGCCCGGGGGAACCCAGTAGAATAACACCAACAAGGTTATGACTCGTTCAATCCAGAACGCATGTCGCTCAATTAGGTTTTCGGCCATTCCTAGAGGTTTGTTCCTACCATTCACTAAAAAAGGTGGAGGCGGCGGCACTGCACTATCTGCCTGCTCCTTCGCCATTGATGTTCGATCACCCAAATCAAAATATGAGAGAGAGAGAGAGAGAGAGAGAGAGAGAGAGAGTTAGTTAATTTTCTTGTTGAGGGTGTGTATAAGTAGAACACGGAGAGGAGATTTTATGGATATGCATTGGAGCAAATTTCCGTTGCTGACAAGGAAACCGTTATGGACAGGGATTCCATTCAAGAGTTTTTTTTTTTTTTAATCAGTTCGGGTTAGGGTTAGCATGACCAGAGGCCCTAGCCCCAAAAGCCCGGCTCTTGTGGGACTCGAACCATGGTCGCCGTTGGCGGAGGGACGGAAGATAAATTACCAATTTCACTAGAAGTGATTCTCTCTCATTCAAAAGTACCCAGGTGAAATAGAGTCGTGCTTGGATTAAAAAACTACTCCCTCCGTCCCTTTTTAATTGTCCTACTTCGTAATTCCAACTTATTAAAAAGATATCATCATTATACCTTTCACATCAACTTTTTCCTCCACTTTCCCTACTTACCCATCATCATTACACTTTTCCTCACTAACTTTTCAAAAAGGAATCTACTTTTAGGGACAAAATAGACAAGACACTAACTTTTACCCACTAACTTTACAAAATGGACAATTATTAAGGGACAGCCCAAAATGGAATACTGGACTATTAAAAAGGGACGGAGGGAGTATTAGAAACACAATTCTAAAAATCCACTTTCACCCTAGCTTAGTGGTTTGGATCCAATACTTCTCTATAGTTCAAAAGTGTGCACATAATACTTAATTTCTTTCATATTAATGTCACGTGTGACGGACACGCAATTAAAGTCAGATATGCTCCCATCTTCTCTCTTAATTCATCTTCTTCATTGAATCCAACTAATCCATCCTCTGTGTCAAAAACTGTATTTGAACTGTTGATGTTGTAGAATTTGACAAGTACTACATTCATATCAAAATTCAAGTCGATTACAACATGAAAACCTCATGGTCGAATCGAAATTATTATGAAGAAAATTTTCAAATTGAAATTTACCATTTATTTTAACAAGAATGAGAGATCACTGAGTTATTAATATATATCTGATTGAGTTGATTTTTTTTTTTTTTTGGACAGAAATGCTCTATTTTCTTTCATTAATTCATTATCTATGAACGGCTCAAATTAGATTTTAGTTAAATTCCAGAGACGTGTGAAATACACATTTGTTAAAATAGACGTAATTGAGTGTTATATGCACACTTTTGAATCATACGAGAGACATCCACACAAGACCCAATCCACAGGGGATCAAAGTAGACTTTGCCCTATTATTAAATCCTTCTAGGACACTGCCACGTTTGTAATACACGTTTGGTATAGGCTCCACAACAATTGTGTAAATTCCACCACAATGTTTATGGCGAACAGGGCGCAGGTAGGGCTGCAAACGAGTCGAGCCGAGCTAAGCTTTACAATGTTCAAGCTTGATTATTAAGTTTTTAACGAACCCGAGCTCGAGCTCGAGCTCAGTGAAAACTTAACGAGTCGAGCTCAAGCCGAGCGGGCCTTGCCTTGGCTTGACTCGAGCTCGAACTTGTTCACGAGTTTCAACGGACCAACAAAAAATGTATGTATATATATATATATATATATATATATATATATATATATCCTTGCATAGGCCTAATACAACCAAAAAATATTTTGATTGTGAAGGCATATATTTTTCATTTTCCTATGGAGCAGCGTGTACTGGTGTGCGTGTTCTCGCCTCCCTTGGTTGATTAGAAAGTGAAAATGGAAAGTACAAATTATAAAATAACAATAAAAATCCTAAAATTAAGTATATATACCCCGGCTCGCGAGCCGACTCGAGCCAAGCTTGTCCTAGCTCAAGCTCGGTTCGTTTACAAAACGAGTTGAAAAAATTGGTTCGAGCTCGTTCGTTTAGCTTCCGAGCCAAGCTTGAATGAGCCACTAATGAACTGAGCTACAAGCCGCTCGCGAGCGACTCAGTTCGTTTGCAGCCCTAGGCTCAGGGCACCATGCATGTGTCTTATGAGCATTGAATAATTATCTCTCTGAGTCCAAATTCAAATTAAAACTATTCAACGTACTGTCAAAGTAACTTAAAAGAAAACGTAATAATGTAAAAAACTTGTACTATTATACCATCCCAAATCAGAACGAGTAGTTTACTATAGTTCAATTATTCAACATAACAAGATGAAGGCAAAAAAGTGCTAGCATGTAACTAAGCAAGAAAATTATTAAGGCTGATTAGTTTATTCTCAAGATGACACCGTCAACAGGTCTAGGTTGTGTTTTCTTGTGATTATTAGGAAAGCATGATTAGCACCCAAGATTGTATAATCTTGGGGCTTAAATCCTTTAATTTGTAGCTTTGATGCATTTAAGTAGTTGTTTTTATCCCATTTTGCACGTAAGGTATTTTTGTTAGCATTTTAGGTAAAACGTGCTAATAAGGCGGTTTTAATGCCAATCAACGTTCCGGG
Source organism: Rhododendron mucronatum var. ripense (assembly GCA_019656295.1). Taxonomy (NCBI): domain Eukaryota; kingdom Viridiplantae; phylum Streptophyta; class Magnoliopsida; order Ericales; family Ericaceae; genus Rhododendron; species Rhododendron mucronatum. Next base: position 109,139 of record BPLT01000166.1, read on the forward strand.
ATGAATCAAGTGTCCAAATGCCCGTCGGTACTCATTTCATTGTCTCTGAAGCCTAACGGTGTCACAAGAAGCCTCGGAGATTGGCCGGAGGTCAAGGTTGGCAAGAAACGTGCCAAAGTGGTTCAAGCGAGCCTAATGCATCAAGGATGGTTCTCAAGGGTATCCGAGAGTCCAACTGCCCATGGCATATGTCCGCCAAGTCCCGTTGATCAAGAAATCAAGTTTTGGAAGGCCGTCGGGGCACGACAAGGCATGATGGTCCAAGCTAACCCTGTTCTGCAGTTTCTACTCAGAGGTATTGGTACCTCATTTTTGAGGTACCGGTACCATCATGCTGATTTTGAGGAAAGTTGAGTTGGTGCCAATACCTCATTCTTGAGGTACCGGTACCAATGCCCTTCGACCAACACTTTTTGTTCTGAATATTTCAACCTTCTATGTATAGAATGTTTCTACTTTAGGCATGTCTTTGGGATATTTTGGAGGTCTTTTGGTCCATTGTATGGCTGATTTGTAAGGCTTATAAATAGCCTTCTATGCCATATATGGCATATGTGTAACCTTTTAACATTTTAAGTCTTTTATGTTTGAGAGCTCCATAGTTATTTCTTTCAAGCTTTTGCATTCAATTCCTCAACAATTCAAGTAAGTTATGGCTAGATGTTAAATTTTCAAGTATTAATGTTGTAGCTACGGTTGAGATCTCTATATAAATCAAGTTTATTCTAGTCTTTATCGGTGGATCATGTTTTCATTTCCTTGCATGTTTTCTAGTCATTTTGCTATGTGTGAGTAGTTCAAAGGTTAAGTCATGGGGTGAGGTTCACCCAATGAATTAGTCGATTAAATGGTTTCTCTTAATCTTTAGCTTAATTTCAAGGTTTTGAATGAATTAAACCCATGATTTCTAGTATTGATCATGGGGTTGGTGGCTTCTTTAATCAATGAAATCTATCGCCTTATGCTACGTGCTTGATAATCCTACGCGTGCGAACGATTCTTTTTCGTCTCTCACTTGCGTTAAATGAGTTCAATTTGAATTAGAGTTTTGAGTTAAGTTACAAGTAGTCTTCAGCTTTTAATTCTTCTAGTGGAATCCGGACGGTTTCGGTTCACTTATGAGTTAGATGAAGAAACCATTTGACGGCTAAGTCGTGGAAAAAAACCAATCCCTTTGACTCAACCATCTTTAATCTAGTTAAATTCCAAGTTTAAATATCGTCATTCAATCGAATACAAAAGTTGACCGCTTGAACGCCGTAATGCTTACACAACATCTATTCCAAATTTGCTTAAGAAGTTTTCTCTGTGGGAAAGATTCCGGTCTTACCAGTTAATATGCTTTCAACGACCTGGCCCTACGCTCGGGGTGTGAACCTTTCTAAGAGGTTAGGTTGCGACGAAGCAAAGCTTTTTTTTTTCAGCAAAAATAAATTTCATTAACTCATAACTCGAAGTATAGTGATAATAGGGACTTGGGTACACCAGCTTGACCACCCAAGACCCTCTTCTCCTAACCATACGGAAAAAATTGATTTAGGCCAAACATGCTGAGCCAAAATCTGGAGGAAAAGTCCTAAAAAACCCAAAAACTATTAGTGAGAAGCCCACAGGACACCTAAAGAGCCAAAACCCAACCACCAAATGGGCAAAAAGCCCAAACCATGCAACCCAATCTTAACAGCAAACAGCCCAAATACCAAAAACCAAACAGCAAAGCAGGCAAACGAACTGATATGCGTTGCCTTCAAAATATGAAGAATCTAAGATCGCTGAATCCAACTTTCCAAATGAAAGCCATGCCGCATTTTCTCATTACTACATGAAATAACCTGTCGAATAACTCTAGATAGCCATTAATGGATGTGTTGCAGCATTATGCATCATCGAAATAGAGTCTTTATTCTGTTTCCACGACGAAGATGCATGCCATTAGGGAGATGGGAGATCAAAGAGAGAAACATGTTTGATAGCATCTCAGGATGGAATTACTTACTAAGCAATGCAATTATCATTGAAAAAAAAACAAAAACAAAAACAACTGATTAAGCATGCAAATTACTAATTATTAAGGTTAAAAATCATCTGAACCATGAAGAAGCTCTCTGTAGATTTCAGATGATGCCCTAGCAGCACCAAGCTCGTTCATCAGTAAGCTTCTCTCTTCCTCCCATCCATGGCGCCCATCAAAGTTTTTTTGGAGTAGGTTTTCGTACTCGGCACGGTACTTAGCTTCCAAGCTCTGAAACTCTTCACTACTACAAGTACTACTACTCCTTCCTTCTTCCTTCGATTCCTTCAAACTAGCATTGAGTTTAGCTTTTTGTTGTCCGGTGAACTCCTCATCTATGTTGTCGTTCATTTCATCTTTTGCTTGCACTTCTTCCATTGATTCCTTCAAGGTAAGATCAAGTTTGGCTTCGTGTTGTCCGGTATTTTCCTCGTCTATTTTTTTTGTTCCTTTTGTTGTATTTTGCGTCCACTGAAACCAAGGCTAGCATTAATGCAACCCCGATAGATATCACTGGAGTCATGATCTTGTTATGGCTCCCATACTTTACAGTTTCAATGATTCCAACCCTGGTAGCTATCACTAATGTCACGGCTCCAAGTACTGCAACTTGAATTGCATTTGCATCATTTCGATCTTTAGCCATCTACATAAAGAATGAAATTCAAACACAATTATTGGAGAAAATTAAGTACAGAAGTACCACAATTATTGTTCCATTAGCATGTGTAATCATAGCGTCGGATAAATTATGGTTCAGAGCAGAAAAGAAAGAACAGACCATATACACACCAAACTACATACAACCTATATACATATGTTTAAATTGTGTGTTACATTCCTGGATAGTATCAGAACCTCCCATCTTTGGCTTAAAAATAATTCTAGTACTGACTCGTGAGCTTGTTCTTGAACGTAAGCCGTACCAAAACCTCCCATCTATGGCCTAAAAAACATTCTAGTACTGACTCGTGAGCTTGTTCTTGATCATAAGCCGTACCAAAACCTCCCATCTATGGCCTAAAAAAAATTCTAGCTAGTACTGACTCGTGAGCTTGTTCTTGATCGTAAGGCGTACCGAAATTGCACAAACGAATCAGATGTCTACGGGAAGTCTAGTGGTATTTTTGTGAATCCAATCCACTCACTAGCTTTCTCTCTCTTGATTTTGATGAGGTTTTGGTACTGTCTACTTTTCTTGTATTATTTTCATACCCAACACTGGCTATGCTTTAAGTATATATGATTATCTTGGAATGGTTTGTACATAGGCTCTAGCCGCTCTACTAACTAAAATAAGAATCTTAGCAGAACGAACGGGCCCTAGTTCTCTTGTTTGCTAGAGTTTAGTTAATGTTTTTGGAATAAAAGGCTTCAAATAGCTCACATATGTTGTGAACTGAATTAAAAATCTTCATGTGTCTTGTTTGATCGGAGTCCTATTTGCTTATTTACTTACTTAGAATCTGGTTGAATCTGGACCAATAGTGAATTTAACTCATTTTAGTTGTATATTTGTGATTTTTTTTTATAATCGGATGTCCGGGGGCAGCTTCTTCGTGTTGTTGCATAGGCCAATTTGTCATACATCTTGTGGGGAGTGGGAATTGTAGGAATATATATATTGGACTAAAAGACTAATGTCTTCTTGCATGAAGCTCCTTTTGTTTTCCCTTTTGATTGGTTAGTAAGTACAGGAAAGCCCTTTTCTTGTTCCTGGCTTCATCTCCAACTGCTTGATGAATTTTTCACATGTTCTAGCCTTTTTTTTTTTTGAAACAGTGAAATAATAAACAAGGGGGCAGAAGATGGGTTGAGGTCTAAAACTTTGTTTAGGGCCATGTTCAGCTTGCGTAGTTGCTTAAAATCTGATCGAATCTCGACACAACTGTACGTGTCCAGATTTGACCAGATTTTCAGTAACTAAGACGTCAAACTGAGAACCTGCCCTTAGTGAACTTGTTAGTTTCTTGATTTCTTTCACTCACTTCCGTATGTCTACATCTTGAATGGTGGTGTTCTTAAATCATAGATTTGAGAAGGATCCAGTGGAGGCCAGTGGGAGAGATTACCACCTAACGGTCATATTTATGTTGGTTGAAGGGCACAAATTTAGCTGAATTATAATCTAATCTATCCCTATATCGAACTAATTGTATGGAGCAGGCACATAAACCGGGTATAAATGCGGCTTTGTTGTACCGAGTTAGGTGCTACTGGTTAGGACTTTTTACAGAAACCTGTACCACACTCACATTTGCGGAAGTAGGATTAATGTACCATAGCGGGTGCCAAGCAGTGTCCTCTCCTGAGTCCCTCTTCCCCTTCTCCCCGTCGGTATACAGGATAGGAGTCTTTTATCAGATTATATTACATCACACAATCCTTCGGACCTTCGAAGAACAAATAAAAAGACATGATGGCTAAATCTTTTTCATTGATAAATGCTGCGATTAGGATCTTATGCGGTTGATAGATTAGTAGTAAAAAAGAAGGGTACATGTAGTTCAGTCTTCAAGCTTAAACGTTTCAAGTGAGATTTGTTTTTTATATCTTGGTTGATATTGTAAGTGATATTGAAACATCTTACCTTTGATCTCTTTTTTCTTTCTTTCTTTCCCCTAATGGCTAAGAGGAACCATCGCATGAATGAATAGGTGATGGAATTGACTCATCCCTCAATCACGTTAGGTGAGCTCATCCAAAACCTAGCTTGGTTTGGTTACCATGTAAGAATCCTTGGAGCGGTCCAACGGATTTTAAATAGCGGTAGCAGACTGAGTATCGGTAGCGGTACAGGCGTAGAGGGAGTATTGAATGATACGTAGCGGGAATCATGTTTAGCGATCGTGAATTTTTTTAATATTGTTTTTGGCGCCAAAGCACCCTGTAGCAGCAATAGCGGTCACACACATAGCGGCCGTAGTGCTTGTGTGGCGGGCAAAAATCAGATACAAAGCGATACGTAGCAGGAACTAGCCGATACGTGTATGAATTTTGGGTGGCACAGTTATATACAAAGCGATACGTAGCGGGAACTAGCCAATACGTGTATGAATTTTGGATGGCACAGATATAGTAGAGTGTAGCAGTACCGGAGGTCCAAAAAAAACCGCTACGTATGTAGTGGCCCGTTTTTAATACTAACTCCAACCTAAAATCAATTGGCAATGCGTATAGTAACACATGAATTATATTAACCAAATTTGGGTGACTTAGGCGAGCGACGTAGAATAAACTCTTAGATGGAAGCAGATCGAAGAGAATTCTTCTTGCATGTATAAGACATTGATTTCTCTGTGGAAGTTAGGTTAGTATATAAACCCTCATGGACTAACTAGATCCTTTTCTTTCTGCCATGAGCTATCTATCTATTTTAAGAAGCTTTTCATTTAACTCTAATTTCATACATCAAATCATTCTAGTTTTGTTTTTCTGCTTTCAATAAGTAAGACTCTGTTTTCATGCACTGAATTCCCCTATTTCTCACAAATGCAGCACAAGAAAATACGGTCGTCTGTTATGCTGGAGTAGCTCACTCTCTTGCTCATTTCTGAAGCACCGAAAGAACAGAAAAACGTATCACTCTCCCGCTCATTCAGAATGTAAGTTCTCTCTTCTGATTACTCACAGAATCAAGTCATGAAACCGCACGCCATTGATCTTGAAGTGGAGCCCTCCTCTGAAAACGACCCTCGGAAGACATCAGCAGCCAAGTTGCCTCCACGAATTCCATCGCGACTCAGTCAGTTTCTGAACCACTTTCCCTCTGACTTTTAACTCTCACCTTCAACTCCACCATTACCACAGAAGATCTACCGACAAAGGACTTGGCAGGATTTTCGATATCAAGCACTAGCGAAAGTAGCAATGCCAGGGCTTCTTCATCAATTCCACGAGTTTTCCCTGGCAATTTCTGTCACCGGAAGTTCTTCAGCGCACAGGCACTTGGCGGCCATCAAATGCACAACAGAGAGAGAGAGAGAGAGAGAGAGAGAGAGAGAGAGAGAACTCTAGCAAAACGTGCTGTGCGAATGGGGGTATTCGCGGAAAGGTATGCCAATTTGGCAACACTGCCTCTCCATGGTTTGGCATTTCAGTCTTTGGGAATCAAAGCGCATTCTTCAGTGCACCAAAGCTTTGTGCCGCCAGTTAGGTCGTTTGAATTTAGAGGAAGTGGGAGGTGTGAACTAGGGCATTCAGGTATGCCTATTTTCCTGGAGGACGATGAGACCGAGCTTATGTGGCCGGGTAGCTTCCGACGACACCTTATTGCCAATTCCCTCGTGAATTTCTCAGAGGCAACTCCAGCTGCGGAAATAGATGAGCGTGCACCGGATCTCACATTGAGGCTTTAAGAAGATAAGAAGTCCTCTTTTTTGCCTCCTCTGATCTATTTGGAGGTTTGATGTGTATGTCTTGCCATTTTATAAGTTTTCTTGCAAGGATTATTGGGAGCTCCTATGCTTGCTTATGCTATATATTATGCTGTTTAAATGGTTTATTTTGTTGTAATTGATCTTTTCTTTTTTGGCTTTGGCGCCTGAAAATTTTACAATTTCATAGTTGAGGTTAGCCATTGACTTCTGAATGCTACGAAGATTTTTTGTTGTTGTTTGGTTAGACAATCAAGGGTGTCTAGGCCAGCTTACGCCTACCTCAACTAATCCCCTCTCCGGTCCAGTCAAAGGCAGACCCATTCATGTCCGGTCGAAAGCTACTATGAATTTACTTAAACATATGTTGGATTCTGGGTTGTTAAGGTTGTGAATCCGCCAGTGGATATGCAAAAATGAGTTTTGGAATGAAGAGGACTAACTTCCCCAATTACCTTTCAAAAGCGCCATTTCTCGTATAGGTACTTTGAAAATATGAGTTCATATTAACCCAAGGGATTTGGCAAGTGGGAATTAGAAAAGAAATAACATTTCAAACCTTGGTGTCACTTAAGGATTTGCCTAGTCGTTAATTTTAGAGCCCCGAAATTAGTCGGGATGCGCTCAAGCTGGCGCAGACATCCGGTAATCGATGAAAAAAATATAACCTGATTGCGATCAGGGCCCTGGTTCCCCATCTTTTTTTTTGGGGGTCCATCTTCCGCAAATCAATGATCGACTGCGTCTGCACTGGTTTTTTGTCTTTCTTTCGGTTTCTTTGATAGCAGAAAATCCTGACTCTAATGCTTTCCAAATCGATATTCAATGATTTCCGATCACAACTGTCGAATCTCGTGCTTAAGCAAAGAGACAATATCCTTATTGAGTCTCAGGGTTGGGTAAAGACTAGGAGCAATCCCAAAAAAGCCAATTCTAAGGCGGGTCTTATGGGCTACCAATTGCCGTTTCAGTTTCCTCTGGTCTAAAAAAAAAATGAGCTCCTATTAGCCATATTTCCATTCACAGTCAGATTCAATGACCTGAAAGTCAAATTTTTCTACTTCTTGTTAACTTGTCATGTTTCAAATTATTCAACCCCACATCTTCAAATGCAAAAATGCTAGCTGTACAAGCCGTAGGCCAATAGTCTGATCAGCTACCCAATTGCCGGGTTACTCGCCCAGTGGCCCGAAATCCTACTTGGGTCTGTCTGATCAGCTACCCAATTGCCGGGTTACTCGCTCCGTGGCCTGAAATCCAACTTTAGGTTACTCGCTCCGTGGCCCGAAATCCTACTTAAGTCCATCTGAGCAGCTACCCAATTGCCAGGTTACTGCTCCGGTCCAGAGGCCTAACGATTCTTGGCTAAGAAGCAAGGATACGGATATGGGATAGGGATACGTGAAAACGTGATTTTTCCAAAAAGGAAGATACAATACATTAGGGGATACGTTGAATATGAAAGTAAATTAAAAATATATTATATATAATTTTTAATTCCTAAAATTTCATTCAGGATTAAGGTTTTTCATTACACAAGTTCACATGCTGAGAGAGATATATTCACGTATAGTTATATATATAATTGTATCTATATAGTTATTTATATTTACATATACACAACAAGAGAGAGAGACAGAGAGAGAGAGAGAGAGAGATGAGAGACTTACAAGGTTGTCGAGAGAGGATATTGTCGGTGTATTTCTGGTGTCGATTGGTGGGAGAAAAAGAAAAATATAGTCCTACTTGCAATTTTAACTCATATTTTAAGTAATAATATATTTACCCTCGCGCGCATCTGAAACATATCCGAGCGTATCCAACACGTATTAGCGTGTATCCAAAACGTATCGGATACGTATCCGGAGTGTATCCGAGAGTATCCGCGCGTATCTGAAATGTATCGGGATACCCAAAAATAATTCTAAATGCAGGATACTTTAAAAAGCGTATTGGATACATATCCGGAGAGTATCCGAGGGTATCAGTATCCGATACGTGATACAAAGGCCAAAATAGAGTATTTGTGCTTCATAGATTCCTGGTAAAATTTGTTGTACCACATAATGTAGAATAGTTTCCTGGTGTATGTTTCTGGTTTGAGCAGAAAATTTACAAGTTGGCTTCAAATTTAGGTTGGACATGCTACAAGTAGAATTTCAACTCATAGTGCTTCCAAGAATGAAAGCAATCCCTATAGTTTCAAACTTGAAAACAGTTTCGTTCTGGGTTCGGTTACACAGTTCTATGCTTGAAAATCATCCCTGTGCCCGTAATATTTAGTTCACCAAGTTGATCCTACCCAAAGGAGCAATCGAAAAACTTCACAAACATACTTCAAGTTTGATGCATTACAACTTGTGAAATGCACAAATTAGTCTAGAAACACACCATCGGAAACATACAGAGAGTATGAAAACCATCACAATGGTAAAAAAAATACCCACCCATAAATACCCATCCACTTATCAGGAAGATGTTGATTTAATGGTTTTGTAATGAAGATAACTACGCCCATAACGCAATAACTTTCCATAAGAATTTGATTATGCTTTTAGACACAGCCAAGAGACCTTTGGCCCAATGTCATCAGGTGTGCGCTTAGGTGCCAAGGGAAAAGGGGTCAAGAGTTAACATCTCTTTCAATGTGCTAATCTAACTATTCTAACAATTTGATTTTCGTGTTAACCTCTTTCAATGTGCTAATCTAACTCTTCTAACAATCTGATTTTCGCCTATTACAAAAACTACATAAAATCAAGATCTCTTATTTATGCTTTTTTGATGTAATGCATTTCTTAACATTTAAGATCAAAGTATTGGAAGCACAAGCATTATAGGGTCTACTGTGAAAAGAAAACTCTCATAAAATACCACTTCCCACATGTTGATAAAGTCATAAACAAGCTTAGAAAGAAACTCTTCTAGTTCCATATAAGAATAATGACGTCGAGAAACACAACAAGAATAGAATAAAAAAGATAGCAGAAATCTCATACCAACAAATTTTTGATGAGATGTTGAAAACTCTTTAATTAATACAACCTGCTGCTTCAGTTCACTCTCTCATGCTACTTTCGCCATCTTCCTCATCACTTAAATCAAGATCAGCAAGCAACTCATCCAAAGGCACAGAAGGCAGATCCTCCCCATCAGTCACAGAGGCCATTTCCGATGGCTGGTATTCCTCATTACGATATAGCGATATATTAAACCTCAAATCAGGATTCTCTTCCAAGTCTCTCAAGAACTGTTCGTACTCTGAATCCCTCTTTTCCTCCTCATTTCTTCCTTTGGCTGTAGTATCATCAACTTCCATGCCAAGAGACTTAAGCTTCCATGCACGAGGCTTCCCACGTTTCCTCTGTCGCTTCTCTTCGTAGCTCTTTTTCATCAAAATCACATCAGGGACGACCATACCCTTGTACTTGTCGAGTTCAATATCATTACTGTTAGCTCCATACAAGTCAAATCCAAGAGCATAATCCCCAGGGTTTAAAAGATGGCCCAAATGTGTCCTCACATTGAAAATCGTGTCATTTTTTCCAAAATCTGATACACGAGCAACTTGAGCATCAGCTAAAGCATACTTTGACCCACCGACATTAACTTCAGCAGCAACAATCTCCACATCCAATACAATATATTCCACAAGCTGCCTACTAGAAAGCAGAGACTTAAAAGATGTCCGCCAATACTGATCAGCATCCAAGAAACAGTGCCTAAGGGTAAAGGGATCCAGCAAAGCAATGTTGTTGGTCACTTTTGTGCAAATGACAAGTGGGCCAAGATTTCCCAAACTAATAGCAGCTTTCGGCGGGAGGCAGATCAGATCCTCACGGCATACTGGACAGATTTCAACAGAGAAAGTGAACTTGTAATTGTAGTTATTGCTCTTGGTATCATGAGAAACAAGTTGTTTGTCGTGACGACTCTTAATTGGAGCAACTTTTCCCAGAAACTCCACAAACTTGACAGCATGACTACGATTCCCGAAAAAGAAATCTATTCCCTGATCCATTTGCTTGATTCTTATGGCTCTGACTGCAGCATCGTGCCTAAGAATAAGCTGCTCCAAATAGAAGAAAGTCCGCCTGTGAGAAACATGTTGCCGCAGTTGTACAGCAGCCACCCACTGGTCAGGGTTAGCTTGGACCCTAGTACAAGATTCACACATTTGGTCCTGAACAACGTACTCAACCGTATAAGTCTGTTCAAGTATTGCTCCATTGAGGACCTCTTTCTGAACTTTAAGCTTGACTTTAATCCTCTTAGAGTGAGGCTCAGTCCAAATGAATTCGGCATGTACTAGCCTTACTTTGTTCAAGTTCTTCAATCTCTTCACGCAGAACGTCAAGAGCTCCTTCGATTCTAGTTGGGCTCTAATCCAAGTTCTTGGCGGCTGCAAGTAGGTGTCACACTCTGGGCAATGGATTATAATGACATTTTTCTGTAAACCTTCTGTGATGTCAACTTCGGAACGCAAGCACTTCACGCACATATTGGCAGCATTTGGTGCCATCGGAATACCACATTTGCAACATAGAACACTACCGATGGTTTGATGAACCACGAACATACCTGCTTCCTCGGCCATGGCTGTTTACCAAAGCATCCAAGAGAGAATTTAAGAGCAAATAGCTTCAAATTCGAAAGTGACTACATACATACCAAAAAAGATAGAAGCCATATTTTTTCTTATCTCATGGTATGAGTTAACTGAAAACCAGTCCTTCAACCCAATTACAAGCTGAAGTAAAAATTAAAATGGTACATGTGTGTCCACAGGATTTTCATGAAACACAATCCAATGAAATCTCAAAAACCAACACTTCCTCAATTATCATAAGCAAGTACCATTACCATAATCATTACTGCCATAAAAGGACAGGAAGCAATAAACTTCCTTCGTCACACCCACTTAAACTCCAGCCAAAAAATACAAAAGTGGATGCAGTGAAGGCTCATGAAATGAGGTTAACGGGGGTGTGTCCATTCCTCATCAAGTGAAGGCTCATGAAATGAGGTTAACGGGGGTGTCCCCATTCCTCATCAACGAGCTCTCAAAAACCAACACTTCCACAATTGTCATAAGTACCATTATCATAATCATTACTGCCATAACAGGACAAGGAGACTTCTTTCATTCTACCATATTTTGATTTCACATCCACTTAAACTCCAGCAAAAAATTATGAAAGCAGATGCAGTGAAGGCTCGTGAAATGAGGTTAACGGGGGTGTCCCCATTCCTCATCAATGGGCTCTCAAAAACTAACAATTGCTCAATTATCATAAGCAAGTACCATTATCATAATCATTACAGCCATAACAGGACAAGGAGTAATAAACTAACTTCATTCTGCCATATTTTGATTTCACATCCACTTAAACTCCACCAAAAAAATACAAAATAAGTAGTACCTGCTTTGATTAAAAAAGAAAGTACATGAAGACAAAGAAATAACATCAAGAATTATCGTAATGAAACAACAAAGTGAAGCTAAATTGGAACAAGCAAATAGCGCCCTATGCCCAAAATCAATAAATAATAATAATAATACCAAACAATCTAGTTTAGCCCTAAATTTTGCAGTGTATCATGCTCATGATGTTTTAACCTTCAATAGGACTAGTTCAGCTGAAAGACATGATTTTCAAACTAAAATGACTAATGTTACATGGACTCGGGTGTGAGTATCAGGTGCGGGCGCAAGTCCAAGCCAGTGTTTTAAATGGGGAAAGGCGCACCGAGGCACAACGGTCCCCCAAGGCTTTAGGGCAAGGCGCGGCACGCGTTTTATTGATGCGACGCACAATTTTTTTTCCTTCGCAACGAGGCAAATTTCAACACAAACAAACACTTGCAGAAAAAATACTTCCAACCAGGGTCTTTTTTGTTATGATTTTCAGATGTCATCTACCATTAACAAGTAGAAAAAATACCATAAACAAAAAGAAATTAGTATTGGGCAGATTGGCAGAAAAAATACCATAAACTCTTTGTTACTATGTTACTCTTTTTACTGGTTGGTTTATAACGCATTTTTTTTTAAGTTCCAATTCATACGTTGATCAAAAAACAAAACAAGAAGTTCCAAATCCAACTCATACATATCGGTGTAAAGAAATGGACGAGAAGAAGAAAAAAAAAAAGACAGAAGTTTCAACATGTAACAGCAGAAGATACCTCTGTTCTGGACAGAGTCGGTCGACAGAGAAGAAGAAAGAAATAAGGAGGAGGAGAAGGAGGTTACCTGGAAGAAAGGAGGAGGAGGAGTCGCCTACGAGAAGAAGAAAGAAAGAAGAAGGAGCTGAGATTGACTAGGGCTGAGATCTCATCAACTGAAGCTGTCGCTGATATCTTTTTTTTTATCTGCTGCTGCTATGATCGATTAGGGCTGAGATTGACTTAAAAGAAACAATTATTCAGTGCATCGCAATCGACTTATGTATGGATGAGAACCGTCAGATCTATTTTTTGGCTCATAGACGAAAAGTGTCACCTCAGCGCCTCGTCACTTCAGCAACTTTCGTGCACCTTTGGGTTCCGCACCATATTCCACATCAGTGATTTAAATACGCGAAGCGAACGCGAGGCGACAAAGCCCTCATTGAAACGAGGCAAGGCGAGGCGAGTGCCTCATTGAAGCGAGGCGAGCATTTAAAAAATCATTAAAATTATAAATGTTTTTTTGTTTTTTATATAACTGTTTCGTTAATAATTTGAGGGGGTTAACTGTTATACTAATAAACAATAAGGGTCTTAGTGTATTTTATTTATATATTACATATATATAAACATACATACAGAAGTACATATCGGTCAAAACCAGATCAAAACCACACATCGATCTTCGATGGCGATGTGCAGCTCCTCCGACAGCGGCTTGCACTCATCGATCGTCAACGACGACGATCTGCTGCTCCTCCAACGAAATAAGTATGCCTCTTACCTCTTCTTCTCCTCCCTCGTCTTCTTCTTCTTCTTCTTCTTCTTCTTCTTCTTCATCGGTGAACCAAATCTGCTCTGCAAGATGTCTGGGGGTGGTCGACGGTGGTCGCCGACGGCTGGGCTTGGTCAACGGTGGTCGCCGACGCCTAGTCCCGCTTTTTACGTCGCCTCACGCCTCACGACTAGGCGCTCGCCTCCTCTAAGCTCGCCTCGCCTCACACCCATGAGGCGTTGTAGTGTCGCCTCACGCCTCGCCTCGCCTAGGCGCGCATTTTCAATCACTGGTCCACATTTTTGAAGCGCATTCCTTGCGCTGCGCTGCTCCTCACGCCATGGCGCGCGCTCCTCACGCTTTTTAAAACACTGGTGTGAGTATCAGGTGCGGGTGCAAGTCCAAGCGTCGGACATTCCTAACCTTAAATCTTAGGACATGTGGATATGTGTCCCCCACTTGAGTAAGGGTACGGGGAAACGTCCTGAACTCTTGTTTGTATTATACATAATTTTCTCAGATTATGTACCGTAAACTATGTTTACAAATGTATTTAAACAAGAAATGGTTCAGAAAATTATGTTTTTGCTATTTCCCTATTTCCTGTCTATGTGAAATACTCGAATTATCGCTTTTTTAGCTAATATGATATTCATTTTCTGTAACTATCTTAACAAGTAGAGGATCCAAGTGTCCAAACGGATAGAGGTGTCGGACACATCGACATTGATATTTGGGCCAAAATAAAGAATCCATATAACATAACTTATTACAGCAACAGCTTGTCCCCAAATTTCATGAAGTTCAATTCTATCAGTAAGGAATTCTCACGTATTCATCAAATAAACCCCCAGAGAGCCCTAATAAATATCAGATACTCACGTAATTGAACATAAAGGCCTAAACACAAACAATCAAGTATTCTTGTTCTTCAATACTGAGGGCAAGATAAATAACCATGGTTTCAGCACAATTAAAGAGTAAAGAACTGGATAAACCAACAAAAACCTTAATTTTCCCAACGAAACCTTAATAAACCACTTCTGATTTTGCCAAAATGATATCGGATTGTTTAACTAAGCAAGCATCCACATATCCATACAGCAATTGAAAACTTGTGTTTCTGTTAAGGAACAACACGAAAAACCTTAAGAGAGAATACAAAACTCGCCACGTGGACAAATTAAATCAGATACTCGGACACTAGCAGAAAAAAAAAAAAAAAAGGCTAAATCAGATTAAAAAGCAAATCTCCAATACGGATTTCGAGACACTACAGAAGTCCAACTCAAAACCCTAGCTAAGACCGTAAATACGGAAAACAGAGGAATCAACACTCACCAACGCTGTTGAATCTGGGATGGCGAGACTTGCAGTAGAGGGTGGCGGTGCTACTGGTGGAAGATGGTGGAGTCAGTTGGAGATGGCGGAGCAAGGGGGGTGAGAGAGAGAGAGAGAGAGAGAGAGAGAGAGAGAGTCTGTGTAGGCTTGCTTTGGTCGCGGCAGGGGATGAGAGGAAAAATGGAGGAGGTAAGGTTACTAGGTTAGGGCAACCGCTTCTATTGGGTTCAAACCGGTTCTCGTGAAGAAAAAAACCATCGTTTGAAGAACGGTTTTAATAGAAATTCTTTTCAATTAAAACAAAAAGTAAACTACACTAAGCCCCCCTCAACTAATCCATATTTTTACTTAACCCCTCAAACTATAAAATCCGACATTGTGTACCCTCTAACTATCCAGAGTTGACACCTAACACCCTTCTGTTAGGTTTCCGTCCATATGGCAAGCGAAAAAAGGCAGTCAGCTTAAATGGAGTGTTTGGATACATACGTCGGATGCCATTGATTCCCGCGCGGGCCCACTTGATTTTTTTTTTAATTTTTTTGGATGGCTCGGAACGGCCGTCCGGTGGCCGTCGGTACATTTTCCCTACGGTACCATCGGTACCAATATCATTTTCGTTAATTTTTGGCTTTAAGGCTCTCGTTCAACCAAACGGCCGATCCGAGCAGTCCAAAAATTAAATAAATAAAAAAATCGAATGGGCCAACGCGGGAATCAACGCCATCTGACGTGCGTAGATACTCGATCCAAACACCACATTTAAACTGATTGCCTTTTTTCGTTTGCCATATGGACGGAAACCTAACAGAAGGGTGTTAAAGTGTCAACTATGGATAGTTAGAGGGTGCATGATGTCGAGTTTTGTAGTCTGAGGGGGTTAAGTAAAAATGCAGATTAGTTGAGGGGGACCTAGTGTAATTTACTCTAAATGAAATTATTTCTATTTTAACTCTTTATCTAGCAAATTTCCAATGTACCATAAAAAGATATAGAAAATTAAAGGCCCGTCCTACTATTTAGTTTTGGTTTCATCACACTTTGAAAATTGTTGCTGAACATGGATAAACTTTGTTATGTTGCATAATGACTTTTTTGCCCTTGAGAACTATGCGAATTGTGAACTATGTAAATTGTGTATGTGAACTATATAAGTGCCTCGAGGGATATTTTTGTTCAAAAATAATGGTCAGTGACTAATTGATTATATCGGGAAGTGATAAGATTATGCGAGGGGACTAATTTGGGTCCGAGCCTATTTACGGGGCGGTCTATAAAATTGGTGAGTTGTGTCAACTCGGCAGTTCCCGTCACGAGTTAAATTTGGCTCCATAACCGGCTTACCATTTTGCATTGGGCCGTTCTTTAACAAGCTAAGTGCCGTTCCTCTTTCTTTTTAAATATTTTTTTCAAAAAGAAGGTAATTTTAAGCTCAAATATAATGAAAATAAAAAAATAAATTTTTTAATTTTTTTTACACCGTTTAAAAGAATATTTCAAATAAAATCCATATTAATGGAAAAATTATTTATGTAATAATTTTTTAATTTGAAAATATTTTTTTTTCTAAAGTTATTTTGTCAGAATCCGGAACACCCCGACTGAACGACAAGGCACAATCACAGCAACTCGGATTGCACAGCAGCTCCAGTGTCCACGTCTCTCTCTCTCTCTCTGAACTGCTCTCCGGTTCTCCCTCTCGCGGATTGGAAAGGGTTTTCAGGATCTGGGATTCACCACACCAATGAAGAGGTATTCGATTACCCTCTCAACTATTATAACTATTATTTCTTCTGCCGATCTCGCTTGTCCAATTTCTTTGGTTTCCAAGAACACCAGATAAGGGATAGTAATTATAAATTTTGCATCTTTACATCGTTTCCTGATTGGTACCAACGAAAATGGAGAGCTATCAGCTCTTCCAAGCTGGAGAATTCAACAAGCCACTCGTATTTTTGGGGGTTTTTTTTTTTTTCCCGTTGATATTAGCTCTTGTGCATAACAAAGTTTCAGTAACTAAACTAAGTACAACTCCGAAATGAGTAAAGTTTTGGGTGAACTTTTGGTTGTTTCAGATGCTACTGAGTGTAACTTGATATCCCCAGACATGTCATGGTCCAAGGTTTTCAGATTACCTCAATTTTCCAAGAATTTGCATCAATCATATATGGGTTCAGGTAAACTTCACTTTTACGAAATTTTAGTGCTACCATTTTCCTTCACAACTAGTTTAAGACCTGCTATGGCATTTTTTTGAGCTTGTTTTGTTCAAATGATAAAATGATTTACAGGTGCTCACTTGAAGCTCTGGGGAACTAACGGTGCTAGAAATGGGTGGGGTTTCGGCTCCGAATATCGGGGGTTTATGACAAGATGTGAAATACGTACGGGTCATTGAGTAGATGAGGTCAGTTTTTGTCTCCGAGAACTCCATGCTTGGACATACCGCGCCAATATGTAACTCATTCTTCAAGAGAACAGAAATCAAATAAGATGCTTATCTATCTGACGGGGTTGGTTTTTGCGATGGTGGGGTGTAGTTATGCCGCCGTTCCTCTGTACAGAAGATTCTGCCAAGCTACTGGCTATGGGGGTACTGTGCAGCGGCGCAAGGTGGGACCGAATCTCATGTCTTATTGTGTAGAACTTTTTCGTAATCTTTTGTTGATCTTAATAAATGTTCCTACTATGCTTTAGAGTGCTGAAGAAAAGATTGCTCGGCATGCTCAAGGTGGAACAGTCACCACCACGTGCGATTTGTACCTTCTAAATAATAGATTGCTCGGCATGCTCAAGGTGGAACAGTCACCACCACGTGCGATTTGTACCTTCTAAATAATGCAGCTATTCAAAATCTTTACTCAACATTGTAAAATAGTGATGTTCAAACCTTTTCCTTTTGTGTTGGTAAGAAGCAAATTTTACAAGGTGTGATTACAATTTTGCCTTTTTTGCACGCCAGGGGACACCCTAGTGGCTTAGACCTTATTGCCTTGATAAAAAGACTCAATTTCTTGTCGTCTTAATTACCCATCCAGAAGAATATGTTTTACAGTGATACTGTTATTATTTTTAATCGAACATAGCATGTTTCTCTTTCTTTGTTACACTTCACTTACGTAGTGTGGGTGCTGCAAAAGGACGAAAGTTTGACATATACTGTAGCAGGAGAAACAAGCTGCACATTTTCTTCCAATCCAATATTCTCTGTAGTGATTCACTATAACGATCAAATTCCTGAGTCCGCACTTGCCTCTTTTGACTTTGCTTCTAAATACTTACTCATCTCGGATTACTTTTGGTCTAGGATTGAAGAACCACTACATAAACTGTGTGAACCCCATAGTTACTCTGCCTTTTGTTGTCAGGGAGTAGAGTTCGCTATGCTGGAAACTTTGTTTAAACCAAGAAATTGGAGAGACTCGACTAATTTAGCACTATGAATGGTTCTGGAACACCTTAGTTGTTGATTTAAGTCAGACTAGTCTGCATGTTTTTCCAAGATGAAAGACGATTAGTTTTTTCTATTATTGTCTGCACTTGTTTCATGAAGTTCATTGTTTCTTGTTTACAGGGAGATTGTGGTGCAGTTCAATGCTGACTTGGCTGACGGAATGCCATGGAAGTTTATTCCCACCCAACGCGAGGTTCTCTACTTTATAATGTGTGTGCTATATGTGCATTGGATATACCTACATGGGATTATGTACATGTATCAAGAGCCATACATGCTTCCTGGTGTTGATATGTGATTCCTGGGATGTATCTGTAGGTACGGGTTAGGCCAGGAGAAAGTGCGCTTGCATTTTACACGGCTGAGAATCAAAGTTCAACGCCTATAACTGGTGTATCTACGTACAATGTTACCCCAAGAAGGTACAACTTCTCATTAGGCTTATACAAAACCTGTTGAATCAGTTCAATTAAAATATTCTAGCATCAAGCTCAGATTTGTTGGTTGAGTTCCGAAGAATGTATTAAATGAGGTTCCAAGTCTCTTTAAGGAAGAAAATAACTATACTGAAGTTTTTTATGATATTTCTTTCTTCATCGTTTCTCTAGGTTCTTCATAACTTGGCTCCAGGCAGTGTTCTAAAACAAGGAATTAATCGCCGACTAAGCAGCCATTCATCGCTTGCAGGGCCTATCCGATTAGGTCCGACTATCGATTAATCGCTGATTACTAATGAATATGCACCGATTAATCGCTCGAAGGTGGCCGACCGTCAGACTAGCGCCTAGCGACTTCTAGAACATTGCCTCCAAGGCTCATGGTTTTAAGCTTTTAGTGCCATCTTGCTCGATATGAAATGTTAATCTTCATGGAAGACACCTATAAACTCTTTTGAGTATAACTTACTTTGATAAACGAATTCAATTTGTCCAGATTTCAATAACTCCTAAGAAAGGAAGTGATTAGATTGTGATGCTTTTCAGGTCGCGGTGTACTTTAATAAGATCCTGTGCTTCTGCTTCGAGGAGCAACGACTTCTTCCTGGAGAGCAAATTGATATGCTGGTGACTAACATACTCCTTTTTTTGAGCAAAGTTTTCCAATAAAGCCCTTTTGCTGTTTATTTAATGATTTTCATTTACAGGCACTACAAGAAAAAACAGATGAAATGGCGTTTGGAACACGGCACTTGTTTGGGCACCGTCATAGAGAATAAAACTGGCGTTGCTTGTTTTCCACTGACTTAACGCCTCAACCTAACAGAGGCACACGCGTAAACCTCGTTCCGTCATTCCATCAGGCACAACGTGAACCTAGGGCTTCGAGACTCAGTCCACATTCTCTTTTCCTCCCTCGAGAATTTTGAACTTCGCTCCTCCCTTTCTCCAATCGAGAAATCTGAAGATCAAGAGGTTTTCTACAATCTGAATCGCAGAGTTTTTTTCATTTTTTTTCGTTGGAAATCAAACGAAAAGCCCTAATTTCTCTTCCTCCCTCTCACTTTTTCATTCGAATCTCTCTTCGGTGAAAATCGAACTAGGTTTTTTTCAATCTCTCTTCAGTGAAAAGCCCTAATTTCAATAACTTCTCACGTGTTTTTCACGTTCATCAGGAATCTCGTTCATCAAGAAGATGTGAGTTTTTTATCAAAGTAATCTCATTTTTAAAACAATTTGCCGGAATACTCTACTTTTCAAACTACTTTTAAAACTACTCGGTAGAGCCACTTCAAATGGCTCCACCCGAGTAGCGCCACTTAGATTGGCTCTACATGCCATGTGGCGCGAACCCCTGTGTCAGGCAGCTGTATGACGTGGAATTAGCGCCTTTTCAAATAGCTCTACCCAAACAAGTAGAGCCATTTGAAATGGCTCTACTTGATTAAGTAGAGTCATTTGAAATGGCGCTACGTAATATATACTGAAAAAACAGGGGATCAAACATGGACAAGATAAATAGGATAAAATAAGACAACGAAAGTAAAATCATTTGTGATGTAAACAATTTTGCTGTTAAAACGTGAATAGTGTTTTCTATTTTCTTATTTCCTTCGTACTTTAGTTAGGGGAAAAAGAAAAATAAATTCTATCACTCAAAAATTCGAAAAGATGTTCCCTAGTTAATGTCTTTCGTACCCTTCATTTGGTTCCCTTGTTATCGTATTTTCATCTGAACATCAACATGTCATGAGTGACCCACCACATCCACATATACAAACGCTTTTATTCGATTGTACTACGAAGTATCAACTAATCAATCAAGAGCTCAATCACCGTATGGAGGCCTAGAGGCCATTATTCGATGCCTTCAAAAGGCTTGGCGATCAACTTCCAAAAAAAATACAACTTAAAGTTTATCGTGAAGCCATTTTGAAGGCAAAAAATGTTGGCCTCTGGATCTCCGTAGGGTGCGTCCCCCATACCGTCGCAAAGATAAAATGTTTGTCTTTGAAATGGTACAAAGGGCGCGCCGTACGGAGGCCGAGAGGCCATTATTTGATGCCTTCAATAAGGCTTGCGATCACTTAACTTTCAAATACACCCCAAAGTTTATTGCGAAGCCATTTTGAAGGCATAAAATGTTGACATCCGAACCTACGTAGGGCGCGTCCCCCATATCGTTGCGGAGCCATCTTCGCAACGGTACAAACAGTGCGCCTTACGAAGGCCCAGAGACCATTATTCCATGTCTTCAAAAATTATAAAAAAGACGTTATAGCATAATATGCACATAGCACGGTGGGGTAACAAAATCTCAACATGGCCTATCAAAAAACAAAAGAAAAAAAAATTTCTATTTGGAAAACACGAAGAAGTAGGAGTATCTAACAAAAAATAAAAGATACTCCTAACTTTATTCATATTAAACAAAAAAATCTACAGCATAATATGCACATACATATGTTACACTCTTTTCCGGAAAACACCACATTTACTTATTTTTCAAATGGAATGGACTCATGCCCTCTGGCTCTGTTCAAATAGTAAATGAAATACACCAAACATGTGGAACTCATGAAAGCTTAACTTGCATACATATGGAAAAATCTGTCATAGAAGACGTGCCCATAGGTTTTTATTATAACATAAATAAGCTCCAAAAATATGTACATAACTTGTTTATTTTTCTTTTTCCCTAAACCGGAGAGAAAGGAAATAAGAAAATGGAAAAAGTTAATACGTTTTAACAACAGAAGTTTTTACACTACAAATGAGTTTATTTTTGTTGATTCTATCTTACAATATATAATCTTTTAGGTGATTTTAAAAACTCTGTATAAAAGAGCTCATTGAGATATATCAAACAAGATGCATATTTGATGTAAAAAACATTATAGATTAAGAGATATAGCCAATTTTTTAAACTTCCAAAAAAAAAGGACCAAGAATTTGGGATAGAGGAAGTAACATTCATGAGCTAGCACATTACAGAAAAATCAACCAACCTTTTCCCAGCAAACGGGAAAGATGGGAGAAAGGTAAAGCCAAGCTTATCACGAACACAAGTCTTCAAGCTAAAAGTGGTTATTTCTCAAAGTACTTGGATAAAAGTGCCAAAATTTGACTTTTCAATTCCTCTTGTCGAGACGAATTAATACCCCAAAAAAGTTTGGCGTAAAACTAACAAATGCGAAAAAAATTCAAATAAGAATAAAATTTTCAGATTTAAATTAAGTCTCCGGGCTTAATCAAGTAGCGTCATTCCAAGTGACTCTACTTAATTGAGTAGAGCTATTTCATATGGCTCTACTTGATTGAGTAGAGTTATTTGAAAAAGCGCTAGTTCCACGTCACACAGCTGTATGGCACAAGGGTTCGCGCCACTTATCATGTAGAGCCAATCCAAATGGCTCGATCTACTCGGGTAGAGCCATTTGAAGTGGCTCTACCGAGTAGTTTTAAAAATAGTTTGAAAACTAAAGTATTCCTGCCAATTGTTTTAAAAATGAGATTACTTTGATAAAAAACTCGGAAGATGTAGGTGCAATTGAACTTCAGAGACCAAAGCTTTTGCTTCTCGTTCATTTGGAAAGTTTGAAGTGCCATAGGTATAGAGCTTCCTAGTCGACCATTTCCTGGTGAGTTCTCGATCGATTATGTTCATTGTTTGAACTTTCTTTGTTGTAGTGGTAGTTGAGAACTAGGGTCTTTGGAGACACCTGGTTGAACAATGCACGCGGGTAGAGTTTGGATTAAGCCTTAGCTTTTCATGATTCAAATGTTTGACTTGTTTGATTTTTGGAGTATGAAATCGATTTTTGGAGGAGTCAGTCAACATTTTTGATTTGTTTGTTTATTTTTGTGTGATTTGAAGTCAAGTTGTTTGATATTGCGATGCTTATTTTTTTTGTGAAAAAAAAAAAAAAAACAGTTGACGAACACAAATGGATAAAGGGTGGATAAGTCTTCCTAGGTTGCATCCAGCATACATTCAAGGAGTGAAGGATTTTGTAAGGTATGCATGTGGAATCAATCCTAATTCAAATGAAATCATGTGTCCGTGTAAGAAGTGCAGAAATGTCAAATTAGTAAAAAAGGAGGTACTAGGTGAACATTTAATGATCAATGGGTTTCTACCTAGTTACACATGTTGGATCTTTCATGGCGAATTTGTAGCATCTCCTGTAGCTCGTACTGAGGATAAAGGGTAGAGTGACTCATACGAGGGCGATGAAATGCATTAATTGCTCTATGATGCCTTTGGAATTCCCCCATTTGTTCCTCCTACAGATGACACGATAGGTTCTAGTAGTAACTACAGTCCAGATGAGAAAACAAAAAAATTCTTTAGTTTGTTGAAGGAAGCTGAAAGCGAGTTGTATCCAGGGTGTTCAAAGTTTTCAACCTTGTCATTCATTGCTCACTGCTGGTATAGAGTTATCAGATGAGATTAAAATTTTGGCTATGCGACCTAGTGATAAGGCCAATAGATATAGCGGGTACCTGATTAATGGCGCCAAGTACCATACAAAGAGTCGCGAGCTTAGAAGAAAAACTCAAAATAGTGGGATTATGGTGAAAGCAAATACAAGTAGCTATGCAAATGCTAAGGACATGAATCCTGTGGAGGGTGAGGTGACGTACTACGGATATGTGATGGATATTGTTGAATTGTACTACTCATATGATCGTAGGCATGTGTTATTCATGTGCGACTGGATTGATAATAACAAGGGACTCAGGCATGATGATTTTGGCTTCACACTTGTTAATTTCAAGCATCTATTATATACGAAGAATCAAGAGCGGGATGAACCATTTGTCTTAGCATCTCAGGTACAACAATCTTCTATATTCAAGATCCCGTAGAAGATGACTAGAATGTAGTAATCAAGATGAAACCTAGGGACTATTCAAGCGCAAGCCGCTACCATTCAAGCTCAGCAAACAAGGATGGAGTATTTGGAGTCTCAATTGGTGACCAGGGGAGGGCCTGCTGCACGTGAGGCTGCTTGGGGTCACCACCCAATGTCACGACTGCAACAAAACTCGCACGAGTTTACCTCCTCGTTGAGTCACCAAAAGGTGAGTGATATGCCCAACATGTACTTTCTTTCATTTTTTTCCTTCTTTTGTGGGTGAGTTACCAATCAATACCCTTGTCAAGTTGTATCCCGTTTAAGCAGATTAATAATCTTGGAGTAAAATTGCATGCATGCATCACATTAGCAGAGGTTATTTAAGCAGGAGCCGTGGTTCTTTCTCTTTTTTTTTTTTTTCCAGCTAGCCATGGTTATGATGAAAGGATCTGGAAATGATTATGTTCATATAGCATTATCCAAATGCCTGTTAAGAGCTAGCAGACTATTAGATATCCAAATGTCTTTATGCATGAATGAACATAAAAGCTGCTGACAATTATTGTTTGTATGTAGGTTGCCCAATCAAAGACAAAGAACAAGAGCAAGAGCAAAAGGAGGCCTCATATATAAACTGCCTCTTGTTTTTTTGGTTTTGTTTGTGTCTTGTTTCTTTTGTGTCCAGTTTGAAGGGCTAAGAGATCTGGATTTTGATGCTGATGCAATTTGTGCTGCTATATTATTATTCTATGAGGTAGAATATTGCTGATATGTTTTGATGGATTGATGGCTGAAAGATTATGAGGATGGATGGATTGGTTGTAATTACACGGATGATTTCGGGTTGCAGTTGATATTTATGGCCTCTAGATGTTGTGAAATTTTGTACCTAGCACTATCGTTGGAAGTTTCCACCCCCACTCTGCCACTTTTTCTTTCCACTCTTATTTCTCTCTCGATGTACCCGTTATCGAGTCTTCGTTAATAAGATTTTTGCTGTTTTTTTTTTTTAAAAAAAAAAAAAGCACATCATTTCTGTTGAAGTTTGGTTTTTAAACTTTTCTTTGGTTCAAACATTTACCTAAAGGTTTTAAAATGGGAATTTGCTGGGCTAAATAATGGATTTTGGGCCCAGATTTTGTGGGCTTTTTTAAAACTTTGATTCCGGCGTTTTTGACAAAAACGTTGGCGTAACACGTTATAATGATAGTCACTGTAACGGATGGACGCCGAATGTTAACTGCTGAACCTTTTAGACGGCATTTTTAAAAACGCCGGTAGAACTTCTACCTCGACGTTTTTTAAGCGCCGGAAATATAAGCCGACGGCTACGTCCCCGACGTTTGGTATAAAATGCCGGAGAATATTTGGCGGCGTTTAACGGGTCTCTAACGGCGTTATTCAAGCGCCGGCAAATGTATTATTCCTTGTAGTGCGGTATTCTTTTATATAGACCCCGAGTTTGAAACAGATCCTAAAATGGATGGTATCAACAACTTGATCTTGTCCTACACCTTTTTCAAGGTTTCTGAAGAATAGAGGACTACAGCCCCCAATATTAGCATCTGCGCATGTACCTCCAATAAGATTTAGCTTTTGTAACAATATTCTCTCATTTTTATTCTTGATAGTTTAGTCAACAGAATGTTTTTTTGAGGAACTGTTGATGTGAACTGAGGTGGAAGCGCTTTTTGACTTATGAATTTGTTCGAGGACATGGAAAAGAATGAGCTAATGGCTAGCCGCAATACATTTTCCAATTCCATAGTGTTTTAAAATGTTGCAGATTTTCAGTCTTACAATTGATTGCATATTTAGCTTGGCATTCCATTGTTTTTCTCTCATGTGCTCGCCAAAATTTGGATTCCGATGTGTTGGGAACGTTGTCAGGGGTTGGTGGTGTTGGACATTCTTATACAGTAGAACGTTCATTTTGTAACACTTGCGATATTTTTGGAAAACCGCGGAAAAAATGGAAACATGTACTACTAGTACAGAAAATGGATACAGGTATTGAAAAAGGTCATTGCCATATGACCTGATAAATTTACACACTTGAGACTTCAAAGCCAAAAGAGAGTCACTTCCAATAATTTGATACGGCAAATCAGAAGTGCGGCTGCTGTGCCATTTCTCTGTTTTCATTACACGCTTTTTCTCTCCTTAATTTAGATCCAAACATGCGTGTATAACGATACTGTTGGTGAGTCTATTTAATCAAAAAAAATTTAGGTGAAAGTACATAAACACCCCCTCAACTATCACTGATTCTCGTAAACACCTACTTACATTTAAAAGTGTCCATGGAGACCCCCTCAACTACTGGAAATGAAATAAAGACAAACTCTGTTAACAGAATGGATAAATGGACGAATATACCCTTATTATATTATACTCTTACATGATAATTTTAAAAAAAAAAAAACCCTGATATTATTTACTCCACCCTACCCTAGTTTTGGTTGAGAGAGAGAGAGAGAGACAGACAGACAGAGAGAGGAGGATGAGGAGGAGGAGAGTGATCGGCGATCACCACCACCGCCACTGGCAGCGCCACCAATGGAAGGGACGCTTCGACTCCGGCCATCTCCTTCGATATCTCAAAGCTGAGATTCGAGTGCTGATATAAGGCGCTCAATTTCGATCTTCAACGACTTCAAGCCGTTGATTTCATGGCGAATTCGAGACGCTTCAACTCCATTCGACTCCATGGCTCTTCTCTGCAGGGACCGTGGAAAGTTCACAGGGTTTTGGAATATGGATCACTTGCCCCACGCTCCAATGTGAGTTCTTTTTTGAGCAAATGTTGCTAACTTTAGAAACCTTTTGGTTTTGATTATATCACTGTGGATACTCTTGTATTTCCGTTTTTGTCTCTTCCAAATGTATAAATCATGGAAATAAGTCACATTCTCAATATTTCTCTTCAAAATTCCCACTATCCATACTGAGCCTTACTGTTATGCTAGGAACAAGGTACACAAATTTAGAACATGCATGATTCTGAGGAAAATTATTCAATCCACCAGATGCACCGCCACCTAAAGTATGTCCCAAGCTACTTTTCTACCATGCACATATTTTGTAAGGTCACCGGTCTTAACAAGATCTTTATGATGAACAATTTCGATTATCAATATAGGCCATACATGTAGGGGCGGATTCATGTTGGGACACGTGGGGTCACGTGCCCCCACGCCTTTTTAAAGAAAAATAGTAAAATAAGTTAGATATAAATATAAAAGGTCTCCTACTCTAGTACAAACCAGAAGTATGGTGTGGTGATCATCATAGATTGTGAAAAGTTTTAGGGGGCTGAGATTCCTAGGACCCTCCATCCCTTGTATTTTTCATTATTTTTTCATTTTTTGATGTACCTCTTTCCTTTATTTCTCCATTTTTATTCTACCTCTTTTCTTTATTTCTTTATTTTTGTTCTACCTCTTTTGTTTTCCTCTCAATCCATTAAGAAAATTAAACTACTAAATCCTCTAGTTTACTTGGCCACTTCGACAGTTGAAAGTGTATTTTCAGCCATGAATATTGTGAAAAATCGGTTGTGAAATAGAATTAGTGATCAATATTTAATTGTTGAACGGTAATTTAGTGGTATACAAAGAAATATTTTTTAAAATTATGAATAATAGGTGCTCCCAGTATATAAAATTCCTGAGTCCGCCACTGCCTACACGGACCCACAAAACACAATATGGAGGGGAAATTAGAGGGAAGAACTGGAGGGGAGGCAAGTCAAGTCCTATGGGGAATATACAGAGACTCCATTTTAAGTGTTTAGATTCCCGAAAAATAGACTAATGCCTGGAATAAAACCTTAGGAACATAATTTTAGGAAACATTATTTAATCCTCCTGGAACACCGTCATGTGGTATTGTCAAGGCCACTTTTACACCACACATTGGGCGTGAGTCCATGACAACTATGCAAGTTCCTCCCCAATGTATGATGAAAAATGAGTCTGAGGCACCATGTGGTGGTGTTCGATAAGTGCTGAATGTAATTCTAAAGCCAAAGATTGTCAGGAGAGCCACAAGTAATTAACTGAAATAAAACTTAACTAGTACTATTACCATCCAAAATCAGAAAGAGTTTACTATAGATTAATTCGACAGAACAAGAAAATGCAAAAATGTGGCAGTAAGAAACTGAGCAAGCAAATTATTAAGGTTGATGATGATGATGCAAATAATGGAGAAGCTCTCTGTAGATTTCCATTGATGCCCTAGCAGCGCCTTGATCATGCATCAGCTGGCTTCTCTCTTCTTCCCATCCATGGAATTTGTTGAAGCCTTTCTGAAGTAGGTCCATTCCGTTTCCGAGGACCTTTTGCTTCCAAGCTCGGGAATTTTTCACTAATACTCCTTACTTCTCCCATCAATTCCTTCAAACTAACTTTGAATTCCTTCAAATTAACTTTGAGTTCCTTGACTTCCTTCGAAGTAACTTCAGTTTCGTTTTTGCTGTTCAAAAAAAAGCTTCAAGCTCAGCTTCCAGTTGCCCGGTAGTCTCCTCGTCTATGTTGTTCCTTTCGTCTTTTGCTTCAGGTTCAGCATTTTTCTTCCCGTTATTTTCCTTGTCTGTTTTGTTCGTTCCCTTCATCTTTTGCTGTCACTTCTTCATTTGATTCGTTCGAGCTGGCTTTTTCTTGCCCGGTACTTTCCTCATCCATTTTGTTCCTTCCATCGTTTGCTTTCACTTCTTCCGTTGATTCGTTCAAGCTAAAATCAAGTTTAGCTTTCTCTTGTTCAATTTTTTTCTTGTCCGTTCCGTTTTTATCCTTGCCAATTCCTGCAACGACAACCATGATCAATTATCTCTCTCTTCTCTCTCTCTCTCTCTCTCTCTCCAAAACGTATTGGCAAATTATTAGGACTGGTTTCCCACGTACCGTATGCAGGATCGATCCATATACGGAGTAGTGTATACAATGTGCACTAAAATTTAATTTGGAGTTTTGGAGACCGGAATTCACTGGTAATAAAAGTTGTGAGCAGTGTTTTATTTTATTTTTTTGCTAAGAAAAAAGAATTTATTAATATTTACAAAGGATTCCAAAGATTAAAAAGATCAAGGGCATACCGGCACAAAATCACCCAAGACTTAAAGGCAGATAAGACACTAACCGCACACCAAAAACCAAAAACAGCCAAGAACCTAAAAAACAAAAAAACAACCAAGAACCAAAACAAGCAAAAGCCCCAAAGCAGCCCAAACATCTAGACAAACACCAAAAGCCAAAGACACTGAAAGCTAAACACCCGGCAAATCCGAACACAAGGAGCACACCCCAAACCCGCCAAAAACTCGATATTAAAATTTGTGAGCAGTGTTACTAATCCTGAGGATTACAAACACTTGAGATGGGATTGAAATACTATGAGTCACTCAGAGAGTTCGAGTGAGAGAATAGAATAATTGATGTAGCAAGTTTCATAAAACAATGGCCATAAGAGATAGACTGCTCTGCTTTGGATCTTTTTAATCTTTGTAATTTGTGTCTAAAACTTAAAAAAAAAATTTTGCTGTTCAAAAAAAAATAGAATGCATTGTTCTCTATTTGTTTTTTTGTTAACCCCCCCCCCCCCCCCCCCCCCCCCCCCCCCCCCCCCCCCCCATCTCTCTCTCTCTCTCTCTCTCTCTCTCTCTCTCTCTCTCTCTCTCTCTATATATATATATATATATATATATAGAGGATCTCCTAATGGATCCCGCACAGCCTTACCGTGCGGGACTCCCTTTTCCCGATAGAATTGCGATGATCCGAGCTGCTCAAAGTGATCAGAAAGTGATTTTAAGGGTAAACATGAGAAATTAGCAAAAAAAATGATTCGGAAGTGCTTGATCCGAACAGTTTTTTATTGAACGTTTCGGTAAAAAACTGCTCGGATAAAGCTCTTCCCGATCATTTTTTTTGTTGATTTCTTGCGGGTACTCTTCAAAATCGCGTTCTGCACACTTTGAACCGCTCGGATTGTAGCAATTCGATCAGAAAAGAAGAGTCCCGAACGGTAAGCCGTGCAGGATCCCTCATTGGATCCCGTGTGTGTGTGTGTGTGTGTGTGTGTGTATATATATATATATATAGGAGATTTTATGCAAGGAAATCTTTGTGGCAAATATATTCGGACTTTGAGACGAGAAATTCCTGGGCAATATATTGATTATTGGTCATTGGGATTCCTTAAATAATAGTTTAGATTCACCAAACTTACTTATAGGGTGGGTATGGAACTTGGGGAAGGAAAATGAAATGAAGGGACAAATAATGAAAAGGAAAATTAGAGAGGAAGTTAAGAAGAAATTGAATGAAAAATTAGACTTATTTTTTAAACGTTCGCTTCTCGTCCTTTCTCTATTTCTTCCTCAACAATGGAAGGAAATTTTTCAAAATTTTCTCGTCCTTTCCATTTCTTCCTCAAGTTCCAAGCACCTTTAGAGTAATGCTAGGAATAAGGAAACACGATTATTAGTCTAGAATCCAATTGTGCTCACCATGGTGTCCAGAGATGTCGTGAACTGTATTTTAAAATTATCTATTTCTAAATTCTATTGATTTTTTAAAATTTTCTTGTTGCACTCTCTTTAATTTAAAAAGATCATTATGCACCATCGCCTGAGCCGGCCCGGATAATTAAGTCCCACAAGTCTCCAAACTTGGGCAACTTTCATCATGGAACAAAAAAAAATTGTAAACCCAAAATAATTAAACTCCTTGATTTTGTTTTTTTTGTTTTTTTTTTAACTTGTATGTCGTATATAGATATAGATATAGATATATAACTTAAGACAAGTGTGTAAGTCCCAACCCAGATTACGTAACGGGAATATGGTGTAGCCATCACAAATTTGTTGAAATTATTTTTGGTGCCAGAGCACCTGAGGTGGCCGTAGCGGTAATGTCGCGGCCGTGAAGCGACGAAAAATCAGATAAATAGCGGGTATCAGACGATACATATGAGCGTGAATTTTTTGTAACGCCGGTATAGTGGTGTATAGCGGTACCAGAGGACCCAAAACCACTACGTAGCGGCCAAAATGCTATGTAGCAGTCGATATATCCCACCTCAATGTGAGGTAAAAATGGGTCTGGAACACCACATGATAGTATAGTAGTAGTGTACTGTGGCTAAATACCCTCTCGCGCGAATTTCAAATTCAAATATTATTAGTAAAATAGTACTGCTAGCATCCTAAATAAAAAAACACTTTCCTAGAATTGAATTCAACAGAACAAGAAGAATAGAAGATGCAAAAAAGTGGTAGTAATTAAGCATTTAAGCAAGCAAATTATTAAGGCTGATGATGAAGATGCAAATCATGAAGAAGCTCCCTGTAGATCTCCATTGATGCCCTAGCAGCACCGAGCTCATACATCAGTTGGCTTCTCTCTTCCTCCCATCCGTGGAATTTATCGACCATCCTTCCATCTTTTGCTTTCACCTCTTCCTGTGATACCTTCAAGCTCAAATCAAGTTTAGCTTTCTCTCGCCCAGTATTTTCCTCGTCTATTTCCTTGTTCCCTTCGTCTTTTGGTTTCACCTCTTCCTTTGATTCCTTCGAGCTAGCTTTCTCTTGCCCTGTATTTTCCTCATCCAATTTGTTCCTTCCATCTTTCGCTTTCACTTCTTCCTTTGATTCGTTCAAGCTAAAATCAAGTTTAGCTTTCTCTCGCCTGGTATTTTCCTCATCTATTTTGTTGTTCCCTTCGCCTTTTGCTTTCACTTCTTCCTTTGAATCCTTCGAGCTAACTTCCTCTTGCCCAGTATTTTCCTCATCCATTTTGTTCCTTCCATCTTTCGCTTTCACTTCTTCCTTTGATTCATTCAAGCTAAAATCAAGTTTAGCTTTCTCTTGTTCAATTTTTTTCTTGTCCGTTCCGTTTTTATCCGTGCCAGATTCCTGCAACAACAACCATGATCAAATAAACTCCTCTCTCTCTCTCTCTCTCTCTCTCTCTCTCTCTCAAAAGTATTAGAGAATAGGTAATTAATTGGTGTAGCAAGTTTCACAAAACAATGGCCATTAGAGATAGAATGCATTGGTCGAGTATCATTTCTTATCCGTAGGAATATACAGGGAAGTAAATACTCCATCCGTTCCAAATTGCTTGATTGCCTTTTTCCGGAGAACTGTTCTATATTTTGCCCACAAAAAATAAAGTGTTTACAAGATTGTAACTTTTGCCCTTGTTAGCATGCGAAACACGTTGACGAGCAATGCTAGAAACACAAGTTTAGAACACAGCTACGTCAAAGAGCAGTGAAATAATAAATGCTCGGAGACTTGCATGCGCCGAACGGTTTTGACTCAAGTACGTGCTCTGGACTTGCGTTCTGAAATTGTGTATTTTTTTTTTTGGTTGCGGTTGTTGGTATATTGGGTATTGTGGAGATGTACCTGTGGATCTATGAAGGTTATCAGAAAGTAGAAACTGTTGGAGAAAATAAGTAATAAGATGGCTGGAAGCAAGAAGTGACGTGGGTTACTTGGAACCCAACAGTTGATCACGAGACAGGCCGCAACTCGTTCCATCCAGAACACTAACAACATTAACTTGTCATCGCTGGCCGGTTCTCCTCCTCCTCCTCTTGAAGCGAATCCTCCTCCTGAAGATTTATTATGGTTCGCTTCAGGAGGAGGAGGCTCTGTTCTAAGTACTTGCTCCTCCGCCATTGATCCACACAGAAATGAGATAGTAATATCGAGAGAGAAAAGGAAGAAGAAGAAGAAGATTTGAATCCGAAACCCCAAAACCAAGGGTACTACCACGGCTCTCTGTCGCACTATTTATATGTCTTGTTGCGGGGGTAATACATGTAGAGAAGATTTTATACAAAGGAAATCTTTGTGGGCAATATATTCGGACTTAGGCTCGAGAAATCTCAGGGTGCGAATTTGGTATCTCGTGACGGTACCTAGTGTCCATTTAAGCAGTTCAAATCCGAGCACCCTCTCTCCTACTCTCTCTCTCTCTCTCCCTCTCTCCCTCTTCCTCTACTCAAATTTCGACAGTCCAAACACGTTTTGACAGCTCAGATGCGCTGCTACTGGGTACCACGTGTACAATACCCTTTTTACATCCAAAAATTTCTCGTCACGAATAGATGTGTCGGGAGTAATTTCCTTCACAAAACCGTTCTGGGCAATCTATATATATACTATATAGTATAGTAGAATGACGTTTTGTAAGGAGGAACGTAGGTGCGACAAGTGGTACAATTTGATTTGTCAAAGCAATTACTTAATTATCATTTTGTCAAAACTTTCAAAATATATATATATCCTCTTTTAATAAGCAAATTAACCCTTGATTTGTGGGGTAAATTTTTCAAACATGGAATGATTGGTGGCGATAGATGAGGGAAACGTAATCATCAGATAAATATGGCATAAGTATATTAATTGATAGAATCAACCAATTAATAACCATCCGGGAATTAAGCTGCTACGATGAGATTTCATTTCTAGATTTACAAGTGTAATCTCCTCTCCTATCACGTCTTTATCATTTCAAATTCTAGTTTTCTTAATCTAGGGGTGTTACAAAAATCGCCGAACCGGAAAAACCGACCTATTGGTTCGGTTTTAATCGGTCGGTTTTGGTCAAGATGATGGCGGAATTTTTCCAAACCAAACTGGCTGAACCGAAATCAGTTCGGTCTCAGTTTCCTGGATACTATTTTTTTTTTGTTCCTTTCTCATATGCATGTTTATGTACGTAGACCGCCATAATCGTAAGTACTGTATTTTTTTTGTTCCTTTCTCAAGTTTGTGGACCACTGTACCGTATTCATAATCTTTTCCTTTTTCCCCCTTTAGCACGACATTTTTTTTAATAATAACTTGAGTGTCCGGATTAACTTTCACTTCACGCACCTCGACTTATCTTGGGAGACCAATTTCATCGTCCTCTAGCGGTGGCCCCAATTAAAATCAGAGCAAAAGTTTTGTATGGACCGATCCCAAAAGAGTTGATAGAACCTGAGAGGTTTGTGCCAAAAAGCTTAGAAGGGAGCAAACTCATAAGCCCCGGACCTTTGCCACGAGGCCAACCACATGGGATCGAGTTCGAATTTACTCTTTGCAAGAGTCAAGGAGCTTGACTATCAAGCATGTTAAGTGAGCTTCTATACTATACATTTCTCCGATTGTGCTCGAGTTATATCACTTATAGAAGATAAAATATAACATGGATGTATAGTGTTGATTAATGAAGAAAAACAAATACATTATCATTGGCCTAAGTGGTCGAGCTCGTTAATATGTCAACATGGTTTTCCTAACCTCCGCCCACTATGCGGAGGATAATATGTCAATAATTTCAAACAAGCTCGGATATTAATGCATGTCTCACGGATATTAACATACTTTCACAAATATCAATACATTTTTCTCGGTTATCAATGTACTTTTTACCTATTATTCTACACCCTTTGGGTGGAGGTCAGAATAATCCATGTTAAAATAGTGTTTGTGATTTTTTGACCAAAAGTGCTACACACACAACGATTGTATAAAACATAACACACAATCAATCTCTAGCCGTCCATTGCTGTAATAAATAGCCAAGATTCACTCAAACTCTTTCACATAAAAGTTTACTCTTTCACATAAAAGTTAAACTTTTTCTTGGAAGAGTTTTTATAAAATCTAGACCGTCCAAATACATCTGGAAGGTCAGAATTACGCACACAACCAACACAATGGTTATGCAAGTAGCATTCTTCTTCTTTTTTTTTTTGGTAAAAGCATTTTCTATAATTCTTTCATTTTGATGTAGAAAACTGTGCAAATTTAATTGAATTATATTGTGCGGCGTCCTTACATGAATATGAAAATACTATGTTCAAAAGCTCACGATGTCCAAGTGAAGTGATAGATAATGTTATCAATTTGAAGATTTCTTTGGAGTAAACTTTTTTCTAAAAGCACTTCAAGCCCTAAATTTGGTATGAAATTTTGTTTCGCGCATTGGAGATGCTCTCATATGCAATCTCATGTCCCACTTAATTAAGTCAGTGGTTATTTGTGAAGGTTCTAAGTATCTATTTTAGGAGTTCACCTCGATCTCCCAATGGTGAGGACAAAGGAATATTGGTTGTGTTTTTTTTTTTCCTCGGCAAACGAAGATTTTTGTTAAGCTTGAAGGGGTACATCGAGGAAAAAAGAGAACACAATGTGTGCATCTCAAAAAGATAGAACGAAAAAAACAAACAAACACCTCAACAGCAAGTTAAAATTTCAGTTTCCGAATCCTCTCCAAATACCCCTTAAAGTCATCAACCGAGTATATCTTGATATCGTGTTTGGTCCTCATCCACATGGCTACCCTTGTTTTAATTAGCTCCGCCACATCCCAAACCAGCGTAGAAGCATTGTTGATCGAAGATATAATCATTTCGCACTAGCCATAACGACCGAAGTGTTGCATAGAAACAAGTTTCCCAAATATCTTTGTCTAAGTTTCGAAACCTATTCCCAAACCACCAGTTAGCCAAAGCCTCTACCGATGAAGGGCACACCCATTTAACATCCCACCAATCAAAAATCAAGGACCAAACATCCCATAAGAATTTACAATGAAGGAACAAGTGTTGGGGAGTTTCTCGATGCAGAGAGCAAAGGGGACATACCAGTACTTGGATTCCGTAATAATATTTCGACTTCGTACAAGTGTTGGGGAGTTTACCGACCTCGTTGCCACTCGCTCTTGGACAACCAGCCACGAAAAGATTTCCGGGGGGCTTAAGTTCTTCATAGGGAACCCAGCACGGCATTCCTTGACTGACTCATCAATAACTCCCTTTGTTTATAAGCTGATCTAACCGTGAAGCTCCTATCTGCTGTCCAAATCCATTGTGAACAATCAGCTCCTATCTGCTGTCTAATAATAACTCCCTTTGGTTATGTTGCTTGTTGTGTTGTGTTGTGTTGTACGCGTGTAGCATTTTTGATATCTATATAAAATGGAGCAACATTTTTTGAATTTTCTATATTTTGGACCATTGGATTTTTACATATTTTTTCTATAGCTGAGATTTATGGATAGTAAGACTAGAAATATAATTGAAAAGAACGAACATTTGACAACAAAGAATTACTCTTGGCCGCAATGAATTTCTCGTGGCCGCAATGAATTACTCTTGGCCGAGAATTACTTTTGGCCACATTAAATTTCACTTAACCGCATCAAATTGCACTTGGCCGGATCAAATTGCACTTAACCGTATCGAATTGCTCTTGGCCGCGAACAATTACTCCTGGCCGTGAAAAATTACTCTTGGCTGCTACAAATTGCACTTGGCCATATTGAATTGCACTTGGCCATATTGAATTGCACTTCGC
This sequence comes from Rhododendron mucronatum var. ripense, assembly GCA_019656295.1. NCBI lineage: Eukaryota > Viridiplantae > Streptophyta > Magnoliopsida > Ericales > Ericaceae > Rhododendron > Rhododendron mucronatum. The sequence continues at coordinate 144,930 of BPLT01000166.1, forward strand.
CACATCAAATTGCCATTGGCCGCTACTAATTACTCTTGGCCGCATCGAATTGCTTTTGGCCGCGTTGAATTACACTTGCCCGCATCGAATTACTTTATGGTCTAGCAATTATTTGCGGCCAAGAGATATTCTTTGCGGCTTAAAATAATTCTTCGCGGCCAGGAATAATTCTTCGCGGCTAAGAGTAATTCGTCACGGCCAAAAGTAATTCCTTGCGGCCAATAGTAATTTTTCGCATTAAATTCTTTTTCTTTTTAACTAATAGGTAAGAGAACAAATTTGTTGTTCAATACAACTTGAGTTGTTGGTTTAGATGATTTTGAAATTTCATGATTTGTCTGGGATTGAAGATTATACTCCTAAGTTTTTTGTTGGAGCCTTTTAGGTAGACAGAGTTTGAAACTCTACTCCTTACTTGATTATATGTAATCTTGGAACTATTTTATTTTTCTATTTTTTTAGGTCAGTTATAGAAATAAGTGCGATAGATGTGTCATTTTTGAGTGAGTGGGACATTCAAAAAATTGAATTCGAGTTGGAATCCCGTATGATTATATATTCTTAATATCTCTGATGCTATCCCTAAATGCAGCTAACGAAATTCAACAAATTTGGTAACATTTGTTATGTTAGAATATTTTATGAACTTTCTTAGATGGCCATGTTTGAAACTTATTCTTGAAATGAAAATTTTCGAAAAGCAGATTCTGCATGAGGTTGGACCATACGCATATCCGACACTCATCTCATGTGAGATGGCGTCAAAAGAACCGTCGCATCCAAAAAAAAAAAAAAACTTTCAAAAAAGTGTAATTTAATACTTCATTTAAACTATGTTTAGAAAACATTGCGCCGTGCCTTAAAAGGCACGGAAATTACTTGTTCGTTTATATAACAAAGTAGCTCTTACTTGGAACAATATCCGTAGTATTAAATGACAACATAATTAGTAGTTGAAAACATAATTTCTCCAAATCCCGTGATTGCACCGGTTCATTGCTAGTTGAATAATATTCGGAATCATCTAACACTGTTTCAATGATGGATTATGCTCGGATAAAAAAAAAATATGATGGATTATGCAACGTGCCAACGTTAATTTGAATGGTTCGAGCTGGGACAAAATTTAGGACATAAATTACAACGAAATGATAATTGCACCGACCGTGTGTAGGGAAAACATACCGATCGGCCGTGCCGGGCCATCTCCGGCCACCGGACGGCCGATCCAAGCCGTCCAAAAATTCTAAAAAAAAAAAAAAACCGAGGGGTCCACCAGGGAATCGACGGCATCCGATGCGTGGATGATGTTTGATCTAAACATCCACTTTTCGTGTATATATACAAGTGTGTATATATACACGAAAAGTGGGTTATATATATACACAAAAAGTGGGTGTTTAGATCAACCACCATACACGCATCGGATGCCGTTGATTCCCATGTGGGCCCCTCGGTTTTTTTTTTAGAATTTTTTGACGGCTCGGATCGGCCGTCCAGTCGGTACGTTTTCCCTGCACATCCAGTCGGTACACATAGCATAACTCAAATTACAAGATGATTGAAGTGCAGGTAGATAAAGAGACGAGGAGAGTAGAATGTTGGGTTGTGACCCGACCCCCAAATCTGCACCCCAAGCACAAGCACGAAGTCAACCAAGCACAAGTATGAGAGATATGATGAAAAATTTCATAATTGTATTATTCACAAAATAAATACAATTTACATGAAAAAATCTCCCAGCCCGCCACAATCCAGCTGCCATCGCTCCTCTCTCTCTCTCTCCCTCACTTTGGTGGCTCTCTGACAGTCTCTCTGAACATCTTTGAGGAGCCCCGGGGGAGCTCTCTGCTACACTCTCTCTTGCCCCCTCTCTCTCACTCAGCACACACCACACACTGTGCACACACGGCACTTTTATACCACCAGGGGTTTTATCTCCCGTGGTCACACCCACCCAAAAAGGGTGTACCCCAACATAGAATGTCACCCCCTTCCTGCATACGGAAGTGAGAGCGGAAACACGAGTATAAAAGCATATTTAAAATACATCTCAATCTACTAAAATTTGAGGGACCGAGGATTAAGAGCACAATTGCAACACATCAATTGAGAGCAGAAGCACGAGGTATTTCAAAGAATTATGCGACTAAGTTTGACCCCTTTTGATTATGAGGTCCACGATTACATAATTTGCATTCATAACCCCTTCATCTTTTCTTTTGGTAGTTTTTTTTTTTTTTTTTGTCCTTCGGAATATTTTTGGTAGTATTTTCCGGCGCTAAACAAACTCGAATAATGAAAGACCTATATTATCGAGCCACAAAAAATGCAAAGCAACGTTTGTTTTCTCTTCACATAAAAGACCATAGACCAATTATTCAAACTCCTCGTATTAACTTTTCTTAGACACACCCATGTAATTCACAGCTTTCTCCACAGCTGGTATGACACCACGAGAGATACTTATTTCCGGAGCCGCTGTAAAGTAATTTTTTACGGAGCTGAATGGTCTCAACCATCTGTTTCGGCATTGAACGGTTCGGATTTTAAAAAAACTTTTCTGGGAAAAAAGTAAGTTTCATTTAGATCCGAATTGTCCAAAACACTTTTGGACGGTTGCGATGCACCTCCATAAAAACTTCGTTACGGTACCTTCCGTAAAGAAGTTTTTCTTATGACCCCTCTCCTCATTTACTCTCAACTCTCATTGTTCAGACATTTTGTCTCATTTCTGATTATGCACCTGTAACGACCCGGATTTTGCCCCTTTTTTTTTATAAAGAAACTATTTTTTTTATCAATAGTAATCGATTAACTATTTAAAAGTATAATTAGATTAAACCAAAATCTAGAATAATTTTTCGTAACCAAAATTTGTTTAGCAAAATTTTTAATTCAACTTGTAACGACCCGTAATTGTTATCAATTATAATATCATTTAAAGAATATTATTAGTAATAATAAAATTATCTTAATTATAATTATCTAGTAGATATATACAAATAAAATTAATTTAATCTTAATTATCTTACTTTTAATTTATGTTAATTGCATGCATGCAACTCTTGTCATCTCTCCCTCTCCTACTCAATTTCTACTTCCTTCTTCAGTCTATCTCGTCCCAAATTCGTCCATTACGAAGCCCAATAGAATACAACTTCTTTAAATCCAATTTTAATCAAAACTCTCAAAATTCTCCTATATATACCACACAAATCCTACCCACGAACATACCACCATTCCACACACGCTCCTCCGAGTCAAAAATGAGAGAAAACCGTGGGCAAATTGGAGCTCCAATCAATGGAGTTTTAGAGAGAGAAAGTAAGAGAGAGAAAAGCGGGTTTTGTATCTACGCCCAACCGAAACGCAATTCAACTATACCAATCACCTTCTACAACCTATAGCGTCCCCAAACAAGCTCCAATTCAATCCCAAGGTTCCCTGTCCCTCAAACCCGAAGTCTTCTTCCTCAAATTCAAGTTTCGTTTTTAATTCAATTCGATCCAAACCAAGGTATTATAATCCATTCCAACCCTCCCTCTAAGTATATTTATTGTTTTTATGCTTAACCCTATGCCCCGAACGGACCCATGCATCGGAAATAGCAAGAAAAACCAAAAAAAACGATTTCTGCCATCAACCTTGCGGCCGCAAGGTTCAGGAGGTCCAGCCGCATGGTTTGACCGGTCCAACCTTGCGGTTTGGACTGTTTTGTTTCGAATCGACTTTGCGACCTCCCGAACACCGTTTTCGATACCCGAACTATTTTTCCTAGACTTTTCACACCTCAAAGATCATAACTTGTTAAGGACATATTTTTTTTATTTAATTATCTATTTATTTAATTATTTATTAGTTATCATTCAAAATTTACAAACGAAAATTGATTACGACCTTTCAACCAAGACTTTAACACTCAAACTAATTTTTTATAAACTCCTTGCATCTCAAAGATGGAAACTTATTAAATTAAATATTTATTTTATTTAATTCACTATTTATTATTATTTTTCAAGTAATTTCAATCAAAATTACTTTACGACCTTATAAACCCTTTTATTAATGCCTGAATAATTTTGTTTAGACTCCGTACATTCCAAAGATGAAACTATGTTATTCTCAACATATTTTTAATAGTAAATTATTTATTATCTATTTATTTCACTAATGGCCACTTTATTTAACGTCTTTACTTAAATTAATTCCGCGACCCTCGGAACTCAACTTTTTCACACTCAACTGGTGACATAGGACCTTTAGGACTCTTATTAGGGTTATGTTAATTATTCCAATATTTTCATCTAATTAATGTATTTAATTATTTTTTTAATTAATCTATTTACTTAGAAATAATCAATGAGAGTCTAGAAAATATTTTATTAAATTTTTATAAAAGTTCTACTTCATTATTGACATTGTGGCCATACGAGAATAAGGGCAACGGCCCATTCATAAAAAGTTATGTGATTGCATTGTTGGTTATTTGTCTTAATGATTATTTGATTTAATTGTACATTGCACCGATACCTGATTTGAATGCTAGATTGGACCCTAGAGACATGGGGTGGTATGCGAATAGATTTCATCTAGACGATGCTAAGTTGATGGAAAAATGGTAAAATGTTGAAGTTGTGAGATTGTGGATTTTGATTTGGCTATGATAAGGGTGACCTGCGGGGCCCAGTGATGATATTAAGGGTGACTTGCGGGGCCCAATGATGATATTTTGGTGACCCTAACGTATGGTACGCCATGGGAAGTTCCAAAGGGTAATCGTGCCTTGCAAGGCCAGCAAGGGGGATTGTCTCATGACACGGTCATAGTAACTGGTTTAGGAATGGTAGCGACCCTAATGTATGGTACGCCATGGAACGTTCCAAAGGGTAATCGTGCCCCCTGTTATGGTCCTAAATGAATTCATACGAGGTACATAACTTAGGTGAATTCATTTAGAACCCCGTGTGTAGGACAAATAAGGGGGGGATTTTTCATGACACGATCATAGTTAGCGGTATGGGAGGAAAGGATCTCGTGGATGAGATTCTTAGATCTCACATAGGGTTAATGGATAGTAATAAATTGGTTCATGTATGAAATCTCTGTTTGGCTCTTCGATCCAATATTGTCTTGTATCTGCTAACTGTAAAGTAAGAGGGGTGGTTGGGTTGGATTATTTTACTGGGTGATTTATCACTCACGGATATGTCTGTATCCTGGCAAATCGTTTGCTTCGGCGATCAATTTGCCAAAGGGTGCAGGATTCAATGATGGTACAGTTCGACGCGGGAGGAATATCAGAAATGGAGATCAAGTATACTCGGGATTCGTGTCAAGACTAGAGTCAGATCTGAAGTTAATGTATTTAAATCAGTAAATTTTCTTGAGACTGTTATAGCTAAACATTTATTTTGGAAAATCATATTTATTTAGCAAAATTTTCCTAAAGAATTATTTTATTTTGCTTCCGAAAAGTCGGGGCGTTACAAATGGTATCAGAGCATAGGTTCAACTCTCGGACTTGGGTAGATTGGGTAGATTGGGTAGATCACTTTCCGAGAGCGTAACCTGAGTTACTAGTTATGGTTTTTTACTTATTTTAAATCTAAACTATAAGTACTATTTAGTTATTGTTCAACTTAGACTTCGAGAGCTTACTGTGAGAAAACCTAGGCCCTACATGTTGACTAACATTTAGGTTTTATGTGTTACGTATCTATTGTATATCCGTGCTAATAATAATTGATTAGTTGTACTATATATTATGATTATTATGATTATTATTATTATTATTGAATTCATTACTTGTCATTCGACATAAAACCCAAAATTTTACGATTTCAATTTCAAAATCTTTTCACACAATGCATTTGGAGAACCAAATAGTTAGAAACCCCTCGCCATAAGAATTAGTGTTGAAACCAATGACCAAGATATCAACATTGATCGCAATGCTACCACCCTTACAACAATGCTAATGTGTACCCTAATGCCACATTGAGAATCCGCGAGATCAACAACTATTAGTAGTCGTCGTCACCGTGACTATTTTGACATCTAAACCCCGAGCATTGTAGGGCTTCTTAAAATTTTGGACTGACGGATAAAAGAATGATGATGTCAGAGATCTGCAATTACCGACCACCTATATTGTATGCAAATTGAGCCGACGCGGCATCGTCATAGATTAGAAAATCAAGGAACTGCTCGAAGTCATGAACATCCGAAAAGATAGCGAACATTCTCTTACTTTGAGATTTTATTCTTTTAAGGGGGATAGAAATTTATGACTTTACATCTGTTTAATCATCTTCCTTAGTCAATTGACTATTTTATCACCATTCGATATTTTCAACATCTCTTGATTCTTTTCTTATGAGATTCCTTTCGAAACACTTTTTTTTTTCTCTCATCTCATTCAAGAATAAACCCAAGAGCTTAAACTCGTTGAAAGTTTCACTCCAAGTCTCATGACACTTCTCTTTTGTTAGTTGTAAATTTTTAAGGATTCTCCCTATTGCAAATTCTTTTTACTTGATCAAATTTCATCTTCACTATTTCAACAGTCTACTCAAATGTTAGTTAATCACTTTATTAATTCCCCTTCATGCCCTTAAAACTTCAACTCAACTCATCTTGATCCTCATTATTTGGACCACCAAAATCTATGTGCCACACATTTTCTTTGAGTCATGTATTTCACTGATGAAATTCAATCCTTGAAATTTCAGTTAACCATCTTTCTTGGAATTTCGATTTCTCCATTCACCTCTCAATTATTTCCAAAACTCTATCCCGTTAGACTCGCTCCTTTCATGATAACTTTTGCTCAATCTAGCACAGTTAATTAATACTGTCGCAAGATAAGATCGTTGTCTACTTCTTGGAGGAGGATTTATTGAGCCTTTCAATTGCTACCTTGGCCTGCGAACATTTGACTCATATTTTGAAGTATCGATAGACTCGACTCATTTTTTTTTTATTTATTAAAAAAAAAAAGGGGGTTGATACAAAGTCGACTCATCGATCAAAGTGAAACCTACACACAATGGTACCAACGATCTAATTTCGAGGATGAAATTGTTTTAAGGGGGATATGTTGTAACGACCCGGATTTTGCCCTTTTTTTTTTTTTATAAAGAAACTATTTTTTTTATCAATAGTAATCGATTAACTATTTAAAAGTATAATTAGATTAAACCAAAATCTAGAATAATTTTTCGTAACCAAAATTTGTTTAGCAAAATTTTTAATTCAACTTGTAACGACCCGTAATTGTTATCAATTATAATATCATTTAAAGAATATTATTAGTAATAATAAAATTATCTTAATTATAATTATCTAGTAGATATATACAAATAAAATTAATTTAATCTTAATTATCTTACTTTTAATTTATGTTAATTGCATGCATGCAACTCTTGTCATCTCTCCCTCTCCTACTCAATTTCTACTTCCTTCTTCAGTCTATCTCGTCCCAAATTCGTCCATTACGAAGCCCAATAGAATACAACTTCTTTAAATCCAATTTTAATCAAAACTCTCAAAATTCTCCTATATATACCACACAAATCCTACCCACGAACATACCACCATTCCACACACGCTCCTCCGAGTCAAAAATGAGAGAAAACCGTGGGCAAATTGGAGCTCCAATCAATGGAGTTTTAGAGAGAGAAAGTAAGAGAGAGAAAAGCGGGTTTTGTATCTACGCCCAACCGAAACGCAATTCAACTATACCAATCACCTTCTACAACCTATAGCGTCCCCAAACAAGCTCCAATTCAATCCCAAGGTTCCCCGTTCCTCAAACCCGAAGTCTTCTTCCTCAAATTCAAGTTTCGTTTTTAATTCAATTCGATCCAAACCAAGGTATTATAATCCATTCCAACCCTCCCTCTAAGTATATTTATTGTTTTTATGCTTAACCCTATGCCCCGAACGGACCCATGCATCGGAAATAGCAAGAAAAACCAAAAAAATGATTTCTGCCTTAAACCTTGCGGCCGCAAGGTTAGGGCCGCAAGAACCAGGCCGGACTTTGCGGCAGGAGGTCCAGACGCATGGTTTGACCGGTCCAACCTTGCGGTTTGGACTGTTTTGTTTCGAATCGACTTTGCGACCTCCTGAACACCGTTTTCGACCCCCGAACTATTTTTCCTAGACTTTTCACACCTCAAAGATCATAACTTGTTAAAGACATATTTTTTTTATTTAATTATCTATTTATTTAATTATTTATTAGTTATCGTTCAAAATTTACAAACGAAAATTGATTACGACCTTTCAACCAAGACTTTAACACTCAAACTAATTTTTTATAAACTCCTTGCATCTCAAAGATGGAAACTTATTAAATTAAATATTTATTTTATTTAATTCACTATTTATTATTATTTTTCAAGTAATTTCAATCAAAATTACTTTACGACCTTATAAACCCTTTTATTAATGCCTGAATAATTTTGTTTAGACTCCGTACATTCCAAAGATGAAACTATGTAATTCTCAACATATTTTTAATAGTAAATTATTTATTATCTATTTACTTCACTAATGGCCACTTTATTTAATGTCTTTACTTAAATTAATTCCGCGACCCTCGGAACTCAGCTTTTTCACACTCAACTGGTGACATAGGACCTTTAGGACTCTTATTAGGGTTATGTTAATTATTCCAATATTTTCATCTAATTAATGTATTTAATTATTTTTTTAATTAATCTATTTACTTAGAAATAATCAATGAGAGTCTAGAAAATATTTTATTAAATTTTTATAAAAGTTCTACTTCATTATTGACATTGTGGCCATACGAGAATAAGGGCAACGGCCCATTCATAAAAAGTTATGTGATTGCATTGTTGGTTATTTGTCTTAATGATTATTTGATTTAATTGTACATTGCACCGATACCTGATTTGAATGCTAGATTGGACCCTAGAGACATGGGGTGGTATGCGAATAGATTTCATCTAGACGATGCTAAGTTGATGGAAAAATGGTAAAATGTTGAAGTTGTGAGATTGTGGATTTTGATTTGGCTATGATAAGGGTGACCTGCGGGGCCCAGTGATGATATTAAGGGTGACCTGCGGGGCCCAGTGATGATATTTTGGTGACCCTAACGTATGGTACGTCATGGGAAGTTTCAAAGGGTAATCGTGCCTTGCAAGGCCAGCAAGGGGGATTGTCTCATGACACAGTCATAGTTACTGGATTAGGAATGGTAGCGATCCTAATGTATGGTACGCCATGGAACGTTCCAAAGGGTAATCGTGCCCCCTGTTATGGTCCTAAATGAATTCATACGAGGTACATAACTTAGGTGAATTCATTTAGAACCCCGTGTGCAGGACAAACAAGGGGGGGATTTTCCATGACACGATCATAGTTAGCGGTATGGGAGGAAAGGATCTCGTGGATGAGATTCTTAGATCTCACATAGGGTTAATGGATAGTAATAAATTGTTTCATGTATGAAATCTCTGTTTGGCTCTTCGATCCAATATTGTCTTGTATCTGCTAATTGTAAAGTAAGAGGGGTGGTTGGGTTGGATTATTTTACTGGGTGATTTATCACTCACGGATACGTCTGTATCCTGGCAAATCGTTTGCTTCGGCGATCAATTTGCCAGAGGGTGCAGGATTCAATGATGGTGCAGTTCGACGCGGGAGGAATATCAGAAATGGAGATCAAGTATACTCGGGATTCGTGTCAAGCCTAGAGTCAGCTCTGAAATTAATGTATTTAAATCAGTAAATTTTCTTGAGATTGTTATAGCTAAACATTTATTTTGGAAAATCATATTTATTTAGCAAAATTTTCCTAAAAATTATTTTATTTTGCTTCCAAAAAGTTGGGGCGTTACAGCACCCCTGACACACCACGCGGTTCCAGTTCATTAAACGGAAAATCAATAGTGTGAAACTATTGATTTTGGAGCGCCTGATCAACGGTCCAAATTTAATAAAACAAATGGGTGCCTTTCAAACAAATGGGTAACTAAATGAACTAACTCTTCAAGGAGTGTGTCTTACGAACAAATGGGTGTGAACTACTCCACAAAATTCATCTCTCATAGTACTTACAATAGATAAAAAGATTTTTTGGAAGTCTTTCAATTTTGTTGGTTGTCACTTTTCACTCTTAGGTTTTGTTGAATCCAAGGGATGATTTTACTTGCCTGAACCCAACAACAAACTCTACCGAGTGGGGGAAATTACGTTCTGAAGATAGTGTCTTCAGATATGCTTCAAAAGTCTTCGAATCTCATAATCTTAACATTTTGTCCCAACACGCATCTTATTATCCATCACCCATCACACACAATGACCCTACTAACATGCAACCTTGTATATACTTCCATCAAATTCCAGAGGCCTTTTTCGTTTCTTTTCGACACAAATATCACTTAATTTGATTCCTTTGGTTACTAGTCTTTGAGTTTAGGGAAAAAGGTCAGTGAACTAAGGAAGGGGATTCTCATCAGTCACTCTCAAGATGCTATATAACCCTACACAAATATCCCCTTGTTCACATCAATGACTTGATTTCATAAGAAAAAAACACTAAATTTGAAAAAACGTCAGTGTTATGCGTTTTTGTTTCCCAACAAAAAAAGTCTTGTTCACACACCGTGTGGTTCCCATAGGTGTCCCCAAAACGAAAAAAAAAAAATTGTCTCTAGTCAATTCAAAAAAAAAAAAAAAAAGCTTTGTTTTTACTTGTCTTCTTTTTCTTATTTAATTTGGTTAGGAGGGGTCAATAAAAAAAAGCCTTTTCTCTTGTTTTGCACAAATTATTTTGAGAGAGAGAGAGAGAGAAAAGGCCAGGGACATGTGGTTTTTGGTTATATTAGGCCCCCCTTTTTTTTACCGGTAAAAGTAACATAAATTAGAGGGAGAGAAAGAGATTCCAACTAAAAATTAAAAAATACAGCCAGAAAGACAAAGCCCATTACAACATCAGACAACCCAAAAGGCCGAAAAAGCCCAAATTATACATTAAAGCCCAGCCCCAAAAACAACTTAAAACCTAGCTCTAAGAATAAACGTCGCCGCCCACCACCGATCAGACAGAGCCTCCACCATTGCTGATCAGCAACCACTAGCCACCCCAACGGAGATGCAAATCGGAACCCTAAACATACCAATCTGCCACGGGCTACACCATTCTGCTAAGGATTGAATCAAAAGTGATGTATTATAAGATAATGACATATCTCGTAAAATAAAAAATAAGTACTTTACCATTGTCTTGTTCTCGTACATAAATATTCCCATAAATTTGGAGTACTACATTGGATGAATTCCCCCCTAGTACACTATTGTCCGTTTCCATGGAGATCGTGATGGAGAGAAAATAGATACTAGTTTTCTAGGGGAAATATCCTAGTCTGTTTTGATTAGAAAGATTTTGTGAGTATTAGTTTAAGCATAACTCGCAATAATGGAATTATTCACTATTTCGATTTATGGCTTCTTCTTTTTTGTTAAACCAGACGATATTATAGAAATTTAAGCATAGGTAGTCACGGGGTATTTAACCCCTACCGTATCATCAGCTAATTATTTCAACAGAAATAAAGGAGGTTCAACAAGAGAAACATAAACAGAGTTACACAATTGAAAGGATTTCTTGGCTAGAATATCTGCACATCGGTTTCCTTCCCTTCGAACATGGCGACGATCACGGGCTCGGAACATCTCCATGAGTCGCCTTCAATCACAAATAGTAGGGCTGAGCGGGTGTGAAGCAAACGTTAACTGAGGTGATTTCAGAAGCGATATAGCTTCAGTAACAAACTTGTGGATGGAGGAGTCCACCCAATTAATCTGAATTTTTTATTTTTCATAGTAAACAACCATAATATAAAAGAAATAAATTTAGAATGTAAAATTTGCTACAATATACATATAGAAAATAGGTCTTTATGAAAAATATATATGTAAGAGAAAACTTTTGTGGGAACTTTTTTTTTTTTTTTTGATTGGCAAAACGATTTTATTAATGGGGAAAGAGATACGAAATTTCGACAAAAAGTTAGAAAATGCAACCTTTTGGGAACAAAACCCAATCACTCCTAAGGGACGAAGCCCATATCACCCGAGGGTCTAAAATCCAGAATATACAATAAAGCACATAATTTTTGGAAACTTAACAATGATACTTGAGGATGGTTATAAGAGAAAAATATGTATAATTTTTTGATACAAATTGTCAACACCTTTATAATTTAGGGGTAAAATTGATATTTTTAAAAATTGCAGTGGGTGTCGTGCCCCCGCTGGGCACACAGTCTCCGCCACTGACCCCAGATATGAACAATTAAAACCATATTCGGATAGTGTTTTGAAAATTTTTGAGTTTGGTTTTTGGGTAATGAGTAGAGAAAGATAGAAAAAGAATTGAGAATAATGAATAGAGAGATGAGAGAAGAAATAAGAGTAACGATTGAAAGTATGAGTAATGAGTATTTTACTATTTTTTGAGTTGGAAATTTTTTTTCCAAAATAGCATCTAAACAATGCATAAATTTTGCTTAAGTATATAACATGTTAATAATGTTACTCCCTTCGTCCCTAAATAAGTGTCTGGTGCGCAAACCTAGGCCTTACAAAAGATGCATATTTTTCGTTAAAAAATCTAATTTTTTTTCATAATCTAATATAACTCATTGCCATCTATTGATTTGTGAAAAAAAAATTGACTTTTTTAATGAAACAAATGCATTTTTTTAAAGGCCTAAATTTGCGCGTTAAACACTTACTTAGGAACCGATGGAGTAATACTTTTGATATGAAATAATTAAGTACAGTTGAGTGCAGTTTCCAAGAATAGGCCTCCACCTACCGAACATATCATTTTCAAAGTCTCGGCATTATTACCTTTCACCTTGATAACAATTTTAGCACTTTGATATGAAAGTATGGTTGAGTGCAGTTTCTATTGGACATGCCTCACCTATCGAGCATCTTCAAAGTCTTTAACATTGTTATCATTATCCTTGTAGTGGAGCGCTTTGATATGAAAGTATGTTGAGTGTAGTATCTTTTCACATGGGCCTCACCTGCCGAACATCTTCGAAGTCCCGAGTCCATTATCATTAACATTACGATACTGTTAATACTTTGATATGAAAGCATGGTTGAGCGTAGTATCTTTTCAAATAGGTCTCACCTGTTGAGCATCTTCAAAGTTCTAACGCTATTGTTGTTAAACAATTTTCGACACTTGTTTGCTTGTAAATTCAAACAAGTTAATTATGAGTCCATACATTCTATATGCTTCGTTAAATTCAAGGATGATTTGCTGAAAAAGGTTAAAAAGAAAAATTAGTACCGAAAGGGCGATATGGGATGCCTAATTTCTTCCCCACTTGTAATAGTACTTTCCCAGACTCAATCTCTGATTTCGTTGACCAAAAATCAAAAGGAGTCATTTTCAAAACCAAAATTTTAAATTATAAATCAAATTTTTCTGAAGATATTTCCCTTCGGAAATGTCTTCGAGGGTGACTTAACAGTTAACACATCCAAACTCTTTGTTAAGTGCCGACTTCATTTTCAAACAAACCACAGCTATCAAACTCATTTTTATACACGTTGCATATAGTCAAGACTTCTCTCCTACCATTTCCCATGTGGGACGCGGTAGCGAAAAATTCAGGACGCGGCGTAAAGGAACAACCGATAAAAAGTGTAACAGTTCACTTGATTCGCTTTCTCACAATTGAACAATAATTGGGGTGGATTAAACAGTGTCTCCCCTACATGAAAAGAGAGAGTGCATGTAAAAAGTATTTACGGCGGACAAGTGTTTTGCAGCAGCAATTAATCGTGACCGTTCAAAACTATTTTGGACTGTCCGGAAAAAAGTTTAACTCTTCTCCAGAAAAGTTTCATTAAGATTCAGACCGTCCAAAATACTTTTGGACAACGGAGATTGGTGTGTGGATTAAACAGTGTCCTGTTTCAAATGAATAGTATTAATCGTCTTTGTTCCCAGTGAAAGTTCTAGGTTTTCCTTCCATGTTCATTTGAAGGTCTGAGGTGTAAATTTCGTAGTTTTGGAGACGATAGAATATCAGAAAGGATATGAGTACAGTAAAGGTTGTACATATAGTAGACACAGATTGATTTTTGACCTATTTAGAGTCCCACAAAGATGATCAGAACTGCTCATTTTGCTCAGAATATTTTCTTTAGGGTCCCTACAAAAAATCATCTCAATCCGATATCGGTAAGAGCGTTTACGAATCATCCAACTTTGCTTCGGAATTTGGCTTGAACTTTGAAGCCAAGTTGGATGATTCGTAAACTCTTTTACCGGTATCGGATTTAGATGATTTTTTATAAGGACTCTAAAGAAAATATTTTAAACAAAATGAGCGGTTCCGATCATCTTTGTAGGACTCAAAACGGGTCTAAAATTGATCTATGTATGCTTTGTGTACTGCTTTTATTGTACCTGTAGCACCTCTGATGGAATATTGGACCAAAAGCAGGCAGTACAGTCCATTCCCCAATTCTCCCTCCAATAACTATTGCACCACACACAAACACTTACATACATTGCACACATTCAATGTGTGTGGAGCCCACCCTCATTATTAGTGTGCGCTCATTGTTAGTGTGCATGTAAGTGTATGTTTGTGTGTTGTGGTAACGTTTGTTTTTATTTTTTTGACAAGTTGTGGTAACATTGTTGATTCCCTCTCCTCTCTCTTATTTTTCCATACGAACAGGGGTGTAAATTTGGCACATCCCGGCCCAGCTCGGCCCATAAATGATCAGGCTCGGGCTGGCCCGCTCCAAGCCCATCGGGCTCGGGTTAAAAAATGTCGGGTCAGGCCGGGCTTGTCCAGTGTTAGAAAATCTAGGCCCAAACCCACCTTGGGGATCCTTACATATCCGGGCTAAGGGCTTGGGTTCGGACTTAGGCTCGGGCGACTAACTTCATTCGTGCAGGAGTGGATCGAGGTTGTTCATTGGCTGCGGGTGTAATAATTTAACGAGGATCTTCCGTTACATTGGTGTTAGTACAACACCCAAACACATTCACCATTCACATGAGTGGTGGGTATGTGTTTGGGTGTGAGTTTAGATATGTCACTAGAATTATTGCTTTTATTTAGTTTTTGCTGTTGCGGGCTACAGCATTGGAGTAGTCAGTAGTGTCTAAAATAATTGAGATTTAATTGTGGAGCGTTTGATTTAATTTTTTTTTTTTTTTTGTCATATGGTATACATCAGCAGGAGGTTAGTGGCCAACTTGACAAATTTAATTTCTCCACGAACGTTTGATTAGGATGGGGGTGATTGTCTGATTTGCATTGGGGCCGGCCAATTTCTTTGATTCTTTTTCAGTTTTGGAATATTATGGCTATCGTGTTTTTTTATGGTCTAGTGGGTGATGCAAGAAAAGGATTGTGTCGGCCGCGATGAGAGGTGAAAATGGCATTAGTGAGGAGATTTGGTGCCGCAGAGGTACAGCGGTGTCATCGTGGGAGAAAAAGACGAGGAGGCACAGTTGCGGAACCAGGATTAGGATTTTGGGAAGGCCGCTTTAATAGACATATATTTTCGATCGAAAAATGCATACTTAATACATCATAAGATTTTTGCTTTTCAATACACTATATTTCTACATTGAAATGATTCTAGCCTAATGATACCAATCATTTTGATTTTTTCTTTAGGCAACCGTCACATATTTATTTTTTATTTGTGAAAGAAATTGAGAAATAAGAATGTAAAATAACCAATTTTTTTATCAAATTAAACCAAAATTATTAAGATTATAAGTAGCTATATGTGAATAATTAAGAATAATATTCAAAATCAGGTATATACAAAAAAAAATTTTAAAATTCAGATGTTCGGCCCCAACATCCCAAACTTAGCTCCGCACTTGAGGAGGCAAATGAGGAGACACTTGGGAGGAAGATACAACACGCTTCATATTACTCTTAATGGATTTTTTAAGGTGTGTTTAGCTGATATATTTTCAAATAATTACTTTAATTTGGTTGATTTCTTTTTTGTCGTCTATTTCTAAAAAATACTACCTCCGTCCCTAAATGTTTGGCTGTTTCGCAAAACGAGAACTCAAAAATAATGCGTTTTTTTCAAGAAAAAATTCAAACTTTTTTCATAAATTAAAAGAACTTATCGATATCTAGTGAATTGTTGAAATTTTTTTTAATTTTTCTTGCAAAAATTGTATTATTTTTACGTCCTCATTTTGTGAAACGGACAAATATTATGAGATGGAAGGAGTAGCAAGGTTTAGCCTTTAGGGCCGGGCAAGTGAAGTTTCTGTGAGTAGCAATAGAAAAATCTTATGCTACTTTTTGAAGCACTCTTATGCATTTTTTCTACTTTTGTATCCCAATTTTATAGGGATACACAAATTTATTTTTGCCGATGATTTTATCTATTTTACTAATGTGATAAATGAAAATTTTCTAAGAGAGAGAGAGAGAGAGAGAACCATGGGTTAGTTGATTGATCAGGTGCTGGGTTAGTTGATTGATCAGGTGTTTGGCTATTTAGTGTAATTAACAAATCTAACACTGTTCAATTGCATCAGTTTCGGAGTCATGATGACAATTCTAACACTGTTTGGTATGACCCCTCCACTCGTCGGGTTCATTTCCAGTCCAGTATTATTGCTGTCCAGTACGGTCCAGTTTTGGGCCGTTGTGGGCCCATTCCGGGCCCACAACAATGATCGGAATCGTTCATTTTGTAGAGCTCGTCGAATATGTCATCCATGTCAAAAATTAGCTTGATCAAACATCAATAGGTACATGAAAAAAATAGATTTGTACATGAAAAAAATGGGCAATTATTAATTTCAACTTAATTTTTGTCATCGCTTTTTTCTTGTACAAATCTGTTTCATCCATGTACCTATTGATATTTGATCAAGCTAATTTTTGGCATGGATGACATATTCGACGAGCTCTACAAAATGAACGATTCCGATCATTGTTGTGGGCCCGGAATGGGTCCACAACGGCCCAAAACTGGACCGTACTGGACAACAATAATACTGGACTGGAAATGAACCCCCACTCGTCATTTACTCTCTGACTCTCATCTTATTATCCATCACACACAATGACCCTACTAACATGCAACCTTGTGAACGATTTTGCCTGAACCCAACAACAAACTCTATCGAGTGGAGGCAAATTATGTTCTAAAGATAGTGTCTTAAAGATATGCTTCAAAAGTCTTCGAATCTCATCATCTTATAACATTCCGTCCAAACACGCTTCTTATTATCCATCACCCACCACACGCATTGACCCTACTAACATGCAAGCATATATATATTTCCATCAAATTCCAGAGGCCTTTTTCGTTTCTTTTCGACACAAATATCACTTTAATTTGATTCCTTTGGTTTTTAGTCTTTGAGTTTTGGGGAAAAGGTCAGTAATTAAAGGAAGGGGATTCTCATCAGTCGCTCTCTCAGGGTCTTATATAACCCTATACACACAAATATCTCCTTGTTCTCTCACATTGATGAGTTGATTTCAAAAGAAAAAACTAATTAAATTTGAACAAAAAGTAAGTGAACGGTTTTGTTTCCCAACAAAAATGTCTTGTACACACACACTGCTTGTGGTTCCCACAAGTGTCCAAACAAAAAAAGCTTTGTCTTCACTGGTCTCTTTCTCTTTTTCCTTTTTTAATTTGGTTAGGAGAGGTCAATAAAAATAAGCCTTTTCTCTTGTTCTGCACAAATTGTTTTGAGAGAGAGAGAAGGCCAGGGACTTAGGTTTTTGGTTTGAGAATAAATTATATATACCTGCGATATAAGCATTTATTTTCTTCAAATCAATTACATTACGTTACGTTGTCAAAATAGGGGGTCTCAATTAATAGAACATTGCAATGTGGCGTAATGTAATTGATTTGGATGAAACAGATAATCTCTTTTGGTTTCATTAGGCCCCGTTCCGCTAAGTTTTCAATTAAAGGTGATGTATTTTAAAGAGAATTGCCATGTCTCGTAGAGCGAAAAATAAGTACTTAAAAAATAAGAACCTTAACAGAACGGGGCGTTAATAGTTACTAGTAATCAGTGAACGGTCCTCCTGTTTGGCCTTTTAAGTCTCCTCCCCTTTGTCTTTTTCTCGTACTTAAATATTCAGATTATTTCTAAGGATACCCCTTCAACTATCACGTTTTTTTCAACATGACCTCGCGTTAATTTAAAACTCATCAACCTCAACCCTTCATCTATCAAAACTCATCAAGTACACCTCATCCCCTTATTTCCGTTAAAACTTCGACGGAAACACACGAAAAGACTAAATTACCCTTTTCTTTTGTCTGTGAAAGAAATAGGGTTTAGGATTTCGAAAAATACACATGCCTCCCTCTCCTCTCCTCTCCTCTTCCCCGTCATTCTCCTCTGTCTCTCTCTTCGCCCGACATTGATGAAACCTAGAATATCGAGACCCAGGTTTGAGGTATGGGTTTTGGTGATGTATATCACAGAAGATGGGTGAGAGATGAGAGAGAGAGGGGGGGGGGTTAGTTCAGAGTTTTTCAATTTTGGGTTTTTTTTTTCACAATCTGGGTTTTGTTTGAAAATCTGGGTTTTTGAAATTCAAATTCAGGGCTTGGGTGGGGTTGAAAAGAGGAATAAGATGAGGTTAGGAGAGAGAACTAAGGGTTTGGTGAGTTTTCATTTTTTTGGATGGGGAAATGGGGAGACGGAGTTGGGAGATGGATGTAGGAAAGAATAGTAGAGAGAGGGAGAGAGCAGTAGAGATGGATGAAAAAGAGAGCAATATACGTTTGAGCGAGTATAAATAACCCCGAGGATATATTTCCCGCCCAAGGCAAGGGCATTTTAGGCTCAAAATTTATTTTCCCATCCAACTTAGGCTAAAAAGTTAACATTTCTTAACATAATTGGACGGAAGGGATGTAGTTGATGAGTTTTGATAAATTAGGAAGTGAGGTTGATGAGTTTTAAGTATAAGAGGGTCATGTTGACAAAATGTGATAGTTAAAAGGGTGTTTTTGAGAATAACCATAAATTCGGAGTACTACATTGGTTGTTGGTCTTTAGCAATCAAGTAAAAGAATCCCTCCTGGCTCCTAGACTACACTTTTGTCCGTTTCCATGGAGGGAAAATAGACAGTTTCTAGGGAAATGTCTCTGTTTTGATTAGAAAGATTTTGTGAGCATTAGTCTAAGCATAACTTGCAATAATGTAATTATTCACTATTTCGATTTATGGCTTTACACCGCGTAACTTTGCCCTGTCCGTCTTGGATTTTGAGGGAGGTTTTTTAAAGTAATGAGTGGAGATACATAGATAGAAAAAATTAATTGGAGACCGTGCCCCGAGATTTTTGATCCACCTACAAGGTGAGAAATGCACTCCACTATTATGATGGAGGTTTTTTAGAGTAATGAGTGAAGATACATAAATATAGAAAATTAATTGAAGATCATGCTCAGGAATTTTTACCCCTCTACAAGGTGAGAAATGTAACAATTATTGTCGGGGTTCTGCCCGAGCTTCAATAAAACCACTTCCATTTTATTCGCTCTTCTACTTGTTTAGTTTTATTCTCACAAGAACAAAATGTAGACAGACATATCGTCGCGGTTCATGATAGAATTGTGAAACGCATACACGGGCCGTTTTGCTATGCTATCCCCCACCCCAGATATGAACAAGGTGGAAAAATATGAGTAAATATGAGTACATATATTTCCCGATAAATTAGTTATAATAAGAACCACAATAAGACGTATGAGTTCGGGTAAAGGATCTCCTGAATATTGAGTAGCTGCTATTAAACTAGATCGAATACTTTATAAAATGGGCAGAATCATAGAAAATATAGCCAAAAAAAACTATTTCGATAGCGGCATCCAAAATGCTCATACGAGCTCAATTTATTATTTGTAATGTGTTAATAATGTTAGTACTTTTGATGTGAAATTACGGTTGAATGCAACTTCCAATTGAATATGGGCTTCCAATAATGTTATTAGTACTTTTGATGTGAAAGTATCGGCATTATTACCTTTTCCCTTGATAACAATGTTAGTGAGTCCAGTTTCTGTTGGATAGGCCTCACGCACCTATCGAGCACCTTCAAAGTCCTGACATTGCTATCATTAGCCTTGTAATAGAGTACTTTGATGTGAAAATATGGTTAAGCGTAGTATCTTTTCAGATAGGCATCTCGTGAATGTCGAGCATCTTCAAAGTCCCAACTGCATTATCTTTAACATTACGATACTGCTAATACTTTGATATGAAAGTATGGTTGAGCATAGCATCTTTTCAGACACTTCTCACCTGTCGAGCATCTTCAAAGTTTTAACGCAATTACTGTTAAATAATTTTTGGCACTTGTTTGCTTGTAAATTCTGAGTATGTACATTCTATTTGTTTCGTTAAAGTCAAGGGTAATTTGCCGAAAAAGGTTAAAAGAGAAAAATTAGTACCGAAAGGACAATGTAGGGTGCCTAAAATATCTTCCTCGTTAATAATGGTAAATCCTTGGACTCAATCTCTGATTTCGTAGACCAAAAACCAAAAGGAGTCATTTTCAAAACCAGATTTTTAAAATATAAGCAAGTCATTTTTTTTGAAGATATTTCCCTACGGAAATGCCTTGAGGGTGACTTAACACACCTGGCGACTTCATTTTTCAAAAAAGTAACAGCTGTCAAACTCATTTTTATATGCACGTTGCGAGATGGCAATTTCAATCCATATTTTCTAACTCGTCCAAATCCGTCCACTTAAAATCCAATCCAACCCGCATTGCTCAGGCATCGGTTTGGGGCGAGGGGGAATTTTCACCTGCAAGTACGTGCTATAAAAGGAAATTTATTCAAAGAGTTAAGAGAGTGAAGTTTGGCTTAAAAGGTTAACTTTTTTTTATTTAATTTTTTACGTATTTTTTGGTTTTTCTTCAAATTTTTGTGACTTATTGATTATTCTAGACAAGAGCAATCGAAAAAGTATAAAATTTTGATCGAAACTCATAATTTTTGAATAAAGACAAAAAAAAAAATAAGTCAAAAAGTAGTGGTTTTCTTATTTTTTTAAAAAAATTATGAGTTTTTATAAACAAAATTTATACTTTTTTGATTCCTTTTGTTGAAAAGAATCAATAAGCCACAAAAAACTGACACAAAACTAAAAGTGCAAAAAAATTGAATAAAGACGAAGTAAAAAGTTAATTGCCAAACCTAAAATGTTTTACTTTTACCCAAATATTTTGGTAAATATCCACTTTAAATGCAAAAAGTGCCACTTTTTGTAATTTTTTAAGCTAAAAAATTGATATTTTCTAAAAGATTTGTGTAACTTTTCCAATTTCACTCGTCGAAGAGAATCAATAATCTACAAAAATTTGGTGCAAAATTAACGAACGTGATTTTTTTTCATAAGAACAAAACTTTTAAAAAGTCGTACAATTTAAAGTGGAGCACAACGTAAATGCATCCATTCGGTTCAGAAAACGGGGAGGAAAAATTCCAAAGGGAATCCGAAGGAAAAAAACACAAAAATAAAACCCCAAACAAAATCTCTTCGACTCCGGGAAAAAAAGTCTTTCTCCACTACACCAAAAACAAGCCTTTCTCCACTAGTACTATATTAGAAAACACGAAATCAAAAAAAAAAAAAAAAAACGGGTTGGGTCTGGCTCCGGTATGGCTTGACCCATATTTGACCCGATCCATTCCAACTCGTCTACTTTTGACCCGTGTTCAATTTGCTCATATTCAATTCACGACCCATTTCAACTCGCCCATATGTCACTTATGCATTGCATTTAGTCAAGACTTTTCTCCTGCCATTTCCCATGGAGTCGGCTGCGAAAAATTCGGGACGCGACAGAAAGGAACAACCAATAAGTCGACGGTTATCTTGATGCGCCTTCTCACAAACACACTCAGACTTCTCAATCTTCCCTACATATAATTAAAGTGAGAGTGCATGTGAATAGTAGGGAGAGTACATATAAATAGTTCGTGGATTATTAATTTGATGTTGATTATTAAACAGTGACCTGTTACAAATCTTGCCTACATGAAAAGGGAGAGTGCATATCATGAATAGTATTTTGGTGCACTAATTGAACAAGAATTTGATGTGGGTTAAACAGTGTCATGTTACTATCGTCTTCGTTCCCACTGAGATCCGGAAATCATGTCCGACGGGCTGTCCTACAGGGCTTGTAGGGTGTATCTGAACCGTCCGTTTAGACAATTAATATTTTAAATTTAGTTGTTATCTTTGCCCGCTAATAGTTAATTAATGGTTTAAATTTGTTTGTTATATATCTCTGACTGGTAACAAACATATTTAAACTATTAATTACCGAAATAAACGGTCCGGATACGCTCTACAAGGTGTCTTAGAGGAAGCAACACCAGGATTTTCCCTAGGTTCCTTGTCGATCCATATTATTTTGAAGCTCTGAGGTGTAAATTTCGTAGTTTTGGAGGTTAATAGAACATTGGACCAAAGAGCGGGCACTACAGTTCAATTGACCATCCTTCTCTCTATTATTTTTCCATATGGAGTTTTCACTTTTCACTAAGTTTTTATTGGAAAAACGTAGGCCATTTTACCATCTTATTCACGCTAATTATAAAGTTTTTGACATTTTAGCTTATTTACACTAATTAAAAACTTGTCAACAACAACTTCTTTCTTAAAAACTTTTTTACTCACTTATCCATCTACAAATTATTTATTATTGGAAACGACTGACATTTCCTAACTTATTTACTATCAGAAATAGCCAACAACTTGATTGCAACAAATCTTTCTCAAAACCTATTCGCTACCGGAAACGCCCCCAAACAGGGGTGTAAATCTGTCCCATCCCGACCCGGCTCGGCTTATAAATGATCATGCTCAGGCTGACCCGCTCCAAGTCCATCGGTCAGCCACCAAAAAAGAGCGGGCCAGGCTCGTCCAATGTAAGGGTCATCATTTAGCTCGAAGGCCCGCAGCCCGCCCGGCTCATCGGGCTTTTACCCAACCCGAGCCCGTGAAACGAGCCGGCCGGCCCGTAGTTTGTAATGGGCAGTTCAAACCTATGAATTTTTACTCGGCCCGCTCGTATGCCCGGCCCGTGAGCCCGCCAGTGGTACCCGCCCAATAGCCCACCCACTAGCCCAAAATCCCACAAAATCCTCTCTTTTTTCCCTTGCCCAAGGAAATTTAAGCCCGCCTGCTAGCCTGCACGGCTTTTGGCCCGCTAGCCCGTCAATTGGGCTAGCCCGCGGGCCGAGCTTGGGCTTCAATTTATGGTAGGTAACCCGGCCCGCAAAAAATTAAAATCCCAGTCAGCCCGGCCCGTGTGCTGGCTTGGATAGTGACTTGGCGGGCCGGACCAGCCCGATGATGACCCTTAGTCTAATGTTTGAAAATCTACACGCAGGCCCAACCTACGCTCCTACATCTCCTGGCTAAGGGCTTTGGTTCGAGCTTAGGCTCGGGCTCGTCCATAAGGTTTTGTTTCCCAACAAAAAAAAAAAAGTCTTGTACACCCACTGTGTGGTTCCCGTAGGTGTCCCAATAACAAAAGAATAAGGTCTCTAGTTAATTCAATAAAACACGGATGATTGTTTTGTCATCCGTGTTTTTTTGTTTGAAGTAATTTTTTAATCAAATTTTCTACTTATTTTTTAAATTTTGAATGCATATAGCGTAATTCTATTCAAAAAGATGAAATCAAGAAAAAGATAGAAGAATTTAAAGAACCTTTCGGAACAAAGAAATGGAAGAATGAAAGTCGTGTGGACTCACAAGGACTCTACGTACAAAAGATATGCAAGTAATTAATTCTAGGATTCAATAATATTCCCAATTTGAAGTTCTTAGGTAACATGAATCTGAGTGATGGAATAATTCCATTAGCATTCATTATTTGACCATATCGTTAATTATTTCTTTTTTTTTTGGTGCGAGAAACTTCTCATGAATCCACTGATTTCTGCCGAAGTCAAAAAGTGTTAAAATATTAAAAAAAATAAACTAAAGATAGAAAAATATCTAAACTTATAAAGTATTTTTATCTCGAAAATATATCTCAAAACTGACAACCAAACAAATGCTTTGTTTTTACCAGTCTTCTTTTTCTTTTGTCTTTGTTAATTTGGTTACGAGTGGTCAATTTAAAAATAAAAATAAAAACTTTGTCCCTTGTTTTGCACAAATTATTTTGATAGAGAGAGGAAACTAAGGCCAGGGACTTGGTTTTTGTTTTTACTAGTAGTAATCGGTGAAGGGTCCACTTCTTTTCCCGTAAGTCTATTCCCCATTGTCAGTGGTGAATCCAGAAAATTCAGATAGATGGGTCACTTTTCGAGCATAAATTAATAAAAATACTCACAATCCAATACAAAAAGAACATTTGTTCAAAAAAATATAACCAAAATAAAAAAATAAATGTTAGTGTTTCTGTATTTTTTCTAGATCATTTATTATATTTTTATTGGTGTTATTAGTAGAATTGTGTGGGTTGGCTTTGTGGTAGTCCAACTAAAGTCTAGAATTGATGTGGTTCAACTCTCGGTAGGATCAAGTTTTGAAGAATTGTTTTTCCACTCGCACAACCTTGTTTAGAAAAAGATACCACTCGCACAACCTTGTTTAGAAAAAGATAAAAACTGAATGGTGGTGGCAAGTTTCGAACCTGCACCACCCAAGCGAAAGACGACTTTACCAATTGAACTAGACGATAGACTTACTAAATTTTCGGTGGTTTACTATATATTACTTCCTCTTTTGATTCACCCAAAAAAATTCCCAATATTTTCAGCTGGGTCACGTGACCCGCCTATACCTACATTGAATCCACCTCTGCCCATTGTCTAGTTGATCTCATACGAAAATATTCCCATAAATTCTACATTGAGTGATATTTATTCACAGAGCCGTTGGTTACGAAAGCGTTCAATTTCGACTGTTCAAAAATATTTTGAACGGTTTAGATTAAAAACAATCTATTACCAACAATAGATAATTTATTAACAGTAATAAATTGTTTTCAATCCGAACCAGTCATTACACTTTTAGACTATCGAGATTAAGCTCCGTAGACTTTCTTTACAGAAAGCCCCGTAAAAAAGTTTTTCTCTTCTACATATGGGTTGGTTCCAGAATCCAGCGATAACGAAAAAGGATAGATATTTGGTTCTTGGTCTGTAGCAATCAAGTAGAGAAACAAGAAGTTTTTGTTCTTGGTCTTTAGCAATCTTTCCTCCCTAGTACACTTTTGTCCGTTTCCGTGGAGAGAAAATAGAGTTTCTATGTGAAATATCCATTTTTTGTCTCTGTTTGATTAGAAAGATTTTATGAGCAAAGCATAACTTGCACGCTATCGGAACACATATAACTAGTCAATAATGGGTTTCAGTAGATTTGATTCAATATTTTGGATCCGTTCTTTTCATGATAAAAATGTTTTGATTAGGCATTTAATGATATTCGATCGAACTTTTTTTTTTTTTTTTTTGTTGCAAAGTTGTTCAACTCAACGAACTCTACAAAGTGAACATTTTCGATTATCATAAAAAGACCAGAGCAGGCCCCGCTCGGCTAGAACAGCAGGTGTTGTCCCCAATCCCTCACATGGTCAGTGGTCCTACCCCTCTCTCTCTCTCCCACGTTTAGATTCGCGCTTCGCTGATTGTTCGGACTTCAACCTGTCCGGTAAATGGTTGCGCAGCGCCCATGGCGAGAGAGCTCGGCAGTGCCCCCGAAACCTAAAAAAGAAATTTGATATTGCAGTAGATTATAGAGTACCTGCTACTTCCATGCATTTGGATCAATTTTTATTTATTGCATAGTGAAAACTAGTAGAAGCCACGGGGCCGTTTCTTGACATTTTAGGCCTTAGAGCAGAATTTCAAGGTTGAGACCCCTCATGTGCTTTTACGAGCACCCAAACAAATTCGTAAATCAATCTAAAGACGGAAAAAATAATATAGTAATGGGTAGATTCGAATTATCAAGATAGTCACCGTTACAAGAACGTAGACATAAATATCACTCTTCTTTCATTTTTATTTGTAAAAGTAATAATTACATTGGCACACTCGCAGAGAAGAGCATTCGAGCAATTACTAATAATTTCCCAAACTCTGTAAAGAGGAATAGACGTGGACTGTAGCCCTGGTGAAGCCGAGGTGAAGTAAAAAAAATAAATTCAAACTTCATGTGTAAAATTTTTGCCCGCCTCATTTATATATAAACTTGTTGAAGAAATCGACTCAAATTTTAATAATAAATTATTTCTACTCCCTAAAATAACGCAATGCATACGTTCAATAGAGTATGACTTCAATAGTGTATGGGCTTTTTAACTTACTTTTATTTGTTCACAGATATTGACATTATTTATGATTTCTACTCTCTCGATCATGTCTCTCCACTCTCCAAACGCATATCCCCACAAGATTAAATTCTTTCCACCTCATGTGAAAAAACCCACATCTTCCATCTCCATCATTTGTGGGTTCTACTATGCGTTTATTATTCATTTATCTTGTAGGACCCGTCAAATAGTATATTCACGCAAAAATGAGTGTCATCGGGCATCGATAGAAATGTCAAAAATTGAATTTTCATCTGTAAAATGGACGGTCTGATTCTTAAATGTTAAACTATTTATGGCCGTCTATTTTAAAAATTATAATTCAATTTTGATATACATATCTATATCCAACGAAACTAATTTTGTCAAAGATATACAAAATGATTCAGATTATTTCAATGAACACACGATGGGATTCACAATAGGTGGTGAAAAAAAGCGGATTTTCCACGTCAAATGGAAAGAATTTATTCTCATTTGTCACACAACAGAATATTGTCTATATAAGTAAACCACACGAAAATCTTTTCCTTAATCCATAAAAACAGAGAACAGAAGCCTTTCAACAACCTAGAGATAGAGTTCTTTAGAGAGGGAAAGAGAACCCAAAATGTCGCAGGAAGTGAGCGAAGAGGGACAAACCCACCACCACCGCCTCAACCACCACAATGGGAAGGAGTACGTGGACCCGCCATCAACACCGCTCATAGACATGGCGGAGCTGAAGTTATGGTCTTTCTACAGAGCTCTCATAGTCGAGTTCGTCGCCACACTCCTCTTCCTTTACGTCACCGTCGCCACCGTCATTGGACACAAGAAGCAAACTGACCCTTGCGACGGCGTTGGACTGCTCGGCATCGCCTGGGCCTTCGGTGGCATGATCTTCGTCCTCGTCTACTGCACTGCCGGCATCTCCGGTGACCCCATAAACACAATCCGTCCAGATTTATTTGTCCAACTTTAAACATGTCGAAAAATGTTTGTTCATTTAACTATAGACAAATCAAATTTCTTTTCTTGCCCTTTATTTTTTTCGACTAAAGTAATTTTTGGAAAAAGTTAAAGGTAAATAGTGGAAACATTTTTTTTTTTTGCTCGGCATAGTGGAAACATTTTTAGGTGCAATAATTGTATTTTTCCTAAAAAAATTTGGATTCTCGTAATTGGATAAATGAATTCGGATTCCCTCCTGTTTAGACTTCAGCTTCCTCAGTATTACGTAGTATTTAAATCCTCACTGTATTTAGAATACAGAGGTAGAGAAAGCCACCAAGGTATACTTTCAAGGTACATGTGTGTAAGTGTGTGAAAAATAGTGTGAGAATATTGTTTGTGGGAGATAAAAATACTTGTGAGCTCGAGCACTTGGTTGGGTACTTGGGTTGTGTTATTTTTATCTCATTTTATTCATTTAATATTAGTGAAAATTGTTCCCTCTCGTGTGGACGTACTCGAGTTTGAAAAACCATGTAATATTTGTGTTTATTATTATGTGTGGTTATTTTTATCGTAAGTTACGCTAACATTGCGCACGTGGGATCGAATATTTTCAAACAGTAAGGAGTGTTAGTTGATATCCAATTAACATGTTTTTCGACATGAATAGTTTATAAGTTGATGACTTCTACAAAATCAATGTTTTAAGTGGATACGAGGAGGGGCTACAAAGTGGAACCGGAGAGGATCTGAATCCTTTCGGATACCATATTGGCACATAATATATCCAAATTGACGATCCAACCCAAATATCTTTTGTGCAGGCGGTCATATAAATCCAGCGGTGACGCTCGGGCTGCTTCTTGCAAGAAAGGTGTCACTAATCCGGACCGTGGCATACATGGTAGCACAATGCTTGGGGGCAATTTGTGGAGTTGGGTTGGTGAAAGCGTTTATGAAGCACGACTACAATGCCCTTGGTGGTGGTGCCAACTCTGTTGCTCCTGGGTATTACAAAGCCACTGCACTTGGTGCCGAGATTATCGGCACTTTCACGCTCGTCTACACTGTTTTCTTAGCCACCGACCCCAAGAGGAGCGCACGCGACTCTCACGTACCGGTAAGTTTAGCCCTAACCTTTTTTTTTTTTCCACTTCTAGCTATTTTTGTGCGACTTTTGATGTGTTGATTTGGGTTTTTTGATATGTGTTGTGGGGTTAGGTTTTGGCTCCTTTGCCTATTGGGTTTGCAGTGTTTGTGGTTCATTTGGCAACTATTCCTATTACTGGGACTGGAATTAACCCGGCAAGGAGCTTTGGTGCTGCTGTTATCTACAACCATGAGAAAGTCTGGGATGACCAAGTAAGTTCACTCTCTCTTTTAGTTTTTAGGTTCCCCAGTCGATGTGTCTGGGCCTGCTTACGCGCACTTCAACAAATTTCCTCTCTGTTCCAGTCAAAGGCGGGCAGTCCATGCCGGTCACAATAAACTTTTTTTTCTCTCTCTGTATATATATATATATATATATATATATATATATATATATATATATATATATATATACACACACACAATTTTATGATGTTTTGTATTGACGTGAGGGTTGATTTTGGTTTGGGCAGTGGATTTTCTGGGTTGGGCCATTTGTGGGGGCTTTGGCAGCAGCGGCATACCACGAGTATATTCTGAGAGCTGCGGCTTTTAAGGCTTTGGGATCTTTCCGCAGAAACCCAACCAACTGGTGTTAGCTCAATGGTGTTTGTTGATGTCTATGAGCAATGGACTGCATTTGAATATCTCTCTCTCTCTCTCTCTCTCTCTCTCTCTCTCTCTCTCTCTCTGAAAGTGATTGAGACATGTTTGTAGTAATTTGATATTATGAATCCTGCATTGGTCTCATAATTTGCATGCATGAGCAGGTGAGAGAGCGCGAGCGTAAAAAAATATTTGAAACACATTTCAATCTACCAAAATTTGTGAGAGCGAGAATTTAAAGTGCGAACACAATCTAAGGATTGAGAGTGAGCGTATAGTAGAACATGGAGTTTGGATTATGTGACTAAGGTTCTACATGCATCTTGTTGGGACTATGAGTACTGGAATCATCGGACAACTTGGAAAATAGTGGTCTAGATTTTGTGTCCAAGTATCTATGTCCATAGAACTGGTCAATTTACTTCATTAAGGACCGTGTCTGAACAAATATTTAAAGTGAGTTCATGTTATATTTTTTGACAAAACTTTGCTTTTCCTAATTTTTGTTTAATTTTTTGTCATAATTTTTGAGATTAATCGTTCATCTCAACGAGAGGAATCAAAAAGTTGTGAAAACACGGAATGAAGTTGAAAAAAGTCCATTTAAAACGACAGTGTAGACAAAAAATAACAATTTAATATTTTTTTTCTTTTTTAAATTTTGAAACTCTTTTTATCGAGACAGATGATTAACCTAAAAAATAAAACTTGAATTCAACAAAAATTCAGGAAAAGCAAATAATCTATCGAAACAAAAAATACTCAAATTAAACTTCGTTCAATTGTCGACCAACTGAGGGTTTCCCCTCTTTCTCTTAATCCCAGCTGATCGGCTCCCTCCTCCTGTTTCCCCTTCCCCATACCTGCCGATTGTCCTCCCCCACCCCCACCAACCCCCGCGCGCCCACCCCTTCCCCCCCCCCCCCCCCCCCCCCCCGCACACACACACACACACACTCTTTTTTCAGCTTTCCACTCCCGTTCAATTGGGACTCTCTTTGTTCTTATCACTTTCATTTTCCCTCCCCAATCGGGTCTGATTTTCCCACTTCGTTCTCCCCCTCCCCGCCTAGTTGATGTAGGGAGGCGTGTCGAAATAGAAGAACACGCAATAAGGATAATCACGAATAAGCATGACCTAGAGGTACTCTCTCTAGAAAGCTGCTAAACACACAGATTTCTGTGCACAGATTTCTGTGCACAGATTGTGTACAGATTTCGTTGTGGGGCCCACCATGGGTCCCACACGAACCATCCAAGCCATTCATTAAATGTAAAACATTTTTTCAAAGGTCCCTGTAAAAAATAAGCTCAATCCGATACCTATAGGTGCTTCATCCAACTATCTAACTTTTCATTCAGATTTCCGGATAATGAAAAGTTATATGGTTGGATCGAGCATCTATAGGCATTGGATTGAGCTAATTTTTTACGGAGACCCTTGAAAAAATGTTTTACATTTAATGAACGGCTCGAATGATTTGTGTGGAACCTGTGGTGGGCCCCACAACAAAATCTGTGCACAATCTGTGCACAGATCTGCTGTGTGGGTAGACTTTCTGCTCTCTCTATGAACACACAATAATGAGAATAATCTCAATTTTCATTAATCAAATCATAAAACAACTATTTTGCCCTAAGGCTTACAGCAAGTATTTATAATAGTAGCAACTCTAGAACTAAAAAGGAAACAAAAATACTAGGAAGAAACCCTAATTCTTGCAGACTAAGAAAACAATAAAAAGGAAATAAAATCAAACTAAATAAGAAAACTCAATATTCTAGGTAATTTATGCTAATACGGAAAGATTCCTAATTAAATACGAATTTAGAAATTCCAAAATAAAATCCATATAATATTAGGATATTGGCCTGCATCATCCTCCCCGGCTTGAAGAAACTCGTCCGCGAGTTTATACAGTTGAATTCGACGAAACTTATCCGCATCAAGTTTGTACTTCAAATTTACCTTTTCGAATCCAAACTGTAAAGAAGAGCCTTGAAAATGTAAAGGAATAATTTTCATCAACAAAACAAATTCACCTTTCTCCCGAATCGAAACACACCAACTCTTGGATGTAGTGACTTCAACAAACTCCCAAAACGGATCAATAAATTTAGTTTCCACCAACGCCAACATTGTAACTTCTTTGTTTTGAAATTTTTTCAGATTTTCTTTTTTTGAAATACCAATTTAATATTTTTTTCTTTTTACAATTTTGAAACTCCTTTCATCGAGACAGATGATTAACCTAAAAAATAAAACTTGAATTCAACAAAAATTCAGGAAAAGCAAATAATCTATCGAAACAAAAAATACTCAAACTTCGTTCACTTGTTGACCAACTGAGGATTTCCCCTCTTTCTCTTAATCCCAGCTGATCGGCTCCCTCCTCCAGTTTCCCCTTCCCCATACCGGCTAGTTGTCCTTCCCAAAACGGATCAATAAATTCAGTTTCCACCAACGCCAACATTGTAACTTCATTTTTTAGAATATTTTTAGATTTTCTTTTTTCGAAATTTTCTCCACTAATTTTTTGTCAAAAACTGGTGGCTTATTCCAATCCACTACTGGATCTAGAATAATATTTGATGTGAATGGCCACTCGATAGTAGCTTCATCCACTTTTGTTCTCCCCCTCGACTGATGGTTACCGGCCAAAGGTTTGGTGATAGAAATATCATCCAACACCTCCTCCTGTTTCGGAAACCGAGGTTGAACTGGACAACGGCGAGGTGGGTTTCCCCCAACAGCCATGGCAGCCATCTGATCGGTTAGGATGCCAATCGCATCCATCACACGCTGCTCAAGTTGTTGGAACCTTTCCTCCATTCGTGCTTCTCATGCAGCTTTACTTCGTTCATACACATCTTCAGCAACAGCACAACGACCATAACGGAATCCTTGTAGCGCCATGATCCGGAATCGAGCGTAGGCTTTGATACCAACTAATGCAGGGAGGCGTGTCAAAATAGAAGAACGCGCAACAAGGACAATCACGAGTAAGCATGACCTAGAGGTACTCCCTCTATGAACACACAATAATGAGAATAATCTCAATTTTCATTAATCAAATCATAAAACAACTATTTTGCCCTATGGCTTACGGCAAGTATTTATAATAGTAGCAACTCTAGAACTAAAAAGGAAACAAAAATACTAGGAAGAAACCCTAATTCTTGCAGACTAAGAAAACAATAAAAAAGGAAATAAAATCAAACTAAATAAGAAAACTCAATATTCTAGGTAATTTATGCTAATACGGAAAGATTCCTAATAAAATACTAATTTAGAAATTCCAAAATAAAATCCATATATTTTTAGGATATTGGCCTGCATCACTAGTCCGATCGGCTTCCTCGGTTCCGGCTTGTGCATGCAAGTCTTTTGGGGTTTGTTTTTTGTATGTTTGCTTCAGGTTTTGTGGTGCTGATCATGTGGCTTGCTCGTCGCGGAGGTCCTTTTCACCTGTTTCACGGTTCTGTAAGAGATCGATGCACATAACTTTGTTTCAGTCTTTTGGTTTTGTGATTTGCTGTGGTGGGTTCGGCCCGATTGGTGGTGCCCAAGTCTAGCTCTGTCTCTGAGATAGGGGGTATTAGTATGTTAGTCAAGGGGGTTCAGTGGCTGTCCATGGCCCTAAATTCCAAACCTGCTCCTCGCGGTACTCGAACTCAAGTTACCACTAGAGAGGAAAATGAGACAACGAGCTTGACAAGTTTGGTTTCTCCCGAGCAATTGAGATTAAGATGGGGTGATTGTCTGATTTGCAATGGGGCCGGCCAATTTCTTTGATTCTTTTTCAGTTTTGGAATGTTACGGCTATCGTATTTTTGATCGTCGAGTGGGTGATGATGCAAGAAAAGGATTGTGTCGGCCGCCATGAGAGGTGAAAATTAAAGGAAGGGGAGAAATTTTTCAGTGCTGGGTGGGTACCACGTCACCTAGCTGACGTGGCGCCCGAGCGGGTACATCCGAGCTGTCCAAAAATATATTGGACGGCCCAAAATGAAACACTCTCTCTCCTCTCAACCCCGGCCACACTATTTCTCCTCTTTCTCTCTCCAAAATCGAAATGAAAGGCCGGATACAGTGAATGGGCACCACGTGGTATCCCCTCGCCACTGAAAATTAAAGGAAGGGGATTCTCATCAGTCACTCTCTCAGGGTCTTATATAACCCTACACACAAATATCCCCTTGTTCTCTCACATTGATGAGTTGATTTCAAAATAAAAAACTAATTAAATTTGAACAAAAAGTCAGTGAACGGTTTTGTTTCCCAACAAAAATGTCTTGTACACACACAAGTGTGGTTCCCATAAGTGTCCCAAAAACAAAAACAAAACAAAAAAAGGTCTCTAGTCAATTCCAAGAAAAAAAAGGCTTTGTTTAATTCACTGGTCTCTTTCTCTTTTTTCTTTTTCTAATTTGGTTAGGAGAGGTCAATAAAAATAAGCCTTTTCTCTTGTTCTGCACAAATTATTTTGAGAGAGAGTGAAGGCCAAGGATTTGGTTTTTGGTTTGGAAAAAATTTATATACACCGGTAGTGTAAATATTTGTTTCTTTCAAATCAATCCCTCCTAGACTACACTTTTGTCCGTTTCCATGGAGAGAAAATAGACAGTTTCTAGGGAAATATCTTTGTTTTGATTAGAAAGATTTTTGTGAGCATTAGTTTAAGCATAACTTGGAATAATGGAATTATTCACTATTTTGATTTATGGCTTTGCACCGCGTAACTTGGCCCCGTTCGTTTTGGATTTTGATGGAGGTTTTTTAGAGTAATGAGTGAAGATACATAGATAGAGAAAATTAATTGAAGACCGTCCCCAGAGATTTTTGTTCCCCCTACAAGGTGAGAAATGTACTCCCTCTACCCCTATTTAATTGTCCACTACGATTTTGCATTCATTTTTGACGACTTATATCTCTCGACGTGTATTATGTTTTATGTTTTTCAAATCATTGTCTTAAAGAAAAAATTGAGCTCTATTGAACAAGATCCATATTTGATATTTTTAGCAATATACGTTAAGAGATAGAAGCCATTGAAAATAAACGCAAAACTATAGTGGACAATTAAATATGGACGGCGGGAGTAACAATGCCCAAGCTTCAATAAAACCACTTCCATTTTATTCTCTCTTCTACTTGTTTACTTTTATTCTCACAAGAACAAAATGTAGATGGACATATCCTCGCGGTTCATGATTGAATTGTGAAATGCATAGACGGGCTGTTTCGCTATGCTATCTCCCACCCAAGATATGAACAAGATGGAAAATATAGGTACGTATATTTGCTGATAAACCAGTTACATTAAGAAACACAAAAACACGTATAGATTCGTGTAAAAGATATCTTGAATATTGGATAGCTGTTGTTAAACCAGATCGAATACTTTATGAAATGGGCAAAATCACAAAAAAATATAGCCAGAAAAGCTATTTCGATAGCGGCATCCAAAATGTCTATACGAACTCAATTCATTATTTGTAATGTGTTAATAATGTTGGTACTTTTGATGTGAAATTACGGTTGAGTGCAACTTCCAATTGAACAGGGGCTTCCACTAATGTTAGTACTTCTAATGTGAAAGTCTCGGCATTACCTTTCACCTTGATAATAATGTTAAGACATTGATATGAAATTATTGTTGAGTGCAGTTTCTATTGGATAGGCCTCACACACCTATCGAGCATCTTCAAAGTTCAGACATTGTTATCATTAGCCTTGTAATGGAGTACTTTGATATGATCAAAGTACGGTTAAGTGTAATATCTTTCTAGACAGGCCTCTTCTGCCGAACATCTTCAAAGTCCCGACTCCATTATCTTTAACATTACGATACTGTTAATACTTTGATATGAAAGTATGGTTGAGTGTAGCATCTTTTTCAGATACATCTCACCTGTCGAGCATTTTCAAAGTTTTAACGCTATTGTTGATAAACAATTTTTGACACTTGTTTGCTTGTAAATTCTGAGTCTGTACATTCTATTTGTTTCGTTAAAGTCAAGAGTAATTTGCGAGAAAATGTTACAAGGAAAATTAGTACCGAAAGGACGATGTGGGGTGCCTAATATCTTCCTCATTCATAACAGTAAATTCTTGGACTCAATCCCTGATTTCAAAGACCAAAAACCAAACGGAGTCATTTTCAAAGCCAGATTTTTAAAATATAAGCTAATCATTTTTCTGAAGATATTTTTTTCGGAAATACTTTCAAGGGTGACTTAACACGCCTGGCGACTTCATTTTTTCAAAAAAGTCACAGCTGTCAAACCCATTTTTATTCACGTTGCAAGGTTACAATCTCAATCCATATTTTCTAACCTGTCTCAATTCGGTCACGATGGACTTTAATTAGAAAACCCAGACTTGTCCAAGTGCCATGTTTCTGCTACTCTGTAGGTGGTGGCCGTGATCGGAGGCCACGTTTTTTAACCTGAGGGCCGATACTTGGAGTTGTTGAACCAAGTTTCAAATAATTGCAGATAAAAGGAAATTTATCAAAGAGAGTGAAGTTTGGCTTAAAAGGTTTAACTTTTTTTTATTTAATTATTTTTCGCATTTTTTGGTTTTTCTTTGCACTTTTGTGACTTATTGAATTTTCTCGACATGCAAGAGGAATCAAAAAAGTATAAAATTTTGATCGAAACTCATAATTTTTGAATAAAGACAAAAAAATAAGTCAAAAAATGATTTTTTTTTCTTTTTTTTTTAAATTATGAGTTTTGATAAACAAAAATTATACTTTTTTGATTTCTCTCGTCGAGAAGAATCTATAAGTCATAAAAAATTTGACGCAAACTAAACAATGTGAAATTTTTTTTGACTAAAGACGACGTAAAATGTTAAATGCCAAACCTAAAATGTTTTACTTTTATTCAAATATTTTGATAAATATCCACTTTTAATGCAAAAAGTACCACATTTTGCATTTTTTTAGCTCAAAAATGGATATTTTTCTAAAGATTTGTGTAACTTTTCCAATTTCTCTCATTGAAACAAATCAATAATCCACAAAAGTTTGGTACAAAACTAAGGAACACAATTTTTTTTTAAATAAGAACAAAAGTTTTAAAAAATCAGACAAGTGTAGACACCCCAATCTGGGCTTCCAGATTAGTTTACTTACGGTTTTTGATTCCCCGATGATGAAATGGATCAAGAACACCCCGGGAATGATAGCGTGTTTGAGCTTTGAGTGTTTGCAAAACCCTTGAACCTAACCTAGCCTAAGCCACTTCAAAAACCAAAAACCCTACTGGTCCGCGCCAGGGCGCAATCATCTCGCGCCTGGGCGCAACCATCCCGCGCCAGGGCGCACCATCGCGCGACAGACTGACTCCGTCGCGCGACGGTCCAACCTACCACCGACCTTACTGATGGAGGACAGTTGGCCACCCACACAACTCTCAGCAGGCCTCGTGGACTGGCTGAAGGCCTCTGTTTCCAACCAGATTTGCCCCCTCTCCCTATATATACCCCCTTTGCTCATCCATTTAAAGGGTTCCAAAAATTCAAAAAGACTAGCACAAGCTCTAGTGCTTTTTCATCCAATTTCACATTCCTCAATCTTTCCAAACACCTCAATCAACTTCAAACATCAAAAGCTCAAATACTCTTTCAAACCCGAAGCCAAAGGTATAGCTTACCTTTGTTCTGTTTCTGTTCTGATCCCTGAGGGGGGCTGGCAGGGCCAAGGCTGGTAATCAATACCAGTTCTGGTCCTAAAGCTGGCGAGGTTTCAAAAACCGTCATGGTAGGAACCAACGCGCGATGGTCCCACTCTCTCGCGCGACACTCCGGTGCTGCGTGAGATGGACCGCGTGGGGATTGGTGTCCTACTGTTTTGCATCCATGTGTATATAGATCACTCTGCAAGCATGATAATAACCTGTTTACTGCTTTCCTTAGTATAAACTGCTAGTTTGTAGTTAGTTTGTGTTTTTGTTGTTTCGGAGTACCACTGAGGTCTTTCTGGATCTGTCCCAGTAACCCAGAAATGTGTAAACCAAGCACTGGTCTGGCCCGCGCCAGGGCGCACCATCGCGCGAGGGTTTCACTCCATCGCGCGACAGTGCGCTAGGGCGCACCATCGCGCGCCAGACTCACTCCATCGCGCGACAGTGCGCCAGGGCGCATCCTCGCGCGCCAGAGTGACTCCATCGCGCGATAATTTGCCTCTGACCAGTGAATGGCCTTGCACGGGTAACTTGGATTTAGACTGTTATTCTGTCCCCACACTGTTTATGGGGTGCTTTATTCATTTGTAGGGCTTTTAAGCCTTTAAACTGTATATTATGCTGCCTATAAACTGCGTGGTTTGTCCTGGGTGTGCACTGGTCCTTCCAGAGCCCAGAAGGTTTGAGAATAAGAGCTGTGGGTTTTAAGCTCACCGGCGCGTGCTTGTCTTGGAATTATGCGCGCAGGAGTAAACAACATGTAGTGACTTGTTCAGTGCATGTTGGTTTCTTCCTGCGCACGTCACTCCAAAACAGGGGCTCCCCAGTTTGTTTAAACTCCCACAGCAGTCTGTTCTCATCCTATACTAACTGCTCATCCATGCTATCTATCACATCCTGCAAACATGTTACAGTTTTAATCCCCTTTAACTGTTCCCCCCGCCCTAATTGGCTAAAAATTGATTAATCAAACAGAATCGCAAACAAATAACATTTTTTGCAAATGCCTAAGTAGAGACCGATCTCCGGATTGGGCGAGAGGGGTGCCATAAAACCCTTCCCCTCTCGTAACCTGGCTCCCGAACCCAGATATGGTTATGACGGACTGGTTCCTTAACTTTTTCAAATCAAACAGCGCGACAAGTGCTTCGAAATACGGTTCCTTGGGTGTCGGACCTTCAAACCCAAGTGGCAACTCTGTATTTTCGCGAGCGCTTGTCGTCCAGCTTCAAAAAGCGCTCCCGCGAACCGGCAGCATCTTCGGGCAAAATCGCATTTGCCCACAGTGGCGACTCTGCTGGGGATCGAATCAATATTGGTTTATACTTTGAATTTAATACGCTTGAGAACAATCCCACAAAAGCCTGTCAAAACGGTGAGCTTCGCGCTGCCGAAGAAAGGATTGGTGATTTAACAGGACCTCGTGTCCGGCCATCCAATCTGGGGCTTTTCCGATTGTTCTCTCGTGTAGTTTCTTCTAAGTATTGATCAATAAAGAGAGCCAAATTTGAAACGGCATTTGCGAATTTGCGATTCTGTTCCATTAATCAATTTCTTTAGCATCTCATTTGCATCGATGTGGGATAAGCCTCGTTGGATCGTTTTGGCAATCCGGCACGGTTTACCGGAGCCCGGGGACCCCGAATGACTAACAACCTTCGACGATGATGAGTCATTCTACCGTTCGACTGTTGCTCTGCGATTACGCGGGCAGCAGGAGGTATATCTTGGCTCTAGTCCGAGGAACCTGTTACAAGCCAAAACCAGCCTTTGCATATACAAAACATTAGAACTCTCCAAACTAGGACAGGTA
This sequence comes from Rhododendron mucronatum var. ripense, assembly GCA_019656295.1. NCBI lineage: Eukaryota > Viridiplantae > Streptophyta > Magnoliopsida > Ericales > Ericaceae > Rhododendron > Rhododendron mucronatum. The sequence goes on from BPLT01000166.1 coordinate 183,535, forward strand.
CCCACAGGGTAAGATTACTTGCATCTAACCCCCGTATACTGTCTACGTGTTACTGCTTTTCCTATCGCATGTACTGTACATACATTATTTTGCATAGGAGCATGCTTAGAGTGGTTCTTTCTCTCGAGTTTGTCTTGCGCAATCTAAGACGTTATTGGACCCGATGAGGAGTCGTTCATTCTGTTGAATGTTCGTTATCAATCGCAAAGTCCTTAGTTCAATGAGACTTTGAGAAATCAAAATTTACTACATCCTTGGCTCATGCCCGGTTAAGAATTCAACCGAAAATATGGAACAACAAAAGTAGTGATGCTGTGTCACTAACGCCACCCAGGTTGAAGTGCGAAGTCACTATACACCTCCGTGTTCAAGGTTAAGGTGCCATGTCATCACCACCAAGTTGTTCCAAATTCAAAGTTGAACCTTCAAATGGGACTAGTCGAAGATTTAGTCTATTTTGACATCTTTTAGGATCTGACGATCTACTCAAGGACACATGGCCGAAAAGAATTCTGAGGATTCTGGCAACGTCTGAAATTCGTGAGGCAAACTCATCTCTGTTTTGTACATACATACTGTTTTGCGTAGGAGCATGTTTAGGGCGGCTTCTAGGTTTTCTCTCTTTCGAGTCTGTCTTATGCCTATTAAGACGCTGCTAGGCCCGATGAAGAGTCATGCATCTCAATGGTGCATGTTGCTAATTTTCAAAGTCCTTAGATCGGCGAGACTTTGGGAAATCAAACCTTTTTAAGTCCTTGGCTCATGCCCGATTGAAGTTTCAACCGAAAATAAGGAACCACAAAGTATGGATGCCATGACACTGGCACTACCCAGGTTGAAGTGCGAAGTCACTATACACCGCGGCGTTCAAAGTTAAGGTGCCATGTCATCTATACCGAGTTGTTCCAAGTTCAAAGTTGAAACTTCGAGAACGGAATAGTCAAAGGTTTAGACTGTTTTGATATCTCTTAGTGTCAGTCGATCTATTCAAAGGATACACCCTCGAAAAGATTTCTGAGGATTTTGGCAGCGTCCGAACATCATGAGACAGACTCGTTTGTAGTTGTAGAGTCTAGGAGGACACCGACGATGTCATGTACATTGCATTCTAATTGCTGCAGGAACCTCACTGAGTTCTCGTTTACTTTGCTGTCCAAAGCTAAAGGCCATCTCACTGAAAGGAAGAGCCAAACCTACTTGGGTTAGTCTGCCGGGGCTGTTACACCTTCATTTCCAAGGTCATATCACCTGCCTCGTTCATCAATTCAGAAATGGCAATACAAATGGAGCTGGCTGAGCTCAGGAAAGCTATAGAGGAATTGGGTCACAAGATGGACAAACAGATGATTATGGTCCAGGGACTCGTTGGCCTCGTTACCTCTACAACCCCGCAGCCGGATATGGGGCAAGCCCGAGAACCTTCTCAAGCCTACCACTTTTCAGCGGTCAGAACCAGGCTGTGCTCAAGAGACATGTTCAAAGATCTAGCTGAATTCCATGAGGCCAGAACTCACTCGAAGGAGGATACTGATTCCTTGTTCAAAGTCAATGCCAAAGGGGAAGACATGCTTAGTAATGAACTCAACCCTAAAGGCAAAAGAGTTCATCCTATTGATAGTACGACGCAGCGCAGTTGCAAAGCAAGCAAAGGTTCCACCTTGAATCCTCAAAGCTATCGGGCCCGAACCCAGCCTCGAAGTTTCTCTATCTTTGAGGCACCTCTGTCCGCAGTGATGGAAAAACTTGTCAAGTCTGGGCATCTCAAGCCCTTGACCCCAACTTCTCCGCCAAAAGTCTTACCTTCTGGTTACAAGCCTCACCTCTTCTGTGCCTTCCACCAAATGTCTGGCCATCCTACTGACGCATGCTATCGTCTTCGACATGAGATTCAAGATCTCATTGACAATGGCACGGTTCATGTTCCACCAAAGCCTAACGTCATTTCCAACTCCTTGCCTCAACACAACTCTGACCCTCTGGTTGGTCAGATATCTATCATCTCCACTCAAATCAACCCCAGCTCTACTATATTCAACCCTAGCCACTATATCATCCCAGCAAATCAACCCAAACCCATCGTATCCATCCCATCTGAATCGGAGGTTAACATGATGGCTGTAGGTTGGGCAATTGAGGTCTTCACTGCCGACACCTGGATTGACAGTAATGAGGGGCTTGCAAAGGAGGAGATTGACCGGCTGAGGTCCATTATTCATGGGAGCACCGAGTAGGTTTGGTTAAAGAAGCTGAGGAAGCCGAAGTGCTGTTGCTTGGGCCTGACACCCGCTGGATCCTACCTCTTTTTGTGGAAGCTAAGGGTAGCTGTTAAAATTGCATTTTCAAACCGCGTCTAGTTTGCATTGGCGTTTCGTCTGAGTTTGACACAGAGTCATTTGCGTTTGTCTAAGTCTAGCTCTGAGTCGGAGGTTGTGCCTCTTGGCCCTCCACGTCGTAGCTTTTGTTTCAAGTTTTGAGTCTGCTGTACTTGGCAACCCTGAGGGGCTTTCTTTATGACATGCTTTATCTTGCTTCTAAGTACTTCGCTGGTTTTTGAATAAACCGTGTCGACCCTGACGACGAAGGGATAGATTTCGATGGGAACATCCCCAAGGAAATGTGTTCCCTCGCCGAAAGGGAAGACGAAAGGCGTGCTCAGCCTATTAATTGAAATAGTAGTTTTCAAATAAACTTGAAAGACAAGGACAACCTCCCAATGATTCAAATTTGGTTCAAAGCTGTTCCCAGAGGAGCATTGTGTCCAGTCAGACAGGCTCGAAGAGTTCATCAATGTTTTGGCAGGGTCTCTCAAATGACATGCCTAACGTTGACCCTGAGATAAAGGAACATCAAATCCCCCTGCTACCAGGCGCCAAACCATACAAAGCAAAGCTCAGAAGGTCCAGCACCTCATACCATCCTCAAATTTGCAGGAACAGCGTTCCGCCAAGCACAAGTTAGAAAGTTCAAAATTGGCCTGAAGAAAGGCATGTCAATTGAAGCACTTTGGACCCTGTGCTATCAAAGCCATTTTATCTGGGGCTGCGGCCATTTCATTGACCTCGACGGCAATAAATTCAAATACCTTGGTCAGCATGGATCAATTCAAAAGCCTTTTCCCTGAGAGAAGCTCGTTGGGCTGAAAACCCCAAGGGTGGGCAGTTCCAAGCAAAAGTTAGAGCAGCCTGCTAGACCAAGAACCTATGAAGGAGGTCTAAGCAAAAGTAAAAGCAATGTTTGAAAGCTCGCTAGATCGAAAACCCGAATGGGCGGTTCTAGGCAAAAGTTAGAGCGTAAAAGGTGAGGTAAATACTCGAGTGAACCTTAGCCTGAACTACGTTTTGACCTGATTCCCTAGCTTGGGATACGTAGGCAGTCTCTCCTTGAGACTCGGTCATAATCTGGATCCATGGTTGACATTTGGTACACATCAAAGGTCGAAGAGGATCGAAGATCAAGCTGCATGGGAGGCGTCTGAAAGGGGGAAAACCTTTTGTCTTTCAGTTTTATGACAAACTACTTCTTCAATTTCAAAGCTGAGCATAAAGCCTTAAAAGAATTTAAGCATCAAAAACAGAACGATATGCTGGCGAGGCCTAACGGCTCACAGTTTATTCTAAATTCAGCTAAGTCTGATGTGAGCAGTTGCAGTCGCTTTGCATTTATATGCGCTAGTTTGAGGTTCACTTGCACTTGTTCATAGTTATGTGCGTTGGTCTCAACCCTGTGCGCGCTTTTTCAATTCGCGCTGCAATCGACAGCAGTCAGTTACTGCCTTCGAGTCCTGTTCAAGGGGCTTTTGCCAAGTTTGGTCATACCGTGCAGACCTAATGTGACTGCACGGGGGTGTCGGTTTCAGTCCGGGCCTATATGTGTCTTCATTTGCGTCTTATGTCCATCTTTATGGCATTTTTCTAGATTTCAATCCATTGTCATGTCGAGATGCTTTTCTCAGTTCATCCAGGTCACCGTACATATGTTTGACCTTACAAGTGTCAGTTTCGCCTGTTTAGGACTATTGTGAGTTTTGGCACATTAATGCCCAAAATTTCATTGTATTCCATGTGTCTAAGGATTCGCATTGTTCCCTGGGGCTATTTCCCCCTTTTCGTTCGAGCTAGGCATGTCTGTACATATATGTGTGTCTGTGTCGACTCAGTTCGCTTGTCAATGCAAATGAGATATTAGCGCATGATTTATATGTCAATAAACTGAAAAATGCAGTTTTTACATTGCTACTCTTGCATCTGTAATCCACAAACTGTGGACTCTCTTGAGACAGCAGGGGCACGTCAGTCCAAGGCCAAGCAAAGCATATCTCTGGGGCTCATCTGCCCAAGCACCAAAGAAGGGGCACGCAAGCCCAATTCCGTCAACTGGGGCACGCCGGCCCGCTCAAGCGTCTCTCTATCTGGATGCGCATCTCAGAAACAAAAGACAGTAAAGTACTGGGGCTCAGTGGTAGTCCTTAGGCATCGTTGTCCTTCTAGGAGCCGCCCTTAGCTTGTGTCTGCATTTTCAATTTGTGCATACATATCATTGCATATTGTATATCAAATGTTTAAAGCAGGAAAATTCTATGCCGGAATCACTTTTTGGGATAGTGCAAGTATGGGGGAATGCCACATGCCACTTTCCTTATCTCATTTGCCATGACAACCGTCAAGCACACAACCTCTCTGTCCTACTCTGTTGGCACTTAGAATGCACTTTGGGGGATCAAAAATCAACTCCATCCACATCGGCATATTCATCCTGAAGCATGATCTACCCGTCTCGAATCAACGACAGCCGGTCCTGTCAATTTCTCAACGGCTCGATCATTCTGCACACTGATCTGCCCATCTCAATCAACGACAGCCGGTCCTGTCCAATCTTCAATGGCTCGATCATCCTGAAGCATGATCCTCCCGATCTCAATCAACGACAGTCGGTCCTGTCCAAACTCAACGGCTTGATCATTCTGCACACTGATCTGCCCGTCTCAAAGCAACGACAGCCGGTCCTGTCCATTTCTCAACGGCTCAATCATTTTTACTGATGATTGTCCCATCCTGTCTTCAACGGTTCGGTCATTTATACTGATGATCCTCCCATCCAGACTTCAACGGCTCAATCATTTTTACTGATGATTGTCCCATCCTGTCTTCAACGGTTCGGTCATTTATACTGATGATCCTCCCATCCAGACTTCAACGGCTCAATCATTTATACTGATGATTGTCCCATCCTGTCTACAACGGCTTGGTCATTTATACTGATGATCCTCCCATCCAGACTTCAACGGCTCAATCATTTTTACTGATGATTGTCCCATCCTGTCTTCAACGGTTCGGTCATTTATACTGATGATCCTCCCATCCAGACTTCAACGGCTCAATCATTTATACTGATGATTGTCCCATCCTGTCTTCAACGGTTCGGTCATTTATACTGATGATCTTCCCCTCCAGACTTCAACGGTTCGATCATTTATACTGATGATTGTCCCATCCTGTCTACAACGGCTTGGTCATTTATACTGATGATCCTCCCATCCAGACTTCAACGGCTCGATCATTTATACTGATGATCCTCCCATCCTGTCAAAATTCCTCAGCGGTTTGATCACTCAGCTCATTGATCTCTCCGTCCGCACCCACGACAGCCGGTCCTGTCAAATCCATCAACGGTATCTAGCCATATCATCCATACAATCCACAACGACGATCAGATTATCGTCCGACGGTTTGTTCAATGGTCCACCATCTGCAACTAGTTGTTCCCCAGGAGAGTCCGCCTCGGCCTGCCCCAAACGACTACCTCTACATCAGTCTAGCTTCACACGCATCTTCCAGCAGCCTTATTGCTCTGTCTCGGATGGTCTTTGATAAGGAGATTGGCTCTGATTCCCAACAGATGGAATTCAACCTACCTGACACGACCTACCCGTGTTTGTTGGAATACTTCGTGCCGAGGATAGCTTGATCCCCAGCAATGACGGCCTGTCCCGTCCACATCTATAGCGACAGCCTGTCCTGTCCAAATTTGATCAACAAGCGGCGATTCGCTCGTCCACTTCTACTTCCATCCCCGGCAATGGACAGCCAGTCCATTCCACCGATCAGGTTCCTTAAGTTTACTTGTCTACTTTGCTAGTATGCTTTGCTCTGGATTGCCTTGAGGGGTGTCTAGAATTCTTTGACGTTACTTGTACCAAGTCGATGGTGCTTCAAGTGCCGTCAAAGAGGGGCTACTGTAGACACCCCAATCTGGGCTTCCAGATTAGTTTACTTACGGTTTTTGATTCCCCGATGATGAAATGGATCAAGAACACCCCGGGAATGATAGCGTGTTTGAGCTTTGAGTGTTTGCAAAACCCTTGAACCTAACCTAGCCTAAGCCACTTCAAAAACCAAAAACCCTACTGGTCCGCGCCAGGGCGCAATCATCTCGCGCCTGGGCGCAACCATCCCGCGCCAGGGCGCACCATCGCGCGACAGACTGACTCCGTCGCGCGACGGTCCAACCTACCACCGACCTTACTGATGGAGGACAGTTGGCCACCCACACAACTCTCAGCAGGCCTCGTGGACTGGCTGAAGGCCTCTGTTTCCAACCAGATTTGCCCCCTCTCCCTATATATACCCCCTTTGCTCATCCATTTAAAGGGTTCCAAAAATTCAAAAAGACTAGCACAAGCTCTAGTGCTTTTTCATCCAATTTCACATTCCTCAATCTTTCCAAACACCTCAATCAACTTCAAACATCAAAAGCTCAAATACTCTTTCAAACCCGAAGCCAAAGGTATAGCTTACCTTTGTTCTGTTTCTGTTCTGATCCCTGAGGGGGGCTGGCAGGGCCAAGGCTGGTAATCAATACCAGTTCTGGTCCTAAAGCTGGCGAGGTTTCAAAAACCGTCATGGTAGGAACCAACGCGCGATGGTCCCACTCTCTCGCGCGACACTCCGGTGCTGCGTGAGATGGACCGCGTGGGGATTGGTGTCCTACTGTTTTGCATCCATGTGTATATAGATCACTCTGCAAGCATGATAATAACCTGTTTACTGCTTTCCTTAGTATAAACTGCTAGTTTGTAGTTAGTTTGTGTTTTTGTTGTTTCGGAGTACCACTGAGGTCTTTCTGGATCTGTCCCAGTAACCCAGAAATGTGTAAACCAAGCACTGGTCTGGCCCGCGCCAGGGCGCACCATCGCGCGAGGGTTTCACTCCATCGCGCGACAGTGCGCTAGGGCGCACCATCGCGCGCCAGACTCACTCCATCGCGCGACAGTGCGCCAGGGCGCATCCTCGCGCGCCAGAGTGACTCCATCGCGCGATAATTTGCCTCTGACCAGTGAATGGCCTTGCACGGGTAACTTGGATTTAGACTGTTATTCTGTCCCCACACTGTTTATGGGGTGCTTTATTCATTTGTAGGGCTTTTAAGCCTTTAAACTGTATATTATGCTGCCTATAAACTGCGTGGTTTGTCCTGGGTGTGCACTGGTCCTTCCAGAGCCCAGAAGGTTTGAGAATAAGAGCTGTGGGTTTTAAGCTCACCGGCGCGTGCTTGTCTTGGAATTATGCGCGCAGGAGTAAACAACATGTAGTGACTTGTTCAGTGCATGTTGGTTTCTTCCTGCGCACGTCACTCCAAAACAGGGGCTCCCCAGTTTGTTTAAACTCCCACAGCAGTCTGTTCTCATCCTATACTAACTGCTCATCCATGCTATCTATCACATCCTGCAAACATGTTACAGTTTTAATCCCCTTTAACTGTTCCCCCGCCCTAATTGGCTAAAAATTGATTAATCAAACAGAATCGCAAACAAATAACATTTTTTGCAAATGCCTAAGTAGAGACCGATCTCCGGATTGGGCGAGAGGGGTGCCATAAAATCCTTCCCCTCTCGTAACCTGGCTCCCGAACCCAGATATGGTTATGACGGACTGGTTCCTTAACTTTTTCAAATCAAAGAGCGCGACAAGTGCTTCGAAATACGGTTCCTTGGGTGTCGGACCTTCAAACCCAAGTGGCGACTCTGTATTTTCGCGAGCGCTTGTCGTCCAGTTTCAAAAAGCGCTCCCGCGAACCGGCAGCATCTTCGGGCAAAATCGCATTTGCCCACAACAAGTTAAAGTGGAACTCAACGTAAATGCATCCATTCAGTTCAGAAGAAGGGGAGGAAAAATTCCAAAGGGAATCGGAAGGAAAAAAAAATAAAAGAAAAATAAAACCCCAAACAAAATCCGTTCGACTCCGGGAAAAAAGTCTTTCTCCACTACACCAAAAACAAGCCTTTCTCCACTACTATATTAGGTAACACCAAATCAAAAAAAAAAAAACCAAGGGTTGGGTTGGTTCGGATTCGGGTGTGGTTTGACCCAATTTGACCCGCCCCATTTTAACCTATCTATTTTTTTATCTGTATTCAACCCGCCCTTATTCAAATCACGATCCGTTACAACTTGCTCATTTGCCACCTCTACATTGCATGTAATCAAGACTTTTTGCCTGCCATTTCCCATGGAGTCGGCTGTGAAAAATTCGAGACGCGACATAAAGGGTACAACCAATAAGTCGACAATGCGCCTTCTCACAAACACACCCAGACTTCTAAATCTTCTCGATATATAAAGTGAGAGTGCATGTGAATAGTAGGGAGAGCACATATAAATAGTATTTTCCCACTGAAAGTTCTCGATCCGGGAATCATGTAGGGCCAGCTGCCCTACGGGGCTTGTATGGCACATCTGAACCATTCATTTCAGCAATTAGTGGTTTAAATTTGGTTATCTTTGACTGCTAATAGTTAACAAATTGTTTAAATTTGTTTGTTATCTTTGACCAGTAATAGATAACAATTATCAGTCAAAGATGACAAACATATTTAAACTATTGATTATCGAGATGAACGGTCCGAATGCACTCTACGTGGTGGCGTGGTGCCTCAAAGGAAGCCACACTACAGGATTTCCCATAGGTTCCTTGTTGTTCCAGATTCTTTTGAAGCTATGAGGTGTAAATTTCGTAGTTTTGGGGGTTAATAGAACATTGGACCGAAAAGCAGGCAGTGTAGTCCAATTCCCCCTCCGTTCTCTCTGTTAGATTACTGGAAACAACTTGACATTTTCCAACAATTTATTCACTATCGGAAACAGCTAACAATTTGATTGCAACAAATCCATCAGCATTCATTAGTTGATCATATCGTTAACTATTCCCTTTTTTTTTTTTTTTTTTGCGAGGAACTTCTCATGAATCCACTGATTTCTGCTGAAGTCAAAAAGTTTGTTAAAATGTTAAAAAAATGAACTAAAGATGGAAAAATATGCAAACTTATAAAGTAATTTTAACCCGAAAATATATCTCAAAACTGACAACCAAACAAATGCTTTGTTTTTAGGGAAAATGACAGCCTAGAACGTGTTTTGATAATGAATATCCGCTAAGAACATCCTGAGAACGTTTGTTAATGCTGAAAATGTCCTTGACAGGTATTAATTATCAAAACACGCCCTTGACCGTCATTTTCCCTTGTTTTTACAAGATAGAAGAATTTTAAAGAACGTTTTGGAAAAAAAAAAATGGAAGAACGAAAGTCGTATGGACTCACAAGAACTCTTTGGATAGAAGATATCCAAGTAATCAATTCTAGGATTCAATAATATTCCCAATTCAAAGTGATCCTTTTAAAACTTTTTCTCTTGTTTTCCACAAATTATTTTGATAGAGAGAGGAAACTAAGACCAGGGACTTGGTTTTTGGTTTTACTGGTAATTAGTGAATGATACTTAATCACAGAGCCGCTGGTTTTACAGATGCGTTCAATTTCGACTGTTCATAAGTGCTTTGGATGGTCCAGATTAAAAACAATATTCTATTACCGCCAATAGATAATTTATTAACAGTAATAAATTATTTTCAATCTAAACCATTCAATACATTTTTAGACGATCGAGATTAAGCTCCGTAAACTTTCTTTACCGAAAGCTCCGTAAAAAAGTTTTCCTCTTCTACATTTGAGTTGGTTCCAGAATCCAGAGATAAAGAAACAGGATAGATATTTGGTTCTTGGACTTTGGCAATCAAGTAAGTAGAGAAAATAGAGTTTTGGTTCTTGGTCTTTAGTAATCAAGTAAATAGATATTTGGTTCTTTGTCCGTTTCCGTGGAGAGAAAATAGAGTTTCTAGCCGGGGGAAATATCCATTTTTTGTCTCTGTTTGATTAGAAAGATTTTAGTCAGCAAAGCATAACTCACACACGGGAAGTGCTACAATACACACCTCTTATTTGGATACATATTATATGCGCCCTCATTGAAAATGTACCAAAATGTTATGAATCTATTGCTAAAAAGTTACGAATTATATTGATGAAAAATTACGAACTTTTAGTATAAAAGTTACGATACAAAATAAAATGTTATGAATGACAGTCCTACAAGTAATTTTTTATAAAGTGGCATAATAAGAACTACACAATAGGTGCATATTGTACACACTTTAAATGGGTGTGTATTGAAAACTTTCCCCTCATACACTATTGGGACGCATATAACTTGTCAATAATGGGTTTCAATAGACTCCGCTCAGCCAGGATAGCAAGTGTTGTCCCCAATCCATCACATGGTCATGTTCGGACTTCGACCTGTCCGGTAAGGTTGCGCAGCGCCCATGGCGAGAGAGCTCGGCAGTGCCCCCGAAACCTAAAAAAGATATTTAATACTTTAGCAGATTATAGAGTACCTGCTAAGCTTCCATGCATTTGCAGTCAATTTTTATTTATTGCATAGTGAAAACTAGCGGAAGCCACAGGGTCGTTTTTCGACATTTTGGGCCTTAGAGGAGAATTTTAAGGTTGAGACTCCTCATGTGCGTTTACGTGCACCCAAACAAATTCGTAAATCAATCCAAAGACGGAAAAAAGAATATAGTAATGGGTAGATTCAAATTTTCAAGGTAGTGACCGTTGCAAGAACATAGACACAATTATCACTCTTCTTTCATTTTTAATTGTAAAAGTAATAATTACATTGGCACATTCGTAGAGAAGAGCATTCGAGCAATTACTAATAATTTCCCAAACTCTGTAAAGAGGAATAAAGGTGGACTGTAGCCTTGGTGAAGCCGAGGTGAAGTAAAAAAAAAAAAAAATCGAACTTCATATGTAAAATTTTAGCCCACCTCTTTTATATATAAACTTGTTGAAGATATCGACTCAAATTTTAATAATAAATTATTTCTACTCTCTAAAATAGCGCAGCGCACACCTTCGATAGGGTACAATTGAAATAGTATACGGATTTTTAACTTACTTTTATTTGTTTCTAGACAATGACATTATTTATGATTTCTACTCTCTCGATCGTGTCTCCCCCCTCTCCAAACACATATCCCCACAAGATTAAATTTTGTCCACCTCATGTGAAAAACCCACATTTTCCAGCTCCGTCATTTGTGGGTCCAACCATGCGTTTATTATAGTAATCTGAATCGTTCATCTTGTACGACCCGTTGAATAATATATTCACGCAAAAAATTAGTTTCATCGGACATCAATAGGAATGTCAAAAATTGGATTTTCATTTGTAAAATGGACGGTTTGATTCTTTAAAGTTAAATTGTTTATGGCCATCTATTTAAAAAATCATAATTTAATTTTTGATATACATATCTATGTCCAACGAAACTAATTTTGTCAAAGATATACAAAACGATTCAAATTATTTCAATGAGCGCATGATGGGATTCACAGTAGGTGGTGAAAAAGAGCGAATTTTCCACCTCAGGTGGAAAGAATTTATTCTCATCAGCCACACACACAGAATATTGTCTATATAAGTAAACCACACGAAAATCTTTTACTTTATTCATAAAAAAAACCGAGAACAAAGGCCTTTCAACAACCTAGAGAGAGAGTTCTTTAGAGCGGGAGAGAGAACCCAAAATGTCGGAGGAAGAGGGACAAACCCACCACCACCGCCTCGACCACCACAGTGGGAAGGAGTACGAAGACCCTCCACCAGCACCGCTCATAGACATGGCGGAGCTGAAGTTATGGTCTTTCTACAGAGCTCTCATAGTCGAGTTCGTCGCCACACTCCTCTTCCTTTACGTCACCGTCGCCACCGTCATTGGACACAAGAAGCAAACTGACCCTTGCGACGGCGTTGGACTGCTCGGCATCGCCTGGGCCTTCGGTGGCATGATCTTCATCCTCGTCTACTGCACCGCCGGCATCTCCGGTAACCCCATAAACACATCCCGTCCTGATTTATTTGTCCACTTTTAAACATGTCCAAAAATATTTGTTCATTTAACTACAGACAAATCAAATTTCTTTTCTTGCCCTTTATTTTTTTCGAGTAAAGTAATTTTGGAAAAAGTTAACGGTAAATAGTGGAAACATTTTTAGGTGCAATAATTTTATTTCCTAAAAAAGGTTGGATTCTCGTAATTGGATAAATGAATTGGGATTCCCTCGCGGTTCAAAAAAAAAAATTGGGATTCCCTCCTGTTTAGACTTCAGTTTCCTCAGTATTACGTAGTATTTTAATCCTCACTGTTTTTAGAATACAGAGGTACATCTATTTAGAGAAAGCCACCAAGTTATACTTTTCAAGATACATGCGTGTCAGTGTGCAAGAGAGAAAACAGCGTGAGAATATTGTGTGAATTTGAGGGAGATAAAAATATTAGTGAACTTGAGGGTTTGGGTTGTGTTATTTTTATCTCATTGTATTCATTCAATATAAGTGAAAATTATTCTCTCTCCTGTGAACGTACCCGAGTTTGGAGAATCATGTAATATTGTGTGTGATTATTTTTATCGCTACACTAAAAATATTGCGCTTGTGGGATCAAATATTTTTCTAACAATAAGGAGTGTTGGTTGATATCCAATTAACATGTTTTTCGACATGCATGATTTATAAGTTGATGACTTCTACAAGATCAATGTTTTAAGTGGATAAGAGGAGGAGCTACAAAGTGAAATCGGAGAGGATCTAAATACTTTCGGATACCATATTGGCATATAATATCAGAAAAGATATAGGTACTGACGTCCGGCGTAGAGAAATCGTACCGACGGCTGTGTCAGGTCGTCTCCGGCCACCTGACGGCCGATCCGAGCCGTCCAAAAAAAATGAGGGGCCCAACGTAAGAATCAACAGCATCCGATGTGTATAGGGTGCTTGATATATACACGAAAAATAGGGTGTTTAGATCAAGCACCCTACACACATCGGATGTCGTTGATTCTCGCGTTGGGCCCCTTTTTTAAAAAAAAAAATTTTGGACGTCTCGGATCGGCCGTCCGGTGACCGGAGACGGCCCAGCACAGCCATCAGTACGATTTCTCTACGTCGGGAGTCGGTATGTGTAGCAGGACTCATATAATAAATCCAAATTGACGATCCAACCCAAATATCTTTTGTGCAGGCGGTCATATAAATCCAGCGGTGACGCTCGGGCTGCTTCTTGCAAGGAAGGTGTCTCTGATCCGGACCGTGGCATACATGGCAGCACAATGCTTGGGGGCAATTTCTGGAGTTGGGTTAGTGAAAGCGTTTATGAAGCACGACTACAATGCCCTTGGTGGTGGTGCCAACTCTGTTGCTCCTGGGTATGACAAAGCCACTGCACTTGGTGCCGAGATTATCGGCACTTTCATGCTCGTCTACACTGTTTTCTTAGCCACCGACCCCAAGAGGAGCGCACGCGACTCTCACGTGCCGGTAAGTTTAGCCCTAACCTTTTTTTTTGTTTCCACTTCTAGCTATTTTTGTGCGATTTTTGATGTGTTGATTTGGGTTTTTTGATATGTTTTGTGGGGTTAGGTTTTGGCTCCTTTGCCTATTGGGTTTGCTGTGTTTGTGGTTCATTTGGCCACTATTCCAGTTACTGGGACTGGAATTAACCCGGCTAGGAGCTTTGGTGCTGCTGTTATATACAACCATGAGAAAGTCTGGGATGACCAAGTAAGTTCACTCTCTCTTTTAATTTTTAGATTCCACAGTCGGGGTGTCTTGGTCTGCTTACGCGCACCTTAACAAATTTCCTCTTCGTTCCAGTCAAAGGCAGGCAATCCATGCCGGTCACAATAAACTTTTTCTCTCTCTCTCTCTCTCTCTCTCTATATATATATATATATATATATATATATATATATTACGCACAAAATTTTATGATGTTTTGTATTGACGTGAGGGTTGATTTTGGTTTTGGGCAGTGGATTTTCTGGGTTGGGCCATTTGTGGGGGCTTTGGCAGCAGCGGCATACCACGAGTATATTCTGAGAGCTGCGGCTTTTAAGGCTTTGGGATCTTTCCGCAGAAACCGGTGTTAGCTCAATTTGGTCGTGAATCTTTTTGTGTCAAACAGTCAATATATGGTGTTTATTGACGTCAATGAGCAATGGACTACATTTGAATATATCTCTCTCTCTCTCTCTCTAAAAGTGATAGAGACGTGTTTGTAGTCATTCGATATTGTGAATCCTGCAATGTCACATAATTTGCGTGCGTGAGCAGGTAAGAGAGCGTGAGTGTAAAAGCGAATTTGAAACAAAATCCAATCCACCAAAATTTGTGAGAGCGAGAATTTAAAGCGCGAACGCAATCCAAGGATTGAGAGTGAAAGCGTATAGTAGAACATGCAGTTTGGATTATGTGATTAAGGTTCTACATGCATCTTGTTGGGATTATGTGTACTGGAATCATCGGACAACTTGGAAAATAGTTTTGTCTAGATTTTGTGTCCAAGTATCTATGTCCGTAGAATTGGTCAATTTACTTCATTAAGGACCGTGCCTGAACAAATATTTAAAGTGATTTCACATTATATTTTTTGACAAAACTTTACTTTTCCTAATTTTTGTTTAATTTTTTGTCATAAGTTTTTAGATTAATCGTTCATCTCAACAAAAGGAATCAAAAAGTTGTGAAAATACGGAATTAAGTTGAAAAAAGTTCCTGTAAGACGAAAGTGTAGACAAAAAATACCAATTTCGTATTTTTTTTTCTTTTTTAACTTTTGAAACTCATTTCGTCGTGACAGAGGATCAACTTAAAAAATAAAACTTTGAATTCAACAAAAATTCAGGAAAAGCGAATAATCTATCGAAACAAAAAATACGCAAACTTCGTTCACCTGTCGACCAACAAACTGAGGGTTCCCCCTCTTTCTCTTCATAGACTGTTCCGCTTTCTTTTTTAACCTTCTTTTTTAAAAACAATGTAATTTCAAGCTCAAATATAATGAAAATAAAAAATAATTTTTTCATTGCTTTTGCACCGTTTAAAAGATCTCAATGAAATTCATAAAAAAATATCCATATTGGTAGAAAAATTATTTACATAAACACATTATTTTTTAACTTGAAATTACCTTCCTTTTCCTTAACTTCCTTTTCTCCAAAACTGGAACGTGCCCGAGCCTCCAGTTCCCCCTTCCCCATACCGGCCGGTTGTCCACACCCCCCACCACCACCCCCACACACATACACACTTTTTTCAGCTTTCCACACCCGTTCGATCAGGACTCTCTTTGTTCTTATCACTTTCATTTTCCCTCTCCGATCAGGTCTGATTTTCCCCCACTTCGTTCTCCCCCTACCCACCTAGTCCGATCGGCTTCCTCGGTTCCGGCTTGTGCATGCAAGTCTTTTGGGGTTTGTTTTTTGTATGTTTGCTTCAGGTTTTGTGGTGCTGATCATGTGGCTTGCTCGTCGCAGAGGTCCTTTCCACCGGTTTCACGGTTCTGTTAGAGATCGATGCCCATAACTTTGTTTCAGTCTTTTGGTTTTGTGATTTGCAGTGGTGGGTTCGGCCCGAGTGGTAGTGCCCAAGTCTAGCTCCGTCTCTATTAATATGTTAGTCAAGGGGGTTCAGTGGCTATCCGTGGCCCTGAATCCCAAACCTGCTCCTCGTGGTATTCAAACTCAGGTCACCATTAGGGAGGAAAATGAGACAATCAGCTTGACAAGTTTGGTTTCTCCCGAGTTGAGATTAAGATGGGGTGATTGTCTGAGTTGCAACGGAGCCGGCCAATTTCTTTGATTCTTTTTCAGTTTTGGAATGTTTCGGCTATTGTATTTTGTTGATCGTCGAGTGGGTGATGATGCAAGAAAAGGATTGTGTCGGCCGCCATGAGAGGTGAAAATGGTTCTGGTGAGGTAAGAGAATTTTTTCAATGCCAGGTGGGTACCCCGTCACCTGGCTAATGTGGTGTCCGAGCGGGCACATCCGAGCCGTCTAAAAGTGTATTGGACGGTCTAAATTGAAACACACTCTCTCCTCTTTCTCTCTCCATATCCAAGCCGTTCAAAACCGAAATGGACGACCCAAATGCACCGAATGGGCACCACGTGGTACCCCTCCGCACTGAAAATTTTCTCAGTGAGGAGAGATTTGGTGGCGCAAAGGTAGCAGGAAATGAGGAGACACTTGGGAGAAAGATACAATGATACGTACAACACACTTCATATTACTCGATCTTAATGGATTTTTAAGGTGTGTTTAGCTGATAAATTTTCAAAGAATTATTTTAATTTGGTTGTTTTCATTTTTGTCGTCTATTACTAAAAAAAATAGCAAGGTTTAGGGGCAAGTGAAGTTTCTGTGAGTAACAATAGACAAATCTTATGCTACTTTTCGAAGCACTCTCATGCATTTTTTCTGCTTTTGTATTCCGATTATATCGTGATGAGCAAATTTATTTTTGCCGATGATCAATTTCATCTTTTTACTAATGTGATAAATGAAAATTTTCATAGCCGATTGGCAAAAAAGAAGAAGAGAACCCATGAATTAGTTGATTGATCAAAGTAGATATGGAATACTACGATTATAACTCCATCCAGTGGTGCTTGGCTATTTATTAGTGTAATTAACAACTCTAACCCTGTCCAATTGCACCAGTTTCGGTGCCGTGATAGAAATTCTAACACTATATATGTGGTAATGTAGACAAATTATATACACCGATAGTATAAACACTTATTTCCTTCAAATCAATCCCTCCTACACTACACTTTTATCCGTTTCCATGGAGAGAAAATAGACCGTTTCTAGGGAAATATCTCTGTTTTGATTAGAAACATTTTGTGAGCATTAGTTTAAGCATAACTTGCAATAATGGAATTATTCACTATTTCGATTTATGGCTTTACACCGCATAACTTTGCTCCGTTCGTTTTGGTTTTGAGGGAGGTTTTTTAGAATAATGAGTAGAGATACATATGTAGAAAAAATTAATTAGAGACCGTGCCCAGAGATTTTTGATCCCCCTACAAGGTGAGAAATGCTCTCCACAATTATTGTCGGAGTTCTGCCTGACCTTCAATAAAACCACTTCCATTTTATTCTCTTTTCTACTTGTTTACTTTTATTCTCACAAGAACAAAATGTAGACAGACATAGCCTCGTGGTTCATGATAGAATTGTAAAAGGCATACACGGGCACTTTCGCTATGCTATTTCCCACCCCGGATATGAACAAGTTGGAAAAATATGAGTATGTATATTTCCTGATAAACTAGTTACAATAAGAACCACAAAAATACATATGGATTCGGATAAAAGATCTATTGAATATTGGATAGTTGCTGTTAAACCAGATCAAATACTTTATGAAATGGGCAGAATCGCAGAAAATAGCGAGAAAAACTATTTCGATACGGCATCCAAAATGCCTATGCGAACTCAATTCATTATTTGTAATGTGTTAATAATGTTGGTGCTTTTTGATGTGAAATTACGGTTGAGTGCAACTTAAGTGAACAGGGGCTTCCGATAATGTTAGTACTTACTTCTGATGTGAAAGTCTCGGCATTATTACCTTTCACCTTGATAACAAAGTTAGGAAATTGATATTTCATCCGTCCCTATTTAATTGTCCATTACGATTTTACATATATTTTCAATGGCTTATAGTTCTTGACGTATATTGCTAAAAATATGTAATATAGATCTTGTTTGATAGAGCTCAATTTTTTCTTTAAGATAATGATTTCAAAAACATAATATACGTCAAGAGATATAAGCCGTTGAAAATAAAAGCAAAACCGTAGTGGACAATTAAATAGAAACGGAAGGAATATGAAAGTATGGTTGAGTGCAGTTTCTATTGGATAGGCCTCACGCACCTGTCGAGCATCTTCAAAGTCCAGACATTGTTATCATTAGCCTTGTAATGGAGTACTTTGATATGATCAAAATATGGTTGAGTGTAGTATCTTTTCAGATAGGCCTCTCCTGTCGAACATCTTCAAATTCCCGACTCCATTATCTTTAACATTACGTTACTATTAATACTTTGATATGAAAGTATGGTTGAGTGTAGCATCTTTTTCAGATACATCTCACCTATCGAGAATTTTCAAAGTTTTAACACTATGTTGTTAAACAATTTTTGACACTTGTTTGCTTGTAAATTCTGAGTCTGTACATTCTATTTGTTTCGTTAAAGTCAAGACTAGTTTGCTGGAAAAGGTTAAAAAAAAAAAAAAAAGTACCGAAAGAATGATGTGGGGTGCCTAATATCTTCCTCATGCATAACAGTAAATCCTTGGACTCAATCCCTGATTTTACAGACCAAAAACCAAAAGGAGTCATTTTCAAAACCAGATTTTTAAAATATAAGCTTATCATTTTTCTGAAGATATTTCCCTTCGGAAATGCCTTTGAGGGTGACTTAACACACCTGGCGACTTCATTTTTTCAAAAAAGTCACAGCTGTGAAACCCATTTTTATACACGTTACGAGGTGACAATCTCAACTCATATTTTCTAACCTGTCTAATTTTGCTTATTTATAACCCAACTCAACCCGACTATATTGTATAATGAGTTTATATGGGTTGGACCCATATAAACTCATTTTTACACAGGGAGAGTACATATAAATATAGTATTTTCATGCACTAATTGAACAAGGCTTGTAAAGTGCATCTAGATCGTCCGTTTCGACAATTAATGATTTAAATTTGGTTGTTATCTTTGACCGCTAAGAGTTAATTAATAGTTTAAATTTGTTATAACAAACATATTTAAACCATTGATTGTCGAGATAGATGGTCCGGATGCGCTCTAAATGGTGCCCCACAGAAAGCCACACTACAAGATTTCCATAGGTTCCTTGTCGTTCCAATATTCTTTTTAAGCTCTGAGGTGTAAATTTCGTAGTTTTGGAGGTTAATAGAAGACCAAAATGCAGGCAGTACAGTCCAATTCCCCCTCCTCTCTGTTATTTTTCCATATGGAGTTTTCACTAAGTTTTTGTAAAAAAACGTAGGCTATTTTACCATCTTATTCACACTATTTAACTAATAATTTGTCAACAATAACTTCTTTTCGTAAAAGCTTTTTTACTCACGTATCTATCTAACTTATTTATTATTGAAAACAACTTACATTTCCTAACTTATTCACCATCGAAAACAGCAAACGACTTAATTACAACAAATTTTTCTCAAAACTTATTCACTACCGGAAACGCCCCCAAACAGGGGTGTAAATTTCTCACATCCCGGCCGGGCTCGTCCAATGTTAGAAAATCTAGGCCCAGGCCCAGCCTACGTACGGTCCCTGCATATCCTGGCTAAGGGCTTGGGTTCGAGCTTAGGCTCGGGCTCGTCCATAAGGTTTTGTTTCCCGAATCCCTACAAAAAGAGTCTTGTACACATACTGTGTGGTTCCGTAGGTGTCCCAAAAACAAAAAAAAATAAAGTCTCTAGTCAATTCAATAAAACACGGATGACTGTTTTGTCATCCGTATTTTTTTGTTTGAAGTAATTTTTTAATCAAATTTTCTATTTGTTTTTTAAATTTTGAATGCATATAGCGTAATTCTATTCGAAAAGATGAAATCAAGAAAAAGATAGAAGAATTTAAAGGACGTTTTGAAACAAAGAAATGGAAGAACGAAAGTCGTATGGACTCACAAGAACTCTGTGGATAGAAGATATCCAAGTAATCAATTCTAGGATTCAATAATATTCCCAATTCAAAGTGATCCTTTTAATCTTTGTATTTCTTTTCAAAGATTAATAAAATTTTTGCCGTTTCAAAAAAATATTTCCAATTCGAAGTTTTTAGGTAACATGAATTTGAGTGATAGAATAATTCCTTCAGCATTCATTGGTTGATCATATCGTTAACTATTTCTTTTCTCTTTTTTGGTGCGAGGAACTTCTCATGCATCCACACCCACTGGTTTATGCAGAAGACAAAAAGTTTGTTAAAATCTTAAAAAAAATAAAAAAATATGAAAAAATATGCAAATTTATAAAGCATTTTTATCTCGAAAATATATCTCAAAATTGACAACCAAACAAATGCTTTGTTTTTACCAGTCTTCTTTTTCTTTTGTCTTTGTTAATTTGGTTACGAGAGGTCAATTTATAAAAAAAAAAAAAAAAACTTTTTCTTTTTGTTTTGCACTAATTATTTTGATAGAGAGAGGAAACTAAGGCCAGGGATTTGGTTTTTGTTTTTACTACTCGTAGTAATCAGTGAAGGACCGGTCCTCCTCTTTTTCCGTAAGTCTATTCCCCATTGTCTAGATGATTTCGTACGAAAATATTCCCATAAATTCAAGGGCTGCTCGCGGTCCGGTTCAGTTCGGATTTTTAAGAATTCGAGAACCGAACTGCTAGTTACGGTTTTTACAAAATGAAATCCGTGTCTGGACCAAAAGTCCTACGGTCCGGTTCTAATCCGATCCGTGACTCGCGGATCGGTTACGATTTTGTCCACGGATTTTTGCAAAAATAAAGGTCAAGCATATATCCCATAATAAAGGAAAGAAAGGTACATTCAGAATTAAGTTTATATAAAATAAATATCTCACGGTCCGGTTCGGTTAATCCACGGTTTCGTAATGAAAATCCGTGGACCGAACCGCGAATCACGGTTTTCTAATTTTTCAATCCGTGTCCGGACCATTAATCCACGGACAAAATCCAAAAGGTACGGATCGGTTCGGTCCGGACTGATTTCACGTTTCACCGATTTTTTTGAGCAGCCCTAATAAATTCTATTCACGGAGCTGCTTTACGGAGGCATTCAATCTCGACCGTCCAAAAGTTTAGACGGTCCAGATTAAAAACAATCTATTAACGCTAATAGATAATCCATTAACAGTAATAAATTATTTTCAACCTAGATAATTCAATCCATTTTTGGACTGTCAAGATTGAGCTCCGTAAATAAGTTTTTCTCTTGTTACAGAGATAAATAAAAAGCATAGATATTTGGTTCTTGGTCTTTACTAGCAATCAAGTAAGTAGAGAAAATAGAGTTTTGGTTCTTGGTATTTAGCAACCAAGTTAATGAATTCCTCCCTAGTACACTTTTGTCCGTTCCCGTGGAGAGAAGAGTTTCTAGCCTTCTAGGGGAAATATCCATTTTTTGTCTCTGTTTGAATAGGAAGTTTTTGTGAGCAAAGCATAACTCGCACGCTATCAGAACACGTATAACTTGTCAATAATGGATTTCAATAGATTTTATTCAGTGTTTTGGATCTATTCTTTTTAAGATAAAAATATATCGATTAGACACTTAATGATATCCGATCGAACCGATTTTTTACAGAGTTAATTATTTTACTTGACAAATTCTACGAAGTGAATGTTTCCGATAATCATAGTGATACCGAAGCAGGCCCTGCTTGGTCGGGATAGCAGAAACCCAACTAATTATAGACAACAAAACAACATTTCGGTATGGAGAATCAGATTAGGGTTAGAAATGCAAACGGTGATAAAAACAACTTTAATATCGATTGGCCAAGCTTCTCTTACAATAGACAACTCTGATAGACCGAGCAAAGGATAGATATTTGGTTCTTGGTCTTTAGCAATGAAGTAAGCAGAGAAAATAGTGTTTTGGTTCTTGGTATTTAGCAACCAAGTTAATGAATTCCTCCCTAGTACACTTTTGTCCGTTCCCCTGGAGAGAAAATAGAGTTTCTAGCCTTCTAGGGGAAATATCCATTTTTTTGTCTCTGTTTGAATAGAAAGTTTTTGTGAGCAAAGCATAACTCGCACGCTATCGGAACACGTATAACTTGTCAATAATAGGTTTCAATAGATTTTACTCAGTGTTTCGGATCTATTCTTTTCAAGACAAAAATATTTCAATTAGACACTTAATAATATCCGATCGAACCGATTTTTTACAGAGTTGATTATTTTACTTGACAAACTCTACGAAATGAAGTAATACAATAGTGCAACCCCTCTCTCTCTCTCTTCCCTCTGGTGACTTTTGGTCTTCAACCCTTCAGCTCCCGTCCAGGTCTCGCTGCCGCTTGGGGGGGGAGGCGCCGCCTCCTTCCCTCCTCCCCTCGGGCCTTTTCCTCCTCTTCTCTCCTCTCGTTGCAAGTGATTTCTGCCGTCTCTCTTCCCGGATGCCGCCATTTCTTCCTGGTTTCAGTCCGATCTTGGTCGCCGTTTTTGACCGCCGGCCTCTACTCTTGGGGGAGGCTGGTAGGCTTAACGGCGTGGTCTTGCGGCGACTGGTTTGGGTTGTTCCTCGTGGTTCTCCCACCGTGTAACATTCATGGATGTTGCCGGTTTGGCCTAACGGCAAGTGGAGAGGTACGGCGGGCTTTTCGGTTGGCTGGGGGACCTGAGCATCTGGATCTGCTCCAAGCTTGAACGGGTGACATCGTGGCGGAGAATCGTCGGTGGTCTGGGTTCTTGGCTCTCGGTATTCTTGGCCGTTTATGAGAATCGAAGCGCCGATTTCTCGGCGGCCTGGTTTGGGATTCGAGAGTGTAGAAACGGGCGGTGTGGTTTTTCGTCTCTGTGTCTGGTGGTTATGGTTTCTCGGCCAGGGCAGGCGCTGATGGTGGTGGATGGCTTGCAGGGGTGGTGGTCGGCATCTTGGGCTGCGGCGGCAGAGGTTGTGTGATGTGCTGGGTGAAGAGGAGTTTGGTTTGGGCCTGGCTCCTTTGGGCTGTGCCTGGCTAGATTGGTTTGAGCTCCAATGCTATATTTGGATTGTTAGGCCCTTGGGTTTTTTTTGTGCTATTAATGTCTGATCTGGGTTTTTGACCCACAGGTGTTCCGGGCTCTGCCCAATAGGTGTTTTGGGCTTGTCCCAATAGGTTTAATCCAATTTTGTATTGGATTTCCCTTCCCCCTCTCCCCAACTTGATGTACCATTATCAAGTTTCTTAATAAAATTTATTGCCTATCAAAAAAAAAACTCTACGAAATGAACGTTTCCGATAATCATAGTGAGACCGGAGCAGGCCCTGCTCGGTCAGGATAGCAGGTGCTGAGAGCCCTCAGTCCCTCACATGGTTAGTGGTCCTACCCCTCTCTCTCCCACGTTTAGATTCGTGCTTTGCTTGATTGTTCGGACTTCGACCTGTCCGGTAAGGTTGCGCAGTGCCCATGGCGAGAGAGCTCGGCGGTGCCCCCAAAACCTAAACAAGAAAATTGATGATGTAAACTGTAGTAGATTATAGAGTACCTGCTAGGCTGCCATGCATTTGTACTCAAGTTTTATTTATTGCATAGTGAAAACTAATCGAAGCTTTGAATCTTGATATTTTTAATTGCAAAAGTAATAATTACATTGGCATACTGTACTTATTTTATATACAGAGTCAAGTACGGAACCAGAATTTTACCCTAGTAGTGGCGAAATATATACTAAAAAACACTAGTGGTGGCAAGACTATATAAGTTGAGCATAATTTTTTTTTTACATATAATAATCGCATTTTCTAAAATTCTTGTCGTGGCGGTCGCCGCCACTAGACCCCCCTGATCCCATCCTTGAACCGAGCACAAGTATGGACAATATTCCATTGTAGAATGCTTATTAAACTAGGTCTAAATGCAGCACTCAATCTTTAATTAAGCAAAAACCCAACTAATTATAGACAACAAAACAACGTTTCGGTGTGGAGAATCAGATTAGGGTTAGAAATGCAAACAGTGATAAAACAACTTTAATATCAATTGGCCAAGCTTCTCTTACAATAGACAGCTCTGATGGACCGAGTAAAATATTAAGGCTCTGTTTGAAACTTGGGGATGAAAAGGGAGCGGAAGAGAAAATTTTAACTTTCCCTCTCATTTTCTTCTTAATCATTTCCTCTTCTTGTTCGTCTCAGTGCGCGTTAACCGCCGATAATTTCTCGACTCCAAACAATATGGTATGGCTTAATCTTCTCCCTTTCCCTTTGGGCATAAATAGAAAGTTAGAAAAACATCCCACACCCCAAAACCAGGCCAATATTCAGACCCTTAACTAGAAAATGGGCTCTAAGGCGGCAGCGAGTGCCCCAATCTTCATATCAAAGCTGCTCCGCCACCAAGCCCGCCACCAACGCCACCCCCTTCCCATCCAACTTGTGTTTGCCCGTCAAACATTCTGCACCGGTCCCGCGCCGCGCAAATCCACCAAACGCGATGACTTTGGTATCTCTAACTCAATCTCGTCCAACTAAGGCCTCATTCTTCTAAACTTGATTATTTTCTTCGTTTCATGTGTTTTGTTCGACTTTTCTGAATTTTTCTTAGATTCGAGTTTTTTTTTTTTGGGGATTGATCATGCGTCTCGACGAAAAGAGTCAAAAAAGTATAAAATTATAACCAAAAACCAAAAAAAATATCAAACAGCTGTCATGTTTGTGCAGTCTTATTTGAATTTTTTTAACATCGGTCCATATTTTTATACTTTTCCGCACGATTAACCCAAAAATTATGACGAAAAACTAAACAAAAAGTTACGAAAAAATAAAAAAATACCGAAATAAATTTCAAACTTATAAGTTTACAAGAACGCAACCTTACTTTCTTGCACAAACTTTTTTAAGACACATTGATGACCGAAAGATGAGACACAGGGTGGTGGTCGAGACCATGGCACCTACCAAACATTGATAAAATCTCACTAGATATAGATGCACATTTTCTTTAGGAATGTAAAATAGTACTCCGTATAATTATATCGTTTGACGCCTCAAAAGTGAAATAATTTTACAGCAGCCAATTCAATTTCGATGATTTTTTTTTTTATGGGCAAAAAGAATTTTATTAAAAATGGGGAAAAGAATAGGGAATCCAATAAAGAGTTGGAAGATACATCACAAGGGCAGAGCCCGAAACACCCCAAGGTTTCAATTTCGATGATTTTTCTATACTCCCTACAAATTAAATAGAGGAAAGTCCACTTTCACCCCCTGTGGTTATCATCATGTGCGGATACCCCCTTGTGGTTTAAAACTGACCAAATAACCTACCTATGGTTTTGAAAATGTGCGGATAGACCCCCTACCGTCATGTTTTCCATCCATATTAACGGAGGTGTATCTCACACATCTCTAGAATGTAATCTGAGTCATTCATAATGTATTAAATAAAGAATAGAGTATCTCTGTAAAAAATCATCTCGATCAGGCATCAATAACCCAGTGATCTAATTTTTAGAAAATTCAAATTTGAAATTTTAATTTCATAACAAAATCGATTTGACCATGAGCTTTTCATTTTTTGATTGACTTGAATTTTGGCATAGACGTAGTACTCGTCAAAATTTACAATATCAACAGTTTGGATTCAATTTTTGGTATACAGGATGGTGTGGTTAGATTTTAAAAAAAAAGAAGAATCAAGGGACGTGATGGGGATATAACGGTCTTTTAATGTTGTGTCCGTTAATATGGATGGAAAACATGACGGCAGGGGGTCTATCTGCACATTTTTAAAACCACAAGTAGGTTATGTGGTCAGTTTCAAACCACAAGGGGGGTATCCGCACATGGCGATAACCACAGGGGGTGAAAGTGGACTTTCCTCAATTAAATATTCCAGAAGTAGTTTTGTCTTTGCAAAATGGTTGGGTTCAAAATGGTTGGGTTCGGTAAGCAGGAAGTAAATGTGAAAATGGTATCAAAATGTAGGGTTGGTATCAAATTTTCAAAGAAGATCTTCAACAACATATCTCCATAATTTGAAGGTGAGAAATGAAAATCTTTTTTGACAATAATTTAAGGAGAGAACCAACTTAAAATTTGATGGGTACGTTACGGTCTATCACTACTTGCGTTAATTACAAACAACCGTTGCATTGAAGATTTTTTCACTGATGCAGGCCCGAACCCATTTTTGAGGAGCGGAGAGGTAGGGTCCTGCCGGGTCGATAAAGCGGAGAACGAATGCTATATGAGAGTGGATGTGCCAGGCGTTGCCGAGGCAGATATGAAAGTTTGGACGGAGTCCGGCTTCATTTACTTCCATGCTCAAGGCTCCGAGCTACCCGAATACAATTATCAAGGTCGGGTTTTCGGAGGGTCCATCAGTTTCGACAAAGACCGGTTTGATTCGGATGGAGTTAGGGCAGAGGTTAAGGATGGAGTTCTATGGTTGTTGGTCCCAAGGGTGAAGAATTAGATGTTTGGTTCGGGTAATTTCTTTCATTAGGTATATATAACAAATTATGTTGCAAACACATGCATAACAGTAAGTCTGTTTACACAAACTTTTTCTACACAGATCGTGCACAGAGATCATTGTGTGGGGCCTACTTTGGGTACCACACGAATCATACAATCCGTTCATTTGATGTAAAATATTTTTTCAAAGGACCCCACAAAAAATCAGGTCAATTCAATACCTATAGATCCTTGATCCAATAATTTAACTTTTCATTATCTTGAAATCTAAATGAAAAGTTAGATGATTAATCGAGCATCTATAGGTATCGGATTGAAATAATTTTTTGCGGGGGCCTTTGAAAAAATATTTTACATTTATGAACAGATTGAATTGTTTGTGTGAGACCCGGAGTGGACCCTACACAATAATTTGTGCACAATCTGTATGAAAAAGTCTGTGTGGCTAGCACTGTTGCATACATAAACATTGTAAATGTATAAAAATGTTTATATATTTGTACTATTTGAACGGCTTTGTTGATGCAGAGATGGAAATAGTTTGCTTCCTTGTAGGGGTCGAAACTTTTAGCCATGACATGTATCGACAATGAGAGAGAAATTTATACACGGCAGAGCATAATTTATTTACGGCTTTGCACAGTTTCGGCTGTTCATTTCAGCAATCAATAGTTGAGATCTGTCTTTTTAATTTTGACCGGTAACAAAT
Organism: Rhododendron mucronatum var. ripense; assembly: GCA_019656295.1. Lineage (NCBI taxonomy): Eukaryota > Viridiplantae > Streptophyta > Magnoliopsida > Ericales > Ericaceae > Rhododendron > Rhododendron mucronatum. The sequence continues at coordinate 210,644 of BPLT01000166.1, forward strand.
AATTTTTACTGGTCAGAATTGATTTTCAATCCTAACCGTTCAAAACACTTTTAAATCCACGCGATTGAGCGCCGTAATCTTTATTTATGATTTGCTCCGTAAAGAAGTTTTTCTCATCGACAAGACATTATGTTAACTGCATTCATTCATGCGTGAGGTCTCACGGTGTGTACATTTAATACAAGGGTGCTATGTGAGTATTGTGGGCTCAGCCTAGGGGCTCACCTATGGGTTGGTCGACTATTTTCATTCAAAAATCAAATTGATCGATGCAGAACCCCATTTGGGACCCCCCCAGGTTAGTCCCGAAGATGCTACCCCCAATGACGAAAATAACCCCGAAAGGGCAATTGAATCGAATGTGAACGCCTTTCAAACTCGAAAGAAACAAATGCACTTAGTGTTCGAGTCGGCTGGAAAACCAGGATATTCGGCAGGAAGCGACGTACGCTAGATGGTTATAACGCGCACCCCAATGAATATTAGTCGCACGCTGGTTTAGCACCTTTTCGAGATTGTACGCCTGAAATGACGAGGCCAGTCTTGTAAAGACAGTCACGTACGCTACACTAGTTTAGCACCTTTTCAAGATTGTACGCCTGAAATGACTGACCGCACGCTACACTAGTTTAGCACCTTTTCGAGATTGTACGCCTGAAATGACAGAGGCCAGTCTTGTAAAGACAGTCACGCACGCTACAACTGAGTCGGCGCACGCCACTACCGAACGCGCACCATTTTTGTGCGTAAATTGCTAATCCCCCCCCCCCCCCCCCCCCCCGACACACCCCCCCTCCCTGGCCCCACCTCCATTTCCGGGACTACCCCTCCCCGCGCTCTCTCTCTCTCTCTCTCTCTCTCTCTCTCTCTCTCTCTCCCTTTTCTTTCTTTACTGTTTGCTTCTTTTTTTTTTTTTGTCCTTTTCTTTCCGGTTTGGGCCTTTTTTTCATTTTATTTCCTTTTCTTTTTTTACAGTTTGAATTTTTTCTCTCTTTAATAATAGGTTCAAGTCTAATTCTAGGCTTTGTAAAGTAATTGAGAAAAAAAAAGTGTTTCAATTGATCATATTTATCCGACTGTTTTATTTTTCTTTTTTTTGTCCTTTATAGATTAAAAATATAGTTATGCAAAAAAGTGTTTCAATTTTCAATTCGTTTGAACCAGTGCAAAGATGTTATTTTTTTGATCATTTCATCCTAAATGGTCATAATAAATTTTTTGCTCCAAGGCCTTTCAATGAACACCTTAAGGGAGTTCTGAAACTAAATAATAAGTCTTAGAGTGCTCGTTGAAAGGCTGTAAAACAAAAAATTCATTAAGATTACAATTAGTGCTCAGGAACTAATTACGAAATGTATTTTGCAAACGACATACTAATCCAGAATACAAATGTTATATTTAGGATTATTTTTTTTTAACTATAGTATAATTTAATATATTTGTTAACCATTATTTAGCATAGATCCTCTTAACTGATTCAGTAGTATGTTGCTTCAAATCACGTTTCTACTCCATAGGATTGCAAATGGCTGGTTTCTATTTTTTTTTAACTAAAACGGAAACGTTTTAGGGGCTGCTGTGCCAATGAGGGGAGCAGAGCCCTTGGGTCCCCCTACTTTTTAATTTATTTTTTTATTTAATTAGTTATATCTTATTTATTTAATCCCTATAAATACACCATTTGTATATCTAAAAATATAATTCAAGAATTAAGTGCTTTAATTTGCAATTCAGTTAAATCAGAACAAAGATCATTTTTTTATTATTTTATTTTAAATGGTCATAATGAATTTTTTGGTTTAAGGTCTTTAAACAAATACCCTAAAACTCATTATTTAGTTTCAAGACTCTCTTAGGGTGTCCATTGAAAGGCCTTGAAGCAAAAAATTTATTACGACCATTTAGGATGAAATGATCAAAAAATAATATCTTTGTACTGGTTCAAACGGATTGAAAATTGAAACACTTATTTTCGTAACTATATTTTTTAATCTATAAAGGACAAAAAAATAAAAATAAAACAGTTGGATAAACATGATCAATTGAAACATTTTTTTTTTCTCTCAATTACTTTACAAAGCCTAGAATTAGACTTGAACCTTTTATTAAAGGAAAAAAAATTCAAACCGGAAAGAAAGAAAATGAAATAAAATGAAAAAGAAAACTAAACTGGAAAAAAAAAAAGAAAAAAAAGAAGAAGCAAACAGTCGGAAAAGAAAGAAAGAAAAGGGAGAGAGAGAGAGAGAGAGAGAGAGAGAGAGGGGGGGGGGGCGGGGTAATATTGGAAATGGGAGGTGGGGCCCGCGGGGGGGGTGTGTCAGGGGGGGGGTGGGAGTAGCAGCTCTCTTTTTGTGCTCCAGTGACAGCCTGTTTTCCTATAAAAGGAGGGCTTTGTCCAGTGCTTTGGAAGTTGGCAGAAAAGTCGGCTGATAAGTTCTCTGCAAAACAGAGCCAGTCACAGAGAAACGTCAAAAAGCCACCCCTGCAAAGGGGGTTGTCAGTAAGGTTAGGAGAGAGCAAGTGAGAGTCCTCTTCCTCTTCTATCTTGTAAACTAGAAAGCAACTTGCAACCCTAGAATTCTTGATAGCAAAAAGTAAAAAGACAGAAGGCATAACCTAACTCTTGTTTGGAAGTAAAATTCAAATCCCCGTGAACGCATTGAATCAAATCGAGTACCTTTAGCGATGCAAATTTATGGAAATTCGGAGTCCTCAAGTACAGGAATGAACTACACACCGATAAGGTTTAAATGCAAAACCGACCATAATACGAAAAAGAAAACGAGTGGAAATGAAATTTTAGAGCCCAAACAGCCTTTAAACAAGCTTCAATTCCATGGGCATATGGAAACCCCCACCACTTTCCAGTGACAAAACTAGATGTGTTGAAGTATTAGGTTTACAACTTAACATACAGAATCAAATCAGAAAGAGTACTCATCCCAGCATATACAGCATCCCTCCGACAATGTCTGAAGGATGAGAGAGTGATATTTTAACCAAACTCCACCATTTTGTATATAATCAGAAGCTACAGAAGTACCTGCAAGAAAGGCTTACAACAAATCAGAATAAAACCAAAGGACGCGAACAGATTGTGATGCTAATAAGTGCTACAATTGAAGGCATCAAGACCTTATCACTCGAGGAAAATAAACAAACTTCATTTAATTATGTCTCCTGGGTTCAAAATTTTAACACACTTCAATCTTCGGATCTAAACAACAGAGTTAAACTTCAATTTTTTTCTCGGATCACAAAGATTGGCAGGAAGAGAAGTTAGGAATGAAAGGAAACAACGGGGGAGAATCAATTCAAGTACCTGCTCTGAAAATTATGAACATAAGCAAATAATCTATTTACCACCATTGAAGCACAACCATATGAGTAGTAGTCGACGCCAAGAATACAAGATGGAAGAGAAATAAATACGATTATAGATGCTAAAAAAAAAACCAAACACAAGTCGGTCAACATGTGCAACAAATACATGAAATGGAATTTTCACAAAATATGCACATCTCTCTCCCATCCAATTACATTTCTAGAATTGCAGACAAAACAAAGGCACATGACACATTTTGAAAGATGACTAACATGCTTAAAATGGACGAGTTAAAGATATGTCACTGTATCTTCAAGTACCTTAGTCAGGCAAAGCAGTTCCTCTCTCGAGATTATTCTTGATCTCCAATGTGTATTTACCAAAGGCTCGCTCAATCTTCTTATTGAAATGCTCATTACGGTCATTGATCGAGTCAATATCTTTCTCATCACGGAACCTCCTCCTCCGGCTGAATGAGTTGCGCTTCTCATCTCTCTCCTTGAGCTCCTTCACCATCTTTTCTATCTTGTCATCTGAAGTTTTCGGGGCCTGTCAAATAGGTGTAAACAATGAGTTTTACTCAAGTTTCCTTGTATTGAGCCCGAGTTGGCCCAAAAGACTTCCACAGTTAATTGGTTACCTTTCCATATTGAAGGCTTGAAGCTTCTCTGTAGAATTCTGGATCAGCTTCTTTCATTCTATTGTACTCTTCAATGTCAATCTCAACATTCTTTGTCCTTTTCTTGTAAGCATTGTACAATGTTTTCTGATTAAAAACTGTTCAAGAAAGAGGGTAAAATGTCAATTTCACTATCACACCATATTTATTTCTTTCCTCCCCAGAGCATTATTCCGAAGTATGCAACAAAAAGGAGGAAAACATGATATGATCACACACAAGCAAGTAAGAAATCGAGGAAGGAGGTGGGAAACGTTAATAAAACTTCTCTTTATGGTGGAGAGAAGAAAAATTGTTCTCGAATCTCAACAAAGCTTTCTCCAGCATTACAAGAGCAAAATGCAGATTGCGGGAAATATCTGCAATCACACATGTTCTTGGAAAGATATTTCCAACATGACACTTATCTTCCAAGAGACACAGTTAACGACAGCACTAGCACAAGTAGATTAGTAAATCAAAGCTTGTGAAGTTCAGGGTAGAAGACTATTCTGTTCAGATGCAAATAAATATCCAAGGAAAGGAATTATGTATGCCTCACAAAGTGAAACGTATTCAGATACACAAAAAGGAAGAAAAACCATACCATCCCAGCCATATGGAGCAGGCTCTTTTTCCCATTTCTTGTACTTAGCCTCTGCCATCTCTTCTGTGTCTAACATATATGCTTTAGTCATATCCAAACCATTAGCATCCAAAAGCTTGCCAATTTTTTTCTTCCTCTCCTCAATCCACTTCTCTTTAGAGACACCCCTAGACTCTGTTGGACCTTCCATCCTTTTCTTTTCCGCCACCATGGCCATTTGATTGGCTTTTCTTGCCTCATTCTGCGTAAGTGTAGACCCCACAATGGGATAGAAACATGGTAAGTGACCAAGCATAAAAATAACCTGACAACTGAAATAGAAGTCAACATGTTGTTCATAAAAAATAGAATTTGCCATCAAAATTGGGAAACAGAGAGATGGTTATGTATCAACTATGACTGATCATTACCAGTTTTAGCTTCAACTCAAACAATTTTTTCTGTCTCCCGGAGAGTTTAGAGAAATCAACTTCCGCATTCTTTTCAACAACATTGTCACTGTCCCCATTCGGATGATCTTCAAGATCATCTATTTCATCATGCAGATCTTCAGCCTGATCAGAAAATGTAGCTCGACTTACTTCTGAAAAAGTGTAGACAATATAATTAGGAAAGTTAAGAGATAAACAGCCAAGATGTATAAGCATTGATTGAGTTAAGAATCCTAGAATAACTTTATTTCAAAATACAGTTAACTCTTGTCTTTACTCTCAGTTTAACACCTAGAAACTAAAGATCTCAGGCTGTCTGGGTTGTGATAAGAAGGGGAACGTAGTTGCAAAGAGTACGGACTGAGTCATTCATCTCCATACTGAATGAGATACAATATCATTGTGAACAAATAAATGACACAGTAAGAAAACAACGAAGGAAAAAAACTCTCAGAAAAGAGTTATCCAACGTTAAATTTATGAATGTAAGAATGTTTTTAGGAATCTGTCAAACAAAGAGACCACAAAAAATAACTTGCCTTGTTCTTTTGCATCATTCCGCGCGTTTGCTTCAGCAATTATTTTAAAGCAATAATCATTACATTCATGATAAGGGTTTGATGCATTTCTGCAATTTGGATGCGCTCTTCCTTCTTCAGTCATTATATGCTCTATACTGCTTGGATTGCCTGAAGAAAGTAAGAAATATGTGAACATTTGTTTGGATTTGATTAAACCTTCCCCAGCCTGGTTTGCTCCCAGCTTCCCACTAGTTGATTAGTATTTTAGAATATAAGTGGAGATATTCATGAGAACGTACAAGTAAATATATATTCACACAGAATAAGTTGAAGTTGAAAAGTAGCGCCCTTCAAAATTATGGACATAGTAACAAAATCGTTCAACAAGTTACTAAAAAAAGCCATAAGGTACATCAATACCTAGTTATTTGTTTCATAGCATTTAAGTTCTCTAGCTAAAGTAAAAATACAATCCCTCCTAAAGTAACTAATGAAAATTGTAATCCAACAAATGAAGATCGAATGTTCCCAATATAACTCATGAATTTATAATGCTACATTATCATGCAGGGAAATTATGGGATCCCAACCCAAATCATGATTCCAGAAACCCTTTTGATGTGGTCTAGCAATGCACACTCTTTACTTCAACTGAAAAAATTACGTGCAACAGTTTTGAGCAGCCTCAAGTACTATTATTTTGCAAGGTAATGAGGTAGAGAGTTTGTTTAATGTAGTTGAACAATCTAATCATCTGATCAGAACCATATTTTCCAAGGCTGAAATATAACAATAAACTTCGGTTTGGCTACGTACTCATGTTCTTAGATATGTTCATAGCTTTGGTTTGCGTCATAACAAAGACTAAGGCCCTGTTTGATAGCAGAGTTCAACCATGGGATTGGATAACTAAAGTGGAGGTCTCCTCAAAATTCTTGTTTGTTTTGGTTTTGATGGGTGGGATTGCTAATCCTTTAGGACTATGAATCCCCCCTTTTCACCGGATTAGCCATCCCAAGGGGGAGGCGTTACTAATAATCCCATCCAGTGGGTTTGGAACAAGAAAGACAAAAATGACCTCATCTTCACCGGAAAAATGGATCCCCCGGCCATTTTTCACTTCTCTATTTAAAAACCCTAAAAAATGGAAATCCAACCAAATCAAAAAATTTGAACCTCAGTCACCGGATTGTGTGACAATCGAAGTCGCCGGAGCAATTAATTGGTGTGATAGATGTTTGAGATTGAGAACATGCAGAGCTTGTCAGAATCAACTTCTTCCAATTTTCTTCTTCCTCTTTTTTTCTTCTGGTTGTCAATGGATCTTGAGAGAGAGAGAGAGTAGCTGTTCTCGGCTGTGACCTCAGAAGAGATAGCGATGAAAGAGATCGATATTAGAGCATCCCCAATGGGGGATGGAAACTAGGTTCTATACTTAAAATACAACCTGGATGCAAAAAAAACCCCTCCAATGGGGATGTAAAATGGAACAAATCAGGTGGTAAAATAGCAGAGATGGAAAAGGAGATGGATATTTCCATCCCCATTTGAATACAGCTATAATTGACAGCTCATCACCCCAACTGATTTCACCAGAATTTTGGACAGCCGGAGTTACCTGATTTCGTCGGAAAGACGCCGGAATCTGCAAGAACATGCCGGAATCCGCAAGAACATGCCGGAAGGTCGCTGGAAACTAATTTGAGAGAGGGATTGGATTGTAGTCGCCGTCCAAAACCCTCATCGCCGTCCGAAACCCTCGTCGCCGTCGAAACCCTCGTCGTCGCTTCCGAGTCTTTCAGGTGGAGGCTGGGTCAATTAGTGCCACAGTAAAGCCTCCTTGAAGCAAGGATGGTAAAGCCTCCTAGAATTGACTTAGGTTGAAAGAGAGAGAGAGATAGAGAGAGAGAGAGAGAGAGAAGGATCTGGTTCTCCTAGTTCTGCAATTTTTGTTCGTAGAGAGAGAGAGAGAGAGAGAGAGAGAGAAGAGTAAAGAGTAAAGTTGGGGATAAGCCAACGGGTCTTTTGATCTCAGCCAACGGGTCTTTTGATCCGACCGTTGGCTGGGTTTTTTTTTATTATTATTATAAGGATTTTGATGGGTTTTTTTTTCCTACCTATAAATGTGTGTTTTTTACAGGATTTTACACAACCAAAATTTTCTCCATTCTCCATGAACACACTCAAAAAAAAATAGTGTATCAATTATGGCAGAGGGAAGTCGTAGTGCGAGAGGAAAATTATTCAACTCCAATCAAGATGAAGCAATTTGTTATGCTTACTTGTGCGTTAGTCAAGACCCGATTGTCAGTACCAACCAAGCACGATCTAAATTATGGAATCGGGCTGCAAAAAAATACACCGAATTCACAGGAAGAAGTAAATGGTGTAATTGAAGGTAAAAAAAAAAATGGGACGGAAGTATTTTTTTTTTTCAGAATTTTTTTTTTAAAGTTCTCGATTACCGGATACCAAAATTATTTTTGGACGGAAGTAGTACGTTGAGAAAGTTGAAGAAAATTAAGGAGGACGGAAAGTTAGTTAATTATCCGCCCCTTTTTTACATCTCACCATTGGAAATGAGTGGATTCTATTTTACATCTAACTAACTTTTAACCATTTTTTTCATCTATTATAACTATCCATCCGGATGTATTTTACATCACCATTGGGGATGCTCTTATCAAGGCTAAAACAAATTATCTAGTGCTTCTATTACCCATAGCTTTTCTTATTCCAACAGCAAATTAGATGCAATCCAACGGCTCCTATTATTCCAACAGTAAAAAAAAATACTCCTGGTAAAACCATCCTATTATTCCAACAATAAAAAAAATAGTTAAAACCATAAAAATCGTGGTTTCAAATAGAAGAGAACGCAAAAATAAAAGGAAAGTAATGAAAATGGCGTTCTTATTGTATTGTAAGGGTAAAATTGGAAACAAGTAATTTAATCATATCCTATCCTATCCTAGCCAAAACAAACACGTTATTAATAACCCTACAATCTAATCCTGCGCAAAACAAACATGAATAAATTATTCATCCCCTCATTAGTAATCCCACCTCACTACCAATCCCAATCCTAATCCCATCTCATTACGAATCCCACGAAAACAAAATCTGCTATCAAACACGCCCTAAAAGTAAAATTGCTTGTAAGGACGTACTAGCAAGGGGCATTAGTTATGCCCCCTTGTAAGGACGTGGGCCCAGGGCTAAGCCCTTGTTTGGGAAGCCAAATGGCTGGGTATTATTTAGTCCCCGGCTCCAGCAATACCGGCCAAGGGGGCATCCAGGGGTATTAATTATGGATGGGGTTTGAGGTGGTATTAAGTTATACCCCCCAATCCCCTTAAAATTGGACAATTTCACCCCTCTTTATCCTCCTTCCCCAAACCCCTATTTGCTGGGTTTTTTTGGTTTAGCAGGAAAACAAAAAGAAGAAGAACAGAAAATCGGAGAGAGAGAAGATGAAGTTTTCCAAATTTTTAAAAAATATGGTTAAAAAATTAAGTGTTCCAAATTTTAATCCGTTTGAACGGGTGGAAAGATTTTAATTTTCTGATCATTTTATCCTAAATGGTCATAATTCAATTTTGACTCTAGCGCTCTCGTTGATTAGTCCTAAGAAAGTTGTAGAATCAAATATCTTTTAGGGCTAATCAACGAGAGTCATAGAGTCAAAATTTAATAATGATCATTTAGGATAAAATGATCAGAAAACTAAAATCTTTCCACCCGTTCAAACGGATTGAAATTTGGAACACTTAATTTTTTAAAAAAAATTGAATTTTATAAAAAAAAAATTGTTTAATAATAATACTAAATTCGTTAATTTGTTAGTAGAATACTTGTGAAAGAATAATTAAATTTGCAATTATATATAAAACATAATACATAATGAATTTAGAGACTGCACAAGGGTAAAAGGGTCATTTAACAAATTTTTACATCATCCACCCTTCCTTATACCCCCTATTAATCCTTCATCCAAACGAAGTACTATTTAATCCCCCCTCCATAAACATCACATCAATGTGGGTCCTCCCTTATTAACTAATACCCCTACTATCTTATCCCCCCTTATTAACTAATACCCCCAATTCTTATCCCGCATCCAAACGGGCCGTATAAGAAAAAAGATGCACAAGATCCATAAAATCACAGAATGGAAAAACTCTATCCACTAGAACTCAACTCCGAACAGGAAGCAAGATTCTGCTTCAGTATATCGAAAGCCAGAAATCACCACAAACCAAAACTACTCTTTCTCAAATCACGGAGAGAGAGAGAGAGAGAGAGAGAGAGAGAGAGGGGACAATAAAACAGAGAATCTGATAGAAAAATAAAATAATCAATATGAAGTCAAAATCGTATGTGCATACATTGCACCCGCACAGAGACACAGACGCGCATGCGCTTCGCGCACACAGTCAGAGAGAGAGGGAGAGAGAGCAGTTGTCATCCGATTGAACTGACTGATTCCAAAATCAGAACTTTCTAAGAGTAACAATTAAATGGTGCAGGGACTACGATTCCCATAAGACAGAAGGGGAATAAGAAAGTCCAGTTCACCTTTATACCATGCTTGTCAACCCTGCCTCCGGATTTACTCCAACCGTCTCAAGGCAACCTTTCGATAGTCCAATCAATATCATTCTCCATTTTGCTTTTTTCCCCCAGTCATAAGATTAATCACCCTTAGATCAATGCAATGGAGAGGTTCATTACACAACCAAGATATTATCATTTCAAATGACAAGGCCAATAATCTAGCAGAAGTCTCAAGTTTCTAAACTAGGCATGAAAGTTTATGCTGCATATTTTAATTAAAAACTACGGGGCGGTTCCGGGGACCCCTCAAAAAACCTCTAAACTAGGCATGAAAGTTTATGCTGATTGAATTTTGATGATCCGAGCAGGGCAATTCTAGGAACCCCTAAAAAAACCCCCAAATCTTAATCTCATAGTTCCCGATCAAATTTTGATGATCCGAGCCGCTCAATGTGTTCAAAATGTGATTTTAAGGGTACCCGCGAGAAATTAGCAAAAAAAATAACCGGGAATGGCTTGATTTGAGCAATTTTGTATTGAAGTTCAATAAAAAGCTGTTTGGATGAAGCCGTTCCCATTCTTTCTTTTTTTTTGCTGATTTCTCGCGGATACCTTAAAATCACCTTCTGATTACATTGAGCGGCTCGGATCATCAAAATTCAATCGGAAACTGGGGGGGGAAGTAGAGGCTTTTTTAGGGGTTCCCGAAACCGCCCCGAAAAAACTAAGACCTCAAATGACAAGTAAATCAATAATCAAGTTTCTAAACCAGGCATACGAGTTAATACTGCATATTTTAATTAAGGTTTGCAAACATAAGCACAAAAAGTTTATAAAGTGTCACATATATACTTATACAATTGAACCTGACACGCTTTCATCTTTCGAATGTTTTGGCCAAGAGCCAATGGCATCAGCGGGTGCACTTAGGTGCTAGGACTAAGGAGCTCTGTTCTAAAAATCGGGCTATGTGGCTGACTAGTCAACACCAATATAAAAATCGGCTTGGGGGCCAACTAGCGCCCCTCTTCCGCCTGACAAGCACCTATCGACTTTTACAACACTAGTAAGGAGGTCAGAAGATTAACTCCACTAAGGTGCTAATCTAACTATTCTAACCAGTGATTGAAAAAGCGCGCCTAGGCAAGGCGAGGTGTGAGGCAAGCCTGTGACGCCTCACAGGTGTAAGGCGAGGCGAGGTTGCGTGAGGTGGGCGGCTAGTCTCGCTTCGAGTCGCCTAGGCATGAGGCGTGAAAAAGTGGCGCCTAGGCGTCCTTAGGGAAAAACAAAACTATTAAAACACAAATCTGCCTCTACTCAATCAAAAATCTCTCGTCTCTCCTTTGGGCGTAACATCTCTCTCTCTCTCTCTGTCTCTCTCTGTGGGTCAGTCAGCTGCACTCTGCAGCTGCTGCTAGTGCTGGCTCAGCTGATTAATAAATAATAATATATACGATATATATATATAATATACAGTATATGTTGATTAATAATTTAGTGTTAATGATTAATAATTTAATATTATACAGTAGTAACTAGTAACAGTAATGAATCAAAAATCTTATGATTAATCAGTTTGTTGTTTGTATATATTAATACTAGTGTTGTTGATCATATTTTATCTCCTTTGTTTGTGTATATATTGTAGATGTCGAATAGAACCGATCCTATGAGCGTATTTACTATAATTTCGTATGTTTGCTGTGTTGGATTGTTGGTTATTATGCAATATGGTGATGTTTATTCTTGTTTTGATGGTAGGAGTGAATATTGGTCATTTATGTAGTTTTTTTTTTTTTTTTTTTTTGTAAACGCTCGCCTCGCCTCGCTGAGAGCTTTGTTGCCTCGCGTATTTAAATCACTTATTCTAACAATACTAATACCTTTCGCCGAGCAAATAAAAAAAAAAAACTTTCGAATATTTTGCATCCAAGGATCGTTGGCAATCCTGGAAAAAAAAAAAGGTCCAAGTCACTTTCCAACGAAGTATTTTCTGTGACCCGAATAGATAATTACGATAATCGAATACCCTAACCAGAAAAAAACCCTCGTATCCACAAATTAAGCAAACAAAAAAACACACAGGGCTGCTTATAAAACACTCAAGGATCGTTGGCAATCCCGGAAAGAAAAAAGGGTCCGAGTAACTCTCCTACGAAGTATTTTCCGTGACTTGAAAAGACAATTATGATAATAGAATACCCTAACCAGAAAAAAGCCCTAGTATCCGCAAACTAAGTAAGCAAAAAAACACGTAAGGCCGCTTACGAAACAACCACAACACACCAAAGGCCCCAACTTCCCCTAGCAATCCAGATACACCAAAGCCCTAGTTTATTCAACAAAGAAGGTATAAGAAACCGTAATTTAGCAATCAAAGATAGAAAAATATTCAACACAGCTCCTAATTCATGATGAAAAGCCCTAATTTGAAGCTGCCATTTTCGATATAGGATCCAATCCGAAGCCCTAATTTCACACACAGAGAGAGAGAGAGAGGAACCTTGGTGGTGCGGTGCGGTGGTGAGTGGTGGACGGTGGACGCTGCAGTGCAGTGGTTGTTCGCGGGGGAGGGGGAGAGAGTTCGCCGACTAGCGTGTATACCCGCAGGACTTTTTGTCCCGTTTCGAATAGGGTACGCCGCACCGCAGGATTTCGGACAACCTTTCAAATTCTTCCTGTTTTTCTTTTTCTTTTTTGTGGCGATTTGTTTTATAATTTTGAGGGAAAATTTCATGTAGGCACCTGACCTTTCATACAAATCACACATAAGCACCTGACATTTCTTAAATTTCATATAAACACCTGAACTTTCTAAAAATTCATCAATTCAACACCTGACATTTATTAAATTTCATATAAACACCAAAACTTTCTAAAAACTCATCAATTTAACATCTGACATTTATTAAATTTCATATAAACACATGAGCTTTCTAAAAACTCATCAATTCAACATCTACCATCATCATTTCGTCTAAAACCAAACAGGAAAAAAGTTAAGTGCTCCAATTTTTTATTTGTTTGAACCAGTGCGAAGATCTTATTTTTCTGATCATTTTATTTAAAGAATCATAATTAATTTTTTACTCTAAAGCTCTTGTTAGTCTGTCTTAAGAAAGTCATAGAATCAAATATCTCTTAGGTCTAACTAACGAAAGTCTTAGAGTCAAAAATTAATTATGATTTTTTAGGATAAAATGACCAGAGAAATAAGATTTTTGCACCGGTTTAAACGGATTGAAAATTAGAGCAATTATTTTTTAACCATATTTTTTAATATATATAAACGATCTATACATGGTTGAAAAATTAATTATTCTAATTTTCAATTCGTTTGAACCGATATGAAGATCTTATTTCTTTGATCATTTTATTTGGCTCTCGTTAGTTGACCCTAAGAAATATTTGATTCTACGACTTTCTTAGGGCTGACTAACGAGAGTTTTAGAGTCAAAAATTAATTATTTTTTAAGATAAAATAATCAGAAAAATAAGATCTTCACACCGGTTTAAACAGATTGAAAATTGGAACACTTAATTTTTTTAACCATATATTTTTAATATATAAATGATCTATACATGGTTGAAAAATTAATTACTCCAATTTTCAATCCGTTTAAACCAGTGCGAAGATCTTATTTTTCTGATCATTTTATTCTAAAGAATCATAATTAATTTTTGATTCTAAGGCTTTCGTTAGTTGCCCTAAGAGATATTTGATTATACTTCTTTCTTAATGCTAACTAATGAGAGCTTTAGAGTCAAAAATTAATTATGATTCTTTAGGATAAAATAATCAGAAAAATAAGATCTTAGCACTGTTTCAAACAAATAAAAAATCGAAGCACTTAATTTTTTTTTCCGTTTGGTTTTAGACGAAATGGTGATGGCATATGTTGAATTGATGAGTTTTTAGAAAACTCAGGTGTTTATATGAAATTTAATAAAGGTCAGGTGTTGAATTGATGAGTTTTTAGAAAGTTCAGGTGTTTATATGAAATTTAAGAAAGATCAGGTATTTATGTGTGATTTGTGTGAAAGGTCGGGTGCCTACGTGAAATTTTCCCTAATTTTGAAAAGAGTTTGAAATCGGTTTCTTCGCCTCGTTTACAAAACAAAACGAGCCGATCTCAAGCCAGGACAAACTTAGCTCAAGTCTGCTCGCGAGCCCTTACTTGCGCCGGGTATATATACTTAAGTTTAAATTTACGGTTCTTATGTTTTCATAATTTGAGCGTGTTCTACTTACACCCTATTCCGCTTTCTCCCAAAACGTAATTTCAAATTTAAATGTAACGAAAATGAAAAATAATTTTTTAATTTTTTTTGTGCCTTTTAAAAGATCTCAATGAGATCTATCAAATAAGATCCATATTGATAGAAAAAAATTTTACGTCAACACATGATTTTTGACCTTGAAATTATCTTTTTTTCCTAAAACTTTCTTTTTTTAAAAGTGGAACGCCACCTAATTACACTAATTATAATAAGTACGAATTTTTTCAAATAATTACTTAGTACTTATTTTATCAAATAATTACTTAAAAATACTCCTAAGAACATTTCCACCTCTTACTCAAATTTTTATTCAAATTTGAGTAAAAACTTCATTTGATACTCTCTCCGTCCCACTTTATTGTGCATGTTTCTTTTTTGGCACCCCACAAAAAATATTCTATATCTCAAAATCTATGATGTTTTTTACAATTTTAGAAACTTTGGTTAAAAAAATTAATTGAAATCTACTAAACATGATCCATATTGAATATGTAAAATATCATAAATCAAGAGATATTGACAATTTTGTTAGACGTTCAAAAAAGAAAACAGTCACAACAAAATGGAACGGAGAGAGTATGAACTAATCCATGGGCAAATGCAAATATAAGCATAAATTTGGGTAAAGGTTTCATTAATTGCATAATTGTAAATTTGAGGAGAAGAAAATAGCTTTCAAAATTTGAGCAAGAATTTGATTGAAACCAAATTTGGTAAAAATTTTGAGTAAATTTGGTATGAGTTTGAGTAAAGACTTGAGTAGTGTTTTGGGCGATTTTTAGGCCCCGTTCGGCTAAATAAGTCAAATGGCTTATTTTTTGTCTTCATTCAAATTTTTTTTGTATTTGTTAGTTTGTCGTTAATTTTTGGGGGATTATTGCATCATCATGACGAGAGGAATTTAAAAAGTAAAAAATTATGATTGAAATCAAATTTTTTTGAATAAAGACGAAAAAATTGGCTTATTGGCTTATTTTCGTCTTTATTCAAAAAAAATTGATTTCGATCATAATTTTTTACTTTTTAGATTCCTCTCGTTACGACGATGCAATAATTTTTCAAAAATTAACAACAAACTAACAAATACGAAAAAAATTTGAATAAAGACAAAAAAATAACCACTTGACTTATTTAGCCGAACGGGATTATTTAAATTTGAGTAAAGGGTGGGATTGCTGTCTTAACATCTCCAATAGCGTAGGCAAAATGTCTAGAAAAAGTGGCATTTATCTACTTTAGCTAGCTACTCAACATATGGGTAGCCAATGCCAAAAAAAAAAAAAACATATGGGTACCCAATGGCCTAGGCTTCCGAAACGGCATATGTACCAAATTCTACCCCATCACCCTTTCTCTCTCTCCTCTTTCCTCTCGGTCCGAAAAAACCCAGGAACCATATATAGAGGAAATACAAATCCAGAAACCTCAAATACTACAAAGAAAATTGTGGGGGCGTGAAAATCCGGCTTCGACGTTCTTCCATGATTTGATCCGTAGCATAGCTCTTGTTTAATTCCATCGTTGGAACAGTACATCATACCTGCAAACCGGAGGGGGGTTCTTCCGGGTAGAGCCTCCGACGAGCTAGTTAGTACCCGGGAAAGATAAATTGAGACATAAAGCAGAGAATATAAGCCGTTTATGTAGGAGAGGAGAGTTGTGTACCTTAGGTGAGGGGGAGAGTCTTGCTTATATAGAGAAAAGTGAATGAAACTTAATGATTAAGTAAAGACTATTCGTAGAAAGTTTCTATAAATAGAAAGTTAGGAGACTTAAGGAGTAAGTTAGGTAGAAAGTGCAAATGAAGCTTCTAGAAACTTCTAGAAGGTCACAACTTGCCACGTCCACGTACCGAGTAATAGCAGTACGTTCCGAGCAATAGCGAGCGACCGTATATTTTACCGAACGATAAAGATGTCTGTTGAGCTAGTGAAGTACTCCGAACAACAAAAAGAACCTTCAAGCGGTCAAAGAGCTGCCGAGCGATGAGAAGAATTGCCGAACGACAATAATAACCGCCGAACGTACTTTAAGACAAATGTTCGGCCAATACTTGTGGGATAATACTTTTCTTGTTGAAATCGTTCGGTTGTATTGATGTGGTTTTGGCACAATAGTAAATAAAAGTCCCAAAAATAGGAACAAATATAACACCTTACGGTCCTTCCGAGATATGATAGTACCCCACTTAAACCTTATGAACTGAGGGAAATTTCGGCCCCCTGCAAAAATACAAAGAGAGAAGTTAAAATCCAGCCAAATTTATACACATTCACACAAATTCATATCTGCACACTCAGAAATTGAATCTGCCAAGCATAAATTGAAACCCACATATTAACGTGTATATATATATAAACCACTAAAAATTCAATTAACCCACCGGGAAATCCGCCGGGAAGCTGAAACAAGCTCGCTGGAGAAGACGACCAATACTCGTCGGGGTTGGCCTCGATCTGTACTCGTCGGAGTCGGCGCTGATCTGTTTTGGGTGAAATCTGTTCACATCTGAGAGAGAGAGAGAGAGGGGCCCAGCGAGGCTTCCGTACGTCGCTGGGGGTGGCAAGGAGTTGGAGCGAGGGGGAAAAGTGGCGAGCTGCAGGCGAGGCTGTTGGAAACCCGGAAACACGATTTTCGCTCGGCGCTTTGACCTCCTCGGAGCTTCCCCGAACCTATTGGAGATGCTCTAAAACCCCCAAATCAAATCATCGCACCCGTTGCCGATCTCACCGCCCCAAATCAACGCACCCGTTGCCGATCTTCGTCCGCCATTCACCGATCTTCCTCCACCTTGTCAGCACGGGTAATTTCTCTCTCTCTCTCTCTCTCTCTCTCTCTCTCTCTCGAGCTATTTCTTATGAATGTACGCTGCTTACACTGACTGACTATTCCAGTTTATGATTCCGGAACGCATTAGCTTCAGAGGTTCAGTACTTATAGTTTCTGGTTTGTTTGTTTGTGTTTTTGCAAACCTAGTTGCTGGACCTGTTGTGGGAATTCACCAAGTTTTGCACTACCAGGCTGCATTAGTTCCCCTCCCGTGAGTACGTTTCGAATAATCCAAATAGAGGAACTCACCAAATGTGGGAAAGTTTGAAAATCTGCCAGTTAGGGTTCTCAGAGTTTAGATGAGAGGATTATTGATGGAATATGGCATAGCTGTCTATGGTTTCTGGTTTCCATTTTGACGAAGTTAGTTGCTGGCCTTTTGTGGGAATTCCCCTAGTTTTCCCTTACTTTGCTGGATCAAATTCAGTTCCCTTCCCCCAGAACCTTTCGAAAAATCCCAATAGTGGAATTAACCAAGTGTGGGAAAGCTTAAAACTCCACAAGTTGGGATTCTCAGAGTTTGATGTGAGGATTTTTTGCTGGATATGTACCTTTCCCAGCTTAAGTTGTATGGTCTAAGAAAAATCCATATTGAGGAATTTAATCATTGGATTTTCCTTTTATTAATTCAATCCAGATCCAAAATTTTAGGCCATCACAAACCTACCCGATTTCATGGATATTTTGTGTCAAAAGTCAAAACATCAAGTACATACTATTAGACATGGATTTCAATTCAGTCGACAATTGGACCTTTGTATTGAAAGCTTAACTACTTTTAAAATGCAATGGCCATGCACGCTGCTACTTGAGCTGTTACTACTTGAGCCCTGATGTTGAAACGAAGTAATAGTGCATGATCTTGTAAAGGAAACATATTTATGCAATTCTCATTTCTCCAACCGTTTTATTTGGTATCCATACTATGTCACACAGTTATTCTTTCTCCTTAACTCACACTGCTTGTTTTGTTTATGAATTTGTTTCTTGGAGAACTCTGATTTGTGTTCCTTTGCTTGTTTAGTTGGTTGGGAGTTCATATTTGTTTGTTGCTTTTTTGAGTTTGTTTATCCTTGGAACTTAAGCACTACTCTCTTTGGTTGTTATCCTTGGGGTTTCTGCATCTTCATTGTAGCCTAATTCCTTTAATGTTCGTGCTTGAAAATTGGTCTTCGCTTCCTTCCTTTCGGTGTACTTTGAGCAAGGCTATTAGCTTTCACACATGCTATGCTTTAGTATTGCAAATTGTTCAGCTGAATATAATAGTGGTGTAGGTTCTGAGTCATGCGAAGCAACCTATCCATGAAATTGACAGTAATGTTGCCTCTCGCAGATTCTAATGTACATGAGAGCCTTGTGCTTATGACATTGACTAATAGAGATGTTGATAACTTCCTGAAAAGACTCCAATAATTTAATGCAGTCCGTATACCATGTGTCACATTGTATAGTTCAAACTATCTTTCTCCATTTTTCCCTTCAAATAATTGATTTCGTCACTTTTAAAGTATCTTATTCACTTGCAGGAGGTACCACAATCATTATTTAATGAATGGTGCTTCTGCTTCTGGTGGCATAAAGTCAGCATTCTCCTACTGTGTACAACAAGTGCGAAATTATGACTACCATCATTACCTCTGCCTCCTCGAACTTCCCCCAAGCATGCGAAAGGCTGCATTTGCTCTCCGCGCTTTCAACGTTGAAACAGCAAGAGCTATGGACGTTGCTTCTGATCCCAAAATTGGCCTTATGCGCCTACTCTGGTGGCGAGAAGCCATAGACAAGATATTTGCCCACAAATTAATTGAGCATCCAACAGCTCTGGCCCTTTCATCAATAATATCAGAGCACAAAACCAGCAAAAGCTGGCTGAAGCGGTCAGTTGAAGCGCGGATCAACGATGCACAAAGAGAGGTTAACGAAATCCCAGAAACCATTGAAGATTTGGAAAAATATGCAGAGGACACTGTATCAACAATCTTGTACATGACACTTCAAGCAGGGGGTATCAAATCCACCGCAGCAGATCATGCAGCTTCGCATATTGGAAAGGCTAGTGGCCTTCTTTTGCTGCTTAAGTCGTTGCCATACCACGCTAGTCGCGATCGTCTGTGTTCTTATATTCCCTCTAAAGTAGCAGCCAACCATGGACTTTTGGTTAACCAGGGGGGTCCACTGGAGATTCGCATGGACTCTCGTGAGGGAATGTGTGATGCCGTTTTTGAGATGTCATCTGCTGCTTATGCACATCTCCAGAAGGCCAGGGAATTAGCTGCAACAGTGCCTAAGGAAGCTCGGGCAGTGCTTTTACCTGCTGTGCCCGCCCAGGTTCTATTGGATTCCCTGAATCGTGTGCAGTTTGATGTGTTTGATCCAAGATTGGCAACAGGGATTCTGGGTATTCCTCCTTTGTGGTACCAGTTGAAACTGAAATGGCATTCATTGAGGGGAAAGTACTGAAAGATAAGTTATTTTGTTGCCTTTGCCATTTGAATGGCAAGTTTTCCATCTTGTGGGAAGCTGGGTTGAGTTTCGATCGAATTTTTACTCGTTCAAAATTAGGGTTATTTCCCTAATGTCCCAATGGCAATTTATACACAGCTGTTTTGTTTCTTTTTTCATCCGTCGTACTACACTTCACTTTTAGGCATTGGAGTGCCAGGTTTTTTATGCAGGTCCAGTTTTTGAGATGCATTCTGGGTCAGTGGAATTTCCTTCAAACAGAGGGTCTTGTGCTTTGGTCAAACGATCTCGATATGTGGTGTCATTACTGCATATGTTAGGTTATGAGATTAAAGAGGCTATCCATCATTTGGTAAGTTTCTCTAAGTATGCATGTGGTTATTAAGAAGTTTTGAGGACAGTTCAAATCTAGAAGCTCTGTGCAAAAGGAAATGCTGCTCTTTACATTGCCCGGGCATCGCTTGCCATCTTGAGGCATTTCTTTTCGGTTTTTCCCCTGGCTCTTTTGTTTGTTACCTTTTTGATTGAGGGCAAATCCAGTCTTTCTGCGCAGTTTACTGTTTCGGCCAAGTTGCAGGGCAGGGAACGGGCATATATTAGCTCTTTGTCATCTGTGGAGTTGGAGAGTCCACGTTTACTCCCACTTTCTTATTTTCTGTGTCTATTATTGGGGAAGCATTTACAAGTGTCAGTACTTCATAGGTTGGTGGCTTCTTGTCCTGACACTTTGAATGATTTAGCCGATTGAGGTATAAGATGATCTTCTTCGGCGTCCCTGGTGCCTGGTGGGGATATAGCAGCAGAGGTTCCTTTTGAGGCAGCATTTTTTTTTATTTGGGTAAGCCATTCTCTGCTGCTAATAATTTGAAGAGGCATTTTCCTGTGGTGCTCTGCATGCATTGAGGAGCCGGGGAAAGGGTTAATCATTCGTTGTATCCTAAATTTTAGTATCAGTTTAGGAGATGTTGAACCTAATGTTCATGGTGTTTGGAGTAACTTGGTTTATCTGACAAAATAGCCCGTGATTGTTGATCTGAGCTCGAGCCTAGGAAAATTAAGGTGAGCCAAGCTCGAGCATGGTAAAGCTCAACTCGTTTGCAGCCCTACCCGGACCAAGTCGCCCGCACCTTGACTAATTTCCGGGGCCTTCAAGTTAACGATTAGGCAAACCTTCGAATGAAAAAAATTTTCAATACTCCGGGAGTATACGCCCTCCTCTCACATAACATGGGGAGCCCACATGTAAGCCCCACATGTTATGTGAGAGGAGGGAGTATTCGCCCAGAATACTGAATAATTGTCCCCTGCAGTGACCCCAAGGTTCGGAATGTTTAGCCATCATAAAAACGAATCAAAAACTTAGTAGGTAGTTAGAGTTCTCTACGGCATCATAGCTCATGCAATATGCTCCATCCCTCATTACCAATATAATACTACTCATTTTCCTCTACTTCTTTAACAACTCCTTTAAAAACCTCTCTCTCTCTCTCTCTCTCTCTCTCTCTCTCATGCATGCTCTGCACTTCACCTACCAAATTACCAACATGCATAACAGCCAAACTCTCCAAATAAAACGAACCAAAGTTCATTAGTTTATGATTAATTACATCTTTTGTTTCTTCCTCACAAAGTAATCACTGACCCTTTGCTCTGCATTTTCTGAAATGGGGTTGTGTGGGATGAGATGGGTTTTGTCTCTGGAGATGATATCGTGCGGTTAACCACTGCTGTCAACCGAATCTTGTATGGATCTCTACTTTTGTTTTGCCCACTTCACTTTTGTTTCTATTTCCATCCTTCTTTTGTTTTACTTACTCTGTTCAACCAAAAGAGGCAAAATCAGATGTTGGGTTTCTCCCATGTGTAAGTGACACAGGGGATCCCCCTCCAT
The DNA here is from genome assembly GCA_019656295.1 of Rhododendron mucronatum var. ripense. Classification (NCBI taxonomy): domain Eukaryota; kingdom Viridiplantae; phylum Streptophyta; class Magnoliopsida; order Ericales; family Ericaceae; genus Rhododendron; species Rhododendron mucronatum. Next base: position 232,207 of record BPLT01000166.1, read on the forward strand.
GCTTCCTTGTTTCCTTTTTCTTTCCTGCCATATATGCATGTGTGAGCAGAGAGAGAGGAGGGGAGTGGTGCAGCCATGTGAGGGAAAGGGTGAGGAGAGTGAGAGGGGGGCCTGTTGTGGCTCCCTGGAGAGGAACCGGTTGTGGTTCCCGGAATATATGAGTTATATATAGAGTGATTATTCTCTCAATCTCTTGTGTGTGTGTGCGCGCGTGCACGCAGAGGTGTGGATTGGGGTCGGTCTCGACCCAACATCAGATTGAGAGAAGGAACCTTTTCTTGTCAGGTATTTGTTTGATTGCATGCATAACGTAAGCAGATTTTGTGGAAAATTTATGCTTTAATGTATCTTTTGATTTGCTGACAAGCTCTCCCATGTTAATGGGAGCTGGGGATCCTCTGTTTTGTAGTAACTTTTTTGTTGGGCTTGTGAAAACTTAGTTCAACTTGGGTCGCACTTCGCTGAGCTGTTTGGGTAATTTGTGATGCAAATCACAGGATATGAAATTTATACTTGCCATTTGCAATACCGATGTAATGTGTATTATTTCTTCATTCGATAAATAATGAAACAATGGTGTGAGGCGTGGATGTATTCAACAATTTGTTGGGGAATCACGGAAATGTCTGTGTCTTGTTCTTGTTTTCTATATCTAGATTATCTTTGCTCGTTGCATTTTTGTTGGTTGGGCCCAATTCCCAACATGTACGTGAAAATTCCAATGGTTTCTGATTTCTCAATTGTGGAGTTTCTTCTTCTCCTCCTCCTCCTCCTCCTCCTCCTCTTCTCTCTCTCTCTCTCTCTCTCTCTCATGTGGATTGTTTGTTGCAGGAAAAATGAACCTTGTACGAAAACTGTTGGAGAGGCTAAGGCCCATTGTGAATTTCAAAAGCTGGGACTATTGTATTATTTGGCAGTTGGCTGAAGATCAAAGGTTTAGTCACAAGCTAAATAATACAATCCATATGTATAGGCTACTTAGCTCTCTCATTACATTAGCAACTATTCCAGAAAGTTTGAAAATCGCATACGTATGAGTCGATTCCCAATACAAGTTGATTTGATTCATATGTATAACATATTACATATCCATGACAAGGGCACCGGTTTTTTCGTTCACCTGATGCATTTATAATGCCATATTCATCGTTACGTATTTTGAAACCGCGATAACCGAGCCCTATATCTCATTGGTTTTTTTGCTTGTTTAATAGGTTTCTTGAGTGGATGGATTGTTGTTGTGCCGGTTCTGAGAACATTCAAACTGGCGGAGAGGATCTTTTTACTGTTTCCTCATCAGTTATTCATTGCAGAGATGTCATGTTTCAGCATCCAAGGACCAAACCTTGTGATCTTCTTGCTGAATTCCCTCCCTCCATTCCCCTTGATTCTGGGTTCTCTCTCTCTCTCTCTCTCTCTCTCTCTCTCTCTCTCTCCCTAAAACACACACGCACAATTAGTTTCTTTAAGTAACTTTCTTGCAAAAATTTCCATATTATTCTTGGTGTGACTCACTGCCCACACCACACTAACTTTGAATCAACACTATGTACCTTTTTGTATGGATAACCTTTCTACGTGCAAATCATCTATGTTTACGTACTTAGAGATGCAATAATAGCGGCGATTTGAATTTGAAATGAAGGTAATCGAAAATAAAATTTGTATCGGAAGCAAATAATTACCCGCGGGTTTTATCTAGCATACCGGTAAATTTTGCAGGATTTATGCACAGGCCTTGATGTCAAACCAAGCCAGATGGTTGAACTTCTCTGCTAATAACTCAGACTCAAATCCTCTTGAAGTGAGACTCCCCTCCTAAATCCATCATTCCAAAGATCAAATTCCACTGCCCTTTCTGTCTTAAGCTAATAATGCATTGATATCTTGTACCTTTGCACTTCGCAGGAAACAGTGGGGACTAGGGTGCTGATTCCAGTTCCAATTGGACTAGTTGAGCTGTTTGTTGCGAAACAAGTGAAACAATTTTCCCTCCTGATTTGTCTTTCATTGCTTTGGATTAATTCAATGAGGTTCAATTCTGTCCGCAGGGGGTGGAAACCGTGAGGTTTCCATCAGTCATTGTGGGCCTCGTTCAGTTTGTGAGACCCGCAGAGTAGCATAACTATGCAAAAAATTAGTGTGATCGGACAGAGTATATCAAAAATTGGATTTTGGTTTATAAACTTGACAGTTAGGGGACTGTCAATAGTTTTAAAGGTGAACTAACCATGACAGCTCATTTTATAAACCTTTAATTTAATTAATTTTCGATATATATCTGATCAAGTTGATTTTTTGCGTGGATATACTAGTCTGTGAGTAGTAGAAGATATACGGTTCAAATCACTACAATTAACGCACGGTGGGACTTGCAATAGTGGTGGTGGAAAACAATCCATGCTCGTATGGAAGCTGCTTGAAAACAATCCACACACAAGTAATATACAGGACGATGACAGGAACATTCTTGTCACAATGGTAGATGTTTTAATTTGAAATTACATAACAATTGGAAAAAAAATTGTATAGGATTTTTTGATCAACAGTCGTGCATTTCATTTCAGTTCAAACACCCGAAGGCAAAAGATTTCCTCACAATAAACATAAATGAACCAAAACTATCAGATCTAAGACATGAGTTATTGTGAAAAGCAGGCTCAAAGACACACTGCCGAAGCAAATCAACACTAGGAGTTGGCATAAGAGTCCCATTCGCAACTTGGTAGTAGAGGATCCTAAGGAAACCTCAGCTCAAACCATGGACGGGTGGCACTGATGAAATCATCAATTGAAAACAGGAACCCAAACTCAATGTCTTGAAATTTGAATAACTCCTAATGATTTTTTGTTCTTATTTTGTTATAGGTACCCGAAGATCCAGAAATCATAGACTACATTTCATCTCAGTGCACCATCTTATTAGAACAGCAATCAATGATCAATTCAAGCAATATGGATCCAAACTTCTCAATGAGCGAAAACAATCAAATAGACCTGACCAATAATCCATTCGTACCGTCGCTGGAAAATTCGAACCTGCCATATGACATCACTGCAGATAGAATCCAGCTCAATTCTCCGATGAATTTCGCACAACCGTCCTTCTTTGATGGATCAAACTGTAACGGATTTCTGGAGATGGATTCAAATGCAAAGCCTATGACTGTGGGATCTTCATCTTGTGTTAACAAGGAGACCGATAAGGATTCAGGTACAGGGGTGGGTGTAGAAGTGTTTTAGGGGGTTCAAGCAAACCTCCTGGGTTCAGAAAATGTATCAAATTTTACAATTTTATCCATGTAATTTGATTCTTTTTTTATATTGTCTGCCCTGGATAATTCATACAAAGCCAAAATAACAAAAATTTATGTTAAATTTAGGAGTAAGTAGATCATATATAGCTTAATAAAACAAAATAAATTAGGCCCAATAAGCTTTCAATCATAATACATATCTTTATTTCACATGATGTTTTGTATACAAAATTTTTAGTACCTTTTTGTCACTGCTGGCCTAAAATCCTGGAGCTGCCACTGTTCAGGTAGACATGATATGGGTCGATCAGAGTCGATATCCGATTGCAGTGATGCAAATGAAGATGAAGATGATGCCAAGTATCGGAGAAGGACAGGTAAAGGGCCTCAGTCGAAAAACCTGCAGGCTGAGAGGAAGAGAAGAAAGAAACTCAATGACAGGCTATATACACTTCGCTCTTTGGTCCCTATAATTACCAAGGTACTCGCAAGTTCCATGTCCAAAATTTTCACACACAAATGCACTTGTGCACATAATAAGGTAGGCCATGGTACTAGGACTTTATATTGATTCCTAATGGGGTTTCTTGTTCTTAGTTGGATAGAGCTTCGATCCTTGGCGACGCAATTGAATTTGTGAAGGAGTTGCTGAAACAAGTAAGTGATCTCCAACTTGAACTTGAAGAGCAGTCAGGGGACGATGAAGGTACCGAAAACAATGGCCAGTCTGAGATACTGAATGCCGGATTGAAACGTGAACATGAAAACACTCTCGTCGGTGGTAATAACATGGGAGCAGCAAGCTATGGTTCTGTTGCAGAACCCACAAACCGAAAACACGATACGGATGCTTATGATCATAAGTCGCGTCAAATGGAGGTACTGCACAGCACATGATCAATTTAGTCAAGACCACTCAGTCAATCCCTTGGGGTTGTTTAATAACTATTTTACAGTTACAGTAAACATGTTTATCTGCTTCTGCTTCTACTAAAATCGAAAATCAAGAATCTACAGCAAAATCCAAAGCTACGTACAATCTACAAACTGTATTCACCGCTACCACAAACCGGCCCTACAAATCGTTTAAATGGTACCAAAACAGTTTTGGTTTTATGTTATCAGTCTTTGGTTATGAGCATTATATATGTTGTGATGAAATCGCAGCCTCAAGTTGAAGTGGCACAAATAGATGAGAATGAGTTCTTTGTCAAGGTATTTTGTGAGCACAAGAGTGGGGGTTTTGTGAAGTTGATGGAGGCTTTGAATTCTCTTGGCTTGGAGGTAACAAACGTGAATGTAACTAGCTGCAGATCTCTTGTTTCAAACGTTTTCCAAGTTAAGGTAAGAATCCGCAAAACACGCCATCTCATATTCGAGCACATACAATGGAAATCGGTAACCCTGCAAAGTAGCTCCATGTAGAGCGTCCTGTAGGGCGCATCCAGAATACAATGAGGCATCATGGCACTAGAGCATGTACTTTCTGAAGAAATTATTGTTGGGGCAGACCATGTTCTACATACTCTCCTATTCCGGGCCCATCCCGAACCCATATGAATAGACCAAACTGTTCATCTCGAACGTTTTGCACGGAAGAACATCGTATAAAAGTCAGCTTGATTGGATATCATTAGATATGTGAATAATTCGTACGAAATGAACAATGTAATTGAAAAACTGTATTTGGTCATCCATTTCATACAAGTAATCCCGTACCCATCGACATTGATCAATCAAGCTGATTCTTCCGACTAATGTTCTTCTGTAAAACAAGTTCGAGATCAACAGTTTGGATTATTATATGAGGTTGGGATGGGCCCGCAAAAGGCAGTATGGTGGATTGAGGTAAGGAGGGAATCGCTGACCCCAAAAAACAAACGAAACTAGTTTGATTTTAAGGAAACTGGTGTGGGGTGTGATTAAATCTTTCCCTTGATCTGCTTATTTTTTTGTTTGATCAGAAGATGGACAGTGAAATGGTTCAAGCAGACTATGTCAGGGACTCCTTACTTGAGATAACGCGATTCGGAGGGTGGCCGGCCGGATCAAGTGGCTAAAACATTCAAGAATGATCAGGATGGCATGGACTGCCACCACCATGACCATCACCACCGCGGCGACCGTCCAAACGGCCTCCACAACCACCAAACAAGTTCTCACAACCTCCACCACATTCATCGCGGATAGTATGAAAATGGCATGGGGGATTCAAATAAAAGTGTCATTTCTAGCTTTTAACTTCTTAAACTGTTTCCTTGTGAGCTCTTGCATGAGCTTCATAGACATGTCTTAACAAAAAAGACTGGAGTTCTCCAATTTGATATTAGTAAATGACAGTCCTTTTTTCTTGCCCTATAATGGATTCCAAGAGTTCATTCATGGATAGTGAGAAAGAGTGAGATTTTTTTTTTTTTGTGTATTTTTCTGAATAGCTTAAGAAGGTGAGAAATTGTGGGAAAATATGAGAAATAAAGAAAAAAGTTGATCTACTTTATTTCTCATCAATTCTAATAAAATTTGCTACCTTCCTTGGTGATGCTAGATGTAAGTTCGTCGAGGGTAAATGGTTCAAGTCTTCCGCACTACAAACCTACTAACTCTCTAACATAAATTGTATGAATGTATTTCTTGCCTTTCCTAAAAAAAAAATCTTTTTACAAATTCAATAATTTTAAACTTTTTTTAGGAGACCCCACAATTTTTATTGAACGGAGGAAAAAAAATTCATTAATTAAGAGACCCCACAATTACAGCGTAGTTTTTTTTTTTTTTCCACAATTGATCACGTTTTCTAGTTTTTACGATTTAATACTTGCATTGATGCAATGAGCAACCATAAATGAGAGTACCTATAAATTCATCTAAAATTGGAAAGAAAATAACCTTCTTGCCTAGTTAAAAGACTAACAACGATGCTACCGGCACAGACAGAGGAGCACGGCCTGGATACAAATTCGCGGGGCGTGCGCACAGATCCCACGTGGTTACAATGTTTGCCTAAAACGAGAAGATCCTACGAATTCCTCAAACAATATACAATTCGCACCGAAGCAAAGGAGAGAAATCGTATCTCAAACGCCAGAGCCACTGCAGTCTACAGAAGGGAGGAAAATGGACTGGGGGAAGCTGTTGTGCAGCTTCGTGCTGCACAGCGTGCTGCGCACCCACCGGTGGGCCTTGCCGGCATCGCTCCGGCGATCGGAGACGTTCAACGCGTAGAGCTCGTCGAGTTTCACTTTTGCGTCAAAAATCAGCTTGATCAAATATTGTTAAGTGTCTCATCCGAACACATATAACTTGAAAAAAATGAAATCCAAATGGATACAAAACACTGGATCAAAACCACTGAATTCATTTTTTTCAAGTTATATGTGTTCGGATGAGACACTTATCGATCTTTGATCGATCTGATTTTTGGCGCGCACGTAAAACTCGACGAGCTCTACGCGTTGAACGTCTCCGATCGCCGGAGCGATGCCGGCAAGGGCCACCGGTGGGTGCGCAGCACGCTGTGCAGCACGAAGCTGCACAGCAGCTTCCCCAAGTCCAAGAAAAATATGGCCATGCTTGGGTTCATCTGCATCCTAACCCTTGTCCTGCTGATCTGTGTACATGGTAGTAATTAATCCATCATTGCATCATACATTTTGTGAACCGTTAATCTCGCATTGTACTTTTCTGCCTTTTTTTTTTCTTCGTAATGTAAGGTGTCTGGGTCAGTTTGTGCGCATCTCAGACTAATTCCTCTCACAGCTGTTTCACACGTGTACGCATGGGGTGAGGTGGCCCCAAGAGTTACTTTTCTGTTTTATTCTTTCTCGTGAATCAGGACTGCAAATGAGCGTGAGTACTGTCTACTGAGGTTTTGATCAAGAGCCGAGCGCGAGCCTATTTTCTGTGGCTCGGTTCAAGCTTCAGCCAATCCTATTTCTAATCAGCTCGTTTGAAGCCCTAGGAACTCTCGAGGCTCAGCTCGGTTTAGTAAATGAACCAAGATTGGCTCGTTTATAAACCAGCCAGAGCAACTCAAGTTTTGAAAGAGCCAAGCTCGATCAAACACAACAGAGTTCGACTCGACTCGTTTGCATTCCTACCTACTCCTGAAGTCCTGATGTTATCACTTATCTACTACGAGTATATTCATGTTAGTGGAAGGGCAACCAGAGTGGGACGTTGAGAGCAGCAACAACTGCGCCTGTCCACAATCCAACGTCGTTAAGGCAGCGGCAGCTCCAAGATTTTAGTTAGCGGTGACGAAAACATAAAGATATTCTTGATGAATTGTGAAATGGAGACACATTCAATGAAGGTATAATTCAATTAAGCAAATCTAAAATAGTAACTTGGCCACTCTTAATCGAATAATGAACACATGCCCATTTTGGAGGAAGGATTAAAGATGAATTGGATTGTTCAATCCAAACCGTCAACAAACAACTTATTATTCGCCAAACCCAACTTGCTCATCCTCCGTTGGGGCGCGGGTGGATTTCGCGGGTTTGGAGATTTTCTGCCTACCCAAAATATTTTGTAAAAGCACTAAAAAACCATGTTTGATGTCACAACATTTTACCTCTCTTTTTGAGTTTTACCCTTTTTTTAATCCAAATGAGGAGAAATTAAAATCATTTTTTTTTCACCACCTCGTTTCACTTTCTTATTTATAAATGTGTCAATTTAACCCAAATTTTGAAGGGAATACATTAGAACTATACTAGAGAATTAGCTCAATTGGTTACTAATAAAGTCTTCTAAGAATTGGTAGATTAATTAATGAAAGAGACTTTATTAGTATCCGACTGAGCTAATTTTTTTTAGTTACCCGTAAAATAATTTTGAAAAATAATGAGCGATTTAGATCATCTTTGTGGTGTCCGATTAAACTACGTAATTTTTAAGAATGTTTGAAATGGAGAGGTAAAATAGAGATATAGACATTTGTGATCGAAGATTGTATGAATAAAATCATCCTCTAAAATGAAGTTTTAGAGAGTATTTGCATGGAGATATTTATTTGGTCAATCATCTCAGCAATCTGACAGTTCAAATATTTGCAGAGGAAGCGACGGCTCAAATTTATATGCACTTAAATACAATTTGAGCCATATGTATTGAGATGAACGGTCGGGTTAGCCGCTTGACCCGCTTCGCAGGGATGCAGTGCTCGGTGAGAAGGCGACAAGGCGTAGAACAAAATACCTCTCGAAAGTAGAACGATCAACGCCTGTATATCCTGAATTTATCAATGCCCTCGTCTTCGAAGAAACAACGAAGGCGGCAAATCGTACAGCGGAGATGGTTGCTTCGAGCGGCGGAGCACTTGATATTCCCCTATTATTATGTACCATTAACGCTCTGTTCCCGATTCGATTTCTGATCACTAGCACGTTGTCTACGCCTCCAGTTGCGAGCTTCTTGGCGGGGCGGCAGATTATCTAAGACCAATGTATGTACAATGTTATTACCATGGTACTATAACAACAACCCATATTTTATTCTTAGCTCGGTTTGTTTGGTTTGTTTAGTCAATGAGCTCTCAAACAGAATTTTTAGCTCGTTTAGTAAACGAGCGAAGCTTGAGTATCATGGCTTGGCTTGTATGTATGGGTTCACCTCGTTTATAGAGGCTTATTTAGTTCGGGAAACCAACTCAAATTCTTAAATACTAATCGCGCTCGAATATTTGGGCTTGATTCGAGCTCAAGCTCGGCTCGGATCAAATAGTATTTAAGCTCGAATATTAAACGAGCTGAGCTCGAATATCCTAAAGCTTATTCGAGCCGAGCTCGGTTGAACCCTATACAACAGTCCCACATGGTGCTTTCGGTAATCGAATTAATGGATCGTGCTTCCTGAGTTCGACATCTTGATCAAAGTTCTTTCAAATTGATTGTTGGATAAAACTAGTTTGAATCTTTATTAGAACTCGTTGAGTTTTCGAACCAAGTTTGAACAAGCTCCTAGAGATTGGCTCGGGATCGGTTCAAAACTGGTTTGAATCTAATCAACATTTCAAATCAAGCTTGAACAAACTAACGCTCGTTTTGTTCGTTGTCAGCCCTATTGCTTTTGCATGTTAAACTAGACAGTAATAACCGCCGAGAAGCATGATAAGAGGGACTTGTATAGTTGTATGGGCCGACAACGCGACTCAGCGACTGATTTGTGCGCAAGGAGATCCGGAGATGCTCTCTCAAAGATGAACTTGGGGCCATAATCTGAGTCAACCAGTCAAGACATAGTGACAAGAAATCAGTAACCCAGGATAATGTGCTGAAGTCTCTTCCTAACCCATGGTCACCAAATAAAAGACCTCCAACTTGTCCAGTCAGAGAAAGTGTTTAGTTCAATAAGGGCCATCGGTAAGAAGGCTGAGACCTTATGGGTGAAGTGGATCTATACTTGTATACTAAGGGATGAAAACCTTTGGTTTCATGAAGTGCCCAGCTAATGCTTCCGGGACAGCGAGAAAATTTTTTAGTTTAAGGGAGCTAGTTCAGCCTTGGCTTGATAATTAGCACCCCTTGGGCCCCTTTACCAAGTTTATAGGGAAAGAATTGTGTTTAGTTTGGGGAGATCCTTGAGAGCTGAAGTAGCCTCCATCATTCATAGAGGAGGTTGGAGATGGCCCAGAAGCAGGAATGCTACCATTGCGGAGATCATGGCAAACACTCCAAACCAGCTTCTTCCTTGTAAAAATCTTCAGGATTCTGTAAATTAGACCCTTTCTCCAACTGGTTCCGTCTCAATTAAGTCAGCTTGGGATGCCTTGAGGAGATCTGAACCAATTGTCCCCTGGTTCAAGGCTGTTTGGTTCAAACATTAGGCGCCAAGGTGGGCTATTATGCAGTGGATGGCCTGGCATCTAGAGAGAGGCTCCTGAATTGGGGTGTTGCTGCAATCAGCACTTGTGTGCTCTGCAATGGTGCTCCAGAAGGCCATGATCACGTATTTTTTTGCTGTCGTTATTCTAACAAGGTGTGGACTTTCTTCCTGAGAAATATCAGAGCTCAGAGGACTACAGTTATTCTAGAGCAAGAAATGGTGGGGCTTTGTGGCCAGTATGGGGGTTAAGACATGCTTCAGGATGTTCACAAACTGGCTTTGTATGCTATCGTCTACCATTTGTGGGGTGAGAGGAATACCGGAATTTTCAGAAATCAAGCCTCAGATCCTGGTGCCGTTATTCTGGGATTGAGAAAGACGTAAGATGCTGCATTGATGCCCGGATGCATATTAAGGAGTCTGAAGTAGGCTTGCGTGGTTTGAAAGGAACATATCTTCTAAGGTGTTCTCTTCATGAATGAGTTAGATTGCCTGTTTTTCAGTTGCTTTCTAGGCTTTTGGTGCTTTGGTTGTTCCTGGGTTTTGGGTGGTCAGTTTTAGGCTAGTACGTTTGCTTGTTTTTTTCTCGTTTATGGGGTATGTCCCTTTGCACCTGTGCTAGTTTTGGTTTAATAAATCTTATTTACCAAGAACATGAAAGGGTATAGTTCATCTGTTTTTTTCTCAGTCAGTTCAAGGAATTTATTGTTATCTTTATCTGGGTGGTCTTTTTCGTTCAACAATTTGATTCTTTTTTCGTAGTTCTCTTACAAGAATTATTTGCCAACGAGCCAAAGTATCCAAATTCTGATTCGATAGTTGCAGAATAGTTGAGACGTGAAGCAAATATGGAATTGATAACGAATGCATAACTTCAGTTGTTTGTTAGTGTTCTCCACGGCATTATAGGTCATGCAATATGCTCCTCCTCTCATTACATTATAATACTCATTTTCTCTTTAAATACTTACTATTTAAATACTCAAATTCTCTCTCTCTCTCTCTCTCTCTCTCTCTCTCTCTCTCATGCATGCTCTGCAGTTCACCTACCAAATTACCAATATTACAGCCAAACTCTCCCCATAATTAGAAGAAACAGAGTTCATTAGTTATGTCCCATTTTACTCCCTCATCAACTCCAAACAAGAATCCAAATCAGTGACCCTTTTCTATGCATTTTCTGAAATGGGTTCTGTCGGATGAGATGGGTATTTTCTGTGGGGATGATATGGTGCAGTTAACCATTGCTATCAGCTGAACGTTGTTTGAACCTCTGCTTTTGTTTTGCCTACTTCACTTTAGTTTCTATTTCCTTTCTTCTTTTGTTTTACTTACTTTGTTCAGCCAAAAGAGGCAAAATCACAGGAATTGTAGCAAGTGAAAGGAGAAAACTTTTCTGGGCAGGTACTGCTTTGATTACATAAGCATATCTTGAGAAAATACTTTATCCTTTATCATCTTCTGATTCGCAAGTTGTATGTGAAAACTCCTATGGTTTTGAATTCCACACTATGACACCTAAGATTCCATAATGCGAGCTCTTTACCCTAAAATTCAAACATGTGGGCGCAAAATGCTATCCTGCTCTATTCTTACATTAGCAATAGAAGCCTGCTTATGCTGCTTCGGTGGCGCTTTTCAATTTGTCAATCATATAGTCATATGGATGCCCCTTTTCTCGTTCTTTCTCTCTCTCTGATGTGGAATGTTTGTAGCAGGAACAATGAACCTTGTTCAAAAACTGTTGGAGAAGCTAAGGGCCATTGTGAATTTCAAAAGCTGGGATTATTGTGTTCTTTGGCAATTGGCTGACGATCAAAGGTTTGCACAAAGTACATAAGTTTCTCTATGTACCAACATCTTAGACATTGGCCGATCCATCTCGGTTTATTGGTTCGCTGAGATATTACCCGATATAGACAGGAGTTTGAAAATCTCATAGCCGATTTCCAGTAAATGTTCGTAGTTATGTGATTAATTGACTTAGCTGATGTACCTGTTTAACTGGTCTAAAGCTCTTTTTCGCCCTTAATGAGTTTAAAAACTTCACAACTGTGACACCTGATTTTCCCTTCATGATTTTCATAAATTCAGCAATGATTTATGGCAGTACGGCCAATTGTGTTGGTCGAAACATCTTTGTCGCCCTTGTGGTTATGAAAGTTTCACAAGAGCCACGACCGATCTCCTCGGATATTTAACTTATTATGGATGTGTTTCAGGTTTCTTGACTGGGTAGATTGTTGCTGTGGTGGATCTGAGAATATCCAAAATGTTGGGGAGGATCTTTTTCCTGTTTCCTCAGTTCCTCATTGCAGAGATGTCATGTTTCAGCATCCAATCGCAAAACCTTGTGAACTTCTTGCTGAATTGCCCTCCTCCATTCCCCTAGATTCTGGGTTCTCTCTCTCTCTCTCTCTCTCTCTCTCTCTCTCTCTCTCTCACACACACACACACACACACACACACATGCGCGCGACATAACGCACAAGCACACACATTAATTTGGGCAAATGACCTGCTAATAAGATGAGAATGCGAAAAATTCATTCAGAATGTTGTGGCAGATTTGAGTTTTGAGACTGTTTCAGTTTGAAACATAATTATCACAAAAAAAAAAAAAAAGAACCCCATCAATTTGTAAGAAAATTCTTTTACTGATAATTACCCATGAACTTATCTAACTGTACTACTAGATTTTACAGGATTTATGCACAAGCCTTAATGTCAAACCAAGCCAGTTGGTTGAACTTCTCAAACAACGCAGACTCAAAAGCTTTGGAAGTGAATACCCTAAACCCCTCCTTCCAATATATAAATCATACAAACCTTTTTTTTCAATCTGATACATTGCCATCTTATACTTTTGCAGGAAACAGTGGGGACTAGGGTGCTAATTCCGGTTCCAGTTGGACTGGTTGAGCTGTTTGTTGCCAAACAGGTAAACTCTTTTTCCTCTTGCTTTCTCCTTTTCTTTAGTTCGATTGTGATTAAGTAATGCTTCAAAGTAACTATTAGTTTTCACCCACTGCATGGTTTTATTATCATAGGAAAATAATACGATAGAAACAGTTTGCGGTAGAGAAAGCCAATCTGGATTGGCACGACAAAAACATTTTTCTTATAATTGTAAGCTATGTAGCAAGGACACTTCATCGGAGTCCACATACCAGTGTTGGACACTTTTCGAATACCGACACTCTCCGGACACGTGTCTGACACTCAAAAAAATCTGAAGTGTCCTACTTTTTCTCAACGTTTTTGGTTTGGACACTCCTGGGACACTCCAAAAAATTATATATATATATATATAACACGTTTTACGACATGGGTGGTGAGAGAGGCCATTTACTCAAATCTGAAGTGTCGTGTCTGTGTTGTGTCACGTGTCCATGCTACATTGATTGTAAGTGATATAATTGTATAGTATCTTTCAGAGAGAAGAATATTCTCTCTCCAACATCTCTATTGTCTCTCCCCTTGGGTATCCGAGTCAACCCCCACACACAGAGAGGACTGCCATGGTCATTCTGTACCCCCTTGCCTACTCCTTCACCTCCAAGAGATCACTTCGTTCCTCTCAATCTTAGTCATTGATTATTCATACCTCTCCAGCACACACCACTTGGTCAAAGAACATTTGACTCACACTTCGGACCTCTCTTACAATAGGTACCCGAAGATCAAGAAATTGTAGATTGCATTGCATCTCAATGCACCGTGTTATTAGAACAACAATCAATGATCCATTCAAGCAGCATGGATCCGAACTTCTCAATGAACGTAAACAACCAAATGGACCTCAACAATAATCTGTTTTTATCATCGCCGGAAAATTCAAACCTGCCATACGATGTCACTGCTGACAGAATGCAGCTCCATTCTCCGATGAATTCCCTCCAACCATTCGATCACACATCAGAAACTAGAGCTAGTAGCATGGCAGCCCTCTTTGATGGATTCAACAGTAATGGACTTCAGGTTATGGATTCAACTGGACAGCCCATGACTATGGAATCTTCTTCTTTGGTACTTAACAAGGAGACGGATAAGGATTCGGTTAAACACGAGACGGGTAGATCAGAGTCGATATCCGATGATAGTGATGGAAATGAGGACGAAGATGATGCCAAGTGGCGAAGGAGGACAGGGAAAGGGCCTCAGTCCAAAAACCTTGTTGCTGAGAGGAATAGAAGGAAGAAACTCAATGACCGGCTATTTGCTCTTCGTTCTTTGGTTCCCAAAATTACCAAGGTACTCTCCATCTTGAATAATTGCATCTCACAATAAGCAATAAGTCTGCGGATGCATAATGAACCACAGCATGTAGTGTCAACAACGCGTATTGTTATAAGGAGCCCACACAAGATTATTGGAGATGAACATAGTGTTGTCAATACTGTATGTTCTAATTCTTTTTGTTTTTTTTTTTCCATTTTTTGTCCTTCGACTTGCGGGAAAAAAGGTAATCTCTATGCAATATCTCAATTAGGAGGGCTAAACATGCTGAGCAATTGATTGTCCAAGCTTGATTTTGAACGAACTTGGGGTCAAGCCTCTTTTGCTTATTAGTCAAGTTGATCGATCAAACAAGTTTGATTGAGACAATCACGAGCCAAACTCGAATAACTATGCTGGGAATTTTAAACAAGCCATCGAATGGGTCAAACACGAGTTGAACTCAATTATTCTACAAACACAACAATTTGTGGCTGAGCAAAAAAAAAAAAAATTTACAACAATTTGTGCAGCATCTTTAAATCTTGTGGATATCACACTATCTTACATGCCATTTAGACAATGTACTATGGTGTACTAATTGTTTGAACTTAATAAGTCAAATAGTGTATGACAAACTTTTCACAAACAAATGACTTGTGCACACAGAATACAGTAAACCATGTTACTCGTGCTAGATAGTGATTTCTAACGGATTTGTTCATTTGCAGTTGGATAAAGCTTCAATCCTCAGCGATGCAATTGAATTTGTGAAGGAATTGCAGCAACAAGTAAACGATCTCCAACATGAACTTGAAGAGCAATCAGACGACGAAGGAATGAAAAACAATGGGCAATCTGAGAAACTGAATGTTGGATTGAAATATGAACATGAAGAGACTCCTGATGGAAATAACGTGGGAGCAGCCAACAATGGTGTTGCCGACCCCAAAAAACAAAATCATGATGCGAGTATTTATGACCACAAACCACGGCAAATGGAGGTTACTTCATAGCAGAGTTTAGTCAGTTCAGTATTGCGTTTGTTTTCTTCCTTTCTGGAACGAAAATACAATGAGATGTTTGAAGCCACTCATTGGTTACATTTTGCATGAAAAATGATAATGAACATTTCGGAATGAAAAGTGGGTTGTTTCAAAAAAGTACTTGTTTTCTAAAGGAGGGAAAAAAAAATAGAAACAAAATGATACCAAATTGTTTTATGCGTACTTTTTTTCATTTGTGAGCATCTTGTTGTGATGAAATTGGCAGCCTCAAGTAGAAGTGGCACAGCTAGATGGGAATGAGTTCTTTGTGAAGGTATTCTGTGAGCACAAGAGTGGGGGCTTTGTGAGCTTGATGGAGGCTTTGAATTCTCTTGGCTTGGAAGTAACAAGCTTGAATGTGACTAGCTACAGATCTCTTGTTTCAAATGTTTTCCAAGTCGAGGTAAGATCCTCAAGACATACCATCTCCTTGTCCAAGCACATACAATGAGCGAGTCATGGCACTAAATTGTCTATCTTCCAAAGAAAATGATGTTGGGCCGGAATTTTAGTCAAAAGTGATTGATGTGGTTGGATCCTTATTTGATAGTGATAGAAATGGCTGACTCAAGAACATCGCAAATTGACTCAAAGATGTAGTACTCAGAATGAGATTATAGAGGGGATTAAAGTGATTTCTAAATCTTAAAAAAGGCTACGCTAGAGTTATTAAGTTGTTAAGTTGATATAATAATCGAAGTTGTCTCTCTGCTCGTTTGTGGTTTCAGAAGATGGATAGTGAAATGGTTCAAGCAGATGATGTTAGAGACTCCTTGCTCGAGATAACTCGATTTGGAGGGTGGCCCGATCAATTGGCCAAAACATCTGAGAACGGAGATGGCATGGACTATCATCATCATCATGTCCATGGCGGCAACTGCTCGAACGGCGTCCACAACCACCAAACCTGCTCTCACCACCTCCACGACCTTCGTCACTGACCATAAATCGCATGAGATTTCTAATGAAAGTGTCATATCTTTAACTTCTTGGGCTTTCTTCATAGACAAAGTTTACAATACCATCGGTATTCTCCAGTTTGATAATTGCTTTGGTTTGGTTTAGGCATTAGTACTTCTTACTTGTCTTGGTTGCTTGGAAGTGTTTCAGAAAATAAACAGAACTGCGAATCAATGCATTTGAGGGTAGACTTTTGTACTGCTAGTAATAAGGCATATGGGAAGTGGGATCTTTTATTTTGTTGTGCCAATTTTTTGGGAAAAT
The DNA here is from genome assembly GCA_019656295.1 of Rhododendron mucronatum var. ripense. Lineage (NCBI taxonomy): Eukaryota > Viridiplantae > Streptophyta > Magnoliopsida > Ericales > Ericaceae > Rhododendron > Rhododendron mucronatum. The sequence goes on from BPLT01000166.1 coordinate 248,780, forward strand.
TCGAACAATACACAAACAGACACTAGCTAATTTATCTTGGGCTGGGCCGGGCAGGGCTTGTGGGAGGCATAACATTTTTTAGAAAATCTGTCGAAATATTAGTTCAGCTTCAAGATATCAGCCCATGGCTGGCCCAAGGGCCAGATTTACCAAGATAAGAGAGTGAAGTTTTTACGACCAAATTTGGAGAAGTTGAGAAGTTTCTGAGCTGGCGTTTCTGCTAAGCAACTATCTGTAGTTATGTTATTTCCACTAAACTATTTATAAGATAATTTTCGTATTGCTTTGAGCCATAGAGGAAGAAATGTGTCGGTTGTTTTAGTATATTGAAAATTACTTAAAACTAAAGGCCATAAGTTGTAGAGAGAGAAAATTATGGAAACAAGGCCCGAGTTAAGTTCGGTCTATCATGTGCCCTTGTGCTCGACTTTTTGGATTAGTCCCGGCTATGAACCCAACACCGAGTTGTTCAACTTTGGGAAATCCTCCCTTCTCTTTCTTCACTTTGAGTGATTTGACCTGTATAAATATTTAGATATAACTCATTTCTTGGTCTTCGACAATGCAATGCAAATCCGATGTATTGAACACATCAATGCTGTATTTGGTTTGTGTTTTGAAAGGTTTCTTGAAAAATAGTAGAGGTAATAAGTGGAGAGAGAAATGTTGAAAGTAGGAGAAATCTAGAGAAATTTTTTTTAAAAATTCTTTTCAAAAAGCAAAGAGAACAAGGCACAAATCTACATTTTTTTATTTTTTTGGTTTTTTGTTAATATTGGAAAATGTTTGTCATTACAGTCTTGTACAGATTCCAGATATTATCACCTCAAATCACAATTTAATAGCGGTTTAGAGTGCGTTCCACTAACTAAAAATAAGTACTTTTTTTTAATTAAAAATGTGATTTATTGTGAGAGAATGACTTGTTTCGTAAAATAGAAAATAAATACTTAAAAAATAAAAACCTTACTGAAACGAGGTCCTAGAAGTTGGTTCAATAGACATATTTGCCTCAATTAATTATTTCTCTTTCCTTGCTTTCTTCCAATTGAAGCCATATAGACAATTTTAATGACATTTCCAAAATGGTTTCAAAATCTAAATTTTAGAAACATTAACTCAAGCTTCCATGTACAGTGTGTATATTTGAAATATATCTATTTTCCCTCAAATCATGTGGGGCTCGAGACTTAATATATGGACCCTACATGAATTTATGGTAAAAAAATATGTTGGGGCACAAGCATTGATTAATTACCCATTATTGGACACATGGGTCCACCCTTTGAAGCACTAGAATCGGCGCTAAAAAGTGTGTTCGGAACTTGAGGGAAGCGAGAGAAATGAAAATAGAGAAAAATGCAAGGAAAACTATAATATGCACAATTTTAGATCGTTGAATTTTCTCCTCTTTCTCTCCAAATCAAACAATGCGAGGAAATTTATTTATTTATTTCACTTTTTAAAATTTTTTTTCCTTAAGTTTCAAACGGAGCATAAAACCCATCACATAGAAGGCTTTTGCCTCAAGAAAACCCAAACGGCCGAACGACGTCGTTTACGCCTTCTTCAAAACAACTCAAATTCCCACCGCTTTCCAGTCTCCGTGTCCGGAACCCCAAAACCGTAGTAGAAAACCAGTAAACCCAAAACCCTAATAACCCAGAAAAGCAAAACCTCAAACCCACCACCAATGGCCGGCGGTCGATTCAGGGAGCTCCTCAAGAAGTACGGCAAGGTAGCCCTCGGCGTTCACTTTTCGGTATCAGCGGCGTCGATAACCGGACTCTACGTCGCCATCAACAACAACGTCGACGTCGAGTCCATGCTCGCGAAGGTCGGCATGAAAGGCGTGGAAGAGAAAACCGCTCATAAAGAAGAACGAAGTACGATACAGAATCCTCCTCAATCGAATCTCGAAACGAGCGACGGGTTCGTGGTTGAGGAAACGGCGGCGGCGGCGGCGGCGGTGAAGAAGAGGAATCGGACGGCCGAGCTGGCGGCGTCGAGCGGCGGAGCGCTCGCTCTGGCAGTGTTGTGTAACAAGGCTCTGTTTCCGATTCGAGTTCCGATTACTATAGCCCTTACGCCACCAATCGCGAGGTTCTTGGCGAGGCGGCAGATCATTAAGAACAACGTATGATTCGGTATCTTAATTTACTCTCTGTTGCTATTTGTCTGTTTTTTCACATGTCTGATTTTGGAAATGCATATATAGGAGATGTGGATAGGAAAGTTGTGAATATATATATATATATATATATATATATATATATATATATATATATTTGATCGGAGGAAAGTTGTGAACTTGCTCTATGTGGTTGTGGTTTGAGATTAAGTCAACCACATTAGTCATCATCTCCCTTGTACGATATCAAGCAAACATTATATCCAGAGCTTCCTCTTCTGTGTCACAGCTAAGCGAAGTAACGTCCTATGTTTCCCCTCTGGAGACACTTCCTCCAGCGTGTACAAAATATGCGCTGTGAAGTGACCAAGAGTTTGGGGGTGAAGAAGGAGAACCCTGCTGGTGGTGGCAACTGGAGTAGGATCCAGTGAAGGGGGAGGCGGCGAGGTGGGTTCGGATTTGGTTAGGGCGGCGGAAGAAGTAGTAGTGGTCAAGTACTGTTGGGGGCATTTGGATTCGGTTGGGGCGGAAGGAGGAGCAGTGGCGGCCAGTGAAGAGAGTGACGGTGACTTTGGGGGGTTTCGGATTAGGGGGGCAGAAGGAGTAGTAGTGGTCTAGGACTTTTCGGGCCGCTGCCACCACCGGCGGGGCTCCTTCCCCCCCCCCCCCCAAACCTCAAACTGCTGGTCACTTCACACGCTAGAGGAAGGGTCTCAAGAGGGAAAAACTTCGTTGTCCCGAACCCTAATTGAGCTTAGCTGTGACACGGAGGAGGAAACTCTGGATTCATGTTTGCTTATAGCATGCAAGGGCGATCATATTGTTGCTCTGGCAGTGTTGTGTAACAAGGCTCTGTTTCCGATTCAAGTTCCGATTACTAAAGCGCTTACACCAACGGTCGCGAGGTTCTTGGTGAGGCGGTAGATTATTAAGGCCTATGCATAGTTGTCAGAATCATATGATTCACGATTCGTATTGTAAGATTCAATACGATTCGGTGGGTAATCGATACGAATAGACTGCTTGAATCGGAAATGGATGCGAATCATAAGTGAATCAGTGATCCGAATCAGTGAATCGTTTGATTCACTTAAAATTTCTGAAATTCATTTTTTACTCTTGTTTTGTTTTTTGGTTGTTGGAAAAGGGTTCAAACTATTATTTTAAGGTCTTTTAGTATTGTTATATACCATCTTTTGTCTATGTTCCACTTCCTCCTTATGTAACATTATAGGTAATGAGAAATGGAGGCCTATTAGGAGAGTGAATCGAAAATGAGGAAGATACAGGGAATACAACTACCCTATAGACCTTCTAAGGGTTTGTTTGTACTTTTAACTCTTTTTTACTAAAAGAACCATAAGTAGGATTTACGAATCCTCATCTCTTGGTTGTTGCAATATAAGCAACTTACGTACAAAACATCATTTTGATTTAGGCCTTTATTGATTTAGGCCTAAAACTGTCATTTGTAGTATTCATTTTTGTTACCCTAATCAATAAATCAGGATCGAATCGGAGCAATTCACGATTCGATTCACGATTCGAAAAAGGACTATTTCGATTCTCAGTTTGATTCAGGATTTGACAACTATGGACCTTTATATGATTTGGTATCTTAATTTACCCTTTATTGCTATTTGTCCGTTTTTCACACGTGGGATTGGAAATACCTAACTAGGAGACGTGAAAAGGAAAGTTGTGAACTTGCTCTATGTGGTTTGAGAGTAAGTGGATGTTATTCTGATGATTCTGTTTCAGTTTATATTTTGGATTTACTTAATTGAAATAAAGCATGAATGTTTGATCATTCTCATCGTTTTAAGAGAGTAGGTACCCAAATCTATTGAGAATGTCTTGCATTAACCAGTATCGATGTGAAAGCATAATGATCAAATTGAACAACTCGAGTTTGCGTTGAAGTGTTGCTTTTGATCAGCTGGAGTTCAGGAGTGGCATAGATTTCCCAACGATTAACGTGAAAGTGGCATTAGAAAATACTCATTAAGTCATAAAAGCATCTATTAATTGCTATTGGATAATTTGTGCTTCTCGTTACGTAGCATTTATACCTTATGATCAGTTGATATCGCTCAACAATCAACATCATCTTTCCAACCACATGATACGATGCCTATTAAATGCATACATACCGGTTTCGAATAACTCTTATGGGTTAACTTGTAAAGCACACAATAAAATGCTCCTTAAATGATTTAAAAACAGCTATTTATAGCAACTTGAATATTTCATACTTCTCATTGCGTATTAGTTATACCTTCTGATCAATGGATACTGAACAAAGTATTTCCAATGATTGACCATTAACTTGTAAGCCAAATAATAAAATGCTCATCTAGTGACATTAAAACAGAAATCTACAGAGCATATGTTGTACTTCTTGTTACTTACCATTTAAACAACTTCCATCTTTCCATGGTTCACATGTAAGTTGATAGATATGCTTATATGACTCCAAGTGGGTGCTCTTCACAAAACATGAAATTGGTCCTTACAAACCATGAAAGAGGGACATTTTTGAAAGTACATTGAGGTGGTGAACACAAGGCTCTTTACTTAGGGACCAACAAAGTAAAGAAGGAGATGGAAAACATAAGTCAAATAGAGAAGAAGAAATAAAACGATATTTATGGCGTCATTGGAAGGAAACTATTCCTCAAGGAACTTAAGTCGTATGTGGAAGCACAAACACTTCATTTTTATGATGTGTAGCAGTGGTCTATATGTATCGGACACAGAATGCCTTGGGCAGTGGGGCTACTCGAAGATGGAGCTCACCCATAAAATCGAAAGAGGACTCACAAATCCTTTTAACCAAGAGTGACAACTATGCCATAATGAGGATTCACGTTACATATCTGGTTTTTTGATATTGTTTGTTAGACACATTAGGAGATAGCTTGACGTGTGTATAATGTGTCTAGATTATGGTTTTAAAAAATGGCCATCACGTAACATCACTGCCAATGCATAACATTATTTTGGGGTTTGTTTTGGTTACGGTGTAGAATAATGGTGATACGGAAAATTACAAGAGTAACGGCTGATACGTCCCATGACGTATCGTGTAACGGTTAGTATCAGACCGTACATTCAATGTTAGAGTTACCTCTACATTGACAAATTCTAGAAATGACTTTGCTCGCCTTTTTGTTTCTTTCTTTGACCCAACATGTTCTTCTATAGTACATCTCTTGTATCTTTGTGAGGTATTAGCATGGTAATGGTGGTACTCTTGTATCATAGTATGAGTGATTGATTAGCATTCGCTTTATTTATTTTACGAATCATCTCTTCTAGTTCCATTTCTAGTTTGTTAGATACTCCCTCTGTCCTAATTTATTTTTCTTTTTTGGGAGTTCGTGCCACTTTTCAATTGACTATATCTTGTAATCTATAACCTTTTAGGTGATTTTGAAAACATTGTTTTAAAAGAACTAATTGAGATCTATCAAACAAGATCCATATTGCATATAAAAAGTGTTACCAATTGAAATATATACTAACTAATTTTCTATTCGGTGAGGATAGGATCCAATGGGGGCCGAGGGAGTAGTAAGATTCTCTTTCCCTATGGTACTCGCATCAATGTTCCAATTGATATTAGCATTCACTTTCTTTATTTTATGAATCAACTCTTCTAGTACCATTTCTAGTTTGTTAGATAGTAAGATTCTCTTTCACCATGGAAATTCTATATTTATTGCCTTAAAACGCGACTTTGAATTCAATCTTACTTACAAAACTACTTGTAAGAGTCAAATAACAGTTAAAACCCTTTAAAAACATTCCATTTGTTCTAGTTAAGGTTAAAACATGTGTATCAATGTGGTTTTTCACATTTGCTAATGCTTGAAGAAATTCACACTTGTGGTTTTCAATTCCATTTCACATTGACCAATACTCCTAATATATGCTATTTGCGAACGTTACACCAACCAATACCGCAATTAGAAACCGTTGTCTAGACTCGCCTCAGGATTCATTAGGGACAAGTTCTGTTACTTCCAAAATACCTCCTATTCCAGGAAGCACTCTGCACGGGCTGCATGTCCACGCTTCATTCCTGTCCTTAGTTCACAAGTGAGTGCTAACTAGGTTGAAAGAGGTGAACAAAAACCTAGGGTGCAATAGTTTGTTGATGAGGTTAGTAATCTTGTGACTTGATCTTCCTTGTTGTGTTGTTATATTAGCAAGTCAATTTAATGTGCTTTGAAGGATATTTACCCATGCAGGGAAACATGTCTCTTCTATGTTGAATTATTGTTTCTTTTGTATTTTAGTAATATCTGGATCTTAAATATATCCATCCATAGAAGATAAAATCCTTTAAGAATGTTAATTGGCATATCCCTGGTGTAAATATGTGAAAGTTGTGATACATGTGGTGCCATGTCTCTGTCAAGAACTGCTTCATTTACTGAAATCACAAGAACTATTTATTGGAGGGAAAAGCAGAAAATAGGAGAAAATCCATAACGTGTTTAGGGTTCCTGTCTAAATTATAGAAATTAACCGAGTAAAGAAAGAAGCGGAAGAAAGTGTGTCCTTAGTAAGGGCTTGATGTGAGTGCGCTGAAGGCTTACTTATTCGCTTCTTAGACTTGTGGTTTGCTGTATGTTTTTCCTACCCAACTTTTTTTTTTTTACCCCCGATCCAATTTTTTAGGACTTGCCTTGTATTTCAAAGATATAAAGTTAGAAGACACTTTCTAGTTTAGCCCGAGGTATTGATGTTATATCCATCTGTTTGTACCTTCGCATCAATCAGCCCCTCAAATAGTTGATCTTATTTATGGCAGGGTTTCGGTAATTGATCATCTGTGTGGAAGGATGGTGCTATGGAGATGGATCAAATCAAGGAGTTACATCAGTCAAGCTTTGGTTCGCCATGAATGGTGCACATAGGAATTCTTGAAATAAGACTTGTGTATGCGGGACTAATATTTATATAATGGTTGTATCTTGGTCAACTTCCCTTGATAAGTTGTGCTGATTCCGGCTGCTACATTGTCAAAAACCACATTGAATTTCAAAGCCCTCGTCATTTCCAGGTTTTTTCCATTTTCCCTGGAAATGGCGATGAGGCTGTGTTGTTTTCTGTCCTCAAAAGCTGCATGAGATTGTGGTTTGGTACAATTTTTGCCCTCTGTATCCTTTTTGTATTGGATTTAATCTTTGGTTTTAAAGCCAGTTATTGTTCATTTCGCATCCCCCTTGTCCTTTTATGTCATATTCTTGAGCTGAAAAGGTTCGGGTTTTATTGACTGAACATTTGGAATTCAAGTTCAGTATGTAGAAGAGCTACCATAGAAAATCTGTGTATTGTTGTATTCCTAATCTCCCTCAAGTTTTCGTGTCATTCGTAGATAGGATGTATTTGGTGTACAACCACTCAGTTTCGCAACTTGTTGCATTCTCTAGTGTAGGTCTCTGGATTACTGGAACTTGTTGCATTTGGCGTTCATCCACCGAAAGAATGAGACTCCAGCCTAAGATGGCCTTGCCTGTTAACGTGGGTTCTAAACCTTGTGCCTTCTAAACAGTAAAGAGAGGCAGATTTCATGTGGGCTTGACGGCATTTTTATTTTTATTTTTCCCCCTTTTTTTTCTGTCATAGGATAGAAGTACCTGCTCTGGTCTATCGGATTTGAGTCCGTCTTGCTATATGACTCTTGGGCTAATTGACGCGGACTTGAAGCATTAAGAGAGCAAGCAAATTAAGTGATAGATTATGCTAGCTTCCAATAGGGAGAAATAGAAGAACATGGATGGCTATTTCGCAAGATAATATTTTTGTGTTGTTTTGGTGCTCGTGAAAACTAAAGTTCTTGTAAGTAAATTTCTCTTTATTTCCCTTTCCATTAACAAATCCAAGCTTTGAGTTCAATTCACAGTACCGAAGTCCTTTTTCATTTTGTTTTGGATCTTGACTATTCCACCTTCTTTTGCCATGTTATTTTTTTCTTCGGTTTGATAAGAGGGTGAAGGAGGGGGCGACCAAGCATAACAATTCTCCCTGTGGTCGTTCTTGACTATTCCACTTTCTTTTGCCATGTTCTTTTTTTCTTCGGCTTGAAAACTGAAAAGAGGGTGAAGGAGGGAACAACCAAGCATGACAATTCTCCCTTGGGCGTGTGACCATAGGGACTCCAAACCCTCAGCAGAGCCCCCTAAAGAGGACTTGAGACCCATAGGTTCGCACAGTTGTAATTTGCACCAATTTTGTTCTTTCTCTCATGTTCGCAAATTATCCTTGAGCAACATACATAAAGCTTGTGCCATGTTCCTGAATTAGAAGTTGGGAGACTTGGAGGCCATTTTTCCCACGTGTAACTTTTTTTTGGCAAAAAGAAACATTTTACAATTAAACTTCTGAACTGTGAAGGAAACTAATATGAGATTGATTGACAGATGAGGACCACAACATATGAAATGAACTGGTTGTACGTGGCCGTAAGAGGTTCAACCTGTTCATTTGTGAAGGAAAAACAAGAAATGGAAAGCCAAACTAAGTTCACAAATAATGAAATTGCCAATCATTTTAAGAAAGCGAAGGCCTCGATTTTTCGGGCACCTTGAAGCCTTCTGAGCTATTTGCTAGACTAGCATTGAAAGCATAGACCTTATCAAGAAGGGACTTTTCCTGAGCTTCTACCTAAAGCCCGAGAAAAGCTCAGAGCTAGTTGTTAGCCCGGATCAAAAAAAAACAAAAAAGTTGTTAGCCTAGCATATGCTGTTATCGAAATATTTTGCTTCATTCTAAGAGTGTCCCAAGTAAATTGCAACAGAAATACAAGCAAACTTTACAACAAATTCTTGTGATTCATAATGCAAAACATAACCAATGTGGTACAAATAAAATTTATCTTTCATTCCTGATTGAGAGAGTAAATTGGACAGTCGATGAGAAACCCTAACTGCCCCCTCAACCCCCTTAGGGAGAGGAAAAGATGACAACAATTTTGTTCACACAGCAAAAGCAGCCAGTTTTACGAGTTTTTGCTCGTTCCAGATCTGCTGAATCACATGGTGGGCAAATTCGGTTAGACCCTTCAACTTTGCTCCAGAAAGTTCAGGCTGCCAAGCTTTCAAACTTGATAAAAGAATGTTCTTATCCAAGTCCACACTATAAATCAATCCTAGACCCTCTAAATCTATTACATTGGACAGCATTTATAATTTTCAGATTAAGAGAGACGATGACCTCTTTCTCTTGATCAAGGCTGACCCCTTGTACAATTTCTGTTATGACTGCTGTAGATGCTTAAATGCGTCACAATCAGCTCCAATTACATTCAGTGACAATAAAAGCTTTGGCACAATCTTAGCCATCATTAGCTTGAAGCCAACTGAATTTGCATTTGCGATGCTTCTCTCGCTTAAAGAGGCATCCTTTGTCAGAGAACCAATTAAGTAACCTTTCATATATGCATCACAGGCCTTGAGGATGTAATAACCTCGCCTCCTGAAATGTTCTCTCACAAGATCTTCAAAGTCCTGGATACATTGAAATCATCGTCAGAAATTATGAACGATTACCACAGACTCTAGAATCACAGTCAATTAACCACCAAAAGTATCCACTCAATGCAATTTTGACAGAAAAAGAGCTACAGGCAGAGTACGGTTTTATCACCTTTGGCGTCTTTCGCATAAGATACATAATTGTCTTGCAGTTCAGTAAGAATGTATTTTCATTGTAGGACAACGAATTTTTCTCTCCCTCGGCTGTCCCGATTTGCTTATCATACCCAGCTTCATTAAAGTATGGCTTAGAATTTAAAACTAGCCCCTGGAGTGAAACCAGGACTTGAAGGATGCTTGAGGATGAAGAATCCCAAACTTCATTTCCTCTGCCAGTCCAGGTGTTTAAAAGACTAAGGCAAACCTTGCCTTCCTCATACAAGTTAGGGTTTACACGCCACCCACCAGAATGATAGTATGCTGACTGCAACACCACAGAAATTATCGGAAAAGAAACAGTACATTATTTTTATGGAATATGCATAAATAGAATTAGAAAGTAGCTCTTGAAATGAGACCAATATCTACAGAACAAAATATATATCAGTTTTTGTGTACCGGCGGGACATCAGGGTACTCTGGTGGAAGGTGAAAATCAAAGAAGAAAAGGCCATCCTGATAAGGTGTCCCATATGGTCCAACTATCACAGCCCTCAAGAGATCCATTCGATCTTCATATACCCGTACGTAAATTCCATCTGTTATTATTTTAACCAATAAAACCAGAAGCTACCAGTGTTGGACAAGATAAACTAAATTTCAGAAATCCAAAATGAAGGAAATTAAAAAATGCATACCCGGTAAGTTATTCTGAAGGATATTCCAATCTTGTTGAACCTTCTTCAGCCATTTCCTTCCAGCATTATTCTGTACATGTGGTTAATGCAATCAGTCAATCATCCATAGAGCAACTAGTGCACAAGTCACAAGGACCGAAAATTCAACAGTAGGATTGTCCCAACTTGTTCGAGTAAGATCAGGTTGAGGACGGAAAACAATCCACCCAATTAGAGGCCCCTGTTAGCAACCTAGAGACCAGAACCAATTCTGCCCCTCTTTTATGGGAATCAACTTAATACTGACCAGTAATAGATTTTCTGAAGTAATTACAGGCTGTTAAAAATTGTTAGGCCACAGCAAATTCAAATATATAACCTGCATCTCTTTGCCAGAATGTAATGTACAACCAGCTTCTCATGCACGGACATAAACTTAATTGCATGAATGGGAAGATTTCTTTTCAATTTTCAAACACGCAAGTCATCAACAGTTTGCTAAATGATGCTATTAATCAAGAGAAGCCAAAAAAAATTGATTACCTGTCCATTTGCACCCAAAAAATGATGGTCCAAAGGATCTTTTGCAATATCAAAGCCTTTGAAACTGGAAATAGTCTCCCCAGACTGTGATGGCGCTTGATGTGCCTCAGGTTTCAAGCTGCAAAGAGCTTCAGCTACGTCCAACAAATCTTTGGCCTCGTCATCATGTTCATCTCCACGACTAGTTTGAGTAGTTTCTGGACCATGGATTTCAGTGGAAATGTGGGAGCTAGACTCATGGCCAGAATCACCTCTGATGGGAATGTTTTCCATTCCATGAGCTTTAACTTCATTTTCTCTTGTGTGGTCTAAACTTAATGGATCAAAGTGTTTTCTTCCCCGCGAAAATAATCCACTGGCCAGTCGGGTCACATATCCTAGTGCAGCAAGGGGAATTGAAAGCGCCCCGTTCCTTCCAGAATTTTCGCTCTCCTCTGACCCAGGACTGATGTCAGTAGCATTTCGCAGCTCAATTTCCTGAACAAAGAAAATGAACATTCACTTGACGAGAAGAAAGAAACACACTTGACAAGAAGAAAGAAACACATCAATTGGGATTCAATAAATCTACCGAGTGACCTATCATAATTAAAATTTATGCTACAACTGAAAACGCATAAATAATTTCCCTTTCTTTTTCATTTCCCTTTCGGTCATGAGTTTACGGGTACCCACCCATTTGCTTTTAGGAGATTTTCAAACCAAAACTAGCAAACAATAGTCCATAAACAAGTTGTGAGGCTAAGGCTTTACTAGTTACAGGTAATCACATTAAATGAAGGAATTCAGAATACAGTCCCAAGCATAAACCAACCTCATTTGCATTCTCAAGGGCATTCATCTGATCATCATCAAATGTTTCCCAGCTAGCAGCATCATCACTGACTTCACTTCCACCAGCAATTGATTCATCGTCATCACGCCCAACAACATAAATTGCTTGAGGGCCAACCTAGTATCAAGCATATTTCCAGTTAATCAAGAACTGTAACCTCACCCTTGCAAGAAGGGCTGAAAACTAGCAATGACCAAATGAGCAGAAAAACAGCATATGACAACGTCCTTTTCTATACTGCATTCAACATCTGAGACTTTGGAAGAAAAGAAAGGAATATAGGAAATTTTGCAGTCACAACCACTCATTAATTACAAAAACAGTGATGACATAAAATGAAAGAGAGCAGTGAACATTTCACAAGGCTTTAGCCGTGAACATACCGTTGAAACCATCCCATCAGCCCATGTGACTTCAATATCACCATTTCTAAGACCAGTTATGTTTCCAACCCAAGAAAGATCTGAGAAGTCCATGCAAGCTTCATTGGTGGATGCACCCTCTGTTTCCTCATGTCCCAAGTGCTTTTTCGGATCTCGTTCAACATTATTTGGACCCGCCATCAGTTTTGCTTCCTCAACAGAACCTCCAGAAGCAGCTGTGTCCGAAGTTACGGAAACAGGTAACAACCGAACAACTACATCCCCATAACAATAATCATAGTCAGGGTGACCCTCAAGCTCATAAACACTCACCACTTCCTCCTTTTCGAACTCTCGAGGATCTTCTGCCCTGAGAACTGGCTTAAACCACCTCACGCAAGTAGTCCGCTCTTTTGCATTAACACTTTTCACAACCCCAACACGTCTGACTTCATTACTATCATTATTGTCATCAGTGGCCTTCTCCACTATATACTGTTCCGCTACAAATTCATGATCGCCAGGACTATCGACAGGAATCAAAGTTGTAGAATCTAATAAGCACCCTGTTGTCCCATCCTGCCATGCTACATCAACTCTTGTCTTTGTATTGATGATCAAAAGAGCCCTCTCAAAACTTTCCTCTTTCTTTCGAGACTTTTTGTCTCTCCTAATCACTACTTTCCGGATCTTTTTGCGATGAAGAGGGAAATTTTCTTGGACAGGCTCCTTCGAAACTGACAATGAACTACTGCACGTACTGGACTCTTGCGAGGCATTACCATCTACATTTCTGCTGGATCCATCCAAAACATTTTCCATTTCAACGTCCATGGATTCACAAAATCCATTTGCTTCGTCTTGAGAAACCACTTCTGAATCACAATCAGGTCCTGTTTTAGTAGAATCTGATTCACCTTTGCCGCACTCATGAAGTCCTAGCTTTGATAAACCCTTGTCCAGGAAAACAGAAGAAGATAGCGGAGGTGATGGAAAAAGACACCAGTCACCCAATTGCCAATTTGCATAAGCAAAGCAAGACAATAACTTTAAGTTCTTTGGACTCTGCTCTTCAGCTGGAGTAGTAGAAGAATCAGGTCCATATCCAGCAGATGCTATCCAGTATATGAATACTGACCCTACTGTAACTTTAGTTACAGTACCTTCTAACCGGTTAGGTTTCCACAAACCAGATAGCCACCTAGAATTCTTGAAAACAGATGAAGAGCTAGCCTTTACCCGTTGCCCGGGGTAGTAAGGGAAATGGCCATCTTCCATGAGCATCCTACCGACTGGTTTGAGACGCAGTGGATCCACTTTCATAGCTTTGCACACAGAACCATCATCAAATGACACTGTCACATTATCTACAACATCATCAATTCTACCAAGCCAGGGACCAAGTACTACATAATCGCCAACAGTAAAATCCCTCACACGTTTCAAGTCTCTCGAGGAGACATCTTTTATAACAGATCCATCAGTAGTTAACAAGTCCACCGAAATATTGACATCAACCACAACACCCACTTGACCAGTTGGGTCCGAAACAGCAGCAACAAAATCCCCATGTAAGAACCCCCTATCAACAACTGTTACATCACTGATTTTTTGGGTTGTCTCAGACTCATCCATCCAAAGTACTCGAACCTGGTCAGAGGGAAGAGGATCTCTGCTATCACTTCTCCCACTAGAATTTTCATTGCCCTCACTACCTCCTTCCTCATTTCCACTAGCCTCTTCATCATTATCATCCTCATCCTCATCGTCAGTTATGCTGCTGTCTGAGTCTGAGTCTGAGTCACCAGCAATTTCGGTAACAATCCCAATCTTTCCACTACTGTTGCTCATTACAACATCTTGCCGATACATATAAGTGACATTCTGCAGATTCCTCACAACGTCACCCGGGTTGCTTTCAAAATTAACGTTTGTGTCAGAGCCCTTCAAAGTAGTATCAACGTCCCCAGTTGTGGTGGGTTGGTTAACTTCTGAGGCATCCGAATGCAGCTCGCTTTCCATCTAACACTCAAAAGACAAGGGCAATTAATCATTCAAAACTGCAACGTTCAATTAAATCAGAGAGCTGATTGCCCATCCTCTACACAACAAATCTAGTATGTTTGACTCTTAAAAAAGTTTCACCAATTCAACTATGATAACAAGCAAATAACAGCGCAGTGATGCTTTCTTATGAACAAGAAATAAAACGTTGTCATTATATTTATATCAGACCATAACACAAACAAAGTCAATATGAAAACCGCTGAATTCGTAAACAACTACTCGTCCATCATCAATGATACAGTCTTCCGGTGCCGAGCAAAAAAAAAATTGATATAGTCTTCTGGGGTTCCAATGGATGAAAGTCACAGACATGACAAGGCCGAAACTCCTACCATTTATGGGTAAAAAACAATGCCACAAAAGTTGGGCTCAACAATTATATATAGTTGAACCAAGAAAACACGTGGAATACAACAATGCTCTCTTTCTTCCATTAATACAAACACATCAAGCAAATGAAAAGTTAGGCAGCCCCGAGGGTTAGTCCGGTTGGTTGGTTGGTGGGTTTGCTCTCCATACAATTGACCAGGTTTGATTCTTGGGGTCAGGCAGCAAGAATGTAATTTCTTGTGAATTCCCTAGTACTGGCATAGATGGCCTGCATTTGATCGGACTGGGGGGGGGGGGGGGGGGGGGGGGGGGGGGGGGGGGGGGGGGGGGGGGGGGGGGGGGGGGGGGGGGGGGGGGGGGGGGGGGGGGGGGGGGGGGGGGGGGGGGGGGGGGGGATGGGGGAGGGATTAGTTTGGTGCGCATAGCTGGTCCGGACATCCTTCACGGTCGGAAATTTTTTGAACCTGAAAGGCTGATACAAAAACAAAAAAGAATCTTTGGCTGAGGTGAATTCTCTGGTTATGATAATAACCAAATTAGGGTTGTACATAAAAGCCATTATATTCCTATTATTCCTATTTTATCAGCTCCCAAACAGACGGTAAGCTATCGTTTCTCTCAGAAATGAAAATACAAAAGAATATAGAACGAAATTAAAACCAAGTATTGCTAGAGAACAATACAACCAAGAAACCATAAATCAGTTTTAAAAAATAACAAGATCAACGGATCGTCAATTTGAACCGTTACATGGAAAGACGAGCTAAACTTCAAGCTAGATTTATTCGAATAATTGTTTGAATAATGTATGAGATCAAACCACAATGACAAGACAACGAAACAAACCGAAACCAATTCATAGATTATCTGGTGTGCACATTCGGATACGCAACCTGCATATAAATTGCTCATATGTTTGAAACAGGTGATTGCAATGGTCGATTGAAAGGAGAGGGAAAACGGATAGTACCTTTGAAATCGGAGGATTTGGAGAGAGAGAGAGAGAGAGGCTTTCTTGTTCTGGGTTTTCTTGGGAAACGGATGGCTCTTCGCCGTTCTACTGATCGTGAAATATGAATAACGAAAGGAATATATGAATGGAAAGACACGCAGCTGCAAGAGGTGCAGGGTAAAATGGTAATTTTAAAGTCCTTCCACTGTGGGAGCTTCTAAATGCACACCAATTTTGACTCTATACGCCCTAGAGACGATGGCTCCGTTTTTCCTCGTCCTCCCTAGTACAGTATTTATTCAAAAAAAAATTGAATTTCGATCGTAATTATTTATTTATTTTATTTCTCCTGTTATAACGAAAGAATAATTTATAAAATCGAAAAAAAAAACTAAAAAAAATGGAATAAAGACCAAAAAAATAAGTTATTAGGCCAAAATAAGCCTAACAAGTATAACTTTATCTGACAACAAATTAACTAACACCTTATGCAATTTTACTATACAATGAACCTGAATATTAGTTCAACGTTTCTAAAGTTGCGTAGGTACACTTAACTATAGATTCAATTTCTACGAAGAGAAAGTTGATACCCATAAATTGAGTTAAGTTGGATAACTTAGAGTTGGGATATAATAATGCAAGTCTTATAAAATGTAGTAACAAATACTATATGTTACTACCATATATTTAGCGCAAAAATGTTACCATAAAATTAGTGAGTGTATGAGTAGACAGAATGAGCTAATGAGGTATGTGATCATATTGGAATTGGGTTTTAAGAGAATGAAAAATATAATCCAAAAAGTCCATCATAAAATATCAGAAATTTATCAGAAAAATACAAAAGTATCAGAAATTTGGGTGGGTTTGTACTTTGTATACAGAAATGAATGTGTAGTGAGAACAAATTGGGGCGCATTTAGAAACAATCTGAAGTTAAGGAATATTCGGTTTAAATTACTACTATCACATTGATTTTCCTTAAACAATGCCGAGCATTTCCCTGCAATGCGGTGCCCAGCGGTTGATCCGGCCGTTCATCTAGGTACAAGCAGTTCGGATTGTATCGGAACACATACAAATTTGAAATGTCTATTGCTTGATAAAGATCTAAGCCGTTGATTGCCGAGATAAATGGCCGCTCTGCACTCGCTTTGCAGGGATGCTCGGCAGCATCCCCCATTTAGTCAACAATTACCAGAATAAGTGGGAACGTTATCCAGGGTGCAATTTAATTTGAAATAATGCAACTTAGAAACGTTCCTAAGCAAATCAAAATTAATAAATTTCTAAAGTAAAAAAATAAATAAATTCTTTTTTTTCCGAATATGAAATCCCAAATTACTGTCGTTCAAGCAAAGAATTTAGAAGAGGCTTTCTTTAAGCAATAGGAGACCACTAGTTTGAGGAGAAAGAAAAGGTACATCTTTTTGCACCAAATCTAACAAATGGGATATGCCAATTTATTTTCTGTGGATTAGGGTTTCCCTTTTCATGTTCTTTTTTATTTTTCTTACTGGCAAGTTTGGGGACATTTTGAAATATAAAAACATTTGTACCAAAAAAATCCGGAAGGAAAAACCATCACAAGTTACAAAGACCAAGAAAAGGCATTGTTTACAATTCTTCTCCCCATTTCACTTATTTTGCCCAATTTTTCTATGGGTATCGGCCGCTTATGCACCGATGGTGCATAGATCGGCGTGCGGGATACACGTCTGGATCTCACCTAAGTGATTCGAACCGTTCTAATTTCTAATTTTAAATGTTTTGTCAGTGGCAGCATGAAAAATAAACGATTTGAATCATTGTTCAAGACTCAAAAGTGGGCCCGGCGTGCCTATATTGTACCATAAGTGTAATCCGTTGTACCCATAGACGGGTTGTATTTTGCCCATCCATGCATATTTGGATTCACAAATTTCGATGCATCTAACCTAAATACCATATTCCAAATTTTCGATACGTATTACCTAAATACCATATTCAAAATTAAAGGTAACGATTCACTTGGATTTGCGACCCCACACGCTTAAGTGAATCCTAACCTTTTATTCAGGAAGCATTTTTTAGTACAAATTCTGGGACTGAAGAGTTTTCACTAACCAAATCATGGAAAGACATCTATCAGCGTTAGCAGTTCGTTCGCCACTGCATAAGAGTCATCTATCTGCAGCTGTCCAATGAACTTGATGACAGAAATGAGTACTTCCCTCAACATAATGCTGTCGAAACGTGAAAATTTTCAGAAGAGAGAAGAACGAAGCGCAAGGTCGGGATGAAACCCAGACAATAATCCTTAAATAACGAGAACAGAAATCCCCGACACCAAAAGCTAAGGACGCAGTTGCACGCGTTGAAAGCAGAAGCGCAAAAGCCAAAGAAATCATCGGTCGATCAGAAATCATCGTCCTCCTCCTCAGCTATATGCTTTGCGAGCTCTTGCTCCTGCTGTTGCCTCTCTCTCCTCTTCTCAGCACTTTCTTTCTCTTTGTCGGAATTTGGAGGAAACCGAAGAGCGCGAACAGCTTCGTTATGCATATTGAGGCAGAAAGCAATCCTCGAGTTGAATGCAATTTGAGGCTCATTTGTAGAGTAAATATTCCCAGTCTCCTTGGATACCATCCACCCATTTGCATGATCCAAGGTGGCGTCGATTGCACTGTCCCTTATTGCCTTGGATACAATACTCTCAGCATCAGCAACAGGATTGGGGGAATCTAATCTCAGCTTCTTGGCTACATCAGCAAGTGAGATACGAGAATAAGAGATATTGATGTTGCGTAACCCTGTTCTTATTACATTATGATGGAGCCTAACAATTAAATTGTGGGTCCCATCTGAAGTAAAAGTAGCAGAGAACTTCTCAGCAACGTTTTTAAACAGCTCCAGATCTCCAATTCGAACAGCCTGAAAAGACCACACCTCTCGTTAACATCGGCAAAACCTCTGAAAGTAAAGATGTGAAATAAGCCTCTAAGAAGCACAGACAAGCGCACAATGGTGCAATGCCAATGACAATACATATCAAAATAACGCGAACATAAAAACAATTACTAGTACTGCATTTTTCCACAATACAAATATACAAATGAACAGAAGTCATAACAGTCATACATGTTTCATGTGTGTGTGATGGCCACACGTATCACCAAGTGTTTGAGGTGTGTCCAGGTCTCAAAACATTTCTAAAAATATACAAGCTTGGATGCATGTCCCATTCGTGTCAGGAAGTATCCAACAAGTACCCGTGTTAGACGTTGACACAAAGTACTTAGACGTGCCCATGCTTCTAAGAGGGGCCCCCTTTACACACAGATTTTTTTTGTAAGATTAACGTCAATAAATAACTCTCCTGCTCTCATTAGAGAGGTAAGACTTGATCCTCAGAAGCCACTATTCGGATCTAATGGGATCAACCAACAGTTTGCTAAAAAAAATTCTCTCTCTCTCTCTCTTGGGAGGAAAGAGAGTTTACAAGTCTGGTTCTAGGAGACCTTGATCTCAGAAAAAAGGAAAAAAGTTATTGGAAAATCAGAGATTTACATTTGTAAGCTCAAAGTAGGGCCTCAAAGCCTTCTCCATGCCCTTCTGCATAAAAACCGTCCTCTCAGGAATTTCTCCAAGCAGAAGACGTACTATCATGGCCCATTTATTGCATTGCACTCGAAATCCAAGAGCTGAAGCAGGGGCTTTCCGAGAAGCTTGCAGAAGTGACTCTTTTGCATCTGTATATTCCAACTGTATTGTCCTAATCTTTCCTAGATAAAAAAGATACCTGCAGAACTGCAAGAGAAAATAATCAGTGTTAGAAAGGATATTCAAGACCAAAAAGTACTTCGATATGCAGAGATAGGGAGACACTGGAATACACAGCAAAAAATAATGATGGGAACCACGTGAAAAAGAATACCAATCAACAGAATCAGAGTCAGTTTCAAGTGTCCCTCGATTTCTTACAGAGGGAAGTTAAGCAAAGCTATTCAAACAAACTTTTTCTTATACAAGATATTCCATAAATTGAGTATGGAGTTCATTAACAAATAGGTGAAAGGTACAGTACATAGACGAAGTAAATTGCATTGGAAATGTGGAAAAGAGAAGAACAATGCTTCATCAAGTTTGGGAGTAGATAAAAGAGGAAAGTCAAATAACAGATTCGACATTCCTTTTTCCAATGAAGAAAAGATAAATATATAACTTTGTGCATGCAAATATGCACACCGTAACAAGGGGGCCAGACAAACGCACAAGCCGGAAAGAATGGCCAAAAGCCCAGTAAGGCCCACACAAATCCAGACATGTAACAGGCCCAACGTCAGCCCAACAGGCTGAGCACTTGGGCTGAACCGTAAACACTGGATCGGTGCGATGGTGCAGCCTGTCATGCATAAGCCCAAGCATGTGGATTCGTGGAGCTAGGCCGGGCCACACCGTATCAGATAAGGTCCGGCCAGAATCAAGGAGAGTCCGAGCGTAAACAGGAGACAGCTCGGTCACGTGGCACTTGGTGCATCATGCATGACGTCAATCCAAAAAACAGTAAGGGCATGTGCCTAGGATGAGCTTTGTTAGAGCCTAAGCTAAGTCACTCTACATTAAGTACATTTCTTAACCCTAAGGAGGTACAGCGTAACTACTCACTCTAAGAGCTTTGAACTTTCCTCTCCTTCATCTGAGATTGACTTAGGCATCGGAGTGCCAACCGCAGCACCGCTTGACTCCGGCCAGCTAAGCACTAACAGTGTTCTATCTTGCAAATCATGCTCAGGGAAGGCCAAGCTCCACCGAGATCCTCAGAGAACTGGATAAAGTCTAAACAGCACCCCACAAGATACAAGGAATTTAAATAATCATATTAAGCATCAAGGCTTGGAGACACCTTCCTGGCCACCCAGCTAGGAAAAATGACCCAAAATTTGCAATGTAAGACAGGACACATATTCCTCCTAGCCTTGGAAAGATCTTCTACTTCACTCTTGGCCATTCATCCACTTAATGAATAATAGTATGACAGCCCATGGCTTCATCCATTTCTACCATTGCCTACCAAGTTCCAACCTTGCCGCCCCTCCAGTATCCCATCACCTCCAATCTCCAGATCTCTCTAGCAACACGATCTTGAATTATTGACTCTCCCTCACACTTAATGTACAACACTAATTTTCTAGGAGAGAGATGATTAGTCGTGAAGTACCTCCCCAGGATCGGTGTCCACACGAAAAGGAAAAAAAAGAAAAGTGTCCTTAGTAGGCACAGTCATTACAAAACCACCTGCATTAAAACTCACCCATGGGCCACCCCTTGATCCAAGCCAAGATAAAAGAATGAAACCTTAAAGTCTAATTTGGAGTCAAAATATACCGTTCACATTCCCAGAATGTTCTCTCAAACAAACAGGGATTTGTTCATGTCAGTCTTGCATGCCTTACAAATTCTCCACTTTGGTCCTTAATTCCTGCTGTCCATCCTATTCAAGAACGAGTACTAACAACCTAATATAAACTATGTACTTAGTGTCTTCTGAAAGTTTGAACCCTATATATAGAACCATATAGCAGAACGCAGACCGTTGTAGGAATACAAACATGTCCTTCTACAATTGAACCAAATCCCACACAGATTGGTATGCTAAAACAAATGAGTGAATGCAAATAAAAGTTGCCTGCTGGTTTGAGCGAGCTTCAAAACGAGGTGCCTTTGACCTCAGCTTCTCTGCTTGATCGTACAAGTTGTAATGGAGGTAATTCCGAAGTAGCAGGTTAAGAAGTGTTTCCTGAATAATGCCATCAAAATTAAGGATAAAATACTCCTTCATTGATATATAAATGTTAAGACACCCAAATTGCAACATCAACTAGGTGATGATCCAACCTGACCCAACTCGTCATGGCGCAATGTAGCAATTCGGTGCAAAGAAAGAAGAGTACTGTAAATTCGAGGAACTAAATTAGAAAAGGATGATGTACAGAAACAACCAGTAGCATAGAAAATGAATATCAATAAGTAATAGAACCATGTATTTAGCTCTAATCTTGCTCCTCTCCCTGTCTGTGACTGTGCACTAGCCTTGAATGATCGGACATACACGACACAGACAGGTGGTCTCAATAAAGCTACGGAAATAACATTAGTTGTACTAACCCTCGAATATCAGAAAGATCACCAGTGAGCTCATAGCTGAGAGAGTAATAGAAGTAGAGCCTGGCAGCTAGAACATCAATGGTTCGCCTATTCAGGTTCTTCAGACGGGTAATACTTGCTGAGGAACATGCTTTAGCCTGATGTATCGCAGCAGTACAAACTAATGTAAGATAATAAGATGTTATAAACACTGACAATTGCAAGTAGAAACCTACAAGTACTCTATGTAAACATGCACTATTCAATACCTCGTTGTACTGTTTCTGATCAATTAAATATATTAGCACAAGTAGGTAGCAGTAAATCTCAAGCTCAGGCGAGGAGTGTTTCACAGAAGCTTGGATTGTAGATGTTGCTGTATCGACGTCCATGTCATGGTCATCCTCCTACAGATATATTTAAACAAGTAAAATTAGATCAACAATAAACAAATAAACAGTCCATAAATACACTGATATAGCAGATATATCAGTGAACAGAGTGCTAACATGGCAAGCCACTTCCTCTGCATGACTGTGTCTTGTGGGCTACAGAGGAATGATGACCCTGAAGAACAACGACCGCCGGAGTTTGTGGAGGAGAAAGCCAAGGAAGACCTAGAGAGGGAGGGTAAGAGTAGCAAGTGACCAATGTCTATAGGTTTGTAATGTTTGTGTAGAGAAGAATCGATTCATTCCTTGGAAAATGGAAAGAGTCCCTTTACACAGGTGAGGAGTGGGCTGAGGTCCATCACAGCAAACTGTTAGTGGTCATCTTAGGCCGACCAAATAAGGGGCAGGCTATGTAGTCAATGCTATTTGGAGGCTGAGGTCCAGCTTAGCGACGGACTCGTAGCTGACAATATGGAGAGGTCAGGCCTCAAGACAATTGATCCGAGGTTAGTGATATGTAGGGGCCATATCAACGTCAAGTGGCAGCTATGATTGGTCAATGAGCTCCGTTGAAGTCGGATGATCAGAAATTAGGGACGATACGAAGTCCAATAATTTGTCTTCTGGTCAAAGGTCTTAGTCTAAGATTGGTATGAGGTCCAACACCCAAAAGAAGGCGCGAACCCTTGAGCTCAAGCCTCCAATCCACAATCTTCCATTTGGTCCCAAATAAGTGATGACAATCTTTCATGAATAAATCTCCAGAAAACGGAATCCATCAAATGGAAATGAAAATGAAATGTTGGATAATCATGTCAAGGACTCAAGAAGCAAGATAAATATCAAAGTTTATTCTGTAAAAAATCCTAAAGATGTTAAATTTATTCCAATTTTGTGGACTAGCATATTTCATTTGTGTTAAAAGGTTCCGGATTAGTTCGACTATCAAATATATTGGAGTATTTGTTTAGACCCATTTGGTTAGTGATCACCATTTTGTAATGGGTTATTTTGATGCACCTAATTTTGTTAGTACGTATTTTGTTAAGTATGGGCCTGGTGCTATATGATTAATTTGGACCCATAATGGGCTGGGCCATTTTATTAGCACTAGAGGAGATCCTACTCCCATCCTCATATATATTCGTGTGTC
This sequence comes from Rhododendron mucronatum var. ripense, assembly GCA_019656295.1. NCBI lineage: Eukaryota > Viridiplantae > Streptophyta > Magnoliopsida > Ericales > Ericaceae > Rhododendron > Rhododendron mucronatum. Next base: position 271,994 of record BPLT01000166.1, read on the forward strand.
TAGCCCATTGAGATACACGGCTGATGAGAAAAGAGGGAAGGGAGTAGCTACTCCTCTCTGTGGAGAAAATTGGTACGTACTGTACACGTGGGTTTCATTTTCAGCCATCTCAAGATCAAATTCAGTTCATCACTCAAGCTTCCATCTATGGCATCTTCATCTTCGTCTTCAGGTATGCTGCAGCTTAAAGTTTATTCACATGCTATGAATTGGAGCAAGAAATTAGGGCTTGTAATTGTGAAATTTCTAACAATTGGTATCAGAGCATCCTTGCTCTTCAATTCATGTGCTGTGATTATGAGTTAGTGCTGGGATCATGAATTATCTTGTATCTTTCTCGTGATTAATTGATGATCCACTGCCGATTGTTCTTGCCGACGAGTTAACCCGAATTCTCCACTTCTGTTTTGCCGATTCTTGCCCTTTTCCTCTTTAGCCCTTTTTTGTCTCAACGTTACAGATCGTGGCCTTTGGATAAATGCTTGATTTGCTTCATCTATGTGTGTATGGAAACCCTTTTGTACATCTAGTTACTTTTCGGCTCTTTTCTTGTTTTTGCTTTTAATCGGTTGCCAATAACCAACAAGCTAGTTTGGTGTACCTTGTTAATTGGTAGAGATTTATGGGAGAACAAGTTTCCTGTGTTGATAACTAATAAAAATAAATAAAAAAAGGGAGAAGGGTTGAAAACCCCTTATGTGCTCCTGTCATTTTTCCGGTCATTTTCCCTCAAAGCTGTTCAGGCCTGTTTTGTTTTTGGTCCTTTTGTAACAGATTGGGCTTTTTTGAGTGCTTCATTTTTAGTCCTTGTGAAAAGAAGAAGTACTGTTGAGGCGCCTTTCGTGCTCGTGTCATTTTTCTTTTAAATCTGTTGTTGCCATTTGCAAGCTAATTGGGTGTTCTTGCATATACAAATAAAACTATGTTTTATGTTGGTTTTGTCATTTTCTAACCACTTATGGCTTTGGTTGAGTATCTTGATTGGATTAGTCTTTGACAGAAAAGGGGTATTTAAACCTTGTGATAATATTTTACCACCTGTTGGCATTTATGGTGCGTTGGCGTGATTTTGAGAAAAATGGTTTTCCTCCTTTTGTCATTTATTGAACATGTTGTCAAATGATTTTTGGTGTTCTTTGTCTGTTGTTAGAAGGAGAATACGTTTTTGATAATAATAATGGCTTAACCAAATTTTGGAGGACTTGATTGGTCTAATCTTTGACGAAAATAAGGGAAGTGGTGAAACCTGTTGACTGTTGCACCTCTGGACACTTCCGTCTTTTCTGTTTCATCCTTTTAAAAGTTGTTGTTTGGATAAACAAATCAAAGTACCATTTTAAATTGGTTTTATAACCATTTTTAAGTGCTAAAGTGGGTAATATTTTTCATCCTTACTGGTTATCGAATATTGTTCTTTGAACGCCGCTTATGTTGATTACGGTGATATTGTTGAGATTAACAAAGGTCCATGTAGTCTGGCTATGACTTTACCCTATCGGTAAATCATTGTTTGGAAGGATGCTTTGAACGATAAAGAGAACAATTAACTATTTTGTATTTGGTGACTCAATTTTACCCCGTCGGTAGTGGGTCATTTTAAGTCGTTATATTTAATTGTTCTGCTTTGTCCTACGTAAGAGTCTTACTAGTCTTGTGATTTAAGACTCTAGTAGAACTTTTGTAGCTAGTGAAGTGAAGAAATTTTTGATAAGCATGCTTTCGTTATACATGCCTAGTAAATCTAGTATTATTTCTTCAGCTTTCAATCCTGGTGTATCGTTGCAATTGTCTGCCATCAAAACACTGAATGGGACCAATTATGAGGATTGGAATGAGTCGCTTAAGGTGAACTTGGCCATTATGAATTTGGATTTGGCTATAAGGGAAAATGCACCACCTAAGCTAACTGCTGAAAGTTCTGCTGAAGCAAAAGCTTATTATGAAAGGTGGGAGCACTCAAACCGTACTTGTCTCATGATTATGAAATTCACTATGGACAAGTTTATTAAACAATGTGTTCCTGATAACGAAAATGCTAAGGCTTACTTGACTGCTGTTGGCACGCATTTTACCAAGTTTGACAAAGCTGAGAAAGCAACCTACATGCGATTGCTTACTTCAAAGGACTATGATGGTTCAAGTGGTGTCCGTGAGCACATCATGAAGCGAACACATTATTATAACAAGTTGAAGGACATGAAAGTTGAGCTAGCTGAAGATTTCTTGGTGTGGACAGTTCTTGAATCTCTTCCTACAGAATTTGATGGTCTCAAATCTGCCTATAATGCTCAGAAGGGAGAGTGGAACCTGAGTGAGATGACTGCAATAGTCACACAAGAGGAAGCGGGGTTCAAGGAAACAAAAAGGGCCAAGTTTGAAAGTGTTTTTGTTGTTACTAATGATAGTGGTTCTCACAATAACAAGAACTTCAAGTCTGAGAACAATACTAATAAGTGTTATCCCAATAAGAAGCATGGGAAATCTACTCAGCAAGCTATGCCACCGAGTCTAGTTGAGCCTAAGACTGATGGCTTTAAAGGAAAATGCCACTTTTGTCGAGTCTATGGTCACAAAAAGGTGGATTGTAGGAAATTCAAAGCTTGGTTAGAGAAGAAAGGAATTCAGAAACAGTCGGAAGCCAAATGAACGGAAGCTAATGGTGAACATGGGAATGGAGTAGTGGCGCATATATGAGTAGTTAGACTTTCATTATCCTCTGGACATATTTTGGAACTATAAGGGATGTAGCTTTTGTACCCTCTAGTGGAAGAAATCTTATACTTGTATCTCTTTTGGATCGATGTGGATACACTTTTGGAAATGGACATGTTAGCTTGTATTATAACTCTCTTGTTGTTGGTTCTGGCACTCTATCTGATGGTCTGTACATGGTTGTTTCATCTTCAGATTTTGGTTCGTGCTGTTTTTCTTGAAGTTTGATAAGATTGTCACCTCTTGTGGTTTTAAGGAGAACGTTGCAGATCAGTGTATATACCTGAAGGTCAGTGGGAGTAGTTATATTTTTCTTGTCTTGTATGTCGATGATATTCTACTTCAGTGCTAATGATACTGCACTTTTGACTGAGACAAAGCAATTACTCTTTATGCTTTTGATGTGAAGGATCTTGGTGAGGTATCTTATGTTTTGGGTATCCAAATCCTTCGTGATAGAACAAATGGTATTCTTGGCTTGTCTCAGAAAAACCTTCATTGACAGAATTTTGAGAAGGTTTATCATGTAGTCCTGTTCTCTCGGAAAAGCACCTATTGTGAAAGGGTACCAAAGATTTTGTACTTGTCTACCGATGCTCCAATATTCAGAATGTACTTGGATACACTAATGCTGGTTATGTTGGTTGTATAGCCGACAGAAAATCCATCTCTTGTTAAGTGTTTGTGATGGCAGACGGAGCTGTATCTTGAGAAAGTGTCAAATAGACACTTACAGCAACTATGGAGGTAGAGTACAAAGCTTATTATGAAGCTACTTGTCATGCGTTTCCGCTGTGCAATTTTGTTTCTTGGGTTTGGAATTATTGATTCCATTTTGAAACCACTAAAGATATTTTGTGATAACTCTGCTGCAGTTTTATAAATGTTGAACACATTTTCACAGAGCAAATGTTGGCTGACCCACTAACTAAAGGTTTAGCTCTTAAAGTGTTTCAAGAGCATGCGACTCATATGGGATTGGTTGAGTCTCCTGTTGATTTTGCTTAGTGGGAGTTTTGTATATCAACTGCTACTGTGTTAATGGTGTTATTTTTGGTTGATCATACTCTCGAGAATTTTGTATGCATGCTATGATCAATGTTTATTGCCATATATTGTTGTGCGCGCATTTGGTTAGCCATGGCATTCTTGAGTTTATTGCCATATTTTGTTGGGCGTGCAATTTTGTTAATTATGGCATTAGTGGTGCTAGAGTATGAGATATTTTGACCCAATCTCAGTAGGCACGGTGTCTTGGGCGGACACATGGATCTTGTGGAAATTGATGTAATGATCACCTTTTGTATATTTTCCACACCACACTTCCATACTACCATCTGTGTCACGGGTTATAAGTGTTTGGTTGTGTGCTTTGTATCCTGTCGATACATTGACTTACATGATTGAATACTTATGTACCCCTTATGGACACAGGAATGGTTTTGGGTGCTGACTCATGTTTGATAGTCTATGTTGTGGCCACTTATTAGCTAATCCGGATATATGTTTGCTTATATTGTTACAAAGCACTTTTGTCTCTTACATAATGACATATGCTGTCCAAGTGGGAGAATGTTAAATTTATTCCAATTTTGTGGACTAGCATATTTCATTTGTGTTAAATGGTTCCGGATTAGTTCGACTATCAAATATATTGGAGTATTTGTTTAGACCCATTTGGTTAGTGATCACCATTTTGTAATGGGTTATTTTGATGCACCTAATTTTGTTAGTACGTATTTTGTTAAGTGTGGGCCTGGTGCTATATGATTAATTTGGACCCATAATGGGCTAGGCCATTTTATTAGCACTAGAGGAGATCCTACTCCCATCCTCATATATATTCGTGTGTCTAGCCCATTGAGATACACGGCTGATGAGAAAAGAGGGAAGGGAGTAGCTACTCCTCTCTGTGGAGAAAATTGGTACGTACTGTACACGTGGGTTTCATTTTCAGCCATCTCAAGATCAAATTCAGTTCATCACTCAAGCTTCCATCTATGGCATCTTCATCTTCGTCTTCAGGTATGCTGCAGCTTAAAGTTTATTCACATGCTATGAATTGGAGCAAGAAATTAGGGCTTGTAATTGTGAAATTTCTAACAAAAGATTCATAATTCACTCATTTTTATGCATCCATAATCCATATGCCATTGAGCGCTCATCACTGCACATGTTTTTGAGTTTTGACTTTTAAGACTCTCATATGATAGAACCTCATGCATTGGTTAATACTCACATAACTCACCCAACATAAAAGGGTCCAGTTATTTCCTAGACATTTAGGAGAAGTTATCCCAGTACTATACTACATAAACGTGTGGAACAAAACGAACTCATGTAAACTAAGCAAGCTCAACAGTGATTCATAACTCTTTCTGTGCCACCTAACACACTCCAATGAGTCAAACAACGTTCCATATCGAGCAAGAGCTATCGTGACTATACTATATAAAGCAGAACACTTAAAAAGCAGACAAAGTCACATCATTCGAGAAAGAGACTACCTGCGGAAGGAAAGAGGACAACCTACTGTGCACCTCAGATCCCGGCAAAAGAGCAAAATTCAAGAATGCATGGACCAAAGAGGCCTTCAGCTTCTTCCTCAATGAAATAGTTAGGCGAACAGCACGCAGAATCCGACGAACCTCCCGAGCATATGTACCAGTCTCAATCAACGACGCAATCTCCTTCAACTCTGGAAAAACCCCAATGCCCAATATTTCAAGTTTCTTAAATTCTAATGCATACAATAACAACTGGCCTCTCTACATATTCAAAACAGTACAACTTCACCTTTTTAAATAGTAGCTGTAAAATACTCCATCTCGAAAATAATGTCTGGTCCGCAAAATGAAAACTTAAAAGAACACATTTTTGCTCAAAAAATCCAAAAATTTTCCAAATTTTAAAGAACCAGTCCAGGATCTTGTGGGGAAAAAATAAATTAAAGTTAACGGGTTGGGCGGGTGGCATAAGACAGCAACTCAAGGGCTTGCCCAAAAAGGTCGCTAGGTCGAATTTGGCCAAACGGTCCAAACTTTCGGGCCATTGGAGATTTTCCTGGTCATTTACTTTAGGGAACGGCATAAGTCAAGGTGCGCACGAGTTGACCCGGTCATTTACTTTAGGGAACGGGATAAGTCAAGGTGCGCGCGAGTTGACCCGAACTCCGTACTATTAAAAAAATTCTTTTGAACTTTTTTTCTCCAAATTTTCTATTAAAATATGATTTTTCTTAAGCTATCGTTTTGCAGACCGGATAATCCTTTGGGACGGAGGTAGTACATAGTTTGATAACTTTGATTGGTTCCAAAGGCTGCAAAGTTGAATCATTTTGTTCAAAAGATTGTCTTTTTTGTGTTTTGAAAAATTACAAGAACTCGTTGATAACTACAATCTTGCGGAAGAAAAAGTTCGAAACTTTCCAAACAGAAATGCATCTTCTTTAAAAGTTCTCGTTTTTCAGACCAGAAAGTCTTTTTTGGGGACGGGGGTTGCACATAAATAGTTTGATTGATTCCTTACGCTGCAAAGTAGAAGGGGCAGTTGAAGCAACCGAATTGGAAGGAGCTGCTGCTTGCTCTTTCATCTCGACATCATGAGTCATCTTTGTACAAACTATATACAAACCCTAAAACTTAATCATCACTAACAAAGCTTGCGTAAAAATTCCGAGGTTAGGCTAACAGCTACGGAGACAGAGTACATAACAACAAATTATATTATCCACGTGACGAAGAATGAATGCGGCAATGCAAAATCTCATATTGACGTACCTCAAGTTGGGGGAGAGAAGCAATCGGACACGGGTGGATCTGAATCGATCGGCTACGGAGAGGGTAGGGGGTTCGCTGGATTTTCTTTCACTGCAAGTCAAGAAAAATTTGCAATGCTTGTCAAACAGTTGGGTATATATATGGAGAGAGAGAGAGAGAGAGAGAGAGGGTTCAGGAACGAACCACAGATTCGCAATTTTTTATTTTCTTTTTTAACTTTCAGATTTTGGACTTTTTTATTTTTATCTTTATTCAAACTTTTTTCGCTCTTGTTAGTTTTGTCTCAATTTTTTTTTTATAGATAATTGATTCATCTTGTCGAGACAAATCGGAAAAGCTCAAAAAATCCAAAAGCTTTGGGACGTTTGCTAAATTTACGCCAAACTTTTATGGACTATTAATTCGTTTCGACTGGAGCTAGGCTTTTTGAGCTTTATTTTAGATATTTCTAAAAATATTTGGAAAAAAGTAAATAAATTTTATTTTTCCGATTCTGTTTGTCGAGATGAATCGATTATCCATAAAAGTTTAAAGTAAAACTAACTAACGCAAAAAAATATGAATAAAGACAAAACATAAAAAAAGCCTAAAAAACTAAGAGGAACTGAGGGAAAAATTCTCTTCAGTTGACAATAATGATTCTAGTTGCGGAAAACATTCGGAAATCTTAAAGAATTTCTATGGTTTTGAAATGGGTTGGAAGTGTGTCTATTTGAAATCTGTTAGTGACCTCTGACGGCTCGGATCTCATCTCGGCAACTAACGATCGAGAGTTATTCATTGCCAAGATAAGATCCGAGCTGTCAGATGCACGATCTGATAGTTCGAAAGTTCGCAGCACTGTGCTGCGTACACCACTGCACATCATCATCTCCCAATTGGGGCACATGGTACTATTAACAACAGTAAAAGGTTTTAAAAATTAGTAGAATTGTAAGAAATTGGACCTATAAAATATCTAATCATTGAGTTAAAAACAAGTACCATAAGATTGAATTCTTCCAAACAATCAAGAAGCTTGAAGAGCCCTTAACTATTTATTGAAGAAAGAATAAAATGTTGCAATTTAGTTAGCCCATTTTAACAATCAAGATGCAAAATATATTCAATATATAAGGTTTCTAGTCTAGAATCAAAATTCAAGACCTCCAACATAAGACTTCAATAATCAATTTACAGTCAAATTAACAGCCCTTATGTACGTATCACTGTATATATAAATGCGGTTTCTATAATATCGAGTGGAGTACATTGTTTGGTCCATTTACAAACTTGGGAAAAACCTATGTGAGTGGGGGCACGTGACTCCATGTAACGTGCACTAGATCCACCCTGACAACGGGTGACTTTACTCGTGAAATAAATTTGGGTACGCACTTCTCAGGTTGAAGATAAGAAATCCAAAACAACCATAATTTTATAAATAGTTTAAAAAAAAACAGCAGGTTGATTAGTAGTTTCAAAAACAAAGTTATAAACTTTCATAAAAAAATGCTCCATGGAATTCCTTGAAGTTAGGAGAAATTGCAAATCGGTAAGATGAACCAACTGAACAATTATTCTAGAGAAATGCTACGTGCAAAGAAAATAGGCAAAGAAAAGACCCTTAAAGTGTACATGAACGGCTCAGATGCACTGTACAGTGAATCTGGGCCGTTTTCTTCTAGGCAAGTTTTGCAACACATATATGGTCCATAATGGAGTATATCGGAATTTTAACCCGCGGAGATTAAAAGGTCTAATCAATTACAGTTGTTTTAATTTAACCTAAAAGACTAGTATAATTAGCAAGAATATTTGAAGTTATGCAGAGGTCTAGCCACTCCGGACGACCCTTGTGTCCGCGCCTAATCCAATAAGCTCTGTTGGTTAATTTAAAAACATCATTTAATAAGCCAATTAATACAGTATACGATTTGTGTACATGTGATCTGATCAAGAGGATTTTTAAAATTCTAGTTCTGCCTTGTTCTTTTCCCTTTTCAAAAAGCATTTTTTGAATAATTCCCTCTAGACTCTTCCTAGATTTCTCATACTTTCAATATTTCTCTCTCTATCTCTCTCCACTTATTACCCCTACTATTTTTTTAAAAACTTTTCACATACCAAACCAAACACAGCAGAATCATCTTTTGGATTATTTTGCATGTCAATTAATTTGTTACACATAAATATCCTTTTATGTAATAAAATAATAATCTATTTGGGACAACGATGTTGGGACCCTGCCGTGGCTTCAATATTATGCTGGAACTCAAGGGGTTTAGCCAAGTGGGTATGAAAAAGAAAATAAGTTTTTGTCCTTTATGAAATTGCATGTTCAATTCTCATGAAGGCTAAATATTCCAAACCTTAGAAGTAGCTATAGAAAGATTTTGCTCGATCGCTAACTTCAAGGAATTGACCCGGACATATGGTTAGAAAAAAAAGAAGTAAAGTGATGCCGGGAGACTAAAAAGAAAAAAGATTACTATACTCCTACTTGCAATGAAAAGGGAAAATCCCAAAGCCAAGAAAAGACGAGAATTTGGCTTCACATAGGAATTCGGATACATCAAACATTAAACATAGGCTCTTTCAAAATTCAAACCGAACAAGGTGACTATATTCAAAATCCAAACCGAACAAGGTGACAGTATTTATAGTCCTTATACTTATAGAATGCATGCATAATAAAATACATAAAAGAAACTTACGGAAATCCTACTTCGATTCGTATTAGGACTTATAACACGGTCCTCTCTATATATATCATCAGTACCCAAGGCAATTTCAGTGTATTCCTTCAGCACAAAATTCCATTGATTTACTCTCTCTCTCTCTCTCTCTCAACTATAATGGCTGCGACTCGAGCGATTATCTCTCTCCTTATAATTCTAAGCGTAACCTTTTTCCAAATCCCTCCTCCGTGCAATGGCAATGCGCTTAGGATATGCAACTTCCACCAGATATACCAGCTGGGTGATTCGATTTCCGACACTGGAAATTTGATACGTGAGAGCCCCATGGGAGCAGCGTCTCCCTTTAGTAGGCTTCCGTACGGCGAAACTTTCTTCCACAACGCCACGGGTCGTTGCTCCAACGGTCTGCTTATGATTGACTTTATCGGTACGAAATATTATCAATGTGTTTGTTTTCTGTTTCTTGTGTTTATGTTTACATTGTGGTATCCCTATTAATTTGGCTTCAATAAATTTAATTGATGATGGATCATGAGATCATAATAATATCTCGTTTGTTATTTATTTTACATCTGATAAGGTGCATGACTTATTTGAATAAGTTGAATGGGGAAAAATAATTTGCAACAGTGTTCAATTCTCGTTTACTCTAAACAAGCCACTCGGCTTATTATTTTGTCTTTATTTAAATTTTTTTCGCATTCGTTAATTTTGCGTTAAATTTTTATGGATTATTGGTTATTCTCGACGAGAGGAATCGAAAAAGTAAAAAGTTGTGTATGGTCCAAAACTCAAATTAATTTTCTTGAATAAAGCGGAAAAATCTTTTTATTTTTATTTTGCTAATTTTTGTCTTTGTTTAAAAAAATTTAAGTTTGGACTAGAAAATGCAAAAAAAAAATTGAATAAAGACAAAAATAATAATTCAAGTGGCTTAGCCAAAACAAATGATGATGATACTTTCAAATTCAGAGGCGGACACAAGGCTACAAGCGGGGGCAACCCTCCAATTATCGCAATATTTCTACTATATTTTAGGCTTTGTATGTAAATATTATGAAGAAAATCCCTTAAAGTTGTGTTATTGTTATATGATAATGATATTTTGTTGTTAATTTACGAATGCACGTGATTCTGTCCCCCGCGTCAAAAATCCTGCGTCCGCCACTCCTTTCAATAGACTTGATTTATTACTCAAGCGTTAATGTATGTATGTACTTTCACAGCAAAGTCAGCAGGGCTTCCGCTTCTCAACGCCTACAAAAACACCGGTGCAGACTTCAAACACGGGGTGGACTTCGCGGTCGCCGGCTCCACTGCACTACCGGTAGAGACTCTCGCCGGCCAGAACATTCTATCCCCGGTAACCACCAGCTCTCTTGGCGTGCAACTCGATTGGATGTTCACCCATTTCAATTCCACTTGCGACGGGGGCAGAGGTTCGTCTCCCTTTTCTTTTCTTTTTTTTTTTCTAAACGATGAACGATGTATGTTTGGAAACGGTTGTTTGACGTTGAGATATGCGAATGTTGACTTATTTCGAGCAATGATTCAAACTTTATTCGCTCGTGTATAACAGATTGCACGGAAAAACGTAAAGACTCTCTGTTCATGGTTGGAGAGATAGGCGGTAACGATTACAACTACGCTTTGTTTCAAGGAAAAAGCATTGAGGAAGTGAAGAGCCTTGTTCCTAGCGTTGTACAAGCCATAGCAAATGCTGTGAGGGTAAGTTTCCATCGATCGATCGAGCTTTGTTTTCGGTACTTTTTACTTAGTCGCTCAAAATAGACTCTGATTCGCGCGAATTCCTGTCGTTTGGCTTGCAGAGAGTCATCATCAACCACGGGGCAGTTAGAGTGGTGGTACCCGGAAATTTCCCGATCGGTTGTTTCCCCATCTACCTAACCGGATTCAAGACCAACAACTCAACCGCTTACGACGTCAACAATTGCCTAAGAGACCTAAACGAGCTTTCGAAATTCCACAACGACCAGCTGCAGCGAGCGATTGGCGAGTTGAACAAAGAGTTCCCGAACGCTGTCATTACATATGGCGATTACTACAACGCGTTCGACTGGCTTTTCCGAAATGCCGCTTATCTGGGTAAGTTTTTTCGGCTTTTTTCGTAGTGGAGATTAAATTTTGACGACTAAAATTTTGTTTCCCTTGTCTTGATGCAGGATTTGATGCGTCAACTACGCAAAGATCTTGCTGTGGAGCTGGGGGAGATTATAATTTCAGTCTCGGCAGGATGTGCGGAGCTCCGGACGTTCCGGTCTGTCGGAATCCCGATAGACTCATCAGCTGGGATGGTATTCATTTGACACAAAAGGCGTACAGGCTCATGACTGCATGGCTCTTGCGTGACCTGTTGCCCAAGCTTCAGTGCCGTCTTTAATTATATTAGCTTTGTGTTTTAACAGTTTTTAGGTATAGAGTTTTGGAACTTAGAATTCAATGTTTTTTAATGGTTTTTTTTTTCTAGTAATTTGGAAGAGAAATTTTAATTTGACATTTGAAATCTTACTTTCCTATGCATGATTTGATTAATTTTATTCAGAATTAGAAAAGTTCAATATCAACTGCTCAAAGTGTCCCTTGTACATGATGAATGGTTCAAGCCAATGGAAATCCCCGCAAGCTATCATGTTCGGTTTGGGGTTTGAGAGAGGTTTTTGAGAGTAATGAGTGGAAAGAAATAGATAAAATTTATTGGAGACCGTACCTCGAAGTTTTGAGACTCTAAAACGAACATGGTAATTCTATTTAGTTACCGTGGACGATTAATTGTGATTTTGATTTAGTTATTGTAGAGACTCAAATAATTTTTAGTATGATCCTAAATGGAAGATGCTATTTAAGACCTTAATTATTGTTCTTGTTTTTTTTTTTTTTTTTGCGTTATTATTATTTTTTTTTATACTTTTTTAACTTTTCTTAAGTACTAGAAAATTTAACAAATAAAAAAATTAAGATTATAAAATAAAATACATTGATTGTTTGAATTGTTTTTTCTAGATCTTTTCATGTTTGATCTTTTCGGAGGCAGCGTGCCTCAAATTTGACAGTGGACTGATAGGGTGCAGTTCGATGATTTCTGATTTTCTTTTGGATCCGGATTCGTTCATTTCATAGAGATCGTCTAGCCTAACAACTTAATTTGTACAGAATTACGTTGATTAGATATCAATCAATAACTAATCTGGGCGATTTTATCTTGGCAAAAATGTTTTTTTACTTGGTTGCTCTTAACGATATCATGTGATCTTCTTGTCATAGCTGCATACGGTGAGTGTATTTTTCTATACTTTCGTTACTATAATAACTTACCAAAAATGTTAGGATACATGACTATCGGTTCACGAAAAGAACCTTTTGTCGAAATTTATAACAAATTAACAAGCAGTTCGAATGAGAGTAGCATGATTTATTGTCCATCTCAAAGCCCAAAAAGTTGTCAAAACCAAAACAAGTGTGGATTGGTTCAAAACATCAAGAAATACTCAGCTTGCCGCAATCAAAATCAGCCCTCTTCAACAGCAATCCAGCCATGAAAGAACCCAACACTTTATCCCTCAAGAAACTCACCACCACCCCATTACTCTGCTGCACAAAACCCACCATGTAAGCAGTGCTAACGAGCACAATCCCTCTCCACTTCCTCTCTTTAGCAAACTTCTTCATCCCCATCTCAATCCTCTTGTACTCCTCCTTTCCATCTCCCCCTTTTGCTTCGGCAGTGCTCGGGTTTTCCCTCAAGGCCTCCGCTAAGCACCTAGCTAAAACGACACCGTCTTCTAACGCAGAGCACCCGCCCTGCCTGATGTCTGGTGTCATCGGGTGGAACGCGTCGCCAGTGACACAAACATTGCCTTTGCTGATATTTGCCCATAAGAGCTCCCAGGGACGTCCGGACCTTAATGGAGAATACGTAATACTGTCTAGCTCGGTAATCTCCACAATAGCCTTAACTTTGTCTGGTACTTTGCCAAGGTTGCTTAAAACAAATTCTTTCATCTTTGCTGGGTTTTTCTCTATCTCTTTGTCTGTATCATTCAATCAAGGCGCCCAACATTATTCCGAAATTCGATCTAAAAAAGTTGGTAACACAGTAATCAGTAGTTTCTAACCTTTTGTGGAGCTAGCGAAGGTGAAAAAACCAATACACAGTGCCTTCATTACAAGGGACGAAACCACATCGCACGCCCTTTCCAACGAACAGCAGGAATTTGGGCTCAAACCCATGACTGCGTTTGAAATCTGCAAACCCCCGAATGGCAGATCGACCCACGAAAGCCGGTTTCTTGAACCCAAGCCACTTTGACACAACTGAATTTACCCCATCACACCCGACCAGTACCTTTGCCTTTACTACAGAACCATTTGCAAGATGGACCATCTTAAAGCAGCCTCTTGAATCCTCCTCAATAGAAACCACTTTTGATGAGAACCTTATGGTGCCACTGGGAAGCTCCTTTTGAAGGGCTTCCAATAAGAACTTCCTTCTTACACAGCGAACTTCATGGTCTCCACTGCACACCAAAAGGATTTCAACAGGAAAAATGGACCGGGAAAGAGATTTTGATCGATGCAGAAAATTTAGACGCAACATTTTTCTCAGGGACATGTCATTCCTTTTGAAGAATTGACTTATCGTACACAGTTGCTACCAGAAGGACTAGAAAAGGCCACATCATTGGGAAAGCGAATCTTGTACAAATATTATGTTCGCTTGACGTTACCCAAAAATGTATCACTACCTTAGGCCACCCGAAGGCCGACTCGCCCTTGTATAGCTTTCGAGTCAAAACTAAAAACTATTTGCACAAATGTGTGCTTAAACTTCTCCATGTAGTAAAACTTACTGGCTTGCTTTGGTCGTAAATGACATTTCTGAAGTGGGGAGGCCCGAGATTATAGATGAAGCCACTATTCTGTACAAATCACAAAACACATGGGCTAATAAGTAGTGAACCAAAGACATTCATCAAAAGCATGGGAAGTAAGAAGAGAATGGCATTTACCCGTAGAGTCGATCATGTTGTTGGCGGAGGGAGTCACCGATGCCGATTTCATCCAATGCCCTCCAAGCGTTTGTCCATGTTGTAAATGCAAATCCAGACACTCTTAAACTCTCTGATGATTCCAGTACCAAACTCCGGATTCCTAACCTGCCAAAAAACTAGTACTTACATCTATGTAGTAGACACTTCGTCGGAGGTCACGTATTCGTGTACGACACTTGTGGGACACTGATACTATCCAGACACGAGTTCCACACAAATTTAAAGTGTCGTTTTTTATCTCAATGTCTTCTGTTTGGACACTCCAAGCACTTTAAAACATGCTCCGGACAATGTAGAAAAACAAGTTGGGGTGACAAACGAAATAGTAGGATCTAATTAGGGGAGTTGTATTTTTGTGTGAGACAGATCATGGTTTATTGGTTAGAAAGACACACAGATGATGAGTACAATTTAAGGTATATGTGGTATATATTGCATATTTTTAAAATATAGCCTTACTTTGTTAGTTTTTATTGTACACAACTACACTCGTGTTTTTTGTTTTATTTTTAAATGTGTCCCCGAACGTTTCGTGCCCTCTAATTTTTTGAAATTTACGTGTCGGTGTCATGTCACGTGCCCGTGTCTATGCTACATAGACTTGCACCTTCTGAAAATGATGAAAACCATATACGCTTATGGGTACCTGTGAAGTCCTAAGGATGTGGCGAGACCAGAAATCCCAGCTCCAACAATCACAATTTCTGCTTCAACCCCTTCCATGGTATTTCTGAGATTGTTTTCTACGTTTGAAACTGCCATATATAGTTTGAAGAAAAGATAGAGAGGGCAAAGGACAGAAAGACTTTGAATGCATCACAAGGAATCCACAACACAACAGTATATAAAGAGCAATCTACCTAAAGAGGAAGGTTGTAAAATGAAGATGTCACATATGACTGTTAATACCTGTGTGAGATGAAGATGCCATAGGTGAAACCTTATGTGGTGGATCTGCTCTTTAGAGAGGAGTAGCTACTCCCTTTTTCTTAGTCGTGTGTCTCAATGGGCTAGGCACACACATCAATCGATCAATCATACATACTATAAGCAAATGTGTTTTTCCTTCAAAAACTTTCAAACCTTCAATCCTAATTTTCTACATTTTTATTTTTATGTTAAACGAGAGAGGGAGAGAGAGAGAGAGAAAAGCGGGGGAGTGGGGGAGAGAGAGAAACGTGGGGAAGTGGGGGAGGGAGAGAGAGAGAGGAACGTGGGAGAGGGAGGGAGGGAGAGACTTGGGGGTTGAATATGGAGGAAAAATTATTTTATGTCCTTCGAGAGGTATCGTCACCTGGTACTCCAAATTTATTTTTCACCGCACATGTCTTTTCAGTACATAGAACGAGACCAGTGCTACCGTGCATCAAACACGGGACTGAAAAATAAAACACCCATGGGTGGCTTCAGAATTTTAGTTCAACGATAACAAAAACAAAAATAAATTTTTCATATAGAAAGCTTTGTATAAAATAAACACATTTATTTTGATTGAAAATGAATTGGATCTAATTTATTTTATTTTGTTAAGCTATACTATCTACATAACTCACAAATAAAGTGGTGTTCCTTTAGTTTGCCTACAGATAAACAATTCAGTGCCGACATGCAATATGAAAGAGAAATCTAATTGTTTGTAAACAACAATACAAATCTTAATGCATGCTTTTGAGTCCAGAGGATTCGGTCGAACCCCGTCAACTATAAGCGCAGCTGACCCTGAAAAACCAATTATTATTCTTAGTATGGATAAGCGGATAGGCTGCTCAACTTAATTACCTGCCGGGAGCATTGTCCGTAGCATCACCTAGTCGTGCAAGAGACCATTGCACTTATGTGCGAGGCCGAAACTTAGGTCCCACTGCGTGTTTGGAGCATGAAAGGCGTAAGTTTACAAACACACCCCCCCCCACCCCCCCCCCCCCCCCCCCCCCCCCCCCCACACACACACACACACACACCCACACACACACAAAAGCAGCTGCAGAGACTTGAACACAATTACTTGAGTAAGAAAATTAGAATACTTATCCATTGAACCAATCAGCTGCTGTAAAGCCAATCCAATCTTGAGTACGTATGCAATGACCTCAGAAAAAGCTCAGGATAGAGACTTATAATGCTGAAGACAGCCATTACGTACATAAATTTGGACACAAGTGGAGTGGGTATACATTCAATGTAGGAGTTTTTGAATGCAAAATTGGGTACCACGTACTTGGTGGTCCCCAGCGCGTAATCGATGCCTTCCAGACATGTTTGAGACGGTCCAGACTCCAGAGCCGAACGCTCTCTCTCCTCCTCAGTCGACCACTCTATCTCTTTTTTCTCTTTCTCTAAATCCTGGGCATCCAAAACACACTTAGACGGCTCGGATGTGTGCTTGGAACCACGTGGACTATACCTTATTTACATCAAAAACTTCTCCTCAACAGCAGCCACAATAAAACACAAATTATGTCGCTTTTGTGTAAGTTTTCGTGGGCAATTAGAGTCATGAGACAATGTGGATTCAATTATTGTTGGCAGAAGAAGTACACTGCATTTGTGCAAGAAGGTATGTGCCAGACTTGTTTGATAATGACATTTCAGAATAACCCGTAGCGATGCGCGGATTGAAATTCGGAAGTGTCACTATTTGATAGGAGTCCACTTTTGTTGCTGTCCATTGTCCGCAAAATGAGAAGATGGAGGTTGCGTATATATTCATGTAAGGGAATGACTTCGGTGTCCCCGGTTATTTTAGGGACACCGTAACTTTTGGCATAACAAAACCATTATAAGCATAACCAAATTCATTACAAGCATAACCAAAACCATTATAAGGGATTGACTTCATGTAATTACGTTTGTCGTGGGTTGTTTTTTAATTCAAAAGACGAAAGTTTGGATCGACTCTCTTATGGTTTTCAAATAGAAGCCTTTGAGATATTATTGTTATGGGCCATATTGTTCAATTTGTTAAAAGAAATCTTTACATTATCTGTATAAAATACGAAGTTGTCCGAATACCGGTAGGTGCCTAACTGAATTACCTTAGTGTAAACGTAAAAAATTTTCACTTGAAATTGAGAGTCGGGTGACACTTACCACACTCCCCACTGCCTGATGTGGCAATGACATTCTTGATATTATGAGCCCAGCCACCGGCATTGCATTTTGTGGTGATGAAAATCAAATGTCCTCACGAAATGCCACACATTCTGTATGACATTCGGAAAGTCTGTCTGCACTCATAATCCCCCACGAATGTTTCTACGGGGCCCATTTAAGGTCTTGCAAAAATGATTTGAACCGCTCATTCTTTTTAAAATATTTTTTTATGGCTTCTTGTAAAAAAATCAACTCAATCGAATATCAGTAAGGTCGTTTTCAAAATTTGTAGGGCAAAGTGTGGTTCGCCGGACGAATAATGTCAGTAAGGGTTTATTCTTGTTGTAACAGTTGCACGTATATTTCCTTGAATTTTTGCTATTATTGGAGTATAATTTTCTTGTCATTTTCTAAAAAGTAGGAGACTGCAAAACAAAACAAACGTTGGTGGAGAAATTCAAGTCACTAAATTTTGTCAAATTTCGTAGCAAGAAGATCCAAAAAGAAGTACAAAAGTCTCCAATTGAATGCCCAAAAAGTCGTACAAAAAAAACAAAGACACACAAGTGCTGATTGGTTCAACTTCAAGAAATACTCAGCTTGCCACAATCAAAATCAGCCATCTTCAACAACATTCCAGCCAGAAAAGTAGCCAACACTTTATCCCTCAAGAAATTCACCACAACCCCACTACTCTGCTGCACAGAACCCACCATATAAGCAGCACTGATGAGCACAAACCCTCTCCACTTCCTCTCTCTAGCAAACAACTTCAACCCTTTCTCAATCCTCTTGTACTCCTCTTTCCCATCTCCCTCTTTCGTTCCGCCGCTCGGCTTTTCATTCAAGGCCTCTACTAAACATCTAGCTAGAACGACACTGTCTTCCAGCGCTGCGCACCCGCCCTGCCCAATGTCTGGTGTCATCGGGTG
The DNA here is from genome assembly GCA_019656295.1 of Rhododendron mucronatum var. ripense. NCBI lineage: Eukaryota > Viridiplantae > Streptophyta > Magnoliopsida > Ericales > Ericaceae > Rhododendron > Rhododendron mucronatum. Next base: position 290,260 of record BPLT01000166.1, read on the forward strand.
GAGCGCGTCGCCCGCGACACAGACATTGCCTTTGCTGGTATTTCCCCAGAAAAGCTCCCACGGACGTCTGAAGCATAACGGAGAACAAGCAATATTGTCGAGTTCAGTGTTCTCCACAACAGCTTTTACTTGGTCTGGTACTTTTCCAAGGTTGCTAAGTACAAATTCTTTCATCTTTGCTGGGTTTTCCTCCACCTCTTTGTCTACATCGTTCGACGAATGCATAACATTAATAAAAGAAGGTAATTATTAGTACACCAAATTCTATAGGTTTATGGATCCGTCCCAGATTCCTATGCCCTCGTATCCCAATGCACTCCCAACCGTAGAAGAATCATGTAAGAATCTCGAGAAATGATCAATGACTAGAAGTGCATTGGGCTAGAGAGGCATTAGGATTTGGAACAAATCAGGATCGCGTGCCAACATAAAATTGGAGCGCCCCCCATAATTCGCGTAGGAAAATTGAAATTTTTGAAATGTAATCTACAGAAGTTTCTTAAACAGATAATCTGGAGCTTCCAGCACACTTATGTGATCGGATTTGTGCACCTAGTTTTTTTTTTTTTTTTTTTATTTGCATACAAGCAGAATATGGCATGAGAGGCTTCTAACCTTTAGTGGAGGGAGTGAACGTGAAAAACCAAAATACAGTGTCTTCATCACAAGGTACAAAACCGGATCGCACGCCCTTTCCGAAGAACTGCAGGAATTTGGGCTCAAACCCATGGCTGCATTTGAAATCTGCAAACCCCCTAATGGCAGATCGGCCAACGAAAGTCGGTTTCTTGAAGCCCAACCACTTTGACACCGCCGAATTCACCCCATCGCACCCAATCAGCACCTTGGCTTTTACTACGGAACCATTTGCAAGATGGACCAGCTTAAAGCAACCTCCTGATTCCTCCTCTTGAATAGAAACCACTTTGGATGAGAACCTTATGGTGCCACTGGGAAGCTCCTTCTGAAGGGCTTCCAGTAACACCTTCCTTCTTACGCATCGAACTTCGTGGTGTCCACTGCATACCGAAAAAGGGAGAAAATGCGAAAAAATGGACCTCGGGGAGAAACAATTTCGATGCAGAAAATTCAGAAGTAGTAACATTTTTTTCTCAAGGGAAACGAGATCCGTTTTGAAGTATTGTGCACATAAAAGAATGTGGCAATGGTAATTCTGAAATCAATGGTAGTGTCCAAACTCAAAGCCATATGCACAGTGTGCTTAAACTTCTCCATGGAATACTCACCGGCTCGCTTTGGTCGTAAATGATATTTCTGAAGTGGGAAGCCCCGAAATCGTAGATGCAGCCACTATCCTGGATACGTCTCAAAACACAAAACAGGCAGAGATTATTACTAGTAGTTAACACAAGCGTTCCTCAAAAGCAACAAGGTGTGGGAAGTAGGGGTTTGGAATGCATAATTTCGTGGCTTATTTTTGTGTGATGTATGGAACGCGGATCGTTCATCCATGAGGAACAGGTACGGGATCGTGGTACGCCACATGCTTGAAATTGTGGTACGGTAGGAGTAGGCAAGAAGTAGACTTCTACGGATTATATTTTGAGAATGTGTTTTGTTTCAACAGACAATCTTCCAATAAAACAGAGAGTATGACATACTACTTGTCTAATTATTCAATTATCACAAATCTAGAGGAAAAACTTCAGGATCACTTTGAATCACTAGATTCACCATTTTGAACGTAGGTATACCATATTTGGGTATCATATGGCGGTACCCAACGGGCCAGTGCGCATCCGAGCCGTCCAAAACATGACGGCCCAGATCAGAACACTCTCTCGTCCCCTCAGCCCAACCACTCTCTCTCAAATCCCGGCCGTCCAAAACACGTTTGGACGTCTCAGATGCGTGTTCGGGTGCCACGTGAACTGTACCCTATTTGCACCCAGAAACTTCTCAAGTTGAAGACTAGATTTGGAGAAAATGATATTTACCCATAGAGTTGGTGGTGATGTTGGCGGAGGGAGTCGCCGATGCCGATTTCATCCAATGCTCTCCAAGCGTTTGTCCATGTTGCGATTGCAAATCCAGTCACTCTCAAACTCTCTGATGACTCCAGTACCAAGCTCCGGATTCCTAACCTACAAGAAAAAAACCAACAAATCCTAGTACTCACACCCTCTGTTTCCAAAAATTGGTCTAGGCAACCGACTAGTCAGCGCCTTGGCACTATGCGGGGTCCAATGCCAACATAAAAACGGCCCAGGCCCCGACTTGTTGGCTGCCTAGAAAGTTAGTCTCCTCCTCCGTCCAACTAGTGCATAGTGACTTTTAAAACACTGCTTACACCTACTAAAATTTCTGTAAGATATAGATTACGGATATGCTTGTTGGTACCTGTGAAGTCCTAAGGATGTGGTGAGTCCAGCAATCCCAGCTCCAACAATCACAATTTCTGCTTCAACCCCTTCCATGATAGTATTTCTGAGAGCTGTTTTTCTATGTTCTATGTTTGAAGAAAAGAAAAAGAATACTGGAAGTCTGAAATAAGGAAGACATATCACATGGGACCCAGGAGACGACAGTATATATATAATAAGGGAGAAATCAACCTCCTATAAATTGTTGAACTCCTCACTAAATTGTCAAAAGAAGATGTCACATATTTCTTCACTAGATTTTTAAAGATTATTATAAACCAAAACCAGTTTTTGTCCATGGATATGCATGTGGGGGGATGAGCTCCTCTCCATACCTCATCCCTCCATACCCTCCTCTATGCTTTCAATTTTCATCCACATCTCGGATCCAAAACTATGATCAGAATGGTTCATCTCGTAGAACTTGAAAAAAACTATAAGACTACGGAACACTGAAATGATCAGATATCTGAGATATATATGTGTATATGTGTTGGGATAGTTACACTCTGGCCGTAGATGAACCATAGAGTATATTTACCATTAAATTTGCATAACAATTTGCTACGTGTTCATTCATCTATCGATGTCAAATCATATAGATATTCTGCAGACTTGTACTTTATGCATGTCCAACGATTTAAACGGTTCGGATCCGAGATGTGGACGAAGGAAATAGGAGCATGGATGGATGGGGTATGGAGGGGTATGGATGTCCCACATATAGGCTAGTCTTCATTCCCACAAGGGGAGGATTGTCCTTAGCATCAGACCGTACTTGTTGCAATGTCACCAGACCAATAGAAAAAATTCATCTAGGGTCATTGCTGTGCATTCAACCTACTCCATCATGGATAATAGTATAGATTATGCATTGCTGATGGCAGCCCTTGCGTATGTAAGTTTGGACACAAGTGTAGTGATATGCATTCTATGTCAGGATTCTTGGAGGCTATTCACAGTAGCAGTAGCTTTTTAAATTTTTTATAACCGGATGTCCGGACCACCTTATGTGCACCTCCACTAATTTCGGTACCCTACAGCTAACGATCCAGCAAACCTTCCAGTGATCCTAAGATTTGAAATGTTTCGCCTCCGTGGAATTCAAACGTATGACCTCACGAGGGACAATCACTTATTATTTTTTCACGCCCACCTATCCAAATCCATTGGGTTTAATTGAAGTAGTTGTTGAAGTCGCAACAGTAGCCATTCAAACCAATAATGCAAATTATGTTGCTTTTGTAGAAGTCAACTTTAGAAAATGAAACAACGTGGGTTACATTATTGTTGGTAGTTTTTGAAGTCGCAACACATCTTGCGGTCAAATGGAAATTCTATTTCACTGCATTTGTGCAAGAAGGTATGTATCAGCATGCGATCAAATGACAATATTTCAGAAAAATGGTTTGCCTAGGCAACTTGTTTATAGAAATCTTGGCACCAACAGCGAAAAATGATGTGGCAATGCACGTCCAGACGAGTGCAAAGGCAAGTTCATCATACCAGCCGCAGAGCACTATCCGTGACCAGTTTATGAAACTTGTAACTCCAACATTCTCGGGCTCTATAGAACACCATTAGAGGCAGAGGAGTGGTTAAAGAGAACGGAATCTATTTTAGAGGTTATGGGTGTTTCTAATGATCAAAAAGTAGTTCATGCTCCTTTTATGTTTAACGATGAAGCTCAATTTTGATGGGCAGCCACTAAGAGGTTGTTGACTACTCCTGCAATTGGGGAACCAGTGCCTCCTGTATCCATAAAAAAGTATAAATACCAGGGATTATCCTGCATATCAAGAATAATAAGTCAACAAAGACGAATAAATTAGTTCTGTTACAAAACTTTCATCCCTTAGGAACCAGGGCATGCATCAACATCATGTAGGTGCAGTAACAGTAGAATCCCGAGGCTGAAAAATAAACCGGGGTAGCCTAAACTAAGGAACTGTCACCGCCGCATTATTGGTTCCACAAGTCGAGAAGCATGGCTTGCGAAACTCACTGTATGGGTACTATCGTCGAAATTTCGAATAGCTTTCAGAATTCCTGCTCGGTACCCCATTCGAGCTCTCTGTGCTGAATATCCCCCATTTCCCTTGTTCGCCACTATCAACTCCTGGCCTTCCACCTCTATTGGTGTCTGAAAAGGATGTGCGTGCATTTTCTGAAACCCCTCGAGGCATAGGTTGTCTTCTTGAATCAAAAGAATTTCCTTTCTTGTACCTATTACTAACTTCTGCTGGTAGACCATGTCTATCAGGAGTACCATTACCTTTTGAAGCACTAAAAATACCAAAACTGGTGCCCTTGCCGTCCACTGATTTTGGAGGTGGGTAATTATTCCTCGGCTCTACTGGGGAACGTAAAACCGTTTCTTTTCTTACAGGATCAACAGGTCTGGGGCTGAAGTCTGAAAACCTATTGGGTGCAGGATTAATTGGTGCATCTCCAAAATTCTTTCCAGTCTTTGCCTCAACCCCCAAATCAAACACACTGTCATAATCATCGTTTGCCTCAAAGGCTGACCAAGTATCATTTTTCTTGTCTGGAATATGCGTTTCTGCCTCTTCCGAAAGGTTTTCACCATCCGTTTCAAATTCTGAGTCACGATCCAAAATGTCTTCAGACAGGACAGGGCTTTGGACCACAGTACTATCGGCAACAAAGTTGGAAACTTTCTTTCCTGAGCCTTTCTTTGATGGGCCAAACTTCACATGCCTGACAATAACATAAGCATTTTTTTTTTCCACCCTGGGTCCACTTTCCACAACAGAAACATCTTCAATCTGGATAAAGCGAATAAAGTAAAGGGTGCATAAAAATACAAGACATAAAGAACAATCTCAAGAATGGAGAAATGGAAGAGAAGGTTAAAAAGATGAGGCGATACCAGAGCGCTGAGACGAGATAAGATTCCCCCCAAGTCTTCATCTTCCTTACCCAAGGCCATACACTATTCAAGATTTATAAAATGTGAAATAGTTAGCTTATGAAAAAAAGAAGGGCAAAATAGTTGGTATAGCTCTCTGACACAAATAATGTGCAGTACAAAAGGCAAGTTTTGGGACAAAATACAGAGAGAAGAGCACACATTCTGAGATTTGTTCTCATCTGGAAGTTTCTAATGCTTGTTATTCAAAACATTTCCTTGTCATGCAAGCAAAATTACTTATAATGCCACTCTACAGTCTTTGCATCTAGAAGACCATTATAAACACAGAGACAGTTAATCTATCAAAGTTCACCAACGAAACCTGATAAGGTATTCACAATTTACTGTATTGGGTTATGTTCCAGATCTTCTGCAAAAAATAAAAATTTTAATGTTCAAAGCACGAGATGTGTGTGAATACGTGTGGGTACAAAGCTCAATATCTATAGCTCTGTTTAAATATTAGGTGAATTTCAATAAAAGTGTGGGTACAAAGCTCAATAACTATAGCTCTGTTTCAATATTAGGTGAATTTCAATAAAAGGTTGTACGTTAAAAACTTCCTGGTAGATTCTTTTACCCATTACAAAAAAGCAATATCAGCGCTAAACAATGCTGCAAAATAACTCCTAGTACATTAACGGGGTAACAGTAATCAGCAGGTTGTCTTAAGAAATAGGGTAGAATTATAGAGAGTACCTTGACTCGATAACCACGGTCCATCAACCTCTTCACCGTATTTGCTTTCATTTGGAGATCTTTTTGTTCCTGAAAATAGCAGCAGTATCTAGTTGTGATACCTCCATTCCATGCAGACAAAACGATATAGTATGTTTGTACTATCAATTAAACATTCTTTAACTTCACTTATTATTTTTGGATATTATTTAATTCACAACTATGGAAACTGAGTGTGATAACTCGATTGTTCAAAATTTTCAAATGCCTAATCAGTTAGCCACAAATCCTGGGATGAGTTAAATTGTTTAACTCCTTAGGTAGGTAAAATAATCATTCGGACAAACTATCAACTCATGGGATGGTTCCATCGGACCATCCTGTATCTCATGAGATATTGAGTGAAAGGGGCATCTACAATCTAATACAAATTTCCAAACAGTACTTATTATTTACACAGAGCTTAATCAACAACGTTGGAAAGAGTTGGGAGAATTTTATTGCTCTCCTGCTTTTAAAGAATAATCGATGGCATCCATGATAACATGATATTTATATTAGCTTTCTATAGTATGAGCTTCAGGAAGTATAAACACGGGAATGCAAAACAAAGAACAAATTATGAGATAAAGATCTTACAGTTTTAACAGAAAACCGAACTTCTTTGCAATCTCCTTTCCGTAAAGTCACTTCAGACTGCACTAAGAGATAGACATAACAAGAAGTTGATAATGAGTCTCTAAAGTGATTCTGATGGTGATTAGCTAGAAACCAAAATGAAGATACATCATATTGAAAATATCAGCCAATCCACTTGATCAATTGCATAGACTGTATCAAGAGCACAAAACCCATTACCTTGCTTTTAGCACGGTCTTTTTCCTTTATTTGTCGTTCGTACTTCTCCTTGTGGTAGTCCACGAGCTTACAAACAGGTGGTTTAGCTTTTCGTTGAACCTGTACAAGATGAGACCAATATAACTAGGGAAACAATACGCGAAAAAAATTCCGACTACCATAAGTAACTAAAAGTATGAGAGTGAGTAAACGAATTATCGCATTTTACTCTTTTCTTTATAATGCAAGATAACCATTACAACAATTTAGTCCAGAAGCAAAATAGGTTGTGCAAGCCGTCCTCTAATAACTTTGGAACTCTATTCCTCTATATGTACTTGACCACAGTTGCAAAGCAAGCTTCCTTCTAATACAGTGAAATCAAACCCCTCAAAATCTTGTCTTGCCAAAGTTGCTAAGGTTTCAAAACGCAAAATTTCTCAAAAACTGTACATTGCCCGCAAAGAAGGCAAGTTACAATAGTGGGGCTCCGAGAATTTGAAGTAGGGTGTTCAGAATTTGCCTTAATTCTACTAGCTGATCTATTAGCCAATGATATATGTACAAAATCTCATCTGATTGTATAAATAGTGTGGTTAGAAAACAAAACCTCTATTCTAGTAAAAAAATTAAATACCAAGTGAAATGAGGACTTAAAAATATATACTATTTTATTTTATTTTTTTTGAAAGTTGTGTTCCATAATAGACAATGTTTCAAGAATAAAGGGGATATAATTTTACAGTTGTCCTAAATGAGTTCTCATATTTTGTACCAATGTTTAACTGTATTAACCCACCAAAAACCTTTTGAAAGAAATTGTGGCGAGTATGTTGGGGCTGACTTTCTCGAAAATATGTCGTTCTTTAAGATGACATGATGAGATTTTCTATCACAGTCTTAAATTCGAAGAATATTATTCAAGTTAATGTGGTTTGCAATTTAGTTGAGTTTTTTTTTAAAGCTTTGTCCGTTTTTCATAAGCTAACTAGACCAAAAAAAAAGTAGTTCGTAATAAATACGAAATTAACACATTTAGACCATCGACAATAAAAATGGAGAGAGAAGGCAGAGCGTATTACACCTATAGATTCTTTTTTTTTTCTCTTTCTTTTCTCAATGTTTTAATTATGATCAGGATCTTCATTTGAGGTAATGCGTTAGGTGTTCAAATTATCTGGATTGATGGGCTGCAATTCGGTTGTGATTGAGTGTTTAACTAGTTTTGGGTTGAGTGTTCCATTTTTTTGGGGTTAGGTGTTCAAGACTAATAGAATTGAGTGTTCAATGGTATTTAAGTTGGGTGTTCAAAAAAAAATTAACACATAATTTTTACATGTATTCTAAGCAAAAAAAAAATTATTTGGGTGTTCAGTTGACCATGCATTGCCCTCCATAGAGCTGCCTCTACGTTACAGGTGGGGAATAATTTTAGAGAGCTGGAGGCATGGTACCCCAGTCCTTAAGCATAGCCCAACTGTGAAGTCTAATCTTGATAGTAGGCCATAGAAAGAAACTATGCCTGGGAAAATTTCAAATAGGAAACCAGAAAAGTTTGTGCCAGATGAGTAGCTTTTGTTATTTTTGCTTTTATCCAAACAAATAGAGTGCTAACAACTTCTAGCTTAAGTAAATTGATATTAGAATGACAAAGTTCACCTCAACTAAATCAAGATTGAGACGTCTCGCACGTTCTAAAGCTTCCCTCCTTGACACAACACAATGCCCTGCATAATACACAAATTTTAAAATAGTCGTTCAAAAAAGTGTGCACTCAAAACATAAATCACCCAACATACAATCAGGAAGCCATCTCCTCACTATTTTATATAATGTTGTGAATTGCGACCAACAATACTGAAAGAAAATAAACGACTATGTTTTCTCACTATCACGTTTTGAGGAGTTGGAAAGTAAAGCATGAGAAACAAGGACATGGGTGAGGTTTACTTCTCTTTCTTTGTAATTTCGTGGACAATTTTGTTTCTCTCAAAAGTCAAAAATTCTAAATCTCACCCTTTCTTGGAGAGAAAACAAAACTGGTTAGATTATAGTTCTCTTCCTCTCCAAACTATCCCCCATCCCCATCATTTCCACTCAATGTGTAGTCCAAACATCAGAGAGAACACTCTTCCTCATTGTGTCTTATCACTTCTCAGTTCTCACCAATTACTTACACCAACTGCGCTCTTAAAGTGAGGAAACATAAAGCTCATCTGACTCCCCTCCAAATCCTATTTACCCATTCATTCAAAATTCACACTCCATACCAAATTTTTTCCATGCCAGAGTTCCCTTGAATTTTCAGCCATCATATCATGTGGAAATTTCAAGGGATAAGAAAATTCGTGCTTGATCTAATGACTGCAAATGCGCCAAACCCCGGAGCAGGAAAAAATGAGTACACAGGATTTGAGCTCCATCTGATTATGAAACAAACTTTTCAAACTGTACACAATATGGAATTACCCAACAAGCATGTTAAAAGTGTAAGTCGTATAACCAAACAGCTCAAGCTGCTCAACCCTAAATTCCTGAACTTTATGAGACATACCTTCCTCTGTTACAAGCCTAACAAATTCTGCCGTAATTTTCTCATTCAACCGTGGGCCACTCGTGTCTTTCTCTTCCTGCTTCGACTTGGCCTGTAATTTAATCATGCCACCACTAATTATCCTTAACCCGAAAGCACAAGAGCAATGCTGGGAGCACAACTTAAAAACAGGATTCCCAACACAACTGTATTCAGAGCCCATCTAACCCGCATCGGTTCCGGACACCTAAAAACGCATCAGAACAAAACTTTCCAAAGCCGTTCTATGCACGCAGGGGTGATAAACGAGCCAAGCAAGTAGTTGATCAAGGTTGGTTTGAAAATTTAACAAGCGTCAAAAATATGTGCAAGCTTAGCTTGTTTATGAGACGAGTCAATCTCAAACGAATCACGAGCCATTCTCAAGAAACTTAGATTTTTTTTACATAATAAGCTGAACGAGCCGAGTAATAGCTTGTTCAAGCTTGGTTGGAAATACTAACGAGCTTCCAAAAAATGTTCAAGCCTGGTTTGTTCATTCAACAAACCAATCTTGAACAAGCTTTCAACGAATGAACAATCAGTTCCCACTTGAGTAGCTTGGTCCGTTTAGCATCCCTAAATGCACGTGGACCCGCATACACTGAATGGTTCGGGACACAGTTGTGTTCCCTAGGTGGGGTTCTAAAGTTGTGCTTGTAGGCTTTTGAAAACAAAAATGTGACTAAAAATCAAAAATTAATGCGCCATAACAGTGCAGTTACCTGAACTGGGGCGGCGAAGAACCTGACGCCGTTGCCAAACTCGATCTGGGTCTCGCGAATAACGAACGCGGTGGGGCTCTCGAGAACCCTAGTTATTGGGTTCGCAGTAATTTGATTGAGAAGATGGCATCTTCTGTACTGGGTTGACAAGCTTGTGACCGTCGCTTGCCTGATTCGGCCCCAGTATGCCATTCTTCCTCGTAATTCAGTTGCACATGTGTATATATCAGTTTAAGGGTATCTCTTGATTGCTCTACACTACCCGAAGAATTGTGTGAACTCGGACAGTGAACACACACACACACACACACACACACACACAGAGAGAGAGAGAGAGAGAGAGAGAGAGAGAGAGAGAACCCTAACCGATCATCGATGTCCAATCTGAGTATCCAACAGTGGCCTGTATACAAAACCCATAGAATCTGGCTTGTCTGGACTACAACCGCCGTTAGCGATTTTATGGTCCAGATTTATTTTGAATATTTTATTAATTATAATATATTTTTATCTATAAAAGATTTAACAAGTTTGAACTATTAATTGTCAATATAAGCGGCTCAGATTAAACTTTACACTCTTCTCGTCAGATCCAAACCGATAAACGAATCAAGCTATTCGAGTTCAAAATCATATTTGCTTGTTAAAAAAGCTCGTTTAAAATTAATTTGTTTTTAGAAAGAGAGAGAATTTAATTGACAAGAGAATATTACAATCTGCGGTGTAGGTCTAATACAACTGAAAAAGACAAATTGGACACATGAAGACAAACAATACAACCAAATTCAATGAAGTATGCATTCACAAGTAAAATGATTCGGCTGTCAGTTGTCCAAGAATCGCATGCAAGATGTCGATAAAACAACTATCACAGTATTTCAAAATTGATGTAGTATTTATAATTGACAAAACAAACTTAAGCATTGTTGTTGAAGCTTGTTAAGAGTTTCAAACCAAGCTTGAATAAGATACTATTATGTTTTTTTGACATATAATGTATAAAGAATTTAAGCTATTAGAAATCGACTAGTGTAAAACTCATTTGAGTTCAACTTATCCATTAACAAGCGAAGCTTAAATATATTTTAGAACTCGTTAAATTTTCAATCTAAATATCAACAACTAGCTTCTCTGCTCGATCGGCTCGTTTATCACCCCCAATGGTCTACAACCCACTTTGGAACTCGTTAGATTCGGTTGGGGCTATTAAAAGCCCAAGTCTTAAATTGGGCTTGGTCTATTTCTAAGACGAGTGATGGCTGCCTTTCAGCCCAAATCATGATTAGGCTTGGACTCTCTTTAAATTCTCGTACCGGTTTAGAGCTTAGAGAAAGTGAGGGAAAAGAAAATGAGAGAAAAATGGAAAGAAAATCTCACTATTTAAGAAATTTAAGTTCCTGGTCAAAAAAGAAATTTAAGTTTTTTATTTTCTCTCCTCTTTCTCTCCAATCCAAACAATCAGAGGAAAAAAATTTTAACTTTCCACTTTTTTTTTCTCTCTATCACTTTTCCCTAAAGTTCCAAACAATTAGGCCTAACACCTAAACCCATCTTTAGCCCAAAAGTTCGTCTTGGGCTATACTGGACATTTAGGGCTTGTTTGTTTTTGAGTTTTTGAATTTGAATTTGTAATGATTATGGTAGGGAGATTTGGGGTAATAATTGAGGTAATGACTTGAGAGAGATAGAAATAAAAAGAAAAATAATAATTAGAAATAAGGGTAATGAGTGAATTTTGGAGTAGGATAATAATTTAGAGTCCAAATCCTAAAAACCCAACTGAACAAGCCCTTAGCGACCATAAGAAAAAATTTCACTGAGCCTAAAATGATACATATATGAAATAAAATAAGGGGTTGGTTCCCCCTCACAAATGCTGACACAAAACTAATTGGAGTTTCACGCAAATGACCGGAGCCGTTCAATTCATTTAAAATGGGTTTTTAAGAGTTCTAATTCCCTAACATTTACAGCCTTGTTCGTTTGTAATTTTGGGTATTTTAGTTTTGGTAGTAAGTGGAGAGAAAAATAGAGTAATGATTGGAGAGAGGAGTAATGAGTGGAGAGAGATAGAGAGAGAAATGAAATTAATAATTAGATAAATAGGGTAATGACCGGAGAAAGATATAGGATAATGATTGGAAAACAAAGTTAAAACAAAATAAATACAACTAAAACATTCGGTAAATCCTTTAATTTGTTTTGTTGTGTTTTTCCACTCAAGTTCCAAACTTCCGAACACAATTTTAGAATGGAGAGAGAGAAAATTTCAACACATGGGTGTTCATGTTTTCTGGTCTCTTCTTAAGCTTATGTAAGCTTAATTTTATGCCTTTGGACATTACCTTCTCACACGCCTCAATAAAAATAATGGACAAATTTCAACTCGAAAAATCAACCCAACGAATTCATATGTCAAAAAAAGGGTGTCGCATACGGATCTTAGTATGAGATTTAAAGTTTGCTCCATCTTAAAGTTTCAGTCCTTATGATCAATTATTTTTGTTAGTAATTCTCGAGAGTCACCTCATCTCATGTATAAGTGTGGAAAAGACCGCGGGAGGGATTGCAGGAGTTAAACAGTGGTGTGTGCAAACTAATTCGGGACATTCTGCAAGCCAAAAAAAACACTGATGCAAATTATATTATCAAACTAATTAATTAATTCTTTTAAATGTCGAGAATTTTCTTCGTTTTTTTTTTTCTCCTCAATACTGGGTCATAGATTCCTTGTTGACCGTTAGAATTGAAGAGGGCGGATTGAGATGTTTTTTAACAAATCAACAATTGATTGTTGGGTCCCACTTGCCGATTCATGGTATCTTTGCCCATTCTTCCTCAAATTATCAAACAAAGAAATAAGATACATGAAAGCGTCCAAGAAAAAAAATGAATAGTTCAAATTTATAGAACTGTAAATCTGAAACATTCACTTTCATGGACCAAGTTTCATGTAATGTATCAATCCTCTTAATCAACAGATTATTTCACAATTTTGAGAAGATCGATATTTCAATAACCCTGGAGAATGGATCCCAAATGTGTCAATCTCAAACAAATGTGCAGGTTAGATTCGTGCTCAACCTCATTCCATAGGCATTGAATAATTTCTCACCCAATATCTGGCTTGATACTAATTTCTTGAAACATCTTGGCTATTTAGCTGTTAATTGGGTTAAAAATACTCGAACTCATTAAATTAAATTTTAAAAAAAAACCTCCTTTAAAATGGGTTTGTTATTAACTTATTGTATTACTCACAAGTTTTTAACTACGATCAAAACTGTTTTGCAAACTTTGCTAGGTTTTCAATTACCCAACGAATGGAATCATAGGGGATTTAGTGGCGGCAGCCGCCATGATAAGAATTTTAGAAAATGCAATTATTATATGTGACAATTTTTTTTATTCCTAAGTTATATAGTCTCGTTACTGTTAGGTTTTTTTTTTCTTATTTTTTATTTTAAACTAGTCATAAATCTTCGATTTTTTTTCCAAGAAAGGAGACCCAAAAAATTATTCCAAAACTAAATTCAATGGGCCAAAGTGAAATAATATAAATGATGATGTGTAATTAAGAAAAAAATTCCCGCACTCTAACCCTAAAACAACTTAACCTAAAAACATTGAGGGAATTTAATTATTATGCCATTATCGATGCCCAAAATTAAAATTAGTATTTTTTTCATACTCCATGTGTAAATGACAAACATCATTTAGTTTAGTTTTTGTTATGTTATTTTAATTTTTTCTGGAGACGATGTTAATATTATAATGTATTTATTTATTTTTTTAGTATACATTTTGCCATTGCTAGGGTAAATCCTAGTTCCCTCCTTGCCAACGATAAGGTTCAGAAAATGCAAATTACAAGAGTTTTGCTATTGGTCAGCTCATTAAAATTTGTTTTCAGACCAACCCAGCTGAATAATATATCAAACTAGTGAGTGTCCGTGCCTTTAAAAACATGTTCTGAATAGAATTTAAATGAATTCATTTCTCTACTGTTGGGCACGCCGCCAACCAAGCTGATGTCTTCTAAAAATATTACTATTTTCAAATATGCTTAAAGAGAATTCAATAATAAATACATCAACTCAATGCCACATCAAAAAATGTTTATAATAACACATTTTTCTATAAAATGAGCTCTAATTTTTTATTATTTTTTGTTCTTATCAATCCTCTCTGAACGAATGAAATCGACTTAAAAGAGAGGGAAAAAAAAAAATCAATTGCAAAAGGAAGGTATATATATTACCCTATAGTAGGTCAATAAACGTCTCTCTAAGTAGATTTATATATAAGGAAACATTTACTAATCAAACAGCTAGGATCAATATGTAAAGGAGATCCAACAGTTACAGAGGACGTTGGTTTTGTATGTGTAGATCATAAAAACCGCTCTATTTTATAATATAGATTGTTGATTATTGATATTCTCTTTTACTTTAAACTAATTAGAGTTTAGATAACTTGCTACTCAATTTATCTCGGCTTGTTAATCGTCACAGTTGACTATGAAGGTATTCTTTGCTCCTAGACCTTCTAATTTTGCATCATATATAGCATACCTCATGAGAGAGAGAGAGAGAGAGAGAGAGAGAGAGATGGGTTTGGCTTTGACATGCAACTAGCGGAAAGAGAGCTATCAAGGAGAACTTTAAGGAGTTTTAAACCCCAACGGGTTTGACCAAGTAGTGTAGTTGTGAGAAAGCAGTAAGTACTTCTTCATGAGTTTACAAGTTTTATTTTCACAGAGGGCGTCAAACATTCTTAATCTTGGAACCACTAAAGGTTATGTCCAATCATTACCTTCAAAGCTCCGAAATTAGTTAAGGTGCGCGCAAATTGACCTAGTTATAAAAAAATAAAAAATTTAAGGAGTTTTAGCATTCGGATAGGAAAAGGGTCCATATACACTCCAAGCCAGCGGTCAAAGGGATGCAAATTATGCAATGGGATCAAAATTCAAACAAAAATTCAAAATGACCCAAATGAAAATGAAATGACAGGTAGGCACTCGTGTATGTTTTATTTTATTATGTGTAGTTTACGGTTCTAGAAGACTAGAACGTCAATAAAAAATATAAAAACGTTTTAGAATTCATTCCAAGGGAGGTCTCAACTAGCCCAAACACTAACCTCACCAATTTCCCTTGTCAAACAATTCATGAAAAGTCTCACTGTCTCTCTCCCTCACGAACACGTAGATAACATACGATTTTTAATCAACCGCGTTTTTTTTTTTCCAATTTTTAGTTTGCTGTCAAAGAGAGGCGGATGCAGAAATGTTGATGAGTGGGGTCAAAATATTTGTTTTGTGATAACGGCTAACTTAATTTTTTTTTAATAAGACATTTTAAATATAGGCTGATAAGATATGAATGAAGAAACCGATGACTTTTCAAATTGAAAAGTAATGCACGATAGCCTTATCGGATTGTTCTGAACATATCTGTTTTCAATATGCACATATAATCTATCATTCGTCCATCATTTCCCCATTCTGCAATAACATTCTGATTCTACGTACACAACTTCCATTCTCAAAATAACATTTTAAAATTTGACGGGTGCTTAGGGGCAATTTTGTAATTTTCATAATAAATAAACTTGGGGCAATACAACAAGTTTAATAGGCCAATTTTTTAACATAACATAAAATATGGTAGTGTAAATTGTAATACATAGTATTTTAGAAACTTCTTTGTGGTCTCCGTTGAGAGCCTCATACATAAACCTCATTAATTCCATATGGATTATAATTCGCATTAATTAATATCTATTGTTTTTCCTTATGACCGAATGTTCGGGGCCATGCTTATGCGCACGTAAACTAATTTCGGAGCTTTGAAGTTTATGATCGGGAAAATTATTCGAAATTAATTGAGGTGCATGCAAGCTGATGGAAGTTTTCTCTAGTCATTAACTTCAACGCTCCAAATTTTTTTTTTCCAACATTGTATACATCAGTGGGGTTAGTGGAGGGTGTTAGAGTTAGCACAGAGGTTATCTATAGCTCTGGCCCCCAAAGCCCCGCCCCCGTGGGACTTGTACCCTGGGTACCACTGGGGGAGGGAGATGAGCAACTAACTTCACTAGAAAAGGTTCTGAACGCTCCAAAATTAGTTGAGGTGCGCGCAAGTTGATCCAAACATTCGATTATTAAAAAAAAAAAAACCCCTTAGGCAGCTTGATGGGTTAAACTAAAAACCACTTAAGCCTCTCCAAATTCCAATCACCCTTAACTATATTTACTTTTAACAAGGAATAATGGAGTGCAAGAATTGGAACAATACATAGCAGGTTAACATCTACTCCTATCTAATCAAAGCAAGCCATCTTAGATTTCTAATGATTAGTTTCTATGATTAATTGTAGTGGGAGTTTGGCCAATATTAATTAGCTTGGCTTGTTTTTTCTTTTCTTTGCTTAAGTTATTTTATTGGTGAATTTTATTTATTGAATTACTTATTCTCCTCAACAAAAAGAAATAAAAAATTATCGTAAAAACTGTTAAAAAAAAGATCACTAAAATAAAAATTAATCCAAAACAGATAGATAATTAAATTATCTGTGGGCTTCCCAAATTTTTTCAAGTATCCTGATTTTGTAACTTCTTTGAATATTTTTCTGGTTGAGACGAATAAATAATCTAAAACACTTTTGATAAAAGACAAACATATATAGGCCAAAACGTCCCCTTAATCTAGACCAACATTGTTTTTTCATTTAAAACATGGCTTATCTAGCCTGTACCATGGATTTAGGTAGTTTAGGATAAGGCATTTCACACATGGTTGGTCTTCCCATTAATTGCCAACTATCATCTCTCTTCTTTTTAAATTCTACTCTAAGAATCCCCATTATAAATTTATAATAATTTAAAAAAAAGTGCCAGTGCTCCTGAATATTTTTTTCAATGACAAGTCCAACCAAATAACTTAAACAAGGTTGATATCTTGGGTTTGGATAGGGTTAGAGTAATAGGGATCATTAAGTGGACGCTAATTATACACCCACCACTAAAACATATATATTGTTGCCTTTTTTTCATAATCATTTTCTATTAGTCAAATTACTAAAAGTGCATGCATTTGTACATGTACCAAAAGTGGGTCCAAACTATTAATTTGTTAGTTGTTCAATTATGATTCCATCCCTAGAAATTAGGTTAGGGTTATTCACTCTTTTCCACTCATGGGGAGAGAGAGGGGGTAGTTGATCTTTGTGGTCGGCGGTGCACGGTGGCGTCTCCGGTGGTTGAAGGTGTCTCTGGTGTGGGTGGATTTGTCGGCGGCAATGGTGGTGATAAACAGAGAGGTAGAGCTTAGAACAAAGAAAATGGAGTTGGTTTTGTTTTTTGGCGCGTGGAGAGAGAAAATGTCGTGAATCTGGTTTTGGTTTGTGGAATTATTGATTTTGGGTGAATGAGGAGCTTGAGATTTTGTGAAATTTTTTGAATTGTTATGGAAGAAAGTGGGTTAGAGAAATGGACCCATTTCAGTCGGTATGATAGCTGGCATGCCAAGGCAGATACGTGCAATATTCGTTTCTAGAGTAGTACAGAGCTCAATTCCTTTGTGCTGATTTCCCTTTGTTTCTCTGTACTGAGAAATAGAGGTAGACCAACATTAGTAATGAGGAAAGCTCACAATCTCAAATTACTAAAAGTGCATGTGTACATGTACTAAAAGTGGGTCCAAACTATTAATTTGTTAGGTATTATTCAATTATGATTATGATTACACTCCTAAAAATTAGGTTTGAGTTATCCACTCTTTTCCACTTATGGAGAGAGAGAGAGAGAGAGAGAGAGAGAGAGAGGGGTCCTTGAGCTTTGTTTTTTCGTGGCCTATTTTTCAAGGTCCAGAAAAAAGTATATGAGGAAGGTTTGTGTGCATGTTTTGGTCCCTACCACTTTTCATTTAATTTTTCCATCACTAAAACATAAAAAAGTCTATGAGATCATATACTTGTAAAATATTTGGCATTGGACAAAGTGAGGATTTGTTACAATCAAACAATGGGAGATGGGACTGCCCATTGTGGAAATATTTGTTAGGTAAAGGTATACATCTCCCTTGCTTTCTATCCACCTCTCTCTCTCTCTCTCTCTCTCTCCACCTCTCTCTCTCACACTCAGGCAGTTCAAGGGATACCTACAAAAACACCTCATAGTTTTCGATCAAATTTTGATTATCTGAGCCGCTCAATGTGATTAGAACGTGATTTTAAGGGTATTCGCAATAAATTAGCAAACGAAATGACCAGGAAGGGCTTGATCTGAGTAGTTTTTAGCTTAGATTTAATGAACGATTTAGTTAAAAACCACTCAAAATAAACATTTCCCGGTCTTTTTTTTTTGCTAATTTCTAGCGGGCATCCTTAAAATCACATTCTACATACATTGAACGGTTCGGATCATAAAAATTTGATCGGAAACTATGAGATTGAGGTTTGGAGTGCTTTTTTGAGTGTTTGTGAAACTGCCCCCGATATATATATACACACACTCCGTATAACATTTCCCCCAAAAAAAATAAAAAAATGTAATCTAGAAATGCCCTACTATCAATCCCTAGGTTAACTATATATCTTCTTGACCAAATTAAATAAATCAATGAGAAACCACTGCTAGTGTAGCTGGTTGTCTCCTTTCCCCCCTCCGTGGAGACCTCAGTTCGAGCCTCATGAGAGGCGGGTTTTGGGGTTCAGAGTTATGGGTAACCTTTGAACCCGTCTGTGCTAACTCTAACATCTCACTAACCCCGCTAATGTATACAATATTGGCAAACAAAATAATAAATCAATAGAATATATAGATAATTTCTAAGCAACCTTATTCAAAAGAATTTAATAATCTTCAAATAGATGAATGCCAGCTAAAGAGATCCAAATACATCAAAGAATGCCAATGGAAACTGTTTGAATAAGCCAAATAAAGAAATAAAATGAAAAGTTGTTTCCCAATAAGGCCTGAAAAGACACTCAAATATATAATAATGAAATGTGTACATTTCAATTAGGAGTATGTCACATCTTCTAATTCCAGAATTATTAAATCACTCTGTTACTAGTACTACTATAAAACGATTGCAATACCCATCCATCAATGATGAAAAAAATATTCGGTTTGGATTCACTTACGGTATAGGACCCATCTCAAAGTGCATGCATTTCAAGCTGATGTATGATGGAAAAAGTCTCGAGAGTGCTCTAGGAAATATTGTTCTGAATAATCTCTTGTGCTCTGAGACCCATTTCAAAATGTTATTTCAGAATTCGTAGGGCATCCTAGGCTACGAATTTAGAAACATCTCTTATCAATATAGGATTGAACTATTTTTTTCAAGAATTAATCCATAAAAACCATTCTCAAAAAATAAGTGGTTTGAATCATCTTTATAGATCCCGTAATGAACCCCACAAAAATAATAATAATAATATTAATTTCTTACCCATTTAATGGGTACCAAACAAGGCATAAAAAGGGTGGAGTTTTTGCAGCAAAAACGGTAGCTTTTATTGGAGGACAACACACCTGTCGACCTTCGTGTACAGTAAGATCCCCCAATCCGTAGGGGACCATTGCAGGTGACCAAAAAAGAGTGGCAAATATAAGCAAGATAGGTTTACCAAACCATCTCATTCGCTGCTTGTTTAGTAATTATGTTAGTATTAAATAGGGAAATGCCAGGGACACAATGTGTCACACCCGTAACCGCACCTCTCTCACATGTAAGTGTAAAAATTTCACAATAAATGCTAGAGACCCACATGTATGTAAGAGGGGTGTACTTGAGGTGTGACAAATTGATGTGCCCCTAACATCTTCCTATTAAATAAATAAAAAGGATAGGCAAAGAAGTCATATTACCAAATGAGCCTTATCTATGATCAATAGAGTCTAGAGATGAGGCCTGCCCAGTTAATGGATGATGACAGTATGTTATTCATGCTCCCTTGAATAAAACCCCAAGAGATTTTTCATAGGGGTATATGAGGTAATGAATGGCCTCAAATAGATCAGTGACGAACTCAAGAATTTACGTTAGTGGGGACACGTATCATTTATGGTGGTAAAGAAGAATTTCATCACAAAAAAAAAAAAAGGTTAGTGAATTCCATCTATCATTTTTACTTAGTATGTTATTAGTTCTTTCAAGTGAACTTACAAAAAAAATCTTAGAGGTGTAATGCCTTCCAATAATATTTAGTATAAGTTAAGACATATGCCATTCATATCATGATTACTGGAGTAGAATGGATTGTGTGGAGAAAAGAAATGTGTAAAATTTACCAATCTAAAAAGAAGCTTAATAAATATTTGCGTATGAAAATTTAGTGTAATTTTATAGGACACTGACATAATTTTAAAACTACATTAGAAGGGTTTTGAAATTATTTGGAAAAGTTAAACCCAAGGAGTTGGTTTGGTGGTTAAGACTTGAGACTTTTAGTTGTCTTTTCCTCCTATGGTATTAGGTTCGAAATATTCCAGGTGCTACAACTCTTACGAGGACAGTTCCTCTGGTAGTGGAAGATGGGTTTGATCCCCAGAGGTCAATTGAGGTGCACATAAATTGGTCCAAATACTCTGAACTATCCAAAAATAAATATATATCTGGGAGAATCGAGTGGAGGTATGTGCCCCATGCATGGGATCCTTAATAGGTTCGCCCCTGCTTATCTACTGATAGAGGACATTACACATGTGACATGTATATTTAATCATCCCATTTCATTGAAGTAAATAATTGAAATGATTGAGATCCGCATAAGTTGGCCCGAACATCCGAGTTATTAAAAAAGGAACAAAAAGGGAAAATCCTACGACTGCAAATTAACCTCTATACAAACAACACTAACACTTATTAATGAGTCCCAACAACATTGGAGGGATAGTGTGTGTGTTTGTGAAAGCGTTTGTGTGATTATTTATGGTTTGTAGAAGAGTTAAAACTAAAAACATCATCGGTAAAAGACAGTACAACATGCAACTATAAGCTACTCAAATCGAAAGTTAAAACTCACAGCATAACTAACCTAATATATACAAGAAAAGAAATGGCATAGACGGAATCAGAATTTCGTACTCGGGAGATCTGTTTGATAATTGTAAAAAAGTTATGTATCTATTTGCTTTTTTTTTTTTCTTCAACAAGCGGCCCTAATTTAGGTCAATGATATCACTCCAAATTTGCTAATAGTGAGTCCCATAGTCGAAATATATACTAGTACCATTTTATTTCTTGTTGCAAATTTGTCCGCCTATATTATTTAGTTTTCGTTTTCCTTTTACCAGACAAATTAAAAATCCAAACGTTGTGTTAATAATAATGAAGTAAAATAAACCATATAAAGACAGCGCCCACAGTTTTCTTATATAAAGTAGGCATAGACCAAGGCAAAATCCTTGGGCCCCAGGGTTACTCTAGTTGGTCGGTGAGAATCTTTCCACACAATTGATTAGTGTTCGATTCTTGGAATCATACCGTAAAAAAAAAAAAAAAAAAATCTTGTGAATTCCATAATCTTGGTTTTGCATAGATGGCTTTCTTTTTACCATACCGGAAAAAAACTTAATCAAAATGTACGTAAACTAACCCAGATGACCTTGACCGTCATGAAAAAAATTGGGCCTTCAACATGTTGTAGACTATTGACAGATTTTTTTTTTGAGTAAATTACAGTAAACCCCCCTCAACTAATCTGAATTTTCACTTAACCCCCTCTGACTGCAAAACCCAACAGTGTGCACCCTCTAACTATCCAAAATTGACACTTAACCCCCTTTTGTTAGGTCTCCGTAGGAAAAATGCACCGACGGCCATCTCCGACCACCGGGCGGCCGATCCGAGCCGTCCAAAAATTTAAAAAAAAAAAAACCGAGTGGGCTAACGCGAGAATCAACGGCATCCGACGTGCGTAGGTGCTCGATCTAAACATCCCATTTAAATTCTTGGGATGTTTGGATCGAGCACCTACGCACGTCGGATGCCGTTGATTCCCGCGCTCGCCCACTCGGTTTTTTTTTTTTTAAATTTTTGGACGGCTCGGATCGGCCGCCCGGTGGCCGGGGACGGCCGTCGGTGCATTTTTCCTACGGAGACCTAACAAAAGGGGGTTAAGTGTCAATTCTGGATAGTTAGAGGGTGCACACTGTTGAGTTTTGTAGTCGGAGGGGGTTAAGTGAAAATTTGGATTAGTTGAGGGGGGTTTACTGTAATTTACTCTTTTTTTTTTTTGATCAGCAGACTATTGACAGATTGCTCTGGTCTTTGTTTGCCCAAGTTTAGGCCACGTGACGTTTCTAACACTTTACAAAGACTCTTCCCGGGGTTTTTTTTTTCCTTATAACTAATTTCATAGAATAAAAAGAGAGATATAATAAGTTTAATTACATGTTGAGAAATCAGCTACATCACATCACAAAGACACACAACATCGGGCGTGTGAAGCATAATACTTACCAATGCTCGCATACTCCTTGTCCGAGTTGAACCCCAACATAATTAAAGAACGGAAATAAAACATGCCAATAAAACTTAAACCGAATCAGGCTTCACAATCATAACGTTACAGTCCCAAGAAAGAAAAGGAACAAAACAAGTGCAGTGCCGGCCCCGACATTTGGGTTGCCCAAGCCCAATTTCATGCTTTGTTGCCCACTTATTACTAAGTCATACAAAATTTTATTAAAAAAATACAAGTACAAAAGAAAAATTCAAAGTTTCAATGTTCCTTTAGATTGAATAACATCAAAAAAATAAACATCGCAAGTAACCCCGGTTATAGCGCTTTATGATTAGCACGATCCGATTCAAAAAAAAAAACTTCTTGCATTTTTTGAAGCAAATTTATGAAGTCAGTCATCGTACTCTACTTATTCAAGAACTCGGGGCCTGTTCCTCTAATTTTTTGTTACTCGGCCTTTTGGGCTTTTTAGTTGATATATGTGATGAGAATAACTTGTCTCAAAAAGTGTAAAAAGTTTTTAAAAAAAAAGTTTCAAAGGCCCAAAACTGCTCTTCGTGGAATGACACCTCAATCTCAATTGAAATTATAGCCAAACTACTTAACCTCTCTTGCAAAACGGTAGTCTAAGTAAAAACGAAAAACCATGTTAGCTTGATTTTTTTCTTTAATCAAATGTAAAAACATATCACTTATATATTACTTCACATTGTGTTTGTTAAATCAAAAATTTTCAACAAAGTATTTTAGTAATACGTATTATTTTCCTAATATTGTGGGAGTGTGGGGAGAGGAAAAGAAAAAGAGGTAGAAAATGGAGAAAGTATTATTTTCCTAATACTGTGGGGGTGTAGGGACAGGAAAAGAAAAAGAGGTAGAACATGGAGAAAATAAAAGGCGGCAGTGGTTCCCCAGGAATCGAACTTGGTTTGCTTGGAGCTCTTGGAACTCTTGGAACATGCAGCAGCCGCTCAGCCAAGCAACTAGTTAGTGCAAATTATGAGAACTTTTTTATATTTATACCTAACTTAAATATTTTTTTTTTGGGTTGCCCTGCCCCGGGGGGTTGCCCAAGCCCGAGGGCTTGCGGGGCTTACCCCGGGGCCGGCCCTGAACAAGTGTCTTCCCTATGGTACTATATGAATCCAGAGAACAGAGCAAAGAAACAAAAATACAGCTTGCACATAATAATAGTTCTTGATCGGATCCAGTCTTCATGGATGGCTTCTTGTCAGTCAGCCTTTCAAAAGGCTCGAATAGTTGTCCAGCAATTTAACTGATCCACAGTTTATTTTATCCCATAAAAAAAAAATCCATATAATGAGAAGTCGAACTGGTATCATCTTAATTTTGGGACGGATCTGGGAATGCTGCGAAGCACCTTGCTTGACAGCGGTGCCGAGTGGCCGGTTTGGCCGCTCATCTCGACAATCGACGGCTCGGATCTTAATCCGAACAACATACAGTTCATATTTTAATGCACTCAGATTAAATCCAAGCCGTCGGTGCTGAAATGAGCGGCATGGGCCGCTTGGCACGACCATCTGCCATTCCTTTTGGGACACACCATATTACCTTTCAATCGAAAGTTATTTTGTTCACTCACTTGAACTTGAAAAGTGGAGGAACGTACTCACTTTCGATCTATGGTACCTAAACAAGCCTCACTTCGATGACCGAAGTTGATCATTTGCAGAATTTGGGTTTTTAGATATCTCTATTAAAATTAGCTTCAATTCGATATCGGTAACTGGTAATGGGCTCTCTTTTTGGATGGAATGGATGAAGATGGTTGGATGCTGCATCAGTGGTGCCCTATGTATCATTGATATCGGGAGAAAACAGTCAATGTTTTTAGTGTTTGGTTCTTGGGAAAAAAAATGTTTGTGGGAAAACCATAACTCTCAAGGAGCTTGATCAGTAATTGAGAGAAAGGAAGTTTGGAATGTTCTACTGTTCTACTTCAAGTATTCAAACTCTTTAGCCAGGGGCGAAGCTGTATAGAGGGGGTGTGACATGTGCCACTCCCTAATTTTACACGAATAGAAGTTGATTAGGCATTTATTGGTATTCGAACAACTTGAACTTTTTTACAAATTATTAAAATAGAACATCTTAACAATGAACATTTTGGATTGAGAATAATATCTCAATAGCTTTTATTTGAAGATCACATTAGAGTTGAATCAAATGTTTAGTATATTAATATCTCAATACTCCCTGACAGAGAGTAAGGGAATCATACCTGCACTTAGGGGTGCAAATGAGCCTAATTGAGATTGATAGTGTTCGAGCTCGGCTTGTTCGTAATTGAGCCGAGCCCTCAATGAGCCGAGCCAAGTTAATTCACTTAACAAGTCTCTTTAGACGAGCCGAGTTTTTGCGAACCGAGCTATTGAGTGCTGAACTCGACTCGTTTATTAAACGAACTTAAAACTCCAGCTTGAGCTTGGCTCGATTACTAAACGAGCCAAGCCGAGCTACGAGCTGCTCGTGAGTAGGTCGATTTGTTTGCTTCAGGGCTACCTGCACTTCCATTTTTTTTGTAACCGATGAAAAAGACCAATAATAAACAAGAGAATTGATTTTGTCACTCTCTTTTTTGATAATCTCACTTTCCTTCTCTCATAAAATAAATCATCTAATAAAGACATAAAAATGAATGACATTAACAACAAAAAAAAGGAGTGACATTGACAACAAAAAAAAGAGAAAGACAAAATCATTTTCCATAAACAATTTCTATACTGGATTTTCATGGAAGTAAACATTTTGTTATTTTTGGAAGACATTCCGAAACAGTCATACGTGTCCCCGCGTGACATCCGTTTCCTGGAAAATCCACGAAATTACCCACCCCGATTACTTTCATTATCCACATACTAAACTTCATTGACTCTCTCTCTCTATTGACTCTTCTCTCTCTAGTCTCTAGCTAGCCTGACTTCGAATCGAGGGCGTGGAGCCCAAACCGGTCCTCTGCTTTGCTGGCTCCAAGCTCTCAATTGGGTGGCTTCTTTAATGGGTTTTGTCTGCTGAGCATCACCAGACCTTCACTTGGCCCCAATCGAACTTCGTCCTCCCCCCCCCCCCCCCCCCCCCCCCAATTGATAACTCTTTCTCTTGTTTGCTCGATCATTGACAACTCTCTCTCTCTTGTTGTTATTCCATCACCTCGTCAATCATATCTCCGTACCCAACTACAAAACCCACTTCACTTTGTCTTTGATCCCAACGGATCCACAGATCCAACTCTTTCACTTTCAGATCTTCCCATCCTTCGATTATCAAGGTAATATTTTTCCCACACTTCTTTTTTTGTATACGTGTATGTGTGTATCAATATGTCTGCAGTTTTCTTTGGAAAAAATTGGTTAATTCTCATGACTGCCGAGTTTTTTTGGCATTTTAGAAAATGGGTGCTGATTATTTTCCACGCTTGGAGTTGAACCTTCTGGATTTGAGGTGGCTGACCCAAAAAAGTGAATTTTTTGACCGTTGGTTTTTTCAAAGTCAGCCTCTTTGCATTGCCTTGATTTTTCACCATTATCCGCTGTTTTTGGTCATTGGTTTTTCCCACACCATTGATATAGGGCCTTGAACTAGTCAAGTTGCGCGCAACCTGGTCCAGACATGTGGGTAGCATATTTTTTGTAATATAAACCCTATCCCTTAGTTTCTTCTGAATTCTCAGCTGAACGTTACAGAAGAGGCTGTTGCGGTCATGTTTTCTCTCTCTTAAGATGAAATAGAGATGGTTTTCACATATAAAGCTTATTCCTTAGATTTTCTTACAATTCTCACCTGATCGTTTTTCCCATAAGGGTTTTGATCTAGTTAGTATGATCGTATAGGTTTTTGTATTTAAAAGTGATTCGATATCTAGCCCAGATTAGTCAAGGGTGCTACGAGGCTGGTCCGGACACCTGGTTATCAAAAAAGTGATTTGATATCGACTTGGTTGTGCAGTAGGCAAGGGAATAGTTCACAATTGGTGTTTATTTGGGATAGAGTTATTTTGAGTGCTTATTGGATGTGGTGAATTTGTGGGAGGTAATTAGAGTG
This sequence comes from Rhododendron mucronatum var. ripense, assembly GCA_019656295.1. Classification (NCBI taxonomy): domain Eukaryota; kingdom Viridiplantae; phylum Streptophyta; class Magnoliopsida; order Ericales; family Ericaceae; genus Rhododendron; species Rhododendron mucronatum. Next base: position 316,939 of record BPLT01000166.1, read on the forward strand.
AAATAAGCTGAATTTCTCATAACGTATTGATTTTTTGTTGTGTTGATGCAGTAGTATATTAATTATTATTCATTAGGGTGTAGATACAGGTTTTATATTTTGTTTTTTTATTTGTTGTGCAGTAGACAAGGGAACAGTTCAAAATTGAGATTTGGTAGATGCGGAGACTTTGTGGGGGTATTTTTGGGGGAAATGAGGTATGTTAACCCGGTTGATGAACTACTTGAGGGCCTGTTTTCGGCCGAGGTCGGATGGGCATGTTCATGCGGGTTCAGATTCCTGTGGTAAGCAAGAAGGGCTTTTATGGTACAAAGATACAGGACAACATTCTAATGGGGAATTCTCAATGGCTGTGGTTCAAGCCAACAATTTACTCGAGGATCAGAGCCAAATTGAGTCAGGTTGCTTGAGCACAAATGACTTGGGTCCATTTGGAACCTTTGTTGGTGTTTATGATGGGCATGGAGGCCCCGAGACTGCGAGATACATCAATCAATACCTCTTCCAGCATCTCAAGAGTAATTCACTTCAATTATAGTGCCTGTAGCTGCCATTTTTTTACCCCAGTTGATTCATTAATTACTCATTTGTTGTTTTTTATTGCACTGCAGTTATTGGGTTGTAGAATAAGAAGAGGAAGGAGATATATATAGGTTTTTGATCTTTTTATGTTGTCTTATATTGCATCCAATCTCTTCTCAGTTGATCCAAATAGTTGTATTAGGCTGATTGAGGGGAAATTTTCAGTATCCTGGATTTCATATAGTGAATTATTGGAAGGTTTTTTGAGTTTGCATTTTCCAGATTTACTGGTGTTAAAATGCTGTTAGGTTCCATCGGATAGATGTGGATTTCGAATCCAGGGATTTGGCATCATTACGCATTGAGGGTTAGTTTTCATAGCTTACACACCGTCATGTAGGAGTTGGAGTTCTTTATCATGATTTATTTGCAAAAGCTATGAGTGATTCGAAATCCTTTGTGCGAAGGATTGTAGTCATATGAGGATCCCAAAAAATACATCTCTGCTACCTCTGATCCATCTCCTATTCTTGTTTTACAAGCCACCTATAGCCAAGCTTCTTATATTGTTGTTGAACTGCATATAAAATCCCTCCATTTAAAATCCACAAATGATCTTTGGGGTTGTATTTCTTTTTTGATCCGTGTGTTTCTTGGGCTTAAGGTCAATTTTTTTTTTTGTTTCTCTCAACGATGCAGGGTTTACTCATGAGCAACAATCTATGTCAGTGGATGTAATACGGAAGGCATTTCAAGCAACAGAGGAGGGCTTTCTCTCTGTTGTTACCAGACAATGGCCAATGGCACCGCAGATTGCAGCTGTAGGATCTTGCTGCCTGGTTGGTGTTATTTGCAATGGAACCCTTTACATTGCCAATGTTGGTGATTCGAGAGCTGTTTTGGGGAGACGTGTCAAATCAACAGGGGAGGTTCTGGCCATTCAGCTCTCAGCAGAGCACAATGTGGCTATAGAGTCTGTGAGACAGGAGTTGCGTTCTTTGCACCCGGATGACCCACAAATAGTTGTTTTAAAGCATAACGTATGGCGTGTGAAGGGCCTTATACAAGTAAGTCTTCTTTGAAAGGGAAGGCTTTAATATTGGACTCAACAGTTAGGGTTTGCATACACTTGTACTTCCTATTCCATGATTGCTAGTTAACTACTTACTAGATAAACATCTGGCTTAACTAGTAAGACTAGACGAGTTGGATATCATAGAATAACGCACGGGGTGATACTTCAACATTTTATTCCATTTGTTTAGAGTTGTGAATTTTTGGTTCTACTTAAGTTTTGATGGTTACAAGGTTTGCACCTCCTTTATTTGGCACACATATTGAGAGTAGAATAGTACATGTAGTTAGTTGGTTACATTAGATTTGGCATCCTGGAAACTGATTATGATACCTAAGTTAGCCACAAATTTTTTTATGCCGAGTAAAAGTCTTCATCCGAATCATCCTCATACTACGTAATGCATCTTCGCTAGTTTTTGAGGCTGCTTTAGAGATGTTTTGTGTATTTTTCCTTCTCAACACCGTAGATGTTGAGAATTTTCCTTTTCCACCAGAACAAAAAGCATCACTTCATTGATGGGTTTGCTTGACATCTAACGTCAAATTGTTTATTGGGCTCTTTGTTTGCTCCATTGATTTTGTGGTTTGCTTGATATCTGACAACAAATTGTTCTAATTTGTTTCTAGTATGATTCTCAACGAGGATTGCAACAAAAAAGAGAGTAGAGATTATTTTGTGTTGAACTTGGATGCTTCTTGTCCTTCCTCGTTTTGCTAGTTCTTTTCCTTTTAAAAGCTGTACCACTGCCACAAAACACATAACTAGAAATTTCTAGACTAATTTTATCTCATACTTGTACGATGGCTACATTTTTATTTTCCTTAAGCTTTTATCTTGGACCATGCAAGTTGAATGGCTTAGGCTTTCTTTCTGGGTGATCATGTAGTTGTAGTTGCTTGATAGTTGGTTCTCCTTTTGTGTGACTTCACTTTTCACATTGATTCTACATCTCTTGATGGTTTCAAAGCTGAGTTATTTATGGAACTTTAGTTATAAAAGTGTACATGATTGTTAGGTTGATAACGAAGGTCATGATTGCCTTGAACTGAGTTGAGAGTATGACGTCAAATTGTACCTACTGAAGGAGATGAATCCATCTAGCCGACCTGACATAGGTGTTTTAAATGCTTGTTCAGCTGATTTTATTGTTTAATCATTTTTGTCTATTTCCATTCTCACTGGAAATAAAATTGGGCTTACAGTTTTTGCATCATATGTGATATGCCCCACCTACCAGCTATATCTCGGCTCTACCATTCGTTGGTGGACATCATGCATCTTGAACTTTTAAGTTTTGTTTTTCTCTAATGTTCAGGTTATATTATATCTCGCAGATTTCACGATCTATTGGTGATTTCTATTTGAAAAAGGCAGAGTTCAATAGGGAGCCCTTATATGCCAAGTTTCGTTTACGTGAACCTCTTAGAAGGCCGGTCTTGAGCTCTGAACCGTCGATTTCGGTGCACCCGCTTCAGCCGCATGATCTGTTTATTATATTCGCTTCAGATGGTCTCTGGGAGCACCTAAGCAACCAGGAAGCAGTGGATTTGGTTCAAAATCATCCTTGCAACGTAAGATGCTTGACACTGGGCATTAACACTAATTCTGATATAGGGGGCTTAAAACTAACACTATTCCTTTCATCAAAGAACACTGAGGACAACTTCTAATCTTCCCTCTTCTCAAGTTTGTCTTCTTACCTGATAACAATAACCAAATGGGTAATTGGGGTTGTATTAGTAGCCCCATTATGGAACTAGTAAAAACTACTTTCTTATGGTTGAGTTAGTTATTCTTATGTTATGTAGACCATGATAGTTGTGTATACTGAGCTAATATTTCTAAAAATTCTCAAGGGTACCTTTTTCCACAAACTTGGATTCTAGCTATATAATGTAGTGGTAGAAAAACACTAATATTTCTAAAAATTCTTCAATCACGTAAATTTATATGTTCTTGTGTTTGTACTTCGTTTTGCTTTATATTTTGTATTTATATCCCCCAGATCTTATGTTGTAGGGAAACATAACTAGGTGACTATCATGGCTGTTATTACTTCACATCTGATGAAAATTGATATTAGTTTTGTGGCTTTTGCCTGTTTGTGCTACTATCGATGCAGAAATTTAGTGACGAGTGCATGATCCTTAGAACAAGCTAATGTCTCAATCTTATGCTTTTGAGTGTTACGCAATTGAAAATCCTTCTTCCCAGAAAGAATAAGCAAGCAAGAAAATTTTACTTTTGAGCTACCTTGATGCAGGGAAGTGCAAAAAGGTTGGTGAAAGTTGCTCTGCAAGAAGCGGCGAAGAAGAGAGAGATGAGGTATTCAGACTTGAAGAAGATCGATCGTGGCGTCCGCCGGCATTTCCACGATGACATCACGGTAGTTGTTGTTTTTCTCGATTCTAATCTGGTGAGCAGGGCCAGCTCGGTCCGTAGTCCCAACCTATCCGTGAAAGGGGGCGGAGTCAACCTGCCTTCCAACACTCTTGTCCCCTGCACTACTCCCACCTGAGGAAGGACCGAAGGAGGAGAAGAAGAAGAAGTGGGTTCTAGTGCTGTTCATAACTTCATATGTTCTACTATTGTGTTGTGTGAATACCAGGTATCTGCTAAAGGATATGATATTCTTGAAAAGAGCATGCTGTTAATTCTTTCTTTAAAAGTACATTGTAGCCTTCCCCTGTGAGAAGTAAAACTTGGGTTGTGTATCTTAAACCCAAGAAAGGAGGACTGAAAAATCCCTTGCTGCAGTTCTATTTTTTATTTAGTACTATGTTCCTGACTTTTATTCCTTTAGGTTACCTACCTTTGAACATCGGATTTGCGTGAGGATTTATGGAGGGGATTGAAAAGGTATAGGACATTGGCCTTTTCTCCAGTTTTTCTTTCCCCGGTAATAAATCCATTTGCAAATTCATGATCTAAAATACGCATGAATTTTCCTTTTCAGCTCCTGTAGATCATTGAATCGCTAACTAGAAATCAGATGGTGAAAGATTGCTTGGTCGCGTAAATATTCAGATTGTACCCTTTCGAGTTTTTAATAAATTTCGTTTGCCGAGAAAAAAAAAATTCAGATTGTAGTACTTTAGTTTTATCGTACTGAGGTTGATATGCATAACAATTTCGAAGAGCAATTACTCGTCGAGAATTGTAGAAGTCCATTTACTATTTAGAGAAATGATTTTCCAATCATTTCAAGCTCAAAAAAAGAACTTTTAAAAAAAGATGGTAATTTCAAGCTCAAAAATCATGTATTTACACAAATAATTTTCTAACCAATATGGATCTTGTTTGATAGATCTCATTAAAATCTTTTAAACGGTGCAAAAAAAATTGAAAAACTATTTTTCATTTTCATTATATTTGAGTTTGAAATTATCTCCGTTTGAAAAAAAAGCACTTTTCTAAAAAGTGGAACACCACCTTATGCGCTCCACTTTGTACTAGTATTGTACGTGCACTTCAAAACTTGTCTTCCAGTGTGCTTTGGTAATTGTGTTTTTTGTAATTTTAAGCACTGAATGACAATTTTGGAGTGCATTTATAAAAGGAAAATGGATTGAAAAAATTACTGCACATATCAATTATATTTCTATTGTCTACTTTTGTCGAAAATTTTTAAAATTTCATGTCCAGTTCAAGCAATCAACGATCGATTTGGGCAGTGTAAGTACCCACAAACGGACGATCATCTAAGTTGAAGTTGGGAGCTACTGTGTCTTTGACTCTTTAGCGTACTATGCGAAACTCCAAGATCGCTCTAGCCTTGAAGCCGAATTGTGGGGCTTGCCGAGAGGGTTAGAGTTGATCAAAGATGAGGAAATGGCAAAGGTTCAAGCGGAATGGGACTCTCAGTTGGCGGCGAAGATGATCAACGAATGCTCCTCCCCAACTGCCCTGTCTAGCAGCCTTACTAGCGAATGCCGAGCCATGCTGGATGAAATCGGAAGCTCCCTAACACACACGTTGAGAGAATCAACGAAGGCTCCTCCCCAACTGCCCTGTCTAGCAGCCTTGCTAGCGAATGTCCAGCCATGCTGGATGAAATCAGAAGCTCCCTAACACATATGTTGATGAAATCAACGAAGGCTCCTCCCCAACTGCCCTGTCTAGCAGCCTTGCTAGCGAATGCCCAGCCATGCTGGATGAAATCGGAAGCTCTCTAACACACACGTTAAGAGAAGGCAATAAGGTGGCAGATAGACTTGTGAAATTGGGTGTGGATCAAAAAGATCATGTGGTGTCGCTTGTGACTCCTCCCAAAGAGATAAAAGACCTCCTGGTGGCTGACATAGAAAATATTACTTAATGTATATATAATAGTAAGAAATTTCTCTGTCTAACTTAAATAATAGATATAACCGCACATAATTTAGCATTCGTGGAAAAAAATTCCCAAAAATGAGACTGCAGAAAATTTTCTTTAAAAAAAGAAAAAAAAAAAACCCCTTCTCTAGGCCGTGAATTTATTGTTCCAACTCTTAAACCCATGAATCCTACGGAAGGGGCAAATTGAACGTTATTATTGTTATTATTATTGAACCTGCCTGCCTCACTTTTATAGTGTTGGTACAAATTTAGGACTTGGGCCCTACTACAAGTTGGGGGCACAGAAGGGTATTCTCCTCTTCTAATTAGGCCATCCCAACAGTTCAAAAAAAATTTAGGCCATCCCATGCCCGTTAATATGATCACAACCTTTCATTTTGTCGCTGAATTGGTCATCCCCGCGCCACCAACCAACGGCAGGGCACCCTGTTCGACAAAATTATCAAACAATTCTATAGTGCTAAAACATATAGTATCCCCCAGAATACCGTCATAACTTCATCGACACCCTACCTTCTTACCACCCTAATCCCCTTCCGCTTCATTATCAGAAAGTTCAACAGTCAAAAGAAGGGTGGTGCCATGGAATTGAAGCAGAAAAGCTATACATGTCTGAGTTGACCCATGAAAACAAGTTGCATAAAAGGTCTCAGTTCTACAACACTCAATTTGTACAAATATGTCATGAGACACTTTCTATGATCATGCACATGAATAATTACAGGACTAGTGATTTAGTCATGTATACAACTTTTTCTTATCCTATCTCAGGTACAAGGAAACCAAAAACTGAGAGAAGAGAATAAATTCACTAACTATAACAGCAGGGGAGTGTATGCCGAAAAATGGGACAATGTCCACCTGCAACCAGTTCTCCACCACAGAACCCACTGCCGCACCAACTACAAGGCCCCCAATGGTAATTACAGTTGCCTTTCCTGCAGAAGAACAAATACAAACCAATTTGAAATAATCCGTAAGTGTTGTGTCTCTAATTTTGACCGGCATACAATGAAAGGTATACATTAGCATAAACACAGTTGATTGAGAGAGGATCAACCGTAGCTTGATAGGATATACAGGCAGCATGTGAAACTACTCTTCAAATGACTAAAGGGTTTCCTAACTGTGCTCAGTCCTAGATTGGGCTTTTGAAGCAACAAAGGACCACATAGAAGCACCAACACATACTCATCACCTAATTGTAATTAAGAGAAGGATGAAATAAGTATTTCTAAGAGAAGAGCAAAATGTATCTAACCCTGACCAACATCATCTCTTCTGATACATCTCTTTGTAATCACAAAACGTAAGAAAAATTCCCACCAAAAGGTGGAGTGCATTATCATCATTCACCCATTATCACCCAACTCCAGCTAGAATGTTCTATCATACATCCAGCTATTGCAAAAAGCTCATCCACATTGTTTCAACCGAATGCTTGAATCCCATCTCAAAAATATCATCCACATATAGTTCCACAATCAAAGGGGAAACATGCATTTACTTTTTGAAATCACAGTTCCTCTGCAACAGCTATTTTTTTTTGAAGGTTTTGAACATGCTTTTTGTCTTGTACAGAAAACATATTCACTTCTTCTATTGTACGCCATACATTTTTCTCTTTTTCTTTAGCAACATGAAGTGCATAAACGTGACGGGATTCTTGAGGTCAGAAAGTGCTAAGGGCTCTGACAGAGGCATAAACAGATCGGTCAAATCGCATCTAAGAGAGTTCATAGATTAGTGCAGCAGTACCAGCAACATGAAAATGACGCGTGCTTAACCTCCACAATTGGATGCAACTGAAACAAGTTATGGCTGAACCTCAAAACAAATCGAAACATAATAGGGGCATTTCAAGTATTTCCATTCAAACAAATGAATCCCTGACATACCAATACCTCCCTCACTCTGCAGGCTTGCATGGGAGAGGTCAGCTCATGCTACATTTGGGGGTCCACAATCATTTGGCTAACATGCAACAATGCCAACACAGATATTCTCAAGTGAAATAACGTATAGTTGAGAATATTCACAAGTGAAATAATGAATAGTTGAGAATATTCTCAAGTGAAATAATGTATAGTTGAGAATTTACCAATTTCAAACCATAAGAGGAAGCAATCAAATTGATCATCATAAAGAATCAACAAGAGTAAGCAAGTGCAGCGCTCATGTGAATATGTGATCAACATTGCCAACAATGACTTTGAATCAACAAAATGCAATATCAAGGGAAAAGACAAAAATAGGAAAGGATAAGATAAGAAAACAACAATAAAATATAAAATAAGCAGAACATTGAAGATAAAAGTCAATCTAAATATACTGACAGAATTGGAAGCCTGCTTCATATAAATGCTCCTTACCTAACTTAATATTCTTTTTAGTCATGAAGTATAAGGATGCTCCAAAACTTGTGGCCAGGATCAGCCCAGGAACATCAGCCCCAGCATAGGGCGCTGCAGAAGATGTGGAGGCTCCATTGACGTAATTTAAGACCATGAGGGCTCCATATACACCAGCTTGTATGCCCAAGTCACCAGTATCTGGCATTTCAAATGAAACTTGAGAACGCTTAATAGTCGCTTGCAGCCACTGAGGCATTGATGCATTTACAGCTTTAACATCAGCATAACGGATGTTGCTATCAACAACTTTTCCAGCTCGGCGCTGTGACAAACTTTGCATAAGCAACATATCATATGCAGTCTCTACCTGAAACCATCATTACACAGAAGTTATGACCCAGAAAAAATTAGGTTACAACCAATTCTGTGCATAATAATAACATACAAATGCATTGTGGTAAGCACAGTTCAATAAGCACTGGAAAATGTGTTTGGTTTACTACCACATGGATGTCCAAAAACTAAATCGTTTCCAAGATTGCTTCAATGAAATTATGCACATCCACAGGGGCACAAGCAAGTGTGAGAGCGAACACACCAACCAGGTTGAATGTGGTTTTGAAGCTCTGCTTAAATGTCTGAATAACCTGAAGGTAACTGGTTGGTTTTCAGTAATGCTTTCCTCACAATTACCATAGTTCTCGAATTAGACTATCCTAAAATCTAGATATGATAAAAATTTCATAATCCCGAGATGTAGCACCTATATTCTACGAAATTGCAGTAATCCACGAGTTGTGGCTTTTTCATAGGATAAATTCACCCGAAACTAAGGATGCAAATCAGTATCCAATAATGCCGCAACCTTAGAAATAAAGTTCAAATGATACAATAGCAAAGCCTTGTATGTTCCACCACTTATTATAAGAAAATTAAAGGCAAAATAGCTAAGGCACTCTCACTGCCAAAAAGAAAAGAATACAAAACAAATCAACAGTCAAGTTTAAGTTTTTTCTGCAGCTAAACTTCATGGTACCACAAATTCACGAGGAAAGTAATAAACAACTTCTTTCAAAACGCAGAAGCACAATCCAATCTTCCATTTACTAAAACTTTATAGTCCATTATTAAGCAATAACCCCCAAAATGAAACCCCCAGATAAAGCTAATTAGATTATTATCCACTTTCACACCAAGAATCAGATTCTCTAAATATGTGCTTGTGGTGCTGTGCTTTCTCCAGTTGAACCTTGGATGAGAAGGTGGCTAGGTTGGTATGTCTTGGGCATGGTTGAGACCTGCGCAAGTAGCACCCGTGTTAGCACCCAAACCCGGATCGTGGGGGGTCCGGGATAGGCACTCCAACGGTAAAGTCAGTGAAAGGAAAGAGGAGCTTTTTAGGTTAAGTTTAGGGTTTCAGAGGAGAACAGTTGATTACCTTCATCTCTAGGGGGACTGCTCCTTTTATAGGCCAAGGGAACGTGGAGACCAACCCATGTACATGTATCACGCGCTCCGTGATTGGCTCGTCAGTCGTGGCACCAAATCAGATCTGCAATCAAATCCCTTGCATGATCCCCACGATCTGCTCATGTAATTAAGGAAACCGTGTCACACCACCTGTCACTCCTACTCGACTCTACCTGACTTCCTCTTCACGTCAGGGAGCAGGGGTGGTTAGGTGGTTAAAGGTTCTGCCGGTCGATATGACCTGGCAGTACTTGATGTTCTGGGAATGCTAATTGGTCCGGTGGGGCGCCGCCGAACTGAAAGCTAAGATTGACCACTATCCGGATTCATGGTTCCTCCGCGGGTTAACGAACTTGGCCCGGCAGGACTGGTCCGGCGGAGGCATAACGACTGTGCACCGCCGGACCAACCAGCCCTCAAGTCTACAGGTCTGGCGAGCCACGGCTCTTCTGGTCCACTCACCCGAGCCGTGCCGGCCACAGTGCTTATGGTGTTGCCCTTTATCCACATATTTGTATTTGCACCTCCCTTTTTATCCCTCGCTGCGAGAAGTAATCTAGCTCTCAAACAAGCTAGGACACGAGTCGAAGCTATCAATGTGATTTCCTAACTAGTCTACAACGGCGATTCTCCTATTCTTCTGTACGTTCTTAATTATTACAACATATCTTCATAACAATACACAAATTAAGTATGAAGCCTGATTCGATTCAGTTCGCTCTTGGTCAACTATTCGATTCAGGTCACGGTAAATCCTAGACATGGGTATTACGATAATTGGTGACATAAATCTAGGTTGATGTACGTAGTCGATGTAACTTGTACTCTATACTTCATTTAATTCTTAGTGAAAACTGGGGTGAGCCATGATGCACTCAACTACACAGTTCAAGAAGAACGAAAGAATATCTGTGCAAGATAACACTACACCTGTGCAATTATCTCCTCGTCGCCCTTACAACCGGCGATAATCGATTTCTTGGCCCGAAGTATGTCTTCAAACGAAGCGCCCTCTGGTACGCCCAGTAGCTTCAAAGCGTTCTCCACAGACATCTCCGACGGCGCCGAGTCGTCGGCTCTCGACCCGGCGAGGAGGACCGGCGGTAGCGTGCGACGGAAGGGGGCGGACACCGCGGCCCCCCACCGCCACCGGTCGGTCCTGTTCATCATCGCTGTTATCTTCACAATTTGGGCGGCGGAGGGCTGCCGTGAGCGGACCGGGCTGGCCGGGTCGCGGCCGAGGAGGGCTCGGTTGGGCCGGGCCGAGAGAGTGGTGGCCATCTGTTGGGTTCTTTTCTGTGTTGCGTGGAAATGTGAGGCTGGTTTGGTTTGATTTGATTGTCTCTGTAGAGTGTGGAGAGAGAGAGAGAGAGAGAGAGAGAGAGAGAATGCTTTTCTTGGTTCTGGGCCATTTGATTATCACTTGGAAGTTCATGAGATTATGGGTCCCATCGTGTGCGTTTATGAGTGATCTAATCATTTACTACTCCCTCCGTTCCGAAATGACAGTCCCACTGTCTCTTTCTTGCCTCTTTTCAAATCAAAAAATTAACTACTTTCGTGCATAATTTTTCAAATTTTTTCGCACCGTATTAAAGATCTCGATTAGTACTTTAATTTGGTGCGAAAAAATTCAAAAAATTATACACGGAAGTAGTTGATTTTTTGATTTGAAAAATGGCACGGCTTTTCATGGTGAACTATCAATATGGAACGGAGGGAGTATATTGCAGGGCCTACAGAATAATGTACTTGATTAGATAATGAGTTTTATCGGATATCATAGATGTATCAAAATTAAAGTTTAGTTTATAAAATTGATGGTATGGATGGTTTAATTTCATCCACTTTATTATCCAAAATTTAAATTTTGAAATACCTCAACGTCCATTCAAGCTGATTTTTCACGAATATACTGCTTTGAGAGCCTTACAAGATGAGGACCTAGGGGGGCTACTGTCCCTTGAAGGGACAATAGCGTGTTGTCCCGGCCGAGGGGGCCCCACTCCAGTCTTGATCCGACGATTGAAAGCGTTTACTTCGTAGAGCTCGTTAAATTGAACAAATATGTATAAAAACCAGTTCGATCGGATATCATTAAGTGTTTAATCGATATCAAAGATGACCAGTTCATATTAGAACAGTAAATGCACGGCAGAGCCCACAACGGCAGTAGTGGAAAATCCACTATTTCTACTACCGGTGAAAAGATTTTAATCTCTATTTAATTTAATTTAAGGAAAGGGGGGCCGTTTGGTTTGCTAGTTTTATTTGCTTTTAAGTTTTCGAAACTAGGAGTGTAATCTATTCGTTGCGAGTGTACGAAAAATATTGCTAAGAGCAGATTTTGATCCTTTAAATATTAAAAACCTAGGGAGAGAAATTAAGCATTTTTTTTTCTTCAGTAAGTGATGAGTTTAACTGTTTAAGCATTCTAATCAACACATCTTGGGATTTTAAGGTTTTAGGTGCCTTTCGGACAATAATTTCGATTTCAAGAAAAATAGAAGTCAATTTTCAGCATTTACAGTAAATAGTAGTACCAACTTTTACCAGAGCTTAATTATAATCTCACATATGTAGTAAACAAATTTATCCGCTTCTACTACAATCCAAAGTCTATAATTTGCAGCAAAATGTGAGACTATAATTTAGTATATGTGTACCAGTTATCGCAAAAAAGCCCGTAATGGGGTTCGGAATGATTAGTTTGAACATATAATTCACGTTCCACTAAGGTTCTTATGTAATCGGCACTTTTGGAGTGTCTTTGAAATTGGACTAGTGCCATGAAAAATAACCCCAACAAAAAAAAATTTGGGCCCAAAGGTTGGCGGCCTAAAACCAAGAAAATACTCGATTATTATTTCTTATTGTGGACTAAGCATTAAACTACATTAATCACAGTTAAAACACTTGACACTAATTCAACATCCAAGTATCCAACATCAACGGAAACAGAGAAACTAGGGCTGAAAAACTAAAAAAATTCTCGATAGAATCGGCCCGACTTCAATTGGACACGACTGAACCGAAAAATAAAAACTTCTATCATATACAATAGAAAACGACTTGGTTTGTTATTCACCTCGAAAATCCTTTGCATTGTAAACTGGCATCGCAAAAAACAGAGATCTTGTGCTGGCACGGCAAGAGACACTTCTGCAAGCATCCTTCAGATCAATAGGACACAGAAACAAGGAAACAGAAGAGAAGAAAATGGAACAAAAAGGAAAGAACAAACAACCCACTAATGGCGGATCAAAAAAAAAAAAAAAAAAAACAACCCACTAATGGGCAAAGAAATATCTGAAGAAACTGTGACCAGGACCGGACGCACAGGGGAACTGATTGCACATCAGAAGCATGAAAAATAGCCTGCTGAGCCATCTCATGAGCAGTACCATTTGAGGATATACCGATATAAGGGGAAAATGAGACACTCGTACAGAATTGGAAGAGAATAAGAATCCGATATCCTTCATCCGTTGAGCAATGGACCAATGAGGATTGCACGATCTATCAAAAATAGTATTTGCCACCACTTGAGAGTTTCCCTCTGGGATGACAGGGGACCAATCTTCTTCAACACACCAGACGGCAGCCATGTGAGCTGCACATCAGTGTTTGATAGGTGTCACTCAAATTTTCTTCCCATCTCTCCCAGTTGTTGCACAGATAAATCGATCTTCACGCATATCAGTCAAGGACCATGAGAACTAAACTTTACATCGTCTTGTAGAGAGAATGGTTTACATGCACCGATTCTAGAATGTAAAACAACTTGAAGAACAAACACCGCGCACTTCTTTTCCATGATAATACACAAGGAGCTCGAATAGGGTCCCCCATTGACTCTTCCCAAGAAGTCAGTAAGAAAGAATTGTATGAAGATTTTAAACAACTACAAAAAAGCACTAGAAATTAACAGGCATGAATTCAAATTCATCCTGCTTTTGATGTTCGTGATACAGCTGGTAGTACAACGGAACTGAGGTTCCCAGGATAAGGAGTCCACAACCCTAATCCTCCCCTACTCTCTTTCAAATCAGTATTGTTCCCCTTAAACTCATCCAAAGATTTCACCCATTCAACTTTGGAAGAATGCTCGCGAGTGTGGGGGTGCAACACAAAGAGTGAGTTGTACTCACAGTTCGGAAACATAAAGAATTTGAAGACACCCCCTAACCTGTAGACAACATAGCCAAAGCTCAGTTGATCTCTTGGTGTAAAAAGGTTGACCTCATTGAACCACAAGCAGCTAAATAAATCGTTCAGAGCTGTATGTTCGCGTATAATGATCGCCCCCTCTGGCACATCTGCATTTATAATAATAAAAAATAAAAAAAAGTGTCAATGTATGTGCAACACAAATTGACAAGCAGAATACAATAGTAATATGCTAATTTGTAGGAGGAAATGGTGCAGGAAGCAGGACTTCACCATTCTGTATCCAGTACATCCATTAGAAGTTAAAACCAATGATGAGCCATATGCTTGTTCAGTATTTGCCATAGTTGCACTTGGAAGAACAAATAATAGGAACCAAAACATATTCAAGTAAACAAGGTAGTATTCTATTTTCCCACACCAAACCATGCCATCATTGTTTCACGAGTTTGAGAAGATCCTCCTCCTCCTTCCTTTGAGAAAATAAACAAAACCCGCAGATGTTATTTTTGAGGTGCTCCACATCACAATCACGTGTGAAAACTACATATTCTACGTCACCTTCATGGCATTCTGTAAAAACAAATAATGGAAGAAAAAACATGGACTGAAAGATGTTGGCAATTCCTTCCTCACCACTAACGGTGTTTTTCATTGGACTCCATGCCTCCATGCCTTCATAACGGTATATTTTCATGTGAAGATCAATCAGAGGTCGAGCATATCGCTTCCTCCTTTTGTTTGCATCAGCCTCCTCGTATATACTGCGATGATGCTTGTGCTGAGCAATGGCAAATGTGTGCTTCCCACGCCACAAGTATCTGCAAAATCACGATGAAATCATGTCTTAACTCAGACATCCCATCAGTTCAAGGTCAAATTTCCTTTCAAAAAAAAAGTTCAAGGTCAAATTTATTAGAGCATCTCAAAGTTCTATGGCAGTTTTGAATAGTAGAGTTCTATAGGCCAGATTTCATGGCATAAATCCTCATATGATTACACGACCAATAACACTTGTTGGCATATTCATTAATTTGTGGCATAAGGTCTGTAACTATGCCAACATACAGTGATATCTATGCAACTCATCGCACATCCAGGTCAATAATAGTCTAGGGAAAACGTGAACCAGGTGATTAAGGTTCAAAAAGTGAACTGAAAATGTGAATATTCTTAAAAAATAGGTACATTGGAAAACATTATTTCCACCTTGAACACTGCTGTTGTTAGCATTTAAGGTTGTTTAAACCTTGATTAGCACCGTAAACTAGCTTTGTCATCTTAATCAGGTATAGAAGACCAGACCTTTCTAGAATAAGCAATGGATCAACCATAAGCTCCATTTTACCATCAATCCAAATGCTGTACTGTGCTTGTGGAAATAATCTGTGCATTAAAATCTTGGGAACCTTTCCATTCCTTCTGGGTTCATCATAAGGTGGATTCTTCAGCACAATAAGACGCCAAATACCAACCCATTGTCCCCCATCCTTGTCCTCTCTGACTGTGACGTTCTTCTTGATGAAGTCGATGGATATTTCATCCACCACCATAAGAAAACAAAAGAGCTTTTGAGAACGTGGGCTTACATCTGAAGGCTGATGTGGAGTATCATATCCATCAAAAATCCCAGAAGCAACTACAAACCTACAGTTCTTGGCATATCTGATGTCTTTGGGAGCCATTTCTGCGCCTCCACCACGCATGAAACCACAGTGCACCTGAAGATAGAAAACACAGCAAAAAGGAAAAATTCTAACATCAGAAGGGAAGGACTAAGTTGCAACACATTTTCATAAAAGGCTCTAGTTTTCACTAAAATCAATGGATTTAAAAGTTCAAACACACGATAGATACTGAAATGCCGGAACCCATTTGTTGAACAAAACCTGCTCACAATCTTTTGCTTTAAACATAATTTATCTAAAGTGACAAGTAGATTAATTCAAGAAACACAACCAAATTATGGCAAAAGGAATCGTACAATTGGATAGTAGTTATTCACCTTCATGGATGATTTTAGTTCAAAACTTTTATCTCGTTGCAACCAGCTCTGATGCCCTCCAAATAGAGGAGGTGGACTAGATCCATTATTTCCTACCACATCCTCCGTGATATATGTCAACTGTTCAACAACTTCGCTAGGAGTTCTTCTCTTTGGAATAAGTATTTTGTCTGGGTCATTCGCAACGGGAATGAGACAACCTAATTGCATATCAGCATGCACAAAATCATTACCATCTTCGGATCTTCCTATAGAGATGAGTATTTCAAACTCGGAAAACTTAATAAAATCTTACGGTGTGGAGGTTTTGGTACAAGTCCCATCGTGTCTAACATGATTAATACCCTGCTGCCTCTGTTACACATAGCTGCACATGGAGCAAAACACCCATTATCTGAAACCATTACGCTAGAAAGATCTACAATATTTGCAGTAGAAAATATGGATGACATGTGCTTGTCCATTTTTTACAACTAGCATGCATAGCCCAATTAAAATCATAAAATGTAAAACTATTACTTGTCAACAACTCAAACAATCTAATTGATACCACCGCATGTGCAACAGAAAATGGTAACTGATTTGTCTAGCAAATTTTTATGATAATGCGCATAAAAAGGTAAGATCGTGCAACTTAACATCATGTGTTCGATTGAAATAGGATGCTAAATAGTATATACTCTATCCCTTGTTACCTAAAATGCAAATAATTTCTTTGGAAGTCATAAGCAGTCTCAAAAGTTCTATATGGGTGATCTACGCACAAAGAAAGGAACTTAGGTAAAAGATTATCTCCAAAATACCTGAAAGGAAAGCCAGTGAAGATTGACAAGACCAAACATGAAACATCAAAACAGTGAGAATGAGAAACATCCACAAGATGCCCCCCACGAGAACCAAACGAAGAAAACCCCTCCTCCAAATAATCTTCATTGGGTAATCCTGAGACCACTTGCCCGGAGAAAAAAACTCCCCTTCAACATCTGCATCCACACAAGCAAGTTTAGCATAGCGACACGTATGCTATATACTACTTATTGTTGGAAATTGTCCCACATCAGTTAATTCTCCTCCAAAACTAGTATATAAGCTTAGGCAGCCTCTCCACTCATTGCCAATTGGTTTTGAGTTGGATGCTCTAACACTTATGGTCACTCTAAATTGTAACCCCCAAAGCCACAACTTAACCACCCATCCAAGCTCACTTACAAATTATAAGTTCTTATAAGTTCTGCTTTAGTGAAAACGATATAGGCCTGTAAAAAACGTAGTATGAATACGAGTAATGCTAAGGAGACCATATTTGCATACAAATTTAGGTACATTCTGATTATGAACATTATACCGTCGCATTGATGTTTGAAGCACATGCAAAGAATTATTTTGCTAGATATGTTGGCCGGTAGACCCAACACGATCCGTCTTCCACATGTTTACTCTAATGGCCGGACAACATCACTTAACATCTCTTTATGTCTGATTTGAAAGTTCTTTTACCTATTGAAAATAGACAATGTATGCGCATAAGCCTTATCCGCAAGTTTCAAGTCAGTTCCACTAGGAGCAAAATTGCCGTTGTCCCCGCCAGCGAAAGCTTGTGCCAAATAGCTGTGGAAGGTTACGGTGTGGCCACGTGACCTAAGCTTTTACATTAGATGTGAAACTGAAGCCTGTTCGAATGACCACTAGGTCTAACAAATAAGACTGGAGACTGCCATTGATTTTAACCACCTTTTGTGACTCCTTACTTAATATCTAATATAACCCATATACCCAATTAAGCAGCAACTCTTGGGGTATCTCACTCCACGCGTAAGCATGTGAAAAGGCTGTGGATGTGGCTGTAGGTGGAGTTGTCAAAAAGGTTGTGTTATACCAGCCCGTTTACTTAATCGTGCCGTGCCTTTTTGTAATGGTGTTGTGAGGTGCCGTGCTTGTGTCGGCCAATCTCCAACTGAGTTTTGTCGGGGGAAAAAAATTGTGTAACAACCTAGTATTGGTTGTGCCGCGCCCCATGCCCATCTAGAACCGTGGACTTCCATTCAGTTTGACACCTCTAGCTGTAAGAATTAATCCGGGCTACGCGCAAGCTGGCCCAGGCCACTACGCTTTATCAAAGAAAAATTAAAAGAAATGCAGACACACATACAAAAGTGGCTTACCTTCATTTTGCTGGCTTTGATTATTACGTTCAGCTCTCCGGCTCGCCCGTAGCGAAACGGAGCGTTGGTAATCGTTGTTCATATTCACTGGATTCGGATTCTCATGATATACCCACACGGAACGACCGAATTCTACACACACACACACACACACACACACACACAAAAAACAATAAACAAGAAGAGATTATTTGTAGTGCCCAGATCTGGGTAAACTGACAGAATCAAAATCAACAAATAATTACCTTCTTCCACGCTGTGTGTCTCTATCTATTGCATACAGAATGCAAATTCGAAGAAGGAAAGTAGCTCTTTTTTTTTTTTTCTGGGTTCCTTCACTTGAATCGAAGTGAGAGGGAATTGAAGAGGGAGGGGGAGGAACTACTTGGTGAAGAACAAACACAGGAAAAAAAAAAATGGAGTTTATAAATGCAACTGCGAGTTTTAAAACTATACCGATCATCTTTTTATCTATAAAAAAAAATAGTACTCCCTATTAGAGCATCCCCAATGGGGGATGGAAACCAGTTGCTATACTTAAAATACAACCGGATGCAAAAAAAAAAAACCCCTACAATGGGGATGTAAAATGGAACAAATCAGGTTGTAAAATAGAATAGATGGAAAAGGAGATGGATATTTCCCTCCCCATTTAACTACAGCTATAATTGACAGCACATCACCCCAACTGATTTTACCAGAAATTTGGACAGCCGGAGTTACCTGATTTCGTCGGAAAATCGCCGGAATCTGCAAGAACATGTCGGAATCCGCAAGAAAACGCCGGAAGGTCGCCGGATACAGATTTCAGAGAGGGGTTGGATTGTCGTCGCCAAACGAAACCCTCGTCGCCGTACGAGTTCGGTCCCTGGCTGCGCCTTCCGATACCCTGTCGCCGTCCGAAACTGATTTCAGAGAAAGCTCTGGTTCAGGGAGGTGTGGTTCTCATCAGAAAGAGGGGGGGGGGGGGGGGGGGGGGGGGGGGGGGGGTGTGTGGGGTTTCTGTTCTCATCTATCTTCTGTTATGTGAGAAATGCTACCGGCAAATAAAATAGGAAAAGAAACGACCCTTAAAGTGTACATAAACGGCTGAAATGCATTGCACAGTAAATTTAGACCGTGCATGTACACTTTAAGGGTCTTTTCTTTGCCAATTTTCTTTGAGAAAAGAGTAAAGTTGGATTGTATCTTCTGTTTTGATCCGACCGTTGGCTCAGGTAAATAGATCAAGCAAATGATGTGATCGAGAGTTGATAGAAGTAAATGGATGAAATAAATAGTGGAATTGAAATAGATGAGAAGTAAAAAAAAAAAAAATTTGGACGGAAGTCTTTTTTTTTCGGAATAATTTTTTTTAGGTCCTCGATTACCAGATACCAAAATTAGGCCCCGTTCCGGGAACGTAAAATAAATCCTAATTTTTTAAGAAAGCAACAAAATAAAAAATAATAGGTTTATTGAAATCTAAAAATATGTAATATAGATCTTGTTTGAAAGATCTCGATGAGATCTTTTATACGATGTAAAAAAAATCAAAAAATTATTTTTTATTTATACTATTTTTAAGTTTAAAAATATGAAATAAGTACTTATTTTTAAGAAGGTGCTCTGAAACGGAGCCTTATTTTTCAACGGAAGTGGTATTTAAATTAGGGTTAAGAAAGTAGGGAAAAATTAAGGAGGAGGGAAAATTAGTTAATTATCCATCCCTTCTCAACATCTCACCATTGGAGAGGGGTGGATTCTATTTTACATCAAACTAACTTTTAACCATTTTTTTCATCTAAAATAACTATCCATCAGGATCCAAAAGACACCACTTATAGAGGTTGCACTTTTGTAAACTTATAAGGCTCAGTTCTGCTTAATTTTTAACAATTTTTTTTGGAAGATTTTGCCCTTGTTTAAAAAAATACATGTTCGTTAGTTTGTGTCAAATTTTTGTGAATTATTGAATTCTTTTGACGAGAGGAATCGAAAAAGTAATTTTTTTTTTACTTTTATTCAAATATTTTAAGAAATAACCACTTTTTAGCAAACAATTAGCAAAAAAAAAAAACTCAACCTTTTTTATTTTTATTGCTGAAAAGTAGTTGTTTCTTAAAATATTTGGACAAAATTTTTTTATTCCTCTTATCGAGATGAATTAATAATTCACAAAAGTTTGGCGCAAAATTAACAATCGCAATTTTTTTGAACAAGTACAAAATCTTCAAAAGTCCTTTCTGCTTGGTGGAACTCCGCCTAGTCTTATATTCTGGAATTTTTTTTGTAATTTTTTGTTTTAATTTTTGGTATCAATCGTTCGTCTCTACAAGACGAATCGAAAAAGTATAAAAATATGAATCGATGTTGAAAACATTTAAATAAGACGACATTTTAGAAAAATAAGACAGCTGTTAAATACATTTTTCGTCTTTAGTAAAAAAATTTATTTTAATCATAATTTTGTATTTTTTAGACTTCTCTCATCGAAACAAACAAAACACAAAATAACAGAAAAATAATACTTCTATCAAATTCAATCGAAAGCGACTGAGTTCTTATCGACATGTACAACTAGGAATGGTAACGGGGCGGATTTTTGCGTACCTCAACTTGAAAATTATTACCCGACCCTGACCGGGTATTTGTTGGGTACCTCCGTTCCCGCCCTGACCAGGAAATGGGTTTACCTGCCCCGCCCTGCTTCGTAAAAAATTTAAAAATTGCTAATCTAAAAGCAAAATAAAAGAAAATAAGTATTGTTGGGCCCGGGGTGCCTCATGAATTTGATTACACAATGTCACTCCGTGCGACCGCTCTAAAAACAAACTTGCAAGTGCGACGTAGAATGCCATAAAAGACTTAATTCAAGCCCTCCCTAATACCAATTAATTTAGGAGAGATCGTGAAAAAGCGGTCCGACAAGTGCAAATAAAGTGTTAGTTTAGTATAATGATGAAAATATAAGGGTTTTTTTTTAGTATAATGATAATAATATTAGGGTAAAAATATAAAATTTGAAGTATTAATAATAATTAGATTAGGATGAAAGTGTAATTTTATAAATAAATACATTTCGGGGTGGGATACTATCACCCCGAACCATACCCAAACCCGGCCGGATTTTAGTATTTTTACCCCGACCCAATACCCAAAAATGTGGTAAAAAACCCACCCCGTTCGGGACTGGGCGGGTCCAACGGCCATCTCTAGGCACAACACCAGCTGTGTAAATATTTATTTCTTTCAAATCAATTACATTGCGTCACGTCATCAAAATAGATGTCCCAATTAATAAAACATGCACCGTGACGCAATATAATTGATTTAAAAGAAATCAATGTTTACACAGACGGTATAAATAATTTAATCTCCAACAAGAGACTTTTGAAACCATCTTAAAGATCAATTCTTTCTCCTCTTTCCCCCTCGGTGGAATCAAGAAACAAAAGAAACAGAACAAATGAAAATGGGAAGGAAAAAAGGGGCCAAACAGAACAACCACACAACCCACCCCCACCAACCCCGCGCCCCCCCCCCCCCCCCCCCCCCCCCACACACACACCCAAATGGGTAAATAAATATTTGAAGAAACTGTAAGTTTGTAACCAGGACCGGATGCACACGGGAGCTAATTGCAAACCAGAGGCGATGAAAACTAAGCCTGAAAGCTCGCTGAGCCATCCCATGAGCAAGCACTGTTTGACAATATCGGGGGAAAAATGAGACTCCGTACAAAATTGAAAGAGAACAAGGATCCAATATGCTGCATTGGTTGAGCGATCGACCAATGAGGATTGCACGATCTATCAAAAATACCATTTACCACCCCACTTGAGAATTTCCCTCTAGGATAACAGAGGACCAATCTTCGTCAGCACCCGATATGGCAGCTGCGTGAGTTGCATATCAGTGTTTGATAGGTATCACTCAAACTTTTGTCTTCGTTGTTGCGAAGGTATCTACCTATTTATCTCATTTGTTGCACAGATAAACCGATGCTCGCGCTCATCATCTGTTGATATTACATCAAGGACCATGAGAACTCAACTTTACATTGTCCCTGAGAGAATGGTTTAAATACACCAATTCCAGGACGTAAAACAACTTGAAGAGCAAACAATGCGCACTTCTTTTCCATGAAACTACACAAGGAGCTCGAATAGGTCCCCCATTGACTCTTACCGAAGAAGTCAGTTAGAAAGAATCGTATTAAGATTCTAAAAAACTACAAAAAGAACTAGAAATTAGCAGGAAGTGAGATGAATTCAAATTCATCCTGCTTTTGATGTTCATGATACAGGCAGTAGTAAAACGGAACTAAGGTTCCCAGGATAAGGAGTCCACAACCCTAATCCTCCCCTACTCTCTTTCAAATCACCGTTGTTCCCCTTAAACTCATCCAACGATTTCACCAATTCAACTCTGGAAGAACGCTTGCGAGTGTGCCGGTGCAACACAGAGCGAGTTGTACTCGCAGTTCGGAAACATAAAGAATTTGAAGACACCCCCTAACCTGTAAACAACATAGCCAAAGCTCAGTTGATCTCTTGGTGTAAAGAGGTTGACCTCATTGAACCACAAGCAGCTAAATAAATCGTTCAGAACTGTATGTTCGCGTATAATTATCGCCCCCTCTGGCACATCTGCATTTAAAGAAAGTGTCAATGTATGTACAACACATATTGACAAGCAGAATACAATAGTAATAAGCGGATTTGTAGGAGGAAATGGTGCAGGAAGCAGGACTTCATCATTCTGTATCCAGTACTTCCAGTAGAAATTAAAACCAATGATGAGCCATATGCTTGTTCAGTATTTACCATTGTTGCACTCAGAAGAACAAATAATAGGAAACAAAACATATTCAAGTAAACAAGGTAGTATTCTATTTTCCCACATGGTTTCACGAGTTTGAGAAGTTCCTCCTCCTCCTTCCTTAGAGAAAATAAACATAGAAGCAGAAACCCGCGGATGTTATTTTTGAGGTGCTCCGCATCACAATCAAGTGTGAAAACTACCTATTCTAGGTCACCTTCATGGCATTCGGTAAAAACATATAATGGAAGAAAAACATGGTCCAAAAGATGTTGGCAATTCCTTCCTTACCACCAGAGACAGAGCCATATAAGAGGCTTATGGGGGCCACAGGCCACGGCCCCTGTGTAGCTTCGGAGTTTTTGTTAGAACATGTGTGAACGTTGAGTCCCACATCGGATAAACAGAAAAAGAGTTGGACCTTAATATACAATTGGATGACTCACCACTTACAAGGCTTAGCCTTTTAAGTGGATATGGGTCATTCAGTGTATATTGGGCCCAAATAATGTGGTGGACTCTTTGCCGTTACTCCCACACAAATTGGGCCTTGAGCACGCAGTGGCGGGTCGATGCATCAGACGAACTCCCAACAAATGGTATCAAAGCCGCAGGTTGACGATCTATGGGAAGACTCTCAGCGCACCATTGAATGGGTTTGCACAGAAGACACTCGTGGAGCGGTATAAAGTCCAAAAAGGTGACTCCCGATGAAGCAAGGTGGCTCGATGTTGGAGTGCTGTATTGAATGGCTCATTGTCGATGGAGTTGACTCGTCGGGGAGCATGGTGCTGATGAATGAGCACGTTGGCTCTCAATGGAGTTCTCGTCGGGGAGCATGGTGCAGGTGACTAGGCACGTTGGCTCTCAATTGAGATGACTCTGAATCGATTGAGTGGGTGCAAAATAAGTCCAGTTCGGGAGATAGGGTTTCAGTGGGTGCAGAATAAGTCCAGTTCGGGAGATAGGGTTGAGAGTATTAGATCAGAATCAAGGGGGAGCTTGGATGCAAAGAGAGGTTAAGGCCCAATGTTCGGTTCACACATGAGGGGGAGATTTGTTAGAACATGTGTGAACGTTGAGTCCCACATCGGATAAACAGAAAAAGAGTTGGACTGTCACGACCCAAACCCGTGGTTAAAGATCTAATGACTGGCCAGTGAGTTTACGTCACCCTAGGCCTATCCTAATAAGATAAGTTTAGGGAATTTATAAAATCCTTCGATTAAAATAGTTTTCCTTAAGAAATTCAATAAACTGCAAAAGCCCAATTTCAATAGTTCCAACATATTCCAGAGTTCTATGTGTAAAGATAAAAATAATTGCTTAACAATACCTGCAAATAATCATAGCATAACCTGACCAGAACAAGCCAGCTATCAAAATTCGTAAATCTTCAAATCAAGTCCTCGCGGCTCTATACTCACATCAGAACAATACTACTATAAACACATAAGAACATATCACCAAACGACTCCGGCTTGAGAGAAAAGCCAAGTCCAGCTATTGCTGCTAACCTGAAAAGTATGATTTTTGAAAAACTCCATAAGCTAAAGCTCGTGTGAAACATGGCATATCCAGTAGACACATTAAATCATGGATACAACTAACATCTTATAAAAAGTGTAGTCATACTTTTCAGTTCTAAACATATAAAATATACTTCCTTTCAAAGATATTCAAATCTCAAGTCCATAATAAAATAAGTTCAAGTCTTTCAATAGACTTACGCTAAAAGCAATAATTCCATCAGTTCATTCACAGAATGAAATCCAACTTTTCAGGATAAAGTAGAAAACCATCATGATGTTCACAATATCACATTTCATAATACTCGTCGATTTCGCACATCTTTCATGAACAAGTTTCAACCAGAATCTAGAGGAGCGACCTCTAAAGTATAAAGGGAATGACGTCAAACCATCAGGATACCTGGTTAATATCCCCCAACCTTATAACTCCAAATCCACTTTGTCTGTTTAAAGTCCTCAAGCACGGACACTTGTTCAGATGTATCGACAGGAAAAATATACATTTCATCAAATCATTTAGCAAGTTAATCAATATCCATGATTCTATAGAAAACATTTCTAAAATATTTCAACAATGAAATATTTAAACAACATATGTAAACAAGGTACGCATGTTTCACCTTGATCCTGAAGATGCGGCTAATCTCTACTCGAGTCTTCGCGTATTTCATACTAACAATCACACGGACCTAATGAGAATATCATAAACGTCCAAGTATGAGTACAATTAATGTACTAAATCCGAATAATCCAATTCTAGTCATCTAAGTCATGGCTTAGAGCCGATCTGTTACTAGGGGTAAAACGGTCATTTTACGTTCCAGGGTCAATCTATCCAAGCGCTATGAACTCAGATCTCTCATCTTATCAAATCTGATCCAAAAATCTTAAATTACTCAAAACTCAAGTATAAAACTCAGTTTTAAAACATTTGTGACTAAAAAGGTCATTTTAGCACACATCAAATCCCAAGGGCAAAATAGTCATTTTAAATCTCTTAACTACAAAGTGTAAAATTTAAGTATCCTAATTATTCAAAAATTACAATCCTGTAATTTTTACAAAAACCAATAAAATTTTATACAAAGTCCATTTTTGGCGTAGAAACACAACACAATGGATTGGAGGTTCAACAACCTCTAATGGGAAAATGGTAAACACAATTCCACCTTAATATCACATGAAATTTCTGGGTAAAAACTTAGTTTTGTCAAAAACTCTCAAAAACTTATGCATGCAAGGTATTTTAAGAAATAAAAACAATACGATGTTCATTTACTAAAATCTGTCACACTTTCTTTGAAAAATCATAACTTATTCATGTAAGGTCCAAAAATACTCAAACCAGTGCCCAAACTTGCATAACAACCTTGTGTATCTACTGTAAAAATAGAAATATTGGTTATCAACTAAATATTCTCCAAATTTCAAAATAACAAGCTGTTCTACAGGAAAACAGGGCATCTAAACATGTTTTAGTAGAAAATTCATAACTAATTCATTTCAACTCCAAAAATGTTGAAACCAACGCTCAAAGTTACAAAACGTAAATTATTATTCTCAGTAAAAATATCAGGTTGATAAATTGAAAGGATGTTTCCTCAGAAACAAAAGAAAACAGATTGATCATAATTTATGTCCCTGTCAGACAACTCTACTTTAAAAATTGACCAAATATTGTATATTTATCCAAATGATTTGATTCCAACGCCAAAATGTTTCAAAATTAAACCTCTAGTCCTTGAAAAAAAGACATAGCCATGCAAGTAGTGAAATTTCCCATAAATTTAAAAGAAGACAGACACAATCAAATTCGGACACAGGAGACAGTCAGTATTCAAAAATTCATAACTAATTCTGTGTTGATCGGTTTTGCATGTTCTTGGTACCAAAATCTTCGTCTTTAAACGTACTTTAAAAGTTATGAAGACTTCAAAAATTGAATCATAGCAGAAGGGTTCTCAAAATACGAATTTGTGATGATCCAGAAAGCTGACAGGAAGGTTTAAGAAGTTACCCTCAAGATTTGATGGAGAACCTTGGTGTCTAAGGGCTGGTCCAGAGCTTGGAGGAGCTAAAATGGCTTCTCTTCTTCTTATTCTTCTTCTTCTCTTCTCTCTCTCTCTCTCTCTCTCTCTCTCTCTCTCTCTCTCTCTCTCTCCTGCCGTACTCTCCTCTCTCTCTTTTCTTTTCATTGTGTTTTTTTGTAACTAATAACTAATATAGTAATAATAATATATGTATAATTATGCTAGTATACACTTGGCACATAAATAAGCTAATTGGGTGCCAAGTGTTGGCTTGGTCTTGACACCTAGCCAAGCATGCATGGTTAATTCCGGAGCGCGACTCGCACGCGATTCGAAAAACTGTCCGGGTTTCGAATTCAGAAAAATATGAAACTTGCACAGTACCCTAAATAAATTATTCTAAGAATAACCCCATTCTCGGAATTTCAAAGAAAAATCTAGAACATAGAGATTTGAAATGCCCGGTCGATTGACTTGTAAAATGTGCTTGTGACCTCGTCCGTGACCAATAATTAAAGTTAGTGACGAATTATCATCGTACTAATTATTTTTAACATGAGGGCTCTCACATGGACCTTAATATACAATTAAATGACTCACCACTTACAAGGCTTAGCCTTTTAAGTGGATATGGGTCATTCCGTGTATATGGGCCCAAATAATGTGGTGGACTCTTTGCCGTTACTCCCACACAAATTGGGCCTTGAGCACGCAGTGGCGGGTCGATGCATCAGACGAACTCCCAACAGTTTTTTTAAAAATAATAATAATATTAAGATTTTTTGTTTGGTAAGAGCAACTATATATCTATATTTTTTGTATTGGGTGTTATTTAGAGTCTTGGACATTTAAATACTTTAGACTATGTTCGTTTTGGGTCCCAAAATCCAACCTCTCCCTCTGCACACTGTCTCCAATCAGTTTTTTCTTCAATTATTACTCTCGTTTCTCTTTCTATCTCTCTCCACTCATTACCCAAAAAAATCTCCCTCAAAACCCAAACCAAATAAACTATCAGATTCCCAAGCCTTGAAATTTCAAAATATGTTGTTCATAGTTCGGCCCCCACGTTTAAAAATTCCTGGTTCCATCCCTGCTTACCACTAATAGTGTTTTTCATTGGACTCCATGGCTCCATGCCTTCATAACTGTATATTTTCATGTGAAGATCAATCAGAGGTCGAGCATATCGCTTCCTCCTTTTGTTTGCATCAGCCTCCTCATATATACTGCGATGATGCTTGTGCTGAGCAATGGCAAATGTGTGCTTCCCATGCCACAAGTATCTGCAAAATCATGACGAAATCATCCCTTAACTAAGACATCCCATCAGTTCAAGGTCAAATTGCCATTCAAAAAAAAAGTTCAAGGTCAAATTGATTAGAGCATCTCAAAGTTCTACGGCAGTTTTGAACAGTAGCTTTCACGGCATTATTCCTCATATGATTACACGACCAATAACACTTGTTGGCATATTCATTAATTTGTTGAATAAGGGCTGTAACTGTGCCAACATACAGTGATATCTATGCAACTCATCACACATCCAGGTCAACAATAGTCTAGGGAAAATGCAAACCAGGTGATTAAGGTTCAAAAAGTGAACTGAAAATGTGATTTTTCTTAAAAAAAAGGTAGTGTGTTGAAACTCTAACAATATTTCCACCTTCAACACTGCTGTCGTTAGCATTTAAGGTTGTTTAAAGCTTGATTAGCACCGTAAACTGGCTTCGTCCATCTTAATCAAGTATAAAAGATCAGACCTTTCTAGAATAAGCAATGGATCAACAATTAGCTCCATTTTACCATCAATCCAAATGCTGTACTGTGCTTGAGGAAATAATCTGTGCGTTAATATCTTGGGAACCTTTCCATTCCTTCTGGGTTCATCATAAGGTGGATTCTTCAGCACAATAAGACGCCAAATACCCACCCATTGTCCCCCATCCTTGTCTTCTCTGACTGTGACGTTCTTCTTGATGAAGTCGATGGATATTTCATCCACCGCCATAAGAAAACAGAATAGCTTTTGAGAACGTGGGCTTATATCTGAAGGCTGATGTGGAGTATCATATCTATCAAAAATCCCAGAAGCAACTACAAACCTACAGTTCTTGGCATATCTGATATCTTTTGTAGCCATTTCCACACCTCCACCACGCATGAAACCACAGTGCACCTGAAGATAGAAAACACAACAAAAAGGGAAAAATCTACATAAATCAGAAGGGAAGTACTGAGTTGCAATATACTTTCACAAAAGGCTAAAAAAAAATTCATTAAAAATCAATGGATTTTAAAGTTCAAACATACAATAGCTACCGAAAAGCTAGAAGGCCCATAAACCATTCGTCTTACAAAATCTGCTCACAATCTTTTGCTTTGAACATAATTTATCTAAAGTGACAAATAGATTCATTCAAGAAAAAGTAAACAAAACCAAATTATGGCAAAAGGAATCATACAATTAGATAATTATTCACCTTCATGGATGATTTTAGTTCAAAACTCTCATCTCGTTGCAACCAGCTCTGATGCCCTCCAAATAGTGGTGGCAGACTAGATCCATTATTTCCTACCACATCCTCCGTGATATATGTCAACTGTTCAACAACTTCGCTAGGAGTTCTCTTTGGAATAATTATTTTTTCTGGGTCATCCGCAACAGGAACGAGACAACCTAATTGCATATCACCACACACAAAATCCTTACCGTCTTCCTATAGAGATGAGTATTTCAAACTAGGAAACTTAATGAAACCTTACGGTGTGGAGGTCCTGGTACAAGTCCCATTGTGTCTAACATGATTAACACCCTGCTGCCTCTGTTACACATTGCTGCACATGGAGAAAAACAACGTACAACGATTATCTGAAAGTATAATGATAGCAAGATCTAAAATATTTGCAGTACGTTCTTGACTATTTTTCAACTAGCATGCATAGCCCAATTAAAAAGTATACCTGTTACATGTCAACAACTCAAACAAAATCTAATTGATACCACCGCATGTGCAACCAAAAAGGGCAACTGATTTGTCTAGCAAATGGTTTTGATAATGCACATAAATAGGTCAGATCATATAACTTAACATCAAGTGTTCAGTTGAAATATGATGCTAAATACTCTATCCCTTGATACCCAAAATGAAAATAATTTCTTTGGAAGTTTGGCATAAGCAGTCTCAAAAGTTCAATTTGGGTGATCTACGCACAAAGAAACGAACTTTAGTTAAAAGAATATTATCTCCAAAATACCAGAAAAGAAAGCCAGTGAAGATTGACAAGACCAAACATGAAACACCAAAACAGTGGGAATGAGAAACATCCACAAGATGCCCCCCGCGAGAACCAAACGAAGAAAACCCCTCCTCCAAGTAATCTTCATTGGGTAATCCTGAGACCACTTGCCCGTAGGAAAAAACTCCCCTTCAACATCTGCATCCACACAAGCAAGTTTAGCACAGCGATACGTAAAGCTATATATTCTAATTATGGTCACTCTAGACTTTAACCCCCAAGCCACAACTCCAAGATTTAACCACCCATCCAAGCTCACTTAATCACAATTTATAAGTTCTGCTTTATTGGAAATTTGTAAACTATATTGGCCTGGGAAAAAAAATGTAGTACGAATACGAGTAATGCTAAGGAGACCATATTGTATGTAGGTACCGTCTGATTACGAATCTTTTCATTATAATAACTAGTAACAACATTATGTTATTGACCCACAATAAGGGGCGGACAGAAGGGGGTGCCCGGGCCCCTGCACGACTCTTAACCTCGTTAATTGAATTAGTTTTTCAGGTTATTCGAAAATATGGTATGAGACCCTTGGATGGAAAAAATTATAAATACAAGTGTACATGTGTGTAGACAACTCCCTATAATTTTAAGTATTAACAAATTTTTTGGTCATGTGTATAAACTAAATAATGGCTACGTACATAAACACAAACTTAGACCTACCAACTAACAATATATAAATATGGAAAACAATTTTTGTTCTCACCGTAGATGTTGTTTGGGCTGGCCCGTTATAATCATGCAGCCGCCACTGCCCACCATTCATACGTGATTAGTGCATAGGCAATTAGTCACCATAGCATTTATATTTGAAGCACATGCATGCTTACTCTAATGGCTGGAACAACATTACGTGAACATCTCTAATGGCTGGAACAACACTAGTTTCTAGTTCAACTTTCACTCGGAGCAAAATCACCCTGCCACTGAAGCTTGTGCAGAATAGCCGTGAAAGGTGCTCTGTATCATGGTGTGACCATGCGACCTAGGCTTTTACATCACATGTAAAACTGAAGCATTTTCGAATGACCATTTGGCCTAACAAATACTACTGGAGACGCCATTGATTTTAACCACCCTTTGTGCATCCTTATTTAATATCTAATCCAACCCATATACACAATGGTCTTGCGAACTTTCGCTCACCAGGCGGAGGATAATACACAAATAATTCCAAACAAGTTCGGATAGCTCACATATATTAATACATTTTCACAACGATCAGCACACCTTTTCGGATATCAATGCACCTTTTACCAATTATTCTCTACCTAGCAGAGGTGTTTACCGAATTTTTCCTAAAATGTGGTGTGAACAGGAGGCTAGCATTTTCCTATACCCAAAAATTGCAGCAACTCTTGGGGCCACCTAACAGCATGCATAAGTATGTGAAAAATTGTGGAAGTGGCCGCAGGGATTAGTACGAGGTATGCGCAAGCTGACCCAGGTCAGGCCACCCTGCATTACCAAATAAAAAATATGCAGACACACAAACAAATGTGGGTTACCTTCAGTTTGCTGGTTTTGATTGTTACGTTCAGCTCTCCGGCTCGCCTGCAGCGAAACGGAGCGCTGGTAATCGATGCTCATATTCCCTGGATTCGGATTCTCATTATATACCCAAACAGAACGATCGAATCCTACCCAAAAAAAAAAAGCAAGAAAACAAACAAGGAGAGATTATTTTTCGGTGCCCAGATCTGGGCAAACTGGCAGAATCAAAATCAACAAATAATTACCTTTTTTTCACGCCGTGTGTTTGTATCTACATATGTATATGCACGCAGAATGCAAATTGGAAGAAGGAATTTCTTTTTTCTGGGTTCCTTCACTTGAATGGGAGTGAGAGGGAGAGTTGCAAAGAGAGGGGGGAGGATCTATCTTCTTCTTCTTCTTTTTGATAACCGGGGGAGGATCTACTTGGTGAAGAACTAACAAAAAAAAGTCGTTTAATTTCTGGAGGCGACATGATCAATTCAAAGAGGTGCTTCTTGAATCTTGGAGTCAAGAAGTTGAATATCCCAAGAAGTTAGAGAATCCCCAGTGCTGAAACTGAGTAAAAGAAGCTCCAACGACTTAATAAAAAACATTAAAAATAGCAATATCTCCACTCCAGTAGGGGTTGCTAAGGTCAGATTGGAGTCGCAGAGAATTCGGCTTTGGCGGGGTTTTAAACATTGGGGCCAAATATTGAGAGGCGCTACAGTTCCCGACGGCGCCCCAAGCTCAACCCGGCTACCGAACGGCCGAGAATCAACGGCATCCAATGTGTATGGGTAGGTGGCCAATCAGAGTGAAATTTTTTATAGTATTGTTATGTAAAAAAAAAAACAGAAAGTCTAAGGTTCCCGACGGAGGGATCCCGACCGGATTCCTGACCGCGCGCAAGGCCCACTCCGGCCACCGGACTGTTGATCCGAGTTGTCCAAAAATTCTATAAAAAAATAGAGTGTTTGGATCGGCCACCTACACATATCATATGTTGTTGATTCTCGCGTTAGCCCACTCAATTTTTTTAAAAAAAAATTTAGACGGCTCAGAACAGATCGGAGTGGACCCGGCGCACCATCAAGAATCCGGTCAGGATCCCTCCGTCAGGAATCTTAGGCTTTCTGTATTTTTTTTTTCTTTTACATATTAATACTATAAAAAAAAAAATTCCCCTCTGATTGTCCAGAAAGGATTCGTGCACAGCAAGCTGTGCACAGCAGCTGTGCACAACAGCCTTGTCCTTTCGCCTCGGGTCACAAAAAGATGATCGGACCCGCTCATTTTGTGCCTAAATTCTAAAGTGATTTTGGGTGTTTTGTTAACGCCTCTAACGATATCGAACGAAGCTCATTTTTTACAGAGACCTTAAACGACGTATTTTGAACAAAATGAACGGGTCCGATCATCTTTGTTCGACCCGAAGCGGGAGAAAATGGCCGCTGTGCACAGCTGCTGTGCACAGCCTTCTGTGCACATAGCACAGCTCCTGATTGTCTCCGACAATGTATCAATCGGTACGTGATTATCTTTACCACTGTTTATCTTTTTGACAAATTCTATGACGTTAACGTTTTGTTTTTAGATCGTGACATCGTGAAAGAAAATCGTAATGAGGGTTTTTGCTTCTTTTTTTTTTTTGTTATTGTTTTTATAATGATTTTAGTTTTTTTTTTTGATCCGTTATAATGATTTTAGTGAATCGTTAAATTAAGTTACTTATTTTTCCCAAATTAAGAGAAAACCATTAAGTACTTCGATTAACACATCTTTCACAACAAATGTTTATAACATGTTCATATGTCAATTTTCATTGGCTATTAAATGAGATGATATTTTACAAGAATCAATAAAAATATAGAACAATTGCACAATCATGTTGTGCATATTGTTATGTATGGTGTCGTATTAATACACTTTTCCTTGATTTTCATTCAAATCCAAACCCCGCAAATATTTTGCTACCATACACACAAACCCTTTAATAATATTTCCACAACAGCTTAAATTGGTTCTTCACCTCAAAGATTTTTCGGGAGCAATTTTGTAAACTAATACAATGATGTTTGGGTTTGCCTTCCCTTAAACTTGTGTCCTTGCCAATAAAAGAAAGAGATTAAATTTTTTACATCGCAGGTGTAAACATTTGTTTTCTCCAAATCAATTATATTGTGTCACGTCATCATGTTCTATTGATTAAGACCACTGTTTTGCAACGTGATGCGATGTAATTGATTTGAAGGAAACAAATGTTTACACCGACGGTGTAAAGAATTTATTCTCTAAAAGAAAACAGAAACATAAATTTTTAAACCAGGGTATAAACCATTTTATTTCATCAATTTGTGATTTGAAATTTTGAATCATAGTAGTAAAATTTTCTGGCGATATCAGTAACTCAATATATAGGCCCCTACAGAATCTTAATATATTCTTCTTCTTTTTTGATCCGCGAATCTTAATATATTCGAATTGGCCTTTTCGCATGAGAATTTTGGAGCTCGATACAATGACATTACTCAGAAACTAACTCCATCGAGATCAATCCGTTTAACACTACAATTAGAACACTGATACAAAAAATATACATCTTGGTCACGAATTAATTTAATCATGCCCAATACTCAGAAACTAACTCCATCGACATGCAAAATTTCAAGCACCACTCTTTAACTCTACTACAGCCGCCACTTCCTCTTATTATTCTCCTCCTCTCTCCCCCTTGAGTCCATACCCAACTTTGGGCTGCGGGAGGGAAGGAATCAATCTTTGCCTTCAGATCTAGTTTCCCCTTCCTCTTCTCTACCCAAACCCTTTACCGTTTGTCACCACTCCACTCGCCGTCGGTGGCTTCTTGAGTCGTTGGCTTCAGAGCTTTGATTGGTAAAGAGTTAGACAAGAGAAGGGTAGCTCAATGGCGGAGGGGAATGTATGTTTTATAGTATTTTATTTTGTTTTGTCCGGTTTCAGTCCGGATTTAATCCGCTGGGTTGTTGATTTCCATCGATCTTTGATGTTTGTCTTTGATATGGAGCTTCGTCATCCCAAGGCGTCTGGTGTCTGGGTACTATAGTTCCACTTATGCCGATCCTTGTTGATAACGGTGTGGAATGAGCTATGGCTTTTGCTTAGGCGTTAAACATCAGTTTCGTCTTTTTGCTCTTCCTGTATATCATTAGTTTTAAGGTTTGGCTGTTCTCTGTATCTCTGTATTCGGGTGGAAATCTGTTACTGCCATATATGACTTGATCTGTATTTCGGTGATAATCTGTAGATGTTGTATGACTTTATAAATGGGTATGTTTCTTCCGTTGACAAAAAAAAATGCAAAATTTCAATGGTGGCCCTTGACATATGGAGAATTATCATAAATGCTCTTGGAGCACCCACCACATGGCGTTTCAAAGACTTTCTCCATCACACATTAGTGTAGACTTTATCAAAAAATGTGAGATTCCTATATTAGGGTGTGTTCCACTAATAAAAATAAGTTATTTTTCAAATAAGCACTTATTTTTTGAATTAAAGGTAAAGTATTGTAAGGAAATGATTTGCCTCGTAAAGCAAAAAATAATAAGTATTTAAAAAATAAAAACCTTAACAGAACGGGGCCATGCATGCGTGGTTAAATACCCTTAAACTTTGAACTCCTAATCTATTTTATGCTCCTTTTTGGACCAAAAAAGAAGAAGAAAAAGACAGCGACAACATGCATGTGTGATGTGGTGGTGCTCTTAGAACACTGAATAATCACTCCTTCAACAGAGAGCCACAAATTTTTTTTTTGAACCGTGGTAACTAGACATACCTCTGTGCACAGATTTTATTGTGGGCCCACTACGGGTCCCACACAAATGATCCAAGCCGTTTATTAGATGTAAAATATTTTTTCAAGGGTCCTCGTAAAAAATAAGCTCAATCTAATACGTCTAGGTGCTCTATCCAATCATCTAAAATTTCATTCAGATTTTTGGGTAATGAAAAATTTGATGATTAGATCAAGCACCTATAGGTATTGGATTGAGCTGATTTTTTACAGAAACCCTTGAAAAATATTGTACATTTAATGAATGACTCGAATAATTTGTGTAGGACCCATGGTAGATCTCATAATAAAATTTGTGCACAATCTGTGCACAGATTATGATGGGCTCCATAATAAAATCTGTGTTGACAAATTTACCGATTTTTTTTTATCCTCAGGGAGCACAATTGAAACAGATTTTTTATTGTGCTTCGGACTACAATTGAACAGATGTCAACCACAAAACGCACCCCCGCGCTCCACGGGACCCATAATATGTTCATACCCAGCTGTTCACCTCCCATTGTTTCACCGACACCAATCCTATGCCCATGTTGGTTTCGAAATTTTGATTTTGGAATTATGGGTGATGAAAGGGGAGGGATAAATAGAGAAATAAGAGTAATAAATTATGATATTTTCTTTTTATTCACGGTCTCTAATAAATTGAGAAGAAGAAAAATCTCATAATCTAAAATCTCAAAACGAATATGATCTATGTGACGGTGTATTGATTCACACTCAATGAGAATTGATATATACACGAATCAAATCGTTGGAGTTTGTGTTGGGTGGGTCCCTACTTTGGTGGATTACAAGGACTCTTTAATAGGCCTTGTTCCGCTGAGACTCTCATTTTTTAAATACTTATTTTTGTTTTATTAGACATGTTATTCTTGTTGGGAGAAAATATACGGAATTTTCCATAAGTAAATCACGAAGAAAATAGATATATATGCAGCGAATGAAATCCGAGATGCACAAACCACAACCAAACGAACACAAGAAATTTTTACGTGGTTTTCCAAAATCGAGGTACGTCCACGGGATTAGAGTCCGATTCCACTATTAACAAATGTTCTTACAAATGGGTTTACAAAGAGATACAAAATCTCACAAACATCCTAAGGTGTATCCAACAATCACCAATACAAAAGAGGAAATAACTCACCAAATTGATGAACAAAAATCGTCCAATAGCAACCGGAAATGGAGAGCCCGAACAAAGCACAAAACAGCCCCAAAGTTCACACAACCTGTCGAGAATAATGCTTCCTCACAATACTCACCTTTAATTTAAAAAATAATTACTTTTTTAAAAAATAAATATTTATTTTAATTAAGAACGTGACCTAAGTCATACGAAGTATATTACATTTGGGGTGATCTTACTATTTTTGGAATGGCAAAGGAAAAACTTGTAATTTCCGTTTGTGGGATTACAAAAGGAATCGTAGACTTTTCCTGTCCTTGCCCTTTTCCTTCTTTAAATTTCAGGAAGTCTATCAAACAACTCGGCGTTCCGCTTTTATAAAAGTGGGTTTTTGAAAAAGAATGTGAATTTTAATGTCAAAAATTATGTGTTTACGTAAATAATTTTTCTATCAATATGGATCTTATTTGATAGATCTCATTGACATCTTTAATACGGTGTAAAAAAAATCAAAAAATTATTTATCATTTTCATTATATTTGAGTTTGAAATTCGAAGAAAATGAACTTTAGAAAAAAGAAAGTAAAGTGAAAGGGGTACGTACCCCAAAATATGACGCTGACATAACAGGATGGGTCCCACGTCAGAGGGAAAAAAATAAGATCTGGTTCTCTCTCTCCCTCTTCACCAATCCTCCCATGGATGCCCCTCCTGCTTCCCTCCAGCCCTCCACTCGCCCACCCATAAATCATAATCCTCTCCCACCTGCTCAAACGCATTTTCAGCTCATTCGGAAGTCAAAAGGCTTCCGGTTTTTTTTTCCTTTCATTTTCAAACTCCTGAACGCATTTAAAGATCCCTAGCTCTACAAAATTCCACTAGTTTAAGTTCACAATTTGGTTTGTCTGACGCGTTTGACTTGTTGTGCTGTTTTTCGAGTCGGCTCGGTGTTCGGACTCGTGTGGATGATCCGAGTTTTGGATAAAGAAACCTAGGTTTTTGTTTTGGAATCCGCGGCTGCGGGTGGGAGTCGGTTATGGGTGGGCGGATACGTGGAGGGGGTCGAGGAAAGTTGGAGGGGCATCCATGGAAGGATTGGTAAAGAGGGAGAGAGGGGAGGGAGAATCAGATTAGGGTTTTTTTTTTCCTTTCTACTGACGTGGGACCCACCCCACCCCGCCACATTAGCTTCTGTGTTTAGGGCATGAGTTAATATCATGCTTTCTAGACTTACTGATTAAATTTGGGTCAAATTTTGATCAACAACTCATTTTGGATAGGAGCAACTCTAATGGCAAAATTCTATTTTAACCCAAATTTATTATTTTTAAAATATCCAATGATGTATAGGTAAATAAGAGAGAGGAGACGATGTGTCGTGACGAACTCCGGCGACAAGAAGTATGGTGATCGGGAGACGAGAAAATAGTGCGACTAAATGGGGTATTGTCGACTATCCTAGCAGGGTTGACAACAACGCCAATCCTCAGCGTAGATGGTAAACCCTTGAAGATAACCGAAGGTAAACACATTGGCCATGTTCGTTTAGCACATTTGGGTATTTTTGTTTTGGTAGTGGGTGGAGAGAGAAATAGGGTAATGATTGGAGAGATAGGTAATGAGTGGAGAGAGATAGAGAGAAAAAAGAAATTAATAATTGGAGAAATAGGGTAATGATTGAAGAAAGATATAGGGTAATGATTGGAAAACAAAGTTAAAACAAACTAAATCATCTAAACGAACAAGGCCATTGTCACCCAATTCCAAATGACTTTCATTTAACTGCAAATCCACTGGTTTAGACCCCCTCATTGTAATGAGTTACAGAAACTGACTTCAAAATCCACTTTTTTCTCAAGTTTACCAGCATTATCAACATAGAAAGGATCAAGAAGGTTGTGTGCTGCTTGCAAACCTGAGGCACTCTCTCTCTCTCTCTCTCTCTCATTACGGACTTGTATAACTACAGTACTCCTAATCCCTTCAGAATCCAAAACCTTTCCAATTTGAATTTAATTCGGACACCCCACCAATCGTCGAGCTAGTAACTCAACTTCCCCCGTCTATAACCCTATCCAATTCCGATATGGGTTTGGGTTCAAACTCAATCAAATCCAGTTTCGATTTTGATTTCCTTATCAATATTGAACCCCTCCGTGTGCAAGTGAAGTGGTTGCTAAGTGATATTTTTTTAGGGAGGGCAAAAGGGTAATTTCACCTACCAAACTCTCCTAGGCAATTGCTGACTAGGGAGAGGGTAGAGGGAAACACCATGTACTTTCACTCATTTTGATAGGGATTTAAATCTCACTAACTATAACAAGAGAGCAGTTTATTCACAGAGGGGCCGTAAATAAGTTTTACGATGTTTAATTTCGACCGTCCAAAAGTATTTAGGATGATCCGGATTAAAAATAATCTATTAACGGTTGTTTTTAATCTATTACCGTTAATAAATTATTTTTAATCTGAATCATCCAAAACATTTTTAAACGGTCAAGATTGCGCTATAACAAACATTAATGTTGAGTTTGGCTGAGGAGGGAAAAAATTAAAGGACCTCCCTCCTAGCTTCCTCAGATCCATGGCTTCAATCACTCCAACCAAAACCCAATGAATCCAAAACTTTGGCATAGAGATGGTCCAAGAAAAAAGAAAGAAAAATGTCAGAATACATGAAATTACTTCACAAATAAGAACATGAAAGAGAAATGAACGATCAAGAACACTTTCAAGTACCATATCAATCCCCCAAAACAAATAAAACTCCAAGGGTTGGCCAAATAGTATTGGTCTGAGACTTAAAGGCATATTCAATTTGGGTCTCTAGACCAAAATTTTCTCTCTGCACACGGTTCCCAAAAACTTTTATCTCTAATTATTACTCTCATTTTTCTTTCTATTTCTCTTCCTCCCAAATCCCTAATCGAAAAAAGCCCTTCGTGTTTGTTCCATCCTAAAGTTTCAGGTTTGATTCTACTTGCTAACAACTCTTGGGACCACCTCACCCTCACGAGTAGGAGTGTGAAATGACTGTGGGAGGGTTATATGTTTGAGGTAAACGCAAGTTGATCCGGGACATTCAGTATTAAAAAAAAAAAGAAATGAAAGAAAAAGATTCTCTAAAACTTTAGCCCAAACATGACCACACCACATAGGGCCAAAACTGGACAGATGTCCGCCACAAACGCACACCCATTGTTTCACGCGCCCATGCTATGTGACTCCCGCGTCGGCGCACAATATAGTAGGATTTTAAATTGATATCTATCAAAATAATATTCATATATATTGTATACAAGATGAATCATTAGTTGAAAAATATAATCAATCTTGTATCCGATTACCATAAAATATGTGGGACAAAAATGAGAATTGGAGTAAACCGCAGCGCTCAATCTTACCTTCAGGCTTAGTAATTAATCGTCCGAATTTTACCTTATAAAAAAAAATGGTCCAGATTTTAAAAGAATCTGGAAGATTTCTTTTAAGAGATTAAATTCTCTTTACCGGTGGTGGAAAATCCCACCCTTTTTGCCACCACTTTTTTCGGTCTTACTATATGTTTATTATTGATTTGAACCGCTCATCTTATAAACCCCACATAATAGTGTATCCATTGCAAAAAATAAACTTGATCGGATATCGATAGAAGTATCAAAAAATGAATTTTACTTTGTAAAATGAATAGTTTATCTTTATTGTTATTGACAGAAATCAGTTCGTTCATTTTATAAAGCAAAATTCAAATTTTGATATATCTATCGACTTTCAGTTAAACTGATTTTTCGCATGACGATAGTATACTACAGGTCTTAAAATATGAACGGTTCATATCACAAGAATAGACACTCGGTGGGGTCCAAAATGGGCGGTAGTGAAAAAATAGAATTTTACACTAGCGATGGATAGAATTTATTCTTAAACTTTGGATCGTCCGAAACACTTTTAGACTGTGGGATTGAGAGCAGTGGGGTGGGGTTATACTCTCTGGTTAAGTTATGCTTCGAAGTGTAATTGTCCGACTCGTTCCATTCGTTTATTGGTGATCATGTTCATGATCCTACGATCACCAGTCACCACCTAAAACACCAGAAACCACCACTCTGCAGTCTCCTCTCTCTCTCTCTCTCTCTCTCTCTCTCTCTCTCTCACTTCTACAACCCGTTCTTCAACAAAAAAAGTGGGGACTTATCTAGAATCCTAATCCTTTCGGAATCCAAAATCATCCCAATTTGAATCCAATTAGGACACATCACTATCACTAAAATTCTCCAAGTGATCAAACTCAACTCTACTTCTATCCAATATCCAATTCCGATATGGGTTTGGAACCAAACTTCATCAAAACCAGTTTCAATCCCGATATGGGTTTAGAACCAAACTCCATCAAACCCAGTTTCAATCCCGATTCCCCCGTCACAACCCCCCTCCCTCACAGCTTCGTCCTATCCAGCGCCAGCGGCATTAACCACACCAACTCAAAAAACCCACCGCCGCAGAACATAGAGATGGTCCCCTTGCAACCGTTAACGTACACCAGTCTCAGAGACTTGTTGCCGGCGTCGCCG
Source organism: Rhododendron mucronatum var. ripense (assembly GCA_019656295.1). NCBI lineage: Eukaryota > Viridiplantae > Streptophyta > Magnoliopsida > Ericales > Ericaceae > Rhododendron > Rhododendron mucronatum. The sequence goes on from BPLT01000166.1 coordinate 357,729, forward strand.
CCCGGTTCCATATTGTGGCCAACGTACAACGACCGGAAGGACAGCTGGAGGGAGATACCGATCAAGGACCCGCTTCTGCAGCACGCCGCGTGGGCGTACCTGCGGCCGATGACGGCGGTGCGTGGGGACGAGGACAGGGGTCTGTTGGGGAAGTTGGCGGACGGGTGCGCTGGCTTCTTCGGGTGCTTCGGTGGGTTCTTGGACCAAGTCGTGTGGAGGTCGATGAATCCGGCGTTGGTTTCGGAGGATGTCGATGACGACGACGTTGATTTTTCGTAGCTCAAGGTCCGGATCAATTTACACGCATTTTGATTAATTTTGGAGTCGGTTTCGCATCCAATGGCTGAGAAACACGTACTTAATTAGTGAGAAGCTGCTTTTTGAAGCTTCGGTTTGACTGGTGGATAGAATCTGTACATGGGAACATGGAATTTTTTTTTGTTAAAACTCCTAATTGGTTTTGTCCATAACACGTAGGATTCATTCATGTAGATTATTTTTATTTTCATCTCTTTAATGATTGGGCTGGGAGGGTAGGTTTTTTTGTCAGTCATTAGGGAAAGTCTTTCCTTAATGATGAAGTTTTACATGGACATTGTTGAGGATTTAAATAGTAATAATGGTTATTATGGTACATCACATTGTCAACCATTGATATTAAAATTTCGAGAATTGATTTTCAATGCAGCAGATTGGCATAATAGAGTGGAGAGAAAATCTTGCTTACGGAGCTCAATCTCAATCGTCCAAAAGTATTTTGAATGATTCGGATAAAAAATTATTTATTAACGGTAATAGATTATTTTTAATCCGGACCGTCCAATACCGAAACGAACGATTGAAATCGTTTAGTTCCGTAAAGAACCACTTTGCAACGTCTTTGTAAATAAGTTTCTCTCTAAAGTAGATGTTTAACTTTCACAAGAGTCATGAGGAGGTGTTTGTGGGATTGGGAGACTCATATGAGAATTGATTTTCAATGTAGCAGATTGGCATAGACTATACAGTAAATTTTTTTCGTCATTTTTGGTCTATATATTCATCAGACGAACGACGTGCTCTAAACATTAGACTTGCATCTAGTATTTAAAAAAACAACTAAAAAGACTGTATTGGAAAGTAAAAAAAAAAATAGGCCAAAAGGAGACCTAAAATTATTCACAAACGAGGGTTTAGATGCTGACCATAATTCTGAACCCCAAACTTGCCAAACTTGGTCCTCGGGGTCTTGAACTTTGATCACCACTTGGGAGAGATCGAAGTGAACATTCCACCAGCATGTGCTAGCGTGGCAGTTCAAATGCCACACTTGTCACTTTGTAGTTTTTCAGCTTTTTTCTAGACCATGATTTGTACTAGTCACTCATTGATTCTTTGTTTAAGGAGAAAACGACCACGTATTTGGACAATACGAAGTTTCTAATTAGAGTCCAGTCACGTTGTGAGCTGTTTAAGCCAGCTTCCAAAAGGCATTTCAATTGATTTTTAAATTAGCCGAGCTCGCCAAAGTCTTCATCCAGCTCAGTTCATTTATATAATATATATAAGTCAATCTCGTGCAAGTTTTTCAAGAGTTGATACATGACGAGCATTAGTAGACTCTCTTTTTTTTTTTCCTTGGTGAAAGTTACTCGTTTTAGTCGTCGGTAGTGGAGTTTAAACCCAGTCGATTGCTGAAATAGATTACTTTACTTAATCTTGTTGGTATTACTGCAAGGATCAAGCTTAATTACCACACTCAGAAAGGGTACCCTATTTTGTTGTAGTGGGTCTTAGTCTACATAAGTAGTGTTTTTAATTATTCAACAACGGTCAAGCCCATGTTCTCCAAATTCCATACCCATTTAGATTTATAGTTTTATCCCGGCCCGCTAGTGAACTGTGAAATTGGTATCTTAATCGAAGCGTGCATAAACAGGTGCAGACACCTGAGATCGATATCAAGATAAAGAAGAAAGGAGCAGTGTTATTGTGAATGGCATTGTACCAGTACAACTTCTTCCTTCTATGGTCATGGTTGTGTCATGGGGCCGTATTTAGTATTAGTAACGCATATCATATGCTCTTACGTTAAACGGATCGATTGTTATCAGCACGTCCTCGTGATCGATTGTTCTCACGGCCTTCCTCCGCGAAAGTTAAGGCCAAGCAAAGGGCCAAGACCATGGCGCCCAAAAATAGCCCGAATGCTCGATCGGTCCAATTGTATTTCATGGTGAAGACATACACTGCTTGACATGTTTCACAATCGTAACATAGCTTTCTTCGGTCGTTATCCCAATGGACACAGTTAGCATCTTCCGCGTAGCGACCCGTCTTGGGGATCACCCACGTTAGGTTTTTGTCTTCATACCCACAATATGAGGGTGGCATGCAGCAACCTCCCTGCCAAAAGGGGAAAAAAAAAAATCAGCAGTGTATAAAAATCCTTTGGTACGTAACTACGTAAATCATTGAATATGTCTTTTAATAGAAATTCATCTTTTATTCATTGATCCCCAATCTATTACGGTATGGGTTTTTGACGATATAAACGTGTTTTTCTTTATTTTTCACTACTTTTGTAGAACGTGTTGGGTAATTAATGTTAAAATTTTTGAAGGGTCAAATGTGTAAATTAAAGTTTCAATCAGGACCATACTGCATTATTTGGAGGATGAAAGTACATAAATGTTCCCTCAACTATCACTTTTTCCCATAAACACCCGGTCACATTTAAAAGCGCTCATGAAGACCCCCTCAACTACTCTCATTACCCATGTGACACCCTTCCGTCTCAGAACCGTTAGCTGGATGGTCACATGTCAGTCATATGGGCTTTTTTTGGACAAAAATGCCCTTCTCCACTATTATATGCCTATATCCATCTTGTTCTCTCTCTTTCCAAAATTCAACCAGACCCCCCCGCCACCACCAATGTCTACGCCGAGTATGTCCGCATCTCCGAGGCCTTCCGCACTGCCTTTGCCGCCAAGCAGTCCCCCCACCCAGATCCCAACTCGTGCGCCCTCGTCGCGGTCCCTCTTGACCAAAGCGTCGCCGTTTTCAAGCTGTCGAAAGCGGGGTGCGGGCCCGGAGAGACTTGAAGTCGGCGTCGGTGATGAAGGAGAGAGGGCTGTGGTAGAATCGAGACAAGAGAATTGTGGGGTTCATACCCAGGGTTCAAAGTGGGAGAGGAAAAGAGAGAATCGCCATGGGAGTGTGCGAGTGTTTTCTGATTGAGTGAAGTGGAGAATGAGAGAGGAATCGTATTTGACCATATAATATACTAATAAGGGTATATTCGTCAATTCATCCATTCCGTTAGCAGAGTTTGCCTTTTTTTCGTTTCCAGTAGTTGAGGGGGTCTTCATGGGCGCTTTTAAATGTGAGGGGTTGTTTATGAGAAAAAGTAATAGTTGAGAGGGTATTTATGTACTTTTACCAATTTTGAAAACATTGAGTGGGATGATGTTATCCCATTTGACCATACACCCCTCGTGATAAGATAATAGAAAGAAAAAATGTCAGAACTTTTTTTTTTTTAGCCAAAATTCTAGTGCATAATTGTTTTTTTATCTTGCATATGATACAAGCTTTTATGTATTACAATTTTGGCAAAAACACAAATAATTTTGGCATTTTTTTGGCCATATTTTATACTATTAGCGAGAGTCAGTGGGAAGTTAGTCAACAAGGGGGATCAGAGGTTACCTATAGCCCTAAAACCCCAAATCCCGCCTCTCGTGGGACTTGAGCCTTGGTCTTCATCGAGGAGAGACATGATCAAATTATCTTACCAAGCATGGCTTCTTAAATAATTTTGGCATTATTAACACCCATAATGGGAAGATAGTTTTGATTATGGCATTCGGATTATTCCATCCCATTGTGCATCATTTACCACATATCACATGGAGTATGTATTGTAATTGCATGCGCATAAGAAGGTACAAAGGCCATCACCTATGGAGTTGAGATAAACTCCTATATCAACTATCACATTTTGCCATTTAAACCTGTATGATGCAAATTAGGAGGTACTAACAAAACTACCTGAACTTATGCCATAATTGTGCGGCAAATGCCATAACTAGGAGAGCCAAAACGATGGTCAAAAGGAAGATGCTTTCGAGTCAGATCTAGACACAGATATATCCATGTAATGTATATTGTGGTTTGATTACGTGTATTGTGTGTGATATATCGAATGGGTCTGATTAATAGATATAAGTCCACATCTAGTCGTGTAATGTACGTATATTGGGGTCTGATCACGTGTATTGTGTGTGATATACATGCGTCGAATGGGTCTGATTAAAAGATATATGTCCGCATCGAACATCTCTATCTATAGAAATGCTCAGAATCAAATCATTGCTCATGAAAAAAAAATTAGAGTTGCATTGCTATGGAAACTTGATTTTTATTGGAAAAGTCCACTTTGACCTCAGTGGTTTGGGCCACGTGCGGGATACAACTTCAATTGTTCAAAAGTGTGTACATAACACCATGTAGTTTTTGAAATGTGCAGACACACCTAATACTGTTATGTTTTTCATCTATATTAACATACACAACATTAAAAGTCTAATATGCTCTCATATTCTCCCTTCATTCTTCTTCTTCCTTGAATTTAATCAATCCATTCCATGCACTAAAAATTAGACCTGAACTATTGATATTGAAGAATTTGATGAGTACTATATCCATACCAAAATTCAAGTTCATAAAAAAAATGAAAACCTCATGGTCGAATTGAATTTATTGGGAAGTAAATTTTCAAATTTAAATTTATCATTCATTTTAATAAGAATTAGATGACTGCGTTATTGATGTCTGATTGAATTGATTATTTACTACGACGCTTGATTCTATGATTAGTACATTATGAACGGCTTAGAACAGATTTTGGTAGCAAAAGGGTATTTTTCTCTTATATTTTTTTTCAAAATTCAAAATTCTGTTAATATAGATGTAAAATATGACGGCAGGAAGTGTATCTGCATGTTTCACAAACCACAAGATGTTATGTGCACACTTTTAAACCGTAAGACGTGTGTCAGCACATGGCTCAAACAACAGGAGTCAAAAGAAGGGATGGAAAGAACCTGAACAAAGTCCAAATTGTCAAGCTTGTCACAAATTTTCTTTTCCATGAGACAGTTTTGATAGGTATTCCAACCACTGTCCTTCAACAGAAACTCATGGGCCCAGGGCGCATAAGTCTCAAGACGATAGTCGTCGTCAATCCTCTTCGCATCTTCCGGAAAGGTCGTCCCACCGATATCGATACTCCAGCTGATCACAGCGATCAAAAGGGTAGTAACAACCAACAATGCTATGCAAGTTATTTGGACGGCCTTCGCCTTAAATGCAACCCCAATTGATCCCGCGAGGAAAACAAGGAGAAGGAAAACGTCGAACCACAAATCCCATTCCAAACGCGGATATTCGCATTTGGGAGCACCTCCCCTTCGTAACAACAACAGAGTGCTTACGAGGAAGTATCCCGTGCCGAAGATTGGAATGGTACTCGTGATAACGATGAATACGAAAGCATGTCGACTCATGGTATTTGCGATAACGTTGAATATGGAAGCACATCGACCAGGAGGAGTTTCTGTTGCCATACCAGGAGGAGTTTCTGTTGCCATACAAGGAGGAGTTTTCGTTGGCACACCAGGAGGAGGAGTTTCTCTTGCCATACGAGGAGGAGTTTCTGTTGCCACACCAGGAGGAGGAGTTTCTGTTGCCACACCAGGAGGAGGAGTTTCTGTTGCCAACATACCGGGAGGAGGAGAAGTTTCTAGAGGAGGAGTTTCTTTTGCCATGCCAGGAGCAGGAGGAGGAGGAGGAGGAGGAGGAGGAGTTTCTGTTGCCGAGGAGTTTTTGTTGCCACACCAGGAGGAGTTGAAATGCAAAGTAATTAGATCGGCGGAAGGGACAACAGAGATCGATGAATGTATTTACAGAAGCTTAAAGAAAATATGCCTAAAATTGAGGAGTGTCCTAAAATTAAAGTTAGCCAGCCATTGGTTTACAATTCAACTTTGACCCTTGTCGTTTTTCTAAAGAATTGTATGGAGTGCTTAGGGGGTGTTCCCCTTTTTCAAAAAACAATTTTTTAGAAAAAAAAAGACAATTTCAAGCTTAAAAATCATATATTTACACAAATAATTTTTTTATTAATATGGATCTTGTTTGATAGATTTCATTGAGATATTTTAAACGGTGTAAAAAAAATTAAAAAATTATTTTTCATTTTCGTTATATTTGAGTTTGAAATTACCTTCTTTTTCCAAAAAGTTCTTTTTTAAGGAAGGAGAACACCCCCTTAATTCCATGAGTTCCCTCTGTCCCACAAAGATTGTGCGGGTCAGCAAAACGAAAACGCACAAAATATTTCTTTATCAAGAAAAACTCAAATTATTTTCTTAATAATTGAAATAACTCATTGATAATATTTTTAGTAATAAGTGTCAAAAAGTTTGAATTTTTCGCGACAAAATTGTGTTATTTTTATTTTGAGGACCAAACAATTCTTTTTAGGACAGAAGTATCTTCTGGTCTTCGTCATCTTAAACAAGAACAAAATCTTTTGGTCTTAGTCTTCATATCAAGCTCATGTATTACGAAAAACAGCAAGTCACCACAAGAAAATTCCCTCTTAAAAAACTCGAATACTTTAACTTCTTAATGAAAATATTAACTTATAAGCGGTAGATCTAGAGATTCAAATTTTTTGTTTTTGGGTAAGTAAAGTTTTTATTGGAATCAAGAACAAAAAAAAAAAAAAAAAACGGAATTACAGAACCAACGGGACATACCCCTGAGGAAGACATAAAGACTAGCAGGCTAAGCTTGACCAAAATAGGACATAGAACACAAACATTAGTATCAATGATTTCCAAGATTGCATTCTATCCTTAGTGGATAGCCTTTCTAAGATAGCCAACCATTCTATCAAATTATATTAGATAAACTTTTAGAAGGCAGTCTTGAGAAAATATGTCTTCCTTTTTTTTTCATAAAGTTGCAATTTTGAATCTTTCATTCCATTGACTCGTAATTGTTTCTTGTCCCATCTCCGGGAAAAATTATTAGTTGCTCTTAGAGCATATCCACTTGGTGCTCGCAGTTCGGTGTTCCAGATGTTTTTTTCACTACATATTTTTGTAGGTTTTACCACCAAGCGCATGGCTTCCACACAAATATGTGTCGAAAAAAGCATCTGGACCATGACGTGACGGTGCTCCAGAAGCATTGAATAATCACTCCTTGAGTGCTCAAATGAGCTATTAATTCGCCGTTGGGCAAAATCAACAAGGCACCATCGCGATTTTCGTAATCAATTAGTTGGAAAAACAGAAGTTGTCTCTTGGCATTACCTCAACATTGCAAAAACCCAACTGGGGATGGTGCTGTGCGGGTGGTGCACACCATCCGAATCGTTCGTTCGGCAATCCAATGGCTCGGATCTCATCTCAGCATCATGTAATTAGCATTCGAGCCGTTCATTGCCAAAATGAGATTTGAGCCGTTGGATTGTTGATTGGACAGCTCAAATGGTATACAACACAGTACTGTGTGGCTGGCGCACAGCCACATCCCCGGTTCGCAAACCCCACCACAAACAAATTTCCACTTTGCGAAAAGAACGTTATACCAAGTGGTTTACAACTTAATTTTAGGGTCTAATTTTGGCTTCTATTTCCTTTCAGACTCGTTCTCATCCAATAATACAACCTACCTTAAGCATTATATATACGGCTCCACCCTGGCCAGTCGGTCTCTAAATTGAAGCTAGCGTAGAAGCACCCACCGAGGAACTTTGGGTGCCGAGCGGCGAGCAGTGTATGAGTGCTGTCCATTTCGGTTTTGTACGGCACGGATTTTGTAAAGAGAAAAAAATGAGAGAGAGAGTAATGGGATGAGAGAAAAAAGAGGGTTTCAATCTAGCTCGGATTGTTCTCATCGTGTTCTTGGCGTCCAGAGTAGTCATTGAGCTGGTAGTCCTACGATCCTTTGTGCTTCAAGAGTATCTCTTGTAACCAATTCATACAGAGGTCTCTCTCTGAAGTCAACCATCTAACTTTATGCTCAAGAGCTCTTAACCTCGCTCAGCTTTTCAAAATGGATCATAATCGTTTTCATAAACACTATATGCTTATACAGTTTTTTTTTCGGGAAATTTTCAAAATGGCACCTGAACTTTCACCTAAATGTCACAGAAACACCTGAACTTAAATTTATGTCAATTAAACACCTGGACTTACAAAATCTCCAAATCTAGGCCCCCTGCCGTTATATTCCGTCCAGTTTGTTGATAAAAGTGATGACGTGGCATATTTATCCCGTTAAGTGCCCCAATTGCACATGATAGAAAGTCTAAAACATACACACAATCAAACCCCCCCCCCCCCCCCCCCCCCCCCCCCCCCCCCCCCGGGCCTCTCTTTCCTTCTCTCTTGCAAATCCAGAAGAAAAACCCCAAACCCATAAACCAAATCGATCAAGATTGAAGGAAAATTGCAACGACGCGCTTCTCAGAATCCACCGACGGCCCCGTCCTCAGTCATCAACAACCACCTCCGCCTCCCCCTTTCCGCCACTCTCATCGACGAAATCAACCTTGCAGGCAAGTTTGAGTTTGTAGGCAAGTTTTTCGCTCCGCCGCTCCTCTGTTTACCGGTGGGAAGGTTGAAAATTTTCAAAGAAACTGGTCTTAGGAGGATCTGGTTTGCTATTCCAGCTGTTGTGATTTGGTGATGGTGATTACACATTAGTGACGCTAAGTTCGAGTTCTGGATTTGTTTTTTGTTTTTTCTCATACTTTAACAATTATATTCTTGCAATGGCACTGCATTGATTTGTCTGATTTTCTTCAATATGGTTCCATCCACGGATGTGCAGGCCTCCATGAGATATGATTAATGGATTTGTTCCTTCTCACTTACACATATCCCAGGGGAACAAAAAGAAATCAGAATGGGAAAACCTAACCAATATTAGAGAGAGGGAGAGGTGGGAGAAGGGGACGAGAGGCGAAGAGAGAGAGGGGAGGAGTTTTGATTGTGTGTATCTTTTAGACTTCCTATCATGTGCAATTGGGGCACTTAACAGGAGAAATATGCCACGTCATCACTTTTTTCAACAAACTGGACGGAGTAATAGGGCAGGGGCCTAGATTTGGGGATTTTCTAAGTTTAGGTGTTTAATTGACATAAACTTAAGTTTAAGTGTTTCTGTGACATTTGGGTGGAAGTTCAGGTGCCATTTTAAAATTTTCCCTTTTTTTTTTTTCAGATTTTCTATACTTAACGCACGGACCCGCCGTATATATTCTCGTTATCTCCTTTTGCAGCACTTCCTCAGCGGTCTCGGTTTCTCACGTTTCGACGGTGGGTCGTATATACTTGGGAGAAAAGCTCTGAAGCCAGAAGCCTCTATCGATCTGGATCAATCCCCACGAACAAGCGTCAAACCCTGAAGGTATTCGTTCCTAAACCCTCATCTTCGAGCAGTTTGCCATAATTTTTGCAAAAAATTTAGAAATTTGTATTTTGGTTTGGATTATCGCTGATTTGATGGGCCTGTCTAGCCGAGCATATATAGTATTCTCCTGCGAATAGTCCAACCAGTTTGCCCCGATCTTCGCAAACCCCCTAACAGCCCCTTTGGCTACACAGGAGAGAAAAGAAAAGAAAAGAGTGGTTTCTCACCTTGTCAACCAAATAACGGTGAGAAATCAAACTCTTTCCCTCCCATTCCGGCGACCAAACATCTCCGGCGACTCTCCGGCGACAAAATCACAGGTTCAAAACTCAGTTTTGATTACAGAATTAGCTTTGCCTTGACAAGACGAAGACAACAGTATAGCTATGACGACGATCCGACGAGGGGTGGACTGCACGTGCTGCCGGAAGTCGATGAGATCCGTTAGTTCTCCCTTTCTCACGGAATCGCGCCACTTTTGGCGAGAAACAAAAGTCGGCCTAGAAGGGGTTCTGCTCTCCCACTGTTTCTCACCTCTCCCACCTCTTTGATCATCCAAACGTGGGAGAGAATTGGTAATCCCTTCGTTTCTTTTCTTCTCCCTTGAAATCACGCCATCCAAACGACCTGTAAATTATGGTTCTTTTTGAAAACCCTAATAAATTCATAAATTTGAATTGCTTTGGATCCTTTCTAATAATGTGGATCTGTGTTTAGATTCTTTTGAGATATAATTTCAAATCGTTGTTACTCAGAGTGCAAGTATGTTGTCACTGAAGAGATCGAGGAATGAACCAGAGAATGATGAGGTATACTTCCTTCTCGGTTACCATAGGGGTACTGTTGGATATAGGATGTGCAAGTTTGATGTTAGTGCGATTATTGAAAGTCGCAATCATCATGGAAACCAGAGTTCTTCTGTTGATCTACCACCGAAACCATTCACTCCTGTATTCGAGCTGCCTAGGGAACTTTATCCCGAGTGCATGGGCGCTTTTTCATTGGGTTCTAAAATCTATATGCTCGGGGGCGAAATCCCACTCCCTGGTTGTCATCATCCAAGCGGCCTCAAGCACTGGCTGCGCCTCTCTGAGAAAGTTTATGTCTTTGACACTGACTCAACCGGTTCTGGTTCATCCTTTATTAATCTACTGGAGGTGGGACCTCCCATGAATGGTGGGAAGACTAGACCATTTCCGATTCACGTTGGTGCGAAGGTTTACGTCATTTCGCAACTGCCTGCTGGTTGGATTCGTTTTGATGAGGAGTATCCAGCTGTGCTTTTCGAGGTTTTCGACCCAAATTACAAGAATAACAGGAATGAGGGAAAGGGAGGAGGAGGAGGAGGAGGAAAGTGGTCTACATTGCCCAACCCTCCCGTTCTACCCTGACATGTCTCAGCCCGGTATCCTTAATTACGGCTGGATTGTTTCACATGCTGTTGTTGGTTCTACAATCTTTTCCGTGTCGAAGGTAAAGGGAAGTGTATATACACTTTCGATGTGGTTGGGGCCAAATGGGAGTGTTTTGACCTCCCTCGGCATTTCCCTGAGAGAGAACTTGGTTGCTTTAAAGGAGCTGTGCAGGTATCTGACTCTGTTTGGGCTTTCATTGGTAATTCTCGCTCTCTTGTACATACTTACAATCCCAGAACAGATTTTGGAATGGTTGGGAGGACTGTTGAAGACCTTGATGGTCTCACTTGTAGCGGATACCCCCCCTCTGTTATGTAGGGACGTCGAAATGGTTGTCCTGCAGAACGGCAGGTTGTGTGTTCTCCATATTTGCTTGGATGAGGAATACTACAAACCTGGAAAGAAGCTATATGTTCTTGCTTCTGTGTTTTCCCTTGTTGAAAAGAGCGTGGATAAGGTCTCTAGACGCGAGGTGGTTCCTTGGCTGCCTCACATGTGTACACCAGATGAGACACACTGGACATCTGAAGAGGTTGGAGAGATAAAAGTATTTGGTTCTATTGGACTGCGTAGCTCTCCGTTTGCTGTTGATGAAGAAGGCTCTGGTGAAGAGTACTACTTCCTTGGTTGCTTCCCTGCATAAGGTATTCCTTATTCTGTTCACTTTACATTCTTGTTTTTCATCCTTCAATGTCTTTTGGAGGCACAATCAATTTAGCCAATAAAACTTTTCCTCTTCTTTCTCGTAAAGTCCGCATCAAATTGAAACTGCTATACCGTTGCTCAATTGGATATGTGAGAGACTCACGCTACCATGCCAATTACCCAAAACGTGTTAGGAATATGTACATCTACATTCCAATGTCACCGGCAGTAGGGGTGAGCAAGGTCCGGTTTGGTTCGGTTTTATATTAAACCAAGAACCAAACCAATACCTACGGATTATAAATTTTGAGAACCAAACCAACCCACAAAACGCATAGAACCAAACCAATCCAATCCATTAGACTACGGTTTGGTTTCGGTTTTAACCACGGTTTGCTTTGAACTAAGCTATCATCTTTAAAAAAATATTTGAAGTACTTAAAATTACGAAGATAAATTAAAAAAAAAAACTTATATTAAAATCAATTTCATTCAAATTCTTAAAACAAACTAACATCGACCAACTAATTTAAGAGTAGAATACCAATAACTGCCTCAAACAAATAAAACGAAATACCGGTAAGTCACTAAAATGAACCAACTAAGAATACCACTTATTAAACATCTTAAGATAGTTTAACCAAATAAAAGAGTAAAGAGATGGATGCTACCTCAGTACATTAGGTTTATATAGTATAGGGATAGGTTTTCTTATATAGAAAGTTAGGGTAATTAGTCTTGATAATGGTAGTAGAGGAATTATAGGAATTGGAATTGGAAAACTAAATATTGGTGGATATAATAAGATCAATAAATTAGGAAAGTAGGTTCCCATATTTATTTGGTGCATCATAATTAAAATATATATAACTATATATATTATATATATATTATACGGTTCGGATTGGTTTGGAACCATAACCGTGAACATGAATCCACGAACCAAACCATATAATGCGGTTTTTAATTTTTTTAAACCATGACCGAACCATACTACTAAATAACCGAACCAAATCTTTCGGTTTGGATTGGTTTGGACTGGATTCACGGTTTGACGGATATTTTGCTCACCCCTAACCGGCAGTATGAGTTGAGTTTGTCCCTGTTTGGTTCCTAACAAGAGGCCTAACTATGAAAAATGCATTAACAGTAGAAAACTTGTGCTAAGCCTATGGACAGAACCAGTATATGCATCCTCACTGCGTCCCGAAATGTTGGGCCATCTTTCCTTATTGGGATGTCCCAAACTTCTTGTCCATTTTGACTAGTCAATGATAAAAAAAAAAATTGAGCAATTTCCTTGTTTGCCCTTCACTCCCGTTTTCATATTCAAACACAAAAGTGGAGGGAAACAATTACAGTCCAAGTTGAGTTTGTCGCTGTTGAGACCTAAATATGAAAAGAGCTCTGCTACGCGCAGAGACAATTCGCAGAGAACCACGCAAAGACAAATGCGTTTGGCCTTATTTTGGGTCCCGAAAAAATCTAGAAAAATATCCATAAATTTTTGAATAATATTTTATGGAGCCCTGTAAAAAAACAACTCCAGTGGATATCGATAAGTGTTACTTTTGGATTCGTAGGGGCGAATTGAGCAGTTTCGCCTCTACTAATCCAAAAGTAATATTTATCGATATCCACTGGAGTTGATTTTTTACGGGGCTCTATAAAATAATATTCAAAAATTTATGGATATTTTTTTAGATTTTTTCAGGACCCGAAATGGGGCCAAACGCATTTGTCTCTGCGTGGATCTCTGCAGATTGTCTCTACTGTTAGTATTTTTGATATGAAAAACGCAATAAGAGTAGAATACTAGTGCTAAGTCTATTTACATAACCAGTAAATATATAAGTTCTTATGGTTGCTGTGGTCTATAGGAGAAGTCAGAGGGTTATTGGCTAGCTTTTAACCTGAATACTTGTTGTGCTAGCATCGGTAGTGTTAATTATGTATCTTGAGGGCTGGCAGTGCAAACTCGACATGTTTGAATGTCTACAAGTATGATTGGAATAATGACATGGGTGGTTCAAACATATTTTCTATGTCTTCATACTTTGCTCTTGTCCAGGCCTCATTGGATTATGCCTAACAGGTGCGCCTCGCTGTAGGCGAGGGCATTGGGATGCCTTACAGCGAGGGCTTTGGGATGCCATGTGAAAGCCTTATAGGATGACCGCTTAAGTTTTAACGCCTCAGTGGGTTCGCCTTACGCTAATGTGCGCCCCAGGCCCCCAACGCAAAATGACGTTTAAAAACTTTGTCCAACGCTACCCTGTCCCTTAATAGAAAAGAGTTACTCCATAAATAAACAGTACTTCGGCTAACCTCACCTACTTGAGTGTCAACTTTTTTTTTTTTTTTTTTTCAGAGACCTAACCTTAAAAAAACTTTTGTTAGGACCTATAAACTAATAGGATACAGATAATTCTGTTTGTATGACTTCGGACACAAGGAATATATTTAGCGTTTGTTTGCTCAACTTCATAGTCTCTTCACGGCCCGTTTGGATGCGGGATAAGGATTGGGGGTATTATTTATGAGGGGGATAAGATAGGAGGGGGTATTATTTAAGAAGGGTGGGCCAACATTGATGTGATTTTTATATAGGGGGATTAAAAAGTAGTTGGTTTGGATGAAGTATTAGAGAGGGAGGATAAAATAATACTTGGTTGAGATTAAATTTTATCCGAATTAGTTGGAAAACTACCCTTTTCCGCCCCACCAATCAAGGCTCGGCAACTCAGCAAATTCCTTCTTCTCTCCCACGACTTCCCTGGCTTGGGATCCTATGTTCCATCTCTTTGTTCCTGCTCCCTGTCCTAGTGCTAAAAACACTGCACGTGTCCACCACATAAAACAAAAAAAACAAAAAACATGGACTAAGCCAGTGATTTAAACTGTTTTGTTAATAATTTGAGGGGGTTAACTGTTATGCTAATAAATAACATCACCATATTGCAAAATATAATTTTTATGGGGCCAAAATATAATTTTAGAAGGGGTAATTTTTTTTTTATATTTTTCATCGGATCTACCTATTTTTTTTACCTCTCTGACCCTAAATCGCAACCACCTAGCCCTCAGTCTCACTCGAAACCTGCTCAAACTGGTTCTCTTTTAACCGAAATTATAGTGTCTATCATTGATTTATTCGAACTATCTTTGCATGTATCAACTTATATGCATGTAGGGTTATTGGAGATATTTCCTACTGGGCGCGTGTTTGCTCAAGGCTTCATTGTCAGGTACAACTCATAGGCATATAGTCGGAGAGTTGGGTGTATGATGCTTGGAAAAGCCCTTTTTTTGATAGCGTGAGGAGGAGGGAGTGGAAATCAACACTTGTCAATTTCATTTCGAGATAAAAATGTATCTATATTATCCATCTCTGATTTTGGAAATAAATGTAAATCTATTAACCCGTTTTCTCGTAAATACTTGTGGAGGTTTAGGTTTGTAATCTAATGGATGTATTTTGAATATCTACGGATGAAATCGCTGGTATTTTGTTAATGAAACGTCTTATAAATATGTTTGAAAATTTGAAAATTGAGGGCTTGACATCTACAATTGCAACATACTTCCCCTAAGATTGAAATCCCCTAAGTTTGAAAAGTGTTCGTTATTGGATATGGAATTACTATAGTAGGTAATTTCTTTGTTTTCTTACTTCTTTCATGGCTTACTTACCAAGAATTTGTTAAATAAAATCTGCAAAACAGAAAAGGTACTGAAAACCAAATGATGTCTGCCATGTATTTTAATCAGAGAAAGATCAACTTTGCATTATGTGCATGTTGGTGTTGTAAAGCCTTCTAAATATGCTGCGTGGAGCTATACAAGATGCAAAGGGGCAAGTATAAGCATCTTGTGCCATGGAATTTGTTGAAAATGGAACTTCCACACAAATCTAATGGCTACCACCAAACTTTAAAAAATAGAAATAACCTTTTGCAACACCAGCCAAGGACCAGCCAAGGAAGGCAGATGACCAGAGAGCAGATACTAGATAAAGTTGTTGAGAAGGCGATGACCAGTCAAGGAAATCACGAGTTGCAGCATCACGAACAGATTTGGGAAGACATGTTCCAGCATTCCATGCACATGAATGCGTTGGAAGGTACAAACCATTGTGAGAGTAGTTTGCCAAGTGTGTGCTAACATTTTGCGCGTAAGGTATGAGTCACCGTACGGCTTGGCCTCAAGATAATTAAAGCATCGCATCATGGTAGTTTTGTCGGGTACTTTACTCTTCCACGAATCGGGCGCCGGAGGGTCCTGGCAAAATACAAATTCCATTATCTCATGACAAACACCAAAACCCGAATAACCCTTATAATCCACAGCTTTCTTCAAAATTTCTAACTGTTTGTCCTCCTTTGAGAGGGATATGGGATTGTATACATGTGAAAACAGTTTGCAACGAAATAATTAGTATGAATTTAAATGCAGTAGATACAATTCTATGGTAGACCAAGTAAGTAGCATTTTCTAGTAGCATTTCGATCGACATGTACCTCCCCTCTTCCAATTTAGTCACAAGGTGAGTAAGCTCGCTACACCTAGGAATGCCGGGGCCATAAATCGCGTTAATGATCTATGCTACTGATCGAAGATTTGCTGCCACAGATTGACAAGTTTTTTCAATAAAACTTACGCCAACCAACTTGGCGTTGTCCCGAACCATCACAAAATTGTCTATATCGAAGTTTGTGAGCGCTTGATCAAAGTGATAGCATGCCCCTATACAACAACATAACCCATATAGTCCCTAATTACACACTAGCAATGATTGTCTTAAATAGCCTAGAAAGTAGTTAAAAAAGTAGGTTGAACCTGAGAATTCTTCTTATTCTCCCCTCAATGAAAAGGGCTTCAACTTTGAGATCTGGAACATGATGGGTTGCACCTCCTCTGCCCAAGATTTGGTCACTAAAGATCCTCAATCGTTGAAAAAACTGCTCATAACAGATGGCATTGTCACACTCTAGCCCATAGTAAGACCTTAACATTGATGAATGCATAATAGCCATTGGCAATCCAAAACACTTTCATATTCTACGTGATTGTGGTATCTTCTGATTGTTACTGGTCTATTATGTAAAAGATTAACAAACTCTACAACATTTTCTTGACTTTTAACAGGAAAATGTTGTAGAGTTTGCTGATGTTTTACATAATAGACCAGTAACGATCAGAAGATACCACAATCACGCAGAATATGAAAGTGTTCTGGATTGCTCAATGGCTATTATGCATTCATCAATGTTAATGGTCTTACTGCGGGCTAGAGGGCGACAATGCCATCTGCTATGAGCAGTTTTTTCAACGATTGAGGATCTTTAGTGACAAAATCTTGGGCAGAGGAGGTGCAACCCATCATGTTCCAGTGAAGCCCCTTTCATTGAGGGAAGAATAAGAAGAATTCTCAGGTTGAACCTACTTTTTTAACTACTTTCTAGGCTATTTAAGACAATAATGCTAGTGTGTGATTGGGGACTAAATGGGTTATGTTGTTGTATCGAGCATGCTATCACTTGTGAAACTCATTCATAAAGACTTTGATCAAGCGCTCACAAATTTTGATATAGACAATTTTGTGATGGTTAAGGACAATGCCAAGTTGGTTGGCATAAGTTTTATTGAAAAGACTTGTCAATCTGTGGCGGCAAATCTTTGATCAGTAGCATCGATCATTAACGCGATTGATGGCCCCGACATTCATTGGTGTAGCGAGCTAACTCACCTTGTGACTAAATTGAAAGAGGGGAGGTACATGTCTATCGAAATGCTATTAGAAAATGCTACTTACTTGGTCTGCCGTAGAATTGTATTGACTGCATGTAAATTCATACTAATTATTTCGTTGCAGATCATTTTCACAGGTATACAATCCCATATCCCTCTCGGAGGAGGACGAACAGTTAGAATTTTTGAAGAAAGTTGTGGATTATGAGGGTTATTCGGGTTTCGGTGTTTGTCGTGAGATAATGGAATTTGTATTTTGCCAGGACCCTCCGGCGCCCGATTCATGGAAGAATAAAGTACCCGACAAAACTACTATGATACGATGCTTTAATCATCTTGAGGCCAAGCCGTATGGTGACTCATACCTTGAACTGTATAGGTACAAGCAAAATGTCGGCACGCACTTGGCAAACTACTCTCACAATGGTTTGTACTTCCAACGCATTCATGTGCATGGAATGCTGGAACATGTCTTCCCAAATCTGTTCGTGATGCTGCAACTCGTGATTTCCTTGACTGGTCATCGCCTTCTCAACATCTTTATCTAGTATCTAGCTTTATCTAGTATCTGCTTCTGGTCATCTGCTTCCTTGGCTGGTGTTGCAAAAGGTTATTTCTGTTGTTTTTTAAAGTTTGGTGGTAGCCATACTATTTGTGTGGAAGTTCCATCTTCAAGAAATTCCATGGCACAAGATGCTTATACTTGCCCTTTTGCATCTGGTATAGCTCCATGCATCATATTTAGAAGGCTTTACAACACCAACATGCACATAATGCAGAGTCGATCTTTCTCTGATTAAAATACATGGAAGGCATCATCTAGTTTTCAGTACCTTATCTGTTTTGCAGATTTTATTTAACAAATTCTTGGTATGTAAGCCATGAAAGAAGTAAGAAAACAAAGAAAGTACCTACTATAGTAATTCTATATCCAATAACGAACAGTTGATTTCAATCTTAGGGGAAGTATGTTGCAATTGTAGATGACCAAAAACTAGAGAGGTGGGACATGATCTTCGTGAGATCCTATCACATCAAGAGAAGAGTAGTGGACTCCTGGCTGGAGCATCTTCCCAAGTACCAGGAATGACGTAGAGTACAACTAAATCACCATTTTTGTAGATTGCATCGGCTTGTTTTTCTTGGCCAAGACCATGTTCAGGGGCAAGCTTAACTTATAAATTGAGATGATGTTCATGCTCACGTTAGAATACCAACCAGGCCTATGCCATTTATACCTCCTTTTTGACATTTCAAGCTACTCTGAGGGGACTTTTGTCTAAAGCAAGTTCACTCAAATAAAGTCATTGTGCCTTCATCATTTTCAGTTCTTATTTCTCTCACTTTAATCCATCATTATGAGTTCCCTTTCTGTTGTGTTGCATTTTCCTCGGCATTTTGAGAATAGAGTATTTGGGCCGGGTGTTGTTCATCAAGGAGCAAGTATATTGTATATAAGGAGGGAGGCAAATGAATTGCTCTTTTAATACTCATTCCCATTAACGAGAGTATTGAGATTTCTGCCTATAATTTAGATGTGAGATTTATTCCATATCCAATTTTTTGAAGGCCTTTATGATCGCATGTAGAGTAAAATGCCTTTCTTTTCACAAAAGGATAAATGTACGGGTACCATAACTACTATTTTCAGCCAAGTAAACTGCGCTTGACGAATATACATATATATTCCAATTTCATTATTCTGGCATAATGATTGCTATGTGACCGATGTGTAAAATGAAGTTTTAATGACTGGGTTCACCGTTCATCGGATAGCTTGAGCGCCAGGTTGAGCCGCGGGCATTTTTTATTTTTTATTTGGGAAGAACTCCAATTCAGTGACAGAGGGATGGAAAGTGTTGAAAAGGGATGGAAATTTCATGATACCTGAACCAATCCTCCCTTGCGAATCCAATATCTCTAAACTTTTTATCTTTTATTTTTTTGAGTTTGGTATGAGAAAGTACCGGTACCGAACATGATTACCAATCGCAATTGTACTTTATTGAAAACAATTCTTCACTACCAAACTTAACATGATTTTATACACAGCCGTTCCTAGTAGTCATATGTTGATATTATCTTTTTTCTTAGGAGTATTTCGTTTAAGGTATTTTTAATTTTGTTACCGGTGTAAATTACAAATATCAGTAGAAATTTAGACTTTGTAGGTATCTTGCTTTTAATTATGTTGAGTCCCTTAGCTTATTACGATTGATTTGTTTGAGTTTCGGTTCCTATGTTCGTTAGTAGAATTACTAATGTCGCATGTACGGTGCAGTTCGGGTAAGATTTTTTATAGTCGTGAAATTCGGAATTTGAAGACAAAAAACTAATCCTGGAGGATAATTTTTGCCAAAACAGGCCTTAATTTAGTTCAAACTCACTTGACTTCCGGATCTCCTGATTTTCTTGCGGTTTAAGCCCAAAGCTTGTGGCATTTGTTTTTACTCATTTGATTTTTTCTTAGAGGCCAATCAAATTTCAATTCTGACTTTCGAGTTTTCTTCTAAATTATCCTCCTTAACATCAGTTCAGTCTAATAATCGTTGTCTTTGTTCAAAATAATATAACATGGGATGATTTCGACGAGAGGAACCTAAAAATTAATCCGGAAAGACCTATCATCCGGAGATGCAGTTTTTTGATTTGGGTTGCAGGAGGAGCTGATCGGATGGCGATTTCCGGTCTAACGGATGAGGGGCCAACCATACAGGCTTGTGGGAGTGCAGCGGCAGATGGAGCTGATGTTGGGCACAGTCAAGTAGTATGGTTGTGATCAACAATGGACGGAATAAGCAGTAGTTGCAGACACACGCGTATAGGCACGAAGTACGAGGAGTCGCGACCTGATAAGTATGGATGTGTGTGCCTGGAAATGAGTCAAGAGGTGTGCTGGATTGTAGCTATGATGATTGCAACAGCTTGCTGGGAAGTGTTCGTTGGTGCTCCGGACAGAGGAATTGAGATGAAGATGAAGACAAAGCTTTGTAGGATCTCTTCCTTTTGTGGATTTTGTGACTGGATCCTTTCTCGGATATGTGGCCACATGAGGTGGAGAGATGGAGTCACGGTTTTGTGTCCTGTGATTGGGCACGGGCATTCGTGGTTTGTCGGACACGGTTATCGGCATTCGAAGGAGTGATGCGGGTGTTCAAGCAGCGGAGGAGCGCAATATAAATGGACTTTGTTACGAAATACTTGCAAACATTGTGAATTATGGCAAAACAACCTAAGGGTTGAAGAAGGATGGTTTTTAAGGAGGCCGAGTCCCCACCATTCTTTCCTGGGAATTCACAATGGTTGATGGCAAGTGGAGCATCCAATTTTGGATGCGGGCACTTCAATCAGGGGGTGCGGGCACTCCGGTTAGGGGTGCGGTATATTGGCTTCCGATATGGGCCATGGAGATCTAGCAGGAATGAAGACATCCCAGATTTGCGAGTTGTGTATCTCGGTTTTGAGATACGGCGTAGCTCGGGGGGATGCGGTGTGTCAACAGAGATGGAAGTCAACCTCTTCCCAAGTGGTGTGTGAGACCATTTGGCGAATGGAGCCTCTAGTGTTAGTAGGGGGAAGCTGTGATGGTGTTCTAGTACTTAGAAATTGCTAGAGTGAAGGAATTGCAGCCGGACAGCGCTGCGGGTTTAGCCTCAGAATATCTAGGCAAGCAACGAGACATTCAGTTGGGCATGGGTACTCCAGTATGAGAGTGTTGGAAGCTAGATTTGAAGTGACATAGGTGCTTGCTAGAAAGGCTGAATGGATTTGACGATTACCCCACATTGGGTGAAATTGTTCTCTCCTTTCTCTGTTATATATATGTGTATGTGTTGAGTGCAAACCG
Source organism: Rhododendron mucronatum var. ripense (assembly GCA_019656295.1). Lineage (NCBI taxonomy): Eukaryota > Viridiplantae > Streptophyta > Magnoliopsida > Ericales > Ericaceae > Rhododendron > Rhododendron mucronatum. Next base: position 378,864 of record BPLT01000166.1, read on the forward strand.
GTGTGGGTGAGCTGATGTAGTCTGTGAGGGGTGAGGTCTGAGAGGGGGAGCCGGTTGTGGCTCTCTCCGGAGAGATTTTTTCAAGTTTGTATATATTGTGTGAGTATGTAACTCCGCCTGGTTTATGCTTAGAGCCTTATCTTTATTCTCCAGCCGGTCCTAAGTCCGGATAAAGGAGGAGGGTTGTGCGTTAGGTAGCTGACAGCCAGCATGTAAAAAAAACCCGTCAGATCTCTATAACATGAATTCAAATAGCCGACCCCAAGTGATTGGGACTTAAGGCTCAGTTTGGTTTGGTATATATTGTGTGAGTATGTATATAAATGGAGTTTTTCCTTTGAAATTAGTGTGTGTGTGTGTGTTAGTGTGCGCGAGTGACCCCTGAGGCGCAATATGGAAGGCTATAGCGAAGCTGGTAATGATCGGAAGACAGGAGTGGCATCCTTCTACCACTTCTTCTTTAGGTTTCGTACGTATCCTACCTTACATTTGTCATAGTCATAATATGCTTGATCCAATCAAGTTGTTGCTCAAAGAAGCGCAGGGTCAATCTTTAGAAGAATTCCTGACAAGGGCACCTCCAAAATTACTTTGGAAGTGCCTTTATCAAGAATTACTTCCAAAGATCCAGATTGCGCTTCCTGGAGAAATAGTTTGAGTCAAGCTAAGCTTGTTATGACTGCGACAAATGGAAGGCAGCATACATGGAATACTTACAGGACAAGTGGTTGAAGGGTGCTAGCACAAATGCCGCCTCCTATCTTCCCATTATAATCAGCTTTGTCATTGCCTTTTGGCCTTTTAAGCGAGCAATGGATGTACATCTTGCCCGCGTAAGTTCCTGTCTGTGCTTGAAATATCTCTATCTCTCATTCAAGAGGGGCTTGCTGTTGGTTACCTTAAATATTTCAATTTCAAAATTCTTTGCAATGTCAAGTTATGAACTAAAGGAGACAATAGTGTTCATAAACATCAATTGGTAAATTGATGGATGCTTGCGCAGTACTGGCCAAATTGATCGAATGCTGCAAGACCATAATGCAGTGCGATCAAGGTTCTCTTTTACGGTTCCACATTTTGAGGGCATTGTTGGAGTCTTTTGCATTCTGAATTGTGAGTTTTGGATCTAAAATTGTCGTAGAATGTATTTTGAATATGGTGTAGTGCTTTAGTGATATGGACAAAACAAAAATTCTAACCTAATAGTACTATTTGGGAACATAATGCAAAAATAGATAATGAGTTGTTATTTTACCATGTTGTCCTTGACAGTATTCATTAATAAGATGTGGTATGAGTGTTTACTTCTTGTAAAAATGACCCCTTTTAGCCATAAATAGTTTTTAAAATTATTACTGATTTCTCTGTTCCAGACGGTGAAGATAGTCCATACAAGACAATGAAGCCTTCACCATATCAACCATCTTTTTGGGGTTTTTCGTCTTCTTGGATGAAATTCATTTTAGATAATATTAAGTCAGTCAGTTTTTAACGAGTTGATACATATCGAGTGAATAGGATACTTATTTTTTTCTTGGCGAAAGTTACTATTGTTAGTTAGTGGAGTTTAAACCCAGTCAATTGCCGGAATAGATAGCTTAATCTTGTTGGGATTTCAGCAGGATCAAGCTTAATTACCACACTGATCAGATATGGTACCCTATTTGTTGTAGTGGGTCTTAGTCTACATAAAGGAGGGTTTTCAATTATTCAACAACGGTCAAGCCCATGTTTCCATCCAAATTCCATACCCATTTAAATTTGGGAAAATGACGGCCCAGGATATGTTTTGATAATTAATATTCGCTAAAGAGATGCTGAGAACATTTGTTAATGCTGAAAATGTGTTTGGCGGGTGTTAATTATCAAAACACATTCTTTGGACTGTGAAATTGGTCCCTCAATCGAGACGCGCATAAATAGGCCCGGACACCTGAGATATTAAGATAAATTAAGAAGAAACGAGTATTGTTATTGTGAAGGGCATTGTACCAGTACAACTGCTTCCTTCTATTGTCAAGGTTGTGTCGTATTAGTATTAGTAATGCATGTCATATGCTCTTACATTAAACAGATCGATTTCTATCAGCATGTCCTCCAGATCGATTATTATCGGCGCGTCCTCCTGATCGATTGTTCCGCCACTCATCCGGGAAAGTAAAGACAAAGCAAGCGATCGATACCAGGGCACCGAGAGTTGGTACCAATCCGTGAAAGGTCCAATTGTCCTCACTGGTGTAGATGTACACTGCTTGGCATGTTTCGCAATCGTAACATAGCTTTCTTTCATCGCTATCCCAACGGACACAGTTGACATCATCCGCGTAGCGACCTGTCTGGGGGATCACCCACGTTTGGTTGCTTTGTTCATAACCGCAATACGGCGGAGGCATACAGCAACCCCCCTGCCAAAAGGAAAAAAATTAGCAGAAAATAAATCTGCAGCGTATGAAAATTCTTTGGTATATCATGTTGGAGATGTCTTTTAATGAAATTTATCATTTATTCGTTGATCCCCCAGTGACTATTACGGTATGGGTTTTTTCACAATCTGCAGAGTAAACGTGTTTTTATTTATTTATCACAACTTATATAGAATGTGTTGGGTAATGTTAAAATTTCGATGGGTCAAACTCGTAAATTACTGTAAATTTCAATCAACGACCTTGGACTGCAGTGGTTCTGTACCAACGCCAAGGGGAAAGGTTTGCGCAATACCTGCCTCGGGGCCTCCTTAGCGGCAGCTGTATGCGCTCTTTTGAGAGAACGTAATCTTCACATCTTTCAAGGGTCATAAGGGGATTCTTGAGCTATAAGGGAATGGTGAAGCCTTCTCAAAACAGTCATGCGATCGTTTCAAGTTACTTTGTTTAGATTCATCTTGTATAGTCAGTTGTTTTTGAAGTTTTGGTTTGGGTTTCTTCCCCTAACTGTGTATTTCGTTTTGGTTCGGGCTTAGCAAAAGTCTCGCACCTTATATAAAAAAAAAAATTAAAATTAAAATAATTGAGTGGGATGACATTTTCCTATCTCACCATACACCCTTGATGATGAAATGATAGATAATGGGAAGTGATAATGCCAAAATTATCAGGTGCATAAAAAGGAAAAATCTTTTTAATGGAGCTTCCGTGAACAAGGGTTTACGGAGGCGAATTGCGTGCATCCGTGACGGCCCAGATCACGCGCCTCCGTGAATAAGACAATCTCGCATAAAAAGTCTTGTACCTTGCATATAATACAAAACTTTTATGCACTACAGTTTTACTACAAACAAAAATAGTTTTGGCAATAGAAACACCCATAATGATTAATTAAGAGGTACTAACAAAACAACTGAACTTATGCATGCCGTGATTGTAGGGCTAATGCCATAACTAGGACAGCCAAAACGATGGTCAAAGGAAGATACTTTAGAGTCAGATCGGAAAAGAAATCTGTCCCTAGGTAGTCGTCCAATGTATATCGGTCTCACGTGTATTTTGTGTGACCTACATGCGTCGAATGGGCCTGATTAATACATATATGTTCGCATCGAACATCTCTATCTGTAAAACTGCTGGAAATCAAATCATTGCTCATGAAAAAAATTAGAGTTGCGTGTCTGCATCTTTTATAATTATGCTACTTTCGATCAATTTCAAGTTGAACGTACGTTGCATTTGTTAGACTTTGTCTCACATCGTTTATCTAAGCCGCCCAAGCTTGGTTAATATAATCTAGAGGCTACTCCATCAATGGCCAATTGGTTTTAGGTTGGAACCCTCCAAGAAATTTAACACGGTATCAGAGTTAGGTCTTAGGTGGCCTCACCTCTCATGGGAGAGTCTCTGTCACCCGAAGAAAATCTCCTGGTCAGCTTAATTCGCACCTTCACGTGCATCCGGGCTGCACGTGAAGGGGAGTATTAGATTTTGTCTCACATTGCTTATCTAAGTCGCCCAAGCTTGTGTTGGGTTTTTCCCACATTAAATGTAGTTTGAAAAAGAAAAAAGAGACTTTAATGAAATTAGTTGGCTGAAGAAGTAAACATGTTTTTGAATTGAGTTGGTGGCCGGCTGTGCATTAAAGGTGCAACTGTGGCAATTGGGTTCTAGACTCTTCTTTGATCAAATGAAGAGTTTTTGTGTTAGCCACTCTCTTGTGTATATAAAATGGGCCTTGTGCCGTGAAGAGGAGAGTGGGGGAGAGAGACTGAGCAGAGAGGAGAGGAAGTCTAGGAGCCCCTTTGGGGGGTCTCCCCCCACCATGAGATTCTGTGTGAGAGAGAGAGAGAGAGGGGAAATAGAGATATTGGGGGTGAGTGAAAAACATTGTGTGAGCCATGGTGTTAGGAGCTCAAGAGGGTTTTTCATCTCAGGTTGTAATCGTCTATTTTTCAATATAGTGAAATATTTCTCCCGTGGACGTATCCGAGTTTGGGGAACCACGTATTTTGGTTGTGTGTGTTCTCTCGCTGTGTGATTTGTTTTTGTTTGTTGTGCTTTCGTTGTGGGTGGGATCACCGGTCTTAATCCCAACAGCTTGGTTAATATAATCTAGAGACTACTCCACCTATGACTAATTTATTTTAGGTTGGAACCCTCCAAAAAATTTAACATCATTTAAACGGAAATTTGATATTGTTATTTTTAAGGGGCATAGATATGGAATTTAATAGAAGGGATGGAAAGAACCTGCACAAAATCCCTCTTGTCAAGCTTGTCACAGATTTTCCTTTCAATAAGACAGTTTCGAAAGGTACTCCAGCCGCGGTCCTTCAACAGAAACTTTTTGGCCAAGGGTCCATAGGTCTCAAGACGATAGGCGTCGTCAATCCTCTTCGCATCTTTAGCAAAGGTCCCACCGAGATTGATACCCCAACCGATCACAAGGATCAAAATGCTAGTAAGCATCAACAATGCGATGCAAGTTATTTGGACGGCTTGCATCTTAAATAGAACCCCGATTGATCCCACGAGGAAAAGAAGGAGAAGGAAGGCGTCAAACCACAAATCCCAGTCCAGACGCGGATTTTTGCATTTGGGATCACCCCTTTGTAACATCAACAGAGTGCTTACGAGGAAGTATCCCATGACGAGGATTGGAACTGTACTCGCCATAACGATGAATATGAAAGCACATCGACTAGGAGAAGTTTTTGTTGCCATTGTGGCACATTGGCCAGGAAGAGTTTCTGTTGCCATTGGAGGAGTTTCTGTTGCCATTGTGGCACATAGATCGGCAGGAGTTTCTATTGCCATTGGAGGAGTTTCAATGGCCATTGGAGGAGTTTCTGTTGCCATTGTGGCACATCGACCAGCTGGAGGAGTTTCTGTCGCCATTGTTGCAACAAAGATCAAAGAAATTGACAAGTAATTAGATCGACGGAAGGGACAACAGAGATCGATGAATGTAATTACGGGTGGAGGATAGACTAGGTTTTCCAGAAGTTTCAAGAAAATATGCCTAATTGAGGGTTGTCCTAAATTACTGTTAGCCAGCCACTGGTTTACAATAACAATTCAATTTTGACCCTTGGTTTTTTTTCCTCTATAATTGTACTTCCCTCCATTCCAAAAAGATAGTGTGGCCCGCAAAACGAAAAACTTAAAAATATTTTTAAATTAAGAAAAATTCAAATGGTTTTCTGAAAAATGAAAAGAACTCATTGACTTTTAGTAACTAATGGCAAAAAGTTTGAATTTTTTCCGACAAAATTCTGTTACTTTGATTTTATTGTTTTGCAGACTGGATAAATCTTTTTAAAACGAGAGTAGTAGTGTATCTTTTGGTCTTGTCATCTTAAACACGAATGGTGTATTTGCTTGGCATTTGCTACGAAGAAATAATTACAATTAACATGTATTACGAAAAACTACGAAATAGTCTCTCTTACAAAATCGAATGCTTCAAACTTCTTAACGAAAATATTAACTTATAAGTTGTAGATCTTGCAATTTATAGTTATACTAGCGCATGCTCGTATTTGAAGACACGACTTGACAATCGGTACACGTATATCAATATGAGCTCATGTACTATATCTCAATCCATGTCCAACGATTCAAACTATGCTGAAAAAATAGCCAAGCATATTAATTCCGAGCATCCATATCATATAACGTTTTGTACCAACTTTTTCATACCCCTTCCATCCTTTTTTAAGTGTCTAACTTCGTAACTCCAACTTATTAAGAAAGCATTATCATTACACTTTTCACATCAATTTTTACCTCCACTTTCCCTATTTACCCTCTATGAAGACATCATGTTTACACTATAGAAAGGGAGAGTTCGGTAGTGAGGGAGAACACCCAATTGAGGAATTACTCGGTTTCGAACGAACCCATTTTTCATTAGTTTGTAAATTAAAATCGGATCGCAAGTATTCAATAACTTCCCATAAAAACTACAGAGCAGAGCTAAACTACTAGGGTTCCTGGAATTACAGTGAGGGTTTCAGTGGAAACGGGGGAGGGAGAGAAAGATGTGCGAAGTGTTGGTGATATTACAAAAGTTTACATCGAAAATAAACTTTACAATGGACAAATTAACAGGCTGAGTTGCGAAAATCTTGTTCTCTTTAAGGAGATTCAAGCCCTCTACGGTAATGAACCGGTGCAGTAGAAAATCTCTGACTTGTCCCCTCTAGGATATGACAGCTCGATAATTTATCGTATGGTTCGGACCTACTCTGCACAAGTAGGAGAATCCAAAGCTCCAAAAAAAACACCCTTACACTTTGCCCAAGACTCTGACATAGTACATATTAAAAACTCTCCAACTAGTTTCTAGAGAACAGAGATGGTGGGAGAATTGAGTATGAAAAGCTAAGTGTTTTGGAGAAGCCTTGATATTACTCTTGGCTTTCTTAGCTTAGATTGCTTCACTCAAGCAAGCCTTACATAGGCAAGTAAGAATCCAAATCATATCTTTTCATTAATGACTAAATCCACTTAGATATGAATAGATATGAAAGATATGCTCTAGATTTTATCTAGATTTACTTAGATATGGATAAACATGAAAGATATATATGCTCCTTCTAGATTAATCCTTCTAGATTGCTCTTAGATATTCAAACATCCGTTAAGATAAAAGCCTCTCACGCAGCTATACACGTGACTCGTAAAAATCTAGCACCAAAAAAAATGTACAGAAATTTAATATTAAAATAATAAATTTCCAACACGAAAAAAACGGCCGTGAGGATTTCAAGGGCAAGTTAGAGAAAAAGCTATATTATCTCAGCCGTAGGGATTTCTTTGGCAATTTCAAACTGTTGAATTTATCTATGTATATAAGATTCAAAAATTGAGCTAGATTATTATATAAATTAAATAAACCTAGAAGACACTCTTGGAAAAAGATGTCTTTAATTTCATAAAGTTGCAATTTTGAATATTCGTTCCACTGACTTTTAATGAAAAATTTTAAAATGACACATGAACTTTTACCCAAATGTTCCATAAATATATGAACTTTAGTTTGTTTTAATTAAACACATTTACTTTTTTTTGAACGGCATTAAACTCATTTATTTACAAAACCTCCTGATTTAGACACATATCGTTATATTCTGTCCATTTTATCAATAACTATGCCGACGTGGCATATTTATCCCTTCTCCGAGAAAAAAAAAAGAAAAAAAAGATGCTCTTGAGCACCACTAGTTGGTGCTTGCAGCTTGGTGTTCTAGAGAATTTTTCCCCTACATATTTGTGTAGGTTCCACCGCCAAACGAGCGGCTCCCACATAAATATGTACGTGTTGGTAAAAGCCCCGGAAGAAAAGACAAGCGTGGCGGTGCTCCATGAGCTAGCACTGAATAATCACTCTTCGAGTGCTCAAATGAGCTATTAATTCGCCCTCGTCATTACCTCAACATTGTAACAAACAAATTACCGGTTTTGCCAAAAGAACGTTGTACGTACCCAGTGGTTTACAACTTTTTTAGGGTCTAATTTTGGCTTCTATTTCTCTGATCACTCGTTCTAGCATGATCCAATCAAACAATCTAAACTAAAGCACTATATATACACCTCCACCCTGGCAAGTACGTCGTCCTTTAATTTTTCCCGATAGGATGGAACCGGTAATTAAGCCACTCAGCACTTCCTTATTCTATCTTTATTTGTCTCAGTCTTCATCGCCACCCGGTTCTCGCTTTAAATGGCTACCGGGTCTAAAGAACGCGATCCGTTCTATCGGGTACAAGGTTCTGTATCTGGTATTGTTTACGTTTCTCCTGCCCTTGGTGACCTTGATCGGAGAGAAAACGGGGCTTGTGATCTTAACATGGGTGACTCTGTTTGCATGGATTGCTCTTGCGTCCAGGGTAGTCCTGGAGCTGATAATCCTTGTAACTAGCCATTTGTTCCTATTAGCTCTCAATGCCTACCTAGGAGTACCCGAGCAGAGAAACGCAGTGGATGGAGAGAATGGGGATATTTCTGTCAAAGAGCGTACGAGGAAGGACAGAACCCGAAAAATTCCACGCACATGAAAGAAATTAAGGACGTACCATTGGACGCGATGATCTATGGATCGACAAATCATTCTCTCTCGTACTCTCTCTTACTCATACTCTCTCTCTCTCTCTCACACACGCACACACACATTTACGATTTCAGATGCATGAGTTTCGTTTTTCTCTCAATGTTGTAATAACATCATTCTATTATTTGCAGATGCTCTTTATTTCAAAATGATCGGTGAAGATGGGGCATTGGCTGGTGAAGGTTTCATTCCGGTGGTGGTGGGGTGGTTGCGGCCCCCATGGCTGGGGGTTTTGGGTCGTTTTGTGTGCCGAAGTCCGGTCGGCGACCATTCGAAGCTCTCAATCGGGTGAGGGGCCGTCATTTCGCTTCTTCTGGACTGTTGCTGACTGCTGTTTGATGTCTGTTTTGCTGGAGTGGAGCTGGGGTGGGGCGGCTGTGGGTGGTGATGGTACCCCTGGCCTTGACTGCTGCGGTTGCTCTTCTCGTAGGCCGGTTTGTTTTCTGCCGCCAATCTCTACATCTGGGAGTGATTGGCTCGGCTTAACGGCGAGGCGGGGCGCTGGTGGTTTGTACGGGAGGAGTTGGCCGTAGTAGTTAGGGTTCTGGGGATGGATTGGGTGGGCCGGTCCAGGCTTGGACCCGGTTAGGTTGTTTGGTGCTGTTAATGTATTATCTGGGATTGGGTCGGGCTTAATTGTCGTTTTCGTTTTTGACCCTTGTGACCCTCGGGTGTTTTTGGGCTTTGCCCTTGTGATGTCTTCTCCAACATTTTGTTGGATCCCTTTCCCCTTTCCCCATTTTAATAAAATTCATCTTTTGCCGATCAAAAAAAAAAAAAAACATCATTCTATACGGGTCTAACTTTTTTGCTGCATTTTGAAGGCTGCTTTGGTCTTACTTTGATTGTGGCGGTTTTAGCTTTTGTCGTTTTTCTCTCAATTGTAAAGGGAGTAAACCCACTAACCAACTAGACTAACCGTTGGGCTACCTTTATGATCATGAATTTTCGCCCCAGAGTTCATTACGCTTGTGGGAGGCAACTGGAAAAATGAAAAGTTGTCCCAGGCTTGTGTGCGTCATCTAGGTTAAATTTTTCCCCCCAGCTGCAAAGGGTTATGTTCATGCAAAAGATGTGTGGAACAAGAAATCGTGAAACATACATAAGAATCCACAAATTTCAAATTCATTTGATTCCTTTTTCTATCATAAATTTCTCCATAAATTTAGTCTAACACATTTTGCAATGATTTGTTTCTTTTTTATTGAGTTCAGGTTTAATTTTTTGTCGGACAATTGTTTCCCCTTTTCACAACGTTCATATGAATTGTCTTGAATAGCAGAAAATTATTGGACTAAATATTGAAAATGTCCACTACAAGAAAAAGTATATTTGCTGACGAAAGTTTATCACCTATAGGTTGTCTCCAAAAGTCACTTTTGGTGACAAAAATCTTATTTTTTTGACAATTTTGAACTATTAATTTTATCTATGCATAAGATTCAAAAACTGAGCTAGATTATTATATTTATATAGATTAAATAAACTTAGAAGGCAGTCTTGGGAAAAGATGTCTTTAATTTCATAAAGTTGCAATTTTGAATCCTCCTTCCACTGACTTGTAAGAGAAAATTTTAAAATAATACCTGAACTTTCACCCAAATGTCCTATAAACACTTGAACATTAGTTTATTTAAACTAAACACATTTACTTACAAAACCTCCTAATTTAGACTCTTACCATTATATTCCGTCCATTTTGTCAAAAATTGTGCTGACGTGGCATCGTTATCCCTTCTCCAAGAAAAAAAATTAGTTGCTCTTGAGCACCGCCAGTTGGTGCTCATAGCTTGGTGTTCCAGAGAACTTTTCCACTACATATTCGTGTAGGCTTCACCGCCAAGCGAGCAACTCCCACACAAATATGTGTCGGTAAAAGCCTCCGGAAAAAGACCTGGCGGTGCTCCAGGAGCTAGCTCACTGACATGAATAATCATTCCTTGAGTTCTCAAATGAGCCATTAATTCGTCCTTGGACAAAATCAACAAAGGCACTATCGCTATTTTCGTAATCAATTTGTTGTAAAAACAGATGTACGTTGTCACTTGTCATACCTCAACATTGTAACGAACATATTTCGAGTTTGCAAAAAGAACGTTATACCCAGTGATTTACAACCTTTTTAGGTCTAATTTTGGCTTCTACTATTTCCTCTCGGACTCGTTCTCATCATCCAATCAAACAACCTAACTAAAGCATTATATATCTCTAAATTGAAGTGTAGAAGCACCCAAGGCTCGTCCTTTGTTTCTTGAGATAGGATGGAACCGGTAATTAAGCCACACTGCATTTCCCTATTCTTTCTTTATTTGTCTCAGTCTTCATCACCACCCGGTTCTCGCATGAAATGGCTACCGGGTCTAAGAACGCGATCCGTTCTATTGGATACAAGGGTTTGTATTTGGTATCATATACGTTTCTCCTGCCCTTGGTGGCTTTGATCGGAGCGGAAACGGAGCTTGTTTTGTTAACATGGGTGGATCTGTTTGTATGGATTGCTCTTGCGTCAAGGGTAGTCATGTAGCTGATGCTCCTTGTAATTAACCATTTGTTCCTATTAGCTCTCAATGCCCATCTAGGGGTACCCGTGCAGAGAAACGCACTGGATGGAGAGAATGGGGATATTTCTGTCAAAAAGACATGAAAGAAAGGACACCATTGGGCGTGAGGATCTATGGATTGACAAATCATTCGCGCTCATACTCTCTCTTACTCATACTCTCTCTCTCTCTCTCTCTCTCTCACATTTTTACAGTATCAGGTGCGCGAGTTTTGTTTTTCTCTGGATGCAATAGCATCATTCTACCGCATTCCAGGGCGGCGGATGCGGGTTGTTTTTTAGGGGCATGTGTCTATATAATTGTGTACGTCCTCTTCAAGAAAAATGCCTTTCTATGAGAAAATGATTTCGTTGCCAAAGAATCATATTTCATCACCAAAAGTATTAGCGGCAAAATATTTATTCGTCATTAGTCATTACGTTCCGTCACCAAAAGTACACTTGTAACATAATTTGGATCTACCATGGGTGTGCCTTAATGATTTTTTTTTTTTTTGACGGTCAGGGGTGTTCGGGGTTAGCTTACGCGCACCATAACTAATCCTCTCCCTGCTCTGACAAAGGCCAGAGATCCACGCAGGGACGAAAAATTATTTTCTTGCGGCCTGACCCCAAGAATTGAACCATGGTTAATTGTCCGTGAACCGGACGCGGGGGCTCTTCTGTCCATGGCATGTAGCAGCCCCTACCCACACCCTTGAACGATAGTGTTTTGGGAAGGAAAAAAAAAAGGCCCTCATCTTCCTTATTTGTGATTCGATGGAGCAGAAACGTGATTATGAGAGCTCTAGAGACAAAATTTAATTTCGTCTCTTTAGAATAATATGATCAAAATAGTAAGATCTTTGCACCAGTTCAAACAAATTGAAAATTTGAGTAATTAATTTTTTTGAGACTGTTTATATATTAAAAAATATAGTTAAAAAATTAAGTGCTCTAATTTTCAATCCGTTTGAACTGGTGTAAAGATATTATTATTCTGATCATATTATTCTAGAGGGTTATAATTAATTTTTGTCAGTAAGTCTCTCATAATTAAGTATATACTTTTTATTTTAGGACTCTATGGAGCAGATACGTGATTATGAGAGCCTTAGAGACAAAAGTTAATTATGCTCCTTTAAAATAATATGATCAGAATAATAAAATTCATTTGTTCAAACGGATTGAAATTTAAGCACTTAATTTTTTTAGACTCTTATATACTCTCTCTGTCCCTTATTTAGAGTCCAGTACATGTATTTCATTTTGGATTGTCTTTTAATAAGTATCCATTTTGTAAAATTAGTGGGTAAAAGTTGATACATTGTCTATTTCGTCCCTAAAAGTAGATTTCATTTTGAAAAGTAAATAAAAGTGTATTGATGATGAGGAAGTAGAGAAAATGGAAGAAAAGATTGATGTGAAAGGTATAATAATGATTTCTTTTTAATAAGTTGGAGTTACGAAGCATGATATTTAAAAAAGGACGAAGGGAGTATTAAAATATATGGTTAAAAAATGAAGTGTTCAAATTTTCAATACGTTTGAATTGGTGCGAAAATTTTATTATTTTGATCATATTATTTTAAAGAGACAATTAAATTTTGGCCATAAGACTCTCGTAATCACATTTTTGCTCAATATGATCGCAAATAAAGATAGTAATGATTTTCCCCCAAAACGTTGCTGTCTTGAGGGTGTGGGTAAGGTCTGCTGCCTCCCATGGACGGCAGAGCTCCGCGTCCCCGTAAACCTATCAACCAACCAGACTAAACTTTGAGCTGCCTCTATGAATTCTCGCCCCCGAGTTCATTGCCCTTGAGGGTGGCAACTAGAAAAAATCAAAATTATCGCAAGCTCGTGTGCGTCTAGGTTAATTTTTTTCCCCAGCTGCAAATTGATTCGAAGGGTTATGTGCCTTTACGATTGTGGTTTTCCTCATCATGCACGGAGAACTATGTTGGTTTACAAACAGACTTCGACGAACACGTACCCTAATTTTGTATCATGAATTCGAATTTGGGGTGCTTGCTGTCCCATGCTCGGCATGGGACAGCTCAAATTGCATCTTGATCGAACAAATCTTGGCCGTCCATTGTTATTCGACTGAGATGCAATCTGATCTATCCATTGATTCCTTTTTCTATCATTAAAGTACTTCAGAGAATGGTTTGGTATTTCACTTCAAATTTTGTCTTCTGCTAGAGCAGGTTACAATTACAACTTACAACTAGTAACTAGTTTGACCTGTTGTATTTTCTGTATAAAAAGCAAAGTTAACCTGACAATAAAAGAAAAATCAACCTTAACAAAAAAAAATAAAAAAAAAATTATATGACCACCGGGTAAAGACAAGAAGTGAAATACCAAACCAAACCTCAATTTCAAGATTGTCTGCTAATCGTCCAAGGACTGTACTTGTTCGCCGTTGATCCAAATAATGGGTATATGAGCTATCTTCAGCCAATCCTCGCCACTCTCTTTCTTGCACCGACTCCCCAAATTTGGACATCCCCTAATTCGCAGCTCTCTCAGATTCTTTTGCCCTTCCGGCATAGACCTCAGATTACTACAATACCCAATCCCTAAGTATGATAGTGACTGGAGGCTTGCTAGCCAGTTTGGTAGAGTAATTAATCCTTCGCAATTCCATATCACCATACGCTGGAGAGAATTCAAATGTCGCATGCCCTCTGGAAAAGATTGTATCTCAGGACTTCCATCTATAAACAGGTCTCGGAGTACTGTCAGATGTTGCATTCCCTCCGATAACGACCTTAGTTTGCGACAGCTTTGAATTCGTAAGGATCTGAGAGAAGTTATGCCTTCCAAGCCCTCAAGGGTCACAAGACTGTCACATCCACTTATATCAAGTGAGTCCAGAGAAATTAGGATTTCGAGTCCTGACAAATTTCCTAGTTTAGGGCAGTAATCAAGTTCCAATCGCTTTAGAGAAGACAAACCAAACATCTGATTTTGCAGAGTCTTGATATTGGGCATACGCATTAGCTCTAGGGACTCCAAGGCCTCGTGGTTTTCAAACAGTCCATCCGGAAGAATCTCCAACTGGAAGTTATCTATCAAAAGAGAGGAAAGCGAAGTCAGATTATTCACTGACTTGAGTAACATTTCATTGCCACCGATCTGCAATCTCTTAAGTGTTGGAAGGGCTGGCAAATTAGTTAGCTTGGGGCAGCTGGTTATATCCAACTCTCGTAGGCTCGGAAAAACAACTTGTCTATCCATTGTCGTCCATGCCTCAAAACTCGGCATTCCTCTGAGCCTGAGTGTCTCCAGTGCCTGGAATGAAATTTCCACATCTTCATAATACTGAGGGTCAAAGTACTTCAGAGAATCCATTCCATCGATAACGAGTTTTTTAAGGGAGTGTAGTTTCCCAAGAGGCGGAAGTTGTTCACAATGTGAACAACTAAATAGAGAGAGCTCAACCAGATTTTTAAGAACCGATCCAACCATCCAATTTGGAAACTTAGAAGCTCGGTAATAATTTATACTCAGCTTCTTCAGATTCGAGTGAGGTTGGAGACTCTCAAGCACCCCTTCAACATCGTTGGGTAAGTTTTCTTCTCTGTGATCACTCCAATGTAAATACAAAGAAACAAGATCACGTTTCCTCTTCAAATTGGCACTCTCGGCATCCACAAGACTTCTTACATTATCAAGTTTCTTTATTTCCAACTCCCCCGCAAGATTTAATTCTTTCAGCTCACCAATACGGTAACCCTCAGTTTGGCCCACAATGAATATGCTTAGTCTTCGTAGGGAAGTCAGTTGTCCCAATTTAGGAGGCATAGATGTAAGAGAATCACACCCTTTAATGTCCAGGTATACGAGATTTCTCATATAACTCATGCGTTTAGGCAACTTACGAAGACCATAACAATGTTTAAGTTTCAACGTCTCTAGGTTTTGGAGATCACATATTGATTCTGGAACATATACTATGCTAGAGGATGACATGTCGAGGTACCTAAGATGGTTGGAGTTGGAAATTAATCTTGGGACCTTCACAAAATTAGTGCCGGCGCTCAAATCCAACACCCTGAGATACTTCTGTTTCGATACCCAAGGAGACACTTCTTCCCAAGAAGAACGATTGTCACGATGTAAAACAAATGACCGTAGAGATGAATCTTCAAGCATGGCTTCATTCCAAGTTAATCCCCCTGCTGAGGGAATGTTAAGAAGCAAGTGACGAACCTCTTTTGGAATTTTCAGACCTGTATGGGAGTCCACTATAAACAAATCGTACGTCATAATAGATAGCGCCAGATCGTGCATAAGATCGTGCATTTTACATACTATTTTGCCAGCGTGATTCTCCTCCACATCTTGTAACAAGGACCTCCAAACTAAGTCGTTAAAAATCTCATGGCCCGTATCATGTAAAGTTGTTTCTCCTTTAGAGGGAATAAAACCATTTGCCATCCACAGCTCAATCAGTGTGTCTTTCTCCATCCGACTGTCTTTAAGGAATATACAACAATAAGCAAAACATTGCCTAAAGTGTGGAGGTAAATTGTCATAGCTCAACCTTAAGGCAGGCAAGATCGTACTTCCATCATTGGGTAGATCCCAAATCTTACTGTCCCTCACAGATAACCACCCACTTTCACTGCTTTTAAACTGCATGAGGCTTCCTATAGCTTTTATCGCTAATGGCAACCCTCCGCATTTTTTGACTATTGTCTTCCCAATCTGAAACAACTCATGGTTTTCCTCCATCCTTCGATTGCCAAAAGCTCGTTGCTCAAACAAGGACCAAGAATCATCCTCCGATAGACCAACCATATGGTATACAGGAAGCGTAGCCATAATATGAGCAACTTTCTGACTCCTTGTCGTGACTACAACCTTACTGCCTTTAGCTCCACACCTAAGTACATCTTTTAGTCTATCCCACTTCTCGTGGTACTCATTCCACACATCGTCCAAGACAACCAAATATCTCCTGCCACTCAATTTTTCTTGGAGGCAGCGCTGGAGTGGATCCAAGTTTGTGATATTGCATGCGCCTCCTTCTATGGACTCTACAATCGCTCCCGTTAGTCTCTTTATGTCGAAATCATCAGACACGCAAACCCAAAGTCTTAAATCGAAGTGCCCCTCCACCTTGTTATCATTATACACCAATTTAGCGAGTGTAGTCTTGCCGAGGCCCCCCATGCCGCATATAGCACAAACCGAAACACCGTTGCGGTCACTCAAATCGTCGAGCAACTTTTCAATTATCATTTCTTTCTCGTCATTCCTTCCAAGAATTTCAGATTCATTCAAGAAGGAACTGGTCTGTCTTCCCTCCACCGCGCGAGATTCGGGCAAAATCAAACCCTCCGTCAGGTGAAAACTTCTCTCCCTTGCAATTTTATGTAACCTCACCTCTACATCCTTAATCTTATTCCCCATTTTCAATCGAAATATAAGCTGATTTCGAAGAGAGAAAAAGGAACTTACTTGGTGTACTGCCCCTCTCTGAGAATCCAGTTTTCGTTTGAGGGCTTCCGTGGCGAATTCGTCCAACACGTTGTCGGCATCGTAAGCTGAATCCTTGAGCTTTCGGAGCCAATTCTTGACGGCCTCGCTTGTCCATTGCTTGGCCTCTGCATCTACAAGCACTGCCTGAATTGTACTCAAAGTACTCTCCAGATTTTTGAGCTCGGTTTTGAGGCCCTAGGCGATTCCGAACTCCTGTAAGGCTGAGGAGGTCAAGTTTGTGAAGATTGCCTGTAAGAGAGAGGAGAGGAGTACATCTGCCATGGCTCTGTATTTTTCTCAATGAGATGAGATGAAATGCAGAGGTTTCAAAGATGAAAGATAGGAAAATTGGGAATGAAAAAAGTAGGGAGGGAGGGATAAGGTTTGGGTGACTATGGTGGTTTCTTTCATTTATTTTCCACATAGGGGGGCTCCACACGTTGTTTGACTTCAGTGTTTCAGTATCACCCCAAAAATTCCAAACAGGCAAACACCAATGTGAGCCAGGAAAGAGACCAAAAGGGCTGCAAAATTAGATAGCTTTCTGATAATTTCTTCTATTTCCTCACGGACTGTGTTTACACCCGTTTTTGGCACCCAGTCCTGGGCAAGCATTAGAGGGCCATTTAATTATCTTTTAATTAAATTGGGCCGTGAAATGAAGAGTTATTGGGGCTAAATGTACTGGGCCAAAACAATGTTGGCGGGCCCAGTTAATTTTAGTCCAAGCCGGCCACGGGTTCGAGTTATTTGATTATGGATTATGATTATTTAAAGCCCAATGGAGCATGCAAATTAGGTTTTTTATTGTTTAAGGGGCCCATTACCATGTTTTGGTAAGAATCTGACGAAAATCAAGAGAAGTCAGTGGAAGTTTTCAACACATGGCCATTTGACTTGGTCAAATGGCCTACTACTCATAAGGTGCCCACAAAAAAGGAAGTGGGAGAAGCCCCCTAACTTTTATTAACTGCCCACGTACAAGAAAAACATGTGGTAAATATGCTTTGCATATATTAACTACCCATGATCCCATGAAGCGGAAGTTATTTCGGACACTTGGCAACATTTGGAGCAAACATGGGACACTTGTCATCGCAGGAGAAGGGCGAAAAAATCCTTTCGCATGCAGATTCATGAGGAGCCGTCGCCTATAAATACTAGAAGTCAAGAAGGAAAAAGGGTTTTCACACCAATCAAGCTCAACGCTTAAAACCAAAGCCTTCCCAGTGAAGCAATTATCTCACTTCGCACCTTCACTCGATTACTTCTTCAAGTAATTCGAGTTTCTATCTCTCTTGTATCCCAAACTTTATTATTACGATATAATAAAGTTATTCTGTCTCTCTTGTACCCTCAATTTTATTATTATGACATAATAAAATTATTCTACGATGTTCTCTATTTTTTCTCACACGGTTGAGAAATTCTAAGTCCACGTTCGTTGTGCCAAAACCACGAACCTCATTGTAGCCTCACCCTTTGGGTCACACGCAGTCGCATTACATATGAAGTCAGATCGAGGCGCTCTCACGCCTTCCATACGTTGGACGTCGACAAGTTCTGGCACGCCCGCGCTCCCACAGCACACGCGCCATTGGATTTTCCCCTCACGCCTACCCGGCGGAAAAGTGGGAAACAGACTGTTAAGCCTTTAAAGAGATGATTGGGGTGACAAGAAGCATATTAGTAAAACAGAAAGCTTCATTCCCACTTTCTTAAATAAGGGGGTATTCATATCATTAACCACACAATCTAGATTAACCATGAAATCTGAATGTAGAATCCATCAACTCTGTAGCTCTATATGGTACAATTATCATGGCCTTTTCCCGCTCTCATTTGCGCACACTAAATACATAACACAGGACTCCCTTCAGTCGACAATTTATACAAGTACATCAACACCTCTTAGAACAAATAATTCGAAAGAAAGAAAGAAGAAAAACTCTACAACAAGATCTGAGAATTTCACGTTATTGAACATTGTCGTATTCAGTCTGCAAATCAAATTTCTAGCTCGAGCCTACGGCCTACCTCAATTCTTGTGCTGAAGTCTCCCACTTTCAGCACCAGCATATGGATCTATCGTGACGTTTATCACAGTTGGCTTCCGAGCCGCAAAAGATTCAGTAAGAGCAGATTTGAGTTAATCGGGTGTCCCGACAAGATAACCTTTGCCCCCAAAAGCTTCAATTAGGAGATGATAAGCTGCACCAGGGATAAATGAAGTAGGTGCTGGGTCATCCTTAAAAGGACCTGTAATTCCTTCAGGGCTTCTCCTATCGCTGCCATATACACCACCGTTGTTGAAAACTATAACCACCACAGGTAACTGATATCGAACCAATGTCTGCAGAAGTTCAAAAAACACAAAATGCATAATTAAAGATGGTTCCATCTACGAAATTAATATCCTCGTTACAAAATTCAAAGATCAGGGCTGGAAAGCTATACAGTACAGTAGTTTCTCATAAAGACTTCATGCATATATAGAACATCTGGATCTCAAGATTCTCAACATTGTTATTTGATGTAGATGGTGGTGAATTTCTAACATACCTATTCTTTCCCTTTGATTAGACTTCAATAATCGAGATAGAATTGAATGCCTACCCATACCTATTCATCAATATGTATACTATACACCATTCTGCTGCAGTGAGTCTGTCACGTGGAACAGTGGTTACGGTGAGATGATAAACACTACTGTCAGGAATGAGATGCATAGTAACATACCTAGTACGAACATATTCAGGGATGACCCTGCATCCCCGACAAAAGTTTTAACATGATTTTTCTTTACTGCTTTGCTCTATCTAGGAATTCGATATTACAAAAAGAACTTCAGGTTCGTGCTCATGTCACTAACCACCTAAGATAACTTAAACGGAAACAGGCCCGCTTCATACTGAGTCAAGAACAAAATGACAATCCTAAGAGTGCACTTAATTGACATATGAACACTGCCCATAGTAACTAAGCTCAGCATGACATTATAGCCTAACCATATTTGGATTCTTGCATAAACCCAAGGAACCGATGCCAGCAATAATTTTCAACTTTATGTGGCACCAACGACCAACAAATAAGCATTCAAAGCATAGCCTCCCTGCTTGGTTCAAATAGGATACGTTACATATGGTTCCCAGAAGGACACCAAAAGATATAAGATTGGCATGCTTTCGAATCCTCCTAAAGCTTCTTTTTTTTTACTGAATCCTCCTAAAGTTGTTGCCTGTTTGAATTCGCCAATGAAGCTTCAGTTCAGGTTGAAACTACCTTACAGATAAAGTGGTTGAACCCCTCACATCAAGGTAGAGAGACCAGCCCAAAAGCACACTGCCCTAAAGGCTGGTAGCGACAGTACACGTATACATCTGCTACCCCCAACAACGAAATCATTGTCCAGTTTTTTGTTCCAGCTTTCCTTCAACCTCTAACCAACTTTAAACCTCTCTTAGGGGTTAAACACTTGTTTCTTGGTAACACACATGAACACTTCAATCAATGGAGGAAATACAAAACTAGTTAGAAGCTAGAACCATCTATTCTAATGGCTTATGCTACAAGAGACTTGAAAAAGAACCCCAACCACAGACGAAAAAAACACTCCTCACACTCACTGCACCGTCTACACCAACATCTACTTCTTAGGCTCTAATAAAGGAAGATTTGATATCCGTCACCTTTTATTAACTTAGGACAATGGCTTAATCTACAATTTGGAGAACTGACCAAGGCAGACAATAGATATTGATGACTGCAAAACTTGTTGCCAGACATTTTTTAGCTGATGATGAAACATAATCCAACTCAAAACAAACTGCTACATATTTTTTGTCCAAACCAGAAGAATCATTGCTATGTTCACAGAATTTTTTATTCCTCTAACTGAACCTAAATTTAGTAACCAACTATAAAAGTAAACAGAATCTAATAATTGCCCTCATAAAAAGCAACAAAGAAATGATATTTTCAAGTACACTGACATATTTATGTTTCAAAAGATTGTCGTTTGGCTGAAAATGACTAATTTCATGAAGCGCTCAAATTATAATCGGCTAAGAAATACCTATAATTTAACCTCAAAACTTTCAGTGGTGAAGAGAAATTTGTTATAATTAATGCCAACACAACTTAATGGCACTTTTTGGTTCCAAATCATGAAGGATGATAAGAACTGTTTTATTCAGCAAAATTAACAGGCTCCACCAAAACGAAGATTTGGACAATAGGATGGAAACGGGGAACAAGCAAGGGGAAAGGTTTTATTTTATTTTTTTTGAATAGTGGAAAGAAATTTTATTAATCAAATGTAAAAAGATACAATGATTAAACGGGACAAAAGGAAAGCATCCCGACAAGAGAAGACATCCCAACTATGTTTGCACCCCAACTCTTGACAATCATCAGCCACTCGAGACCCAAGAAAGATTACAGATTGGCAAGATACCAACCCAAATAACCTATGTAGCACCGACACTCCAAAAGGGCGCCGTGTCCACGTATTGGACACGGGGACACGGGGACACGGCGGGGACACGCGGGGAAACGTATTGGACACGCCACGTGGCGTGTCCAATAATTTTTATTATTTTTTGATAGGGGACACGGCTGGGGACACGGCGGGGGACACGTCGGGGACACGGCTGGGGTCAAAATGTAATATTTTTTAAAATTTTGGGGGTTAATATGAAATTATTCAAAATATTTGGGTTAAACTGTAATTTTTCCTTTAAAAAAAAGTTATACAATTTGTGAACTTATTCATATACAATGGTTCATAATTTTTAATATATATATGTAAATATATTTATTTATTATTTATTTATACACGTGGCGTGTCCCCCGCCGTGTCCGTATCCCCATTTTTTTAGAATTGCCGTGTCCCGTGTCCGTGTCCGTATCCGTGTCCGTATCCGTTTCCGTGTCCGTGCTACATAGCAAATAACAAAAGAGACAGCTCCAACAAGAGCATAGTACATCGCAACCACCCCAGTGGTCATTACAGAGTTTGAAACCAAAATTACGCCTGATGAAGAACATTCTAATCCAAAATGCAGTAGCAGTCACAAAGTGCAAGGGGAAAGATATTAGTACGCAAAACAGGGAAGAATTCATTGTTTGAAATCGTGCTAAGGATGAAAGTGAACCAATACCAACTATTTTCTAGCAGCAGCAGATCTAGATATATCTGTTTGAGCATTAAGACAAATCGAGACATTTCTGAGTTCACAGCCACCATCTCTTAGTGGGCATGGAAACTGAATACTTACACTTCTTACGGCAGAAATGCAAGGGGTAACATTTTGATGTAACAACTGAACAATTAAGAATTCAACAAGATAAATGCATTGTGTTTCTAACAACTCTAGGCCAATGCACTACTCTGATGCAAGGTAGATGAGTTTTGCATTGTCAGAAGGCAAAAAACATATAGATGTATAGACAATAGACAAGTACGGAGACAAACCTCAACTTCCATAGCACTAAATCCAAACCCAGAGTCCCCTTCGACTGTGACCACAAGCCTGTCAAGTGAAGCCACAGCCGCAGCAATGCAGTAATTAAGACCAACCCCCATTGTCCCATGTCCCAGCATCAAGCCTCATCCTAGGCTCCGTCTGAACCAACACAGACCTACGAACATCCATCGTGTTTGCCCCTTCAGAAACAACTATTGGAGCAGGACTACCCACTCCCAAAATTGCATCCCTAATAATTCTCATTGGTCTCAGAAAATTGAACGGCACAACGTCCTTTGCCAACTGAGCCTCCATTTTCGACACGTTCTCATTCGCTTTCTTCTGTATAGCTTCAACCCAAGGGTTAGTTTTCCCCAAACAAAAAGGGTCATCCTTAATCTCCTTATTAATCATCTCCACAACGGCACAACCTTTGCTGCATCTCCAACCAAACCCAAACAGGGTTTTCTCAGCTCAATTGCCTCCTTGCTTATATCCAATAAGATGAACTGCACATCTTTCGACCACTTCGGCGGCTCCCCAAAATGCAACAACCAACTAAGCCTTGCACCAACTACGAGTGCAACATCACATGTACCAATGGCTAGCGACCTCGCCGCTGTCGCAGCAAGCTCGTAGGTGTCGGGCAACAATCCCTTCCCCATGGGAGTTGGCAAAAAGGGAATCCCAGTAGTCTCTACCAGCTTCTTCAATCCATTCTCAGCTCTAGCAATAGCAGCACCTTTACCAAACACAATCAGTGGCCGCTCTGCGTGCCTTAACAACGAAACCGCTTTCTTAATCTCAGACTGCCCAACAGTTTCAATTAGTACCTGTTAGCAATTTCATGTCAGTGAACTTTTTTTTTTTTTGAACGTTCATGTTAGTGAACTTGCATTGATTAGACAATCATACGCTATCTACTGTCCACATATGAGTAGTGGTGGTAACACCATTGAGTTGTTCTCCTAAATCTTTACTCCCTCCGTCCTCATTCTTTAGTGAGAGGGAACACAATCATTACACTTTTTGAAAATTTATTTTTGTTCATTTTATCCTTCAATTATTACACTTTCTTACATTTTTAGTTTAAAAAATGAAAGGATAAAAGAAGAAATTCTTTATCAATTACCATTTTGTTGTCAAATGGGACAATATTTTTGGGACGGAAAAAAGTGTTAATTGAGACTAAAGAATGGAGACGGAGGGAGTATTTTGGTTTGTTTTTTCGTCTTTTTTGAATTTTTGTCAGATTCCTATTATATTTTTTTTATTAATCATTCGAGACGAGTCTAAGAAAGTTTAAAAAAAAAAAAGCATGACGAAAACTAAAAAATTCATAGACGAAAAAAGTGGAAAATTGCTACAAACTTTTCCCAACAATCATAGACGAAAACTAAACTTTTCCCAACAATCGTTTCATTTTTCTACACTTTCTTGATTCCTCTTATTAAGAGGAATAATTGCTCCTAAAATTTAGTTCGATCAACCCAAATAAAAATTTAGTGCAAAAAAGACTAATGGTCTTGGCCCGCCACTATGCGGGAGCTAGATTCAGGTCTCAGGCCCGTTAGTTCGATCATTATAATCGTTTCACAGCTATGTGAGACAATTAATTGTTGATGGGTGATAACTATTAATTTTGTTAAGTCAAGTCAAAACTTGGCGAATCTTTTTACGAAAGGCCTTGCAAGGGACTTAATGTTGAAAACATCAAGAGGAATGAGACTTTTGCCCACTTTAGTTTAATCAATCCTAGAGTGACCAATGA
The DNA here is from genome assembly GCA_019656295.1 of Rhododendron mucronatum var. ripense. Taxonomy (NCBI): domain Eukaryota; kingdom Viridiplantae; phylum Streptophyta; class Magnoliopsida; order Ericales; family Ericaceae; genus Rhododendron; species Rhododendron mucronatum. Next base: position 402,682 of record BPLT01000166.1, read on the forward strand.
GAATGATGTTGAATTTCGGCTCGATTTTGGATTTCGAAGCCTCCATGGTCCAGACCAAAATCTTAGTGGTCCAGACCAGTGCTTGTTACACGTTTTTGGAGCAGTCTGTTATTTTGGCCCGGACCAGCGGGCACAGATCTGCGCGTTTGGAGTTTGTTTTTTAGGGTTTTTGGGGGGCTCCATAGCCCAATATCTTTAGGACTTGTTAGGCAACTTGTACTTAGGTATAAATACACTTGTTATGCCTCTTTATTGGGTGTGAGAGCAAATATTAAGCATTTGATTAGGGTTTGAGAGAGTTGCCTCCTTGTTTTGGCTTTTGGTAGGAGAGTTTTGCAGAATTCTTCTTTGTAGCTCTTTGAGCATTCGTATTTGATTAGTAAAGCCATCGATTGACTGCCCGTGGACTAGGCTTACATCCCAAAGTAAAATCGAACCACGTATATCTGTGTCTCTCTCTCTCCTTTTGTTTGATATCTCCCACCTTCTCTCACGTTTGGTTTGATTAGTTTGGTTTGTTTCACACATCTATTTTTCTTTGATTCAATATTCATAATCACTGTCAGTTTGTTCTGCTTCCGCACAACAAATGAAGCATCCCAGGTTTAACAAGGTTGGCCCTTGACCACCCAACAATCATCCTTGCGACTCTGTGAACACTGTTGTCTCCTATTGTTCATAACTTGACAATCATACATTGCAAATAGGGAAATAATTTTGACATCAAAATATTTAAGAAAACAAACGGCAAGCCCCATGTTAATGTGAGACATAGAGATAGTTCAAGCACCAACAGGATCTTTCGCGAGCGGGTTGTACATCCGTTGGAGCTTGCTTGAATGCCCACAAGGCAATGGCGAAGCCCATGATGGGAAGACAAGAGGTGGCATTCGTCTTGATATTTTTTGACCACTTTTGTCGTAGGCTTCTGATATAGGCTGCCTTGCTTTTGCCGCAGTCAAAGCTACTTTTGGTTCAGAGAGCTACAGGGATGTGGAGGCTGCAGGGATAAGCAAGCCCTTGCCATCTCAGCAATCGACTCATCCTTGTGGCTCTCTGAACTAAAATTACCTTTGACTTCGACAAATGCAAGGTAGCATATAATAAAAGCTTACAGGACAAGTGGTTCAAGGATACCAAGACGAATTAATGCCGCCTCTTGTCTTCCCATCATCATTAGCCTTGTCATCGCCTTTTAGGCTTTTAAGACGTACATCTCGCCCGCCATAGTTCCTGAGGATACTTTTTTTTTTTTTTTTTTTGACAAAATAAGAACATCATTTATATATATAGAAACAGAATGAAATACATGAGTTCAACAAAGCTTCAACATTAGGATTACAAACCAAAGATGACCGATACAACCCCGTGACCCACAAGATTGTATTAGAACACCAACTACAATTTGTAGCCAATCAAAAAGGCAAGCACCCCCAAAAGTACTCCTATGACCAAAATAGAAGAAGAGTCCACTTCGAATGAAGTCACTATGACCTGCAAAGAGGAAGAGAGAAGACAAAAGACACAACCATATCAAAATAAAGAAAATATAACTCACTAACCGCAATCGAGATAACGTCGCCGAGGGGCTTGAAAAAGATATGGGTTATTGTAACTGTCTTCAATTACACGCTCCCTTTTCCGCTTTGTGTTGTCGAAAGATTGAGAAACCACCATATCCTCGCAATATGACCTTGTTGCTTTGATTCTCTTAGATCCACCCACCTTAAACGACACAATCCGAGGAGGAGAAGAGCCAAGCTTTCCTAAGCTCACTCCTTGCGAACTAAAAGAAAATTCATGGCGTTGTAGAGGGGATTTGTCTTCCTCATTGATTGGATCATCTGAAGCAATCTCATTAGGCAAGTCAAGATTGAAATCACTAGCCCTTTCTTTAGTGTGAAGCTGTTTTTCTTGGATATCTATTTGCATGTCTTCCCGAGGAAACTCTATTTTTCGAAGTTCAACATCTGATAAGCTTGGGTGATGAAAAAAACAGAACTTTTTGCCAATATCTTGAGATTGAGAAAAGCCACGATCAAGAAGAAGATAATTCCTTCCCATAAGAACCTTTTTCCTCCTCTTACTGGTTTTTTTGAGGTTGGATTCACTAAAGTCCATTCTCGACCATTTATGACTATTTTGTTTTTCAGAAATCACAGTTGGCTTATAACAATCCGAGTTTTCCTCGTTCTCCTCCCTTCTAGGTCTGTTCTGTCCCGCCATTTCAACCAATTCATCAACTGGTTTCTCAATCATTTCATATGTCTCAGTATCCACCTCTGGAGAAGGCACATCTTTCTTCTCAAACAACTGTGATGACTCACCTTCCACCATCACTACCCTGGAGCTAACATTTTGTACATGCTTCTCCCACCCCTCTGACAAATTAGAGGCATGAACTATCTATATCTCATGTTAATGTGGGCCTTGCTGTTGGTTATCTTAAATATTCTAATTTCAAAATTCTTTGCAATGATTATCAATTCATGAATTAAACGAGACCATAATGATCATATACGAACATGATCAATTTAGTAAATGGAGTCTTTACCCAGATATACAAACATGTGTATTAAACCTACATACAGTCTCAAATGCCGCAACAGATAATATTGGACTGGAATCAAGTTCCCTTTCATGGTTCCACATTTTGATGGCGTTGTGGGAGTCTAATTTACTTTCCATTTTGTATTTTGATTTGTGGGTTTTCAATCTAGAATTATAGAAAGAATGAATTTTCAATATGATGTAGCGCTTAAGAGATATGTGCAAAATAGATTTTGTAATGAGTAGTGTTTGATAATAAATGTAGATTATAACTTCTTATTTGACCATGTTGCCCATGAATAAGATGTGGTATGAGTGTTTACTTCTTGCATGAATTACCCCTTTTTAGCCATAAATAGTTTCAAGAATTTTTTGAAACTTATTTGAACCATTTAAATATCTTAGAAGCAATTTTGAATGGTGCAAAAATGTTCGGAAATATTCTTGGAGAGAGAGAGAGAGAGAGAGAGAGAGAGAGAGAGATGGGCGTACGTAACTATCTAAGAAATGCCAGGAAAACGTAAAACCAACATTTCCGGGAAAAAAAAAATGATCATAGCAAAAATGAAATCAGCTACGCAGCACCCTCTTTTTGGCCAAGAAAACTGATCTAGAACCCGAGAGAGAGAGAGAGAGAGAGAGAGAGAGAGAGATTACGTCTCTCAGAAATGCCAGGAAAAGGGAAAACCAAGTAACCAACATTTCAAATAAAAAAAAATTGGCCGTAGCACAAATAGAATGTGCTATGCAGCACCCTCTTTTGGGCCAAAAAAACTGATCTATCAGATTCTATAATAACAATAACATTCATAGATAGTTACCAAGAAAAAAGCCATTCATAAATACTAAATCATCGATGGCGCAACCTAAGAAGTATGAGAAACTCTTGCTTACGATTTATAATCAACAGAATAAACCCATAGATGAACCACAATCTACGATCTGCACATGGAACAGAGACTACAAGAGAGGAGCTATAAATAAAGGAAAGATGCAAGTTCAAACGGAATGGATGAATCAAAAACCAAAGCCCACCGTAGAGCTTGTTTGTCATATTATGTACAATTGTAGAAGTATAATAAACTTTACTTTAATGTGCACCATGTATCAAACGTAGTTCTACCAGTTCGCTTCATCTGATGAACCATCACTGTTGGTGTCAAACGTCAAGAAAAGATCTAGCAGTTCATGTCCTGCTGCAGAATTCTCTGCACCGTGTTCTGGACTTGGCATTCGCCTATCAAGTGAGAACAACTGCAGCATCAGGTCCTGGGGTGACCTCATGTGGCACTTCCAGCCCCTCCACCTAGGCCTCACCTGGAAACAAAGTGAAACAGCATTAGCATAAGCACCGTCAAAGGCACAATTCAGTACCAACAAAACCTTCCTTATCCCAATCATTATCAGGGCCTTCTACCATTGGGATTTTTGTGATAGGTTTCATTACCATCATTGTAGTTGTCATGACTACAGGGATCATTACAATCATCACAATTCAAAATATCACAAGAATCACCACCACCATCTTCATAAGCATCCTTATCATAACCGGAGTCATCATTTGTATCATCAATGAGGAAGCCAGGGATTTAATGACGTATCCTAAGCTGCGTAATCTCCATCAGCTGCGTAATCTCCATCAGATAGTGACAATTCCCTCTCTTTATTTTCGATTACAGAACTACCTCTGTATGCCACATAGCTTATAGCCCGGAAGGATATTATGTTGTGGGTTTACAGCTAAATAAAATGATATCCTCTAATCTGGTGAAACATGAGAAAGCCAAAGATCTAGAGGTCGCCTTACCTTAAGTCATCCGACAACAGAAGTAGTTTGAGAACTTGCGTTTTTCAAAGTATGAAACGATACATTGAGGAAAACCCAATTGGATATATGGTCCATCTTGTGGTCCACACCAAAAATGATCCATGAGTAACATTGTGGATACGCCAAGCAAGAAAACTGATGCGACACCAAAATTGTTAAGTTTCAATTATCTACTTAAATATGACAAAATATACCTTTTGAATATTTGGAGGCAGAGTAGCTCTGCCAACGGCTTTCGGAGTCCATATCTTTATGTCTTTCTCAATCCCGCAGCTGGCAAGAACAGAGGTATGAGGATGAGACTCAATGCAGTTCACGACATCCTTATCTCCATGCATAACGCGAATAAGCTCCCCATCCTTCTTCTTCCAAATAAAAATCCGCCCACAGTCTGACCCGCTCACAACATACTCGCATTTGGGCCCAAAAAAGTTTACACCCTTCACTGTATCACAGTTCTTATGCCCCCTGTAGACTTGGGGACCAAATTTAACCTCTGCATCCATATTTAATGGAGATCCCGAGGAGTGATGATCAGGTTGCATTTCACCTGCATCACCGCCAATAGACAGTGGAGAAGCTGGAGCTGGATTGGGACCCAACCCCATATCTCTTGCAAAGAGATAGATAAACTCATAGTTGTAAGAGACAAGAAGCTCACTCTGATCCGAGAATGCCAAACCAGTTATTCCCACTTCCTCGTCACCAATCAAATGGGATGGGCAAAAGTAGTCTGTTGGCTGACCGAAATCAGTTGAACCATCCCACTTATATTTCCGGATATCATAAAGTTGAGTGTACTCATCAGACCCCGCAACTGCAAACAGATTTGGATTCCTTGGGTCTACTGCTATTGCATTTAGATTGACAATTGGCATGTAACCACGGTCACGGAGGGACTGACAAGTAAAAAGTTGTGTAGAAGCTCCGGTTCTCAGATCAAACTGTGAGAACAAGTGTGCCAAAGCATTTGAGATCATAATTTCGAAAGGCAGGGAAAATAAACAAGAACATTCAAGAAAAACAACGTGCATAAGCATGATTTTACCAATTAGAAGTACCAAGAGGTCCTAGATCACCTAAACTTTCAAAAGAAGAAAAGAGGACCCAATTAAGTCTCCATTAATAAGTCTACTAGGGGAGATTGGGCACAGACCTAACATTCGGCATTATTTTCACGTGGCGGCCCTTAGGTGTAAGAAGCAAGATGATAATGACTTACATGCTGAACTAGTCCATCTTCACCACAGGTGTACAAAATATGAGGGCTTCCAGGTTCAATGGCCAACATATGAGCACGACCATGGTGCTTCCCCAGCATTTTTGTATGCACTTCCCCACGTTCTAGAATCTGCGCATGTCTTACCTAAAATTGAGCACTATATTCATTAAGAACAACACTTTAAAATTCAGTTGTTCACAAGATATAGCCTGTAGAATAAGATATAACAGCATAACAAACCAAATTTTAGATTTGAAACAGAAGAGTACTAGAGCAAGAATTTAATTCTGTGACAAGCATGCTTGATGCATAAAAACTGTATCAGATCTGATGGCTAACGATCTATGGAGGGGCACTGATCGTGATGGTTGGTACAAAGACTCTTGGTGAAACAGAAAAATATCCTAGGAGACTCTCCATAGAGAAAGTAACGATATTCCTAGTGCACACAGCATGACAGGGGCAAGGTGGCTCAGGATGGAGTATGGTCGCTGTCGATAGAGTGGGTTCAGTGCCCAAGGACATGGTATTGGAGAGTAATAACTTGGCCAATGCTTAAGGGGAAATTGCACAATCTAGGTTAAGGACAGATGCGTTGTTCCCACATGTGGGGGAATATCGTTGATACTTGTGATAGATAGTTCCACATTGAATAAAACGGAAAAGAGCTGGCTCTTAAGTCGTAACACATATTGGATGGGCTCACTGCTTACAAGCCTTAAATGTTTTTAAGCGATATGAGCTCCAAAGAGTTTTCGTTAGGCATGTGATATCTATGTGAGGTCTGCAGTTTATTCCAAACAAATCGAGCTTTAGTGTGCATGTGGGCAGACCCCATGGGGCAGTTTCTCTCCCTAACAGATGCTATAACCAGCAATTTGTTTCCCATGCAATTCAAGATTTCTCATGTACCTACAGGTTCCCCCATGGACCTACTGACACACCAACCATGGCCCTTTCGTACCATGAAGTCCTAAATAAGCATTCTAAGAAAATGGATTACCTGACCATCAGCAGCACAGGTAACAATGCTTCTGTCCTCGGTGTAAGGCATGATCTTCGCTTGGAAAATGTTGTTATTATGACCAGAATCAAATGATAATGTAACCCTCCCAGATTCCCAGTCCCAGAGTATAACTCTCCTGTCATCAGAGCCCGACACAAGGATGTTGCCCTCTGCATTGAAGCTAACTGTGTTAACACAGCCTCTGTGTTTTTCCAGCTTTTTCAAGATATCCAGTCGGAGCACAAGATCCTATAAAATGAAAGAATTCCAAATGAAATTTTGTACGCTACTGTAGGAAACACAAAAGAAAAGACGGGGTGTTGGACAACACTCCCAAACCTATCAACCGAAGCCTCACTTGCCAAAATGTGAGAGCTACAATGGATAGGCTACAAACGAAAAGTCCAAACAAAACCAACAAATTTAATAACCTGTACACAAAGGATGGAAAAACATGCACCAAACTACTCATGGGAAGCAAGGTAAGTTAAATAAATACTAAAAAAAACCAAAAACCCAAGGATATTTCTTTAAAAAATCTAAACCAGGATTAGCTGTTTGTTGCCGGGCACCTCACCAGTGTAATAAAAAGTTAAGGAAAAGATCAAAAAGTTGAACATTGGTGCATTGTAGTTGGAATTTATTTTGTTTTCACTGTTCTTTCTTCTCTTGCTTAGAACCCTTCTGTTTGGTATTTTGTCTGTTGGCCCTGTTTCTAAAGTGCATTCGGACTGTTTGAATTGCCCAGGACAATCTACTATACAGCACTGCCCTTCCCTTTCCATGTACAAGGATGATCGAGTTCAAAATATCATGAACTCAAAGTTTTCACCACAGATAATAAGAAACTTCGTAATAAACATAAAGTTTCGAACTTTACATTTGACCTGCCTAAGATAGCAACATTTTATCAATCCGCCGACATGAATTTCGCACTCCGCCACTGTATCAAAAAAATCTTCTAGCACAAAATATTAAGACTGTTCGGATAAAGACTAGCGAAGGAAAAGTTTGACGAACATGCATCTTCAATTTACAAACCAAAGTAGCTTACATTTATTATTCCATGTCTCTACAATCCATGAATTCCAAATAGAGCATTATGCTGCAATTACGCAGTCAACACAAGAGAAACGTGGCAGGGTACCAAACCAAGATCTCTTGTTCTAAAGTATGCAGTTTCTTTTTTTCGATAACTCAGGTGTGTAGGTCAACTTACACACCTCGACTAATACTATTGGGACCAAAATAAAAAAAGAGTTTTTTTTACAAACAGACGCAAATAATACGCCCAATTAGGCATCAATCGTGCCGATACCGAACCTAACAGGAAAAATTTCATCAACCATCATCAGCAGAAACCCCAAACTTACCGCATACAAACCAAGCGATCAGGGAGAAATTCCATTCACTCTCGCTTTGTTCACCCTCAGCAAGGGTATGCTCATTCTGCGTCTCACTTTGCTCATCAAAATCGTTAAATTTTTCCAAATTCATAGGAGACCGTGACAAAATTCAGCTCAATCGAATATCGCCTTCATCTAGGAGTTTAGTTATTTTCTTTGAAATTCTTGACTAAAAGTTTGAACTTTTACCACAAACGCTTACCAATATATCAGATTAAGCTGGATTTTTGCATAGTCTCATAACAAATGAATTTGGATGAAATTAACCCTTTCTATTATCGTTGTGAAACACGGAATTAGCATACCATCGCGAGGGTGAACAAAATTACTCTCCAATTATCATCGGGCAAGTAAACAAACGTAAGTCACGATCAAAAGCGTGAAAATATTAGGTGATCCGAATGGGAATGGAAATTGGTAGATTATTTACAAGTGAAACGGGAACGAGATGGAATTTCACCTCGGATGCGGCGAGACGGTGGGCGAAGTTTCTGGAGGAGAGCTCGCCGACCTCTCGTCGCCAAACGTCGACGATGGCGGTGTCGAGGCTGGTTCTGGGCCTCTTTCTCATGTTTGAGACCAGCGGTTGTCGATCTGGTGCGGTTATTTTCAGCAACTCATGGGTGTAATTTTAGATACCTACGGATTTTTACTCCATAAGCTTTTAGAGAGAGAGAGAGAGAGAGAGAGAGGTGATCTTTCCAGTTTCGACTCTCAAAAGTCAAAGGTAACTCTACTATTTGCTCTTTAGGAGATTTGAAAAGAGAGATTGATATTTACGGAAATCGAATTCTGCTTGTGTGTATAAAAGTACAAGCGATGCATCAAATGCACTTCAATCCACTTGCGTCAAAGGTACCCGTTTGCTTATAACTTTTTAGATTAAATTCTTTCTATAAGCGGCGAAAACGATGGGTTATCAACCACCATCATTGTAGGTGATACCATGGGTTTATTATTACAATTTGAATCGTTTATTTTGTAAGACTCACAGAGTAGTATAATCACGCAAAAAAATTAGCTCAATCGGACATAGATAGATATATGAGAAGTTGAATTTTAGGTTATAAAATGGACGGTCCGATTCTTTAAAATTAAATTATTCATGACCATCTATTTTATAAACAAAAATTCAAAATTTAATATTTCTATCGATACCCGATCAGACTAATTTCTAAAAGGAATATACTATTTTACGAGCACTATAAACTTTACAAAATGAACGATTCAGATCATCAATAGATGTACGGTGGGATCCATAGTGACGGCGGTAGAAACCCATGATTTCCGCTGCCCGCGGAAGGAATTTAATCTCTTTTTTGGTTTCCCTCGGCAGAGTCTCACTGCATCGAGAGCACGAAACATCTGGAAAATCATCCTAGCCAGATTTCAATTACAGAGGAGGGCCATGGCATGGGACATGGACCTTTATTGGGCTATTGGCTACTGAAATGGTAAAACTCTAAAAATCCTTCTTGTTCAAGCTAGCACAATAGCTGCAGGAGTTTGTCACTTATGGATTGAGACCAACTCCAGGGTTTTTGGTGAAATTCTTGGATTGAGAATTTGTACCTGGAGGAAGCAATTCCCAAATTCTCTTGTGAACCAAAGGCTAAAGTAGTGCTCTTAGGCTAGCTGCTTTCTAGATTGTTTTGAGGTAGTTGTCGTTAGGATCTAATTCCTTTGTATAGTTTCTTTGGTATAGGTTTCTGTATTGTGGGTTCAACCCAGATTTTTGAGTTGATTGGTTATAAAATGAGAATACTTACCCAAAAACAAGAAAGAAAATATTAAATATGGTTGACCATCCATAACTCCCGGGAGATTATTCGGTGCCCCTAGGTGTCTCTTCAACCCCACGCTAATGTGTGACAGGCAACGGGTCCGGTGCCCTGGCAACGAATAATTTTTCAAGTTGACAAAAGTTTCTCTATAGGTTGGTCTATGACTGTATATATCGCATGCTTCATTTTCAAGTGGTTGATTTTATAATATTTATATAGATTCAGTTTTTTTATTTGAGAGAATACAAATACAAGTTTGGTTCGACAAACCCACCGATTATAGTGTTTTTTCTATGGAGCATTCGATCAAGTAGTGCCGAGAGATAGACGTCCATGCAAAATGTAAGCATTGGAGCGGCATTAGAAGAGTCTTTGAACTCTTTGGGAATCTTTTGATGTTCTTATTTTCATATTGTATGTGATTTCCTTTTTTATCCTCGTGGTAATGAAATTTTCTTTTGCCGATAAAAAAAAATTGAAAGTAAGAACACACAAAAACAACACAATTACATCGGCCTACTGGTCCTTAGAACATGAATTTATACATCACTAATTACTGTTATAACTGCGTTTGGGCTGAACCACGACAGTTAATGAAGTGACAAACAAAGTCTGCATCAGACTTCATAAACTCAACAACGTTAACTTTCATCCAACCCAACCCAACTCAACCCATCAATATAGCCCATAGGTATGAACTATGAACCACTTTCATCCAACCCAACCCAACTCAACTCAATATAGCCCATAGGTATGAACTATGAACCTTCACCAGTCTAATCACAATCTCCCTTACCCACTAATCACCTAATTCATAAAGCGAAATCTGGAGTGATTCTCTTTGACTAATTCTTTTCCATTTCTGGCCAAATCAATCGCGCCAATAGGTTGATACAAGTGTATTGTGTGCTTCACAAGTTACTGCCAAGGCCTTTTTTCTTTTCCCATCATTAAAAAGCTTCATCAATAATAGGACATGATTCCATATATAGGATGTTTCAAAAAACAGCAATTTGTGAATAACTTAATCACTTCCAGTGAGGTTTCACTATATTTCTGCACGTATGAAGTCCCTTTCCTCGTGTATACACTTTCGTGTCAGTAAGTTCAGCAAATCATGAACTGAATATTGAACAAAATTCAACCAGTAATAAAGAGATCAAAACGATATAATTCCGCCCGTACGAAACTAGTAAACGAAACTCTGTCACAAAACTTGGGCATGGAAATCCATTGCCCGGTTAATTCCGCTCAGCCCTTTCGATGAGAAGACGAACCTTTTCCCCGGGGGGCTGCACCTGCAAAAAACGATTTGCTCCTTTGGTGCACTAAACAAAAACTAGCACAATTCAAAAGGTTGAAGACAAATGGTGAAAATTTTACTCTCAAAGTCTTTTTGCTCATTTATTGGAGGCAGGCCAGGTAGTAGGCATCCGGGTGGAGTTTGGAGTATTGGGCATGCTGCGAATGTTGATGTCCAGGGGAAACAAGCGGTACTCGATATCGAGCTCTCTGAAAATCTTAACCATCTCTTCTACTACTTGTGCTCTCCTTAACCACTTCTCCCCCATGTCTTGGTGGTTTATTTTGTGTCTCATCCATACCGCCATCTTCAGCATGTTTAACTCCTCGAAGTTCATTAGTATGACCGTTGGGGAAGCGTACCAGTGGTCCTTCTTGCTCTCAATGTAACTGCAATGGCAGCATAACAAACGATCAATCTCGCATGCATTTTTTCAAAATTAAACTCTCAATCTCAAGGCAATTGTCATGGAAGTGGTGCATGTTTCCCAAAAGTTGCTTAGCCACAATTTAGAACATCATGGTCATTCCAGACTTCCGCTACTGTAAGCATTGTTCTCTCTATGAAATTCACATTGTCTTAATAAGTCCACATGTTAGTTGATCGTGACTTTTCAGGGGCTTAAAACGAAAATTAAAAAACGAGGACTTTTGTTGGACTATTATAAGGGGTATAAAAGTAGGAGGAGCCCTTGAAATCCAAAAAATTTGGAAGGCCTAAAGCGGTCATAACACAAGCTTTAGCTCATGGACGGCTCTGTGTTTAGACATGATTAGAGCAAAAGCTCCAATTCATGGCACTCATTTTTTTACTCATTTAGTCCTTTGTTGTGAGGTGTCCTGTACTCTGCTGTACTCTAAATTTTTGGAATTGGGTTTCTACAAGAGAGAAAGATTGGAAGATCCGTAACAGTATATAAACATCATAATCTTTGTTGAATTTGTTTTCCTTCTTTGCTGCGGGCATTTTAAGCACATTGTCAAAATATGTATTTCATGAGTTTCTCTCGTGTTCTGTGGGATTCAAATGTGATTCTTCATCGTCTGCCTGAATCAAAATCATCTTGTAATTGCACATCAGCCGATGTTTCAAGTGAAAATTTTGCCCTTTCACACTAACAGAAATCGTTATGCTAAAAGGGGGAAGGAGAGGGGGAGGGAGCAAGAAAGTGTAATTTTGTACCTTGTTATTCTTTGCCTCATGATAGCAATCTTCTCTGCTGGCGTTGCAATGTGGACGGAGAACTCAATCGAATCACCCATATCTGGACTACGATAGTAGTTACCGATAGGCTTCGTTGAAAGAGTACTATTCGGGTAACTAATCTTCTGGTTGTCAAATCTCAGAAAAATGGTAGTTAAGATATTCATTTCTTCGACTATCATCTGAAAAGTAATGTCAAACGATTAGCTATGAAAAAAACCACACCAAAAGTTGAAACCGAACAGATATGGTTTTTCGTACCTGAACTCCATCAATCTCACACCGATCGCCTACATCAAATGGATGCATCACAAACAAGAAGACAATGGCTTCAAACACCGTCTTGCAAGTGTTTCCAAAAACAAATGCCACGACGACAATCTGAGAGCTGAGGAAGAGCAGAAATTTGCTGGTTGCAATTCCGAGTATGAGGAGGCAAGCAATCACTATAACGATGCCGACTAGTACGTTCACCATCTGATGGAGCTTGTTGACTGCTGTTTTCGTGTCGTTTAGTGTCAGGGCTAGGGCTCTTCGTTCTCTGAAAGCATTAACCTAAACGAATCACACGCAACAGATTAAGTACTCACGCGATGACTACAAACTCAAAAGATGCATGGAGACTACTGACAATGATAATAATTGTCCTTGTTACGAAAACCGTGTTTGCCAGTTCTTACCACCCAGTTCTTTAGGAGAGATTTGCTTATTTTTTCGCTATCATGTGAACCTCCCATGAGAGCGATGGTCTTCATGGCCTCGTCTTCTCGCATGAAACGCATAAGGTCTTCCAGATGGATGAACCTGCCAGCAAAAAAAATCATTCAAGATACTTCATGGAACACGTTCTGCATTACGACAGAACCACATCAAAACATATCAGATGATCAGCATCTCCAATAAATGATGACTTCGCCGTGAAATCTGTATTGAAATTGCAACTGAGAGAGAGTTGAATGATAGAATCTCTGAAAGCAACCTATTACGTTATGCATCCATGGAGTATGAGTTAATGGACTATGCTCTTCCATTTGAGTTCAGCAATTTTCCAGGAAAATTGCAGCGTGGATGTCACGTTTAACTGTTCTGTTCTCAATCTCGCGAGGTAGCAAATTAAAATTATAGTTCAAAAACAGCCATGCAACACCTGTATGAAAGTAAGTCCCCTCCCGTTAAGGACAGGTTTTGTTGTTCGTATTTCAAGGACTGGCAAGGTTTTACACGTTGTAGCGGAACTCAATGACTGAAAAGCAGAAGAATTAACGAACAACAGAAGAAAAAGATAATGGTAGCAGAAATAAAGGCATACTTGGTCCCCCTCCTAGCAACATTTTGGAAGATCTTCCTTGCTGCAACTTTCGCTTCGAATTCGCTCCTAATCTGAGTGGTAGACTCATCACCATTGGTTGAATCCAATATCTGCTCATCCAGGGTAGACAGCACCCCATGCCGAACTATTTTCACCAGCCTCTTCATATTCCAAGCCGATACATTCTGAGGATTCATCTTATGCAAATGGTCAATTGGTATCCCCTCATCAGGTCTTTTCGAATGGGCTCTCGAAAACTTCTTGCTCAACGTCTTCTGCGGTTTCTGAAATGTACTCCCCACCACCCTCCCGCTCTTCGCAAACGCTGTGGCCCTCAGATCGGGAGGCATCATTGCTCCTGCATTCTGAAGCTTCTGGACCTCCGCCATCGTCCTCTCCTCGTCTTCTCTGATCGTTTGTATCTCAATCAGAGGCGGACCGGAGAGTGTTTCTATCACGTATTGGTTGAACAGCGACTCCTGGATTCGATCAAAGAATGTGCTCACGTGGAAAGAAGACGCGAGGACCTTAACCATCAAGGTTTTCACCAGCCACACCAAAGCTCCCACAAGCAAACACCACAAGAACTTGTTCACCAATTTGAGAAACCTGTTGTTGGTCTCTGCCTCAACCCTTTTATCAAACAGGTAATGCCATGCGATCAGAACCAAACCCAGCCAGATACAGTTCTGCACCGGCTTCCTCACTCCATACACGAAATACAAAACCCTCTTGCGCAAAAGGAAATTGCGCTCGATGAAGAAGACAATGATTCTGATCCCCCAACCAGAAACCAATCTTCCACAGATCAGAACAAGTATCAAGACCTCCCATTTCCACCATTGGAGGCCTCTCTCTTCCTTCTCCCTCCAAGCCGGTATCGCAAGGGTAGTGATCAGAGCTGCCACAATCAGAACAAGACTGACCCATTGGAGTATAGTGAGCGCATTGACGTTGGACTTGGTTAAATCCTCCGGGAGATCTTCGTCGAATAATGGGTCGTCGTCTTCGTCTCCCTCCGATGGTTTTCCCAACATGGCCGAACCCCTCCCGAGAACCCCGGATCTCAACTGGCCCGACCTGGGAACCCGTCCTGATCTAGGATCCTGCGGCGGGTCGGCCAACCTGGACTTGGTTTTCGTCCTCAACATGGCCTGTCTCATTTGGAAAGAAGTGCACCTCAATACCTCCCCGCCACCGTTATCGGCCGCGGAGGAAAAACTCGGTGACCGGTGGCGGTTGTGAAACTGTTGTTGGGAACCCGTTTTGTCGTCGCCTTTGTCTATTTCATCCTCTTCCTCTTCCTCTTCCTCCTCCTCATCATCCGATGACCTTTCGGGTTGGACGTCGAACGCATTAAGCGACGGAGCTTGAAACGAAACCTTGACCTCTCTCGAGGCCGTAACGCGGTGGGTGTGAACCGGACTCTCGGCCTGCGGAGGCGACTTGCGCGTGTTGTTATGGGTTTTCTCGCTCATCTCTATTCCCTTAGTATCTACGTCAAATAGTTCTTGGCCGTGCTCTCTCTGATTAACCAGAAACCGTCCGACCAGCGTCGAAGCCGGATCCTCAATATCCACCTCCTTCCCCGGATGAAAATAAAAACTCTCGCCGTCGCCCACCACCTTCTCGCCGCCGCTTTCTTTTTTATTCCGGTACTCGTAATGGGTTTCCGGCGGCCACGACTTGTTACCAACGGCGGCGGCGTCATCGACGCAGCCGTCGATCTTGACGATGACCTCGCGGCGGTCGTTCATGTCGCTGCGATGATGACGGTGATGGTCCTCGACGTGGCGGTGGTCGGAGAGAATGGGCCGTTCCTCGTGGTATATATCGTCGTCGCCGGCGGCGGAGATCTTGCGCATGTGCTTGTAGGAGCCGTGGGACTTGAATGATTTCTTGATCGATGAAGGAAAGTCCATCGGTTCTTTAATAATGGGGAAAAATAGTTTTTTAAGGAAAGATTCGAAGGTAGAATGTTTGTTTCTGTTATGGGAACAAAATCCTATGATTAGAAAACGTGGGTACGAAGATAGCTTCAGAATCCGGCGATATTGTGGGGAGAAAAAATGGTGGTGGAGAATGGAGGGGGAGAGAGAACAGGTGGACAGCTCCGGCGATATTGGCGTCCGCCGTTATGCACACGTTATGACTATGAGTGTGAGAATTTAATGTGGTCGGGAACAGGAAAGGACAAGGGCTGGGGTTTTAATTACAGAAATACGAGTACTTTTTTAACGGAGCCCAATTGCGATTGTTGTTGAAAGTGTTTTTAGACTGTTCCGATTGAAAATCAATTTTTACACGAATTGAAAATGAATCTCAACCATTAATTGCGTGAATGAATGACTGTGATCACGCCACTCCGTGAAATAGACAACCTCTTTAATTATTCCGTGCTACTAGTACTTACCTGCCAGCGAGTTCAGCCCCTCTCTGATCCCTCTAAATGGATTGGAGAGAACGATGTCTCCGATTTCGGCCCGGGAAAAACTTTATCGGTCCCGCTTTAATAATTGGGTCCGTTCGTATTTTTTTATTTACTAAGAGAATCAAGCATGCCAAAGATAAGTTTGATCGATTATCGTTTGATATCATTTCGGAACACATGTATAGATTAAAGAAAAAATAGAAATGGGTTTTGTTTCAATGTTGCAATCTTATTTTTTTGCAAAATAATGTGTTTCAAAATCATATGAACTAATATCCAATAATCTTGATTTCGGCATATTTAATCGATGTTCTCAACGAACGATATGACAAAAAAAACTGTCTTGATTATTAACATGAGATTACAAAAGAAAATTTACGATTTCGGATTGGAAAGAGTGTTCCCTCCAAAAATCGGAGGGGAGCCGAACTCCCCAGGACAATGTTTCCTTTTTTTTCTTCACCTACATGGTGACTGGTTAGTGGTGACCCATGCATTTGGGTTGACTTGTGTGTGTTAATTTGGAAAATGTGGTTTGACTTCTGTTCTGGTAGACAAGTACTTCCTTCGTTCCTTTTTAAATTTATATTTTATTTTTTATCGGGACTTAATAATTATTCATTTTGTAAAGTTAATGGGTAAATATTTGTACATTTTCTATTTTATCTCTAAAAATAGATTCAATTTTGAAAAGTTAGTGCGTAAAAGTGTAATGATGATATCTCCATAAAGGGTAAGTAGGGAAAGTGAAGGTAAAAATTGATATAAAAAGTGTAATGATAATGTTTTCGAGTTACGAAACGGGACACTTAAAAATGGACGGAGGGAATAGTATAAAATTGCTACTCACAAAACCGGCATTCCAATTTTTAGCTTATTTTTTGTCTTTTTTGTTTATTTTTGTTTTTATTTTAAAATTTTTGAGTTTGAATTGTATAATTTTTACTTTTTCGATTCATTTCGCCGAAAAGAATCAATAATTACAAAATTTGACACAAACTAAAAAAGACAAAATTGTTTTAAATAAAGACAAAAAAAAAAAAAACAAGTGGCTTACCGAGCCAAATTAGGCCTACATTAAATTTGTGCCCAAAACGGCACAGTAAAGGGGATATGTTGGCCCCCTGTGGTGTCCAAGGGATTGCAGCACGCCCCCCAGTTCCTACAGAAAGGTGCCTTGCCTTGCCAACTCGTAACCGGCCGTGACTTAATTCCTGAGAAAAACATTCGAGGGGAAAAGTTCCGACGTTTTAATCCGGCTTGCTCTAGGGAATTCCCTAGTTAGTTAGAATGAATTATTGCAAAAGATGCCGCTTTTTGTCTTTATTGTTAGGGAAAGTTTACAATACACACCCACTTAAAAGGGTATACCATATGCACCTATTTTATGGTTCATTCATAACATTTTAGCGTGTTTGGTAACTTTTGTTCTAAAATTTATAACTTTTCAGCAGTACGATTCGTAACATTTTCATTATGATTTATAACATTTTAGTATATTTCGTAATCTTTAAACGATTCGTAACTTTCTAGCAATACGATTCGTAACATTTTTTCTATAATCATAAAATTTTGGGTGGTGCATATGATACACACCCAAATAAAAGATGTGTATTGTAGTCATTCCCTTATTGCTATCATTCCAAGCCAAATATTAGAGACCAAGCGGGAGGTGAATCTTCGTTGGTGATGGCTTTTCAAATTTGAAAAAGGAAGAGAGACTAAAATGCGGTTGAATGCATCAGTTGATTGTATGCTCGATTCCTTTTCAATAAAGGACTTGCATTTCATGGACATGACAAGTCTAAACTTTCAAGTAATCAAGGTAATTTTCTTGAACTTTTAAAATGGGTTGCTCAATGTAATAAAAGATGTCAAAGTTGTTGTATTGGCCAATTCTCCACAAAACAAGAAGGTAGTGTTTGGCCTAATAAGCTAAATGACTTTTTTTTTTTGGTTCTTATTTTAAAAAAAATTTGCAATTAGTTTTTCTTCTATTTTGTGAATTATTGCTTCATCGTGACAAGAAAAATCTAATTAGTAAAAAATTACCATCAAAATCCAATGAGGAACCCATTTTAAAAGTTCAATCACATAGCAAATTAATGGTAGTTACAATTTAGGAAGATCAAAAAGGAAAAACAAAAATAAGTTTATTTTTTCGTTCCTAATTCTGCTTTCTCAAATCTTAGCATCCAAAAACTCTTGTCTGTACAAACGATCTTGACGCTTCAAAGGCTAGGCTGGCAGATCAAAGAACTGAAGCTAATAGGGGGAAACAGAACATTGCTATAGTTTTGGCATCAACTTTACCAGTTGAGACTGCTAGCGTTGGGGGGCGTTTTCAACTATGAATTATGTAGAGAATCACTGGCGCAACCTAATGGGTGATCAATGGACGAGTGAAAATATTATTGCACATATATATATATATATATGGAGAGAGAGAGAGAGAGAGAGAGAGAGAGAGAGAGAGAGAGAGGCATATTTGAAGCATTAACAATGAAACTATCACGCAAAGCTTTCAAAACATGAAAATTTATCGTAGTCTATTGTAAAGCATTACTTTAGTAACTTTTGTTCATGATTATTGATTACTATAGTTTTGTTTGTATATTTTATGAAAAGGCTACGAACTTTAATGTGGATTATTCAATATGTTACTTTTTCCTTGCTTTTAATGAAGAAAGTTCATACTGTCGTATCATATTGTTATGAATTCGTTTCTTTAGTTTGTGTTTTCATTGTTGTTCGTGTACTGCTTATTCCTAGTGGAGGGAGATGAGGGGACCCGAATTGTCAAAGACCCCGAATCCCCACTCCACTAAACCTTCTTAAAAAAATAAGTGCTTATGTTTAATTTTTAAATTTAAAAATAACGTGCTTACGAAAATAGTTTTTTAATTTTTTTTTGCATCATTTAAAAGATCTCATCGAGATCTTTCAAACAAGATCTATATTGCATATTTTTAGATTTCAGTAATTCTATTATTTTAAAGCTTGAAAATTGTTTAAAAAAAATACTTATTTGAAAATAAGTACCTTTCTGAGTTTCAAGAACGGAAATGTGAAATTTTAGAACTTACATTTTGTTTAATAATGTTAGACTTGTCTCCCATCGCTTATCTAAGCCACCCATATAATCTACTCCACCCATTGCGAATTGGCTTTAGGTTGGAAGGAATCTAAGAAACCTAACATGGTATCAGAGTTAGATCTTAGGCGGCCTCACCTCTCGTGTGAAAGTCTCTATCATCTCCGTCTCCCAAGTCAATTGCTTAGCTCTTGGTCTCCTGGTCTGCCACCTCCACGTGCAGCCGAGCTTGGTTAATATATTATAGAGATTACTTCACCTATTGTCAATTGATTTTAAGATGGAACTCTCTAAGAAATCTAACAAATAACACCTAATCTATACACGTTTAAAGAAAACACAGGAAAAAGATATCAGTGTACGAAGGGGGTCATCGGATGCTAGATGGTGCAATTTTAAACAAATAAGAAGTTAAGAAAATTAGTTTAATTAAGTTTTTTTCTCCACAACAATAATGCCATGAAAACCACACCTAGCGACCGTATCCATATTCTTTAAACCATGTGATCAGTTGTCATTCATATATTGGCTTAATGGGCTGCATGAGTGACGACTCAGCATAACATCTAAACAATAATCACTAGATAAAATCACACGGAATAACTCTAAGAAAAAGAAATTAAAAAAAAAAAAAAAAAAACAATTTTGATATGGGTACTACACATTTGTACCGAAGGTGTACATGCAACACGTTGAGGTGGAAGGGAGGCTCGCCCAAAATTATCAAAATGAACTCAAAACAAAACCCGGGAAATTAGAGAGAGAAAAAGAAACTCAGGCTTTTTCCAAAATCCTATGAAAACCCACCCCAAACTCCATTGATGCCGACAAATCCCCCAAAGCGCCATTATTGGCGACCGGCGCCTCCAAGGTCGAGGAAAAAATTGGTATGTGCCTGTCAAACTCACAATCCCATTCGTTTTGACAAGTCACTAAAGTGCTCAACCAAGCTATGCAAACATTGTCCAGCAACAACACAGTAGTCCAGATTCTCCATTGAATGTTTCACATAGGTTGAGATTTGCTTGATCATCTCTGCCATTTGAATAACAGAGTGTTGTTCGCCGTCGAAATGAGCTTTGTTCTGATGAAGCACGAACCCCACAAAACAAGAAAAATTCATGGTCGGAAGCCCATATCAAGAAAAAAATTGAGAGAGTTCGGATTTTACGGAGCAAAAAAATTTGAGATTTAGGGTTTTCATTTTAAGATCAAACCCACCACCCTCTGCTCTCCTCCATAGCCGCAACTTTCCACTCTGGCTCGTAGCGTTCTCCCCCCTACACAGCACATCGACTCCCCCAAAAGCCCATTTAACAACCTCCAACCTCTCCTCAACCAGTAGCCCCCCTTTCACATCCCAAACCGAGAGAGAGAGAGAGAGAGAGAGAGAGAGAGAGAAACGTACCAATTTTTTGCTTGACCTTGGAGGCGCCGGTCGCCGTTAATGGCACTTTGGGGGATTTGTCGGCATCAATGGAGTTTGGGGTAGGTTTTCAGAGTCTGGAATTTGGAAAAAAGACGGGTTCCATTTTCTCTCTCTAATTTTCAGGATGTTGTTTTGAGTTCATTTTGAATTTTTGGGTGGCCCCCCTTCCACCTCAACCTCAGTGTGTTGTACACCTATCGGTACAAATGTGTAGTACCCATAGCAAGATTGAAAAAAAAAAAGGGTATCAGAAAGAACTGTCAATGAAACGTCGATCGATAGAACAAAAGCTACAGAGTTCAGATGAAAAAAGCAGATGGGAAATGGCCACAATTATAAATGTAAACACGTATTAGCTCATGTATAACTGTAAAAACCATGTCCCCTTTCACGTCAGTTAAGTCCCCGCCTGAGGACTGAAAGGAATCCGCCAGATGATTTCTCTTTGCGTCGGTCATCTCCCTCATCGTCAACCTGTTCCATGTAAATCATCTGTTACCTTACATGTTTGGCCTAGATATATAGGAAATCTTTAAGCATGTTTGATTAGTGAGAGCTGAGAACCAGTTGGGAAAACTGCATACAGAGATTATGCATTTGGGAAAAACCAAAAGCAGAAGCTTGCTCGGTGCTTCAATCCTTCAATTCGGCCCCATGTTTCCAAATGAATCTCTTAGTTGTTGAGAAGGTTGCCCAGAAGCGGGTTTTACAACCCTCTTTCTCTCGATCGAGACGACAAGTTTACCTCACGTAGTAAGAAATGTGGATATCTATAAAAGCTATGCAAGAAAGTTGGAACAACTATTCACAAAATAGAACTAGAGGTTACCTCCTTTGCAATTTGCTGCAGGATTTCTGTTATTTCAGAAAAGTCGGGTCTTGAAGTTGGATCTTGCTGCCAGCATTTCCGAAGCAGCTCAGCAAGTTTTGGATGAGCGTTCTTTGGAATGGTAGGCCGTAAACCCTGAAACCCAGGCAATGACGGTTGCGTGGTTTCTCGTTACAGAAGACTAAGTTGAAAGTAAAAAATGTGGTGAAAGCTACGTGTAACCACTAACCAGTAACGACTAACAAGCCAACAATGGTAGGGAAATAGATATTTACCTGTTGAACTACTCCAACAGCAGCTTGTAAAGGGGTTAAATACTCATACGGAATCTGAAAAGTCAAATATGAATGCCTATTACGGTACAGAAACAATTGTAGCAAATTGAATTTTTTTTTTTTTAATCGGCACAAATTGAATGGTTGTCACCACAAAATGTTACCTTTCCAGTTAACAACTCCCACATTACAATTCCAAAGCTATAAATATCAGCCTTGTGGTCATAACTCTTGTGCTCGATAACCTTTAACGTAGAACAAATATCAGAAGCAAATAATGAAGTCAACCTCTCCATTAGAAGATGCATAACAATTGTCACCAAGAACTAGAACCTTTTTCTCGGTGTTAGTTAAATAAAAGATGAATAGTATCAAAATGGAGCTTCTAAACAATCAGCTTTGTTTTTTTGATAGGCAGAACAATCAGTTCTGTTAAGCTTATTTGAGTTGCTTTTGACCTGTACGCCAAAAGCAGAATCTGAGGCATCACGAGCAATAAGTGGCTGCAACACGGCTTAAGTGGCCAGTGTTCACCATTGACTAAATTTTTTCATGCTGAACTGACTGAAGTACTGAAAACTCACAAAAACCACATCATATAGCACTCTGCTACAACGGCCAAGTATGTCTTTGTTGTTCCTCATATCGTCTTTTATCCTATAGGGCATCATATCTGGCTTAGAACAAGAATTTATTCGAACTACAAATACCTCAGGAGCCATCCATCTATATGTCCCGGTTTCTGCCGTCATAACTCCAGATTGTGCTTTCACTCTAGCAACTCCAAAATCAGCCACCTTAACAACCTGTAACACAACATTATACAGAGTGTTTTTTAGACATTGCTTGGGCTTAGTCTTTTAATCATACTGAATTTCAATGCCTTGTAAATACCAGATCAATGGAACTGATAAAGACTTTTGGGGATTAGACAAGGCAGAAAGAATCTAGGATTTTATTGAATTCAACTGTTGCCAATATAAAGAAAGTGTCCGCAACTGATAGCTCTTCAAAAAAATTTGATAGATGACATGAGAAGAGATGATTCAAGCTGAGATTTTATGATAGTAACTACTATGCTGATGCATATCTGTCTACAAAGTGACAACACACTAGAAGCCTAGAAATGACTATGATAGAAACTATTCACATTGGGTTGGGTGAACGAAGTGAAAAGTTTTGCGCATTGTCAATGCTTCAAAATAGGAATGAGTTCCCTGGCGAACTGAAAGTACGGTATAAAAATAAAAAAACAAGTTTCGCAGTATCAAGAATACAATAAAGAAACCATCTCACATCATGCTCATCCATCAGAAGATTGGCAGCCTTCAAGTCTCTATGGATTATATTGTTCTGGTGCAAGAAGTCCATGCCCTTTGATATATCGATTGCTACTCTTAATAAAGATGGTAGCTTAAAAGTACCCTTTCGTTTGTGGAGATAGTCATACACACTTCCACCAGACATAAATTCTGGAGTTGTGAAGATAAAACACAAAAACTGTGAAGAGTTGGAATAAGAAAATGCTCCAAAAGAAGAAGAAGAAAAACTCCAACTACAAAATGCATTCCCCTAGACATACATGGAGACACACGATTATACCTGTAACAATGCATAAGCTTGGAGATTGGGTACATGCACCAATGAATTGTACAACATTCCTATGCCGAACTTTCCTGCAAGTGTCAAAAGAGGAGTAAGTTAGAAGACCTAAAGTAAACATTTTTAAATTAGATCATTGCATTATCTGTTTTCTATTATAACATTTCCCTCATCGCAGTGAAAAAGATGATAACTAGAGTGAGATGATAACTCACTATACTGAAATTAATATTTGGAAAAAAAGAAAAAAGAAAAAGGACTAATAATAAAAGCCTAAGGAAGCCTAATTATTGCTGCTAGAAGCTGCAGGAATGATCACATTCTTCATGTGTCATTAAGGGGATTGTAGTGGTTCAGCAAAAGGGGTGCACCATATATGCAGGATAACTACACATATAATGATATAAACCCAATCGAAAAGTAATGATTTGACAAACCTCAAAATAAATACTTCTTGAGCAAAATCCTTCCTGCAGACTGCATTTATTTGGTCAGCCTTCAGGATTTTGATAGCTACTTCCTGATTGCAGTAAGTACCTTTGTATCTGCATCAATAATAAGATTAGTTGTTGTTTTGATCGGTAAGTTAAGAAAACTAAGACTTATGCCTCTTTTGGGTGAATTTGCTGCCCTAGTGGGTGCGTCCAAACAGAACATCAAAAAGGATTTAGCTATTGAAGACCTAGCGCAATGAGAAGATTCAGAAGAGCACAATCAGAAGATTCAGAAGATGTGCCAAAGATAAGCTAAACTTACAGATCGCCATATGTCCCAGAAGCAACTTGTTTCCCAAATTTAAGAAGTCGAGGATCAATTTCCCACACGTCAGTCCCATCATTAGGAATGTTCAAATGATCAATTTCACGTGGAATAACTGTTTGCTCCTGCTCATCCATATGAGATAACAAAAGAAGCTTTGGCAAAGACCGGTTCTGCATAACAACTCAAAATGTTAAGAATCAACTCAACAAGTTTAAGTTGAGAATCAATTCATAACGGACAATCAAAAACTGCAATGGAGAAGGAAATCACGTTAAACATAAAAACAAAGTAAAGACTGCGGAAATTTTGACATAATTCAAGCACAATGTGCATAGGAAAAAGTTACTATGTTAATTCTATGCTGTTCTAAAAAAGGAGACGACCAAGGACTCAGGCTCTCTCTCTAGTTTCTCTCTCTATATTCTAGTAAATCCCTTGGGTTTCTCTGCCGGGGGGGGGGGGGGGGGGGGGGGGAGGCGCTGCCTTCTTCCCTCCTCCCCCCGGG
Organism: Rhododendron mucronatum var. ripense; assembly: GCA_019656295.1. Lineage (NCBI taxonomy): Eukaryota > Viridiplantae > Streptophyta > Magnoliopsida > Ericales > Ericaceae > Rhododendron > Rhododendron mucronatum. Next base: position 427,220 of record BPLT01000166.1, read on the forward strand.
CTCTCTTCTTCCTCATCCCTTTACCTCTACTGGGCTCTCTCTCCCTGCTGTTGCTCCTTCTCCCATCGCATCCCGCCCTCGGCTCCGATCAACCGCCGGATTTCACACTTGGTGTATCCGGTTTCTGTCTAACGGCGAGGTTGGGTCGTGGGTTTTGGGGGGCGTAGATCGTGTAGTTTCCAGCCGTATCACTGCTGAGTGATTTCGGAAAGCCTAACGGCGTAGGAGGCTCCCATTTTGTGCGGTGGAAGGTCTCTGGATGTTGTGGCCCTTCTCTCCGGCGAAGCTGTCTCTGCTCCGATCTGTGGCTTTGGTAAGCAGGGGTTGTTTGTGGAGTGGTGGTTGCTGGTGGCTGCGGCTAAGCCCCGTTGAAGCTCTCGACAGCGGCGGTGGAGCAAGGATTGATGGTGGTGGCGGAGGTGCGGTGATCTGTGGTTAGTTCTCTGTTTTTTGTTTGTTTTGCAGGTTTTTCAAAAAAAAGAATGGCGAATCTGTTGGGTTTTGGCGGTCGGGGTGGTGGTGCGGTGGCAACAGTTAAGGCGGTGATGTTGGTGGTTGATTGCGGTGGTGGTCGGATCCCCTATGGAGGGTGCTTAGGCTGTCGAGTGTTTGCCCGTTTCGGATCTTGGCTGCTATTTTGCAACTCCGGCGTGGGGATCTCATTTCTGTTATGATCACTAACGTTTACTGTTTGTTTGCGGCTGTCTGTGTTCGCTTGGTGGTGGTTTGCCCGAGCCTGGTTTCTCCGTTCCCTCGTTTTCGTAGGCCGGAGCCCTCTGTCGGCCGCTTCCCGGCGTGGCTTAACGACAACGGTGGCTTCGGTGTTTTGTATGGCGACGGCGGGTTTTGGAGATTCTTGGGTTAGGGTTTGGTTAGGGCGGGCCGGCCTTTGGTATGGGCCGGATTAGGTGTTGGGCTTATTGTATATCTGGGTTGTAGTTTGGGCTCCTGCAATTTGTTTATTGATTGTAACTGCATAGACCTCAGGTGTTAGGGCTTTGTCTCTTGCCATGTACTCTTTTCAACCTTGGTTGGATTCTCCTCCCTTATTCCCGTTTTAATAAATTTTTCGCCGTTCAAAAAAAAAATTCTATGCTGTTCTAGTAGCAATACACACGTCATCACTTAAGCATATACCAAAATTCTCAAAGTTTCTTACATCACCAAAAGGAACATCACAAGAACACAATTTCAGAGAAAATGATTACACATTAGACGAACAAAGAGTTGGATTTTCTGTTCAAAATGATTGTTCATGTAAACTTGTATTCCACTACCCCAACAATAAATACTTAAAAATTACCAACAGTAAAATTGTGAGATGATGCACAGAAGTATATCTTGCCCCATTGTAAGATTACAATTGTAATAATGCGCATTTGAGGATCTCGTTCCAACTTCAGTTCAGTAAATGATAAGTATATCAATCACAGTGGAATGTCTGCACAAATGAATTGCAAGAAAACCTCACCGTCAACCCAGTGCTTTATTTTACTAGGGCACTTTAATAGAGAAAGTCTCGGGGAGCTAACAAATGAATGCAGTTCACAGTCTTAAAGATAAGCCGGATATAAACATCCTAAACATCAATTCGGTTATTCTCTTCAGTTTAGAAAAGGGAAGTTCCCAGAAGGTCAAAACTATGCCTCTAGGTACCAATATTGGAACAAGGAGGAGTATCCGAATCCCAAGTCGATGAAGTTTAAGACCCAAGAGTCGAGAAACTGCAACCTTAATCCTCGAATCCCAAGTCGCAGCCACATAAAACAACCAAAATATCACAAAGCGGCCTTCCAAAATAGCAAAACCACCATGCTAATGCCTTCCAACACAACAACAAGGATTTGAATCTCACAAAAAAAATATTGCGTCAAAAATTAGTGGGAAATACCTCTATCTTCAACAATTCCTTCTTTACTACTGTGCGGAGCTGCTCAATTTCCTAAATCAACGAAACAATGGATCAAAAAAATTTCCTACTGAATCGAAAGAGGAAAAATGGGTTAAGAAATATCGAAGCATAGGCATGATAATATAAAGATAATTCAAAGAGCTTCAGTTCTATTTGAATTTCAGATTAACTAATCTGAAATATCAAAAATGTAGCGAAAATTCAAATAATTCCTATATCAACTGATTAAAAATGCAGAGGAATGCAATTTCAAGAGGAAAAAAAAAAAACTCTTAACACATAAGGAACAATTACGGCAGTCTCACGCGGGCAAAAATGCATAATGAAGATCTGAATTGCTTTTTGGAAGAAAATTGATGGATGCCACAAGTCAACAAGAAAGTAAAACTTGAAAAGCTACTATACCCTAGGTAGCTTTACCACAAGGGCATAAGCACCCCACCTCCATATTTGGAAGGAACTGTATGAAAAAAATTACCTCATAAGGCCAACCATCAACGACAAAGACATCCAAGGAGTACCCGTCTGTTGTAGAAAAAGCATGGGCTTCCTGGATGTTCAGTCCAACCTCAGCAAGCAAGGTCGTCAACTGCATATTTTATGTGATATAAACATCAAAATATACCCAAAACTCAAAGGGGTTCTTCTTTTGCAAGGATGTACTTCATTTCTTTTGTGCATATGCTTCAAATTTAAAATATTTGTGATGGTCCAAATTTACTACTTCAAGATTTTAAGAGCATGCATTTCTCTCCAACAATGGTAGAGCAACAAGCTTCTATGAGAATATAAACCAGCGACTATATATGACAGTTCTAGGGTTGAAGAGTTGAATGCAATCTCATTTCTTTCAAGCAATAAAGTCAAACCATTAAACATAAAATTATAGCGTATTCAACTATCCTCTTTTGGGAATAACGATTTATCATAACCAATACAGAATGCATGCCCTCTTGAGTCTTGTTCCTAATAGTGAGAATGTGAACCTACCAATTAAAAAATTCTAATGATGATAACGGTAATCAAGATGATGATGAAAGTGATGATCAAGAGTGACTGGATTATTTTCCCATTGAACATAACTGGGTGGAAAGACTTGGTCGAAGCCACATCTTCTTCCCCATTTCCTGACTATAAGTTATTGCAGTGATCAATATTTGTAAAAGCATCTGGGATCAATATGGGCTTTTGACTTAATTTCTACAGAATTAAATAAGGATTTAATAACTATATTAACATAAGCAAACACACTACCTACCTGACTGAGGACCTTTGGCTTGTCATTTGTTGAAAACGTGATTTCATGCATCGGTCTGTATAATTGTCAATCACAAAAGCACATAAGGTACATAATGCAAAACAGTAATATCACGAATCACTAAAAATAGAAAGGATATACATTTGCAGATAGCTTTGTAGTAATGAATTAAAAAATCTACCACTGATATACTAGTGTATACATTCACAATTAATCGGATTTTCAACCAGATCGATTATCAGTCGCTTCCTAATCATGTATTCCATTATTCAGATTGCATATGTTTTGTGCTTTCAATGATTTTGAATGATGAAAGGTTCATGTTTCCTTGTCCCCTTGGCCATGAGAAAGGTTATTCTCCTTTCTAGAGTACTATTGCATGAGATTTTTACTTCTTCACAACTACAAAGACATGCAAAATACTTTGGAAAAGGGAAAATGACGGCCTAGGACGTGTTTTGATAATTAATACCCGCCATGGGCCGTCATTTTCCCTAGACTTGGCAGGTATTAATTATCAAAACACGTCATGGGCTGTCATTTTCCTTTTGGAAAAAAAGAAGAGGAGATAATCCTAGAGTTGCAGTATTATCATAGACTGAAGGTTGCATTGAGATGATTATACTTGAGCAACTGAATGATTGATGACAGGGAGATAAGATCTCATTCTTTGAAAATTATTGGCTACCCTATGAACAAATGAGTGAGGATATAATGCTAGGGATCACACTCCCCGTAAACGACTCTATAAAATAAAGTTTGTAATTCCTTCCTAAGAATAACACTAATAGGCAAAAGCAGATAATGAAAAACATGCAAGGAAATGTAAATGCAACCTCTTTTTGTTCCACAAAAATTCACGTTCACAAATGCTTTGAACTTCTATAGAGCCATTAAAGATGTTTTGGGCATAAGCTGACCACGATATATGTTCTGTCAACAAGGAATACTGACAGAAAAGTAAGACGTTAATTGAATCTTCGCATTATGTACCGGGAATATTGAAGGCCGCGAACAGTACTGTCCCCATCTTCAAGTGCAAGTGCTTCGAGATTTGTAGATGAACCAAAAGCAGGTGGTGGATGAATGCTAACATATTGAAAACGTACAGATCTCAGCATAATCTTTGAGAGTTAACGAATAGAACAAAACCAATTCCATTCATAAACAACTCACATGAGCTACAGAACCTGCGTGCAGCAAAAACAAAGCAAACTTGTAAGCTATTTACTTAGAAATCAGACCTTTGGGGACCTCCATTCCGCAGAGAACTTGGACGAGTAGAATCATCTGTATTTCCATCAGCGGTTATGGGTGGAACCTGCATGAGAGAGCATTTGCCAAAATGAATTGCATCAAGCAATTTAGATGGACTACGTCAATTTTTGATAAGTGCATCGTTATGGGAGGAGAGTTATTTCACACAAATAATGAAAAAATGATTTCCATAATATTCAAAACAATAAACATTACATAACTCACAACCTCCCTCTCTTTCCCAAGTCACTTTGGTCTCTCACTCCCACACCTCAACACTACACCACACATACACATAGCACATACATTGTATAATATATACATCATAAACTCCCGAGTCCCGACTCCCAACCAATCTCTTCCAGTTGCAAAACCCCCTACCACTTCTCTTAATTCTGTCTTCCCCACTCACTCAATTTGCCCCCTAACCTCACCTCACACAACCCCACAAATTAAGCTTACAATTACAACACAACACTCAGACGGGGGAATTCAGCAAAAAAGGAGGTCCCATACCGTGAAGGCAAATGAAGAAATTGGAGGGAACAAACTGAAAAACATAGGAAAATCACTTGTGATATACTTTATTCATCAATCATCTTGAAGGATTAGCAAAACGAAATTATATCAAAAGTCAAGCAAATGAGTCCTGAATCCGCGTTGTAGAGTATAGTGGAAAACTCAAACAGCTCATGGAGTCTGGCACTATACCATTGAATGGAATAGATGTCTTTGATTCGATCTCGATTATGAGACTATTATGTAAGGACTTCTACATGTGAGAACTTGTACATCTATCTTTTAGTTATGGTTACTCGAATAAAGCCCACAGATTTGAGTTTTTCTGACTGGCTATCCTAACAAAAATGATTGGAGCCGTTACTGCTGAGGACTAGTCCGAATGGAATTGAGATCTTCATTGTCAATGAAGCAATTCAATCAATTAAGCTGCCAGAGCAAATAGACTTACCTGCACTAGCCGAATTTCAAATGCAGGTCTATTAACAGGATCATGAGCCAGTTGCAGTAGACACTTATGCATCAGAACATCTTCCGCCCTCTCCACATTCACGTCAAGTGCATAACTGCAATGCACAAGATCAAAATCCACATCAAAATGTCAAATACTTTCACCAATAACGTTATACTGAATAATTAACTCATTCCAGCAGCTACAATATTCAGTGTCCATGATACAGAAATAAAATGTGTGTTGCAATGTAAAAGCTACTAATTGAAATCAAAAGTCAAAAAGCAGCGAATTGGAGCTTCTCAAAAATCAACTTTTATAAATCCTTGGTCAATAAGCCGTGACAAAGCTCAGCTTCCTAGACAAAAAATGCCGTGAGATGCAACCATTGATACATGAAATGAAAGAACTAGCGCTAAACAACGAAACAAGCTACTCGAGTTTGAGCTCATGTTCGCTCGTTAAAAGCCCGTTCAAGATTACTTTATTGAATAAACGACCAAGCAACAATATTTTCCGAAACTCGTTAACCTTTCAAGCCAAACTTGAGCAAGTTACTACTCGACCCATTCACCTTATGATTTTCAAAAAGATCTGAGCTACTCGCGATCTGCTTAATTAAAGATCGTTTGAGATCGGATAACCTAATAAACAAAAATTCAAGGTTGAACATAATTTTGAAGCTCGTTAAATCTTTCAAACCAAACTTGAGCAAGTTACCACTCGACTTATTCAACTTATTGAAAAATCGACTCATGCAACTTATGATTTTCAAAAAAACCCAAGCTACTCGTGATCTGCTTAATTAAAGATCGTTTGACATCGGATAGCCTCGTAAACAAGAATTCAACGTTGAACATAATTTTGAAACTCGTTAAATTTGAGAAACTATCAACTGTTCGGCTCGCTCGGAAATACACCCATACAGTGAACCAGCCGATACGCATGCGATCTTTTGTCTCACCGTATATCGAGGTGTAACGGCATCAGAAGGCTAAAAACCTTCACCTATCAACCGATAGGCTACGTACCGGCCGATATTTATTTAAAACATTGATACACACATCTATCTTACAAAAGTACGCGTAAAAGTAAACATATGTATGTATCGTGAGGGTACCGAGTGGGGAGACGATTGAAGTGAGCCCAAAGTTGATCGTCGAAGCCAGGCTGTTCAACTTCCTCGACATTCGGCGATTCTTTCAGCCTGCGGAGGACCTCATTGTAAACCTCGTGCTTTCTCATCTGCTGCCGGGAGTTCGTCGCCGGCGACGATTCCACCACCGCCATTGGTTGGGTATATGTATATATATGCGGTTATAAATAGAGATATACAGTTGTGAACGTAGACGACGGTGTAGTAGTAGTATATAAGGAGCGGGCTGTACGAATAAAGCCTGCTTTGAGGCGGGTTTCATTCATCAACCTTCTCCCTCCTCTCTTTCTCTCTCTACATTTTTCATTAGGGGAGGTTTTTCTAACCTCATGCCGAGGTGGGCTGTGCTTATCTCTTGAGTCATAAAGTTTGCAATCTTTTTAGATAATTTTAACTTTTTAAGTTTTTGGGTCAATTTACGGCCATCTCAATTAATTTTGAAAGACTAATCCACCGATTACTTGCACGTAATTTTATGCACCGAAGGATTATTTATCAATTATATTCAGGTGAAAGTACACAAAGGCCCCCTCAACTATCACTTTTTTCCACAGAAACCCCTTTAACTATAATCGTTAACACACCATCACCCTTCTGTCAAAAAATTCATTAAGATGAAAGGGTCAGCGTGGACAATTTTTATAGATGAGGGGTCAGCGTGGGCCATTTTTAGGGGTAGAATTATCATTTCCCTTTATTCAGTTAACAAAATTAGTCAAATTTTCAATTCATATAGTTGAAGGGTCCGTATGGGCGATTTTAAATGTTATGGAATCTCCGTGAAAAAAATGATAGTTGAGGGAGTCGACGTCCACCTTTACCTTATATTTAAAGAATAAAGTATAAAAAAGTAATTTTCTTATATTTTTTAACTGCGTGTAAGAAAATTTGTGTGCAAAGATTTGTATACATAGATTCGGATATAAATTGTTGGTAATAAGCGAATCTCACAAAATAATGAAAATTGTGTTTCAAAGGTTTTGGACGTAGTTGTGTTCCGATGTACACATATAAGACTTTCTGCATAGCAAAATAATCATGATAGAAAAAGTTTTGAACATATCGATATAAACAGACTTTTTCGCCAGATTTTGTATCCTTAATTATCACTACTGTAGTATGATTTATTTCCCAAATTAACTTGATTTCCACATTGTTAAGTTTTTAAAATCTGTTTTTTTTCCGGTCAAACGGAAAATTTTTAAAGTCCTATGACCGTGAATCCGCCACCGTCTTCTCCTCTACCCAGTCATTGTGGGGCCCATGATCTCGATAAGTTTGTGCTGATTCTGCTGAAATACAATTATGCCCCTCCTGGAACGACGAGGGCTTCTCTTTTGATGGATCCTCTTGTAAATTTGTATGATTGACAAGTCATCTTGAATTTCCTTTACTTTTTCCGCAAGTATTCTCATCTGGGATCTCACCTTATGAGAAAATCTTATTCCCGGACTCAATCGTGACCATTCAAAAATATTTTGGACGGTCAGAATATTAATGAAATTTTTTCGAGAAAGCGGGATAATTAAAGTCCAGACCATTCAGAACATTTTTGGACGGTTGCGATTGGTTCGTAAATAAGTATTTCTCCTCACGTCATACCTAAAAATAAGTGTAAAATCAAATGGATAGAAAATGAAGTGGATAAATGCAAATTTCTTTCTCCAAAAGAAAAACTATTCGGATAACATTAAAAAATATTTTTTTTTAAAATTATGATGAGTAGTCATAATAGAAAAAATCAGGCTCGTTCCAGTTTCGAAAAAAGGAACTTTTAGAAAGAAAAAAAGAAGGTAATTTTAAGCTCAAAATCATGTGTTTATGCATAATTTTTCTACCGATATAGATCTTATTTGATAAATCTCATTGAGATCTTTTAAATGGTACAAAAAAAAAATTAAAATTTTATTTTTTATTTTTATTATATTTGAGCTTGAAATTATCTTTTTTTTTTTTTTAAAAAGGTTTAAAACAAATGGAACGGCACCTCATTCTTTAAAATAAGTCATATCCCTCCCTTCCATTTTCTTTATCCATTTTTAAATTGCGTGCTATTTTTTAATTATTTATATCTTCCAATCTTTAATGTTTTGTCATAATTTTGAAAACTTTGTACTACAAAACTAAACGAGATTTATCAAATAAGATATATATTACGTATTTTTCAAGATCTACGCTAAAAGATATAGACAAAAGATGTAAAAGAGACAAACAGAATAATGAACCAAAAGGCATAACCCAAGGGAGACTCTCCCATAGTCTATGCCTTGAGAGAGTCTCCCTTGGTTGTGTTGCGTGCAGTGGCCCCACACACCGCGCAGCGATTAAGTTCAGAGTAAGCAGTTGCCAGGGTTCAAATCTATGCGCAAAGTCTTGGTATGTTTAAACCTCAACTTGCGGTCCAATCCTTGACCAACTGCAAGACCAATGAAAGAAGTAGAAATGAAGTATTCTCCGAAACATCCATAGTACAAAAGTGGTACTCCATAGAAGTGGTACAATTAAAAGTTGTACTACATTATACTACGTATATCCGCTGGGGCGGGTTGAGTGTGCAAGCCGGGTTCGGGTCCTGCAAACTTTTTAATTATTGCAATATTTTTACTGCATTGTAGATTTTGCTTGTAAAAATTATTAAGAAATATTTTCTTAAAATTGTGTTATCATTATATAAGGATGAAATTTTGTTATTAATTTATGAATATATGTGGTTCAATCCCCCACATCAAGAATCCAGAATCCGCTACCATACATTCAAGAATTGAAATCAAACATCGAATATTTTAACTCCATTTGATAGATATACCACATTTGAAAGCAAAGCTCATGTCCCATAAACCGACATGCACTAAAAAAGTGGTTGCTTTATTTTTATTTTGCCAAAATGATAGGAGATTTTATTCATATATGAAATAAGCATAAATCAAAGAGGGTTATCAATCCAAAACCAGAGACAATAACCATGAGGCCTAGATTCACAAGCTTTTCACTCCAGAGCCCCACGAAACATCACAGCAATTCCCTTGATCATCAGCCAGCATTCTGACAACTGAATCCCAAAACCAACGAATGAAATTCCAACAAAAACCGACAAGAAACCGGCAAAAAGTGGTTACTTAGATGAGGGGATCAGGTGAAGATCTGATCTTTTTGTGGCTTGGCCGTGACTTTTTCATGTGCATGGCGACGAGTACTCAAAAAAGAAAAGTTCATGAGAAAAGTGTGAGTGACAGATGTGAGAGAGTGACTTGTTTGGTTATGTTTATGAGGTGGTGAAAACATAAAAACAGACTAGTCTTTCATGGAAGGCGAGGAAGGCTTGTGTCTTGAGCCACGATTTTTTTTCCGAGCACAAGAGCCTACAAATTTTTATGCGTGTCATATGGGCAAAAATAACAAGTTCATTATGCTAGCGTAATTACTACTTTTGTCGCTGAAAATACAAAAAGAGTGATAATGTTATGCTCTCGTACATGGTTTTTGGTTTACAATAATTAGAGCCCGGCTACATACACAGACAATCTGTGCATAGATTGTGCACAGATTTCGTTGTGGGCCCTACCACGGATCCCACACAAATCATCCAAGCCATTCATTAAATGTAAAATATTTTTTTAAGGGTTCTCATTAAAAATAAGTTCAATCTGATACCTATAGGTGCTTCATCCAACTATCTAACTTTTCATTCAGATTTTCGGTTAATAAAAAGTTATATGGTTGGATCGAGTACCTATAGGTATTGGATTGAGCTTATTTTTAACGGGGACCCTTGAAAAAATGTTTTACATTTAATGAACGGCTCGGATGATTTGTGTGGGACCCGTGGTGGGCCCCACAATGAAATCTGTGCACAATCTATGCACAAATTGTATGTGTGTAGACTTTCTGCGTTAATTATCTTGCGCTTGGAAGTTTCTTTTTTCTCTCTTTTGCTTGTTAAGAAAGGGCATGTTTGGACTATATTGAGTGACATGCAATGGTCACAAATGAAGGAGTACTTGCAACTTGATAAATTTGATGATGATGATACTACTATCTTTCATTTTCTTTTTCTTGTCAATACTTTCAGAAATTTAATCTATATATATCTATGGGCGGTTAAAATGACACCTAGAATAACACCTTTTGTTTTTAGAGTCCCAGCAAATGATCGGAGCTGTTCATTTTGTTTAAAACATGTTTTTAAAAGTCCCAAAAAAAATGTTTTTACGAGGCAATCGTTACAGTGGTGATCCTCAAAGGACAACTTTGTGACGTTACAGCGGTGATCTTTAAATGACAACATTGCGACAGTACCTGGTATGATCAGTTAGTCAATGAAATGTTTTTAATTTGGGGGCCATTAAAGATTTCACCAGTCATTACTCAACTTCACAAATTGGGAATTAATTAATTGAGATGCATGCGCTTAAGTTGACGTGCACCCGATTATCGAAAAAATCATTCATTCAGTCAACGGTTTATGTTAAGGAAATATAGTCCTATGTTGTTTGGAAGTAGAATAGATGATTACTTAATAATATTTGGGATATCTCCACTCATCGCCAAACTATCAACTCATCTCCAATTGATTTTGAGTTGGATGCGTTAACAATTTTGTCTTGAAAATTAGCTACATTAGCAGAACAACTACATCTAGTTTTAAAAAAAAAAAAAAACGAAGAAGAAGTAGTAGAACAACTACCTGGATCGAGAGCCAAGAACAAAGGGTAGCCCAAGTAGTAAGATACTTCATTTGCCAAGACCAAATTTTGAGTTCGAGACTCGAGTCTCACTGTAGGATTTTATTCTCTACCCCTTAAATTAGGATATATAGAGTAGGTTTCTTACATGAACACACATACACAACAAGCTACGAGAATGGCTTTTAGCCCATCTAGTTATACCTAGAGCCTTGCAAATGGGAGATTTGGGATTTGAGTCTATAGAAAGACATTAAACCTCCTTTGATTGTTTAACACATTAATTCTCCGCTAACCCGCATTGATATATATAGTATTGGGGTAAAAGAATCTTGGGAATTCGAGTATGTACATAAGATTTTTTACTTTCCCTTTTTCTCTTAGATAGAGAGTGAATCCAGAAAAAGTAACCTACACCAACCTAGGTACTCCCAAAGGTATTCACTCTGCTTGGTTCCCAACTTTGTCAGTAACTTTTAACTATCGGTACAATTTTCAATAAATCTCTCTCACTTTCTCTATCTCTCTCCACTCATTAACACTCAACTCTCAATAATAACTTTCTAAGAGTTAAACCAAACAAAGTGATTATACCTTTGGCTGCAAAGGCTCGGTAACTTTGGAGAGGGATTGTAGCATAGATAAAGATTAAAAAATTAATATTTGAGTTTCTCTCACCCACTTTACACCCCCACCCCCCCCCCCCCCCCCCCCCCCCACACACACACACACATTCATACCCATCTTAGCCATTTATAAGCAATAATGCAATATATTAATGAAATTCAGAGAAGATAGAAAGCTTTGTTGCAGTTGTGATGGAAAAACTGTCCAGCTAAATTATAAATATTACATTTTAAGTAGTTATTTTACCTTTCATTGGTGCACTTGCTCTTACAGAAAGAAAATGGCTTAATTAAGAGATTTGGATATCCAAATATGTGACGAGGAGAAACGGGTTCGCATGTACACGCGGCTACCAAGCGGATCAACACAAGGTCAAAACTGGCTTTGACTTTGACCAGATCAACTGCCAAAAAATAATCTCACACATAAATAATAAAGACTAGGTTGCTTTTTTCACTAAGGTTCTGTAAAAGAGGTTTCCGCGGCGCCCTATCTTACCGTTTATCTGAGTAATCGACGGTCCGGATTTTAAATAAACTATTCACGTGAATAGTTTAACTATTTATACTATTCGCACGAATAATTTATTTAAAATCTGGACTGCCCAAAACAATTTTGGATGAACAAGATTGTACACACCTTTGTGAAAATCTTCTTTACAAAGCCTCCGTAAAGAAGTTTTTCTCAATAGGGACTCTCACATGAACTCCCCCAGTCCCAAGTTGCTGGACTTCTGGGAAAAGTCAAGCGAATTTTGATATTAAAAATAAAAATAATTTTGTTTATAATATTTAAAACTTTTTTACGCCGAATTGAAGAAATTATGTACAACTTTAATTTGGTGCATGGAAATTCAAAGAAATATGAACAGAAGCACTTTATTGTTTATTTAAATATTGCAGGACCTTTTGCAGGGGAAGAGCAATTTGGGATGGATGAAAGAAAGCATATTCTTGCAAGGGAAGAAATATTAGTAAAAATCCATCTTCTGAATGCCTCTGCAATTTTCTTATCCAGTAATCTATGGAAAATAATACTAATTAAGGTACATTTCATTCAAGCAATCTTTCATCTGTCTTTTTCATCCGACATTTAACAATACAAGTTAAATACAAAAGTTAGATTAAGGGGTGTTTTGAATAAATAATTCAATCAAGGAAGTGGTACAGATAGATGCGGATCATGATAGAATAAACCAGCATTTGTTCGAGATTATCGAAACTGTTCATCTCTTATAATATATAGTCTGTCATTTTAACGTGTGTATTCAAGAAGGAAATCTATTTAGAAACCAAAGCAAGTTTAATGGTATCAAAGTATCAAACTTGATCCATCAACATACATTAAATTGTTTCCTGACTGAACAATAGTGATTATTCAGTATCCACAGATCCCTTTCTCATCACACATTATGATTCGGCCAAAAACAAAGTTATATATATGAGGCACAAAACGAAGTGTATTGAGTGGGGCCCTTTATCCCTTAGGAGTCTATATACTTCGTCTTGGGCTTAACCATAACGTATGGTGAAAAAGAGGCATTGGGCATCATGTGGCGGTACTCCAGAGACATTAATAATGTTTTTCATTTTTCTGGATATGTATGTGAAAATAGAGGAGGAAAATAATTCATGATAGTCAACGTACTTAAATAGAGGAAGAAGTTTCAATTAATTAGCTTGAGGCAAACCTGCAGGCCCCTCTTAGTTATCGACCTCCAAGCTTCAGTATATATATTCTAAGCTCGAGCACTTCGATCTTGACTCATTCATAATATGTTTTCAACAAGCTAAGCTCAAATAATATTTCAAGTGAATTAGTATGTCACGATTCTAGCCCTCACTTTTTATGCTGACTTTCAAATGAATAAGATCCCGTTCCACTAAGAGAAATAAGTACTTGAAAATAAGTATTTATTCTTTAAATTCAAAATAATGTATTGTAAGAGAATGATTATATGTCTCATAAAACGTAAAATAAGAACTTAAAAAATATTGTAAAAACCTTAACGGAATGGGATTTTAGTGTTCTAACTCAAACCAGTAGTACAATACTGTGAGTAAACAATTAATGCTGATGAAATCGAGTAGATTTAGGATATGCCCTGCCGGATATACTTTTGTTCATCCAAAAAAACAGACCTTGAAAGGGCACATTCTTTAATCACTAACAAAAGGCTCTTTCCATCAAAAGGAAGGGCTAATGGGCTCTAATCCAGTTGGCATTTCTTGATCCTTCTTATATGGGAGGTTAGGATATTCCCCCGGATTTTAACTTGAACGCATATACTTTTGTCCCTCCCAACCTCCCCAACCTCCCCCCCCCCCCCCCCCCCCCCCCCCCAAAAAAAAAAAAAAAAAAAAACCTCGAAAGGGCACATTCTTAATCACTAACAAAAGGCTCTTCCAATCAAAAGGAAGGGTGAATAGGTTCTAGTCTAGTTGGCATTTCCTAATCTTCAGGTGGGAGGTTAGCGTTTGACCCCCGTCGTGGGTATTTGGAATTGTGAACTAACGTACTAACTCCCCGCTAATATATATATATATATAGATATATATATATATATATATATATAAATTCAAAAGGAAGGAATGAGAAAGGACAGCACGTGGAAGGTTGGGATTAATTAAGACCCACAAAAAAATTAAAAAACAATAAGTTTGGGACTAATCCAAACGTGGAGATAACTAAAGCAGCCTTTGGGAGCACCAAAGGTCATGTTTTCATAGGAATTAAAATAAAAGACGAGATTTTTTTTTTTTTTACCAGATCGAAGGTAGGATGTAGACAGAAGATTGAACACCACGTTTTTCAAGCCATGTGGCTAATGGTTGGCGCGCGTAAGAATAGGCATCGCAGGTTACATGTATTTAGATTTATTTAACCTAACCCAAGACCTAGGAGCTGGTATTAGCTGTTTAATTACCTGCCACAAGTGACTTTCTTTATTGTTATTCAACTAATAATATATATATACTAATTCTTCTTGTCGACTTAATTTAGTCTTCTTCTAATAATACCTGAAAATGTTAAACTAGGTAGAGTTTCATAAAATTAGAAAACTTACTCCCGAGTGATCTGCGCAGTCTTGAGGTCCAGAAGTACGTACTTGAGTAGTTCCGTCCAAGCCCGTTTGAATCTCTCTCTGCGAAATTGGATGCTGATCCACGAGCCCTTGGTAGGGCAATAAAAAACCTATGGGTGATTGCTTCCTAATGAGGCCGCCTCTGGTCATGGCCAGAGGAGTTACTTTTCGCAGTGGACTAACATGAAATGGAGAAACTAGCTAGATAGCTGAAACTTCTGGTAGAGGGCGTGGAGAACCCCACACATATTGTAAGTGCATATGTAAGGGTTGTGGGGTAAAATGTACCCTTAAAGCAAGTTGATATCTAGAGCTCAAATGCATGTGTCACTAGAAAATGCATGTTTTCCTTTCCTAAGTGATTATTCAGTGTTCCTAGGGTGGGTACCAAGTAGTGTCACCGATCTCTCTGGAGGATCTCTGGAGTACTGTGTACACTATATCTTAGACCTCACTATAATGCATGTATGCCGGAAAAGGGGTCTAGGGCATTCTGTGACGGTGCCCCAGAGATATTGAATAATTCTTCTGTTTTCCTAGAGATAAGTATGGGAGGATAGAGGAGGAAAATAATTCATGATAGTCAACAGTCATTTATCCAAAACATTAACTTCATATCTTCACATCGTCTAGCCCTGCCAAAGGACAAAGATCGATGTTCATGAACAATGTAACTTAGCTAGCTCGAAGATATTCAACCAAACTAGCTCGAGGTAAACTTTTAGGTCCCCCTTTGTTATCGACCTCCAAGCTTGTACGTGCATGTATGCACTCCAAGCTCGAGTACTTCGAGCTAGCTTGACACATTCATAATTTATTTTGAACAAGGTAAGCTTGAATAATCCAAACGAGGTAGTATGTCACGAGTTCGGGCCATAGCCACATAATCCTACAAAATATTCTACGCTCTCGCTCTCAATCTTCAAATTGCGTTCGCGCTGTCAATCCTTGCTCTTGCGAATTTTGGTAGGTTGACACGTGTTTCAAAGACACACCCGCTCAAGCACGTGAATTATGTAACTTAGGCCCCGTTTCCGCAAACAAAAAAAACACTAAAAACTCAATGTATTTTACCGTCTCGTTTTCACTAACAAAAAAATTTCAGCATTTTACCATTTTTTTTTTCGCTAACAAAAAAATTTCATCATTTTATCATCTCGTTTCCACTAACAAAAGAGTTGTCAACAAAAATTATTTTTGCTACAATAACTCTACTCGCAAACCTATCAACAACTTATTTACTACCGAAAACAACTTGGCATACAACTTATTCACTACTAAAAATATCTAATAACTTTTCAACCACAAATATAAATCTATAACTATTTCACTGCCGAAAACACCCCTTAGGTCTAGGCCCAGTTTTATGCCACCTTTCAAATGCTGATGGTCATGGAACCGACTAGATTTAGAATATGCGCTGCCGGATTCGAACTTGAAGGCATATTCCTTTATTCTCCGGCCAAAAAATGACAAAAAGGACCTCGGAAGGCATATGCCCCTTGTTCTTAACTTTATGAGCCCATGGAAATGTATGTGAACATAAAGCGTCCTGCATCCACATTCTTAATGTCTACGTACTATCAATGCGTCCACGTTCTTAATCACGACCGCTAATTAAAAAAAGGCTCTTCCAATCCAATTGGGGGTTGCTACTGTGCTGTCCCGGGCGAGCTCAGCAGTGACGTAGCCAGAAATCTATGTAAGTGGAGGCACCTTTTAAATACATTTCAACCAAAAATTTCATACTAAGCAACGTTAAAACGTTTGTGCTAAGAATTAAAAAACCTAACATATTTATTAATATAGTAAATTATATAGAATATAAAAACAATTGAATTGCTCGAATTGTCTCAACGAATCAAGTCTAAGAGCAATTCACTATACAAATACTCCATCCGTTCCTAATTGAGAGTCCCTTATTTCATTTTAGAAAGTTAAATGATTGTCCCTTTCTAAAAATAGAAGTAAAAATTTGGTAAAATTCCAAAAGTGTCCAGCATACGAATACAAATGGTACAAAATAGGTAGAATATAAGGATAAATGGTGGAAAGTATGTGTAATAATTACATGTCCCCTAAAAAAGTAAGAATATAATTCCTAAGAGGGGTTCTCATTTTGGAACGGATGGAGTATTTAGCAATATCGCTCCCATTGTCAATAATTGCTAAAGTATAAACGTATAGCCCATGGTTAGCCATTTTTGAATTTTGAATATTATGCATTAGAGAGTTCCAATTAGTGAGTAACTGCTATTTTTCACATTAGAATGAAATGATATTCGACATGTCTTAGAAAGATTAGAAGTAAATTTATGAAACACAATTAACTAAACAAAATACAAAATATACAACTAAACAAAATACAAAATATACATTTTAAAATCTTAAATTTTTTTGAAAAAATGAGTGCGGGCGCGTGTGCCCGCTCGTCCCATGCTCGCTCCACCACTAGCGAGCTGGGTCTGCTCTAGTCTCGCTCTAATGATCAAAATCTTTTGTTTGGTAGAACTCGTCCAGTAAAACAATAATGTGAAAATCCAACTCGATCAAATATCATTAAGTACCTAATCGAAACATATATAACTTGGCAATAATGGGTTTCCATAGATTTGATATAGTGTTTTGGATCCATTTTTTTCAAGATAAAAATATTTTGATTAAGCACTTAATATTATCGATCCGAGTGAGCTAATAATTTTTTGAATAGTTGTTCTACTCAACGAGCTCTACAAATAAACGTTTTCAATCATCTGAGAGAGACCGGAACATACCCCGCTTGCCCGGGACAGCACCAACCCCCAGTTGCTTCCCATCAAAAGAAAGGAAAGCACATGGAAGGTTTGGACTAATCCAAACGTAGAGATAAATTCAGCGGCCTTTCGGAGTCACCAAAGGTCATGTTTTCAGAGAAACTTTTATATAAAACGGGGATAGGAGGGGTGGTGGTGTCCCCTCCGGTCTGTTTTTTTTCAGCTATTTTTCGAGCACATTTTGATGGTCGGCTTCGTTCGTTTTGTAGAGTTCGGCAAAAATATTTGTCTTGCCAAAAAATCATGTTCATCAGATTTTAGTAGATACGTGATCGGCCCACATGAAAATTGTAGAAAAATAAAAACTGGATAAAAAAACACACTAAATTGGATTATTTTTCTGCAATTTTCACATGTGCCAATCACGTATTTACTAAAGTCCGAAGAACATAAGTTTTTGGCAAGATCAATGTTCTCGCCGAGTTCTACAAAATAAACGGACTAGATCATCAAATGTGCTCAGAAAACAACCAAAAAAATTAAAAATGAACCGGAGGGGACACCACCACCCCTCCTATCCCCGTTTTCATATAAAAGTCTCTCATGTTTTCATAGGAAAGATGAAGGCATAAATTTTTTTTTTATATATATATATATTTTTTGCCAAACGATAGGATGTAGGCAGAAGATTGAACAGCACGTTTTCCGGTGATGTGGCTAACGGTGGTTCGCATTAGAATACGCATTGCCATGGAATATACCCCATTTCCCATACCAAGTGCATGCACTTTTTTTTAACTTTTTTTTCCTTTTTTTAAAGAAGTGCATAGGTTATATCTATTAAGTAATATTTAACCTTACCCAAAACCAAGGAGATAGTAGCTGCTGAGTTTATTAGTATTTTTTTTTTCCTCAGAAAGTGACTATGTTTTATTGTTATTCAACTTAATACTAAATTCTCTCTTCTTCTTTTACTACATGAAAATGTCAAACTATATGAAGTAGAGTTCATCACAAAATGAAAACTTACCCTCTGGTGCAAGGGCGGAGGCACTAAGGGACAAGGGAGTGCAGCCGACCCTCCTGGCTGTCAAATTTCCCTTGAGATAGGTATAATTTTTTCCCCATTTTTACTAATTTGACCACAAATTTTTATAGGAATAGGTATAATTTAGCTATTTTGACCCCACAAAAAAGTCTCTAAATTATCACAACTTGTTTGGAGTACATACGAATCTAATTTTTGACCCCACTAACCAAAATTCCTGACTCCGCCCCTGCTCTGGTGGTTTGCGAAATTGAACTGTGATCCATTAGCCCTTAAGTTCTAGGCGCCATTTTTTTTCCAAATCGATCGATTAGAATTTCAGAGGTTTTGGGATTTCCCACCGAGTGATTTTTGGAGGTCTACGTTTCCATCAAATGCGATTGTGGATGTACACTGTAATTGGGTTAAATGAAAACGCTATGAAAAGTGCTCTTTCGTGTCACTACAGTACCGGACCGCTATCTTAATTAACTTCTAGACGGCAAGTTTTTGCACATTTATTATAGCATTCTTGAATAAACGCTATCAGATGATGTTATCAAAACCCATATTTCTTGTAGTGCTTGGTACGTACTTGGTAGGGTGATAAAAAAACTAGGGAAAGTTTACAATACACACCCTTTAAAAGGGTGTATCATATGCACATATTTTATGGTTTATTCAAAACATTTTAGCGTGTTTCATAACTTTTGTCCTAGAATTCATAACTTTTCAGCAGTACGATTCGTAATATTTTCATTATGATTCATAACATTTTGGTATATCTCGTAACCTGTATACGATTCGTAACATTTTCTCTATAATTCATAATATTTTGGGAGGTGTATATGATACACACCCAAATAAGAAGTGTGTATTGTAGTCTTCTCCAAAAAATTATGGGTGATTGCTTTCTCATGGGGCACAGTAGTCTGAAATTCTTGTGGTCGATCATACAATCCCAGCCCTAGGGCACGGCCCAAGTGGCCATTGTCTGGGGCCCCAAAATCCAACAAAAAATGGAGCTCCTATCTTCCTGATGAAAGTGTATATATATTTTGTATTCAAATTCACAAGTCATCTAGTACTTGCGTGGTTCAGCGGTAGATGTCTTGTTTTGTCACATTTGGTTCAAGTTTGAATGCTACATACTCCAATCTATCGGTATATAATTTTTGTTAAAAATTTGAGCTTGTCACAACTTGAACTCATGACCTACGGGTGAGCTTGCCACAACTCGAACTCACAACTTAAGGATGATAATGATGCATTCTAATCGTGGGTATTGTTAACTCACAATAAACTTGCAAACATTATTTGCATACAGATATATTTCAAAGAAATCATTTATATGTCCACCTTCCAAATTTTGTTTTCTCATATTTTGTAACTTTAATATTCTAAAAAACATTCTTTTGGTAGTGATCTTCGAAATTGGAATGACAACTAGGTGTACACGATCCACATGCAATAGACGGCCAGGTCGGCCGCTTAACAGGGATGCTGCTCGACAACATCCTCTTTCCGATGCACAATACGACCTGTTACTATAGTCAGTGAAAGTTTGTATTGCTATTGAAAAAATCGTCTAAATTGGTACAGCAACTACATGGAGGCCCACTGATATCCGGGATCACCAAAAATGACTTGATTAATAATACCTTTTGATATTAATTCTAAGAGGTTTGGCCAAGTGGAAATGTAAAAATTATAAGTGATCGTCCTTTATGAGGTTGCATGTTCGAATTCGACGGACCGACAAAGGCCAAGCATCGCAAACATTGGGGCCACTGAAGGATTTGTCTGGTAGCTAACTTCAAGGTCACAAAATTTGTCAAGATTTATGTAAGTTGGCCTAAACGTCCAACTATAAATAAATATATATATATTCCAGTATTTTGATATCCAAATTTGTGATGAGGAGAAACGAGTTCGCATGCACGAGACAGGCGGACAACTGGTGTTTGACCAAACTAAATAAAATACTCCCACTGGCCACTAGTAATGGATTCGCATAACATTGGAATAAACTTGTGTTTAGTTCTAGATTAATTTTAAATAATATCTACTGCGACAAAAATAATCTCACACTTAATTAAATAGTAGGGAATCTCACATGTATATGGAGTATCTTCTTTCAAGAGAAAAGATGGAGTAAATCTTTCTTTTGAATTCCTTTGCAATTTTCTTATCCACTGGTTATAAAATAATAAATTTTTGCTTTATAAAGATTGTGTTGTGCACCATCCGAGCCGTCCATTCGATAATTCAACGGTCCAGATTTCATCTCAGCAATGAACGGCTCTGATGTTACACGATTTTGGGATGAGATCTAGATCGTTGGATTGCCGAACGGTGCTGTGCACCAGCCACACAGCACCATCCTGGGTTCCATCGGCCATCGTTTTTTATCTGTATTTTCTTTTTTGGTTAAAATATCATCTGTCTTTTCTTCCGACATTTATTGTAGATTTTGAACTCAAAAAAATCATGATGGTATAAGCTAAACACAACATTTAAAGAAATTCAATTTCGGAAGTAAATATGCGGACCACAACAGAATAAACCAGTATTTATTTAATATTATCCACAGAATTTGCTTACCAGAACATTATGAAGGAGTACTACAAACATTATATATCAGTGGTCTTGGGGCACCGCCACATAAACTTAATTTTAGGGTTCATATGGTACTTATGTGGGATCCATACCTTTAATTTTGGAGTACTTTAAATAAATGTGCAGTAGAGAATAGTGTTGAGACACCACACATAACGGAGTCCCAAGACCACCAAATAATTATTCCTTATGAAGAATCCAATCAAAATGGTGGGAAAGAAAGAAAAAAGAGCTGTGAAGAAATTTACACAGGGACCAGCTATGCCCCAAGGCAGAGTAGGCTGTTGTGCCTCCAATACCTGTACCGGTCTCGACCCGATCTCGAAAAATGATTCAAAAATTTTAATTTGTAGACCTTGATGCGTACAAAAGTCCTGTAAAAAATAAAGTCAATCAAAAGTCGGCAATCCACAAATCACGTTTTTCTTCAGTAAACTAACAGCAAATACAATTTCAAAAATAAGCAGCAAGAATATTCAATTCAATCAGTGATCTACCGACGCCCGATCATCTTGAGTCTTCACCGAATTATTGCTCGTGACTAACTCTAAACAGTAAACGGTCCAGATTATGTTTCTGAACTCTAGACAAAACCTGAGTCGTAGCTGATCCAAGTAGAGAGGGGGCTGGGAGTGGAAAAAGTTTCAATGCAACGGTTTTTTATAACGCTTTCACACATACATGATGTGGGTCCTGTCCCATTTGAGAGAAGCATTACAAATAACCGCTGCATTCAAAATTTTCCTGCAACATGTGCAAGGATGGAGCTAATCCTACGCGGAGAAAAGCGGCCTTTGGGAGTCACCAAAGGTCATGTTTTCATAGGATAGGCATTGCAATATAATATAAGCCCATATCCCATATATATTACCTTGCGCACATGTTTTTCGATCAAGTTTTGTTCGCAAGAGCTGCACAGACAGGTTATATCTGTTTATATATTAGAAGATCTTATCCAAAACCAAGGAGTTAGTGGTTGTTTACCTGCTATAATTAGTGGCTTCGCACGGATTTGGTCCGGTGGGCATGAGAGTTGAGACAGCAATTAAAGAACTTACCCTAGCGCCAAAAGGTTAATTACAAGGTTGAACCTCATGAAAGCCAAACGTTTAAAGTTTTAGAGCCCCTCTATGTTTTTCCGATCATTAACTTCCAGCAACTTCAGGTGGCTTTTGGTTAGCGTTATACAGCTAAAACTAGTCGACTATAAGTTTCTCTACATAAAAATATTAAAGGCTAGGTAATCAAGGACGGAACCAGGATTTTACCCTAACAGTGGTGAAATGTATATTAAAAAATTTTAGTGGTAGCGAGACTATATAAGTTGGGCATAATTTTTTTTTACATATAATAATTGCATTTTCTAAAATTCTTGTTGTGACAGTCGCCGTCACTAGACCCCCCTGATTCCATCCTTGAGGTAACTTGAGCTTATAATAAGAAAACAATAAGTTCAAAGTTCGAGTGGTGCGGTCAATATTCTCACGAAGCCCTAAATCCTTCGTTCTCAAATTTGTGAAGGGGCCGGGATTTTGATGACTGTAACCGTAAGTGTAAGTGTAGCCATAGATTGTGGTAACTTTGGTCATATTAAATGTTATGTAATGTAAACTTTATTGATAAGTGGAATTATGTTCGTTTTTTTTGGCAAAAAAGTCACAAAACCAACTCATTTTTAGCAACAAAAAAAAAAAAAACAACACTTTTTATGTGTGATTTTGATTGAACGATTGAATCAAGTACTTTCTAATCTAATTATCCGGGGTTCATTTTCTTTTTTTCAAAAGCCCGAAGGCAAGAATTACATCACAATCCATAAGAGTGAACCAGAACTACCAAAATCTAAGACACGAGCTATCAAATCAAGGACTGACCCTATGCGGCCACATAGTGTTGGTCTGTCAATGCCCAAAATCACTTGGGACATCATAGAAAAATCCCTAACGAACCTCGTGTCATTAACAATTGAGGACTCATTGGCGGGCTATTTGGACAGGGCTCAAACTTATGTTTAGGTGGGCTTGGAAACGAAGTCCATGCCCATACATTGGTCTGGGCCACGTTGGGCCTCTGTTTACCTTGTACCATGCAGTGAAGGTAGGGATTAAACCAGGCCCATCCAGCCCATTTTTTTTATTTATTCAATTTTAACTCCAAAAGTGCTTGATCCTAATTCTCATTTTTTCAAATATTTCTAATTTTGTTGTAACAAAACAATTTACTACTATTTCGAGTAACCACGATTTGGTGCGAAATAAGAAGAGAAAGAACATCTAACTTTGGGCTGAAAAATGGTGATATAACCATTGACAAAGCCGCCGTCAATTTTTATTTTTTTGTTTTGAACAGCGAAGAAGTATTTCATTAATTACAAAGGATAAAAATATGAAATCAGTACAGTAGGAGGAAAAAGCATCGAGAGAGCTTCAAAGCAATCATTCTTATCTCTGTGTATAGTAGGACGTCTATTCGTATGTGTTTTCATATTGTTAGAGAAAATTGAGAAATCTTATAGCTTGAACTCAATCTTCAAATCTCTTAGCCTTGGTGTCCCATTTCGTTTGTTTACCAAGGAAACGTGTATTTTGACTTCCAAAACTTAATTGCCTAGCTTGCTGGTGAAATGGTAGACACGTGAGACTCAAAATCTCGTGTTGTCAAAATAATTTTTAAAATTTTTTTGCACCATTTAGAAGGTCTCGATGAATAGATTTGAAGGATACAAAAAACAAATGTGCACCATTTAGAAAGTCTCGATGAATAGATTTGAAGGATACAAAAAACAATTATAGGTTTCAAAAATTATAAAGGTTAAAATGATACAAGTTTTCTTAGGAAGCAAATAAAATGAGAACGGAA
This sequence comes from Rhododendron mucronatum var. ripense, assembly GCA_019656295.1. NCBI lineage: Eukaryota > Viridiplantae > Streptophyta > Magnoliopsida > Ericales > Ericaceae > Rhododendron > Rhododendron mucronatum. The sequence continues at coordinate 451,425 of BPLT01000166.1, forward strand.
AGAGTACTGAATATGGTTTCTCTAGACGTGAAATAACTTTGCTATGTACATTTCAATACATCTTTCAAATACACCACCCGGTAATGTGAAGTCCCACAACATATTTTGACAAAATTTGAGTCGTTTATTTTATAGCTCTAGACGTCTAATCATTCACGCAAAAAACCAGATTGATCGAAGATGAATAAATACTTGATTCAAATTAACTGATTAACAAGAGAGAAAATTTAACAACCCATTGTTCTCAAGGATATTGTAAAATTTTAAAATTGGTATGTACGATCAACTTGATTAAAGAAATTGTAAAATTTTAGAATTGGTACTTATGTCAAATCAACCTTATTTTTTGGCAAGAATTGTCGATTGTAGTGGAAATCAACATGAAATTATAAATTTCTTAATACCACTCAAAAGAACTAAAACTGCAGAATACAAGACCATCTTCGTGTCGCCACAATCCAAAGCAGTGAAACTTTCAGACTTGGTTTGAAAGGGAGTCCTTACCCAAAGGAAGGACCCCTCCAAAGATTGGCGTATGCCACTTAAAGCGGCAAGCACACGGTATTCTTTAGTAAAAGGCGAAAGAATAGTTCGCTTTGTGCTCACCGCGTGGCTGCGTGATTTGAGTGTTGCAGTTGCCTTGGCTTATGAATTACTGTCCTTTAAGGACAGAACTTTCAACAGCCGATGTGGGACGAAGTATATCTAACGTCTCGGCTGAACACACCGCTGTCCAAGTTCTGATGCGTTTGACCTCTCTGCCCTTTGTTTCTGGTGGCCTAATACATGGTTTTGCTCTGCTTTCGAAGGGCTTAATCTAGGAATTTTCTAATCAAATCGTCATTTAATAGCTCAAGGTTCAATAGAACTTAGGCAATTTTCTGAGCTAAACTTGGGTTTTGAATCTTTTGACGGCTATTTCCTTCGTGTTGACCCGGGGTTTCTTGGATTTGAGTTTCTTTGACTTGGAGTTCCTGTAGTGCGGCAACGTACTACGGGGTTGTAGGCACTCCAAAAGCAACCTTCGAAAAATTATCAATACCATCCGAAGCACTAATCTTATAGACTTTGTTAAAACATTTATCGGAGATCGACAGCCATGTATATGGTTAGACAAGATTTTCTTTTGATTTATAAACGGTTAGTTTGATTTAGTGAATGTACCGAAAGACAAATATCACTTGATCGTGTTTTTATAAATGTCCGATTTCATGAAAGGAATTTCATAAAAAATTGATTAAGACTAGTTTGGATTGTCAATATATGATTTGACCTGTTCTGTGGATGGATGGCTTACATTTTGCTGCCACGAATAAATGAAATGATTATCAAGGAGAAAAGAATTTATGTACTTGTGGACCACCTTAGAAAAGAATTTTCCTCATTCAGTATTCTTAGCAAGCACAAAATTTAAGTGAACTGCAAAATTTCGGACTTGGTTTGATAGGGAGTCTAATCCAAAGGAAAAGACCCCTTCAAAAAACTTGCGTATGCCACTTTCTGCGGCGAGCGCACGGTATTCTTTAGTATAAGGCGAAAGAATAGTTCGCTTTGTGCTCACCGCGTTGCTGCATAATTTTGAACCACCGAGTTGCCTATCTTATGTATGACTTTCATTTCAGAACAAAACTTTCGACTGTCAATGTGGGACGAGGCCAGGTACCTCTAACTTCTCCAGAGAACAACATCCCTGTCCAAGTATTTGAACAAAGTCGCTTGAGCAACTCAACTCGAATCGCAGTGGTTTGCTGTATTAAATCTTCCCTTTGTTTACTAGTCGCCTATATTAAGGATTTGAGTATCCAATTGCCAATTTATATCTCATCATGGTTTCATAGTAAAGGCTGCGGACTTGTTAATATCTTTCACTCTTTCCATCGTTATGATCTACGAATATGATTCTTGCTTTTGACAAGTTCAGTAGAACTTCAGAAATTGCCTTTCCTCTAGAGTCTTAACCGGCCTTGGTTCCAATCGCCTTTCCATTGTTATGGGGTGCACCCCACTACTGGTGTATAAAGATAAGAAAAACAATTTGCCATTCAACCAGAGAGAAATTTTGACTAAGAATTGTAGGGCTTTACCCTTGGTTAGAGGGAGGCCCTTCCAGAAATTCTCAACGGCCAAGGCAGAACCCAGGCCGAAGAGGGGGTTTGGAAATAGTTTTCAACCAGCAATTGACGCGCCTCGGTTATTACCTCACTAGCTGCGTCATTGCCCCAAGCGCAAAGATACTTTACAATTCTTACCATTCTTCATTTTATAGCTAGTCTCCTGGCAAAGCACACCTAAATAGCCGATGTGGGAATCCATTTGTTCTTTTTCATTACCCTATTAGTATCAAATTTCCAAGAAACAGACAAAGTTGGACCAAGTTTCAAACTATACCACTTTTCAAGTTAGATGCTGCGATTAGAAGATATTGAATCAAAATCAGTCTACTCTCCTTGTAATTTAGCAGAACGGCCTCGTTGTGTAGTCTCTTTCCTCTCTATCGTCTGTTTTAAGGAAGAACCACTCGAACACTTACTTTGGGCCCTCTTGTATAGCAAATTCCTAAAAAATAGATGAAAACAGCAAAAATCAGTTTCTTAGATACATAACGAGAATCGGCAGGTACATAAATTATTATGAGTGGCACCAGTATAGCGGGGGTGTAGTGGGTATCAGATGACAGAGAAATCGATACGTAGCAGCCGGTTCTTAGATCCATATTGACAGTATCTACGCATTCTCTTCCTACAAATCGTCTCTTCCTACGAATTGTAGAGAAGAGTGTAAATTATGTCCACCTTAGGTAGAAACCCCAAACAACACGAAATCTGCCACGCTCTTTTCGCTATTTTTCGTGAGAAGGCGCGACAGTGGCATTTATGCTATTTCGGATAATTCCCTTTAACTTTTCTAAGCGGACTATTCTCTGACATCGTCCAACTTCTCATTTGACGAAATAGCGTAAATAAAGTCCTCCGCCTACGCTACTGGCCGGTAAGAAGGGCGAACAAAGGGACTCAAAAAGATAGGTTAGGGACCAGGCGAAAGGTCAAAAAGGCCTTCCTTCTGGCCTTACTTCAGAACAATTATGGGACCCCATGTACCAGCTGTGAGGTGAGGATACTAAGAGCCTAAACTCCTGGCCCCCGTCAAGGATTCCAATGCGTTAACCTTCGGGAAAACCTACTTTCCCTCGTCTATGCGTAGCTGGTTCAAGCCCAGGATGCAAATCCGTCCCGTCTGAATTCTTTCCATCTCGTTCAAAGCCCATCTGCTCTAGGACTTATAGCTCCAGTTTCGTTGGGCCGTCATGGGTTTCCAAGGCACCATGTATGCCGAGCTGAATAGCACACTTCACCACAGCCATATCGACAAAAACCCAAATGCATACTTCCATATACCCACTTGGGCCTAGGCTGCTTCTTCCTCTCAACTAGTTTCTCGTTCCATCTCTCTCTAAAATGAAAACAGGCACCCACAGGGTACTAGAGGTGAAGCTTCAATTATATATATTATATATATTTAGATACAGAAAGATCTTTAACTGCAGAATACAGAACCATTGTTGAGACTTGAGAGGTCACAAAACAGAATAGAGTGAAAATTTCAGACTTGGTTTGTAAGGGAGTCCTAACGTAAGGAAGGATCCCTCCAAAAATAGGCGTATGCCACTTTTTACGGCGTGCACACGGTATTCTTTAGTAAAAGGCGAAAGAATAGTTCGCTTTGTGCTCACCGCGTGGCTGCGTGATTTGTACCATTGGGTTGCCTAGACGTGAAATAACTTTGCTATGTACTCTCCATTTCAAATACATCTTTCAAATACACCATCCGGTAATGTGAGGTCCCACAATATATTTTGACAAAATTTGAGTCGTTCATTTGTAGCTCTAGACGTCTAATCATTCACGCAAAAAACCAGATTGATCGAAGATAAATAAATACTTGATTCAAATTAACTGATTAACAAGAGAGAAAATTTAACAACCCATTGTTCTCAAGGATATTGTAAAATTTTAAAATTGGTATGTACGATCAACTTGATTAAAGAAATTGTAAAATTTTAGAATTGGTACTAATGTCAAATCAACCTTATTTTTTTGGCAAGAATTGTCGATTGTAGTGGAAATCAACATGAAATTATAAATTTCTTACCACTCAAAAGAACTAAAACTGCAGAATACAAGACCATCTTCGTGTCGCCACAATCCAAAGCAGTGAAACTTTCAGACTTGGTTTGAAAGGGAGTTCTTACCCAAAGAAAGGACCCCTCCAAAGATTGGCGTATGCCACTTAAAGCGGCGAGCACACAATATTCTTTAGTAAAAGGCGAAAGAATAGTTCGCTTTGTGCTCACCGCGTGGCTGCGTGATTTGAGTGTTGCAGTTGCCTTGGCTTATGAATTACTGTCCTTTAAGGGCAGAACTTTCAACAGCCGATGTGGGACGAAGTATATCTAACGTCTCGGCTGAACACACCGCTGTCCAAGTTCTGATGCGTTTGACCTCTCTGCCCTTTGTTTCTGGTGGCCTAATACATGGTTTTGCTCTGCTTTCGAAGGGCTTAATCTAGGAATTTTCTAATCAAATCGTCATTTAATAGCTCAAGGTTCAATAGAACTTAGGCAATTTTCTGAGCTAAACTTGGGTTTTGAATCTTTTGACGGCTATTTCCTTCGTGTTGACCCGGGGTTTCTTGGATTTGGAGTTTCTTTGGCTTGGAGTTCCTGTAGTGCGGCAACGTACTACGGGGTTGTAGGCACTCCAAAAGCAACCTTCGAAAAACTATTAATACCATCCGAAGCACTAATCTTAGACTTTGTTAAAACATTTATCGGAGATCGACAGCCATGTATATGGTTAGACAAGATTTTTTTTGATTTTATAAACGGTTAGTTTGATTTAGTGAATGTACCGAAAGACAAATATCACTTGATCGTGTTTTTATAAATGTCCGATTTCATGAAAGGAATTTCATAAAAAATTGATTGAGACTAGTTTGGATTGTCAATATATGATTGACCTGTTTTGTGGATGGATGGCTTACATTTTGCTGCCACGAATAAATGAAATGATTATCAAGGAGAAAAGAATTTATGTACTTGTGGACCACCTTAGAAAAGAATTTTCCTCATTCAGTATTCTTAGAGAGCACAAAATTTAAGTGAACTGCAAATTCGGACTAGGTTTGATAGGGAGTCTAATCCAAAGGAAAAGACCCCTCCAAAAACTTGCGTATGCCACTTTCTGCGGCGAGCGCACGGTATTCTTTAGTAAAAGGCGAAAGAATAGTTCGCTTTGTGCTCACCGCGTGGTTGCGTAAGTTCAAACCACTGAGTTGCCTATCTTATGTATGACTTTCATTTCAGAACAAAACTTTCGACAGTCAATGTGGGACGAGGTACATCTAACTTTCGACAGTCAAAACTTCTCAAAGAACGCATCCCTGTCCAAGTATTTGAACAAAGTCGCTTGAGCAACTCAACTCGAATTGCAGTGGTTTGCAGTGTTAAATCTTCCCTTTGTTTACTAGTCGCCTATATTAAGGATTTTGAGTTTCTAATTGCTAATTTATATCTCATGGTTTCATAGCAAGACTGCGGACTTGTTAATAGCTTTCACTCTTTCCATCGTTATGATCTACGAATATGATTCTTGCTTTTGATAAGTTCAGTACGTAGAACTTCAGAAATTGCCTTTCCTCTAGAGTCTAAACCGGCCTTGGTTCTGATCGCCTTTCCATTGTTATGGGGTGCACTGCGGGTGTTTAAACATAAGAAAAACAATTTGCCATTCAACCAGAGAGAAATTTTAACGTTATGAGGTGCACTACTGGTGTATAAACATAAGAAAAACAATTTGCCATTCAACCGGAGAGAAATTTTAACGTTATGAGGTGCACTACTGGTGTATAAACATAAGAAAAAACAATTTGCCATTAACCGGAGAGAAATTTCGACTAAGAATTGTAGGGCTTTTAACCCTTGGTTAGAGGGAGGCCCTTCCAGAAATTCTCAACGGCCAAGGCAGAACCCAGGCCGAAGAGGGGGTTTGGAAATAGTTTTCAACCAGCAATTGACGCGCCTCGGTTATTACCTCACTAGCTGCGTCATTGCCCCAAGCGCAAAGATACTTTGTAATTCTTACAATTGTTCACTTTATAGCTAGTCTCCTGGCAAAGCACACCTAAATAGCCGATGTGGGACTCCATTTGTTCCTTTTCATTACCCTATTAGTATCAAATTTCCAAGAAATAGACAAAGTTGGACCAAGGTTCAAACTATACAACTTTTCGAGTTAGATGCTGCGATTAGAAGATATTGAATCAAATCAGTCTATTCTCCTTGTAATTTAGCAGAACGGCTCCGTTGTGTAGTCTCTTTCCTCTCTGTCATCTGTTTTAAGGAAGAACCACTCGAACGCTTACTTTGGGCCCTCTTGTATAGCAAATTCCTAAAAAAAGGATGAAAACGGCAAAAATCAGTTTCTTAGATACATAACGAGAATCGGCAGGTACATAAATTATTATGAGTGGCACCGGTATAGCGGGGGTGTAGCGGGTATCAGATGACAGAGAAATCGATACGCAGCAGCCGGTTCTTAGATCCATATTGACAGTATCTACGCATTCTCTTCCTACAAATCGTCTCTTCCTACGAATTGTAGAGAAGAGTGTAAATTATGTCCACCTTAGGTAGAAACCCCAAACAACACGAAATCCGCCACGCTCTTTTCGCTATTTTTCGTGAGAAGGCGCGATAGTGGCATTTACGCTATTTCGGATAATTCCCTTTAACTTTTCTTTGAGTTCTAAGCGGACTATACTCTGACATCGTCCTACTTCTCATTTGATGAAATAGCGTAAATAAAGTCCTCCGCCTACGCTACTGGCCGGAAAGAAGGGCGAACAAAGGGACTCAAAAAGATAGGTTAGGGACCAGGCGAAAGGTCAAAAAGGCCTTCCTTCTGGCCTTACTTCAGAACAATTATGGGACCCCATGTACCAGCCGTGAGGTGAGGATACTAAGAGCCTAAACTCCTGGCCCCCGTCAAGGATTCCAATCCGTTAACCTTCGGGAAAACCTACTTTCCCTCATCTATGCGTAGCTGGTTCAAGCCCAGGATGCAAATCCGTCCCGTCTGAATTCTTTCCATCTCGTTCAAAGCCCATCTGCTCTAGGACTTATAGCTCCAGTTTCGTTGGGCCGTCATGGGTTTCCAAGGCACCATGTATGCCAAAGCTGAATAGCACACTTCACCACGGCCATATCGACAAAAACCCAAATGCATACTTCCATATACCCACTTGGGCCTAGGCTGCTTCTTCCTCTCTACTAGTATCTCGTTCCATCTCTCTCTAAAATGAAAACAGGCACACACAGAGTACTAGAGGTGAAGCTTCAATTATATATATTATATATATTTAGATATTTAGATAGAGAAAGATCTTTAACTGCAGAATACAGAACCATTGTTGAGACTTGAGAGGTCACAAAACAGAATAGAGTGAAAATTTCAGACTTGGTTTGTAAGGGAGTCCTGACGTAAGGAAGGACCCCTCCAAAAATAGGCGTATGCCACTTTTTACGGCAAGCACACGGTATTCTTTAGTAAAAGGCGAAAGAATAGTTCGCTTTGTGCTCACCGCGAGGCTGCGTGATTTGTACCATTGGGTTGCCTATCTTTTTGTATCACTTTCATTTAAGAACAAAACTTTCGACAGCCAATGTGGGACTGAGTTCTATCCAACTTCTCCACAGAACACATCTGATGTCCCCCGTCCAAAGTTTTTGATTGCTCTGTCTAAGATTTCTGATCTAATCGTGTCACCTAATAGCTCATGGATCTATAAAACTTTGCAATTTTCTGAGCTAAAGGCTTTAAAATCTTTTTCAGATATGATTGTCACTTACGGCGAGTTTGACACACAGGAATTGTAGTGATTTATCCTTGACTAACCAACTCATCAAATTGGATAGGCAGCCATGGTTTTCGACTAGGAATATCAGAGGAAACAAATTTCACAAAAGGAAGTTCAAAGGAAATAGAATTCGAAGTCGATTGAGCAAAAAAAATAAAAAAATAGTTCAGCTCTATTGATGGGCTTTAATTGGAAATTGAAAGAATGACTCAATCAAGTACAAAGGCACAATTTATTTAAATTAAGTAAAGTTGCAAAATTGTATCTATATATGAAAGTTAAGTTGTAGGTTCTGCCATCATCAACAACAAAGTTGAATTCATTCGCGCCAAAATTTCCGGAGTTTGTTTTTTATGTGAGAAAGAGACAGACGTTGGTTCAAGTATGAACACAAATTCATAACTCCATATACCCACTTGGGCAGTGTAGCGTTTGATTCCACATAGAAAAAGAGATGCTCTGTATTTCTCAGTGCTTCGGAAGCTATGAATTGTGTATCTTAAACACACAAAATGAACCAATATATTATTAGTGTTCCTGGCATCGTCTACAAGATGGGTTTCTCAAAAATTTGAAATTATCAGAGAACCCTTCAATGAAAGACTTGAACTGTGCAGAATACTGAACCATTGTTGAGACTCGAGAGGTCACAAATCAGAATGTAGTGAAAATTTCGGACTTGGTTTGAAAGGGAGTCCTTACACGAGGAAGGACCCCTCCAAAAATTGGCATATGCCACTCTTTGCGGCGAGCACTACGATATTCTTTAGTAAAAGGCGAAAGAATAGTTCGCTTTGTGCTCACCACGTGGCTGCGTGATCTAGATGATTGGGTTTCCTGTCTTATGTATGACTTTCATTTAAGAACAAAACTTTCAACAACCGATGTGGGACGTGTTATATCCAACTTTTCCACAGAATACATCTGATGTCCCCGGTCCAAATTTTTTGATGCTTTGCTCTGTCTTTGTTTCTGGTGGCCTAATACATGGTTTTTTGGTTTTTTCCAGCTTTCTAGTAGCTTAATCTACGGATTTCTGATCTAATTGTCACTTAAATTGTTTCTGGCTTTGAATCTCTTGAATTGAAGGGATTTATCCGTGACTAACCCACCTATCGAAGGAAACGAATTTGGTCTAGGGATTTCGGAGGAAACGAATTTCACAAATGGAAGTTCGAAGGAAATAGAATCCGAAGTCGATTGAGCAAATTGAACGAATACGCTTTGAGTATTTTAGATTGTTTGTCATTTGAATTGCTAAATAAATCTCTGAGCGAATAGTGTGGTTTTTCATTTGTTCGGGTCTTTTAAATCTACTCCATGGGCTTTTATGCTACCTAGTTGCCATTTTATGACAAGTGGTTTCATAAAACTGCAGACTTGTTATTGTTTCTTACTAATAGCTTTCCCTCTTTCCGTTATGCTTTAAGTTTCGTAAACTTCATAAATCGCCATTTCTCTAAATTTGGACTAGATTTGGGTGGGGTGCGCCGGACCAAGGCAGTAGTGCAACGCCAAGGCGACACGCGAGAAACCCCAGCAGCAAGCTACTGTGATGGGCTCTCCCCTCAAAAAATTAATTTAATATCATGTGAGCCGATGGCCCACGTAATCAGATATTAAACTGATAAGAACAGATACTACACTTGATCTTAGCCAAAAGGCCGAGAAAGGTATGATTTGAAAGGTGGATGGGCTGTCTGTTTTATACCAACTTAGCACTCCTCTTTCTCTCTCATACTCGATGTGGGACTAGTTGCAAACAAAAATACCCCTCGTTGCTGTGTTTGTTGCTTACATAGTCTACAAGTGCATCGACATGGGTCACATGGCTAGTGAACTATTCGTCCTGGGCAGTGGCGTCCGCCCCAAGAAGTCTACCCGAAAGATTACGCTAGTCTTTTAAGGTGTTTCCTTCTTGGGTGGTACGCTCTGCCATTATCTTGGGTGCTCCTCAGAGCGCGTATCAAGCCTCAATGTATATCTTTATTTCATTCGGTTAATGTACGCTCGCATGACCCAAAAGAATAAAACGTTGGAAGTAAAGCACAAAAAAAAAGCGGCAACCTCTAGTCACAACTTTAAAATTAATCAAATATAACAAAAACAACAACATACAGTACTTATTTTCGAACCACTGCCTCAAGTGTGCTTATTACTCTTAGAGATAGACAAACAGCCTTTAATATGCTGAACAAGATTCATTCTCACACATAAAACAACGCCCGTTCACAAATTGAACACATTGAACAAGGCAGAAGGATAAGGTACCCTACAAATTAAGGGTAAGCCTCAATAACCGATTGAACAGCTTTGATTGGCTTTATAGTGTGTCGACTGAATCCAGCCTGGGTCAGAACGTATGCCCATTCCTTTGCAGTCCTCTCTTTTCCCGTGTTTGTGTGCACCATCATCGCCATGTCCAACATCAACTTCACAAACTCGAGCTTGTTGTTAGGGTCTTCTTCAATCACAGCTTCTATTATGATCAGTTTCCTTTGTCTTTGGGAATAGCCTTCCTGCAGTTGCTCAAGATTTGGATGCACTCATTGTCGTCCCAGTTGTGCAAAACCCACTACGAATTCAGAAACTCAAACGTAGATTAGCACACAAAAATTAAAGAAAACGTGTGACATCACCTAGGTTTCGCATAGAAAAGAAGTGTACTAGATCTCCCAGTAGGTCTCTTTTCACGCGTTTTATCTTAAGTTTCCTTTCGTGTCTAATGGAAAGGATTGAAGAGAAATGTTTATCTTTCAGTCAAATTTCACCTAATAAGAGATGTTTGTTGGAAATTTTTCCGAATTGGAAATGAAATCGGGCATTCTGAAGGTCTTCTAAAAGCAATTGAAAGGCGTCAGTTGTGTTCATCCATTCTGGACATTGCTAATTAGTGTACTGCGACAATGGAAGACCCTCCATGATGTGAGGACTATGGCAGAATTTATTCCAACAATTTTCACCTATTAATTGATTTCTGGCAGCATCTCAAGGGTCTAATAATTGTTACAAGAAGAGAATCGCGTTTTCCTATTCCATACCAGTTTCACATTTTCCCAGAAATCCTACAGGAATTTCCGGAGTTCGTTCTTTATCTGAGAGAGACAGACGCCGTTCAGTTCACCAAGGCATATGATAGTGTTCCGTGGGCTATGGTTCTATCTGAATTATTCTAGGAAACAGACACCGGTTAACCTCAACACCATCGATAGGTGGCGAATCTGTTTTAATGACATGATATAAAGCACAGGATTCAGATTGCTATCGTTATTTCGTTTTTGTTATTCATAACATATAATTTTCGGATTATTATTCAATGAATTGTATACTGGAATTTGCCTATTTTTTTTTCCAACACATCATTCGATCCTCATTCCTGCCTGTCACGTTTGCCCTTTGTGGATAACAATATTAGGTCTAAATTCCCTCCAATCCCCTCTGACTAACAAAAAAAAAAAAAGAACTGATGGGTTCATCCGAGGTGCATTCCCATGGTCCTTGAAAATAAGAATTTCAGACCATCGTGCAATTTTTCAAATACTCTCGTGTTAACACGAAGCGATCGTGAATTTTTGAAATAATTTTTGACGGGTACCTGAAGGCTGAGCGACCGTACTGGCCTCGTAACGGCTGTGAAGCGAGCAAAATTTGGTGAAGCAAGCAAAAAATATCAGTTTTTTAGCTATACGTAGTGAGAATCGGCAGTATATAAAAATCTTGGGTAGCCCCGGTATGGCGGTATAGCTGGCGGGGTGTAGCGGTACCGGATGATCGAAGAACTGCTATGTAGCAGCTGATTTTTAAATCCATATTCACAATAGCTACGCATTCTCTTCCTACCAATTGTATAGAAACATTATATATAATTGTAGAATATGCTCACCATAATGTATGCAGCATCAGCCTTCGGAACACTAGCAAAACATGTCGCCGCCCACACGCTCAATCCCGGCGCAATCTGGCGCAGCAGACACCACAGCCGGAAGATCGAAATTTATGCCCCGACGAACCCTCGGAAACGCCTTGAGCAACATCCGGAGAAACGGTCCCGGTTCCTCCGCCCACGTCCACCACCGACTCCAGCCCATCGAACAGCTTTGGACACCCTTCAATTATCGCCGGCACGGCCACCCTGGCATCGCAGGCCATTGCCCTATCGATGAGGTTGCGGTCAGCAGGATGCTCCGCGGCAAACTTCCAGATGTCTTCACCATGAGCCAACTCAAATGCCGGGGCCCCGTTGGCCCGAGCATGGGCACTTAAGGCGTGCCAGGGCGCGAGCATCGCCGGGCTGGCCTCGAACAGCACAAAATCCGCCATGCTCTTGTCGTTGTTCTTCATGAGGAGGCGCGACAGTGGCGTCTGGAGGTATCCGGCGGGACCCTTCTTTGAGGATGTTACGGAAGACCAAGAACCTCATGATGCGGTGGAGGGCGGAGGGGGAGCACCCGAGGGCGGAGAAAGGTCCGAGAGCGTTGCGGGGCCGCCACGGGGCCTCCAGGGCATCAGGTATGCCGAGCTGAATAGCACATTTTACCACAGCCATGTCCACAAACCCGAATACGTATTTCCATATGTCCACATGGGCCTGGGCTTCTCATCCTCTCTAATTGTTCCTTTTTCCATCTCTCTCCTCTTTTCTTTTTTCTTGTTCTCTCACTAAAAATTAGAACACACAGAGACACTGAGTACTCGAGGCGAAGCTTCGGTTATATAAGAGAGAAAATCGACGAGCACGATGAAAGTGAACCTTTCAGAGGGACTTAAAAAAAAATGTTTTCAGCTACCAAGAAAAGCAATCCAATTTTGGAAGATTTTTGTCTGATATTCATGGACATTGACAGCTTAATTAAAAGCATGCAAAACTTTGATTACACGCAAAAGGCCCCTACTCTCTCTCTCTCTCGAAAAAAAAAAAAAAAAAAAAAAAAAAAACTATGGAGCACGAGAAACTCTTTTCAATTAAAAAGAAGAAACTAAGGATCTCTCTCTCACGAAAAAACTAAAGAGCACGAGAAACTCTTTTCAATTAAAAAGAAGAAATTAAGGATGCATGAGAAACGCGGACAATTCAATTGGGACTAAAAAATTGAGACTCGAGGGGTCACATATCAATCAAAGTAGAGTGAAAATTTCAGACTTGGTTTGAAAGGGAGTCCTAGCCTAAGGAAAGAACCCCTCCAAAAATTTGCGTATGCCACTTTAAGCGGCGAGCACACGGTATTCTTTAGTAAAAGGCGAAAGAATAGTTCGCTTTGTGCTCACCGCGTGGCTGCGTGATTTGAGCATAACAGTTGCCTCGGCTTATGAATACCTCTCATTCAAGGATAAAACTCTCAATAGTTGATGTGGGACGATGGGTATATCTAGCTTCTCCACAGGAACACATCCCTGCCCAAGTTTTTGATGCTTTTGATCGCTTCTTTTTTTTGTTCCCGGTGGCCTAAAAAATGGTTTTCCTCTGGTTGTCCAGTGGCTTAATCTAAACATTTCAGATCTAATCGTCACTTAATAGCTCATGGTTCAATAAAATTTTGCATTTTTTCTGAGCTAATACTGGGTTTTTGAGTCTTTTGACGGCTATTTCCTTGGTTCTGCTGCGGTGACCCAATATAAGGATTTGCAGATGCTCAAATTGGATGCGCGGTCATGGTTTTCCGTCTACCAAATTTTGATATGAATCAAATGTTTGACGAGTATGGATTATTGAAAGGAGTAAGACACGGATTTGGATATAGAGAAACAATTCTCAAGGAAAATTTCAAAATGGCACCTGAACTTTGGATCAAATGTCTCATAAACACCTGAACTTCACTTTATTTCAATTAGATATCTGTGCTTTACAAAACCCCAAATTGAGGCACCTGGCCTTATGTTCCGTCTATTGTGTGACGGAAATTGCTGATGTGGCATTTTTCTCATGTTAAGTGGCCCTTTGGCACATAAGGATAGTCACAAAAATTGTAGAGAATCAAAGCTCCTCATCCCCCCCCCCCCCCCCCCCCCCCCCCCCCCCCCCTCTCCTCGTCTCCCTCCCCCACCCCCCCTGTCTGTCTCAAACCCAAATCACCCATGGCAGACAAGCAAGAAAATCTACACAAGTTAAATTATCTACTATCCAAACCCATTCTAATAAACACATACACCAACAGCATTGACCCAACGCTTTCAAATCTCACCCATTTACCAACCTAACACCCCAACTTGATAACGTCCAAAACTCCCAAGATTACATCCTCAAATCCTTCTTTTGCCTCTAAATCGCAAATGACGAGGTCTCTCGCATTGTTGCATCCATTGAGGCTGAAGTTCAAGCTTGGGTTGATCAAAAAAGTATAATAAATCTTGTACAAGTTTGGGTATGGCTTCTTTCTCCTTTCAGTCCTTTGTTACATTGAACTTTTGAAGCATTTTGGGTATGGCTTTCTTTCCACTAAGAAATACAATTTGTATGTAGGAAAGTACGTATATGGGGAATTACGGAGTCAGGTGAATTTTTTCTGGGATTTGGGGTTAATTTGATGGGAAATTTGAAGCTTTTAATGGCGATTTGGGTCGTGAAAAAGGTGGATTTTTTTCCTTTGTTTTTTGAGGGAAAATTTGATGGGAAATGTGGGATTGGGTAAATTTTGTTCGACTTTTCTTAAAGATTTTTGGTTTGGAATTGTTTTTGTGGATTGTTGATTTGTTGTTGGGGTGATTTGGTGATGGAGAGTAGATTCGATCTAAGCAGAAAGAAGTTGAAACAAAACCTCAAAGAAGGGTTTGCAATTTTCCAACTCCCATGGAAAAGCTCATGATTTGGGGCAAATGGGGGGGAGAGAGAGAGATGAGGGGCTTTGATTCGGTGTGTTGCAAATGCTGATTATCATGTGCCAATGGGGCACTTAACGGGAAAAAAACCACGTCATCATGTTTCTCCACAGAATAGATGGAATATAACGGCAGGTGTCAAAATTAGAGGGTTTGTAAAACACAGGTGCCTAATTGAAATAAAATAAAGTTCAGGTGCTTATGGGACATTGAGTACAAAGTTCAGGTGCTATTTTGAAATTTTTTCCAATTCTCACAGAAGTTCAAAGGAAAATGATTCCTATCTTCTTTCCTCATTCATGAATGAGATAAACCGGATAGTATTTGAACAAAGTCGCTCGCATTGTGGCTTCTTGTATTGGATCCTATGTTACATGGACTCGGGTGTGAGTATTGAGTGCTGATGTAAGTCCAAGCGTCGGACCTTCCTAAACTTAAATCTTAGGATACGTGGATATGTGTCCCCAACTTGGGTACGGGTACAGGGACATGTCCTGAACTCTTGTTTGTATTATATATTGCATAATTTTTTCAGATTATGTTCCGCAAATTATGTTTACAAATGTATTTAAACAAGAAAGGGTTGAGAAAATTATTTTTTTGTTATTTCCTTATTTCCTGTCTATGTGAAATACTCGAAATATCGCTTTTCTAGCTAATTTAATATTCCTTTTCTATCTATGAAGTTCTTTTTTGATGTCTAAAAAAAAATATATATTCATTTTCTGTAAGTATCTTAACAAGTAGAGGATCCAGAGTGTCCAAAAGGATACGGGTGTCGGACACATCGACATGGGTACTTGAACCAAAATGAAGGATCCATGTAACATAGACTGGATCTTTACTCTGTTTACGAGTCGAATAATTTTAAGGATTTGAAAATCTAATTGCCAATCTATGGCTCATGGTTTCGTAAAACTACGAACTTGGAATTTTGTTTGATAGATCTCGATTAGTTCTATAGTACAATATTTTCAAAATCACGTAAAATATTATAAATTGAAAATGACACAAACTCTAAAAAAGGACTATTAAATCCGGACGGAGAGAGTATGATCTACAAATATGGCTCTTGCTTCTATGTTTCGTCAAACATCAAAAATTTCCCTTTCTCTAAACCGGGCTTGGGGACCCATCGTCTTTCCATTGTTATGGTGTACAGTGCGCACAAAGTTTCCAACCCGAACAATCGACTCACAAAGTTCCCATCGTCTTTCCATTGTTATGGTGTTCATGTTTTGGACTCTCACTGACCTTTCACATGGTTTAAGGATGAGGAACCACTCCAAGGCCATTACCAACAAATATTCGGCATTTTCAAATGGATAATTATTGCTCCACAGTAGAAACACTTTTTTAAAAACCGGCCGTGATGAACCGTTTCAGCCAGTTCGTAGCGGTTTTTCGAGAGATCGGTTTGGATATTGCAATGAGACATTACATACTTTCCAATGTTCTCATTAGACACAAGAGCCTATAGACACACACTCTCACTTCTCTCTCTCTCTCTCTCTCTCTCATAGTAATGAGGCTTCAAGCTCAAGGTCATGCCTTCAATTAAAAAAGATACTCCTCCGTTCCAAAAAGAGTGTCCTTTTTGGGAAAGCGTGTCATTTTCAATTGCTTATATCTTTCAATGTGAATGTCAAAAAATATGCAATATGGATCTTGTTTGATAGATTATAATTAGTTCTATTAAACAAAATTTTCAAAATCAGATAAAACTTCATAAATCAAAAGATGTAAGCGTTGAAAATGGCACGGAGTCCCATTTTCAATGTTCTCATTAGACCTATAGAAAGGCTCTCTCTCTCCTTCCTCTCTCTCTCTTGTGTTGGCATAGTAATGAGGCTTCAAGCTCAAGGTCATGCCTTCAATTAAAAAGAACAAAATAAGGAGCACGAGAAAAGCAGAAAATTTCAGTGGGACATAAAAATTTGTTACAGTTTTTGTTGCAACACTTCAACTACCAAGAAAGCAATCCGCTTAGATTTTGTATGATTTTGTGAAGAGAGTGACCATGCAAGCTTATAATAAGTGTGTCTGTAACTCATGCACCATGTGGTTTTTTTTTTTTTTATCGGTAAAAACATTTTATTAATGAGAAAAAAGAGAGAGGAGTTCGAACCAAAAGTTGAAAAATACAGCTTAATGTAGAACACACCACCCAAACACCCTAGAGGGACAAAAAGCCCAATAGACCCGGAGGTCTAAACACCCAGTTGATAAAACAAAATAAGCGCATAAAACAAGAGCCTAAAATGCCCAAATACGACATGAAGCCCACCCCCAAAAGAAAATTCACGTGAAGCTTGTCATGTGGTTACCTACTGTAGTATATATGAAAACAGAAACTTACTAAGACTAAATAGCAAATGATCTCTTAGCCCTCCAAGATACAGGAGTACTGTTGCATATCCCAATTATTAGCCACAAATTGTGAGCATTCTGTTTCCATAAATTAAATTCCTCACAAAAAAAGCCACACATTCAACGAAGACAAATCTGATTTTACAGGATTTCGAGTGACATAATCCAAACCGTTAATTTTTCGCATCCCATATTATAGAACAGAGCACCTCAGTAACAATCGGTTTGTCAAACATCGGTCCTTGTTCTTGGTACGGGAACACTACTGGTGTATTTTTATTAAATGGATGGCTTTACATTTGAAATTATAGTTACCGTACGCAAAATACGAGCTGCTTGCATACCTATCAACGTCGGATAGAGTATATTTGCAGAGACGTTTTTCCATATGGGATGTACAAAACTAACAATTCGGATTATCGGTGTGGGCTTAGGATAGACATAGCTTAAGGGCGATGAGTAAACACTGTTTTTGGTATAACCCATCGATGCTATTCGAAACAAGACAAGAAAGAGAAAGATGAAAGAAGGTCCAAGACTGAGTGGCCTTGTGGTCGAGGTCTAAGAGGGGATTGCTCCATTTTAAGGTTTTAACTTCAAAACTTTCAAGTTATACCAACTCTTTGTGGCACGGATCACCACTAATGAATTTTCAGAACCTTACTAAAAAGAAATTACAGGCACTTTGGTGAGACTCAATAGATCACAAACTAAAATAGTTCGGAGAAAGTTAGACTTGGTTTGTAAGGGAGTCCTAACCTAAGGAAAGGACCCCT
Source organism: Rhododendron mucronatum var. ripense (assembly GCA_019656295.1). Lineage (NCBI taxonomy): Eukaryota > Viridiplantae > Streptophyta > Magnoliopsida > Ericales > Ericaceae > Rhododendron > Rhododendron mucronatum. The sequence continues at coordinate 469,298 of BPLT01000166.1, forward strand.
TCAAAAATTGGCGTATGCCACTAAATGCGGCAAGCACACGGTATTCTTTAGTAAAAGGCGAAAGAATAGTTCGCTTTGTACTCACCGCGTGGCTGCGTGATTTGAGCCATATAGTTGCGTTGGCTTATGAATACCTCTCATTCAAGGATAAAACTTTCAATAGCCGATGTGGGACGAGGGTATATCTAGCTTTGCCACAGGAACACGTGCTCTCATTGCTTCTCTTTGTTCAATTATTTTCCTTTCGAAACTTTCAATAGCCAATGTGGGACGAGGGTATATCTAGCTTTTCTGCGGTTTGATCAGACGCTAAAACTATTGAAAAAAAAAAACGATCAGAAGCTTAAAAACACAATTGACCAAAAAAACAACCAGACGCTTAACACAATTGACCGGTCGGGCTTGAGACTACAGTTTGTCGATCTGTTGGGTCTAAGACTATATGGATTGTTAGTATAGCAGATGGAGATTGGAGATAGTGCGAAGAAGCAAATTTTCCATGACCTAAGTATCAAAACAGTTTGTAATCTATCGTATACAATTTCGCGTGAAAGTAACCTTACAAACATCAGAAAAATCCAGACTCCATCCATATTTAGAACAACTTTCGACTAAGAATTGTAGGGCTTTACCCTTGGTTAGAGGGAGGCCCTTCCAGAAATTCTCAACAGCCAAGGCTGAACCCAGGCCGAAGAGGGGGTTTGGAAATAGTTTTCAACCAGCAATTGACGCTGCCTCGGTTATTACCTCACTAGCTGCGTCATTGCCCCAAGCGCAAAGATGCTGTAGAACTCTTACAATTCCTATACTTATAGCTAGTCTCCTGGCAAAGCCCATCAAAAATAGCCGATGTGAGACTTTAAGGACGAGGAACCACTTCAAGGCCTACTTTGGGCCCTCTCCAGTATCTCAAATCGGAAATATCTTCAACCTCTGACAGTCGGAAAAGGTAGACAAGTTTAGGCATCACCAAGAAGGGGGTGTTTCCACTAAATTATATGGACTAAAACGGATTAAACCCATGTTTTCATGATTTTCTAAGCATGTCATTCTTATCGCATACATCAACTAAAATAGCACTTAACGGAAACAACTTAACTGTTGTCATTAGCCTGATCGAAGCCAAAAGAAAGGCAGCAAAAACGCACCCTAAATATTGCTCCATGGAAGAACCCATCTCCAAGGGATGAGAACATAAAAGTACAAAGGAAAAAAAAAATGGAAGTTAGAAGCAAAGAATACAAAAAAATACCACAACTGCCTCAAGTCTTAAGTGCTTATTATCTTCATATAAACAAACAACTTAAATATGCTGATACAACATTCATTCTCACACATGAAAGAACCCTTCACAAATGAACACATTGAACAAGAAAGAATGGTAAAGATACCCTACAAATTAAGGGTAAGCCTCAATCACTGATTGAACAGCTTTGATGTTCTTTATCGTGTGTCGGCTGAAACCAGATTCGCTCAGAACGTATGCCCACTCCTTTGAAGTCCTCTCTTTCCCTTTGTTTGTGTGCGCCATCATCACCATGTCCAATATCAGCCTCACATACTCCAGCTTATCGTTGTTGTCTTCTTCAACCACGGCTTCTACTATGATCACCTTCCCTTTGTCCTTCGGGATAGCCTCTCTGCACTTTCTCAGGATTGGATGCACTCGTCATCGTCCCAGTCGTGCAAAACCCACTGCATATTTAGAAATTCAAGCATAGATGAAGCGTGCACGCACACACACACACAAAATCAATTATATCAATGAGGTTTCACACAAAAAAAGTAGTGTACTCAGAGTAAAATCTACAAAAGTACCGGTGTCGCTTCAAATTTTTTCCCTTCTTGATATTTCCATTGAAGAATTCCTGAGGGCCTTGGAATAATAGGATTTTAAGACTCTGTTTCTTCGGAAAAGTAAGAATTGGCCTAGGGATAGCAAGTGTGCAGTTCTAGGCATTATGCGGGCGTGCCAGGGCGGGATTGCTGCCCAAATTCGTATTAAGGCCTGGATGCCTCAAATCTGACTTCATGCAGACCATTGCGTACGACCTAAGGGGTGAAGCCGTATGTGGTTCGTGGTTTGCCTTGTCGGGCTAAGGACTTAATATTTCCTAATCGTTGTTAGAAAATGGATAAAAGAAAAGGAAAGGACTGAAAGGTAATGAAGGAATGAAAAACAAACTTTATTAATCGGTTTAACAAAGTTTGGGTACAAGGAAATGAAAAGATATAAAATCTAGTCTGTGCTAGATTGAACGAGAAAGTAAATACAAATGAAAGATAAATTGGGTAAGCCGTGGGCTTGATGGTCGTGGACTTAAAGATAAAAGATAATTGAAATGTAATTTGAATAAGCCTTGGGCTTGTTTGGTCATGGACCTAAAGATAAAAATTAGTTGAAAAATAAATATGCTTAAGCCGTGGGTTTGATGGTCGGGGACCTAAAAATTAAACATAATTGAAATATAAATAGAGTAAGCCGGGGGCTTGATTGGTCGGGGACCTTTGCCAAGGCCTTCAAGTCTGGTATTTATAGGCAGATGTTCTAGACCTTGAGCTGCTTCCACAGGCTTTCATGCATGGCTGCCATGTGGCCCTCTTGAGCTGCTTCAAGAATGCTCCATGAGAGGCCTTTCTTTTTGACCAAAACGTGTTCTCCACTCCAAGAAAATGGTAAAGACCTGAGAAATCCTTCTTCTTGCATAAAACTTGTGAAAGGGCAAAAAAATTTCAGCTCCTGCAGCATAATTGCTTGAATGGACTCCCTCTTGGGCCCACCACTTGCTGAAGACCAATACTTTTCCAGGCCTTCCTATCATTTTATTGGTTCTCTATCTATTGTGGGCCCTTAGATCCTCTATCTTGACCCTTTATGGAAGAAGAATCCAGAAACAAAGGCTCAGCCAGATCTGGGTGAGCTGCTTGTGAGCAGCTTGCTTAGGACTGCATGACTCATTTACCAAGCGCTCCAAGGGGCTGCATGTACGCCACCTGTCCTTTGCCTTGCTTTATGCTGAAGGATGGGGTCCACTCAGACCTTGAGCTGCTTGTAAGCAGCTTATCTAGGTCTGCCCAGCAAGAACATTCTAGGCCTTTGAGCTGCTTGTGCAGGCCTAAGCTACTTGTGAGCTGCTTGGGACGTTCTCATGCATGGCTGCCACATGTCCTTAGTCTAGTTGAGCTGCTTGCATGCATGGATGCTGTAAAAAAGGTATATTTAGGCCTACCAAGGCAAAAAATGCATGCCTGGTTGAGCTGCTTGAGTAGCTTACTAGGGAGAAGCTTCTAGGCCTTTTGAGCTGCTTGTGAGCAGCTTAGCCCTTTAGCTGCTTGAGCTGCTTGCTAGGGAGAAGCTTCTAGGCCTTTGAGCTGCTTGTGAGCAGCTTGTCCAGACTTACCCCAGCAAGAACATTCTAGGCCTTTGAGCTGCTTGTGAGCAGCTTGAGGCCTTTCCTTGCTAATTAATAGGCCATATGTGACACTTGTATGGAATTAGGCCCATCTATCAATTGGGCCCGAACTCTAGGTGAATTATAAGGCCTCGAATTTCTTTGTAAGCCATGCGAACCCAAGTCTGGAAGGAAAACTTGGGCTTTAACTGATTTAGGCCCACTTAGAAGGGCCTTATTATTTCTAAAAACTAGCATGGGCCTAAATAGAATACTCAGATCTAGTGAGTCAACCCAAGTCTTTGGCCAATCTTGGGCTTGGGCTTGTGATAACGAAATCTTAGGCATAAATTCGGCCCAGGCCTTTGAAAACTCAACTCAATCAGTGGTGTTTAAATCGGTCCGATTTCATGGATGACCGATCATGAGGCTTTTCAAGGCCTAAGACCATCATTCAAGGCCTTCTTCTAACCAACAAATTGGTTTTATGAATTTTGGCCAAAAATGGGTGTAAACATTGGCCCCCCCCCCCCCCCCCCCCCCCCCCCCCCCCCCCCCATGCCTTGATTCTTTACTTTCAGGATCAAGGCATGATAAAAAGAAAACCATTTTTGGCATCCAAACAGGCCTCGATTCCAAACTTTAGCATGTCTTCTTTTGTTTACCTTGCCTATGGACAATGTAGGCATTAGCATTTTTCATGCTTCATTCGAGCCTTTGACAATAGTCTCTAAATTCAAAACCTTGGAATGAGTCAGCCAACCATCTTTTTAGTTGGACAGGCCTTTCAAAGGCCTCTCTTAAAGATAAAAGGCCTTAACCTGCATCCTCTAGGGCTGCTTTAGAGCAATTGGATGATGATCATGCTATATTAGAGTTGAATCTCAAGGCTCATAAATATCGCCTCTTATTAGGCCTGTTTATTGCCAATAGAGGCTATGTTTGGGCCAAAAAATATGTTTTGGAGGGCCCGAACTCCCACTTAGATTGTCCATAATTAAGATTCAGGCCTACTCAAAGTGCTCAAAAGGCCTTTATCTCTGCAAAAATGGCCTTCATTCACCAATAGAGTCCCGTGTCCAGGCCTGGTTGTTGAGAAACCATAGGACCATGAAAAGGCCTAGCAAGGCCTGAAAATATGCTAGATGGCCTGAACTCCTACTTAGATTGGTTGTACTATAGGTTCAGCCTGGACAATGAAAAAAAAGGGCCTCCACCTATGAAAAAGGCCTAGTAAAACTCTAATAAGGCCTACTCGAGGACTAATAGGCCTTGGCCGAACATTTTAGAGATGTTTGTTCGGCCTTTTGAAAGACTTTTCTCCACTTAGCCCTTCCCACAACCACGATGTTTTTTGTGTAAGCCAAGTGAATAACACTCGCTTTTAATGTGCCCCACAAATCCAATGTGGGTGCGATTGCACAGCTTCAAGGCCTATAGTTGGCCTTTGCTTGAAATGCCTTTTGTCAGGTCGGACAATGCCAAAAAGGCCTTCGTTAACCGGGGGAGGAGGGGGATCTCCAATCACAAATGAATTATGATCAAGCCCTGGAGTGTCGTCTTTTTCCTCCTCTTCATGTTGTTCCTCCTCTTCTAGAACAACCGCAACATGCAATTCAGACCTGTCTATAGAGCTGATGGCAAGCCTGGATCGTACCTGACCTGCATCAAAGATCTGCTCATCACCAAGGACTGAATCTGGATGTGGTAGACCTTCAAAGACTTCACAAAGCTCTTGAGAGGAGAAAATGGGTTGATCTTTCCTCATAATTGGACTTCCCAAGTTCTGGCTTATTCCAGGCCTGAGATCTTGCTCCCCTTGCTTCAAAACAGGCCTATCATTTTGCTCCTTCAGACCTAGAAAAAGCTTTCCATCTAGAAGTTTTTGAAAAACTTCTGAATGTTGGCTGTCGCACTCAGGCCTGAAATCGTTGTTGTGATCATTATGAGGTTTATCATCCAGGCCGTGTCGCTGTTCAGGAATCCTTGAAGGCTTGACTGAGAATTTTGCCCCCGAGTGTAATTCCTTGGCCTTCTTGCCCCTCGAGTGCAGGGCTTTCGGGAGCTAAGGCCTGAGGGAAGCCTAGAGGCCTAGTGTGCTTACTAGAAGCTTGGTTAGACACATTCAGGCCTGAAGTCGAGCCTAAAGTGCCAAATCGTGGTACCGGTGGTGGAGTAAGAGTTGACAACTTATCATTGAATTTAGCCATTGCTTTATCAATGGCCTTGGTGGAGTTGATAATGACCTGGCTAGAGTTGATAATGGCCTGATTAGAGTTGATCATGGCCTTGTTGGATTCTTCTAGCCTTTGCAAACATGCATCCAAGGGATCAATATATTCCTGTGAGAGTTCTTCGTTGGATGCAACGGTGCAGGTCCGAATGGCCATATTTTCTTCAGCTTGGCCTCCAAAGGTCTGAATATGAGGATCATCAAAGCCACCATTTTGGAATTCAAGCTGTTCGGGTAGGCCTGAATGCATGATACTTGAATAGCCACGTGACTTAGCATTAAGGAGATAGGCTACCTCATTGCGTAATTGGCATTCCTCATCTTCAAGTCTGCCGATTTCGTCTTCAAGCCTTCTAACTGCATCGTTGTAGTAGTGTTGTGCGTCAAGAAACCAACCCTCTGTAGGATTGAGTCGATACTTCTCCATGTTGAGACGGTTGATCTCATCTTCAAGTTCATCGACCTTATCATAACGCCAACTAATTTCTTCTTCAAGACGCCGAATCTCAACATCCAATTCAACGTATTGAATCGACATGTCAATGAATCGGCGTGATCATACCCCTTGAAACGATTAGGGTCCCACCGGGCGTGCCAATGTTTCTTCCGGAAAGTAAGAATTGGCCTAGGGACAGCGAGTGGTGCAGTTCTAGGCCTTATGCGGGCGTGCCAGAGCAAGATTGCTGCCCAAATTCGTATTAAGGCCTGGATGCCTCAAATCTGACTTCGTGCAGACCATTGCGTACGACCTAAAGGGTGAAGCCGTATGTGGTTCGTGGTTTGCCTTGTCGGGCTAAGGACTTAATATTTCCTAATCATTGTTAGAAAATGGATAAAGAAAAGGAAAGGACTAAAAGGTAATGAAGGAACGAAAAACAAACTTTATTAATTAGTTTAACAAAGTTTGGGTACAAGGAAATGAAAGAGCTCTGCTACGCGCAGAGACAATTCGCAGAGAAACACGCAGAGACAAATGCGTTTGGCCTCATTTTGGGTCCCGAAAAAATCTAGAAAAATATCCATAAATTTTTAAAAATTATTTTACGGAGCCCTGTAAAAAATCAACTCCAGTGGATATCGATAAGTGTTACTTTTGGATTCGTAGGGGCGAATTGAGCAGTTTCGCCTCTACGAATCCAAAAGTAATACTTATCGACATCCACTGGACTTGATTTTTTACAGGGCTCCATAAAATAATATTCAAAAATTTATGGATATTTTTCTAAATTTTCTCAGGACCCGTAATGGGGCTAAACGCATTTGTCTCTGCGTGGATCTCTGCAGATTGTCTCTGCTGAAAGTATTTTGGAAATGAAAAGATATGAAATCTAGTTCGTGCTAGATTGGACGGGAAAGTAAAGACAAATGAAAGATAAATTGGGTAAGCCGTGGGCTTGATGGTCGTGGACCTAAAGATAAAAGATAATTGAAATGTAATTTGAATAAGCCTTGGGCTTGTTTGGTCGTGGACCTAAAGATAAAAATTAGTTGAAAAATAAATATGCTTAAGGCGTGGGCTTGATGGTCGGGGACCTAAAAATTAAACATAATTGAAATATAAATAGAGTAAGCCGAGGGCTTGATTGGTCGGGGACCTTTGCCAAGGCCTTCAAGTCTGGTATTTATAGGCAGATGTTCCAGACCTTGAGCTGCTTTCCACAGGCTTTCATGCATGGCTGCCATGTAGCCCTCTTGAGCTGCTTGAAGAATGCTCCAATGAGAGGCCTTTCTTTTGACCAAAACGTGTTCTCCACTCCAAGAAAATGGTAAAGGCCTGAGAAATCCTTCTTCCTTGCATAAAACTTTGTGAAAGGGCAAAAAGAATTTCAGCTCCTGCAGCATAATTGCTTGAATGGACTCCTCTTGGGCCCACCACTGCTGAAGACCAATACTTTTCCAGGCCTTCCTATCATTTTATTGGTTCTCTATCTATTGTGGGCCCTTAGATCCTCTAATCTTGACCCTTTATGGAAGAAGAATCCAGAAACAAAGGCTCAGCCAGATCTGGGTGAGCTGCTTCTGAGCAGCTTGCTTAGGACTGCATGACTCATTTACCAGCGGCTCTAAGGGGCTGCATGTACGCCACCTGTCCTTAGCCTTGCTTTATGCTGAAGGATTGGGGTCCACTCAGACCTTGAGCTGCTTGTAAGCAGCTTATCCAGGTCCGCCCAGCAAGAACATTCTAGGCCTTTGAGCTGCTTGTGCAGACCTAAGCTACTTGTGAGCTGCTTGGGACGTCTTCATGCATGGCTGCCACGTGTCCTTGGTCTAGTTGAGCTGCTTCCATGCATGGATGCTTGTAAAAAAGGTATATTTGGGCCCACCAAGGCAAAAAACGCAGGCTTGGTTGAGCTGCTTGTGAGCAGCTTGGCCTTTGAGCTGCTTGAGCAGCTTGCTAGGGAGAAGCTTCTAGGCCTTTTGAGCTGCTTGTGAGCAGCTTAGCCCTTGAGCTGCTTGAGCTGCTTGCTAGGGAGAAGCTTCTAGGCCTTTGAGCTGCTTGTGAGCAGCTTGTCCAGACCTACCCAGCAAGAACATTCTAGGCCTTTGAGCTGCTTGTGAGCAGCTTGAGGTCTTTTCCTTGCCAATTAATAGGCCATATGTGACACTTGTATGGAATTAGGCCCATCTATCAATTGGGCCCGAACTCTAGGTGAATTATAGGCCTCGAATTTCTTTGTAAGCCATGCGAACCCAAGTCTGGAAGGAAAACTTGGGCTTTAACTGATTTAGGCCCACTTAGAAGGCCTTATTATTTCTAAAAACTGCATGGGCCTGAATAGAATACTCAGATCTAGTGAGTCAACCCAAGTCTTTGGCCAATCTTGGGCTTGGGCTTGTGATAACGAAATCTTAGGCATAAATTCGGCCCAGGCCTTTGAAAACTCAACTCGATCAGTGGTGTTTAAATCGGTCCGATTTCGTGGATGACCGATCATGAGACTTTTCAAGGCCTAAGACCATCATTCAAGGCCTTCTTCTAACCAACAAATTGGTTTTTATGAATTTTGGCCAAAAAATGGGTGTAAACAGACTCTCGTGCAACTCTTCAATGGGTCGCGTTTGAACTGTTGGGGTACAGCCAAGTGGTGTTGGTGTGATTGTAGGGGATAAAACCCCTTGTCTTTTTTCCTTTGTATTGACTGCCTTAGGCAGTGCAGTGTGTGTGTGCTGGAGACGAGTGAGAGAGCCAGTTTGTGGCTCTCCATCGGGGGAAGCGGTGCTCCTCAGAGATGCTCGGATACTCCGTCGGAGAGTCACTGAAGTGAGGGAGAGAGAGAGGAGTGGGGAAACTGGCTTGTGGCTATCCCGGTGAGGTTTTTTCATACTTGTATATGTGATTTATACTAGTGGAGTTTTCCTCGGATATCTCTCGTTTGTACTTCGTTTATTTTCGTGCTTGTGCTTGGAGGTGTGAATTTGGGTCGGGGTATCGATCCAACATGAACAAGGGAGGGATCATATATATACATACACACACTGACACACGGAGAAATGTATAGGGAACATTTACTCACCATGAGGTATGCCGCATCCGCCTTCGGAACACTAGCAAACATGTCACCGCCCACATGCTCGACCCCGACACAGTCCAGTGCCACAGGACACCACATGAGGCAGATCGAAACTTATCCCTCGAATCGAAGGGAACGCCTCGACCAACAACCGGAGAGTGGTCCCGTCTCCTCCGCCTACATCCACCACGGACTCCACCCCATCGAATGCCTCCGGACACCCTTTGACTATCGCTGGCACGGCCACCCTAGCATCGTAAGCCATTGCGTCGTTGATGAGCTTATTGTGGCCAGGATTCTCCTCAGCATAACTCCATATGTCCTCACCGTGGGCAGACTCGAATGCTGGACTCCCGTTGGCCAGGACACGAGCACTTAAACAGTGCCACGGTGCAAGCATCACCGGACTGCTCTCAAGCAACAATAAAGCAGCCAGGCTTTTATCGCCGTTTTTCAGGAGAAGGCGGGATAGTGGGGTTTGGAGGTATCCGGCGGGAGCTTCTTTGAGGATTTTACGGTGGACTAAGAACCTCATGATGCGGTGGAGGGCGGAGGGGGAGCACCCGAGGGCGGAGGAAAGATCGGAGAGTTTCACAGAGCCGCCATGGGCTTCCAGGGCATCAGGTATGCCGAGCTGAATAGCACATTTTACCACAGCCATATCTACAAAACCGAAAACGTACTTCCATATGTCCACATGGGCCTGGGCTTCTTCTTCTTCCTCTCTATTTGCTTCTCCTTCCATCTCTATCCTCTTCTTTTTCTTCTTCTTGTTCTCTCTCTAAAATGAAAACGCACAGACACAGAGAACACTGGCGGTGAAGATCCAATTATGTGAGAGAAAATCATTGAGCGCAAGGGGACTTTAAAAATGTTTGATTTTAATGATTGAACATTCCAGCAACCAAGAAAAGAAATCCAATTGAAGATTTTGTCTGATATTAATTCATTCATGGACATTGACAGCATTAAAGCATGTATCATGTGATATTAATCAGCTACCAAGAAAGTAATTCGCATAGATTTTGTATGATATAATATTGTGAAGAGTGACATGCAGCTTCTATTGGGATCGTTCAGTTAATTTAAAATATGTTTTGAAGATTGTTGTCACCAGATTGTATGAGACTCATTTCGGAGGCCCACTCAAATAATGAGGGTCATTCAATTTATTTAGAACATCTTTTCAAGGGTTTTTGTTTGAAATACGCTCATTCGGTAAGGTCTTTCTATGTTCGAGAAGAAAACTAAATGAATTGATCAAACTACATACCGATATTCAGTAAGGGCTCTGCTCTATTTGACAGAAATTAAATTAAATGAGTTGGTCTTGTACACGGTAAGGGCTTCCTCTATTTGACAGAATTAAATTAGTAAATGAATTGATCTAAGTGCATACTACATTAAGTGATTTGGTCAAGTACATACCCATTATCGAATTTATTGATTCCAAGATGTACTTCATCCAATTTTATCACACTAAGCACTAAGGCTGTAAATGAACCAAACAGCTCGCAAACTTGGCTCATTCGGCCCTACCCAACGCAGCAGTAAGGCTGTAAAAGAACCTACTCGCAAGCTCGGCTCATTCGGCCTACCCAACTCTAAAATAAGTAATAAGTCTAGACGGGTAAAGCCAAGGAACGGGCCATGTATTTGGGCCTACGAAAGCTGGACTACGAGGGTTAGATTAGTAGGAGTAATCGAATAGTCCAGATGGGGGTTAAGCGACGGACTAGGCTTTTTATGTGGATACGTAGGGATCAGGCTCAAAACTTCGACTAGTAATTGGATAGGGGCCGCGCGAACGCAGGCCCTCGCTGACACAAATTATGACGTAGGTTCCACCAACTTGGGTAGACCTTAGGCGGACGCCCCTCCTAAGTGCAATGGAAGTCGTCAACCTAGGCCATGGGCCATTTTGATCACCCATTGACCCCGTCCAGGTAAGTATGGAGCCCAATTGTCCCACCTAAGTTTATATCCACGCTCCAAAGCCCCCCTCTCCCCTTATCCTTTGGATGTGGGACAAAATACACTCCACGTTTGTTCACCCCTCCCCCTCTTTGTCTCTCTCTCAAACACGGACACAAGTATCCAAGCCTTCTCAGTTTTTATAATCCCTGATATGATTCTGTTGTCATTCACAATCAAATGGGTTTGCAGAAAAACAAATGTAAAGAGACAGTTTTTGGTCTATTTTGGAGAAAATTGAAGTGGCGATTGGCGAAGACTCTGCAACTCTCTCTCTCTCTCTCTCTCTCTCTCTCTCTCTCTCTCTCTCTATGTGAAGTCCATTGTTGGAGTAAAGATTATTATGAAGGAAACGCCAAAAAGTGATCTATAGGTAGGCTTTTTCCTTTGGCAAAATCTTTGAGTTAAAGGTTTGCGAATCTTGGAATTGTGGTTTAGCTCTCTAATTTCTTCGTCTAGTTGATGAGAAAAGTAAAAAAGTCAAAGAAAAGGTTGCTCTGACTTCAGCGGGAACAACTTGACTGTTGTCATTAAGCAAAAGAAAGGCAGCGAAAACGCACCCCAAATATTGCTCCATGGAAGTGTTGGAAAGCGGAAGCGATATATCACTGATGGGAGGAAGAGATTTCTCACACACAATAGTAAGCACACTTTTTATTGATAAAGCTCACAAACAATTACAAAGCTCTCACTCACGTCTCTCTCTCTTTCTCTCACTTAACTCTCATACTTTTACAATATGAATTACAAGCCTATTTATAGGCAAAGCTACACACTAATTGATAAGCGTACATTTATTGAAACACTCACAAAATCAAATACATAATGGCGAAAGTCTTCATCTGATCTTTGACTAAATCCTTCTACTTGCTTTGAAGCTTATAAGCATACAAAAAATACCACAACTGCCTCAAGCGCTTATTATCGTCATATAAACAAACAGCTTAAATATGCTGATACAACATTCATTCTCACGAATGAAAGAACCCTTCACAGATGAACACATTGAACAAGAGAATGATAAGATACCCTACAAATTAAGGGTAAGCCTCAATCACCGATTGAACAGCTTTGACATTTTTTATCGTGTGTCGGCTGAAACCAGATTTGCTCAGAACGTATGCCCACTCCTTTGACGTCCTCTCTTTCCCTTTGTTTGTGTGCGCCATCATAACCATGTCCATCATCAGCCTCACAAACTCTAGCTTATCATTGTTGTCTTCTTCAACCACAGCTTCTACTATGATCACCTTCCCTTTGTCCTTCGGGATAGCCTCTTTGCACTTTCTCAGGATTTGAATGCACTCGTCATCGTCCCAGTCGTGCAAAACGCACTGCATATTTAGAAATTCAAGCATATATAGTTGAAGCGTGCATGCGCACACACAAAAAAAAAAATCACTTATATCAATGAGGTTTCTCACAGAAAATTAGTGTACTCAGAGTAAAATCTACGAAAAGTACGGGTGTCGCCTCAAATTTTTCCCCTTCTTGATATTCTGGTTGAAGAATTCCCGAGGGCCTTGGAATAATAAGATTTCAAGACTCTCGTGCAACTCTTCAACAGCTCGCATTTGAACACGTTTGAACAAGGGAGGGATCATGTACAGGATATACATAGACAGAAATGTGTAGGAAACATTTACTCACCATGAGGTATGCCGCATCCGCCTTCGGAACACTAGCAAACATGTCACCGCTCACATGCTCGACACCAACACAATCCAGTGCCACAGACACCACATGAGGCAGATCGAAATTTATCCCTCGAATCCAAGGAAACGCCTCGACCAACAACCGGAGAGCCGTCCCGTCTCCTCCGCCTACATCCACCATGGACTCCACCCCATCGAACACCTCCGGACACCCTTCGACTATCGCCGGCACAGCCACCCTGGCGTTGCAAGCCATTGCGTCGTTGATGAGCTTGCTGTGGCCAGGATTCTCCTCAGCATAACTCCATATGTCCTCCCCGTGGGTGGACTCGAATGCCGGACTCCCATTGGCCAGGACACGATCGCTTAAACAGTGCCAGGGTGCGAGCATCACCGGAGAGCTCTCGAGCAACAATATAGCAGCCATGCTTTTTTCGCCGCTTTTCAGGAGAAGGCGGGATAGTGGCGTTTGGAGGTATCCCGCGGGAGCTTCTTTGAGGATTTTACGGTGGACTAAGAACCTCATGACGCGGTGGAGGGCGGAGGGGGAGCACCCGAGGGTGGAGGAAAGATCATGGAGTGCCGCGGGGCCGCCATGGGCTTCCAGGGCTTCAGGTATGCCGAGCTGAATAGCACATTTTACCATAGCCATATCTACAAACCCGAAAACGTACTTCCATATATCCACATGGGCCTGGGCTTCTTTTTCTTGCTCTCTATTTGCTTCTCCTTCCATCCCTCCTCTTCTTCTTCTCTCTCTAAAATAAAAACTCAGAGAGCACTGGCGGTGAAGAACTCAATTATATGAGTGAGAAAATCATTGAGCATCACAAGAAAAGTGGACCTTCCACGGGGCTTAAAAAATGTTTGGTATTATGATTGAGCATTCCAGCAACCAATTAAGAAAAGAAATCCAATTGAAGATTTTGTCGGATATTTATTAATTAATTAATGGACATTGATAGCTTTAAAGCATGTATCATGTGATATCAGTTAAGATCTTCTGACTAGTGTAGTGATTTTCACTCTCAATTGCCCAGAAAAATGCAAGGTTAAAATGTATTGCAAAAAAAAAAAAAAAAATCTGCAATCTTTAAAATAAAAAAAATAAAAAAACAATTCCCTCTCTGTATTTAGCATCTCCGTAATTTCACTTTATTTTCGAAGAAAAAAAAAACTATGGGTGTTGTACACCGGATTGTTTGAGACTCACTTGGGGGTTCCACGCAAATGATCGGGGTCGTTCAATTTATTTAAAACACGTTTTGAAGAGGTGCTATCACCGGGTTGTATGAGACTCATTTCGAGGTCCCATAAAAATAATCGGGGTCGTTTAATTTATTTAAAACATTTTTGAAGGGTTCTTGTTAGAAATCACCTCATTCATTCAAGGGCGTCCTCTATTCAAGAATAAAAATTAAATGAATTGGTTAAGTACATACCGATATTCAGTAAGGGCTTTCCTCGATCTATTTGACATAAATTAAATTAAATGAATTGGTCAAGCACATGGTAAGGGCTTCCTGTATTTGACAGAAATTAAGTTAAATGAATTGATCTAAGTACACAAATTAAATGATTTGGTCAAGTACATACCCATATTCAAAGTAATTGATTCTGAGATGTACCCCATCCAATTTTATCTCGCCTAGCGGTAAGGCTGCAAATGAACCGATCCAATTTTACCACGCCCAGTGCTAAGACTGCAAATGAACTGAGTAGCTCGCAAGCTCGGCTCATTCAACCCTACCGAACGCAACAATAAGGCTATAAATTAATAGGACAGCTCACGAGCTCATTCGGCCACCCAATGCTAATAAGACCACGGTGGTAAAGCCAAACAACGGGCCATGTAATTGGGCCTACATAAGCTGGGCTACAAGGGTTAGAGTAGTAATAAGGGAAAATGACGGTCAAGGACGTGTTTTAATAATTAACGGTCATCATCGGGCCGGGCCGGCCCAGCCCGCCAAGTCGCGGCCCAAGCCCGCCCACGGGCCGGGCCGCCCGGGCTTTTTCATTTTGGCGGGCCGGGCGGGCCGGGCCACCTACCATAATTGAAGCCCAAGCCCGGCCCACGGGCTACCCCAATTGGCGGGCCGGCGGGCCAAAAGCCGGGCTGGCCAACGGGCGGGCTTAAATTTCCTTGGGCAAAACTAAACCAAATTAAAGGTCTTGTTCGGTTGCCTTTTCATTTTCGTTTTAGTTTTGGAAACCAATCATTACCCTACTTCTTTCCCTAATCATTACCCTATTTTTTCAATTATTTCTTTTTCATCTCTCTATCTCTCTCCAATCATTACCCCTATTTTCAATCATTACTCTATTTCTCTCTCCACCCACTACCAAAACTAAACTAAACTAAACTCCCAACCGAACACTAGAATTTTTTGGGATTTTGGGCTAATGGGCGGGCCCGTTGGCGGGCTTTTGGACGGGTATGCCGGGCGGGCTCACCGGCGGGACCGAGTAAAAATTCATAGGCCCGAGCCCGCCCATTACAAACTACGAGCCGGGCTAGCCCGCCTGTTTTACGGGCTCGGGCCGGGTAAAAGCCCGGCGGGCCGGGCGGGCTTTGGACGGGTCATGGGCCACCGGGCCAAATGATGACGACCCTTACCCGTCAAGGACATTTTGTTCATTAACAAATGTTCTTAGCATGTCATTAAAAGATATTAATTATCAAAACTCGTCCTGGGCCATCATTTTCCCTAGTAATAATTGGTCCTGATGGGGGTTAAGGACGGACTGGGCTTTTTCCGTGGATCCGTAGGGCTCGGGCTCAAAACTTTGACTAGCAATTGAATAGGGGCCGCGCGAATGCAGGCTCCCACTGACACAAATTATGACGTAGGCTCCACCAACTTGGGTAGACCTTAGGCGAACACCCCTCCTAAGTGCAATGGAAGTTGTCAACCTAGGCCATGGGCCATTTTGATCGCCAATTGACCCCGTCCAGGTAAGTATGGAACCCATTCGTCCCACCTAAGTTTATATCCACGCTCCAAAGCCCCCCTCTCCCCTTATCCTTTCGATGTGGGACAAAATACACTCCACGTTTGTTCACCCCTCCCCCTCTCTGTCTCCTCTCTCAAACATGGACACATGTATCCAAGCCTTCTCAATTTTTATAATCCCTGATATGATAATGTTGTTATTCTCAATCAAATGGGTTTGCAGAAAAGAACAAATGAAAAGAGACAGTTTTTGGTCTGTTTTGGAGAAATTATGAAGTGGCGATTGGCGAAGACTCTGCAACTCTCTCTCTCTCTCTCTCTCCTCTCTCTCTCTCTCTCTCTCTCTCTCTCTCTGTGTGTGTGAGTGAAGTCCAATGTTGGAGTAAAGATTATTATGAAGGAAACGCCAAAAAGTGATCTATAGGTAGGCTTTTTCCTTTGGCAAAATCTTTGAGTTAAAGGTTTGCGAATCTTGGAATTGTGGTTTAGCTCTCTAGTTTCCCTTCGTCTAGTTGATGAGAAAAGGTTGCTCTGACTTCAGCTCTTTATGGATGCCAAACGAAATTGCAGAAAAGAAATGCTTTTCTCTTCAAACCCACTCTCCCAAACACACACAACTGGGAGATCACATGAGTTTGTTTGAGGAAGGTTGTTTTTGGATAATGAACGGAGAGAGATAGTCCTTCAAAATCCCCCACACTCTCGCTCTTAATTCTAGACTGTTGTCGCGCTCTCAATCTTTGTTCTCGCAAATTTTAGTAGTATAACATGTGATTCAAAGACACTTTCACGCTTACACACACTGCAAATTATGTGGCGGCAGCAAATATTACTTATGAAAGTAGACTAAATTTTCTATTCTCAAAGCGTCTTCATTTTGACAAACATAAAATCTCGGTCTTGGACCTTCTTTCATCTTTCTCTTCTTTTTTTTCTTGTTTTGAATAGTTACACCAAAAACTGTGTTTACTCATCGTCTAATGCCCTTGAGCTATGCCTAAAAAAATCACTCAAAATCCCATATCAAACACCAATCATGCTACAGATATGCTTCTCCGCCACTTTCTAAACACTCCTCTTTCACGAGCAATGAAGCCCACACATGTGTGGAGCCCACTGTTTGTGAGAGAGAAGTGTCTAGAGAGCGGCCAAGAGGTGTGTCCCCAACATTTCCGTATCAAACACCGTCATTGTTGGAAGGGTCAAGCGGAAGGGTCAAGCTCCTCTCCATGCCCTTAATCCTCCATATCTCTCCAAGCTCCCCTCTTGTGGCTTCATACTAAGCCCAAACTGATCATCCGACCTGTAATTTCGTACATCCCCTGTGGAAGAACATATCTGCAGAGAAATACCCTCAAATCGGTCCTCCACTTATTTAGTACCTAGGGGGACATATAATTCACTCCTCTGGAGGCTAGCAGCCCTCCATAAGATTAACAGCATGGAAGAAATACTAGCCGTAAGCATCACATTGCGTTCAAAATTTCCATAGGTATGCAAGCAGGCTCTTGTCGTTGTTCTTCATGAGGAGGCGCGACAGTGGCGTCTAGAGGTATCCGGCGGGACCTTCTTTGAGGATGTTATGGAAGACCAGGAACCCCATGATGCGGTGGAGGGCGGAGGGGAAGCACCCGAGGGCGGAGGAAAGGTCAGAGAGCGTCACGGGGCCGCCACGGGCCTCCAGGGCATCAGGTATGCCGAGCTGAATACCACATGATACCACAGCCATATCCACAAACCCGAATACGTATTTCCATATGTCCACATGGGCCTGGGCTTCTTCTTCCTCTCTAATTGTTCCCTGTTCCATCTCTCTCCTCTTCGTCTTTTTTCTTGTTCTCTCTCTAAAAATTAGAACACACACAGACACTGAGTACTCAAGCACACGGTAACCTAAGGAAACCTAAGGAAAGGACCCCTCCAAAAATTGATCATATGCCACTAAATGCGGCGAGCATACGGTATTTCTTTAGTAAAAGGCAAAAGAATAGTTCGCTTTGTACTCACCTCGTGACTGCGTGATTTGATGCATACTGTTGCCTTGGCTTATGAATACCTCTCATTCAAGGATCAAACTTTCAGTAACACAATTGACCGGTTGGATTTGAGACTAAAGTTTGTCGATCTGTTGGGTCTGAGACTATATGGATTTGTTAGTATAGCAGATGGAGATTGGAAATAGTGTGAAGACGCAAATTTTCCATGATCTAAGTATCAAAACAGTTTGTAATCTTTCGTATCCAGTTTTGCATGAAAGTAACCTTACAAACATCAGAAAAATCCAGACTCCCATCGCATTTAGAACAACTTTCAACTTAGAATTGTAGGGCTTTACCCTTGGTTAGAGGGAGGCCCTTCCAGAAATTCTCAACGGCCAAGGCTGAACCCAGGCCGGAGAGGGGGTTTGGAAATAGTTTTCAACCAGCAATTGACGCGCCTCGGTTATTACCTCACTAGCTGCGTCATTGCCCCAAGCGCAAAGATACCATAAAACACTTACAATTCCTAGAATAATAGCTAGTCTCCTGGCAAAGCCTGTCTAAATAGGCGATGTGGGGCTCTTATTTGTTCTTGTGGCTTCTTAACCATATATCCCAAGCCCAAAACTTAAGAAAATCAATCACCCAGGTTCGATTACCATCTTATATGACTAGAGGCTTGGGTACACGCGATGCGTGTGCAAGTCGAATTTTGACAACATTTGTGAAAATTTGATCAAACAATAAGTGGGAAGCATTTTTACAAAAACGTTGTGAAAATCCGACTTGCGTGTAGAGACTTGTATTTCTTAAATTATTGAAAAGTTTATTAAATCACTAATTGGGGGATATATGATTTTAATTGGTGATTATTTGATTAGAGGACCAAAGTGAAAGAAGTGAGACTTGAAGGTGTGTTGGTGTGATTTGAAAATGTAGGAGTATAAATAGTGGGTGTGTGTGTGTAGGGGATCATTTTTCATCCCCAAATCTCTCTCTCACTCTCTCACCCGTTCTCTCTCTCTCTAGCCGGCCTCTTTTCTCTCTCTTCTCATCTCACACAAAACTCCACTCCATCTCTCAAAATCTTCAAGAAACAACCTCCCTCCAACCTTCCATTCGCGTTCTCAAGCTTGGAGTTCCTTGGGTTGAGCTTGAATCAAAACTTTGAGGTTCGAAGGCTTGCTCAAATCTTGTAGATCTTGGTTATCGTCGCGAGGTAGGGACTTCTTTACCTCTTTTATATGTTTATATGATGATTTGATGCAAGAATCGAGCTTGGTTTGCCTCCCTTTGTTCATCTCCATCGCTGTCGAAATCTGCAGAAAATCGCCCAAATCGCGTAGGGATCGATCCCCCTTTGTTTTCTGGTCCAGTAAGCCCAGAGATCGATCCCTGGCGATGGGGGGATCGATCACTCCCCTCTCTGGAAGTTCTGCCCGTCATTTGAGTTTCAGCTCAACTTCAAACGGCCATAACTTCTTCGTCCGATGTCCATTTCATGCAAATCTTATATCGATTCGAAGGTCTTGAAGTCAGCTTTCCATTTCCACCAAAATCACATAAGAACTCCAAGAACACAAAAAGTTATGACTGTTAGAGTGGGGGTGTGTCAACCTCCCAACCTCCTTTGGCTACTCCAATGATTCTTGTTTTGTTATTACGACTTCCTATGATTAGTGGATGACATTATTGACCCATTGGCCTTCAGTTAGTGAGGAACACATAAGGAATTGCTTAGTTGAAATTTCTTTGAATACTTCCTATCGGTTGGTGGTTCTTGTGAATATTCATGCAATTTGTGATTGAATAATACTTGTGAACGTTTGTGGCATATTTGTGATACTGTTGGCATGTCGTGGCATATTTCTTGAATGTATGAAGTTATAAGAAAGCTTTAGCTTGTAGGTTGATTGAGGAAATAGTTGTTTGGGTCGGTGGTTGATTTAGGAAGTTTCGTAACGTAAAGGGTGGTAATACTACGACTTATATGGTCTCGTAACGCAAGGGGTGGTAATACGATGACTTATATGGTCTCGTAATGCATGGGGTGGTAATACGGTGACCTTAGATGCTGGTGTTCACCGTAACGCTAGGGGTGGTAATACGGTGACTCTCGTGGTATTATATGACAACGCAAGGGGTGGAAATGTCGATGGTGGAGATTCGGGATAGTGAGTCGTGTCAAGGTTGTTATTTGCATGAGTGTTATGAACCCTATGGCATAATGTGATTTTAGCATATCTTAAAATGATTGCCTTGAATGTTTGACACATCGTTGAGTTGATTGTATTTCATCGTTTGAGCTACACCTTCCTGTTTTCCGTCATTGCACTTATCATCATGTTTTCATATAAAGTTGGTAAAGATTTTCCTACTGGGCTAGTGTAGCTCAACCTAATCTTTCTTTTCAGGTCAAAACGTTGAACAATAGCTCATAAGCAATGTGTGTTTGGGAATGAAAGACTTTTTGGAAGCTAACCTCATGTAGTTACCTATGCATCTTTGTATAAACTTTATTTTGACAGAGATGTATATGTAACTTATCATTTCGATCCTTTTGACTTATCGTTTGTAATATTTTGAATTCGTTCGTACTTGTACCTAAATTAATTTGGGCCGTGATGCCAAAGTTGTGAATGTCTAAACTTGGGGATCTGTTTGTAAAATGAAACAGGTGGGAACTCTTTTGAAATATTATTAATGATATGCGAGGACTTTTATTTAAAACGGATTATTTATTTATGTTGAAAATCGAGGGCGAGACAAATTGGTATCAGAGCGTCTAGGTTTGAATACTTTGAGACCGTGGGGAGACTCTTAGTCTCATGGGTTTAAAACGTCACGCCTTTATGCATAACATATGTGTGCTTGTGTGCATTGACATCACTTGGCTTATGTGACATTGTAATTTCAATATTGTGGGGTGGCATGAAGTTGCTTTGACCTGTGATTGGGATAGTTCGGGGCTTTGACCTCTTGAAATAGTATTGTTATTGATGAATCTTTCTTTCTTATAATTTGTAGTAAGATGCCGCCGAAAACACGTGCTATAGCAGGTGAGGTCGAAAGCCGGGGTGGTCGTGGTCGTGGCCGAGAAACGCCGGTTGAGGATGAGCATAGCCAACTTGGGGAGAATCCGAATGGGAATCCGGGGGATGGGGCCGGACGTGGTCAGGGAGAGGAAGTACCGGTAGTTCAGAATCCGTTTGCTAGGGATTTCGTTGTGGCTCTTGCGGCTGCAAATCTTTTGAACCCAGCTCCTAGGGAAGGTGTAGATAGTCGTGCTATGTTAGCAATGAGGGAGTTTAGCCGTCGAAATCCACCTACGTTTGATGGGTCGAGCAGTGACCCTCTTGTGGCCGACCATTGGCTAGCCCAAATTCGAAAACTCTTTAGGGCTCTTCAGATTACGGAGGACGATTTGCGAGTTAATATCGTAGCCGTTCAACTTACTGGGGAAGCGAATGAATGGTGGGAGTCAGTCTTAGAATCGAGAAAGGATGCAAGGAGAGCGGCAAGGATCACGGCTCAAGCAAATGAGCCAGATGTTGAGAACATAACTTGGGCCGAATTTGAGATGCTCTTCGAGGAGTAGTATTTTCCGGAAATGAGTCGTGACCAGTTGAGAGATGAGTTTGAAAAACTAGAGCAAGGGAATATGACCGAATCAGAGTATGCCTTAAAGTTTCAATCCTTGTCTCGTTTCGCGCCAGAGCTAGTGGCTACTGAAGAAAGGTGTAGGCGATTCGAAAGGGGCTTGAATGATGTCGTGAAGAAGTTTGTTATGGCACAACGCAAGGGAAAGTTTTCTGAAGTCGTTGAATGCGCAAGGAGCATCAAGACCCCGAAGGAGGCACCCAGAAATCCTAAGGCTTGGGAACCAAGACAACCAATGGGGGGTATGAGCTCCTCTTCGGGGAGTTTTGGTAGTCAAGGGAGAAAAAGACAAAGGGATCAAATGTCAACATTGCATGGTCCTTCAAACTTTAGGCCTCCACCTTCTTCTTCGTTCGGGACTCGAGGAGTTTCCAATAGACCTCCAATTGTGTGCCATGAGTGTGGTCAGACGGGGCATATTCGCGCCCAGTGTCCGCGACTTTTGAACACATGCTTTATTTGTGGGAAGGGTGGTCACTTTGCAAGAAATTGCCCGCATGGATAAGGGGCACGTAGTGAGTCTGGTTCGGTGCAACAACCAAGGGGTGGACAGGGTTCTGGTCGGCAGTCGTATCGGGGCACTCAAAGACAGCAGCAGTCTCACTTTCGTCAGACCACTTCGATTCAGGGATCTCAAGCTGAGAGAGGAGCTAGTTCATCTACGCCTACTCAGGGTTCTGGTCATCGTGGTGGACATGTTCAGAGTGAGATGACTCAGGGTAGGGCTTTTGCTATCACTTCGGCCATTTCGCCTCCACCACCTCCTGTTACTTCTCAGGCCCCGGAGACTTCGGTTGTGTGGGGTACATTTCTCTTATTTAACTCCTTTGCTAGAGTATTATTCGATTCTGGAGCGTCGCATTCATTCATTGCTGCATCTTTTGCTTATGCCTTGGGATTGGAAATCGAAAACATTAGTCCTCCATTGTTCGTTGAGACACCCATAGGAGGTAGATCACCATTAGATCGTATTTGCCGGAATTGTGAGCTCATTATTCGGGATCGTCATTTTACTTTTGACTTCATCGTATTGAATATGTCGGGTTTCGATCTTATATTGGGAATGGATTGGTTGTCCACGTTTCATGCTACCATAGATTGCTTGAAGCGTCGGGTCCGTATTTGTCCGCCCGAGGGTTCTTGTTTCGAGTTCTTCGGGGAGCGTCGGGAACCAATAGAACCGTATCTGTGTGAGCCTCGGGAGCCTGAGTCGGTGTATGCTTTGTTAGCAAGTTTGACCTTAGATGAAGACGTATCCGCGCGTGGGGAGTTATCTCTTGTCGTTCGTGATTTTCCGGACGTGTTTCCGAAGGAGTTACCCGGTTTACCACCCGAGAGAGAAATCGAATTTTATATTGATTTACTTCCTGGTACCGCTCCCATTTCCATACCTCGTTATCACTTTACGCCTGCTGAGTTGAGAGAATTGAAGACTCAATTACAAGAATTAGAGGATTTGGGGTTTATCCGTCCGAGTACGTCACCGTGGGGAGCACCGGCTTTGTTTGCTCAGAAAAAGGATGGGTCGCTTTGCTTATGCATTGATTATCGTAAGTTGAACCATGTCACCATTAAGAACAAGTATCCCATGCCTAGAATCGATGACTTGTTTGACCAACTTCGTGGCGCAACTTGTTTTTCAAAAATTGATTTGAGGTCTGGTTACCACCAGTTGAGAGTTCGGAGAGAAGACATTCCTAAGACCGCCTTTCGTACTCGATATGGCCACTACGAGTTTGTTGTTATGCCCTTTGGTTTGACGAACGCACCGGCAACTTTCATGGATTTGATGAACCGTATCTTTCGTGCCTATCTTGATCGTTTCGTAGTCGTCTTTGTGGACGATATTCTTATTTATTCGCCTTCGGAGGAGGAGCACCAATCTCACCTTTCTATAGTTCTTGAACTCTTGAGAGAACACCGTTTGTATGCTAAACTTAGCAAATGTGAGTTTTGGTTATCCGAAGTCAAGTTTTTGGTCACGTTGTGTCGAAGGATGGGGTGTCCGTTGATCCGGGGAAGATAGAGTCCGTAATGAATTGGCAGCGACTGAAGAATGTGTTCGAGATTCGTAGTTTTTCAGGCTTGGCAGGGTATTATCGTCGTTTTGTACTCAACTTCTCTCGCCTAGCAGCTCCGATGACTAAATTGACTCGTAAGGGAACTCGATTTGTTTGGAATGAGATGTGTGAAAAAGGCTTTTAAGGAATTGAAGAGAAGGTTGACTACCGCACCGGTTTTGGTTGTGCCTAAACGGGGAGTCGGTTATTCCGTGTATTGTGACGCTTCGAAAGAGGGATTGGGGTGCGTGTTAATGCAAATGGGACGAGTGGTGGCATATGGATCGCGGCAATTGAAAACTCATGAGCGAAATTACCCTACCCATGACTTAGAACTTGCAGCCGTTGTCTTTGCTTTGAAGAGTTGGCGTCATTATCTTTACGGTGAGAGATTCGAAGTCTTTTCCAATCACAAAAGTCTCAAGTACTTGTTCTCTCAAAAGGAGCTTAACTTGCGACAACGCAGATGGATGGAACATTTAGAAGATTATGACTTCGAATTGCAATATCATCCGGGTAAGGCGAACGTGGTAGCGGACGCGTTAAGTAGGAAATCGATGCAACTTGCAAGTTTAGCCATCCATGAGTGGAAAACAATGAACGACTTAGGTTCGTATGCGTTGCATTTTGAGGAGGTTCGAGATGGAGTCACCTTGTGTAACTTAACCGTTCAATCGACCTTATCGACTCGAGTGATTGAGGCTCAACAGCAAGATGAAGAAGCGGACGAGTTTCGTACTAAGTTTCTTAGCGGGAAAGCTTGAGAGGGGTGGATGATTCACGCCGATCAAGGTTTACGATACCAAGGAAAATTGTTCGTACCCATTTCGTGTCGGGAGGAAATTTTGAGGGAATTTCACCATTCACCGTTAGCTGTGCATCCGGGAGGAACGAAAATGTACCATGACTTACGTAGACAGTTTTGGTGGCCAGGAATGAAGAGAGATGTCGTCATCTTCGTGTCCAAATGTCTTACGTGCAAACAAGTCAAAGCCGAGCATCAACGACCCGCAGGGGAGTTGCAACCATTACTAGTGGCCGAGTGGAAGTGGGAGAATGTGACAATGGATTTTGTTACCAGTTTACCAAGATCGCCGAGGGGGCACGATGCCATTTGGGTGATAGTCGATCGGTTGACTAAGTCAGCGCATTTCTTGCCGATTCGGGTTACCGATTCGATTGATACGCTTAGTCGTTTATACATAAATGAGATTATCCGTCTTCATGGGATACCCATTTCTATTGTGTCGGATCGAGATCCAAGGTTTACTGCACGCTTTTGGCAGAGTCTGCAGGCCGCTCTTGGCACAAATCTCTTATTTAGTACCGCGTATCATCCTCAAACGGATGGACAATCCGAGAGAACGATTCAGATTCTAGAAGATATGCTTCGGGCTTGTGTTATGGATTTTCGGGGTAGTTGGGAAGATCACCTACCGTTAGTCGAATTCGCGTACAACAATAGTTACCAATCCAGTATCGAGATGGCACCGTATGAAGCCTTGTATGGGAGACCGTGTCGATCACCCGTTTGTTGGACCGAGTTGGGCGAGGCTATGTTGGTTGGACCGGAATTGATTCAAGAAACTTCCGAGAATATGAAAGCTATTCATCGACGTCTTCTTGAAGCACAAAAGAGAACTACCGAGCAAGTCAAAGTGATTCGCCAACGGTTGTTAACCGCGCAAAGTAGGCAAAAGAGTTATGCCGATCGTCGTCGCCGACCATTATCGTTTGAGGTAAGGAATCACGTGTTTCTTAAGGTGTCGCCGCGTCGGGGACTATCTCGTTTTGGGCAAAGGGGTAAACTTTCACCGCGTTTTATCGGGCCATTTGACATTATCGAGAAGATTGGGGAAGTCGCTTATCGATTGGCCTTACCACCGAGACTATCGGGCGTTCATGATGTATTCCATGTATTGATGTTGCGGAAGTATGAACCGGATCCATCACACATTCTAGAGTGGTCCGAGTTAGAGTTAGAAGCCGACGCATCCTACGGAGAGGAGCCGATACGTATCCTAGATTCACGTGAACAACGCTTGAGGGGTAAAACCATTCCATTAGTGCGAGTCCTTTGGAGTACTCTCGGAAAGGAGGAGTCGACGCGGGAAAGGGAAGACGAAATAAGGGAGAAGTATCCTCAATTGTTCCCAAATTAATCAATGTAAGTTCTAAGTTTTAACTATATGATTGTTAATTCATTGTTTTGCGATGTATGCTGTAGCATGAGCATTATTACTTGATGCATAATCCTGATTGGCTTGAGTTGTAAATTTCGGGACGAAATTTCTTTAAGGAGGATAGACTGTAGAGACCTGTATTTCTTAAATTATTGAAAAGTTTATTAAATCACTAATTGGGGGATATATGATTTTAATTGGTGATTATTTGATTAGAGGACCAAAGTGAAAGAAGTGAGACTTGAGGGTGTGTTGGTGTGATTTGAAAATGTAGGAGTATAAATAGTGGGTGTGTGTGTGTAGGGGATCATTTTTCATTCCCAAATCTCTCTCTCTCTCTCACCTGTTCTCTCTCTCTCGAGCCGGCCTCCTCTCTCTCTCTTCTCATCTCACACAAAACTCCACTCCATCTCTCAAAATCTACAAGAAACAACCTCCCTCCAACCTTCCGTTCGCGTTCTCAAGCTTGGATTTCCTTGGGTTGAGCTTGAATCGAAGCTTTGAGGTTCGAAGTGGTTAGGGCTTGCTCAAATCTTATAGATCTTGGTTATCGTTGCGAGGTAGGGACTTCTTTACCTCTTTTATATGTTTATATGATGATTTGATGCAAGAATCGAGCTTGGTTTGCCTCCCTCCCTTTGTTCATCTCGATCGCTGTCGAAATCTGCAGAAAATCGCCCAAATCGCGTAGGGATCAATCCCCCGTTGTTTTCTGGACCAGTAAGCCCAGAGATCGATCCTTGGCGATGGGGGGATCGATTCCTCCCCTCTCTGGAAGTTCTGCCCGTCTTTTGAGTTTCAGCTCAACTTCAAGCGGCCATAACTTCTTCGTCCGATGTGTGTTTCATGCAAATCTTATATCGATTCGAAGGTCTTGAAGTCAGCTTTCCATTTCCACCAAAATCACATAAGAACTCCAAGTACACAAAAAGTTATAACTATTACAGTGGGGGTGTGTCAACCTCCCAACCTCCTTTGGCTACTCCAATGATTCTTGTTTTGTTATTACGACTTCCTATGATTAGTGGATGACATTATTGACCCATTGGCCTTCCGTTAGTGAGGAACACATAAGGAATTGCTTAGTTGAAATTTTCTTTAAATACTTCCTATCGGTTGGTGGTTCTTGTGAATATTCATGCAATTTGTGATTGAATAATACTTGTGAACGTTTGTGGCATATTTGTGATACTGTTGGCATGTCGTGGCATATTTCTTGAATGTATGAAGTTATAAGAAAGCTTTAGCTTGTAGGTTGATTGAGGAAATAGTTGTTTGGGTCGGTGGTTGATTTAGGAAGTCTCGTAACGCAAGGGGTGGTAATACTACGACTTATATGGTCTCGTAACGCAAAGGGTGGTAAAACGATGACTTATATGGTCTCGTAACGCATGGGGTGGTAATACGGTGACCTTAGATGTTGGTGTTCACCGTAACGCTAGGGGTGGTAATACGGTGACTCTCGTGGTATTATATGACAACGCAAGGGGTGGAAATGTCGATGGTGGAGATTCGGGATAGTGAGTCGTGTCAAGGTTGTTATTTGCATGAGTGTTGTGAACCCTATGGCATAATGTGATTTTTGAATATCTTAGAATGATTGCCTTGAATGTTTGACACATCGTTGAGTTGATTGTATTTCGTCGTTTGAGGTACACCTTCCTGTTTTCCGCCATTGTACTTATCATCATGTTTTCATATAAAGTTGGTAAAGATTTTCCTACTGGGCTAGTGTAGCTCAACCTAATCTTTCTTTTCAGGTCAAAATGCTGGACAATAGCTCATAAGCAATGTGTGTTTGGGAATGAAAGACTTTTTGGAAGCTAACCTCATGTAGTTACCTATGCATCTTTGTATAAACTTTATTTTGACAGAGATGTATATGTACCTTATCATTTCAATCCTTTTGACTTATCGTTTGTAATATTTTGAATTCGTTTGTACTTGTACCTAAATTAATTTGGGCCGTGATGCCAAAGTTGTGAATGTCTAAACTTGGGGATCTGTTTGTAAAATGAAACAGGTGGGAACTCTTTTGGGATATTATTAATGATATGCGAGGACTTTTATTTAAAACGGATTATTTATTTATGTTGAAAATCGAGGGCGTGACATTGCGTGTGCCCAAGCCTTTAGTATTTGTTATTAGCAAATACGCACATTAGGTAGAAGGCATCATTCCAAAGTAAGAATAGGTTCAGCGATTTAAAAATTGTACACTGATGTTTTGCCTTTCATTAAACAACAGTTTTGCCTTAATTATCATGTCTTGTAATTTGTTTTCTTATTATGCACGGGCAAAATTAACATAATCTATCAATATAACTAAAAGAAAACATACATAATAGTAGCAATAAATATGGAAAAAAAAAAAAATCCAAACTGAACAGTAACAAAAAAGAAACTCTTGGTACGATAATGCTAAATTTTGAAAATGAGTTATGATGACAGTCTCAGTTGTACTTGTTGGTTTCAACGTCTTGCAATTTTTTTTTTTTGCCTTGTGATTTACAAAGCAATAAAGGTGAATTAACGGTTTCATCGGTTCCTCAAAAAAAACCAGAACATAATTAGTGTCCAATAAGATTTGACAAAAAAAAAAAGTAACAAAAATAACACTCTGTGGCTCGATATCTTGCTAACTGCAAAGCAGAAACGGTTTTGAAGTTTACAGAAATAGTAAAAAACATATGCACGTTTAAATAAATAGGTATTACTACGCACACACGCACAGAAGGCGGGAGATTATACCTCATCCTCAATGTCTTTGATTTTTTGAATCAAAGAAGCCATTGGGTGCGTCTCACTCGATCACGACACAGGTATTGCCTAATTAATCAGGCTTCTGAGTATTCGAGTGCCGGCATATTTGCGTCTGCAACGAAGAAGAAGAGGAGGCTGTCGGATTAGAAATGGGGTGTGGGTTTATGGTATTCCGCGCAATACATACGTTGAAACCATGGTGTGGTGAGAAACAAAATAGACCAATAAAAACCCATACTCAAAATCTGCTAGTTGTTGTGAAAGCAAAAAAAGACATTAATTCAAACACCCGGTAGTCAATAGAGAGAAAGAGAGAGTACCCTTAATTTTCAAAACTCTCTTCACCGCAGGTATGAATTTCCGAATTTGAAATAGGAAATAAGAACATCTTGAAGGTCTAAGTAGAACAAAAAAATCTGCAAAATCCGTACTGAAACCAAATCTGGAATAGGAAATAAGAACATCCGAAGGTCTAAGTAGAACAAAAAAAAATCTGCAAAACTCAAACTCAAAATCTGCACAATAGCTTCCCACAAAGGTGTTTCTTAAACTAATATCATTTCTGGATTGACAAATTAGCAATCAAGACCGTTCTTGATTGTTTCAATACGGAAATTAATTGCATGGGAAGATTTAATGGGTTAAAATTACAGGCAGATTAGGAAAAGGTAATTCAGAAAGCAGTCATAGCTGTCAATTTTACCTAATTAGCTTTAAGGGGCACATTTACGCATCACGGTCTTGCTTCGGGAGAATTACGAATCAATTTCTCTCCCCCGCAATAACTTTCAGCAGCAATTGGAAGATGGAAGTAGCAGATTTGAGAAGGAGAGAGGGAGGAAAGAGACAAAATACTATTTGGTGAGCAATTTACATCCATAGATCAGAAATTAGCTTTAAAAATGTGGCAGGGAAAAAACATGGAAGTTATGAGCATCGTACCCAGGTTTTCTCTTTTCTGTTGGAACCAGTTGCCTTATCCTTTCTCTTGGTTTTTGTGGTTGCATGTTGCCTGTCTTTGTTGAGCCATTTGTCCTTAACTTTGATTTTCCTGTAAATAATTGTATAGCCGAAAATTTTGGTTACAAAAATAACGCAGCGAACATAATTAGTTTCCAATAAAATTTGACAAAAAAAAAAAAAAAGAAACAACTCTTGATACGATAATGCTAAATTTTGAAAATGAGTTATGACGATAGTCTCAGTTGTACTTGTTGGTTTCAATGTCTTGCAATTTTTATTTTGCCTTGTGATTGACAAAGCAATAAAGGTGAATTAACGGTTCCATCGGTTCCTCATAAAAAACCAGAACATAATTAGTGTCCAATAAGATTTGACAAAAAAAAAAAAAGGCAACAAAAATAACACTCTGTGGCTCGATATCTTGCTAACTGCAAAGCAGCAACGGTTTTGAAGTTTACAGAAATAGTAAAAAAACATACGCACATTTAAATAAATAGGTATTACTACGCACACACGCATAGAGGGCAGGAGATTATACCTCATCCTCAATGTCTTTGATTTTTTGCATCAAAGAAGCCATTGGGTGCGTCTCACTCGATCACTACACAGGTACTACTTAATTGATCAGGCTTCGGAGTATTCGAGTGCCGGCATATTTGCGTCTACAACGGATATCATAATATATAAGCAATTATTGGTGTGATGCTTATTTAATTGTTGTTTATCTTTAACGATAGGTGTGGCCACACGCCTCGAAAATCGCCGGATTTTGGTTTGCAAAGATTAATTTGTTTGGGGGCGGCCCTTTTAGAAAATAGCGCGGCGAAACGCTTCGATTCAGAGTCGCCACTCGGGTTTTAGCGGTGGGGCACCCAAGGAACCGAACTCGAAAACGTTTGCTACGTTTTGCTTTGATTTGAGAAAGGTTTGATTTGATTTGAAGAGGCGTAGACTGGTCCGTCGTCACCTTCGATATCTGAGGTTCGGGAGCCAGGTTACGAGAGGGGAAGGGTTTTATGGCACCCCTCTCGCCCAATCCGGAGATCGGTCTCTACTCGGCCATTTTATTAAAATATTTACATTTTTCTCTCATTTGATCATTTTTGGCCAGTTAGGGCTGGGGAATAGTTAATAGGGATTAAAACTGTAACAAGTTGCAATTTGTATGACAAAAATGTTTATGGATGCCAGTTTGCTTGCTTGAATTGAATTAAATGTAAGAACATAGATTGAGAACAAGCGCTGTGAATAACTCAGCAGGATGATGTACGCTGCTCGTCGGGTGCGTGAGCAAGCGACATGCTGGCACGCAATGGCCAGGCCACTGCACGCCAACACACCCTGCGCACGCCACCTAAAAGCTGGCGTACACTACCTTGCTGATTTTCTCACAGCTCCTACTCTCAATCCTCTGGGCTCTGGAATGGACTAGTGCACACCCAGGGCAAAACACGCAGTTTATAATGCAGATTAGGTACATATTACAGGCAGACAGACATAAGAAATGGCTGAGAGCCATGAAAACAGCACAGCAAACCCCATAAACAGAGTAGGGAGGAATAAAGGGCCAAAATAGAACTGTGATGTAAGGGCCACGCACTGGCTTGTTGTCAAACATGCCGTACGCCACCCACCAGGGGCCGTACGCCAGGCTTGCACGCTAACCAAGGTCTGGCTTTACATCATCTGGGCTCTGGAACATGACCAGAAATACCCAGAGGCCTTATAAAGCAAAAAGGGCACAGGTATTGAAAGCTATATTCAAATGACTCTACTGTACAAAAAGCAGTAAACTGATTATTAGCATGCTTGAAGGTGATAACATAAAGGAAATGAGCAATAAATGGGCTCTTCATGATCCCCACACCAGCTGTGCACATACAGCCAAAGGTGGCGTACGGCTGTGCGGAGCTGGCGTGCGCCATGTCTTGGACCCTACGACTGATTTATTTTACCAGAGAGGGGTCTGGACTAGTATCAGTTACTAGCCAGAACCCTTCTGGTTCCCCTCAGGGGCTGAAAACAGAAAGCAGCACAAAGGTGGTATACCTTTGGTGCAAGAGAGAGGAAGGATGATAGTGAGCTTTGGCGGTTGAAGATGGAGGCTGTGTGGTGACTGATCAGTGGGTGGGAGATGTGTACTAAGCTTCTCTATCTCTCTTTCCTTCAATGGGATGGCAAGGAACAAGAGAGAAGAGAGTGATGGACTTGGCTTCTTTAATGTGGTTAACCCTTTGCAAATAAATGCAAGGGGGGGTAATTATAGAGCAATGGTGGACTGAGGAGGGAGTGATCAGTTGGGTTAGAGGGCTGGTTAGGTTAGGAAGGGGAGCTCCCATGCATTAAATGCATGGGACTTGTTGATGGGGTGTGTAGGAGAGAGAGGGGGACGGGCCAAAGGAATATAATCATCAGGGGCACTGTTCCCTGTACTTGGGAGCCACAAAAGTCTCGGGCGCGTGACAGAAAAGCGGTGATTTGACCGGCCTTGACCATGCGTACGCCACCTACATGCCGTCGTGCGCCAGGTCAAACTCAGTCAACGGTCGATGTCCGACACGTGGCGATTGCCTGGCGCACGCCAAGCAGGAGCTGGCGTGAGCAAGGTACGGTTTTGCTGAGACTTATTTGGCTCTGGATTTGAAGGGTTTGAAATGGTTTGAAAGAGGAGGGTCCAACACTCAAAGCTCGTGACCTTCCATCGACCTCGGAGAGTTTTCAACTATTTATCATCATTGGGGTAACAAAAAGACCGCAAACGTGCTGATCCGGATAGTCCAGAATAGGGTGTCTACAATAGGTTAATTAGAGGCCGGGCCACATGCAAATCAGATTTTATCAAAATTTGTGAAAATTCAATCAAATAACGGGCCATAAGCGATGAGTGTGCAAATCAGATTTCGTCAAAATTTGAGAAAATTTGATCAAATATCAAACGGTTTTGAGTATGAGTTTTTATTGGTCTATTTTGTTTCTCACCATACCATGGTTTCAACATATGTATTGCGCGGAATACCATAAAACCACACCCCATTTCTAATCCAACAGCCTCCTCTTCTTCTTCGTTGCAGACGCAAATATGCCGGCACTCGAATACTCGGAAGCCTGATCAATTAGGCAATACCTGTGTCATGATCGAGCGAGACGCACCCAATGGCTTCCTTGATGCAAAAAATCAAAGACATTGACGATGAGGTATAATCTCCCGCCCTCTGTGCGTGTGTGCGTAGTAATACCTATTTATTTAAACGTGCATATGTTTTTTCACTATTTCTGTAAACTTCAAAACTGTTGCTGCTTTGCAGTTAGCAAGATATCGAGCCATAGAGTGTTGTTTTTGTTGGTTTTTTTTTTTTTTGTCAAATCTTATTGGACACTAATTATGTTCTGGTTTTTTATGAGGAACCGATGAAACTGTTAATTCACCTTTATTGCTTTGTCAATCACAAGGCAAAAAAAATTGCAAGACATTGAAACCAACTAGTACAACTGAGATGTGTATTTCTGCAAGGATTTTTTGATATTTGTGTTTTCCAATTGAGGTCCCTATCTGATGAAGTGGCAGAGATCATTGAACTCTCTCAGTCATTCAGTATAAATGTGTTGGATTGTCATTTCTCGACAATTCACGTTTGGAATTTAAATTCACTGCATTATTTTTGTTACCAAAATTTTCGGCTATACGATTATTTACAAGAAAATCGAAGGTAAGGACAAATGGCTCAACAAAGACAGACAACAACCACAAAAACCAAGGGAAAAGGTAAGGCAACTGGTTCCAACGGAAAAGAGAAAACCTGGGTACGATGCTTATAACTTCCATGTTTTTTCCCTGCCACATTTTATAACCTAATTTGTGATCTTCGGATGTAAGTTGCTCACCAAATAGTATTTTGTCACTCTCCTCCCTCTCTCCTTCTCAAATCTGCTACTTTCGTCTTCCAATTGCTGCTGAAAGTTATTGCGGGGGAGAGAAATTGATTCGTAATTCTCCCGAAGCAGGACCGTGATGCGTAAGCAACAATTGGAAGACGGAAGTAGCAGATTTGAGAAGCAGAGAGGGAGGAGAGAGAGGGGTGGGGTGGGGTGGGGTGGGGTGTGGGGAGCGGTTGAGAGAGAGAGACGTGTGGGTGTGGGGGAGTGGCGGTTGTGGAGAGAGAGAGAGAGAGAGAGACATGGGGGTGTGGAGGAGTGGTGGTTTTTTTTGCTTAAATGTCCAAAATATCCTCACAATTAACTATTTTGTTTTGTGTTTAAAAGGGCACTTATGGAAAGGAAAATATATGACAAAGGGAGGAGACACCAAAGGGTGCTCTCCCTTTATATATTAGAATAGATATTAGAATAGATATTTCCAAGAACAGACAAAGTTTCGAACTGTCCCAGCTCCAGAAGTTTGATGGTCTGATGAGAAAAACATTGATCAGAATAAGACTCTTATTAATCTCATTAGAACATAGCAAAACTGTCTCGTTGTGTAATTTTATTTCCATCTTCCGTATGGTTTAAGGATGAGGAACCGCTTCAAGGCCTACTTTGGGCCCTATCTAGTATCGCAAATCGGAAATATCTTCAACCTCCGACAGTCAGAAAAGGTAGACAAGTTTAGGAATTACCAAGAAGGGGGTGTGTTCACTAAATTATATGGACTAAAACAGATTAAACCCCTGTTTTTACGATTTTCTAAGAATGTCATTCATCAACTAAAATAGCATTTAATGGGAAC
Source organism: Rhododendron mucronatum var. ripense (assembly GCA_019656295.1). NCBI lineage: Eukaryota > Viridiplantae > Streptophyta > Magnoliopsida > Ericales > Ericaceae > Rhododendron > Rhododendron mucronatum. The sequence continues at coordinate 503,355 of BPLT01000166.1, forward strand.
AACTTGACTGTTGTCATTAGCCTAAAGCAAAAGAAAGGCAGCAAAAACGCACCCTAAATATTGCTCCATGGAAGATCTCCGAGGGATGAGAACATAAAAGTTCGAAGGAAAACCAAAAAAAAAAAAATGAAAGTTAGAAGCAAAGCATACAAAAAATACCACAACTGCCTCAAGTGCTTATTATCTTCATATAAACAACAGTCTTGCTATTATCAGTCCAGTGGGTTGACGATAAGCACACTAAAAGACAAGGAAAACACGTAGTATTTTTGTGAACCTTACACCCTTTAATACACATTCACTCACTTACTATTATTAGCCTATTGGGTTGATTTTAGAATTTTCCTATAAACAAACAGCTTAAATATGCTAATACAACATTAATTCTTACGCATGAAAGAACCCTTCACAAATGAACACATTGAACAAGGAAGAATGATAAGATACCCTACAAATTAAGGGTAAGCCTCAATAACCGATTGAACAGTTTTGATGTTCTTTATCGTGTGTCGACTAAAACCAGATTCGCTCAGAACGTATGCCCACTCCTTTGAAGTCCTCTCTTTCCCTTTGTTTGTGTGCGCCATCATCACCATGTCCAACATCAGCCTCGCATACTCCAACTTATCATTGTTGTCTTCTTTAACCACAGCTTCTACTATGATCACCTTCCCTTTGCCCTTCGGTATAGCCTCTCTGCACTTTCTCAGGATTTGGATGCACTCGTCATCGTCCCAGTCGTGCAAAACCCACTGCATATTTAGAAATTCAAGCATAGATGAAGCACACGCACACACAAAAATCACTGATATCAATCAGGTTTGGCACAGATAAGTAGTTTACGTACTCAAAGTAAAATCAACGAAAAGTACTGGTGTTGCCTCAAATTTTTCTCCTTCTTGATATTCCCGTTAAAGAATTCCCGAGGGCCTTGGAATAATAGGATTTCTAGACTCTCGTGCAACCCTTCAACGGCTCGCGTTTGAACACGTTTGAACAAGGGAGGGATCATATACAGGATATACATAAACAGAAATATATAGGAAACATTACTCACCTTGAGGTATGCAGCATCCGCCTTTGGAACACTAGCAAACATGTCACCGCCCACATGCTCGACCCCGGCACTGTCCAGTGCCACAGAAACCACATGAGGCAGATCGAAATTTATCCCTCGAATCCAAGGAAACGCCTCGACCAATAACCGTAGACCGGTCCCGTCTCCTCCGCCTACATCCACCATGGACTTCACCCCGTGAAACACCTCCGGACACCCTTCGACTATCGCTGGCACAGCAACCCTAGCATCGCAAGCCATTGCGTCGTTGAAGAGCTTGCTGTGGCCGGGATTCTCTTGAGCATACCTCCAGACGTCCTCACCGTGGGCGGACTCAAATGCTGGACTCTCGTTGGCCAGGACACGAGTGCTTAAACAGTGCCACGGTGCGAGCATCACCGGACTGCTCTCAAGCAACAATAGAGCAGCCAAGCTTTTTTCGCCGTTTTTCAGGAGAAGGCGGGATAGTGGCGTTTGTAGGTATCCGGCGGGAGCTTCTTTGAAGATTTTACGGTGAACTAAGAACCTCATGACGCGGTGGAGGGCGGAGGGGCAGCACCCGAGGGCGGAGGAAAGATCAGAGAGTGTCGCTGGGCCGCCATGGGCTTCCAGGGCATCAGGTATGCTGAGCTGAATAGCACATTTTACCACAGCCATATCTACGAACCCGAAAACGTACTTCCATACATCCACATGGGCCTGGGCTTCTTCTTCTTGCTCTCTATTTGCTTCTCCTTCCATCCCTCTCTTCTTCTTCTTATTCTTCTTCTTTTTCTTCTTCTTCTTCTCTCTAAAATACATAGAGAGCACTGGCGGTGAAGAACTCAACTATATGGGAGAGAAAAGTAAAAAATCATTGAGCATCACAAGGAAAGTGGGGAGCCGGATCCCCTGTCCGAGATTGTTTGTCCCACTCCCCTGTCCCAGTCTCTACGTGCGCCACGTACGTATCCAATCCTTTTTCCCCTCTAACAGAGTTACTTCCCAGTTAAACTCTAACCCCGTTCGGCTAAATAAGCCAATTGGTTTTTTTTTTGTCCTTATTTAATTTTTTCTGTATTTGTTAGTTTTTTGTCAATTTTTTGGGGATTATTACATCGTCATAACGAGAGGAATCTAAAAAGTAAAATTATGATCAAAATCCAATTTTTTTAATAAAGACAAAAAAATTGGTTTATTGGCTTATTTTTGTCTTTATTCAAAAAAATCAAGTTTCGATCGTAATTTTTTACTTTTTAGATTACTCTTGTTATGAAGATACAATATTTTCCAAAAAATTAACGAAAAACTAACAAATAAAAAAAATTTAAATAAGAACAAAAAAAAAAAACCAATTGACTTATTTAGCCGAACGGATAACTCCCCTTTCCTATTCCCTTTTACGTTCCCCACTTCCCTTGTTCAAGATACCTTTCTCCTGTACCACTCGTCTGTTTTGCACGATATTTTTCTCTGGTGTGCACTATTAAACATAGTGTAAACAAACATTAAGACCAAAAAACATAGAATTTGAAAAATCAACGTGATAAGTTAGAATTTTTTTTAATCGAAGTATATTTCATTAAAATGCCAAACGTCACTTACATCGATTCCATCCGAAAATAGTGATAAGGAAAAACAACACCAATCCATCACAGAAAAATTACACATGAAAAGCCAACAATTTGTCTATCTAGCCGCCTCGGGATGGCGCTAAATCATAGAGGGCACTTGCGGTGAAGAACTCAATTATATGAGAGAGAAAATCATTGAGCATCACCAGGAAAGTGGACCTTTTAGGGGGACTTGACAAAATGTTTGATTTTATGATTGAGCATTCCAGCAACCAAGAAAAGAAATCCGATTGAAGCTTTTGTCTGATATAATTCATTCATGGACATTGACAGCATTAAAGCATGTATCATGTGATAACAACTTGCAAGTGCTTCCATGGCAGTTTGTGTGCGCCCCCAAGGAGGAGGGAGGTTTAGGTTTTAGACTTCTGAAAGACTGGAATAGGGCTTCCATGTTAAGACACTTATGGGCTTTGTGTTTAAAGTCTGATACGTTATGGATAAAATAGATGCACACCTACATTATTAAAGATCAAAGCTTGTGGAGAGTTAAAATTCCTAATGAGGCTTCTTGGACCATTAGAAAGATTTTTAATCTTAGAGATCTAACTCAACCTTGGATTAAATACGTGATTGGTGATGGATCCTATACTTTTCTTTGGATTGATAACTAGCATACTTTAGGCCCTTTATATCAGAAATTTGGTGATGCTGTAGCAGTTGACAGGGGGAGATCTTTGCTTACCAAAGTGTCTTCCATTATACATCAAGGTACTTGGAAATGGCCTAGACCTCGGAGTATGGCCACAAGGGAAATTGTTGCATGTACCCCCTACTTTGATTCCAAACATTGTCATTCCTGATTCGGTTAGGTGGATCTCAAGTAAGGATGGCAAGTTTTCTACCAATTCTGCTTGGCCGGCTTTGAGGGCTGCTCTTCCTAAGGTTCCATGGGCGAAAAGTGTTTGGTTTTCCCACTATGTTCCTCGTTGGGCCTTTACAGAGTGGATTGCTTTTATGGGTCGTCTTTCTACAAAGGACAGATTGCTTAGCTGGGGAATGGGGATTGATGCTAATTGTGTCCTCTGCCTTGGTGCCTTAGAGTCCCATGAACACCTATTTTTTGAGTGTCCATTCTCTAAGGAGGTTTGGAAAATGGTACTAACCAAGAATCAAATTGCAAGACTTGTTTTGGGGCTGGCTGAGGAAATTGATTGGGTGTGTTCTCGAATGATTGGTGCCTCTATCCCTAGCAGAATCTACAAACGCTCGTTGGCAGCTTCTATTGACTGGATTTGGCACGAAAGGAATGCCAAAATATACCAAGGTAAAGCTCTTCCTGCTCCTCTCTTGGGCTCTCACATTATTAATGAAGTTCGGGCATGCCTATGCTCTTGGAGAGGCCTCAAGCAGACTGATGGGAACCGTTTGCTGGCTGATATCTGGGGCTTAAATTCTAGGATTTTTAGTTCATAGCTGGTTGTCGTTTTGTCGAGTTCTGTTGTTTTCTTTTAGCTGGTGTTTAGGCTTTGATTCTCATTTCTTTTCTTGTTAAGGCTCCTTGTTGGTAGCCATTTCAAAGTTTGTATTAAAAACTTTGCATATTCTGTTTGTTTGTTCTATAAAGTGGTTAATTTACTCCAAAAAAAAAAAAAAAACTAGCAAGAAAGTAATTCGCATAGATTTTGTATGATATATTATTGTGAAGAGTGACATGCAGCTTAATTATATCGGCTCGTTTAATTAATTTAAAATATGTTTTGAAGGTTGTTGTTAGCAGATTGTGTGAGACTCATTTCGAAGTCTCACACAAATAATTGGGGTCATTCAATTTATTCAGAACATCTTTTGAAGGGTTTTTGTTAGAAATCAGCTCATTCAATTAGGGCTTCCTATGTTTGAGAATAAAACTAAATAAATTGATCAAGCTATACATACCGATATTCAGGAAGGGATTTACTTTATTTGACAACAATGAAATTAAAATAAATGAATTGGTCAAGTACACGGTAAGGGCTTCCTCTAATTGACAGAATTAAATTAGTAAATGAATTGATCTAAGTGAATACTATATATAAGTGATTTGGTCAAGTACATACCCATATTCGAATTAATTGATTCCGAGATGTACCCCATCCAATTTTATCACACCCAACACTAAGACTGTAAATAAACCAAGCAGCTCGCAAGCTTGACTTATTTGGCCCTACCCAACGCAGCGCTAAGGCTGTAAAAGAACCGACTCTCAAGCTCGGCTCATTCGGCCCTACCTAACTCTAAAATAAGTAGGGGTGTTTGGGAGGTGCATTTTTGCATTTTTCCATTCCCATTATTGCATTTTGGTTGTTTGGCTACTCCATTCTCAAACCCATTTTACAAAACCCATTCCCAGTTTTTGACAAAGGAGGCAAAAAGTGAGAATGAGGCTTGGAGGTCCTTTTGGAACTTTTGCATTTGGGTAAATTACTAAAAAACCCTCATTGAGTTAGGTGATATCCACCGGGTACCAAAAAATATCTTCTTATTGAGACTCAAGGGGTCACAAATCAATCATCAAAGTAGAGTGAAAAATTTCAGACTTGGTTTGAAAGGGAGTCCTAACCTAAGGAAAGAACCCCTCCAAAAATTAATCAATCAAAGTAGAGTGAAAATTTCGGACGTGGTTTGAAAGGGAGTCCTAGCCTAAGGAAAGAACCCCTCCAAAATTTTGCGTATGCCATTGAGCGGCAAGCACATAGTATTCTTTAGTAAAAGGCGAAAGAATAGTGCTTTGTACTCACCGTGTGGCTGTGTGATTAGAGTGTTACAATTGCCTTGGCTAATGAATACCCCTCATTCAAGGATAAAACTCTCAATAGTCGACGTGGGACGATGGGTATATCTAGCTTCTCCACAGGAACACATCCCTGCCCAAGTTTTTGATGCTTTCGATCACTTCTTTCCTTTGTTCCCGGCGGCCTAGCTCATGGTTCAATAAAACTTTGCATTTTTCTGAACTAATCCTGGGTTGAGTCTTTTGAAGGGCTATTTCCTTGGCTCCGCAGTGACCCAATATAAGGATTTGTAGATACTAAAATTGGATGCGTGGTTGTGGTTTTCCGTCTACCAAATTTTGATATGAATTAAATGTGTTGACGCGTATGGATTATTGAAAGGAGTAAGACACGGATTTGGATATAGAGGAAACAATTCTCACAAAAGTTCAAGGAAAATGATTTATATCTTCTTTCTCGTTCATGAATGAGATAAACCGGATAGTATTTGAACAAAGTCGCTCGCGCTGTGGCTTCTTGTACTGGATCTTTACTCTGTTTATGAGTCGAGTAATTTTAAGGATTTGAAAATCTAATTGCCTATCAATGGCTCATGCATTACCAATAAATATTCACCACTTTCAAATGCATAAATTATTGCTCCATAGAAAAATACACTTTCCTAAAAACCGGCCGCGCCAAACCATTTGGCCAGTTCGTGGGGTTTTTCTCTTCCAATCTTTTGATTTGGAGCTTTTTTGGGTGTTTTTGTGCACAGATTCTTCCCACCTCCTCTGTTCTGGTTATTCAAAGCTCGTTCTTTCCACTTTTTTCCCAAATCCGAAGTCTCTGCTACGGGTGTGGTGGTGGATGGGATCGGTGGTGGCTATGGTGGTGAGGCTGCGGCAGTCTTTGGTCGGGGCAGAGGCAGACGTTTTTGGGTTCTGTGGTTCCGTTTGGCCAGAGTCGGTTCGGCTCCTCTAGCGTTTCTCATATTTCGGCGCTGGGGGGTAGAGCGCCTGCAGACAGCACCAATGTTGCTCGGCGTTTTTGTGGAGTGGTGTCTTATTTTCTGTTAGGGTTGGGTTTGGGTTGGTTTTTCTTTTTGGTCTTTTGGTTCTTTTCTTTAATGTCCCTGGATTTCTCCCCGTTTGTGGGGCTTCTCTCACCCCTGCATGGGTGGTTCTGTTACTTTCTGTTGTGCTCCACCTGTTTGGAGTACTTGAGGGTTTAGTTGGAGTTGGGTTTAGTTTTTGGATGGAGTCCCCTCCTTTTGATTTCTTGATCCTTGTTTAGAGATTGAGTTTTCTCCTAATGTTCTGTTCTCTTAATCTATAATATTACTTGTTATCGTTTTGACAACAAAAAAAAAAAAAAAAAAAACAAAGACAAATACTCCGATTTTATAGGATTTCAAGTGACAAAATCCAAACCGTTAATTTTCCACATCCCATGTCATAGAACAGAACACCTCAGTAAATAGCATCTCCAGCAGCCTCGGTTGCGAAAGATTTTCGGCTAATTGGCGACAAAAAGCTCCAAAACCCAGACACAACAGCTTCGCTCTGGCCTCGCCAGTTAGCCCACCGCCAAAACCACTTGCCTGCTGTGGCGAGATTTTAGATCCTTGCTTGCCCCCCCCCCCTCTCTCTCTCTCTCTCTCTCTCTCTCTCTCTCTCTCTCTCTCTCTCTCTCTCTCTCTCTCTCTCTCTCTCTCTCTCTCTCAGACCAAGACGTGGATCTGGTGAAATCGACGACGGCGGATTCCGGAATCAAAACCTACGCTATAGTGCCTTGCCCACCGTCATTGACTGCCGCTGCCCGTGGATCGAATTCCGACTCCTCTGTCGCTTTGCTTCCATTCTCCGGCAAGTTTTCCGGTAGGTCCGGGAATTTTTAATGGTGTGTGTGTATATATATATATATAGGCTTATATATGTGAATATGTCCGCTAGATTTTAATTTGTGGGTATGTCTTTTGACTGGAATTGATTTGTGGGTTTGATCTTGGGGTTTGATTTGTAACTTTTTTGAGGATTGATTTTGTATTTGTAGGTTTGAGGTTGTCAACTGAAACAGAGATTCTGGGTTTGTGGAAATAGCCGTGGTGTTGTGTTGCTAGTTTGTGTTGCTATTGTTGCAAGTTTCAGAGAGAGGATTGATTTGGTACAAAATGGCGTTTGGGTTTGCTTAGGCTATTGGATACACATGTATTGAATGACTAGCTAAATGAGAGAAATTGCTCTTTTTCTTGCTTAAATGGCTAAAAATTTGGTGTGACTGATGGAGATGCTTAACAATCGGTTTGTCAAACATCGGTTCTTGTTCTTGGTACGGGAACACTACTGTGTTTTTTTATTAAATGGATGCCTTTACATTTGAAATTATAGTTACCGTACACAAAATACGAGCTGCTTGCATACCTATCAACAACGTCGGATAGAGTATATTTGCAGAGACGTTTTTCCATATGGGATGTACAAAACTAACGATTCGGATTATCGGTGTGGGCTTAGGATAGACATAGCTTAAGGGCGATGAGTAAACACTGTTTTTGGAACCCATCGATGCTATTCGAAACAAGACAAGAAAGAGAAAGATGAAAGAAGGTCCAAGACTGAGTGGCCTTGTGGTAAAGGTCTAAGAGGGGGTTGCTCCATTTTAAGGTTTTAACTTCAAAAACTTTCAAGTTATATCAACTCTTTGCGGCACGGGTCACCGCTAATGAATTTTCAGAACCTTACTAAAAAGAAATTACAGGCACCTTGGTGAGAGTCGATAGATCACATACTAAAACGGTTCGGAGAAATTTAGACTTGGTTTGTAAGGGAGTCCTAACCTAAGGAAAGGACCACTCCAAAAATTGGCGTATGCCAATAAATGCGGCGAGCACACGGTATTCTTTAGTAAAAGGCGAAAGAATAGTTCGCTTTGTACTCACCGCGTGGCTGCGTGATTTGAGCCATATAGTTGCGTTGGCTTATGAATACCTCTCATTCAAGGATAAAACTTTCAATAGCCGATGTGGGACGAGGGTATATCTAGCTTCTCCACAGCAACACGTGCTCTCATTGTTTCTCTTTTGTTCAATTATTTTCCTTTCGAAACTTTCACCCACCCAACTCACCTTTTCCGCTGTTTGATCAGACGCTAAAACTTTCGGAAAAAAAAAAAAAAAAGATCAGAAGCTTAAAAACACAATTGACCAAAAAAAGATCAGACGCTTAAAAACACAATTGACTGGTCGGGTTTGAGACTACAGTTTGCCGATCTGTTGGGTTTGAGACTATATGGATTTGCTAGTATATAGCAGATGGAGAAAAACACAATTGACCGGTATGGATTTGTTAGTATAGCAGATGGAGATTGGAGATAGTGCGAAGACGCAAATTTTCCATGATCTAAGAATCAAAACAGTTCGTATACAATTTCACATGAATGTAACCTTACAAACATCAGAAAAATCCAGACTCCCTTCATATTTAGAGCATCTCCAACCCATGGCTTCATATTGGAGATGTCAAACGTTTTTTGAAGGCTGACGTGACATTTTGACATCTCCAATTTAACATCAAAGCCTTTCTTTCCAACCCTTGATATCAAATTCTATTTATTTGACATCAAATTATCCCTCTCCAACCCTTAAGTCAATATACAAATGGTCATTTTTTGAAATTTGGCATGGAGGAGGGAAGTTGTTAACTTTGACAACTTTGTCATTCCCTTCAAATCCACGTAGGATTGGCATTAAAAAAAGCTATTGGAGATGCTCTTAGAACTTTCGACTAAGAATTGTAGGGCTTAACCCTTGGTTAGAGGGAGGCCCTTCCAGAAATTCTCAGCGGCCAAGGCAGAACCCAGGCCGAAGAGGAGGTTTGGAAATAGTTTTCAACCAGCAATTGACGCGCCTCGGTTATTACCTCACTAGCTGCGTCATTGCCCCAAGCGCAAAGATGCTATAAAATTCTTACAATACCTATACTTATAGCTAGTCTCCTGGCAAAGCCCATCGAAAATAGCCGATGTGGGACTTTAAGGATGAGGAACCAATTCAAGGCCTAATTTGGGCCCTCTCCAGTATCACAAATCGGAAATATCTTCAACCTCCGACAGTTGAAAAAGGTTGACAAATTTAGGCATTACCAAGAATGGGGTGTTTCCACTAAATTATATGGACTAAAATGGATTAAACTCATGTTTTCATGATTTTCTAAGCATGTCATTTTTATCGCATACATCAACTAAAATACCATTTAGCGGAAACAACTTGACTGTTGTCATTAGTCTGAAGCAAAAGAAAGACAGCAAAAACACAACCTAAATACTGCTCCATGGAAGAACCCATCTCCAAGGGATGAGAACATAAAAGTTCAAAGGAAAAAAAAAAAAAAAAAAACGGAAGTCTTAGCATACAAAAAAATATCACAACTGCCTCAAGTCTCAAGTGCTTATTATCTTCATATAAACAAACTACTTAAATATGCGGATACAACATTCATTCCACGCATGAAAGAACCCTTCACAAATGAACACATTGAACAGGAAAGAATGGTAAAGATACCCTACAAATTAAGGGTAAGCCTCAATCACCGATTGAACAGCTTTGATGTTCTTTATCGTGTGTCGGCTGAAACCAGATTCGCTCAGAACGTATGCCCACTCCTTTGAAGTCCTCTCTTTCCCTTTGTTTGTGTGCGCCATCATCACCATGTCCAACATCAGCCTCACATACTCCAGCTTATCGTTGTTGTCTTCTTCAACCACAGCTTCTACTATGATCACCTTCCCTTTGTCCTTCGGGATAGCCTCTCTGCACTTTCTCAGGATTTGGATGCACTCGTCATCGTCCCAGTCGTGCAAAACCCACTGCATATTTAGAAATTCAAGCATAGATGAAGCGTGCACGCACGCGCACATACACACACACAAAAAAAAATTCAATTATATCAATGAGGTTTCACTCAAAAAAAGTAGTGTACTCATAGTAAAATCTACAAAAAGTACCGGTGTCGCTTCAAATTTTTTTCCTTCTTGATATTTCCGTAGAAGAATTCCCGAGAGCCTTGGAATAATAGGAATTTAAGACTCTCGTGTAACCCTTCAACGGCTCGCGTTTGAACTGTCGGGGTACACCCAAGTGGTGTGGGTATGATTGTAGGGGATAAAACCCCTTTTCTTTTCTCCTTTGTATTGACTGCCTTAGGCAGTGGAGTGTGTGTGTGTGTGCTGGAGACGGGAGAGAGAGCAGTGAGAGAGCCGGTTTGTGGCTCCCCCGTCGGGGGGGCGGTGCTCCTCGGAGATGCTCGGATACTTCGTCGGAGAGTCACTGAAGTGAGGGAGAGAGAGAGGAGTGGGGAAGCCGGCTTGTGGCTATCCCGGTGAGGTTTTTCATACTTGTATATGTGATTTATACTAGTGGAGTTTTTCCTCGGATATCTCTCATTTGTGCTTCGTTTATTTTTATGCTTGTGCTTGGAGGTGTGAATCGGGGTCGGGGTATCGACCCAACATGAACAAGGGAGGGATCTCATATATATATATATATATATATATATATATATATATATATATATATATATATATATATATATATATATATATATACACACACACATACATACATACTGACACATAGAGAAATGTATAGGGAACATTTACTCACCATGAGGTATGCCGCATCCGCCTTCGGAACACTAGCAAACATGTCACCGCCCACATGCTCGACCCCGACACAGTCCAGTGCCACAGACACCACATGAGGCAGATCGAAATTTATCCCTCGAATCGAAGGGAACGCCTCGACCAACAACCGGAGAGTGGTTCCGTCTCCTCCGCCTACATCCACCACGGACTCCACCCCATCGAATGCCTCCGGACACCCTTCGACTATCGCTGGCACGGCCACCCTTGCATCGCAAGCCATTGCGTCGTTGATGAGCTTGTTGTGGCCAGGATTCTCCTCAGCATAACTCCATATGTCCTCACCGTGGGCAGACTCGAATGCTGGACTCCCGTTGGCCAGGACACGAGCACTTAAACAGTGCCACGGTGCGAGCATCACCGGACTGCTCTCAAGCAACAATAAAGCAGCCAGGCTTTTTTCCCCATTTTTCAGGAGAAGGCGGGATAGTGGCGTTTGGAGGTATCCGGCGGGAGCTTCTTTGAAGATTTTACGGTGGACTAAGAACCTCATGATGCGGTGGAGGGCGGAGGGGGAGCACCCGAGGGCGGAGGAAAGATCAGAGAGTTTCACCGGGCCGCCATGGGCTTCCAGGGCATCAGGTATGCCGAGCTGAATAGCACATTTTACCACAGCCATATCTACAAACCCGAAAACGTACTTCCATATGTCCACATGGGCCTGGGCTTCTTCTTCTTTCTCTCTATTTACTTCTCCTTCCATCTCTCTCCTCTTCTTCTTCTTCTTCTTCTTCTTCTTCTTCTTGTTCTCTCTCTAAAATGAAAACACACAGACACAGAGAGCACTGGCGGTGAAGATCCAATTATGTGAGAGAAAATCATTGAGCACAAGGGGACTTAAAAAATGTTTGATTTTAATGATTGAGCATTCCAGCAACCAAGAAAAGAAATCCAATTGAAGATTTCGTCTGATATTAATTCATTCATGGACATTGACAGCATTAAAGCATGTATCATGTGATATTAATCAACTACCAAGAAAGTAATTCGCATAGATTTTGTATGATATAATATTGTGAAGAGTGACATGCAGCTTATATTGGGATCATTCAATTAATTTAAAATATTTTTTCAAGGTTGTTGTCACTACATTGTGTAAGACTCATTTCGGGTTCCACGCAAATAATTGGGGTCATTCAATTTATTTAGAGCATCTTTTGAAGGGTTTTTGTTTAAAATAAGCTCATTTGCTAAGGACTTTCTATATTCGAGAATAAAACTAAATGAATTGATCAAACTACATACCGATATTCAGTAAGGGCTCTGCTCTATTTGACAGAAATTAAATTAAATGAATTGGTCAAGTACACGGTAAGGGCTTCCTCTATTTGACAGAATTAAATTAGTAAATGAATTGATCTAAGTGCATACTACATTAAGTGATTTGGTCAAGCACATACCCATAGTCGGATTAATTGTTTCCGAGATGTACCCCATCCAATTTTATCATACTGAGCACTTAGGCTTTAAATGAACCAAACAGCTCGCAAACTTGACTTATTCGGCCCTACCCAACGCAGCACTAAGGCTGTAAAAGAACCTACTCGCAAGCTCGGCTCATTCTGCCCTACCCAACTCTAAAATAAGTAATAAGTCCAGACGGGCAAAGCCAAGGAACGGGCCATGTATTTGGGCCTACGAAAGCTGGACTGCGAGGGTTAAATTAGTAGTAGTAATCGAATAGTCCAGATGGGGGTTAAGCGACGGACTGTGCTTTTTATGTGGATACGTAAGGATCAGGCTCAAAACTTCAACTAGTAATTGGATAGGGGCCGCGCGAACGCAGGCCCCTGCTGACACAAATTATGACGTAGATTCCACCAACTTGGGTAGACCTTAGGCGGACGCCCCTCCTAAGTGCAATGGAAGTCATTAACCTAGGCCATGGGCCATTTTGATCACCCATTGACCCCGTCCAGATAAGTATGGAGCCCAATTGTCCCAACTAAGTTTATATCCAAGCTCCAAAGCCCCCTCTCCGCTTATCCTTTCGATGTGGGACAAAATACACTCCACGTTTGTTCACCCCTCCCCCTCCCTGTCTCTCTCTCAAACACGGACACAAGTATCCAAGCCTTTTCAGTTATTCTGTTGTTATTCACAATCAAATGGGTTTGCAGAAAAACAAATGAAAAGAGACAGTTTTTGGTCTGTTTTGGAGAAAATTGAAGTGGCGATTGGCGAAGACTCTGCAACTTCTCTCTCTCTCTCTCTCTCTCTCTCTCTCTCTCTCTCTCTCTCTCTGTGTGTGTGTGAAGTCCATTGTTGGAGTAAAGATTATTATGAAGGAAACGCCAAAAAAAGTCCTCTCTCGGTAGGATTTTTCCTTTGGCAAAATCTTTGAGTTAAAGGTTTGCGAATCTTGGAATTGTGGTTTAGGTCTCTAGTTTCCCTTCGTCTAGTTGATGAGAAAAGTAAAAAAGGTGAAAGAAAAGGTTGCTTTGACTTCAGCGGGAACAACTTGACTGTTGTCATTAAGCAAAAAAAAGGCAGCGAAATCGCACCTTAAATATTGCTCCATGGAAGTGTTGGAAAGCGGAAGCGATATATCACTGATGGGAGGAAGAGATTTTTCACACACAATAGTAAGCACACTTTTTGTTGACAAAGGTTACAAACAATTACAAAGCTCTCACTCACATCTCTCTCTCTTTCTCTCACTGAACTCCCATACTTTTACAATATGAATTACAAGCCTATTTATAGGCAAAGCTACACACTTAATTGATAAGCTTACATTTATTGAAACACTCACAAATCAAATACATAATGACAAAAGTCTTCATCTGATCTTTGACTAAATCCTTCTACTTGCTTTGAAGTTTATAAGCATACAAAAAATACCACAACTGCCTCAAGTGCTTATTATCTTCATATTAACAAACAACTTAAATATGCTAACACAACATTCATTTTCATGCATGAAAGAACCCTTCACAGATGAACATATTGAACAAGGAAGAATGATAAGATACCCTACAAATTAAGGGTAAGCCTCAATCACCGATTGAACAGCTTTGATGTTCTTTATCGTGTGTCGGCTGAAACCAGATTCGCTCAGAACGTATGCCCACTCCTTTGAAGTCCTCTCTTTCCCTTTGTTTGTGTGCGCCATCATCACCATGTCCATCATCAGCCTCACAAACTCTAGCTTATCGTTGTTGTCTTCTTCAACCACAGCTTCTACTATGATCACCTTCCCTTTGTCCTTCGGGATAGCCTCTCTGCACTTTCTCAGGATTTGGATGCACTCGTCATCGTCCCAGTCGTGCAAAACGCACTGCATATTTAGAAATTCAAGCATATATAGATGAAGTGCGCATGCACACACAAAAAAAAAAAATCACTTATATCAATGAGGTTTCTCACAGAAAAGAAGTGTACTCATAGTAAAATCTACGAAAAGCACCGGTGTCGCCTCAAATTTTTACCCTTCTTGATATTCCCGTTGAAGAATTCCCGAGGGCCTTGGAATAATAGGATTTCAAGACTCTCGTGCAACTCTTCAACAGCTCGCATTTGAACACGTTTGAACAAGGGAGGGCTCATATACAAGAGATTTGTTGTACCAAACATGAAATTGAGAATATAACAAATTAACAAGCGATAAACAAGAACACAAGAATATACGTGATTCCGTTCAAGCACAAAGCAAGAACATACTCCACGGGGAAAAGAGCAAGAGGATTCACTATAAACGGGGAGAGAAACAAAGAGCCGGCTATACCCATAACTCTACTTGAAGCACCAAACAGATATCTAGGGACAAATCTCTAGTAGAACCCAAAAGGGAGACACAAACCCTTGGTGGAACCCTAAGAGATGAACAAAACCCTAATATCTAAGCCCTTGAACAAAATACCATAACCCTAGGAAATCCCAAGGTCCCTATTTATAGGAAAACACTAAATAAACCTAAACCAAATAGGAAAACGAATCCTAGTCAATTTAGGAATTCTAGTCAATTTCCAACAAATCTCCACCTTGACTTGAATTCCATCGAACTCAACACTATAGGCAATCCTCTCCTTCAATCGCTCATCTCCCCCAAAAGCCCCCCCACGGGGCAATCACCAACGGCATAAACGAGCAAGGCTCAAGCACACCTGCTTGACCTTGTAAACGCGGCTCAGGAAACCCAGCCGCACATGCCTCCAAATTAAGCCTCTATCTTCTAACGGGCACCTCCCACCCAGCGCATCCCTCCCGAATACACACGAAGATCTGCTCAAACTCCACACGGAGTTAATTACCGACTCCACCATGGAGTTAAAAACCCAATACTGAGTCAACCTCGAATTCACCGATGAAGAACCCAACGATGTAGCACCCACAATCGTACTACCATCAAGCACATAGAGGTTATTCGATTTCAAACCCTTCATCAAAACACGAGCACCCTTCAAAACCCTCAAGACTCCACCTTCAGCGGTATGCTTCCAACCCAAAGAGTCAAGAGTACCCAAAGAGATAAGGTTCCTCTTCAAATCTGGTATATGTCGAACACCAAACAATGTCCTCACAAACCCATCATGCATTCTGACTTTAACTGTTCCAATCCCAACAATTCTACAGGGCATGTTATTCCCCATAAGAACTGTACCGCAGCTGACCGATTCATAAGTATCGAACCAATTCTCATTCGGACACATGTGATAAGAACATCCAGAGTCCAGAATCCATTCGGTATTGGAACAGACATCACCGACACTCACAGAAAGAGCCATAAGTGAGTCGTCGGAATCCTCTTCAACAATACCAGCAACAACCTTCTCTTCAAAATTGTCCTTATTTTTCAACTTAGGACAATTTCTCACCATGTGCCTGTATTTCCTACAGTAAAAACACTTTACTTTCTGATTTGTGGAACGAGAGCCAGAAACCCCTCTACTGCTATTATCCCTCTCAGAAGTTTTTCCTTGCACTATCAAACCCTAAGCATCAAAATCACCACCCTCACCGGCTACCTTTTTCCTCAATTCTTTTGAATACAAACTAGACTTAACGTCCTCCATGGAAATCGTATCTCTCCCATAAAGTAGGGTAGTAACAAAATGCTTATAAGATGCAGGCAAAGAACATAACACAATAAGGGCTTGATCTTCATCATCAATCACAACATCAATATTTTTTTAAATCCATAATAATTCGATTTAACTCATCTAGATGGTCTTTCACGGGCGTAGCTTCCCTCATACGAAACGTATAAAGGCGCTGCTTCAAATACAACCGGTTGGTAAAAGACTTCGTCATATATATGCTTTCAACCTTCAACCAAATACCGGCAGTCGTATCCTCCTCCCCGACCTCGCGAAGCACAACATCGGCTAAACATAACTGAATCGAACTGAGTGCCTTCGCATCGAGATCCTCAAACACACTATCCTGCATATCAGCAGGCTTCTTCGATTTTCCCAACAAAGTCTTGTGTAATCCTTGTTGAACAAGCAAAGCCTTCATCTTAAAACGCCATAAACTGAAGCTAGTGCTCTGCCCATCGAACTTCGCAATTTCAAAACGAGTCGCCATTGAAACGATCACCAATTGCACAAAACGCAGCGGAAAACAAAAGCCTCGGATTGAAACCCGGAGCTTTGATGCCAATTTGTTATGCCAAACACGAAATTGAGAATATAACAAATCAATAAGCGATAAATAAGAACACAAGAATATACGTGCTTCCGTTCAAGCACAAAGAAAGAACGTACTCCACAGGGAAAAAAAACAAGAGGATTTACTATAAACGAGGAGAGAAACAAAGAGCCGGCTATACCTGTAACTCTACTTGAAGCACCAAACAGAAATCTAGGGACAAATCTCTGGTGGAACCCAAAAGGGAGACACAAACCCTTGGTGGAACCCTAAGAGATGAACAAAACCCTAATATCTAAGCCCTTGAACAAAAGACCATAACTCTAGGAAACCCCAAGGTCCCTATTTATAGGAAAACACTAAATAAACCTAAACCAAATAAGAAAACGAATCCTAGTCAATTTAGGAATTCTAGTAAATTTCCAACAAGATTCATAGACAGAAATGTATAGGAAACATTTACTCACCATGAGGTATGCCGCATCCGCCTTCGGAACACTAGCAAACATGTCACCGCCCACATGCTCAACACCAACACAATCCAGTGCCACAGACACCACATGAGGCAGATCGAAATTTATCCCTCGAATCCAAGGAAACGCCTCGACCAACAACCGGAGAGCCGTCCCGTCTCCTCCGCCTACATCCACCACTGACTCCACCCCATCGAACACCTCCGAACACCCTTCGACTATCGCTGGCACAGCCACCCTGGCGTTGCAAGCCATTGCGTCGTTGATGAGCTTGCTGTGGCCAGGATTCTCCTCAGCATAACTCCATATGTCTTCCCCGTGGGCGGACTCAAATGCCGGACTCCCGTTGGCTAGGACACGATCGCTTAAACAGTGCCAGGGTGCGAGCATCACCGGAGAGCTCTCGAGCAACAATATAGCAGTCATGCTTTTTTCGCTGTTTTTCAGGAGAAGGCGGGATAGTGGCGTTTGGAGGTATCCGGCGGGAGCTTCTTTGAAGATTTTACGGTGGACTAGGAACCTCATGACGCGGTGGAGGGAGGTGGGGGAGCACCCGAGGGTGGAGGAAAGATCGTGGAGTGCTGCGGGGCCGCCATGGGCTTCCAGGGCATCAGGTATGCCGAGCTGAATAGCACATTTTACCATAGCCATATCTACAAACCCGAAAACGTACTTCCATATATCCACATGGGCCTGGGCTTCTTTTTCTTGCTCTCTATTTGCTTCTCCTTCCATCTCTCCTCTTCTTCTTCTTCTTCTTCTTCTTCTCTCTAAAATAAAAACACACAGACACAGAGAGCACTGGCGGTGAAGATCTAATTATGTGAGAGAAAATCAGTGAGCACAAGGAAGGTGGACCTTCCGGGGGGACTTAAAAAATGTTTGATTTTAATGATTGAGCATTCCAGCAACCAAGAAAATAAATCCAATTGAAGATTTTGTCTGATAATAATTCATTCATGGACATTGACAGCATTAAAGCATGTATCATGTGATATCAAAATTCGCATAGAATTTATATGATATAATATTGTGAAGAGTGACATGCAGCTTATATCAGGATCGTTCAATTAATTTAAAATATGTTTTGAAGGTTGTTGTCACCGGATTGTGTGAGATTTATTTCGGAGCCCCACGCAAATAATCGGGGTAGTTCAATTTATTTAAAATATTTTTTGAAGGGTTTTTGTTGGAAATCAGCTCATTTGTTAAGGACTTCCTATGTTTGAGAATAAAACTAAATGAATTGATCAAGCTACTTACCAATATTCGGTAAGGGCTTTACTCTATTAGACAGAAATTAAATTAAATGAATTGATCCAGTACACGGTAAGGGCTTCCTCTCTTCGACAAAATTAAATTAGTAAATGAATTAATCTAAGTGCATACTACAGTAAGTGATTTGGTCATGTACATACACATATTCGAATTAATTGATTCCGAGATGTACCCCATCCAATTTTATCATGCCCTGTTGGAAATAAGTGAATTGGAAATTGACTCCAGAATACACCATTTGATTTGGTAGTAATTTATTTGTCCTGCAATGGATAAATAAATATGGAGTGGTTAAAATTGTTTAGTTTGCCGTCGAACCGGGCCATGCGTGGTAGCGGGTTCATAAAAAATTCTAAGGCTTAACATTTGTTGGGTACGTGGAGTAATTTGTTTAAGCTTTCGAATTAAATTGAGAGTTGGTTACAAACCAACATATGGCAACTAAACCAATGGGTGCCAACACTTCATTTTCCATGGCAACGTGTGCCTTGGGAAAATAGGAAAGTGTTGTGTTGGTTCGGCCAAAACAAGTTCGAACAGTGGTGTCTCTTCGGTTGAGACCACTTCGAACAGTTGCGTCTTTTCCTAACACTATTCCTAATAGTCACCATTTCTTTTCGTTTGGGGTGCCTACTTCTCTATAAATAGGACCCATCTCCTCCCATTTCAGGATCGAAAAATTCTTGCACTCATAACATACACATTCTGAGAGAGTTCTGCGTAGTTTCTTGGTTCGCCCGTTGAACAGATTGTAGTGCTACTTCCGTTCTTCGAAAATCGGGTAATCCTGGGAGGCAAACGTTCAAGAGACCCAAGAGCACCGGTGTGGGGGACGAATTTGCTTTAAGGATATAGTATTCTCCATAAAATACTAGCCTCGATTGCCAATTTCCGGACGCCTGAAATTGGTCCAGTAAGTTTCTAATCTTGTTTATTTTTGGTGTGTTGCATGTTTCCAGTGATAAACGAATCCCGTTTTCCAACAGTCTTAAAGCAAATTCGTTTTTTTATTTCTGGAAATATTGCATTTCGAGGACTGAAATTGTGTTTCTGTTTTAACGGGAATCTGATTGTGCAAGAGTTTTGTTCCATCGCTAAAGTTTCATCTGATTTCTAAATTCATTTAGATCTCGGTTCGGGATAGAGTTCGGGTTAATTGGTTGGTAAATCATTGTGAATCTGTTTCTTTGGTTCATAGTTGGAAAACTTTGTTTAATCAGTAAGTGTAATCTTCTAGTGGTTTTGTTGTTAAACATTTTCAAGGGATACCTTTTTGTTCTCTTACTGATTTATTTATTGTGAAGTTAGTAATCTATTTCGATTTCGGCATTACTTTTCTCTGTGTTCAAAGTGCTAACTGATTACGTAGTGGGTTTATATAATAGAGGAACATTAATTTGGTCATTAATACATGGTCTCGGTTATTTATAATGATCATCAGTGGGTGTAAAACCTTGAGAAAACCTTTGACGTTACCATTCTCTTCTTATTGTTTATATTACAGTGGTTTCACTATATAAGTGTGTATTTGGTACGTGATATCTCGGTTCCCAAAAGTGTATTCCGTGGATTTTTATTACTGTAATTCTGTTTTAAAAATTAGATTACAGTAGCCTTAATATTACATTGTAATTGGCGTGGTTGTAAAGTTTCTAAATTGGTTGTTACTCTCGGTTTTGATTAATCTGTTAAGTTTGATCCGTGGGTTTGAAACTTTGGTTTTAGACTATTTTCAAATGTATATTCTCTTCAGAGGGTGTTGACGTTGTGTCTTTTGCATAATTCGTTTGTTTAGCAAAAGTTTGTTTATCCATTATGTTCCGATGGTTTTTGCTGTTAACAGTACTTTTTGTATTCGGTTTAACACATTCAGAAATGTTTAGTATTTATTTTCTGTTGATCTTCTGTTTGTGGAACAGAAATGACTACCGAAACTGGGAAAACATCTGCTTCTAATCCTTCTGTGAAAGAAAGTGGGAACACCACTGGGTCTAACCCTCCCATAATCTCTGCTGCTGTGGCTTCGGTTCCCGCCATGGTGCCTATGAACCATGTTGAGAGGCCAGAAAAGTTCCGAGGAACTGAGTTCAGGATGTGGCAACAAAAGATGTTATTCTATCTTACGACTCTCCGACTGGCCCAGTTCTTGATTGAAGAACCTCCTATTGTTGGGGAGAATGTGACGGACACCCAAGTCCATAAAGCTTATAATGATTGGAAGAACTCTGATTTTCTATGCAGGAACTACATCCTCAGTGGATTGGACAATGCGTTGTACGGCGTGTATTGTTCAGTCAAGACTGCCAAGGAACTCTGGTTTTCTTTGGAGAAAAAATACATATCAGAAGATGCCGGAATGAAGAAATTCGTTGCTGGCAGATTCTTGGACTATAAGATGGTTGATTCCAAGTCTGTGATGAGTCAAGTTCAAGAACTCCAGGTTATTCTACATGAGATTCATGCAGAAGGGATGATTTTGAGTGAGTCATTCCAAGTGGCATCTATCATTTGGAAACTGCCGCCACTGTGGAAAGACTACAAGAAACATCTCAAGCACAAACGCAAAGACATGAACATGGAGGATCTGGTTGTACGGTTGAGGATTGAGGAAGATAATCTGAATTCAGACAAGAGGGTTGTGAATCAGTTTGAGGCTAAGGTGAACTTGGTGGATCAAGGGAACAAGGCTAGTAGCAGCAAAAGCAACAACAAGAAAAGGAAAAAACCTGGCAAAGGTTTTGACCTAGGCCCTAAAGGTGGTGTTGCTAAGAAGCCTCGGTTTGACGGGAAATGCTTTGTGTGTGACAAGCAAGGACATAAGGCTGCTGATTGCCGAAGCAGGCGAGGTAATCAAAACAAGGAACCAGCGCAGGCTAATATGACTGAGATGGAGTTGGAGACTCTCTCAGATGGGGTTGAAGAAAAATTGAACCTATCGGCCTGACTAAGAGTGAGGTGTATGTAAGTAGATGCTACTTATGTAATGTATTGTTCCACATTAGTGTACTAACTTAGGTTCCGGCCTCTCCGGGTTTATTTGTGAAATAACCACATCTTTTATTTATATTCTTGAATTTTCTGATATGTGGGATGGTAGATTAGGTCTTGTGGATCTTTGCACCATGTAATTGTCTACCTAAATTCTACATAGATTCGGATTATAAATGTGAAAGATATATGGAGATTGGAATGGCAAAGAACTCTTTGCACAATGTTGAAAGTAACACAGAATTGCGTCTTGAAATAAGTTCAACTAAGAGGTAGTTGTAAACAATTTGTTACTTATATTGGTAATGACGGGCCCGGACTTTGATTCTGTTGAATTGAATCGAGCATATACTTCAGTAAATCATGGTGATTTAACTGAAGTGCACTGAGATTGGAGAAAATCTCATTTCCTATTTGCTGAGAGCCCATGTTTGAGTAAAGATATATTAATATCCTTCATGGAATTTTGAAACTATGCAAGAGTTTGGCATTGATATTGACTGGTTAACGAAGATATGCAATGGTTCATATTGCCCGAGGGTGGAATCTTTAATGAACTAGATTCTTTGGGTTAAAAGAAGACTATTTTACTGTTCATATATTTGGTTTAACCAAGTGTGTTTTGGCTATTGCTTTCTGAAGCATAAATGCTTGGTGCATTTTATCAAATACCAGTAGACTTGAATTAGCAAATTGGTCATAAACTTGGAAAATTATTTGATGAATTCTGATTTAACTTTAGAATTGTGGGGGGAGCAATGTTTATAATTTTCACAAAATTAAAATATACGTTGCACTATTGGAGATGTCAAAAAATACTTGACGGATAAAGTATTGTGATATGTGTATCCAATTTAATCCAAAAGTGGATACAATATTATATTGGAGTGCAACATTATTTTTGAAATTCTCTACGTGTATAGCAAGGTCTACAATGGAGTCTGATCAACCCATTGCGTTAGGCAAAAGCTAGTACGCGGAGTGGCCATGGGCCATTCTTAGAGGATGCTCCATATGGTCCGCTTATATGCCAAGAGTTGAAATGTGATGGCCATCAGTAGTTGAAAGGCATAGGAGACCTTCTAATACGGCTTGTCTAAATATTTATATTGTAGACAACTTGCCGTTAAACATTTGTTCTCACTTGAGATTGAAACGTCAAAAAGAATTATTTACGGATCCGTTAAACTTGAGTTTTGACTAGAGAACAAATGATCATCGAGGGGAATGAGATTAAAGCCTACAAATTAAAAGTTCTCTATGACGGCAACCCAACCTAGCTGACTGGAGATCCCAAGATCTAGGTTCAACGGGACAACCGAGTTGTATGAGACTTAGGAGAATCACTGAGGAGATACCTCTCTGACTCATTCCTATGGTGAAACAGTGATTCCTGTAGCGTTTTAGGTTAAGCTTTGCTTTTAATGGTTCTTATACTGTGGAAATTCCAAGTGGGGTATAGCAGGATACTCCTAATAAGAATCACCTATGTGAGTGCGAAGTGGGCCGCTTCTATGAGAATTTAAAGGCTAAATTCTCTAACGCACTCTCTGAAACCAGGCGATGTTCCAGGGCCAAAATGGACAAAACCGTAAGAACCAAACTGTGTTTGGAAAGATCTTGTGTGACTACTGTTGTCTTGGTTTACACAAACGGCTGAACAGTTCAAGACATCACGTTCACTGGTTAGCTAGTAAATCCGATAGTAACTCACAAGGGGAGGTTCAAAGCCAAAAGCTACCTTACTCTATACAGGTGATTTCCTATAGAACTCTCGTCATTTGCATATTGCTGCACATCGTGTTTATCAATTTCATTCATGTGGGGGATTGTTGGAAATAAGTGAATTGGAAATTGACTCCAGAATACACCATTTGATTTGGTAGTAATTTATTTGTCCTGCAATGGATAAATAAATATGGAGTGGTTAAAATTGTTTAGTTTGCCGTCGAACCGGGCCATGCGTGGTAGCGGGTTCATAAAAAATTCTAAGGCTTAACATTTGTTGGGTACGTGGAGTAATTTGTTTAAGCTTTCGAATTAAATTGAGAGTTGGTTACAAACCAACATATGGCAACTAAACCAATGGGTGCCAACACTTCATTTTCCATGGCAACGTGTGCCTTCGGAAAATAGGAAAGTGTTGTGTTGGTTCGGCCAAAACAAGTTCGAACAGTGGTGTCTCTTCGGTTGAGACCACTTCGAACAGTTGCGTCTTTTCCTAACACTATTCCTAATAGTCACCATTTCTTTTCGTTTGGGGTGCCTACTTCTCTATAAATAGGACCCATCTCCTCCCATTTCAGGATCGAAAAATTCTTGCACTCATAACATACACATTCTGAGAGAGTTCTGCGTAGTTTCTTGGTTCGCCCGTTGAACAGATTGTAGTGCTACTTCCGTTCTTCGAAAATCGGGTAATCCTGGGAGGCAAACGTTCAAGAGACCCAAGAGCACCGGTGTGGGGGACGAATTTGCTTTAAGGATATAGTATTCTCCATAAAATACTAGCCTCGATTGCC
Organism: Rhododendron mucronatum var. ripense; assembly: GCA_019656295.1. Lineage (NCBI taxonomy): Eukaryota > Viridiplantae > Streptophyta > Magnoliopsida > Ericales > Ericaceae > Rhododendron > Rhododendron mucronatum. The sequence continues at coordinate 527,271 of BPLT01000166.1, forward strand.
AATTTCCGGACGCCTGAAATTGGTCCAGTAAGTTTCTAATCTTGTTTATTTTTGGTGTGTTGCATGTTTCCAGTGATAAACGAATCCCGTTTTCCAACATGCCCAGCACTAAAACTGTAAATAAACCAAGTAGCTCGCAAGCTTGGCTAGGCTGTAAAAGAACCAACTCACAAGCTCGGCTCATTCGGCCCTACCCAACTCTAAAATAAGTAATAAGTCCAGAGTCCAGACGGTGGTAAAGCCAAGGAACGGGCCATGTATTTGGTCCTACGAAAGCTGGGCTACGAGGGTTAGATTAGTAGTAGTAGTATAGTAATCGTATAGCACAGATTATGGGTGTTCAAGAAAACCGCCTGAACCGTAAAACCGGTTTGATCTGGACCGAACCGTCTTATTTGGTCTGGTTCTATGGTTCTGCGGTCAGATTATGGTTCCAAAAAAATAAGAACCGTTAATTTCGGTTCGATTACTGGTCCTCAATAAAACAACTGTGGTTAGAACCAGACCGGACCGTTTAAAACTAATATATATGTAATTATATAAAAATAAATATATGTGTGTAATTTGGTAGGTTAATCTCTTTCTTGTTAAACTTACTTTATTTAGATATGAAATCTCATTGGTTAGGAAAGTTTTTATTTTCTTCCTTCTTTTTCTATTCTAATAGATTACTTTCCTATTCTTTCAATTTCTTGCAGCCTTATTTAACGGATTAGTCTTTATTTTTTCAATCTCACACACCGGAGATAGATTTGGAAGCTAATTGGATAGAATTGGAATCGGAACCGAACCAAAACCGGACCGGTTTTGCGGTCTGGTTCTGGTTAGGTTCTACTCATATATTGGTTAGGTTCTGGCTCCCAATTTCCTAGGACCGTTTGAAATGGTCCGGTTACTGATTTTCTAAGGAACCGGACCAATCCGGACAGTGTACACCCCTAGCCCTGATGGGGGTTATGCGACGGACTGGGCTTTTTATGTGGATCGTAGGGCTCAAGCTCAAAACTTCAACTTGTAATTGGATAAGGACCGTGCGAACGCAGGCCCCCGCTGACACAAATTATGACGTAAGTTCCACCAATTTGGGTAGACCTTAGGCGAACGCCCTTCCTAAGTGCAATGGAAGTCGTCAACCTAGGCCATGGGCCATTTTGATCGCTCATTGACCCCGTCCAGGTAAGTATGGATTCCAGTCATCCCACCTAAGTTTATATCCACGCTCCAAAGCCCCACACCCCCCCCCCCCCCCCCCCCCCCCCCCCCCCCCCTCGATGTGGGACAAATGGCCCCGTTCCCCATTCTTTTTAAACCTATTTTTCAAAAAGAAGGTAATTTCAAACTCAAATATAATGAAAATAAAAAATAATTTTTTAATTTTTTTGTACTGTTTAAAATATCTCAATGAGATCTATCAAACAAGATACATATTGGTAGGGAATTTATTTACGTAAACACATGATTTTTTAGCTTGAAATTACTTTCATTTTCTAAAAGTTCTTTTTTTCTGAAACCGGAACGGGGCTACACTCCACGTTTGTTCACCCCGTCCCCCTCTCTGTCTCTCTCTCAAACACGACACAAGTATCCAAGCCTTCTCCTTTTTTTTTTTCTTGTTTTGAATAGCATCGCTTAGTTTCACCAAAAACTGTGTTTACTCATCGCTTCATGCCCTTCTGCTATGTCTACAAAAACTCACTCGAAATCCCATATCGAACACCAATCATGCTACAGATACGTTTCTCAGTCACTTTCTAAACACTCCTACCTCACAAGCAATGAAGCCCGCAGATGTGTGGAGCCCACTGCTTGTGAGAGAGGAGTGTCTAGGGAGCGACCAAGAGGCGTGTCCCCAGCACTTCCTTATCAAACACTGTTGATAGGTGCGTAAATGTTTATATAAACGCCCCCTAATTTATCCTTGCTAAGTCCATTTATATTGTTACTCCGAAATTTAATGCTTGATTTTCGTGTTGTAGGTATTTGGAAGTTTAATGGAATAAAACCGGATAAACAAAGTCTAAGTGACAAACCATGGCAGTTTGTCGGCCGAAATAAGTGTGGGCTGTGGGACATGTGCTATTAGAATTGAAATTGGTTGGAACCATTACAATTGCCCATGTCTTGGTGGGCCAAGAGTAATTGTTTATTGGTCTCTTTAATTTAAGAGTTGGACCAAACAAAAGAAGAAGGCTAAGGTAATACTTGGAGGGCTCGTGACAGGAAAAGAAGTCGGCTACATCAGCAGCTTATAAAAGGTAGAGCCATGCACATAACGAGGAGGACGCACAATATCCGAGAACGGAAAAGCCGAGACCGAGAGCTGCGCAGAACTGGTTTCTTGGACAATCAATCACGGTGGAAGTCAGAAGCAATATCGCGATGAGTTCCACCCCGATGTCCGGCTAATCCCTTTTCTAGGGCGTAGATGAAGCTCGACCTCCTAGTAACAATGTTTGTGTTTCGTTTTAAGGTTTTTATTATTCGAATCGTGGTTGTATGGCATAAGGATTTATTTGCGATATTAATTTTCTCTATCAAATCTTGTGTATAATTTTCTAGACTTTTATGCACGTTCATACAACGGTTCTTAATTGTTTGTGATAACTGAGTAAAATGGGTTATGCTCTGTAAGACGCATCATGCTATTAGACGATCCGTGCCATAGAGACGGGTCGTACTAGTAAGACGGTTCGTGCTAGGCAGCGATAGCCCATGCTATTAGGTGATTCATAAATATCTTTAGGCGACATCGTGAGAGCCCATGAACCCTAACAATATCCGGATTGATTCGAATAATTAATCTTTATCATTGCATGAATATTGTTACAACGAATCAAGTGGATTCGAAACCCTAGATCTTTGCTCTCATAAACTCTCGTTATTTCTTAATTGCTTTAATTTAATTTAGCTTTTAATATTTTTCAAAATCCAACAATCAAATCATTTTTCTGAATTAAGTTAGAAATTAGTTAAAACAATTGCAATTTAGCCTTTGTAATCCCTGAGGACGATACTCAGAGTACTTACCGCTATCTTTTAGGTAGTAGTAATAACTCAGTTTTATTAATTATTTTTGATACGGAAACGACCCGATCTTGTTGAAAGGGTCAAGCTCCTCTCCATGCCCTTAATCCTCCATATCCCTCCAAGCTCCTCTCTTGTGGCTCCATCCTAAGCCCAAACTGTCCCAACTCCAGAAGTTTGATGCTCAGATGAGAAAAATATTGATCAGAATAAGACTCTTATTAATCTCCTTAGAACATAGCAAAACTGTCTCGTTGTGTAATTTTATTTCCATCTTCCGTATGGTTTAAGGATGAGGAACCACTTCAAGGCCTACTTTGGGCCCTCTCCAGTATCGCAAATCGAAAATATCTTCAACCTCCGACAGTCGGAAAAGGTAGACAAGTTTAGGCATTTTACCAAGAAGGGGGTGTTTCCACTAAATTATATGGACTAAAATGGATTAAACTCATGTTTTCACGATTTTCTATGCATGTTTTTCTCATCGCATACATCAACTAAAATAGCATTTAGCGGGAACAACTTGACTTGTAGAAACTTTATGTCCATCTCAAAATCAATTGACAATGAGTGGAGAGGTCCCATATGTTATTAGCCTGAAGCAAAAGAAAGGCAGCAAAAACATACCCTAAATATTGCTCCGTGGAAAAATCCATCTCCAAGGGATGAGAACATAAAAGTTCAAAGGAAAAATACTTAGTATTGCTATTGTCATATAAACAACAGTCTTGCCATCTCGGGGGCTTATTATCTTCATATAAACAACAGTCTTGCAATTGTCAGTCCACTGGGTTGACGATAAGCACACTAAAAGACAAGAAAAATACTTAGTATTTTTGTGAACCTTACACTCTTTAATACACATTTACTCACTTACTATTGTCAGCCTATTGGGCTGATTTTAGAATTTTCCTATACACAAACAGCTTAAATATGCTAATACAACATTAATTCTTACCCATGAAAGAACCTTTCACAGATGAACATATTGAACAAGGAAGACTGATAAGATACCCTACAAATTAAGGGTAAGCCTCAATCACTGATTGAACAGTTTTGATGTTCTTTATCGTATGTCGACTGAAACCAGATTCGCTCAGAACATATGCCCACTCCTTTGAAGTCCTCTCTTTCCCTTTGTTTGTGTGCGCCATCATCACCATGTCCAACATCAGCCTCGCATACTCCAGCTTATCGTTGTTGTCTTCTTTAACCACAGCTTCTACTATGATCACCTTCCCTTTGTCCTCCGGGATAGCCTCTCTGCACTTTCTCAAGATTTGGATGCACTCGTCATCGTCCCAGTCGTGCAAAACCCACTGCATATTTAGAAATTCAGGCATAGATGAAGCACGCGCACACACAAAAATCACTGATATCAGATAGGTTTCGCTCAAATAAGTAGTTTTCGTACTCAGAGTAAAATCAACGAAAAGTACTGGTGTCGCCTCAAATTTTTCCCCTTCTTGATATTTTCGTTGAAGAATTCCCGAGGGCCTTGGAACAATAGGATTTCAAGACTCTCGTGCAACCCTTCAACGGCTCACGTTTGAACACATTTGAACAAGGGAGGGATCATATACAGGATATAAATAGACAGAAATGTACAGGAAACATTTACTCACCTTGAGGTATGCCGCATCCGCCTTCGGAACACTAGCAAACATGTCACCGCCCACATGCTCGACCCCGACACAGTCCAGTGCCACAGAAACCACATGAGGCAGATCGAAATTTATCCCTCGAATCCAAGGAAACGCCTCCACCAACAACCGGAGACTGGTCCCGTCTCCTCCTCCTACATCCACCACGGACTCCACCCCGTCGAACACCTCCGGACACCCTTCGACTATCGCTGGCACAGCAACCGTAGCATCGCAAGCCATTCCGTCGTTGAAGAGCTTATTGTAGCCAGGATTCTCCTGAGCATACCCCCAGACGTCCTCACCGTCGGCGAACTCGAATGCTGGACTCCCGTTGGCCAGGACACGAGCGCTTAAACAGTGCCACGGTGCGAGACTCACCGGACTGCTCTCAAGCAACAATAAAGCAGCCAAGCTTTTTTTTGCCGTTTTTCAGGAGAAGGCGGGAGAGTGGCGTTTGGAGGTATCCGGCGGGAGCTTCTTTGAAGATTTTACGGTGAACTAAGAACCTCATGACGCGGTGGAGGGCGGAGGGGGAGCACCCGAGGGCGGAGGAAAGATCGGAAAGTGTCGCTGGGCCACCATGGGCTTCCAGGGCATCAGGTATGCCGAGCTGAATAGCACATTTTACCACAGCCATATCTACGAACCCGAAAACGTACTTCCATATATCCACATGGGCCTGGGCTTCTTCTTCTTGCCCTCTATTTGCTTTTCCTTCCATCCCTCTCCTTCTCCTTCTTCTCCTTCTTCTTCTCCTCTCTAAAATACAAACACAGAGAGCACTGGCGGTGAAGAAGTCACTATATGAGAGAGAAAATTACGGGTGGGCAAAAAATCCGTCAAACCGCGAATTCAGTCCAAACTAATCCAAATCGAAATGTTTTGTTCGATTTTTTAGTAATATGGTTTGTCATGGTTTAAAAAAATTAAAAACCACATTATATGGTTTGGTTTGTAGATTCATGTTTACGGTTATGATTTCAAACCGATCCGAACCGTATAATACATATATATATATATATATAATTCAATCATGATTCACCAAATAAATAAGGAGCTTAGTCAACTGATTTCTTAATATTTTGATCATATTAAATCCACCGCAATATTTAAATTTTCTTTTCTGCCAAGATAATTTAGACTAAACTTTTATGTCTCACAACTACTTCCTAATTTCCTATGATTATTAATCTTGCTGTGGAGTGATCATCACAAGTTGCTTGCTATCATACTGCTTATCAGTATTTTATTTTCTTAGTTTAAGACTTGAAGCAATTGTTGGTATTCTACTCTTAATTAGTTGGTTGAAAATGATAATGTAGTTCAAAGCAAACCGTGATTTAAAACCGAAACCGATCCATATTTTAATGGTTTGGATTGGTTTGATTCTATACCTTTTGTGGGTTGATTTGGTTCTTCAAATTCATAATCCGTAAATATTGGTTTGATTCTTGATTTACCTTTAAATCGAACCAATCCGTACCATCCTCACCCCTAAAGAAAATCATTGAGCATCACAAGGAAAGTGGGGAGCCGGATCCCCTGTCTGAGTTTGTCTATCCCACTCCCCTATCCCAGTCCCCTACGTGCGCCACGTATCCAATCCTTTTTCCCCTCTAACAGAGTTACTTCCCAGTTAAACTCTAACCCCGTTCGGCTAAATAAGTCAACTGGTTTTTTTTTGTCCTTGTTTAATTTTTTCTGTATTTGTTAGTTTTTCGTCAATTTTTTGTGGATTATTATATCGTCATAACGAGAGGAATCTAAAAAGTAAAGTTATGATCGAAATCCAATTTTTTTAATAAAGACAAAAAAAATTGGCTTATTGGCTTATTTTCATCTTTATTCAAAAAAAATTAAGTTTCGATTGTAATTTTTTACTTTTTAGATTTATCTTGTCATGACGATACAATATTTCCCAAAAAAATTAACGAAAAACAAACAAATAAAAAAATTTTGAATAAGCACAAAAAAAAAAAATCAATTGACTTATTTAGCCAAACGGGTAACTCCCCTTTCCTATTCCCTTTTACATTCCCCACTTCCCTTGTCCAAGATACCTTTCTCCTGTACCACTCCTCTGTTTTGCACGATATTTTTCTCTGGTGTGCACTATTAAACATAGTGTAAACAAACATTAAGACCAAAAAACATAGAATTTGAAAAATTAACGTGATAAGTTAGATTTTTTTTTAATCGAAGTATATTTCATTAAAATGCCAAACGTCACTTACAGTGATGCCATCCAAAAATAGTGAAAAGGAAAAACAACATCTACCCATCGCAAAGAAATTACACATGAAAAGCCAACAATTTGTCTATCTAACCACCTCGGGATGGCGCTAAATCACAGAGAGCACTTGCGGTGAAGAACTCAATTATATAAGAGAGAAAATATTGAGCATCACGAGGAAAGTGGACCTTTTAGGGGGACTTTACAAAATGTTTGATTTTATGATTGAGCATTCCAGCAACCAAGAAAAGAAATCCGATTGAAGATTTTGTCTAATAATAATTCATTCATGCACATTGACAGCATTAAAGCATGTATCATGTGATAACAACTAGCAAGAAAGTAATTCGCATGGATTTTGTATGAAATAATATTGTGAAGAGTGACATGCAGCTTAATTATATCGGGGTCGTTCAATTAATTTAAAATATGTTTTGAAGGTTGTTGTTAGCAGATTGTGTGAGACTCATTTCGAAGTCTCACATAAATAATTGGGGTCATTCAATTTATTCAGAACATCTTTTGAAGGGTTTTTTTGATAGAAATCAGCTCATTCAGTTAGGACTTCCTATGTTTGAGAATAAAACTAAATAAATTGATCAAGCTACATACCGATATTCAGTAAGGCCTTTACTCTATTTGACAGAAATTAAATTAAATTAAATGAATTGGTCAAGTACACGGTAAGGGCTTCCTCTAATTGACCAAATTAAATTAGTAAATGAATTGATCTAAGTGCATACTATATAAGTGATTTTGTCAAGTACATACCCATATTCGAATAAATTGATTCCGAGATATACCTCATCCACTTTTATCACACCCAACACTAAGACTGTAAATGAACCAAGCAGCTCACAAGCTTGACTCATTTGGCCCTACCCAACGCAGCCCTAAGGCTGTAAAAGAACCGACTCGCAAGCTCGGCTCATTCGGCCCTACCTACCTCTAAAATAAGTAGGGGGTGTTTGGGAGGTGCGTTTTTGCATTTTCCCATTTCCATTATTGCATTTTGGTTGTTTAGCTACTCCATTCTCAAAACCCATTCCCAGATTTTGACAAAGGAAGCAAAAAGTGAGAATGAGGCTTGGAGGTCCTTTTGGGATTTTTGCACTTGGGTAAATTACTAAAAAGACCCTCATTGAGTTAGGTGATATCCACCCGGTACCAAAAAATATCTTCTTATTGAGACTCCAGGGGTCACAAATCAATCATCAAAGTAGAGTGAAAATTTCAGACATGGTTTGAAAGGGGGTCCTACCTAAGGAAAGAAACCCTCCAAAAATTAATCAATCAAAGTAGAGAGAAAATTTCTGACTTGATTTGAAAGAGAGTCCTAGCCTAAGAAAAGAACCCCTCCAAAATTTGGCATTAGTAAAAGGCGAATAGCTTTGTACTCACCACGTAACTGCGTGATTAGAGTGTTACAGTTGCCTTGGCTAATGTATACCTCTCATTCAAGGATAAAACTCTCAATAGTCGATTTGGGACGATGGGTATATCTAGCTTCTCCACAGGAACACATGCCTGCCCAAGTTTTTGATGCTTTTGATCATTTCTTTCCTTTGTTCCCGGCGGCCTAGCTCATGTGGTTCAATAAAACTTTGCATTTTTCTGAGCTAATCCTGGGTTGAGTCTTTTGAAGGGCCATTTCCTTGGCTCCGCATTGACCCAATATAAGGATTTGTAGATACTCGAATTGGATGAGTGGTCGTGGTTTTCCGTCTACCAAATTTTGATATGAATTAAATGTTCGATGAGTATGGATTATTGAAAGGAGTAAGACACGGATTTGGATATAGAGGAAAAAATTCTCACAAAAGTTCAAGGAAAATGATTTCTATCTTCTTTCTCGTTCATGAATGAGATAAACCGGACAGTATTTGAACAAAGTCGAACGTGCTGTGGCTTCTTGTACTGGATCTTTACTCTGTTTATGAGTCGAGTAATTTTAAGGATTTGAAAATCTAATTGCCAATCAATGGCTCATGCATTACCAATAAATATTCACCACCTTCAAATGCATAAATTATTGCTCCATAGAAAAATACTTTTCTAGAAACCGGCCGCGCCAAACCATTTTGGCCAGTTCTTAGCAATTTTTCGAGGGACCGGTTTGGATATTGCAATGAGACATTACATACTTTTCAATGCTCTTATTAGACACAAGAGGTCTACGGACCGTTTCAGCCGGTTCATAGCGATTTTTCGAGGGACCGGTTCGAATATTGCAATGAGACATTACATTCTTTTCAATGCTCTCATTAGACACAAGAGGCCTATGGAAAGGGTCTCTCTCTCTCTCTCTCTCTGGTATAGTAATGAGGCTATCTATACATCAAGTAGCAATTATATATATATATATATATACACACACACACACACTAATTTTCAGATCCACTCGCCCGAATTTTCTTATGGTCCGGATTTTTCCTTTCCCGAGCAATTATATACATATGTATATATACACACACACACAAATTTTCAGATCCACACGCCCAAATTTTCTTATGGTCCAGATTTTTCTTTTCCCGATCGATTTGCGATTATCCGAACAGCTCAATGTGTTCGGAACATGAGTTTAAGGGTATCCGCGAGAAATTAGCAAAAAAAATGATCGGAAAAAAGCAATTTTTTATTGAACCGTTCAATAAAAAACTGTTCACATCAAGCCCTTTCCGATCATTTTTTTTTGCTGATTTCTCGCACGTACCCTTAAAATCACGTTCTGATCACATTGAGCTGTTCGGATCATCGAAATTCGATCGAAAAATGGGAGGTCTGGACGGCCCAGACCGTAAGGCGTCCGGATACATATATATATATATATGTATATATATATATATATATGTATATATATATATATATTGTCCAGATCCAGTCAGGCCGGAACCTGGATTTGGGTTTTGGTGCGGACCTTGCTCTCAGGCGTTGGATTATGTTTTGAATGGCCAGGATCCGCAGATAATTTGCTCACATGAACAAATATTTGTTCGCGCGAACAAACTATCAGCGGATCCCAACCATTCAAAACACAATCCAACGGCTGAGGAAAGAAATCCGCACCAGAGCCCAATCCGGGATCCCTGATTGGATCCGGACTATATATATATATAGATCACTACCCATCAGGTGAGGACGCTCTTTTTTTTCCTAAAATGCGGACGTTGGCTGTGAGCCATTGGTCTCATTCAACGGCTCTAATTTCAAAATGAATCTCGCGGGTAAGATAGGACCGTGGGTCGGGTAAATTTGGTCGCGGGTCAATCCATCCGGATTATAACAAAACCCCCTTTTTTCCCCTCATTTGGACGTCGTTCAACCCAGACGGAGAGAGAGAGAGAGAGAGAGAGAGAGAGAGAGAGAAAAGACGACAAAGAGAGAAGAAGAAGAAGTCACAGATCTATTCAAAACCTCCAGGTATATCTCTCTCGCTCTCGCGCTTTTGCTCTCGCTCACGCATTCTCTCTCTCTCTCGCTGACACTCTCTTTCTCTTTGAACCCGATCTATACTAGGGTTTTGTTTGGAACAACACCCACGACGAACAAGGAAGACGAAGACCCAACCTTTGTGAGGTATCTTGTCACGTCCCAACTTCAATACGGGTCATGTGACCGGCCGGTGACGGAATCACCAAGGCCTCCAACACTTCTACGATTCAAAGCACACTAAATAACATATAAAGAGAAACAGCGGGAGCGACTATTCATACAACTCTAGAGTGTCTATACAACACATCTAAGCATAATTTACAACGACAACTATTACAATACCACTTGTCTCAAAACTACACAACACTCATGTTCCTTTTTACAGACATGCTATATACAATAGCTAACCAAACAACGCATTCGGCCCACAACTTGTTATCTACAATAACCTAGAAAATTAGAAAAGGTTTTCATAAGCCGAAGCTCGGGTGAGAAACGTATACCAAAATTACAAGTTTGACCATGGAAATATCTTACTTAATAAAACAGTTCAAGAACTAAGCAACATTTCAAGTATTCTCATCAAATTTTTCAGTAACATGCATTTCGATCCATAATTTCAATTCTTTGGTCCAAAAGATGGACCCTTTCCTTCTACCTTTCACTTTTGCACATTCAACCGATAATAACATTCAACGGTATTTTTACCAGTCGGTTGGGGAGCGACCCCATTGAAGAGTGGTAAGATATTGTTACCCGGTGATGCCTGGCTGCATCTCCTACCATATTACTTCACGCCGCTAGTTTCTTTACATGTCCCCCAGCGCTCGAGACACCGTTCAAATGATTCATATTATCACAAGCATGTACTAACAAGAAGTAAAATTCAAGTTTCCAAAACATATTGCCATGGTCTAAATTAACTGTAACACATTTGTAAACCAACTATTGCATGCATTAACATCAAATAAAGCAAGTACGAAGCTCAATTCCCATATTTTCTAGCAAAACAAGCAACAGCATTTCTTTCCAAAAATTCAAAAAATACATGTAACTAAGGTATGCGTAACTCATCAAAAAGATGCGTCTAACTTGACGTGGCACTGAACTAGCCCAAGGCACTGATACCTATACAAAACTTACCACAAATTACTATTTGTTACGGTTGAACTTAATGGGGCAAATTAGTTTTCAAATTAGGCCATCTAATTGGCATATGAACTGTTTTTATAGTTCTAAAATGATAGTATTATATACTTAACATATTATCTCTTCCGAAGCTATGGGTACAAAAATACATAAATTTGGGATAGAATTCCTACAGTTTGCTAGGGTAGATACGTAGGAATTTAGCAGTCTCTTATTAGCTTTTTATCAAATTGCTATTTCAATCTCTTAAATTGAGACTTATAGCAGTAATTCAGAAAATAATCTACTTAAATCAATTTACGGCGGCGAGTTCCGGAACCAAATTCTTTGCTGGAAGGGGTTTCGCTTGTATAAAAATGTTAAGGGTTCGGGTGCTGCGTATGCAAAAGGAGAAAAAGATGCGGTGAAAAGGTGAGAGAGTGACCGGAGTGGTGTCGATCGAGTTGGTCGGCAGCCATGGCCGCCGTTCCTCGGTGCTATGCGCGTGAGTGTGTGAGTGTTGCAAGAGTTTTGTCCCAATTTTACATCCTCTGATATCTGACTAGAGTACATATTATAATACCTAATGTAAATAAATCAATGAGTGAGTGAAAGATTACCAACAAAATGGTAGATTTTCTCCAGGTGAGATTAGCGGCACGGCCAGTGGTGAATCTTGTTGGAATCTTTCACAAAATAGATACATACCTCTGGATCTCCACTTGATTACAGACTCTGTTTGATTCAACGAATACCCACCTCTTAGCGAATACTCCACAGATGATACGGATAAAACTCCGTGAATAAACCCACGAATGAACACTCCGCGAACGACTTCACGGATAGAACGAAAAACTCCGTGAATAACACCACGGATGAATATCCTCACTAAGCAATCCACTAAAGCGTATCGCCTCCTTGGGTTTTCACCTTGCTCTCTCCATTATAACTCTCTCAAATATTCAAATAGTTCTGATGGCCAACTATGAATATCCTAGCCACACATTTATAGGCAACGTAAGTTTTGGAGAGAACAGTGGTGGGATCCCTTAGGGTTCTCATTCAGTTAGTTGTGGAAAGACCCATGACTTATCATGGACCACTTTCTTAGGGAGCCACTTTTCCCCTCTTCCTGATCAATCCGTTATACAGATATTATCACATCCACATATTACAATCATGTCCATCAACATATTGTTATTACATTCTAACTATAGAGAATTATCAGTGAGGCCCTTTCCTATGAATTTATTTATATCCTTCCATCATACTATATTCCACATGAATCAGAACCGTAGAATAATTTCATTCATGTATCTGAAAAACTTAATTTTTCACTTTCTTAATTGGACCCCAAAAAGTTTTAGAAAAACCTTTTGTATATTATACTACTATAATAATAAATAAACATTTTAAAAGAAAATGTCACCGGCCGGTTTTATTTTGGTCCAATGTTATTGTGAAAAATTGCTCGAATATACTTTCTCTTAAATAGAGAATGACGAATTCCATATTGAGCACTACTATAATATAATTGCCACCATATAACCCAACATGTCCGTATATAGCCTTTTACATCAGCATCACCGATTGACAATATCAAAGTTACACGAATAAGCAATTAATATTATACTAGCCTCTCAGGTCTAAGGACAACAAATAAACCGTAGTAGAACTACCCTTCTAAAATTACGGTCATCATATACATAGGGTGTTCATTATCTAGATCCTGTTCAATACATGTGACAATCACATTATATCCACTTATTTGCTTAAGGTCACTACCTCAATGACGGAGTCAAAACATTCTATCATATAGCAGCATAACAAGCGTAGGCCTTCGTAGTGTGATGCCCAATCACAATCACGGCCTAGAACTGTTTTGGGGTTTACAAGGTACCGAAAAATCATAACTCCCTGCTATTGATTCATTAACCATAACATGATTTTTCTACAATGTCGCCCGTTGGACTTTATGCTCACATCTCATGTAGCAGCGAATAATAAAAGTTGTTACCCAATAAACACATATCTATGAATGAAAACAAAAAATACCAAATAATTAACTTAACCAAAAAAAAAACAAGTTCAACAATTGGTTTTTCAGGGCATAAAAATTAACATTCTCCCACTTGCACTTAAAACCAATCACACATGTACTTCACGCCCATTGACTCAAGATGTTTCTCAAACACCCTTTGAGGTAAAGCTTTTGTCAAAGGATCTGCAACATTTTCCGCTGAAGCAATCTTTGCTATTGCCACATCTCCTCGGTTAACGATGTCACGTATCAAGTGAAATCTACGCTCAATGTGCTTTGTCTTTTGATGAGCCCTGGGCTCTATAGCATGTGCAATTGCACCAGTGTTGTCACAAAAAATTGTTATAGGAGATTCAATTGTAGGAACAACACCCAATTCTTGAATGAATTTTCGAATCCAAACAGCTTCTTTTGCAGCTTCACTTGCAGCCACATACTCCGCTTCAGTAGTCGAGTCTGCAGTGGTATCTTGCTTACAACTTCTCCAACTTACAGCTCCCTCTCCAAGAGTGAACACAAAACCAGAGGTTGATTTTCTATCATCTCTATCAGATTGAAAATCTGAATCTGTATAACCTTCAACAACCAATGTGTCACTACCAAACACTAAATAATAGTGTTTTGTCCTCTTCAAATATTTGAAGATGTGTTTTACCGCTGTCCAGTGATCCGGACCTGGATTGGATTGGTATCTACTCACAACGCTCACAGCATGATTGATATCTGGCCTAGTACATAGCATTGCATACATGAGACTTCCCACAGCCGAAGCATAAGGGCAATTTCTCATCTTCTCTCTCTCTCCTTGTGTCTTTGGAGCCATACTTTTAGAGAGATGGATTCCATGCCGAAAAGGTACAAAACCCTTTTTAGAATCTTGCATGCTAAATCTAGCCAAAATTTTCTCAATATAATTTATCTGCGAAAGACCAATTAATCTTTTCTTTCGGTCTCGAAACAATTTGATACCAAGTATATAATTGGCTTCACCAAGGTCTTTCATTGCGAAGTGATTAGACAACCATACTTTAACTGATGTCATTGCTCCCACATCATTTCCAATGAGTAGTATGTCGTCAACATAAAGAACCAAGAATAAAATGGCACTCCCACTAACCTTCTTGTAAACACAAGGTTCATCCATGTTTTGTGAGAAATCAAATGATTTGATTGCCTCGTCAAAACGAATATTCCAGCTTCGAGATGCTTGTTTGAGCCCATAGATTGACCTCATTAATTTGCACACTTGTTGTTCTTGACCATAGGATGTAAAACCTTCAGGCTGGTCCATGTAAATTTCTTCTTGAATGTAACCATTCAAGAAAGCGGTTTTGACATCCATTTGCCATATCTCATAATCATAGTGTGCAGCAATAGACAAAAGAATTCTAATGGATTTTATCATTGCTACTGGCGAAAAAGTTTCCTCATAATCAATACCAGCCTTTTGATTATACCCTTTCGCCACTAACCTTGCTTATAGGTCTCTACCTTACCGGTAACCCCTAATTTTCTTTTGTAGACCCATTTACAACCTATGGGTTTAATACCCTCAGGTTTATCCACTAAGGTCCAAACCTCATTAGAATACATTGAGTCCATTTCTGACTCCATTGCCTTTTGCCAATGCTCAGCATCTATATCATTAATAGCCTCCAAGTAAGAAACAGGATCATCATTAGACAATTCTAACTCCATATGGTAAATCTCATTTAACCATGTTAACTTAACAGGTGCTCTAATGACCCTTTTACTTCGCCGAGGCTCTTGTGCCGTAATATGTTCAGTGGGCCTTTCCACTTGTCCTTCACTGTTTGTGCTTGCCCCAACCATTGGTTGACTAGTTACTTCCTCAAGAACAATTCTTGATCTATTTTCATTGAAAATAAAATCCTCTTCAAGGAAAGTAGCATTTCTGCTTACAAAAACTTTTTGTTCCTTGGGATTATAAAAATAGTAACCAAACGATGTCTTGGGGTATCCAAGAAAAATGCATCTATCAGTCCTTGATTCCAATTTGTCAACATTTTGTTTCTTGACATGTGTTGGACAACCCCATATTTTAATATGCTTCAGACTAGGCTTTTTCCTAGCCCATAATTCATATGGAGTTTTAGGGACTGATTTAGTCGGGACTCTATTCAACAAGTAAATAGCCGTCTCCAATGCATAACCCCAAAAATATATTGGCAATTCAGATATACTCATCATTGAACGAACCATATCTAATAAGGTTCTATTTCTTCTTTCTGCCTCCCCATTATGCTGTGGTGTTCCCAGAGAAACCAACTGAGATATGATACCACCATCTTTTAGATAATTTCGAAAATCATCTCAAAGATATTCTCCTCCACGATCTGATCGAAGAGCTTTGATACTTTTGCCAAGTTGTTTTTCTACTTCATTACGAAATTCTTTAAATTTTTCAAAAGATTCCGATTTATGTTTCATTAGGTACAAATATCCGTACCTCGAAAAATCATCAGTAAATGTAATGAAATAGTAAAAACCACCTCTAGCCATGTGATTTATAGGACCACAAACATCAGTGTGTATTAATTCCAAAACTCCAGTAGCTCTAATCCCTTTTCCTAGAAAAGGAATTTTGGTCATCTTTCCTTGCAAGCATGGCTCACAAACTGGATATGGCTCAATTTGTAAAAAATCTAATGGTCCATCCTTAACCAATCTATTTAGACGTTCTAAATTGATATGACCAAGTTTCAAGTGCCACATGTAAGTTTGATTAACATCCCTTTTCCTTTTAAGGGGTAACACATTTGTGGATGTATCATTCTCAACACAATTAATGGAATTACCAATAGGACTAACAAAATAAAGACCATCTATTAAATTGCCAGAAACCACAATTTTATTAATATGCTTAATAACCACTTTCGAAGAAAACGAAAGTGAAAAACCAGAAGAAATCAACTTTGAAACAGAAATTAAATTCCTACGAATTTCTGGCACAAAAAGACAATCTTCTAAAACCAAAGTCCTATTAAAAGATAATTCCAAATAAAAAATTCCGATGGAAACCGCTGCAACAGTTGCACTCATTCCCAACTTTATTAGCATCTCCCCATCATTAAGCTTTCGGGTCTGCTTGAACCCCTGCAACACATTGCAAATATGTGAAGTTGCACCAGAATCTACACACCAAGCATTAGGAGGACCAATCATTAAATTGGTTTCAACAATGAGTAAATTTGACATACCTTCTGAAGGTTTGTCCTTTTTCACCGTTGCCAAATAGTGTCGACAGTTTCTCTTCCAGTGGCCTAGTTTACCACAATAGAAACAAGCATCCTTGCCTTTTCCTTTGGCCTTGCCTTTTCCTTTATTCTTATCGATATCCTTTTTCACACCAAGAGCTTTCTGGAACTTAGAGCCATTTTGCTTCCCATAGTTCTTGCCTTTGTTAGACTTGAACCTTGAAGCACAAGTTTTTTCACCCATCATCACATTAGGTTCAACTGATCCCTTTTTAGTAAAAAGATCCTCTGCTCCTTGCAACATATTGAGGAGCTCAGATGATGATACCGTTGTCCTGTTCATATTGAAACTCATGATGAAATTATCAAAATCTTCTCATAACGAAGCGAGGATTGAATCCACCTTCGTTTCAGGATCAACTTGTGAACCCAAAGCTTCCAGCTCGTTAGAATAAGAAATCATTTTTAGAACATGTTCACGAACCAGAGTTCCTTTCACCATCTTTGTACCCATCAGATGTTTCATGGTGAGATAGCGAGCAGTACGGCTCTGTTCTCCAAATAATTCCTGCAAATTAGTCATCATATCTTTTGCAGTAGGAAAGCTTTGGTGTTGTTTCTGCAGTATATTGGACATAGAGGCCAATATATAGCACTTGGCAACTTGATCTGCCTCATGCCATTTTTCAAAGGCTTGTGTTGCCTCTTCATCATCATGGTCTACAACAAGCTTTGGCGGATCAGTATTAAGGGCATAGGCAACCTTTTCATGAGTGAGAACAATGATCAGGTTTCTCTTCCAATCCAACAAGTTTGGTCCCACCAAACGGTTGTCATCAAGAATTTTGGACAAGGGATTGAAGTTGGTCATTTTGGAATCTGCATCATGCATCAATTAGCACACAAAAGTATTGAAAAAGCAAAGGGATCTAATATAGTATTTTTATTTTTTTAAATTTCAGATATGTGAAAACCATTGGACTGGAATTTTTTTATCTACAATGGTAACAGTCACTAGAATGATAAAGTACCTCATGCTCAAATGCAACAATTACATTCATAACAATCTTAGTGACAATTGGGAACCCAAAACAGCATATACAAAAATTTCTTTTGAAATATGATGCATACATGTTAAAAGGGCATAAAGTTACTATATGTCATGAAACATTTCATGTTATATTTTATTTATCCATGACTCCCAATTTTCTTTTGGCCTACAAATCAACTCATATAACACCTTTTGGTTGCTATATCAGATTTGTACAAATGCTTCCATTGTTCACAAATATCACATATACATGTAAGATAATGCCTTCATTTTAGTCGACACTCCCACTAGTTATACATAAACTTTTTATGGAATAAATAAAACAACTAATCAATTAAAACCTAACTGATCCGTTTGGTGTCAAGTAGATCCCAATTGATTAGATTTTTTATTTATCGACAATGGAGGGCCATAGGAATTATTTTATAAGTAAATATCCTATTCAGCACTTACTAATTATAAAGGGGTTATTACTAATTTATATCACATATAAATCATTAGTCCTTTTAAAGAACTAGAACTCTCTATATACACGAAGATATAATAAGCAGTCAGTAACTAGAAAACAAGAATATCATGCTTCTTCTAGTTCTATCTTTGTCTTCTTGTAATTAAACTTTAAACTAGTAGACATGTTAGCATCATCTTTTCTTTTGTTTCACAGCAGTATCAAAAACACGTGGTTTATAAAACATAGTCAGACTATTATCAACGTGTACCATGTACGCAGTAAACAAAAGGAAAATCAGAGTACTCATGATATTGTGCCTATTTGCGGAATGAACGAAGAATCGAAAAATAGGCAACATCATACTGGTAGGAACATGAGATCCAACAAAAACAAAATCATGCAGTATAAGTGGGAGGCTCTGATACCACTGTTGGAATCTTTCACAAAATAGATACATACCTCTGGATCTCCACTTGATTACAGACTCTGTTTGATTCAACGAATACCCACCTCTTAGCGAATACTCCACAGATGATACGGATAAAACTCCGTGAATAAACCCACGAATGAACACTCCGCGAACGACTTCACGGATAGAACGAAAAACTCCGTGAATAACACCACGGATGAATATCCTCACTAAGCAATCCACTAAAGCGTATCGCCTCCTTGGGTTTTCACCTTGCTCTCTCCATTATAACTCTCTCAAATATTCAAATAGTTCTGATGGCCAACTATGAATATCCTAGCCACACATTTATCGGCAACGTAAGTTTTGGAGAGAACAGTGGTGGGATCCCTTAGGGTTCTCATTCAGTTAGTTGTGGAAAGACCCATGACTTATCATGGACCACTTTCTTAGGGAACCACTTTTCCCCTCTTCCTGATCAATCCGTTATACAGATATTATCACATCCACATATTACAATCATGTCCATCAACATATTGTAATTACATTCTAACTATAGAGAATTATCAGTGAGGCCCTTTCCTACGAATTTATTTATATCCTTCCATCATACTATATTCCACATGAATCAGAACCGTAGAATAATTTCATTCATGTATCTGAAAAACTTAATTTTTCACTTTCTTAATTGGACCCCAAAAAGTTTTAGAAAAACCTTTTGTATATTATACTACTATAATAATAAATAAACATTTTAAAAGAAAATGTCACCGGCCGGTTTTATTTTGGTCCAATGTTATTGTGAAAAATTGATCGAATATACTTTCTCTTAAATAGAGAAATACGAATTCCATGTTGAGCACTACTATAATATAATTGCCACCATATAACCCAACATGTCCGTATATAGCCTTTTACATCAGCATCACCGATTGACAATATCAAAGTTACACGAATAAGCAATTAATATTATACTAGCCTCTCAGGTCTAAGGACAACAAATAAACCGTAGAGTAGAACTACCCTTCTAAAATTACGGTCATCATATACATAGGGTGTTCATTATCTAGATCCTGTTCAATACATGTGACAATCACATTATATCCACTTATTTGCTTAAGGTCACTACCTCAATGACGGAGTCAAAACATTCTATCATATAGCAGCATAACAAGCGTAGGCCTTCGTAGTGTGATGCCCAATCACACTCACGACCTAGAACTGTTTTGGGGTTTACAAGGTACCGAAAAATCATAACTCCTTGCTATTGATTCATTAACCATAACATGATTTTTCTACAATGTCGCCCGTTGGACTTTATGCTCACATCTCATGTAGCAGCGAATAAAAAAAGTTGTTACCCAATAAACACATATCTATGAATGAAAACAAAAAATACCAAACAAAATGGTAGATTTTCTCCAGGTGAGATTAGCGGCACGGCCAGTGGTGAATCTCGGATGGAGTAAAGATACAGGAGTCTCTCATTTGGTTTACTAATCTCTTTTTACTTTGTTTTTTTGTCTTCTAATTGATGAATACCCATACTGGACATATATATATTTCGGGTGGAAAGGCGGTGAAAGAGGTGAGGAAGACACCTGTTAATCTCCTCCTCATGACTCAGCAAATTTCTCGTCCCGTTAACGCGAATTCTAGCCAAACGCGTTCGGATTTCAGTCTCCGAAAAAAAATCCCAAAAATTCAACACAGATTAATAATAATTTAATGGTCATCGTGGCGGTGTCGGATTTTTAAGGTAAAATTCCAACGTTGCATAGCTC
The DNA here is from genome assembly GCA_019656295.1 of Rhododendron mucronatum var. ripense. Lineage (NCBI taxonomy): Eukaryota > Viridiplantae > Streptophyta > Magnoliopsida > Ericales > Ericaceae > Rhododendron > Rhododendron mucronatum. The sequence continues at coordinate 547,688 of BPLT01000166.1, forward strand.
ATACAGCGTGTCGGGTTCCTATTTGGACCACGCGACTAAGCTTTTTTTTTTTTTTTTTGCTTAAAAAGAAAAGTCAGGATTTTACATATCTCTGTCTTTCTTGGTCAATTTGTTCAAACCCAAAAAATTAGGGTTTTTTTTTTTCGAAAATCCGATTTATTTATTTTTCCAAAAGAAGAACACCCCTTTCACCTTGCAAATCTGAAAATCTAATTTGTTTTTTCGAAAATCTGTTTTTGTTTGAAAATCTGATTTATGTTTTTTTTTCTGATTTATGTTTTTTTCGTTGGTAGTTTTATGTTTGTTTGAAAATCTGATTCTGTTCGAAAATTTGTTATTGATATCCCTTGAATTAATCCCACAAAGTGGAAGGTTCTTTGCTTTTGATTTCCTTGAATTAATATGTATCATTAAGTAGTTGACATCATATAGAATTGAAAAAATGGAGAAGAAATATTACAAAAAGCAGAAACCCTAACCCTCTCGATTTTCCCCTTCTCTAATCAGGGCTCGATTAGGTTTCGATTACAGCTCAATTTCAACGTATGTCTCTCTCTTCGAATCTGTGTATTTTTTTTCGAGTTAGGGTTTGTTCGAGTTAAGGTTAAAGTACCCAAAATCTCTTCTTTTTTCTATGGTCAACTGGAATAGAGCGGAAGCATTTGCTCATTTACTAGCTTGTCGTTTAAGCATTTGCTCATTAACTAGCTTGTCGTTTGAAAATCTGTTCACTGGTTTGTTTGAAAATATCAGGTTTTTTCGAACATAGGGTTCAAAAATTATACGAAGTTGATCAATTGTTGTTGTTATTGTTTTGTCTTTTGGATTGTAGTGTGCTGTATAAATCATCTACTAATTTTTCATTAGTACTTTACCCTTCCCAAGTTAAGAATGACCTTCATACCGAAAATTAACCAAGAGTTTGACAGTTTAAAAAACGTTAAGGAATTTTACAATCGTTATGCTAAAAAAGAGTACAGCCATGATTAAGGACTAGTAGAAAGAGTACAGCCATGATTTTTTAATCTGATTTAAAATCTGTGACAAATATTAAGGACTTGGACATGATTTTTGAAAGTTTTACAAAAACTTTTAGAAAAAAAAAACTATTTTCAAAACTTTCATATTTTTCAAAAATGTTTTCAGAAATTATTTTTGTTAAAAAAATACGAAAAATGTTTTCTAAAACTTTCTTTTCTCAAAAAATGATTTCAAAAATATTGTGTTTGAAAAATGTTTTCAAAAAACCTTTTTCTTCAAAAACTAGTTTTTTTTTCTTTCGGAAAATTGATTTTCAACTTTTTTCAGAATTTTTTTTTCAAAAATTAGTTCCGAAAAAAAAACTTTTCCCAAATTGTTTTGTAATTAAAATGTTTCACAAAATTATTTGTTTTAAAATGTTTCTTTTTCAAAAGTTTCTTTTTTTGAAAAATGTTTTTGAAAATACTATTCCTTATCCCATAATTAATCCCATGCGAATCAAACATGGGATTGGGTGAAATTAGGGATGAAATTAATCTAGTACAAATAATCCAGAGACTATTAATCCCAGGACTGTTAATCCCATCATTTTCAATCCGCGAATCAAACGAGGCCTTAAGGACTTGGGTGAAATGCCTTTGTTTCTTCCATTTATATTATTACCTAATCGTGTTTCAGGATGGGGGAACAACTCTGAGAAGATGGTGATGTCCGGAGATGGGGATTTGATGTCAAATATAACGCTTGTCGATGTTTGTGGAGTAGAATCTGGAAAGTAGCTATGTTAGTGATGTTTATAATGTTTCAACGACTCATGAGAAGATGTTTGACTAATACTTGATACTTGGTTGCCTTTTCAAGTTTGGAGACTTGATACTTGATCAATGTAACTTATTTTGGTTTGACTGTAATTTTGAGAATGGTTTGACTGCAACGTAATTTAAAGAATGGTTGCCCTTTTTTTCAGATTTGGAATAATGGTTGCCTTTCTTTTCAGTCCAGAACAAGGGAGGAGAGAAGGACTAATCTGGAAAACAAGGGACTTGTAATGTTGGTTTGACAAATTTTGAAAAATGTGGTTCAAAGACTTGTACGCCCAGGCCCTCAAAACTCTCCCACAGTGAGGCTAAAAAGACAGTCAAATTCTTCACCTACATTTGTCTCTCAAAGTGAGACTAAAAAAGACTTGTATGCCTGGGCCCTCAAGTATAACAAATTTTCAGAAAACCCAGCAACCTCAAAGTCCAGAAGTCAGGGTTATTTTCATTCTTTAATTGAAAACCCCACACATGCTACACCATTCTTTACATGACTTGAAACACAAGCATACAAGGTTTTTATAAATAAACTCACTACCACATCCTAACCACCTAACTCAGAACCTGTCTCAACCAAAAAGCAAAATAAATTGCATAATTTCACCTTCAAGCAGTGGTACCATTGATTCAAAAGATCAAATTTCAATTACAAGAGATCAAATTGCATAAGTTGGATTGCAGGCAACTCCAATTCCTTTCCAAACTTACTAGTATGACAACAAATTACAATTACATACGCATAAGTTGAATTGCTTGGAGTACATAAATTACAATCCCAATAACAATTACAATACAGACTGAATTTTCTATGGCTTACATGCGTCTTGCTAAGCATTGGAGATCGACTTTGAAATCATGGAATGGGCTAGTCCATTGGCGTGACATATCATCTCCCGAATGTGCGACCTTCTGAGTGCACTCGTCGCACCAATCAATCCACCGCTTGCTGCGGGGCTAGTCAGAACATACAAATGTGGTTCATTTCGGCACAGCATTAGTCAAACGAACCAAAAGAGAAGAAAAATACAAACACAAGGAAATATACAAAACATAGATTCATTTCAGATATTTTCTTTTCTTCTTTGAACTGGTGGATTAAGAAATTATATGGCTTGGAGCACCTAATTTCTGGTTCGAAACAAAAGCACATTTGCATGGTCTTTTTTTATTGGAACCATTTTTCACAAACCTCACTTAATCGAGTCATAATCGAGCCCTAGTACGGTATCATAGAGCCCTAATCTTCTGTATTGGAGCCCTAAGTCTTCTATATTGGTGTAAGCATGTGCCTATCCACACACTTACACAGTGTCATTTTTTCACGAAAGCACACTTGCATGGTCTTTTTTGTTGGAACCATTTTTCAAAAACCTGACTTAATCGAGTCGTAATCGAGCCCTAATCTTCTGTATTGGAGCCCTAAGTCTTCTGTATTGTGTAGATACCCTATTCTGGACTGTCTAGATTAGTTTACTGACGGTATTTGATTCCCCAATGATGATTAAGGTCAAGAACATTTCGAGGTTGTTAGTGTGTTTGAGCTTTGAGCGGTCTGAACCTCATTCAAACCCTTTCGAGCTCTATTCCAAATCCTTCAAGCCAGAACCAAATGGCCTCAGCAAAACCCTACTTGTATATGTTGGTACAGTGTTTGCGTGCGCTGGTAAACTGTCACGTGTCAGTCATCGACCGTTGACCCAGTTACCACCGGTGCACGCACGTACATGGATGGCGTACGCCAGTCAAAGCCAGTCAAATTTTCACTATTTGTGGGCACGCATCCCGAAATTCTGGACTTTGGTTGTAAAATTTATTGGGAGCGGCCTTTTTTGAAAAATAGCACGGCGAAACGCTTTGATTCAGAGTCGCCACTCGGGTTTTTTAGCGGAAGAATACCCAAGGAACCGAACTCGAAAACGCTTGCTGCGTTTGTTTGATTTTGAAAAAGGCGTAGACTGGTCCGTCGTCACCTTCGATATCTGAGGTTCGGGAGCCAGGTTACGAGAGGGGAAGGGTTTTATGGCACCCCTCTCACCCAATCCAGAGATCGGTCTCTACTCAGGCATTTCGTAAAACGTTTGCATTTTTCTCTCTCTTTGATCATTTTCAAGCCAGTTAGGGGGGGAACAGATAATGGGGATTACTGTTAGCAGCTTGCAATTATATGACAAAAATGTTTCTGGATGATGATTTGCTTGAATTGAATTAACATAAGGACATAGATTGAGAACAAGCACTGTGAATAGCTTTGACAGGGTGGTGTATGCTGCTTTTTCAGGCTCGTGAGCAGGCAGCATGCTGGCACGCAGTGGTTAAGCCACTGCACGCCACCATACCCTGCGCACGCCACCTTAAGGCCGGCGTACACCAACCTATTGCTTGCTCACAGTCTTTGTTCTCAACCCTCTGGGCTCTAGAATGGACCAGTACACACCCAGGGCAAATCACGCAGTTTATAAGGCAGTTTATATACATACACAGACACAAGAAATGGCTAAGAGCCATGAGAATAGCAAAGAAAGCCCCATAAACAGAGTGGGAGAAGCATGTGGCCAAGATTGAACTGAGATATAAGGGCCAGACACTGGACCCCTGCAAACATGCCGTACGCCACTCCTCAGAAGCCGTACGCCACTCTTGCATGTTGTCCAGTGTTTGGTTTTACACCATCTGGTCTCTGGAACATGACCAGCAACACCCCAGAGGCCTTATAAAGCAAGAAAGGACCAGGCATTGAAAACTTCAATTTAAACTGTTCTAAAGTACAAAAAGCAGTAAACTGGTTATTAGCATGCTCAATGTGACAACGGAAAAGATATAAGCAATAAACAGACACCCCATGATCCCCACGCCAGCAGTGCACGTACAACCGTAGGTGGCATACGGCTTAATGAAGCTGGCATGCGCCATGGTTCGTGCCTTACGATTGATTTATTTTACCAGAGAAGGGCCTAGACTAGTATCATTTACTAGCCAGAACCTTTCTGGTTCCCCTCAGGAGTTGAAAACAGAGAGCCACGCAAAGGTGGTATACCTTTGGTGAAAGAGATGGAAAGATGGTTTGAGCTTTGAGGGTTGAAGATGGAGGATGTATGGTGACTGATCAATGGTGTGGGGTGTGAATGGGATTCTTCTCTATCTCTCACTCTTCCAATGGAGAAACAAGAACAAGAGAGAGAAGAGAGAAAAGGCTTGGGCTTCTTGAATGTGATTAACCTTTGCAAATGAATGCAAGGGGCTGCATTTATAGAGGAGAGAGAGACTGAGATCAGTTGGGCTAAGGCCTAGTTTGGCTGGTTGGGTTAAGAGAGGAGCCTCCCAAGCATTTAATGCATGGAACTTGCTTGATGGGTAGTGTAGGAGAGAGAGGGGGACGTCCCTGCAGAAAGCAATGATCAGGAGGCTCAGCACTGTACTTGGGAGCCGCAAAAGTCTCGGGCGCGTGACAGGAAAACGGTGATTTGACCGGCCTTGACCTTGCGTACGCCACCTACATACCATGCGTGCGCCAGGTCAAACTGAGTCAACGGTCGATGTCCGACACATGGCAATGTCCTGGCGCACGCCAAGTAGAACCTGGCGTATACAAGTAGGGTTTTGCTGGGGGCCATGTGGCTCTGGATTTGAAGGGTTTTGGAGGGATTTGAAATGGGTTTGAGGAGAGTCCAATACTCAAAGCTCAAGACCTTCCATCGACTTTTGGAGTGTTTTCAACCTTTTATCATCATCGGGACAACAAAGACACCAAAAGAGCTAATCCGGACAATCCAGAATGGGGTGTCTACACTATTCAACCACGTGCTCGAGACTTTTGCGGCTACCCAGTACGCTCTACAATCCCCTGATGATTGCAAACCTGCAGGGTCGTTCCCCTTTCTCTCCTACAACATCCATCACTTAGTCTCATGCATTTAATGCATGGGAGGCTCTCTCCTCTAACCAAACCAGCCCCAACCGAACTGGTTACTACCCCTCTCTCAGTCACTCTTTGCTTGTATATACCCCCCTTGCATTCATATGCAAGTATCATGTGATATCAGTTAAGATCTTCTGACTAGTGTAGTGATTTTCACTCTCAATTGCCCAGAAAAATGCAAGGATAAAATGAATTGCAAAAATATATATATTCTGCAATCTTAAAAATAAAAAATAAAAAAACAATTCCCTCTTTGTATTTAGCATCTCCGTAATTTTGCTTTATTTTCAAAGGAAAAAAAAACTATGGGTGGTGTACACCAGAATGTATGAGACTCATTTTAGGGTTCCACGCAAATGATCGGGATCGTTCAATTTATTTAAAACATGTTTTGAAGAGGTGTTGTTACCGAATTGTGTGAGACTCATTTCGGGGTCTCATACAAATAATCGGGGTCGTTTAATTTATTTAAAACATTTTTGAAGGGTTCTTGTTAAAAATCACCTCATTCGGTCAACGGCTTCCTCTATGCGAGAATAAAAATTAAATGAATTGATCAAGTGTTAAGGGCCTTTCTCTATTTGACATAAATTAAATTAAATGAATTGGTCAAGCACATGGTAAGGGCTTCCTGTATTTGACAGAAATTAAGTTAAATGAATTGATCTAAGTACATACATTAAATGATTTGGTCAAGTACATACCCATATGATAAGGGATCAAAATATTTGGGCGATGAAGGTGCCTCAAGACTGTTCATGGACTGTTCGAAAATTGTGAAACTTAGAAGTGTGGGTCAGCCTTTTGTGAAGCATATTATAAGAGATGGTCGCAATACTTTTATATGATTTGACAATTGGCATCCCAAAGGTCCCTTGTACAAACTTCTTGATGATAACTCAGTTGCTACCATGGGAAGATCTTTATTTGCAAAATTGAGTTCTGTTATTCTTAATGGTGAGTGGTACTGGCCTAGGCCTAGATCCAATCTGATGCAACATATTCAACTTTCAATTCTAGACTCTTTGAAGCCTCAAAGGGACAGCTGTGATGAAGTGGCGTGGACTATCTCTCTGACTGGTGCTTATACACGTGGGAGGCTATTAGACACAAAGGTCCAAAGGTTCCATGGGCCTCTCTTGTTTGGTCTTCTAATAATGTTTCTAAATGGTCTTTTATTTTATGGTTAGCAAGTTTGAAGCGGTTGGCAACTAAGGAAAGGCTTCGCAAATGGGGCATGGAGATTGAACCTAGTTGTGTTTTGTGTTTCCAATGCGATGAGACTTTGCAACATTTGTTTTTTGAGTGTGGTTTCTCTAGCTCTATTTGGGAAGTGATTTTACATAGATTTCAGATTCACCAGGGGGCTAAGGCTTGGAATATGGAAATGACTTGGGCAACTAGTTTCTGTCAAGGCAAAAGTTTCCGTTCCATGCTGTTCAAAATTGCCTTTGCTGCAGGAGTGTATTTCATCTGGGCTGAAAGGAATTCCATAGTATTTGGGGGAAGGCCTAGAAGTGCCAATGACATGCTAGCTCTTCTTGATGAAAATATAAGGCTATGGGTTTGTACTTGGAAGCACTTCCCAAACTCACTTGAGAATCAAAGGCTTTGTAGCCAATGGAATATCTCAAGTAGAGTCCTTGGGAATGCTATCCCGTAATTTTGTTTTCTCTATGTTTCTACAAGTGTAGATTGTAGTGAGGTTATTCTTCTGTGTATAGGTACTTGTATTGAGATTTATTCCCTTTGATTTATGGTTTGGTTGGTTATAAAATGGTACACTTACCAAAAAAAAAAAAAAGTACATACCCATATTCAAATTAATTGATTCTGAGATGTACCCCATCCAATTTTATCACGCCTAGCACTATGGCTGCAAATGAACTGATCCAATTTTATCATGCCCAGTGCTAAGACTACAAATGAACCGAGTAGTTCGCAAGCTCGGGTCATTCAGCCCTACCCAACGCAGCACTAAGGCTATAAATGAATCGGACAGCTCGCGAGCTCATTCGGCCCTACCCGACGCTAATAAGTCCACAGTGGTAAAGCCAAAGAACGGGCCATGTAATTGGGCCTACAAAAGCTGGGCTACGAGGGTTAGAATAGTAATAATCGGTCCAGATGGGGGTTAAGCGACGGACTGGGCTTTTTACTTGGATCCGTAGCGCTCAGGCTCAAAACTTAGACTAGTAATTGGATAGGGGCCGCACGAACGCAGGCTCCTACTAACACAAATTATGACGTAGGTTCCACCAGCTTGGGTAGACCTTAAGTGAACACCCCTCCTAAGTGCAATGGAAGACGTCAAACTAGGCCATGGGCCATTTTGATCGCCCATTGACCCCGTCCAGGTAAGTATGGAGCCCATTCATCCCACCTAAGTTTATATCCACGCTCCATAGCCCCCCTCTCCCCTTATCCTTTCGATGTGGGACAAAATACACTCCACGTTTGTTCACCCCGTCCCCCTCTCTGTCTCTCTCTCAAACACGGACACAAGTATCCAAGCCTTCTCAGTTTTTATAATCCCTGATATGATTCTGTTGTTATTCACAATCAAATGGGTTTGCAGAAAAAACAAATGAAAAGAGACAGTTTTTGGTCTGTTTTGGAGAAAATTGAAGTGGCTATTGGCGAAGGCTCTGCAACTTCTCTCTCTCCCTCTCTAACGCCAAAAAAGACCTCTCTAGGTAGGCTTTTTCCTCTGGCAAAATCTTTTGAGTTAAAGGTTTGCGAAAATTGGAATTGTGGTTTAACTCTCTAGTTTCCCTTCGTCTAGTTGCTGAGAAAAGTAAAGAAAGTGAAAGAAAGGGTTGCTTTAACTTCAGCTCTTTATGGATGCCAAACGAAATTGCGGAAAAGAAATGCTTTTCTCTTCAAACCCACTCTCCCAAACAAACACAACTGGGAGATCACGAGTTTGTTTGAGGAATGTTTTTTTGGATAATGAACGGAGAGAGATAGTCCTTCAAAATCCCCCACACTCCCGCTCTTAATTCTAGCACTGTTGTCGCGCTCTCAATCTTTGTTCTTAAAAATTTTAGTAGTATAATAACATGTGATTCAAAGACACTTTCACCCTCACACACTACAAATTATGTGACGGCAGCAAATATTACTAGTGAAAGTAGACTAAATTTTCTTTTCTCAAAGCTTCTTTATTTTGACAGACATAAAATCTCGGTCTTGGACATTCTTTCATCATTCTCTTCTTTTTCTTACCTTTTCTTGTTTTGAATAGTTACACCAAAAATTGTGTTTACGCATCGCCTCATGCCCTTAAGCTATGTCTATAACAAAAATCACTCGAAATCCCATATCGAAGACCAATTATGCTACAGATACGTTTCTCGACCACTTTCTAAACACTTCTCTCTCACAAGCAATGGAGCCCGCAGATGTGTGAAGCCTGCAGCTTGTGAGAGAGGAGTGTCTTGGGAGCAGCCAAGAGGCGTGTCCCCAGCATTTCTGTAGCAACACCGTCATTGTAGGAAGGGTCAAGCTCCTCTCCATGCCCTTAATCCTCCATATCCCTCCAAGCTCCCCTCTTGTGGCTCCATCCTAAGCCCAAACTGATCATTCGACCTGTAATTTCGTACGTCCCATACGGAAGAACATATCTTCAGAGAAATAGACTCAAATCGAAATCTGGACATCCATAGGTATGCAAGCAGCTCGTATTGGTCCTCCATTTATTTGGTACCTAGGGGGACATATAATTCACTCATCTGGAGGCTAGCATCCCTCCATAAGATTAACAGCATGGAAGAAATACTAGCCGTAAGCATCACATGGCGTTTGAAATTTCCCGAAAATAGGTTATTTTCGAAACCCACTCGTTTTTCAAGTATATTGCGCAAATCAATTATTGAAATCCCATAGTGGACAATGATCAAATAGCGGATCATAGCTCTCGAATAGCCTTGTTAACGAAAGATGATTCATAGTGCAGCAGACTGAGATAATCTTCAACGTCTCACTCTGTTGTTGGGTAATACTAATACTCCACTAATTGGCAATAATATATGGCTGCAGATTTTGCCACTCACTTTTTTGTTAACGCCACTCCCTGCAAGTGTATTTTTGGTGCAAAATACACTGGTAGGGGAGTGGCGTTAACAAAAAAGTGAGTGGCAAAATCATTTCCCTAATATATTCTTTCGGAGGCATGAAAGAGTCATTTCTCAAACGTAATAGCAATAATAATATATATTCCTCAATCTAGCGCCTGAAAAAAAACTCTAAACTCTTAACCGCAATATTTCTACCGGAGATACAATTTTTTTTTTTCCCACGGCTTCTACCAAAGATTCATGCTATACAAGATTGAAACAACCTCTATTTTCAGCCCCCTACCATTACAAGTCCCTTTTAACCAGGTTTTCAACATCCTATTACCCTCGATAAGTCAATTGCGCTCGGGAGCACTGTGGGAGATTCTTCTGGAACTGAGGTTCCCAGGATATGACCACAAGCTCTCCATGTCACTAGCCAGTAGTTTGTCGAAGGGAATAGTATTAGTGTTTGAAGGTGGAGGTGTCCTACCTGGGCTTTGGAACACAGGAGTGGAAGAACAGAAGGTTGGGGTCCCAAATGGAGAGCCATAAGGGGTGTGCTGGATTGAGAAGGGACTAGGCGATATTCGTTTTAGGATGGGGAGACCATCGAACCCTCCCCTGCTGATAAATGACATTGAATCTGCAGCAGCACACTGCTTAGTAGCATCATCCACATAAAGGACGTCATCAATCCTTGCCATTATATTGAAGGCCAAGCTCTCCATAACTCTTGAGTAGCTTTCAAGAATCGATTGTCCTAAATCCTGCCGCAAAAATCAGGAAATAGGGCGATAAGATTCGAGCTGAAGTGGAACCAAATGAAGAGTAAAGCAAACAACAGGTGATTAATGCACAGCTGTAATTATCTTCTTTCAAGTTGTTATAGTTCCACGAAAGGAGAATATATTTGACAATAAATAGATGACCTCGAACCAATCGGCAATTCAAGGATAAACAAAAACTCCAAAAGCATGTTTTCCTAAAAATTTTATGCCCAGTAATGATAGAAAACTGATATCAAGATGCACAATTAAACTCTCTGCAGCATGGACATGGTTGCCGATACAGATACGAGATTCAGGTATACCTTTGCACGAGAGATAGACAAACACTTAAAGAACTATCAACTATATATTAAAGAACTCGTACACCGCAAACCATGAATGCATAACAAAGGTAGGATATATCTGCGGGCAAGAACTTAGAGGAATCACGTAACAAAGGTAGAATATATCTGCGGGCAAGAACTTAGAGAAACTTTGATTATGTTTAGTTTTTCCAAATTCTTCTTCTCCAAAGAGTATGGCAAAAAATGATTGTGTTTTTCCAAACAGATAGAAATAATCTTGTGATCTCAATTAAATAAAGGCCGAATACGTGAACAAGAAGCTGAATGTTTAGTACTACTGGTCTCAAACCATTTATTATGTTAATAGGTGTAGGATATGCATTCACAAGAATCCTACGAATATTGGTTTATGCTAAAGATTTGACAAGGATACAGCTCCCTTCTCTTAGTAAACATGCTTCTAATTCTAATAGAGACACTGATTCAATACACAGTGACCCTATCATCAGAGAAGTAATGATTTAGCTAATACTCCCTCTGTCCCCATTCTTTTGTCCCTTTTGGAAATCCGTGCCACTTTTCAATGATTATATCTTGCAATCTATAATGTTTTAGGTGATTTTGAAAACATCGTTTAAAAGAGCTCATTGAGGTCTATCAAACAAGATCCATATTGCACATACACGGTATTACCAATTAAAAGTTATAATTAGTTTTTTATGTGGTCAGGATCGGACAAGGGACAATAGAATGGCGACAGAGGGAGTACAAAGGTCATTAAATGTTTGCTTCCAAATGCCTCTCACTAAAGTCGTACTCCATCAAATTTCATTTGCCTATTTGCCAAATCTTCAAAGGCATAAAAAAATCAGCCCACCTACAAGTGGTAAATATAGTTGAAGTTCTCTATGTTTCCATATGCTTTAGCTGCTATCTTGACGTAGAACTAGATTTGTCAGTTTCAATAGGAGGAAAATATGCTTTAATCAGAATACATAGAAATTAATTGTAACTGATCCCTATATGGTGAAGAGAGGAGATTAATCAAATACCTTGTTGTATTGAATTTTGCTCATATCCAATGCAGTCTGCGGAAGGCCAGGGAAACGGAGCCTCAGGTTATGTAAGAGGATCTCCGCTCGTTGCTCTAGAAATTGATTTTTGTTACCATCAGCAGCAAGGCCCTTGACCTTGGGCCGCCATGGTGAACGCTTAGCTTTCAGATGCTTTGTATGTTTTCTCTGGCCTTTCTTCCTCCACACATGTATAGATGCCTCAATCATGTTCACCACTTCTAGTGTGTTATGCTCCGATGACAAGTCCAGGCAATCAAGGAGAGATTCTGGTGTGAACTGCTCAGCAGTTATGTAGCGATAGATAATATCACCAAGACAAGCTTTTCCACTCTGGAATGGAAATTCATCAATATATTGTAAGACCAATATGCTATAAGAAAGAAACAACCAAACAAATGAAATCTCTTAAGAGCTGACCTTTTTGACAATTGCATAGAGTGACACTGACACAGACTGAGAACAACTAAAGAAAATAAGAACTCATCTCCAGAAGATCAACAGCCCCCGTTCACTTTGGAAAGGTTGTGAACTTATGCTTGATCCGACTAAAGCTACACTGGCCTAATTTGAATATACCCATCATGGAGCTGAATTAACAGCAAAGACACACAACATCAAACACTTCGTCCGATCATATACAAGACCAAATAATGAGTTGAAATACTGCTCCGTATCCTAAACAATTCCTCTTTTTCCTCCCCTGTAATCCACCCAGTCATTAAGGAACCAACCTTTCATTCCCCAAGGGTTCGTGAATTAAATGTTCTTTTTCATTATTCCCAACTGCTCTCACTTGGATATATTAGCTACATCTCCACATTTGCATCCAAATCAAGATCCTTAACATATAAATAGATCTAATATTTAGTCTTTTACCTGGGCCCTAGAGTACTATCATCATCGTATTCAAGCATGACTTTATTCAGCCAAAAACATCAAACAGCACAAGACAACAGCCATGATGAATGTTTATAAGATTCTGTGCAATGTATTCTGCTATGCTTGCTCCTACGAAGCATGGCACATTCCATAATGACCCAACTCATCTTAAAAAATCTATTCATTGCCCTGAGCACCAACAAAAGAAAGACAACCGAGACAAAAGAGTGGTAAAAGCCAAAAAAAACAATTGTCCAAAGCACCCGGATTGAGTTCTTTTAATTGACCCCACAGGAAAAGCTTACTTTTTGCAGAAAACTAAGTTTATGTCATCGGAACATAAAAGTAACATGAAGCTGTATGTGATGAAATTTGAATATGGAAGCAACTAAGCACGTCATAACCATCAAGTCCCACTACACGGGCAGTGCATTTACGATGTTTAGAGAAAGCCTGGACATACAAGGATATCAGGGTGCTGCAAACACACAAGTCCTGCTAAATGGTCATGAATCCAGAATGCACAATTGTCTATAAAGGAAACGAAAAAAGAAATCCCCCAGCTCAGACTCTAATGAAAGCTAAAAGAACTACAAAGAAATTCTCTCCGTCACTCTCACCTTAAAAATAGTTAAATCTAACGAAGTGAATGCTTGAAACTGGTAAAATAAGCTAGCATTTATGGATGTATGTTGGCTAAGATAGCTTCCAGAAGTGAACATAAACAAAATTGAAGCGCATACCTTGGGCAAAGTTTCCAAATAGGCAACTGGAATCTCCATCTCAGCAAGAACGCTGCTATTGATTGCCATTGCCGCTTTCAATATCTGGTTTGTGCAATCCCTGCACTGCTGCAACTTCTTCCTCGCATCCTCTGATAGCCCCTTTGAAGGAACCTTTGGATATGGAAGCCACCACTTCTCTTCCTGCCTAATTGAAGGCGTCCCACCACTTGCACCCAATGGACGCACATCACAATCATTTGCATCACCCACGACTATGCCGCGGTCAACGTACCAAAATTCCATATCTTGAAATCCATCAAGGATGCCAAGCAACATAGCATCGAGCTTCTTGAGGGCAGGGAGATTCATATATAAGTCAGACCTAGGTCGGGTGGCCATGACTTCGTAAGTGCCACCGCCAGGGAATTGTTGTATGGAAGGAACAAGCTCCACAATTGAATCACTCACACATAATAGACATTCCAACTCTCTACGCCACATTGCTACCTTCTGCGGTGCCAATGGCTCCAACCTCCATAACTCCCCAAACACAGTAGCTACAATTGCAAACAAAAAAAGATGACGTAAACGTAATCGATAAACACACAAAACACACTTGTGGCTTAAGGGTGGTTGTAGGTGTCAAGTTTTTACCCATTACAATCACATAAAGCTAGGTTACTCCATCAAAATACCCAAAACATGGAAATCACATACGCTCGTAGGCATCACACACAAACAGAGAGACTTAAATATGCACTGACCAGAGAGATTTGTGATGGCATTTGATATTGCAAGGGCAGTAGAGACTCCTTTACCCCCTCCTGACATGTCTTCCCCTAGAAGCAGCTTAGCAAATCTTTCCTTCATCATCTCAATTTCTACAAATCCAGGAAAATCAAGAAGTAATTGGTAAAAGTTCGCACAACATAATTGGCACAAGCATCTATACACCTACCAACTAAGGAAAGAAATTCAAGAGACTAATCACAATTGAAGAAGTTGCCCGCAGTAAGATCAAGAAACTATTACTGATACTTGAACAGCAATTAACCCAACTCAGCAACAGCGAATTCGCCTAAGTTTACCATCAGATCCACAGCATAAACAGTTAAACCGTCATCTAGAAGAGCATCTCAACCCTTACCCATCTTTTTACTCATACACAAAATTTGAGTAAAAACCCCCCCAAAAATCCGCTCCACTCCTTGACTCAAACATATGTCAAATTGAATTCTACTTAAATTCTGTGAGGCTGTTTTCCTCTTCCCGAATTTACGACCATGCCATTTAAGTGAGTAACTATTTTTCAACTCAACCTGAGAACTTGAGTAAAAACCCACAAAAATCCTCTCCACTCCTTGACTCAAAAGTCAAACCTATATCAAATTGAGTTTTACTCAAATTTTTACACAAATCAAAGGTTACCCACATTTTGTAAAAGGCTATTTTTCCCCTCCCAAATTTACAACCATGCCATTAATGAAGCTTTTACTCAAATTTGTGCTTAGCTTTTTAGGTTTGCTCGTTGAAGTGCTTCATACCAAATCAGCCTTCTGCTAAATTTTTACCCTAATTTGAGTAATAGTATAGGTAAAGACTGGAGGAGATGCTCTTAAACCTAAACCTATCGATTAGGAAATAAACTCAAGAGACTAATTTAATTTACCAAGTTGCTATACTAAGATCTAGTGACCACTGAAACTTGAACAGAAATTTTTCACAACACAAACAGTAAGGTTAACGAACCTGACAAACCGGTCTCCGGCTTCTGTACCTTATAGTCCCAAAGCAGCGCATCTTTCCCTCCACCCACCGGCAACAAGAACACCGGTGCCTGCACCGGCGCAAAGCCGGAACTTGCGGTAGTCGGACAGGTAGGGACGGGGGAAGAGGAATGGGAACTGGAGGGCGACTCGCTGACGTCGGCGCTCAAGCTGTAGTCTTCGTAGAGCTCCTCCTCCTCCTCTTCCTCGCTGTGTTGGTCGGGAATGTCGTCGGACGAGAAACTGTTACTCCCCATGGATATATATGGAATGGAATGAAAGGGGGATTTTTCTGTTTGTGGAAAGGTATATTGAGGAATCAAATGCACATTTGAGCAAAATGGGTATCAGCTAATGGGTATGATTTAGAGGATATGCTTGGCGTGGTCTGAGAATTTTTGGCAGATATGGTAGAGGCAGGGAGGGTGGTGGTGGTGGGGAGTGAAAAAGCGAAAGACGATAAAAAAAGCAGAGTTCAGGGGGTTGGTTGGGGTTCGTTTGCTCACACACAATGTATAGTACAGTACTATTCCAATTCCAGCACCAGGCCCCCCACCTCTCTCTTTCTCTCTCTCTCTCTCTCTCTCTCTCTCTCTCTCTCACACACACACACACACACACACGCACACAAATCCTCCTTCACACTCGATAAATACACCAACTAGCCTTATACACACACGCACAAATCCTCCTTCACACTCGATAAATACACCAACTAACGTTACACAAGCCGCAAACGAACCGAGTTGTTCATGACAGCTGGTGGGTTGACTCATTGAGGCTTAGATCAGCTTGACTCCTTTGGTAAACGAGCTTTAGCTTGAGTTTTAGGTTCGTTTACTAAACGAACTGAATTTAACACTCTAAAGCTCAATTTGTTTGTATCAATTCGATTCATTTAAAAAAGCTCGTTAAATGAATTAGTCAAACTAACCGAGCTCGAACACGTTGAAGCTCCGTGGGTTTGCACCCCTTGACTACTAGTTCTATGCGGGCGAACATATAATAGTATCATAAATTAGAATTTAAAATTGAACCTAAATTTAACTCAAACTTACGAAAAGTGGAGTGTAAACAAAGTAAACAAACAAAAACCGACCAAATATATCTCCCTCTCCCACCCTTCTCTCTCTCAAAATTACAAAAATTAGGATCGGGGGATTTGAGGCTTTTGAGCTCAAATTACATTTGTATTATAGTGTTGATACTATAGGTGCCAATCGTATACTGACCTATGTGTGGGACGATACAAAGATGCGAGGAGTTTATTTTATTTGCAATTGTAGAAAAATCAGTTCATTCATTCAGATACTGGTAGGTGATTGATTAATTTATTTAATGTTTGATAAGCGATGGATTCGTTCAAGTATCTTTTCGTGATTCCGATTGTCGGATTCTGCTCTCAAACGCACACTCCCTCTTTTTACGGCCTAGACTTATCCGTGATTGGTGGTAAAACTATGACCTAAATAGTTTATTTCGTCAAGTTTATTTTTTATTCTTAAAATAAGATTGATAATATTATCCGGCAAGATCATGAACTAAATACAATTTTATTAAAGTTTCTTAAAATTCTGGACATCAATATGTTGCTTTACAAAGAATATATTTTGTTCAGGTTGATCGATGAGACTAATGCTCAATTAATCTTATTTTTTGCACAATAACCTACTCAACAAACTAAATGAATTGAACGATTTTTTATCAACCCATAGACTCGAGATAGAACCCCTTACGGAGAGAGCACAAGACCTAATTGTGCCCCTATGTCCCAAATGTGTGACTTACTCTAACCAATATAGTAGTATAAAATTGGAGTTCTTGCATGTATGATTAACATGCATGTTATTATAGAGATTAAAATACATATTCACACTCTAATGCATTTTTGTACGATTAATTCGATACATTTTTTATCTATTATCAGCAGTTTCCGATTGTATTTGCAAAATTAAACCCAATTTAGCAAAGACTATGTAGCTACTCTTTTGACACTCAATGGTCCGAGCGATTAATGGATAACTTTGCAGGTCAATTATTTTCTTTGGTTACACAAATGAGCTTCCATGGTACAACTATTAACTACTATAGACCATTTTTTGCTAACTCAATATGAAAGGAATTTTTCCATTTACTAAACGCTTTTTGGAGATAGTAGTAGGAACTAGGAAATGAGCCTAAATTTGGACCAACAGACGGGAAAATGTGCCTAAATTGGGTTGGGACCAAGTGAATAATTTTGTGAAGAAATGAACCAAAATTGAGCGACAAAATTTCAGTGCCGAGAGGGTACCACGTAGTATCCGTTCGTGCATCCAAGTCATCAACTGCGTGTTTGAAAGGCTCACATTTAGAGAGAGAAAGTGTTGGATGAGAGGAAAGAAAGAGTTTCAATCCGAGCCATCTAAAAATGTATCAGACGGCTCAAATGCGCTGAAAGGATACATGTTGGATTGTACTGGAGCTGCTGCAGAGGAAAGCAAAAGGTAGACGGCGTTTGCAGGCAGGCACGCAGGTTTGTGGTGTTGTCTTTCCCTAACGTAACGACAGAGGTTTGCGTTACCAAATGGACATCCGACCCGACACTGTCCTTTTCTTCTTCCACGCTATTGATATCACCCACGTAATCAAATCTTTGGTGAACTGGACCCACTTGACCCGGTCCCACAGGGAGAAGTTTTTTTTGGGTAAACCCACGGGGAGAAGTTGATCACCAGTCCTTCCACAATAGTATATATATTTTTATGAAAAAATTTGCGTAATGATTTTCACACGGGATTTGATATAATGATATTCACACTTTTTTTAACTCTATTTTTTAGTGTTGAAAGTTTTTTTTTTTGTTAAAAGACAAAAAAAATGTGTGTAAATAACAAAAAAAGAATGTGAATATCAATTCCCTAAAGTAAATGTGTTATGAATTTTATGTTGGGTGATTAAAAATTTTGACTAGCGTTTGGATTTGTAAGAAAAATGAGAGAACTTCTTCAAAGGAGTATTGAGGCACCACGTGTAATGATTTATTAGAAGTTGTTATTATTTCCTCTGTCACGTAAAGTTAGTCATCTATGACATTACGTGCAATTTTCAAGTTTAAAAGTAATGTACTTACCGGAATAATTTTTCATACAATATGAATATTGTTTGATCTCGATGAAATCTTATAAATGGTGTAAGAAAATCAAAAAATTATTTTAGTAAATATTTTTAAGTTTGAAAATTGGACGTAGTGTCGTAATGGACCAATTTTATGGAACGGAGTGAGGAGGTGTTTTCACTAACAAAAAACACAAAAAAAATTTAACGCATTTTACCATCTCGTTTCCACCAACAAAAAAGTTTCAGCATTTCATCATCTCGTTTCCACTAACAAAAAAGTTGTTAACAAAAATATTTTTTGCTACAGTAAGGGGCCATTCCACTTTTGTGGAAAATATCTTTTTGAAAAAGAAGGCAATTTCAAGGTCAAAAATTATGTGTTTAAGCAAATAATTTTTTTTACCAATATGGGTCTTATTTGATAAATTTTATTACGATCTTTTAAACGGTGCAAAAAAATTTGAAAAAAATATTTTTCATTTTCATTATATTTGAGTTTGAAATTACCCTCGTTTGAAAAAAGTACTTTTTGGAAAAGTGGAACACCACCTAACTCTACTCACAAATCCATTAACAACTTATTCACTACCGGAAACACCTAAGAACTTCTCAATCACAAATAAAAATTTACAAATTTTTTACTACCGGAAACACCTTCCGAGCATCAGACAATGTGAAAATTGTTGGGGTAGGATCAACAATTCAACACCTAAACAATAATTCTAAAACCACACACAAACAGACAAACTCACTCATATCACATGTGGCTCTCCACACACATTGGAGGTGTGTCGTGTATATGGATCCCACAGATGATTTGAGCGATTTTGTGTAAGCGTTTGTGTGTGATTGTGGCAAGACTCTCACATAAAAATACTACTCCGTACTCTTTTTGTTGGGTGCATGTAGCTGCACACAAAACGACGGTTAATGAAAGTAATGAAAGACGCATGTGCTATAGACAAACTGACGGTTTCATTTAAATGCCAAAGCCATAATTTGAAAATTAATTTCTGACGTACCAAAAAAATTTACTCCATAATTTTGAAAAATCTTTCTGGCAAAATCAAAGTTCATCCATTGTCAACTTGACGATAACATCATTCGTGCCTGCAAATTTGGCCATCTAACCTCCCAAGTCATTCAACTCATTTGATTTTTATTTAAAATTCGGAGTATAATTAGTTTATTATTCAATATCCTTGATTTAATATTGCAAGTCATTTCTTCAGGAGCAGGGTGAATCGCGGGCTAAACGAGTCAAGCGGGTGAGCAACAAACAAGTGTGTCGACTTTATTTGCACAAGACGCCAAATCGCAATGTTCTATTTCTCTAGTTTATCTTTCAGTGTCGTGTTTTAAGAAAATCCAATATATGTATTCTTGTGTTTGTTTTACACAAAGTACTTCCATTTTAAGCAAAAAATAAAAACAATAACAAATCAGAAAATATTACTCCCTCCGTCTCGGTTTGTTTGTCCATTTTTTGACTTTTTGAGAGCATTTGACCTCTTAAAGAATTGACTATAATTTTCAATTCGTAATGTTTTTAATATACAATATGGATCTTGTTTGATAAATCTCAATTAGTTTTAATATACAAAATCTTCAAAATGTTAGAAAAATTCATAAAATATAAGATATTAGTATATTTTTAAAAGACATGTATTTCGACAATTGAATAAATAAATTGGACGGGGGAGTACTAAATTCTTAACGTGATCGCCTACACGTCAGCCAGTTGGACTTTCTCTGAAGGATTGTTTTTTCCCATTTTCTCCCTACTAATCCTAATATATTTAACACGAGAAAGAAATATGCAAGGGACATGCTTGTACAAAAAATTACTCCTAGATGCATGTGTCGAGTAACATTTAAAGCATCGGAGGACGAGATCTGATCTGCTGCGTCACTGAATCAATAGAATCAAGTTCCAAGGTCAGTCCGGTTTTAGTCCTTAGATTTGCTTCTCACATAGTAATCGACTAGGATTCGATTCTTGAAATCAGATCGAAAAAATTAATTTTTTATAAATTTCCTAGTTTCGGAGTGGACGACCTCCCTTTTACCAATCCGGAAAGAGGATTACTTGAGTTGTGCGTAAGTTAAGCCAGACACTCTTGCCTTCAAAAATACTTCAGTAGTATCACAAGGTTTGAGTGAATCTTTTTTATTATTTTTTTCTTATGTACATTGACCTTTCGATGGAGTGTGACCAATCCCAGAATGATTGGATCTGAGCTTTTCATCAACAAAATCATATACTCCTTATCAATCCTGCATCCAAATAAACAGAACCACGCTCCAATCCAGTTACCTATTATCCAGTTCGATCGAGTGTTGATACGTTGATTTAATCGAATGAATATTCAGAACGAGCAATACTACGAACACGCTAATTAGTTTACAAATTAAAACACTAAATGTAAGCATGGAAATACCACTTCAATGCATGACGCAATACATGCATGAATACATCCACTAAAAGGTTGCCACGTTCACATGTGGTACATTAATTAGTATCTTGTTTAAATCTTTATAAGCTAATGGATTAGGAAATCGACCGACCACTATAAGATTTGAAAGTCCATATATATCGGCTGTAACACGTAATCAAGATATGTTTATATACAAAAGAATAGCTCTATATAATATCAAAATGTAACATATAAGTTTCTGACGGCCGAAATAGCGATAGCTATCATCTAACAATCAACGATTTGGGTCTCGATTTGGATTTTACGTCATCTCATTGTCCTTTTTAATCTTTATAACAATTTCAAACGTTAATAAAAAAAATTCGCCATTCAAAAAAACAATTATATATTTTGGATTGAAAATGTAAGAAAACAGCATAGAAGTGATGAAAAATTAGAATTTTATTCGTTAATTTTGTTTTATTGAATTAAGGGAAGATGCCTTCTCATGAATCAAAAGGACTGATAAACTTCGACAGTCCAATGTTTTCCTCAACAAATGTCCTTTGTTGATTCGCACAGTTTTAACCTAGTATTTCTACACGTATTGATATGCACTGATGCAAGTATCTATACATCATCTAGATATATTATTGATTTTTTTTTTTCTGTGTATTCATATTATAGCATTTTCCTTTGGTTATAGTTAGGGGTCGAAATTTCTGACACGAGAACACGATACAAAGTTAGCAGGTTAAGAACATATATTTCTGAAACAGAACACGAAACAGGTTGGATTAAGATTGAGAGAATTCTGACACGAACACAAGACGAACACGACACGTCGCAAGGTGAGAATTTATGAATGAACCCGGTGCAAAGTTTAGCAAGTTAGAATCGGTTATTTCTGACACGAAACACAAATACAACCCGACACGACAACACGAATAGCTAAATAGCTCGCCAAATTAAGGTTGACAGAATTTTAACACGAACACAATGTCTATAGCCACTGATGTTACAGTGCCTTCACAATGATTGATCGGATAACAGCCGTCAGTCAAGGAGTTGACGACGGAAACAATAAGAGGGACCCTAGATCCAAATACTATAATTGGAAGCAAGATGGTTGGGGCTTGGGGGAACTCGAGCATGTGAGAGGTGAGGACCGTGAGGTAACCCTAGACCCTAGTGGCTAGTGCTGTACCCCCCCAGAAGTAGGCCGGCGGTCGGGTTACAGGTTGCCCTATTCATTGCAGGTCAGTTTTGCGTGTTGCAGTAATCGTTTTGTTTACTCTTTCCTGGCCAACGGGCCTGTCAATTATTGCCGGCTTTACTTGCACCTCTAGTAATATCAGAAGAATATTATTCTATTCTGTCTACTGGTTGAGTCGGGGATAAAGACCCGTATGAATTTGCCCTTAAAAAGTTGATAGTAGGTAGGGGTGTAATAAAACCCGACCGATCGAAAAAATCCGAAAAAACCTATCTATCGGTTTGGTTTTCAGTTGGGGATGATGGCGGAATTTTTCCGGACCAGACTAAACCGAACTGACCAACAATATATTTTATTTTAAAAACTACATAAAATATTTATGTGTATATATATATATATATATTACATATATACACTTTAAATTTAATATTTCGGGCGGACCAAAATTCACGACCGAACTAAACTCACCTTGAACCGAACCGAACTCAACTTCGGTCGGGATCTATCCTGGATATATTTGGACCAAACCGAAATCACCCCTAGTAAAAATGACAACAGGGCTGGTCTAGGATAAAGACTCGTATGAATTTGCCCTAAAAGAGATGATAGTAGGAATGACAACGGGCGGGGTGGGACGGGTTTTGTCATACTCCGACCCCAACCCAAATGTTTAGTCCGGCCCCGAAACCCAACTGGATAATGTATGGGTAAAATATACGAACGGTCCGGATTTTGAACTCAAGGCCGGTGATCTGGACTGAAAAATGAAAATGGGTGAACTGCGTCCCACAAGTTGAACACTCCAATGGCGCTTAGTGGTGCATTTGGGAACCATTGATAATTTTTGGAAGCACGTTCAAGTAGCTCAATTTTTCGGAGCAGGTTTGCCACTACTTTGAACCACAAATCCTTACAATATGGGTCCCACATATTCCATGTAGGAGAGTTAACTTGTACAAGGATACTGATTTCCGCATTTCATTTTTTTACACATATCCTCCAATTTTAACGTGAAATTACTATTTTAACGTAAAGTTACTAATAATTTTATGTGCATAGTGGAGCGCCTGCGTACAAAAATTGAACGCGAAAGCCAATTTCCTTTGTACAACTGTTAGCGCAAATTTTAGTGCCTGTATCCTTTTCGGTTGTTGGACTAATAAAGCAGCATTTGGTGCTTCAAGTACTCCTATTACTTACTACACACCAACATTAATCGAAACTATATGGTATTAACAAAATAATTTAAAATGAAGAGTCGAGATATCTGCCCATCCCAATCTAGTTCCGTCCTTGCAGTTATTTTATGTTACACCAGGAATCAAATTGACCCAGATGAATAATAGGGAATCCAAGTATCACAGGACAAATACATACGATGAAAATTTACATTAATGCTAGGTACCTAAAAAACTTATCTAGAAAGTATCCCGAAAAGAAAAATTAGTGGTCCAGATTATCTTTTGAGTTAATCTGAATTCTTAATTTTCCTTTTTGGGGTATTTCTGGGTGAATTGTTTGGGTACCTTGCATTGCTCGAAAATTTCTACTGGAGATCTTAGATAAACAACTAAAAATGTAACTGAACATGAGATATAGTTGTTGCCAAACTTGTAACTACTATAGTATGTACAAAATAATTCAAGGATGAATGGACCAAGTTTGTCTTCTAGTTCTAGCCTATAGGGATCGGATTGAGTTTTCGGGGATAAGGAGTGAGTAAATAATTCATAAACGTATTTTGTATATGTTGATGAGTAAATTAATAACTCATATAAACATATTTTGATCAGATTGTATATAATGTTTATCTCATATCCGCGCGCGATAAAGTCTATTTTACAAGACATTTTCATTGTTTATTTGTTTCACAAATAATGTGACAACATTGTATTGTAAACAATTTTTAAAATATGTATATATCAATTAGAGATATCCTTCACTATACATTTGAGAAGCTAACTGGTCAAAATTTATCGAAAACAATAAGAAGTTATTAGTTCTCCTATATATACGTATGTTTTGTTGTTTTCTTAAACACAAAGGAATGAAATTTATCAATATTTACAAAAATAAGTACAAAGACGGAGGGGGAAAAGAGAGAGTAAAAACAGCATTAAAGCGAGTAAGAAGCACTCCAAAACTAGATTGACACCTTAACTCCTCAACAATTATATATTGTATGCCACTTTAAAACCTAATGAGAGTAAAGAGTAAAGCTGGGCAGATCCCTTTAAGCCTAAACTCAACATTTTTAATACGGTCTTGCTATTGTCCCACTGGGCTGACGATAAACACATTAGAAGACAAGAAAAATATGTATTTCTATGCAATTTTTACACTCTTTAATACACGTTCATACATTTACTATTGTCAGTCCATTGGGCCGATTTGAGAATTTTCCTTTTTAATAGTACTTAATTAATTAAAGTTAGAATTATGGTGGGCTCAACGTGTGCCCTATGGACTGGATCTAGTGCAAGACTAGCTAGTAGTACTCCATGTGAACACAACAACCATGTTAATTAAGTAATTAATTACTCCTTTTGAATGCCCTACGGAAAAATTCTTGGAACTTAAAGGCACTGATTACAAAGGGATTAAGGAAAAAACAATCCCAATGATGATGATGATGATGATGTGGGTATTACTATAGGCTTTCAATTGAGTCCTGCTACACACACAGCAGATTTGCGCACGGATTTCATCGTGAGGCCCACCACGGGTTCCACACAAATCATCCGAGCCGTTCATTAAATGTAAAATATTTTTTCAAGGGTCACCCCAAAAAATAAGCTCAATCCGATGCCTATAGGTGCTTCATCCAATCATCTAACTTTTCATTCAGATTTTCAGATAATGACAAGTTATATGGTTGGATCAAGTACCTATAGGTATCGGATGAAGCTTATTTTTTACTGAAACCCTGAAAAAAATATTTTACATTTAATGAACGGCTCGGATGATTTGTGTGGGACCCATGGTGGGATGGGTCCCACAACAAAATCTGTACACCATCTGTGCACAGATCTGCTGTGTGTAGACTTTCTGCTTTAAATTCAAGGTCCACACAGATCATTAGATGTTGCCTAAACTTCCGCGAGTAAGCTCAAGGGTTGCACTAATTGGAGTACCGGATTAATTTGAAGGCGGTTAGGGTAGTGGAGTTGGTTCCCCTCGGGTGTAGTGCGCGATTCAAGCCGACAAATGATATTCAGATTTCATCTCGACTCTTGCAGATTGGAGTCGTGTCTTGTTGAGATGAAATCTAAACCATTGAATTCTTGATAGATCGATGACTCGATTTTTGTGCACTACGCTCTGAACGGTCCAGAGTGGATTCGAAAATCCTCATGCACTATAAATGCTGTAGGGTATCATTTGAGCAGTTCAAAAGTGTTTTGAACGGTCCAGATCGAAAATAAATTCTTCTAGAGAAAATTATTTTTTTGTTCCATAATACCCTTTCCTGGAAAAATTTGTTTTCAATCGGGACAGTTGATTACTGAGATGGACGATTGGCATGATACACTAGCAGCACTACAATCCTGTAAGGCGGGGCCGCCCTACAGATCCCGCGTTCCCTTGCACTATAGGAACGCCGGTTCCGGATTGTTATCTCGTCGGAATTATTTTGTTCCCCCTCAAATCTTCTCAGAAGTGATTTTTACTCTTGCCATGTTTGGGTACATTATTTACCGGCGATTAATGCGAGATTTTTTATTTTCTAACCGAATTTTACCTGATCTAATGGCCGAAATGAAAATGGCCGAAATGAAATCGGAGCAAGAGTGGAGGAAAATTCTTGTACATAGGATTATAGCTAGTTCTATTTTGTTTGGATGATTGGTAGATATATGTTGTAGTGCGCGTGTAGGGTAGCTCATGATCGTCGATCTCATCAATCACTCATCCAGATTAAAAGCAATTTTTTTACCGGTAAAAGATACAATATTTATTACCGGTCAAAATTAAAAAAAAACATATCTCAACCGTTGATTGAAAAGATCGACAGTCCGCATGCCACACTACACACAAACAACATTGAGGTGCACGGCAGCATCTCTAGATCCAGATATGTGACCTATTCATTTTTATCACCAGCAGCATTTCACTTTCCCAAGGGAGCGAACGAGACTATCTTTTCTATTCCGTTTGACAAAAAAAAAAAAAAAAAAGAACAAGAACAAGACTATCTTTGTAATTAATCTCTTCTTATCAATTAAAATAAGTACTTATTTTTTAAATTAAAAATGATGTATTATGAAAAAATAATCTGTCTCGTAAAATAAAAAATAAGTTTTTAAAACTTAAGAACGTTAGCGGAATAGCCTGATTGTGAAAACACCGTTACTCCATATTTAGGGTGAACATTGAAAGCAAGTTGTAAAACGATACGCAACCATTAATTATTCCAACTATTTTTTTGCAGTAATAATTTACTACTGCGGGAAAAATGGCTGAGCTCAAGAAGGCTCTCCAAGTGGACAGTGATTAGTCTTGGTCAAAATTTTTGTCCTTTGTGAGATGGTCTGTTCGGATTTCATGATGGCCAAATATTTCAAATCTTGAGGCTGCTAGAGGGTTTGCTTGATTGTTAACATCGGGATTCCAAAATTAGTGAAGGTGCACGCAAACTAGCCCGGACGTCCGGTTTAGAAAGAAAAAAAAAGGGAAAATGATGGCCAATGACGTGTTTTGATAATTAATATTCGCCAAGGACATTTTTCAGCATTAACAAATGCTCCCAGCATGTCCTTGGCGGGTATTAATTATCAAAACACATCATGGGCCGTCATTTTTCCAAAAGGGAAGGGAAAATGACGGTCAATAATATGTTTTAATAATTAATATCCGCCAAAGACATTTTTGAGCATTAACCAGCATGTCCTTGTCTCCCCTTGGATTTAAGGCCGCCTTTCTTGATTGTATCTCATGGCCTAAAATCACCACTAGATTAGCAACATAAATGTTCAGTCCAGATCACGAAAGACATACTGCAGCCCAGTGGGCCCAATCTCTTTTAGGCTCCAGCCATCAATAGAAGAAGACAGGATATATACCCAAAAACAAGACCCGCGGGGGGGGGGGGGGGGGGGGGGGGGGGGGGGGGGGCTTGTTTTGGGAATGCACACCACTCCCCCTAATAGACTAAACTCTCTGCGACGTAGTTTGACAATTCGAACCGTTCATTTTATAGATCTTGATATAAACATTGTCATGCAAAGAATTAGGTTGATTGAACGTCGGTAGCAATCTCAAAATTTTACATTTTTCTTGAAAAAATTGGATTGTCGATATTCTTCTCCCCTTTCAATTGTTTTGAACAAAGCACTACCAATACCCGATCGATCTAATTTTTTGCAAGACTGATTCACACATTTGGAGCTATAAAATGAACGACCCAAATTGTTAAAATAGATTGTTAGACTCCACGTTATCGAGTGGTGTGTTCAAAATAGTGTGTACATAGCAAAGCTAAAAATTGGAAAAGAAATTGAAGGATATATTTGGGAGCTAATTATTTTCTCTCTTGTATATTCTGGATTATAGTCGCAATATTTTTTTTAATAATAAAAAGTTATAAAAATATTTGAATGATAATGCACCGAATAGATTTTGCCGAGGGATAGTACTAAAATTTACAATGCGAATCTAAAAAATTTGTGATCCTAACTCTTAGGAGGCCAAGATTTGTGATCCGAAATTTGAAGTTTTTAAGTGCTATGAATTCCTCCGAAGCTATATGGAGCTTCTGCTTCTGGGGTTAAGGTCCAGTCCAGTTTTTTTAACCTCCAGTCCGGTCCAGTTTTGAGCCTTTGTGGGCCCCTCCCGGGTCCAAAACAATGATCGGAATCGTTCATTATGTAGAGCTCGTCAAGAATGGTATCCACTCAAAAAATTAGCTTGACTTAACATCGATAGATACATGAACGAAACATATTTGTACAAGAAAAAATGATGAGATTGTTTGCCAAAAATTGGTCGAGCAGAAATCAGATATCCGTGAAAATCATGCTATTGGTTTGCGTGCTGATCTGGAAACTTTTGTCCACAATCAATGGGAAACACAAGCCTGAACGTCTGGTTGTAAATATTAGTTGTGTAAGTATGGAAGTGGCCCCTTCATCAATTCCTTGGATGGAAGGGCAGTGCCTTGCCTACTCAAGGGCGGTGTCCTATTTAATGACTTGTCCATGCAATTTTACCTCATCAGAAAACCTATGGGGTACACCATTTACTTCATGGGGTTTGTAGCTCATGGTTTGCTTTGCTGGTGTCCTAGGTGTAAAAGAAACCACATTAGGGTTTCATACCTTGGTAGCTAAAGATCATATTTATACAGAACGAAACCAGCGGGATATGTCATTACGAAGCAAAATGTCAAGCGCAGGCGGGATACAACCGGGCTGAAAAACAAATTTTCTAGAAAGACAATCAGGTGCTAACCAATGCGTTACTTCATGACAGTTATAATTGTTGAAGTCTTTGCTTCTCCCTATATTTGATTTTCAACAACTAATGGATACCTTGAATTGCAAACTAGTCTCGCACTTGGAGATACACATTCATAGGTAAAGTGAAACAAAATGTAAACAATCAGATTAAAGTGCTGATGTACAACACGTGGAGGTCAAATTTCATGAATTGGACTGGATGAAGCCTCAGAAGCCCAAACGATATTTAATTTCAGATTACCCGACTTGGCAAACTTTGGACGAGCTCGGAATAGGCCCAAACTTAATGGGCTAACTTATTTTTGCGCTCCGGTCAATACACA
The DNA here is from genome assembly GCA_019656295.1 of Rhododendron mucronatum var. ripense. Lineage (NCBI taxonomy): Eukaryota > Viridiplantae > Streptophyta > Magnoliopsida > Ericales > Ericaceae > Rhododendron > Rhododendron mucronatum. The sequence continues at coordinate 576,495 of BPLT01000166.1, forward strand.
CAACCCTAAGGTCGTGATGCATGGTGGATTTCGTCCCGCATTATTCGTTTAGCCCTTCAATTACAATCAGAGTGCAATAGCTTTGGCATCTAACCCTATTTTCCATGCTCGGACTAAGCATGTGGAGGTGGACTATCATTTCATTCGAGAAAAAGCGCTGAGCAAACAAGTTCAAATTCATCACATTGGTTCTTTGGCACGGGTTGCTGACATTTTTACCAAGTCATTGGCCATGGACAGGTTTCTTTTCTTGAAAGGCAAACTCATGGTCCGTGATACTCCCATGAGTTTGCAGGGGGCTGTCGAAGCACACTAATGGTTCAATTAGTCAGTCAGTTAGGTTTGTTAGAGAAAGGGTTAGTTGGTTAAGTCGGTTTAGGTAGTGTTTGCTCGTGTATTAGTTTTGCCAGTTGGCATTGTAACAGAATGGTCATCGTGCAATCCCAGAGCACCATATATGCTCAGTTCCTTGTAATTGAGAGATAATGAAAAAAGAATACAAAGAAAGATTTCCCCTTTTCCTTCTTTCTCTCTCTAGTTCTTGAGTTATTCTCTCTACTTCTTGTTACTTTCTACATGGTATCAGAGCCGGGCCCATTCCATCCTACATTTTAAAAATTCACAATCCACACCCCATGATGACAGACCAACAAAAAGGCTGCACGATGATAGGACCCAAAAGTGGCTCCACGTGACAGATCTCAAACGCGGCTGCACGTGAGAGAGATGTTAAGAAAATTGAGTCCCATATTGTTTGGGAGTAAAATGAGTAATCACTTAATAACATTTGAGACCTCACCACTCATTGTCAATTGGCTTTGAGATGGATATAAAGTTTCTACAGTTTTTGCTGTTTTAGATTAGACTGTAATTTCTTATTAGTTGGTTCTTTTTAGGAAAGTCCTCTTTTTCTTTCCTGTTTTTAATTTTAGGAGTTTCCCCAAATTATGAGACTTTTTATTTTCTGGCTTTATTTTTACGGTTTCTAGGGTTTTAGACCTGTAAAAGGGTTGTAACCTATTGTTGCGCAACTTTTCATCAATACTATTACAGAATTTGTCTTTCTTCTTGTGGATTCAAGAATGGCTCGTTGCTACAAGTTTCTATCTTGTTTGGATTAGTACGCAAACTAATCCCTTGTGAATTTCGTTGCGCCAAGTGCTACCAATTGGAAAGGGATCCAACTGTATACGTCAGTTTATTCAACGACCGGAACATATAGTCGATGGAGTTGGTTTTCATACTTCAAGTAGAAAGGAAAATGTTGACAAATCTTGGGAAAATGACGGCCAAGTACGTGTTTTGATAATTAATACCCATCAAGAACATTTTCAAGATTAACAAATATTCTTAGCTTGTTTTTGGCAGGTATTAATTATCAAAACACGTCTTGGGCCGTCATTTTTCCACAAATCTTGGCTATCTGATCTTAGGAGGGCCCATTTGTATTAGAGGTCTGCAACATCACTGGACTAGTTTTTCTTCTTCCTTTTTCTAGCTCATTCCAATAAGCTGACCTACTTGCAAAACAATTATCCAATGTGGGAAGGAAAAAAAAAAAAACAAGATTTTTACTGAAAAAAGATGCCAAATAATTTGGGCACTATTTTTGTGCGTGGGCTTAGCTAAACTAGCCAAGATAACTCTTTCGAAGAGATTGCTGTACTTGATCTTATAACGTGAATTGAATCACAAAGCAAATTAGCTATATACAGTAGTAATGATTTAGATTTGGTTGCCCATTCTGACGATATATAAAACGGAACCATAATGAAAAATGAATTGAATTCTCGATCATTAGTTTACCAACGTGGTGGTCGACGAGCAGGCGAAACAGCTGAACTAACAAAGTGGGAACCTCCATGTGCAGATAATATCAAGCTGAACGTTGATGAATGCTGATATAGTGTTGACAGAAACGGTGGAATAGGAGGGATATTTCGGGACACCAATGGCGCCTGGATCTTGGGATTCTATGGAAAGCTGAATGCAGAATGAAGCATGGCAACAGAAATTTGGAGTATTTACAGAGGGCTCACAATTATTCTCGAGAAAGGGCCGGTGAAAGTGGACATAGAATCTGACTCTCTCGTGGCCGTCAACCTTGTGAATGAAGAGAATCCAGGGAATCATCCTCAAAGTACAATCATCAATGATGCAAATATGCTACTGCAACGGATAGAGTCTTGGCTCACCCATATTTTTAGAGAAGCAAATCAATGCGCGGACCATCTAAACAGAGTGGGTGCCGAACAGAATGACAATCTCATTGTTCTTACTCAAGCTCCTTTATCCGTTAGGGAGTTTTTGATTCGGGACTGCCTAAACATTAGGCAAATTCTGGACTAGCTTAGGTTTTCCTTTGCTGTAATTCTGTAGTTCGTTTTCGAACCTTCTCTTAGCACTTCTGATGCTTGTTTTCGTCCTAGTATAATATTTATGAACTTTCGCTTGAAAAACAAGAGAAAAGAAACAGCTGAACTTTAGTACGAGCCAGATGTCGCGTGAGAGAGCGTTTTCTCTTATTCACGCTTCCGTGGAGCGAACCCCCGATTCCCTATTACATATACTGATATACCTTCGGTGATTTTGGACTCTTCTGGCCTCCAATATTTAAGTGGTTTATTCCCTTTTCAGTCATTTAATTTCTTCTGGTCTGGTCCATTTCCATTAATATGGCGTAGAACTGATGGCATTTGCAAATGTTAGGTACTAGTCTTTTACGAGATAAAATCCGAATGCCACTAGTACGCCGACACTGTGTGCCGTCTTCGAAGTGTTCATCTCGGCACTGAAGTGCTTTAGCCTTTGGTGATTTGGACTCTTGCCTCCTCTAAAAGGTAATCGGGGGGACATACTTCATTGGAATCGTTTTCTTGCATAGAACTTGTTGAGAGCATCAGCCATGCCAAAGATACGTGTTGATCGAACATCAATCTGACTCATTATCACTAGAGATTTATCTGGATGTAAATGAGAATGTGTTCGGTAATATATATTAATCGGTATTCAAATCATCGTGATTTTTTACTTGGTTGATGGTCCCAACAAGGTCCAAAACACGAACGGTTTCGGTCATTAAAATAGACCCGTAGGAGGACTAGAGAGGAGATGTTCCCTCCATACAGATCACAGACTTTGCATGAAGTACTCTGACAAATCTATGTTCTCAAATAGTAACATGTGATAATTTCAGTGTCATAGAAATGGCTGGAAGCCATAACATCAATGGGGGATTGCTGAAATCACTCCTCAGGATCAGAACAGTGAAGAAGAGAACAATTATAGTTGGTCTGAAATCTGACAACTGCAGCAGAGAAGTACTGAGGAGATTCCTGGCAATGGAGGCCATGCCAGGAGACAGTGTGTTTGCTGTTCATGTGTTGGAACCAAGTGATACCTTTGATCCTAACTCTTTCCATACCCATGAAGATATCTGCAAATCTAAACAGGTAAAAAAAAAAAAAGAAGAAAAAATCCTACCTTTTTGTCAAATGTGAAAGATATTAGAACAATCTGAGTAATTTGGTGGTGGTTTTTGTTGAGAGCAGGTGGAGTTTCAAGTGAAGGTTTGTGGAGCAGATTCCTACATTACTGGTTTAGCCCATCAAGTCAGGATCAACTTTGCAACAGTTCTAGTAGTTGGATGCGGCAGCTCACCATGGTATACTGAAGAAAACAGTGAAAATTTCTCTCTCTCTCTCTCTCTCTCTCTCTCTCTCTCTCTCTCTCACACACACACACACACACGGGCTGGTAAATGAACCAAGCTACTCGAGTCTGAGCTCATGTCCTGGTGTTCGAGTTCAGTTAGTTGAACCAAGCTTGAACCTTTCTTTGAAGCTTGTTCAAACTAAGCTTGGACAAGTTACTACTCGTCTCGTTCAACTTACGAGGTTTCGAGCGGGAGCTGCTCGAGAAATGTTCAGTGAAAGCTTATTTGCGACTGATAAACTGGTTGCTTGAACATATTCTCTAAGCTCTTTGAGTTTGAAGCCAAGCTCGAACAATCTCGGCTGCTCGTTTATCAGCCTTGACACATACACATCCTCACAAGAATTGCGCTCCTAAGTATCCCTCTGGAACCTTCAACCCTCACTGCAATGGCCGTACAATTCTTACAATAAGCACAAAGGTTTCTACGAAATGGCAGAGTTCACCATTGAAGGAATGCAATGTAACCTATATAATAGACCATTACTCTCTCTCTCTCTCTCTCTCTCTCTCTCTCTCTCTGTCTCTCATGGGTGTTCGTTATGCAGGCCCAACAATTCAACCCTCACCAATTGCTTGAAAGCATTGCCTCCCACTTGCTCACTTCTTGTAATGAACCAAGGAGGAAAAATCTTAATGCAGAGACAAGGAACTTCACAAGAGGGCTCAACAACTAAAGTCCTCAAGTCTTCTCTCTCTTCAACACCAAGATACTACTCCTCTGAACAATCAGGAACTACCCATCAGATACAAAAATCACTGTCAATGCCATCTTGCTCAAAATCAACACCACTCCAACAAAAACCCGAAAATTTGAGCCTTAGGAAGCCCATGACACAGGAATTGTTCCAGAGATTGGCAACAATAGAAATAAAGGGGTCTCGGCGATTCAAACCGGAAGAACTCAGTAGCGCAACTAATGGTTTCAGCCCAGAAATGGTGATAGGAGAGGGTGGAAACAGTATGGTTTACCGGGCTGAACTCGACAGTGGTTGTGCTGCAGCTGTGAAGGTCATGAAAAACACAGAGAATTCAGCTGAGGACCTTTTTAGAGAAATGGAGATTTTGAGTTGTTTGAAGCATGAGAGTGTTGTTCAGGTTATTGGGTATTGTTATGGGAAAGAGGTGAATGCAATTGTGTACAATTTGTTGAAGGGAAGCTTGAAGCAGAGGCTAAGGTGCCTTCAATGGAGTGAGAGGATGAGGGTAGCAATTGGTGTGGGGAAGGCACTAAAGTACCTCCATTCTTTCTCCCCTCCAATTATTCATAGAGATGTGAAATCATCTAATATTCTGCTTTCTGATGATTGCCAACCCCAAGTAAGTTGTGATTTAGTTCTCTTTATGATTTGGAATGGTTTCCCCAGCTTCTTTTCCGGGTCATCACGAGGCTCATTTCGATGATATGAACCATTCATTTTAGGCCCTAATGCATAGAAGGTTAGTTAGACATTCATAGTCATTTGATCAAATCATATTTATCGTGAAAATAATGGACGATCAGAATTGCGAGTGTCCATTTGATTCATTTTGATGACATGAACCATTCATTTTTAGGTCCTAATGTGTAGAAGCTTAGTTAGGCATTCATAGTCATCTGATCAAATCCTATTTACCGTGATAATAATGGACGATCAGAATTGCCACTGTCCATTTGATTCAAGCAGTCATTTAGGGATGTCCGATCAACTTCATTTGTTTGCATGAATGGTCTACATATCAATTCAATTGATCAAAATTTGACTCTTGCTAGCTTATGCCCAATGGGGGCGAATTGTTTGGTCCAGTTCCTAAAAGGTACCGGAGTGAAGCCGGTTCCTTCTACATTATGCCAGCATAATAAGAGACATTGTTGATTTAGCTTTGACATCTCCAGCAGTTATCATCAAGCTCAAAGTTTACAGCTTAAATAATGGGATTCCTAGTTCACAAATGTATACTTGTCAAAATCAGCCATGTTTTTCCCAGTCATCATCAGTACCTGAACATGTGCAATACGATGTGTTCCTACTTTAACCAAGGTTGTAATCTTGGATCTACATGTGCAATTGGTTTTATGTCCACAGTTATCAGATTTTGGAGCAGCAATAGTGCATCAGCAAAATCAGCAAGTCTCAGGGTGCACAAAGCCATTTCGTGTGGTTGGGACCTTCGGATACTTGGCTCCGGAGTACATGATGTATGGAAAAGTGGATGAAAAAGTAGATGTGTACTCTTATGGGGTTGTGCTTCTGGAGCTGATCACCGGTAAAGAGGCTATTCAGAAGACCCAAGCATCTCACCACGAAAGCTTGGTGCTCTGGGTAAGAGAAAAGGCCATGTATTTTCTGCTTTTTCATGCAATGTGAATCAATAGTCTAATTGTTTTCGGTTTCAACAGAAAACAAGTTGAATTCAGCAGAGAACGTTTTTCACTTTGTAGAGATCGATAACATTTTTCGGATTAGTACACTACCACCCCCGCACCACTACCATTTAACCAAAACCATCACCTTGCCACCCACCACTGTTACTGCCGGCACCACCACCCACCACCATCAATACCACAGCCACTATTCCATCTTTTTCAGTGTTGCAACTGAATTCAAGAAACCATTTTCGGTCAGAATCTGGAAAAATATTTCAGCCTAAACAAATGGAGCATTGATCTTGTGTTACTGTTTTTTAAATTTCTTTTTCCAACTCAACAATGGTTCGACAATGTAATGCCGTGAGACTTGCAGGCACGGTCTTTACTCAGCTGTGGCCTATGTGAACGTCTAATCGATCATCATTTGAACGAAGACTATGACAAGGATGAGATGCAAACAATGATGACCGCAGCACGCCTCTGCCTCTTGCATTCATCCTCTAGAAGGCCAAACATGAAAACTGTATGTTTTCATTCCTTTCATCATACTACTAGCCTTTGTTTCAGGAGAAAAGCAGTAATTGACTTTGTTTTAGTTCTATCAAATAAAATGACCCATCTTGCTTTTTTGTAGGGGTGGCAAATTAAACCCAGACCCATTAACAAACCCAGACCCATCAACTAAAAAATAGACCCAACCCAACCCAACCCATTTATTAGTTGGGTAAGAATGGGTCTAAACCCAACTTACCCATTATTAGTTGGGTCTTAATTGGGCATCAATTGGGTCAACTTAAATGATCCAATGGACATGAAAAGTAGCCCATGAAAAATTTTCATCCCTTTACTAGATTCCCAATGAATGCAGCCCACCCCCTACCACGCTACCGCCGCCGCCACCACCACGACGGCCACCGCCGCCGTCGCCACCACCACTGCCACCACACCACCACCACAACCGCTGCCACACCATCACAACGCCGCCGCCACCACAATGACCACCACCACCACGCCACCCTCACCGCCGTTACCACCACCACCGCGCCACCACCACCATAATGCCGCCACCACCACCCCCACCACAACGCCGCCGCCACATTTGCCACCACGCCACCCTCACCGCTGTGACCACCACCACGACCACGGCCACTGCCACACCACCCTCACCACCGCCACCACCACGCCACCACCACCGCAACCACCACCACCACAACGCCGCCACCACCACCACCACCACCCACCCTCACCGCCACCACCACCATTACGGTAGCCGCCGCCGCCGCCGTTGCCACCCCCACCACCATCGACCACAGCGTGGCGGCGGTGGTCGTGGTGGTGGCGGCGGTGAGGGTGGCATGGCGGCGGCGGCGTTGTGGTGGTGTGGGTTAATGGGCGGGTCGGGTTTGATTTTAAATAAATGGGTCGTGTTGGGTATAGGTAATTGAACTCATAATTAATGGGTTTAAATGGGTCAATGACCCATTAAAGACCCAACCCACTTATAACTTGCCCGTTTTGACCCAAACCCGCCCATTTGACACCCCTACTTTTTTGGTAACAAGTTTTAGGAACCAATAATTGTTGGTTGAGAATGCAGCTTAAAGACACATGTCTACGAGTTTTTGGTTTTGCTCTTCCTAGTTGTAGAGGAGGATCGCATAAAACTCAAAACTCAAGAAGGTTTCGCTTTGCAGCATGTTGGGAGTTCGTACTCCATACTGAATCTCCAGAAGGCCTAATGTGCCGAGGAGAAACTATAGAGTCCACACCACAAGACTTCACGTGACTTCGCCCCCATATACTTTGATGTACTCAGACCTACTTGAAAGCTTAAGCCTAGTGGTGAGGCATCCAATATTATAACGAGCCTAACCCTTCATTCTTTTTATCCCACGTGGGACTCAATGTACACACATGTCCTAAGACTCTTAACACAGTCCACTCGAGGAACAACATCCAAAGTTAATTCTCAAACAACATTTTTGTTATTGTTGTTGCAGCCTGAAGAGTGAATGATGATCTAAAAATAAAGTTACAAAGGGCTTATCTGGAATTGATATATTCAAAATGTAAATAGTTAATTAGCTGTGTTCTTCGTCTATTTGGCAGATCCTGCAGTTATTTGAGGAGCCACACCACTACAAAAAGATGCAGAGGACAGCACAGGAGCTTCTCAATGAGATTAGTCCCAAAGGAAAAACAGGTTTGTGCAGAGATGACTCCTCAGACTCGAATGAAACTTTCGAATTTTGATGACTCCAGACTATAGAAGAAAAATTCTTGTAGAAAGCTCTTGAAATTAGGTATAGTTGTTTAGTTTTGCATTGTATTATTATTTTCTGCTAGTCAATACGTTAATTTGGCGAATGAAATTTCATTTCCTTATTCATCAATAAAATAGGGTTGTTGGAGTATGTTTCCTTATTGAAACTTCACCATCTGGTATTTGATCAAATCCTGAACAGTTTATGGTTTCTGTTTCATTGTTCTCCGTCAAACTTTTTTCTCAATCGTGTATTCCTCCGATTATACATCACGAGTTGCCTTCTTCAATTGTGTAATTGTGTTGTATGGTTTGCGTCGTTGAAATTTGTACGCCAGAATCAAACCATTTTGATGCCATTCTCCCACACGAGTTGTGAATACCTAGTGATCTGATTGTGCACAACAGTCAACAGAGCTCACATTTTCAAACAAACGTGTTTTCTCTCGATTATGGATCATTCAGTGGGGGTTGAAGAAATTGGCATCTAAACCATTGACCACTAAATTCCACACTGCTGCGACTACTAACAAAACACTCAACAATATGCCTAAGCACCCTAGGCATAAATTAGACCACCACATTGCACTGTTTGGCCGGGGCTTCATGATGGTGAGCCACATAAAACACGGATAAGCAAGAGTCAGAGGCAACGTGATCCCTCCAAGGAGAGCTGCCAGGCTTCCTAAGAACGGGAGAGCCACTGCTATGAAAAATGTCAATCCTCCAAAGAAGAACCGGAGCCCTAAGCGAAGCCACCTTGGGCATTGCTTGTTTTTCTTGCTCGCGTATATGAACTCCAAGTTGTCGAAAAATGGCATTGCATAGATTTGGAATGAGCACAAGCAACTTACGACTATCAGTAGATAAATGAATCCCTTCACAAACTGTGACGTGTTGCTTTTATTGAGTACTGAAAATGCGCTTAGACATCCACTGCCTGTAGGTATCTGACATTGGTGAGGAACAAACAAAGTTATTATCATCATCTACGATAATTTGCATTTGGATTTTCTACGTGAAATCAGAAACAAAAGATCTTGAGCGAAATCATGTCCCTTACCCTGTTGTCATAAGCCCAGTATCCACCTATTGCAAGAGGAAATAAGCACAGAGAGATAATTAGATATGATACTTTCACTCCTTTCCACATTGGTTCATTGGATGGATGCTTTGGATTTGAAGGCAATGTTCCCTACATCAACAAGTGTCCAATAAAATTTCACCATAAGCAGAAAACCATGCAAATCATGAACCAATATGTGACCAATTAAAACAGCGTCCGGAATTTCATGCTGGGAGATACTAGACAATATTCTGCGAAAAAATTCCTGACTTTTTAGCATTACTGTTATTTTACCTGTATCTCAAGCACAACATTGTGGCCTCTGAAAGCAATAGCTATAATCCCAAGAGCAGTCAAGACGCCACGAAATCTCCCCACGGCCGATGACGTCACCATAGAAGAGGCGTAAGGTACACTCTCCGGCCTGCCCTTGGATATGGAAAAGACCCAAATCAAAGTACAGTATCCAACGGCTGTGATTGCCCCAATAAATGAGACCCCGGCTACGGAATTCAAGTTGGGGCAAAAGAGTGCCACGGCGATGGCCAAGCATGTGAAAACCAAGAAACATTCTGCTACGGTAAATGCCTTTGGATTGCATAATGGTGGCCCATTCTCACACATGGTTTGATAGAACAGCTCCATGGTCTTTCCCCCATTGATAATTAGCAACACACATGTGCCCCCTGATAGGTACATTACTGGAAATATTGCCAGTAACTTCCCCAGTTTTTCACCTGAAATCAGTTGAGACAAATGAGTTCTTGGCACACAAGGGTCCAAAAATCTTGGGCCGCTCATGAATCCTTTTGTCTTAAGGGGGGTTTATCATAAACACAAACGGTTCATATTACAACAATAAACGCACGGTGGGGCCTACAATGGCAGTGGCAGAAAACCACGGTTTCCGCTACTGGCAGAAAGAACTTAATCTTGTATCATATATGGTTACTTACCAAAGGCTGCTATCGATAGTCGGAGGTATCTGCTGTATCTAGTTCCAGCGACGGATTCGTGGAGATGGACAAGAAGCCAAATGGTGTAGAGTTGCCAAGCAAATGCAAGTGACAAAGATAATATACCCCAAACCCTGCAACCATAGAAAAGGTGGATCTAAGTTCCTGTCCTGAAGCTCTGTGCTTTAATCAATTTTTGAGATCATCATTCTTAATGTGGCTCAGAATTCACCAGGCCAGAATGAGTTCAATCAATCTCATATGTTATATTGCTTCTGGTTTAACCTATGTAGCACGGACACGGACACAGATACGGACACGGATACGGGACACGGCAATTCTAAAAAAATGGGGATACGGACACGGCGGGGACACGCCACGTGTATAAATAAATAATAAATAAATATATTTACATATATATATATAATTATGAACCATTGTATATGAATAAATTCACAAATTGTATAACTTTTTTTTAAAGGAAAAATTACAATTTAACCCAAATATTTTGAATAATTTCATATTAACCCCCAAAATTTTAAAAAATATTACATTTAGACCCCCAGCCGTGTCCCCGCCTTGTCCCCAGCCGTGTCCCTGCCGTGTCCCCTATCAAAAAATAATAAAAATTATTGGACACACCACGTGGCGTGTCCAATACGTTTCCCCGCCGTGTCCAATACGTGGACACGGCGCCCTTTTGGAGTATCGGTGCTACATAGGGTTTAACCACCTAGATTCAATCAATCTCATATGTTATATCAATCATGCTAAGACACGCCTCTCGGCCACTCCCCATACACTCTTCTCTCACAAGCAGTGGAGCCCGCAGATGTGTGGAGCCCACTACTTGTGAGAGAGGAGTGTCTGGGGAGTGGCCGAAAGGCATGTCCGCAACATTTCCGAAAAAAGTTTGTGTAACAAAGCACTTTTGGGTTAAAGGGGCCCTGCTAATAGATGGTGGGATTGGTTCCCCATAATTAGTCGAGGTGTACAAAAGTTGGCTCGGACACCTGGTTTTCAATTGAAAGCAGCACTTTTTGGGTGGGTTTATGGTATAGATCTATACGTATGCCATTGAATTAACAATTATCGTACTAATAACACCACAATCCTATAGTATTAAGTACCGTTCCGCTTTCTTTTTAAACCTTTTTTTTTTTTTAAAAAAGAAGGTAATTTCAAGCTCAAATATAATGAAAATAAAAAATAATTTTTTAATTTTTTTGCACCGTTTAAAAGATCTCAATGAGATCTATCAAACAAGATCCATATTGGTACAAAAATTATTTGCTTTAACACATAATTTTTTAGCTTGAAATTACCTTCATTTTCTAAAAGTTACTTTTTAAAGAAACTAGAACGGGACCTATACATATATTTTTTTGAGATTATATATTGATGATAAATTCGAGCCACATAAATCTTAACCATACACTTGTCATTTTATATTCCACGATTTTTGCGACCATATATCGATTATTAATCACGGCTAATTTTTCTTTTGACCGTACGCTGAATATGTGGTCATCTTGAATATGAAATTCAACCAGATGCTCATATCTGAGCCCAAAGGGTTAGTCCGGTCGGTCGGTGGTTTGCTCCCACATAATTGACTAGAGTTTAATTGTTGGGGTCTAGGTGCAAGAAAATAATTTTTTGTGTGAATCCCCTAGTCTTGGCACGTGGATAGCTTGCCTTTGACTGAATCAGCAACAAATTATGTCGAGATGCGCGGAAGCTGAACTAAACACCAACAAATTATGTCGAGATGCGCGGAAGCTGAACTAAACACCCCTAACAACACTGACGGTCGAAAAAGAAGAAAAAGAAGATGCTCATGAGTAGTAACTAAGCAACAAGAAACCATCCCAAAAAAAACAACTATTATGTGGTAAAAAGCAGAGAATTGGCTCACCAACCGAGGGCGGCAAATGCAATTGGAAGTGAAAGGGCTTGGAGTCCAATTCCAGAACAAATGAGATGAAATGAGGAGGTATATGCATTTCCTTTTCTAGACTTGGTTATGGGTAGCCAAGCCTCCATTGGGTTGCTCTCTGTTTGATAATCCTGGCTTGAAACTTCTGAATCCAGTTCCACTTCCACATACACTTCTCCCATTTCTCTCCCTCTCTCTCTCTCTCTCTCTCTCTCCTCAATGTATTCTGTGGAAAATTTGTTATGGCTCTCTCTCTCCCTCCCTCCTCAATGTATTCTGTGTAAAAAATTTGTTATGGCTGAGAAATATAAAGGGACGGGGCTAGTGGAGACAGGACAGGTGGAATCATGAAAACAGGGTAAGTATTGCAGAACAATTCCTTTCCGGTTCGTTGGTGGGTTTGCTCCCCACACAATTAATCAAGTTTGATTTTTAGGGCCAGGCCGCAAAAAAGTGATCTCTTATGAATTTCGAAGCCTCATCGTGAATGGTCTGTCTTTGACTAGACCGGAGATGAAATTTGTTAAAGTAGGCGTAAGGTGACCTTGAAAAAGGAAAAGACAAAAAAAAGGGTAGATTTTGAAAGGGAAAAAAAAAATTCAAGACTGTATACATCAGTAAAATTAATAGTAGAGTTAATAGTTAGTGACTACTCCCTCCGTTCCAAAATGACGGTCCCGTTCGGTCTCCAATAAAAATTTTAAATTGTTAATATCTTTCAATTTATAATGAATTTTATGTGCAATATGGATCTTATATGATAGATCTCAATTAGTTCTATTATACAAAATTTTTAAAATATTTAAAAACATCGTAAATTGAAAGATATTAACAATTTAAAATTTGCCTTGGAGACCGAATGAGACTGCCATTTTGGAACGGAGGGAGTATTAAAAGAGATGATGTCATTTTCATTGGAGTCGAACCCACAACTTCTCACTTGGAACGGAGAGCGGAGAGCTACACGGCTGCTGGAGCGAGGCCCGAAGAGTCTTGAAAAAGAAAAGGTGGAAAATGAAAGCAGCGGTGGATGGTTGGAATCTGATTATTGTATGTAGAGGCTAGAGGGCGACACTGATATTTGGAAAGAGGATGACACCAAGCAGTGACGTAAGCACTGTGACGTTCTACATTAATATGTTAGCGTAATAAAAAACTTTGAATTGTCTAATTAAATGCTTAAGACTCGTTTTAATGTTAAGTTATTAATTAAGGAGGTTATGCAGATTTAAGTACCCTTAGAACATCCAAATCGGTGATTATAATTTTACTAGCCAATTTATTAGTGGCTGTACGGTTACATGGTTTAATTGTTTAAAGTGGCTTTTGTGTTTTAAATATAATTAATCATGCTGATAATTATGTGTAGTGGAGGATTGAAATTATAAAAAGAAATCATCCACATGGGATTTTTTTATTTATAAGGTTTTATTTATTTAATTAATTAAATCTTCCACTAATTAATGTGGAGAGTATCTTTTCATATGAAAAACACACATGTGGGGAGTATATTTTCATATGAATTTGTTGGATATTTTACTGGAAAAATGAGATATACACGTGTGGGGAGAGTATCCTTTCATTTTATACTAATCTTATGCATAAAGTTGAGTTGATGCAAATGTTTTTTTTTTGAAAACTAATTTTCGTGCTCCACTTTTTACTAATAGCGTTATACTTTAACGTGAAATTACTAGTAACTACATGAACAAAGTGGAGCGCCATCAGTCCTCGTGAAGAATGTGAACTCTACATTAAATTATAAGGCTACAAGCATTGGGACGAATTCTGAAATTATTGTCAGCCGCTAAGCTTTGGAAAGACAATAATGACTTTAGAAGCTTTAACCGTGCAGTCCGATCTGCCTTTGGTTAGGGTTTCGGCCTCCGTGAAACTCGAAGCTCTCCCTCGCTGGAGGGTCTTCACTTCCTTCCCCTCCCCTTAAAACTTGGAGGGCTTTGATTCTAGTTCTAGTACTCTCCCTGATCCCCATTCGGGTTTTCCATTCGTGCCTTTCAGGAAGTTTCCGTTACGCTGTGGTGGCGGGACAAAACTTGACACGATGATAGAGCTGAAATTTGAGGATTGTTGTTCGATCGTGGATGAAGCCAAGACCGAATTTTTTTCATTTTGAGGTTTCTGCCTTTCTGGTAGGGGACCTTTTTTTTCGCTTTATGTTCTATGTTTCTCAATTGTTTGCTTGTTCTATTTGGCTGCAATGTTAATGGAATATCCGGAGGATTTGCCCTTGGTAAATATTGGTGTAGGTGTAGCAACATCTCATTTCAGGTTTCAAAATCGGGATAAATTCAGACCGGTATCTCAACAGAACTGCTAATCAAAACCCACTGTAGAACGCTTAAGGACCATCTTTGGCCAGAAATTAACATTGCATTTAAATATCGTGTTTTTTTAACCTATCTGATATTATATCCTATCGGTGTAAAGTTATTAATTAATATTAGTTTTTCGACCCAAAAATAACCATCCAATGGAAACACACCAAGTGGAAAGTATGCTGTAAAAAAAATGAGAAAGGATAAAAAGAGTGGAGACATCTTTTTCCACAAAGGAAATGGGCAAGTGGCTACTCCTTGTATAAAATGGTCAAATGAGGCTATCGTTTGTCAATGGACAAAATGGATTTTAGTTCAATAACTACCCATCGTGTGTATGATGAGGACAAGTTCTGGCACGTTAAAACTTTCACAAGAGAAAAAATAGGAGCAAGATCATGGAGGAATGGGTGTGCTCATTTCTCGAACTTCGTTGCCATTTCAACGTCGCTTTTTACGTGGGAGCACTGCGCCAGCTACTTTTTTTACATCGCTTGAAGAAGTTATGAGAATTGATTGAGCAGACTTCGCAATACATACTTACACTGTACTGCAATACATACTTGCACATTAGGTGCGATGTCAATTGATGGGATGCCCAAGGGACAGACAAAAGGAAATGTGAATTAAAAACCACAAGTTTAGAAAGCTTCAGATTTACTCATTTCAGTTCACATGCATTCCGTGTGGGCCAAACACTTTCGATCTCTTCGATCTTTTCCTTTTTTGTTTGGGTTCCAACTTCCTAAGGAGTAAAATGAAAAGCAAGAAATACCACAAAACTTCTTGATAAGCCTTTTTTGGAATTTCGCCGTTGCATATGTACAGAATCAGAAAAAGATTTAAGTTAAGTTGTGCGTAAATTGGCCCGAATATCCCTGACCGTCGAGCGAAAATCGTACAATCATACCATCATGTCTTATTGGTACATTTCGTGAAAACTTATGGTTTACCACATGAATCGGCTCTCTCTAGTTTAAATTGAAAACCATACCATTCCAGTTTTGATCTTTTGGGGATGCATTTTTAAGCTCACTTGACGATTAAAAATTTAAAACTGTTAATTTTGTACAGCCTGATGTGAACTTCAACCGAGTAAAAGTGAAGTTATTCAAAAATAAAAAGCTAATGATCGATATGTTTCTATCCCGGAATGGGATCCTCGCCGATCCTGTATGTGTCTTTCGAGTCGTTTTTGGGCTTTCTGGGAATGTTTTAATGATTGAGACCGTTGATATTTTAGACTTCGATGGGAACATTCGGCATGTCAAAACTCATGGTAGTCGGATACCGTTTAATAGATTTTCAAAATACATTTATCTCAAGAAAAATAGGTTTAGCAAACATTGCAACACTGGATTACAATCCCATTTTCTGGAGATAAATATGTTTTGAGAACATGTTAAACGACATGCATTCGATTAATTAGCATCATTGTGCGTAAAGTTATTCTAAAATATATATATATATACACACACACACAAACACAAAAATCTTCTTATAAGGGCGCCCTCTTTTTCCAATCGAATTTTGATGATCCGAACCGCTCAATGTGTTCAGAACGTGATTTTAAGGGTATTAGTGAGAAATAGACAAAAAATAAAGACCGGAAAGGGCTCGATCGGATCAATTTTTAATAAATATGCAAAAATAGCATTTTTATAAAAAAATTGTTCCGATGGAGCCCTTCCCAGTTTTTTTTGTCCATTTCTCACAAATACCCTGTAAAATCACGTTCTGAACATATTGAGCGGCTCGGATTATCAAAATTCAATCAAAAAAATGAAGAAAGAGAACGTCCTCATTTTAGATAAAATGCGGACGCCCTTATAAGAATGGAACTCATATGTATATTGTACGTAAAGCTAAAGAGTGACACTAAAAAAAGTCTTTGTACGTCAAGCATGTGACGGGATGACGCCATACATTATTGTACAGTACGTAAAGCATGTGACGTTGTAGATACATGGCACTGATGGCATGTACATGCATTCGATTAATTAGCATCATTTTTTTGCTTGTTTTTAATGAGGTCTAAAATATTAACGGCCCCGCTCATAAAAAACAAACCCAGAAAGGGCCCACAAATGACCTGGACGGGTGAGGATCCCATTCCTTCTATATTTTGTTAGGGAATTGATATTCTCACTCTCCTTTTTTATATCCACACTCTCATTTTTGTTTTTAGCACATTTTCAACACTAAAAATAAAAAAGAAAGTGTGAATATGAAGGAAAAAAAAAAAAAAAGAGTGCGACAGTCAATTCCCTTTGATTATTGTGCGTAAAGTTATTCTCAATATATAGACACACATAAATCTTCTTATAAGGGCGCCCTTATAAGGACACTCTCTTTTTCGATCGAATTTTGATGATCTGAGCTGCTCAATATGTTCAGAACTTGATTTTAAAGGTATGTGGGAGAAATCAACAAAAAATAAAGACCAGAAAGGGCTTGATCGGGTCATTTTTTTATAAAAATGCTAAAATAGCTTTTTTATAAAAAACTGATCCGATGGAGCGCTTCCCTTTTTTTTGTCAATTTCTTGCGAATACTCTTAAAATCACGTTTTAAACACATTGAACGGGTCGAATTATCAAAATTCCATCGGGAAAAAGGAGAAAAAGGGAACGTCTGCATTTTAAATAAATGCGGACGCCATTGTAAGAATGGGACTCTCACACACACACATATATATACAGTATATATATATTCTACGTAAAACTAAAAAGTTACACTAAAAAAAGTCTTTGTACGTCAAGCATGTGACGAGATGACGCCATACATTATTGTACAGTATACGTAAAGCATGTGACGTTGTAGATACATGGCAGACATGGAATTTTATTACGGATCAAAAAAAAAAAAAAAAAGATGTGGAAATTTATTTTCAAAAAAAAACCTTCCATAATTTTGACCTCTTATGACTCGTTCATAGTTGTATTAATTTGGGAGATTATTATGTGTGCTAAGGCCCAGAGACGGTTTAAGTGGGGGCATTTTTATAAAAGTAAATGGGGAGATTATTATGTGTACTAAGGCCCGTGCGGTTTCGGGTTTTTTTTTTAAGTAATACTCCTTTTGTCTCTTTTTAAATGTTCTGTTTCGTAACTCCAACTTATTAAAAATTCATCATCATTATACCTTTCGCATCAACTTTTTCTTCCATTTTCCCTACTTATCCATCATCATGACACTTTTATTCACTAACTTTTCAAAATGAAATCTATTTAAGGGACAAAATAGACAAATACACCAACTTTTACCCACGAAGTTTATAAAATGGACAATTATTAAGGGACAGTCCAAAATGAAATACTGGACTATAAATGAAGGACGGAGGGAGTATTATATTAGTTATAGTTTTTTTGTTTGTTGAGAACACTTAAGTATTGTATTTTGTATTGGGTGTTATTTAGACATTTAGCCCCATTCGTTTTGGGGTTTTAGATTTTGGATTCTAATCATTATCCTATTTTTTTCAATTATTACTATCATTTTTCTCTCTATCTCTCTCTAATTATTACCCATATTTTCAATCATTATTTTATTTCTCTCTATACTCAGTACCTATAAATTCAAACTCCCAAAACGAACGGAGTCTTAAATGTATTAAGAATGCGATCGTTTCAGGTCTCAAACTCCAATTTTTCTCTCTATGCATGGTCTTCTATAAGTTTTTCCTTCAATTATTAATCTCATTTTTTTTTATCTCTCTCCACTTATTACCAAAAAAACCTCCCTCAAAATCTAAACCAAATGAACTATTAGATTTCTGAACTTTGAAATTTTAAAATGTTCATTGTTCGGGCCCCGCATTTATAAATTTCTGGTTCCGTCCCTGCTAATTGTTATTAATTTGGGAGATTATTATGTGTACTAATTTATGTACCTTAATTAGTGGTAGGTACATGGCGGACATGGAATTTTATTTAAAAAAAACTTCCATAACTTTTGACCTTTTAAATAAAATCTAAAGTTAGATTCTATGCTTATGACTCGTTCACAGTATATTAATTTGGGAGATTATTATGTGTACTAATTTATGTACCTTAACTAGTTGTTTACTATTCCCCCGTTCCATATTTAGAGTCTCATTTTCTCTCTCTTACTATTCTTTAAATTAAAAAATCAACTATTTCGGTGCATTATTTTTCAAATTTTTTCGCACCGTATTAAAGATCTAGATTAGTACTTTAACTTGATGCGAAAAAATTCAAAAATTTATACAAGGAAGTAGTTGATTGTTTGATTTGAAAAACGACACGACTTTTTATGGTGAACTGTCAATATGGAACGGAGGGAGTAGTTTTATTAGTAGGAGTATTTTATTACTGGATTGTTACACATTCGCGTGGGTATTTGGGGTGTTTCCGGTAGAGAATAAGTCAAAGACAAGATATTGTTGCTGACAAGTTGTTAGTCGCCTTTACTAACCAATAAGTTGTTAATCAGTGTAAATAAGATGCTAAATAAGCTGTGTGAACAAGATGTCAAAACTTGTCGATTAATACGAGCAAGATGCCAAAAGACTAAAATTTATTGATTAGTGTGAACAAGACGGTAAAATGTCATAAGTTGTTGTCCAAAAATCTTACTGGAAACACGTCCCCCTCCTATATTTCTACGGAATCATATCGATGATTAGCTAGGTAGAGAGTTGCATTTGTCAAGGCCTACCTACGGAATGCGTTTGTTTGTTTTTTGAATATGAAATAGAACCAGACGTACACATAAAGCAAAATTCTTTTCATATTGTAATAAAATGCTCCATATATAATCTAGATGACTTTACGTGCATCTTTCGACAGAAAAGATTCTTTCCTCTGTAAAGAACGTGAACGTGCATTCATCTTTCACCTTTGGACTTGACTTTTATTACTATTGAATCATGGTAACTTTTTTTTTTTTTTTTAACCGAGAAATAACCTTGCAGTTGAGCTACTATTGAATCCGATTGCGCAATCCAAACCTCGGGGGAGACTAGCACAGCAACCCACGTCATAGCCCCCCACTTAAATCATGATTTGTCTTTAGAGAAAAATCGAATTCTGCTATGTTGCAAGTACAGATTTGCCCTTGTTATGTTGACAAGCTGTGGGTGGGTGAATCATGGAAACTTGGAATCAGAGGAGAGGAACCTAGGAAAGGAAAAGGGTAAGTGAGTGGTTATTGTCAGTTACAGGACTAGAAAACTTTTAATAGAGATTTCTCTCAGTTTCACATGTAATAAGAGTTCCCTTTTTTCCATCAATCCATTGCTCATGGGGCACACACTTGGCTTTTTCTTTTTCATTGGGTTCCAACCAAATGAGCAAATATAGCAAGTAAGAATTAGTACCACGCAATTTCTTGATAATCCTCATCATTTCTGGAATGGAATGGAATTGGATCTTCTCCCGTTCTTAGTTTGAATATGAAAGGGACGATTCAAAGCCGGAGTGTCCATTGCTACAATAAATAGTTCGGATTTACTCAGACTCTTACCAATTATTATTTCAATGTATGGTCCAGATTTGAACTATCTCTTTTGGTCTAAAACTTAGACAGGAAAGAATCCGAACCGAGTCCGGGAATCATGTAGTGAGTTTGCTCACTAGAGGGAGCCCCGCTTCCATCTGAACCCTTCTGGAATAAGTTTGGGGAGAAATTTTTCGATACCGGGTGGGCACGGGCCACATGGTGCAGAGCACGCATCTCGGCCGTCCAAAACACGTTTGGACTGCCCAGATCTGTTTGGGCTTAAGAGAGTGTTTTTGTAATTTTACACTAAAAAATTACTCAAACAGATACTAAAAAATTACCCAAACAGATCGATCTGGGTCGTCCAAAACGCATTTTGATGGTTTTGGACGGCCAAGATGGTGCTCGGCACCACGTGGCCCATGCCCACCCGGCACTAAAAACTTCTCAAAGTTTGGGGGAAAACGTACAAATCATGCTTTATTAGTATATTTCGTGAAAACCCCTAATATACCATAAGAAATTACTCCTAGTAATTTCAAATTACCACGTAGTTTCCATTAATCCATTCAATTATGACTTATGAGGCAAGCACTTTTGACCTTTTTCTTTTTGGGCAAATTTCACTGACCTCCCCTGAGGTTTCTGACACAAACAGAAACCTCCTTGAGGTTTCTGAAATGACACTGACCTCCCCTCCTTTACCTGACACTACCAAGGGACCCCCCTCTCCGTTAATTGCACGTTAGAAAACAGATGGAAAAAATTATTTCTCTCTCCACCCACTACTAAAACTAAACTAAACTAAATTTCCAACCAAACAAAACCATATCATTGTACTATACTTTTTACAATACATATACTACCCTCACCAGACTCTTTTCCCCTCTTGTTTATAAAATATATAATACAAGTATCACTACACTTTGTACCCGTTTTACTTTGAAATTTTGTCCTTATTTAAAAGGATTCACATTTGTTAATTTTCTGTCAAACTTTTGTAAATTATTGGTTCGTATCGATAAGAGGAATTGAAAAAGTAAAAAATTAAGACTTTTACCAAATATTTTGAGAAATTCAATATTTTGGGTAAAAATAATAATTTTGTACTCTTTTAATTCCTCTTGTTGAGACAAGCCAATAATCCACAAAAATTTAACGCAAAACTTGCAAATACGAAAAAATTCAAATGTGAACAAAAATCAAAAAGCCTAAAAATTCAAATGTGAACAAAAATCACAAACCTCAGGGGAGGTCAGTGAAATTTGGAACTTAAATAGGAGTCCTTTCACACATGAATACTTAAGTCATCATCCTATTAGGTTTGAATACTTATCTTATCATCCTCAAATTTAAATAATACCCATTTCACCCTTTATTATTGTTTTACCACATTTTTAATTATAATAGAGTGGAAGGGATTATCCCTTTATTACCGGACCATTATCTTTGGTGCAGGTCCCAATTTTAAGAAAATTGTTTGTACCATCCCTTATTTGTCGCACCATTTTCTTTGGTGCAGGACCCTCCGTTTCGATCCTTATCTCGCCCCACCTTCTCATTTGGCGATCAAAACAAGGGAAGAGAAAGGAAAAGGGAAACCAAAACAGCAAGTCCCATCCTCCAGACGTTTGCTTAACATTCCGGCAAACGAAAACTAAAGAAGCAAGCCCCCATTCCGATTTCTAGTCCTCTCTCTCCTACGAAATTACATTAAACCAAAATCATGACAACATCTTGAGAAATCAAAACACACATATTGAAATTATGACAAAATTTGTGAAATCACCATAAAATAAAAAACATCATAAATACTCATCATAAAATTGTGCCGACGAAACTACAGTAAACCGAAATAATGACAATTCAGAGAAACTGAAACACATACCAAAATCATGACAAAATTTGTGAAACCGTCATGAAACAAAAAAACATCATGAATACGTATCATAAAATTGTGCCGACAAAAGTACACTAAACTGAAAAAATGACTAAATTCAAAGAAACCAAAATGTACATACCAAAATTATGACAAAATTTGTGAAATCACCATAAAACATAAAAAAAATTACGAACATGTATCGTAAAATTGTGCCGACGAATTGAAACTACACTAAACCGAAATAATGACAAAATTTGGAGAAATCGAAACGCATACATTGAAATCATGACAAAAAGTAATCGAGCTTAATTCATGTCAATTAGGAAACATAGATCACATCAGGCACTTATTAGAACAAAACCCCACAGGCAAGTGTGGCGAGTTATGCAACTGATTCAAAAACCCAAGAAATGAAGAATTATGGTAGGCAGCGGGCAACGACGGCAAGGTGTGGGCGGTGTAGGAGCACGACCACTATTGGCGGCCGAAGCTCCATGCATGTCTTTAAAATGATTCCGCCGATGGAGAGACATGCGGAAGCCGGAAGTAGCATTGGCACGGCAACGGGGTTGGGATCGATGATATCCTCGCCGATAGCGCCGCCGGGGCGTTGCTGCTTATTGGCTGCCTTCTTGGTCTCGCTACTGGTCTCTATGTTGCCGCCGGGGCTTTGCTGCTTATTGGCTGCCTTCTTGGTCTCTCTACTGGTCTCCGTTCGATTTTGGTGAATTTTGAGTTTGAATTGCCTGAAATTGGAAAAGAGAGAGAGGAGAGAGAGTGGGCATATGGGTTTTTAATTTAGGATCGAGAAGATAGAGAGGAGAGAGAGTGGGCACATGCAGCAGCAATTTAGGGATAATTACTTAATCCTACAATAAACAATATCTATATTAATATATAACTAGGGGTATAATTGGGCGAAAATGCATTTTGAGGATGGAGACTTAAGTATTCAAACTCACATGGATCAACACCTAAATAAGTCTCCCTTATAGGCTGTCTATTTAATTTCTTCTTCTTTTTTTGTGGTTCCAAATGCGTTTTATATGGAAAGTGAGAATTACCACGCAATTTCCTTATGAGGCTCAACATTTTTGGAATTCAATCGGTGTTAAAAGTTCAAAAAGATTTAAGTTTGGGAAAAATCGCACCTTTATAAATCATAGCAGTTAGGCAAACACAGACGTGTATGCAAATATGTTGAAATTGAGGGTCATCATTTAGCCAGAAGACCCGCGACCCGTCCGAAACCCGCATGTCCCGACCCAGTCCAACAAGTGGGTTAGCCTAGCCCAAAGTTTCTACTGGCCGGGTTTGGCCCTATGAATTTTTACTCAACTCGCCCGCGATACCCGTCCGCAAGACCTGTCACATACTCGATTTTCAACATAAATAAATAATCAATAATTAAAAGATCCTCACATAAAATAAATAATACCCAAGCACAACATAAATAATACCCAAGCACACTAATGCATACAATCTATTGTCCGACATTTTGTCCTCAAAAGAAAGATTAGGTTGAGCTACACTAACCCAGTAAGAAAATCTTTACCAAACTTATATGTAAATTAGATGACAAATGCAAACAAAAGGGGAAAAAGGAAATACAGCTCAATAGACGGTAATCAATCAACTTGTAGACAAGCCTTTGTCTAGATTGAATGCACAAGTCGTATGACACAAACAACTCAAACAATCCCAACTCAACTTGCTAACCCAAACTCCCACCATCGGTATTTTCACCCCTTGCATTACCGTATGACACCACAAGGATTACCGTGTTACCACCAATTACATCACGGTGATCCCTAATGACTCGGGTTACCGTATTACCACCCTTTGCGTTACGAAACCCCTCTAAGTCTTCGTATTACTACCACTTGCTTTACGGGACTTACTAATCCATCCCTTGACTCATTCACCTACTCTCGAACTCTACAAGCCAACTAAGGCTATACCTTAAACCCTCGTTCACATGAGACATCATACGGTATTCTAATAATGCTCTAAATATGCTACAAACATAACCGAGAGATCAAAGAAGACATGTTTTAACAAATTTTCTAATCAAGTAAAACCTTGTTCGGTTCTAGCTAACGGAAAGCCAACGGACCTAGGAATACGTCGAACCATCATAGGAAGTCAATTAAACATGTTTGAGATAGTTTAGGAGGTGTCCAATAAGGTTTAGAAGTGATCGGGGGTCAAAACAATCGACGGAGAAACAACAGGAGCAAAACTGGAGCTAAGGCCGTGGTATCGATACGCACAAAAATCGTATCGATACAATATCAACTGTCCAGAAAGATAACTGTGTGGTATCGATACAGCACTTTAGTTGTATTAATACAACAGAGTTTCGAGCAGCAATTCTGCAGAACTTCAACGGCAAACACAACAACGAAACCCAATGATTCAAGGTATGATTCTATACCAAATCAATATATAAACATATAAAAGAGGTAAAGAAGTTTCTACCTCGCAACAATGGCCGAGATTCAAGCGATTTGAATGAACCCTAGCCTTTTGAACTTCGAAACTCCGATTCAAACTCGACCCAAAGATCCTCGAGCTCAAAAACGCGAATGGAAGGCCGGAAGCAGGTTGATTTTTGAAGGTTTTGTGAGATTAAGTGGGGTTTTAAGTGAGAAGAGAGAGAGAGAGAGAGAGAGAGAGAGAGAAAGAGGAGTGGAGATAAATGATCTCATATTTCTCACACACCCCTATATATACCAAAGTATCTTTTTATTACACATACACTCCCTCAACTTTCTATTCTTTCATATCAAGCCCCAATCTAATTAATCACCAAATAAGTAATATTTTCTCATTTAGACATTTATTAATCACTTTCAATAATTAAAGAAAATACGGGTCACTACAAGACCCGTCCGATAGCCCATAAATCAATGGCCTTGGGAGCATACCCATTCCTTCCTTATGTTGTTGAAGACTAAGCATATGCAGCTTTACTGCATGTCATTTCCATCCAAATGTTCCAAGGCAAAAAAAAAAAAAGAATGTTTGAATGTTATATATATATTATTTAATCATTGTCCTTTTTTGCTCGGGGACAACAATCTAGGTGTGTAGTATTTATCAAAAAAAAACTAGGGGTGTAGTTATTTTACGCAAACCATTTAAGTTTTCTTTTTTCCACTCTTCTTTTCAAAATTTGTGTGGCCCGGCCCATGAGCCCGGTCATGAGCCCACCTGAACTTTGGCCCGCCAGCCCGGCAATTGGGCTAGCACGTGGGTGAGCTTGGGGTTCAACTTAAGAAACGCAACCCGACTCGCAAAAACAAAAAAGTCTACTCAACCCAGCCCGTTGTGTAGTGACTTAGCGACCCGGCCTGACCCGATGATGACCCTTAGTTGAAATAGAACGGGAATGGGAAAGTGGGGTAGTTAAGCGTGAGTGATTTTACCACTTTGCCCTTAACAATTAATTTGTGTTGTACTCCCTAAGGTAATTGTAAAATTTTCTTACTATTATAAGGACAATGCTGAAAATCACTTTATGAAAATATTAAAAAAAAAAATCACTAAAAACGAAAAGTAATTCGAAGAATGGTGCTAGGGACACACCTAAATTCACACCCAAACACACACCCACCACTCACATGAATGGTGGGTCCCACACACACTGCACACTCTAGTGTGTGTATGGGACCCACCACTCATGTGAGTATAGGTGTGTGTTTGGGTGTGAGTTTGGATGTGTCCCTAGAATTATTGGTAATTCGAAACAGCTTAAATAAGTTCCGTCTATGTCTCAATATTCTTGAGAATCACTTCACTTCGGGTTTTTTTTTTTTTGGAACGTGTTAGAAATGCATCTTCACTTGGGCTCATGCTTGCAAGTTGCAACAACATTGCAAACTTCATTTTCTAGTCCCTCTACCACCGTACTCAG
Source organism: Rhododendron mucronatum var. ripense (assembly GCA_019656295.1). Taxonomy (NCBI): domain Eukaryota; kingdom Viridiplantae; phylum Streptophyta; class Magnoliopsida; order Ericales; family Ericaceae; genus Rhododendron; species Rhododendron mucronatum. The sequence continues at coordinate 602,383 of BPLT01000166.1, forward strand.
CTACCCACAGGCCATAGCCCATTTTGATAAGACCTGTGTAACGGATCGGGTCGGGTCGGATTGTGTTCGTGTCGGGTCAGTCAGGTTTGTGTCAAAATCACCCAATCCGAATCCGACCCATTTAGAATTCGTGTTCTTGAGTCATGTCATTTTCATGTTTCGTGTCAGAAATAATCAATTCTAACCCGCTAATTTCGTGTTCCTGTCATGTTTCGTGTCTATTGCACAGATCTACTATATACTTTATACTAATTTTTTAAATCCATAACACAAGTCAATTTGTGGAATAATGGTTTGTTTGTATAGGAATACTAAAAAAAGGAGTCAGGGACCTAGATTTGATTCTTGGCCCAGTCCAACCCCTTTTTAATTTTTTCCCCCCTTATTTCTACATATATATATATATATATAATCTATTTTATATATGGTCATGTTCGGGTTGTGTCGTGTTAATGGGTAACACGGATAAGTAATCGTGTTAGTCGTGTCAGTTTTGTGTCTCGCGTGTTCAACCCGAACCCGACTCATTTAAAATTTGTGTTCTCGAGTCGTGTCATTTTCATGTTTCGTGTCAAAAATGGTTAACCTTAACCCGCTAATTTTGTATCTGATTTGTGTCGTATTATCGTGTTTTATATCAGTTGCGTAGCTCTAATTTTGATAGGATGTATTTTTCCGATAGGATGTATAGGTTAATGGTTATCAACCAAATGCCCATCATTTTCTCTGTGTGTACTATATTAGGTAACTGTGTGTGCGCTTTTCTCTGTATGTACTATGTTAGGTAACTATGTCAGCGCGCACACACATACAGTTATATGTATCGGGGTGGATATTGTGTCGTGTTGTGTTTGTGTCAAAATTTTCTCAACCTTAATTTGATCTGTTTAGCTTTTCATGTTATTGTGTCATATTGTATTGGTGTTTTGAGTCAGAAATAGCCAACCCTAACCCGCTAACTTTGTATCGGGTTCGTGTTGTGTTATCGTGTCCTTTCTTAAATTCTCATGTTGTATTGTGTCATCTCGTGTTTGTGTCAAATTCTCTCAATCCTAATCCGACTTATTTAGTTTTCCGTGTTATCGTGCCATGTCATATTCGTGGTCCATGTCAGAAATGGATAACTCTAACCCACTAACTTCTTGTCGTATTCTCTTGTCGTGTCGAAAATTCTCACCCCTAGTTATGTACACTTGGCTCGGATTTTTGGGTTCAGTTCTGGTTGAATTTAAATGAGGACTTGTATAAAATAAAAATCAGATTATGGTCGTGAAGCTAGCTAAGATTTCTTTTTCTTTTTTTTCCGGTCAAACGGAAATTCAGCTAAGATTTCATATGTGTGCTTCAAAGGTTTAAAGTGGGGACCCGTGTTAGTTTCTCTGCTACCTCTTCTGCGATTAATTCTTATGTATCGAAGTTTCATCGGCTTGCATTTGCAGTAGGTGTCTGTATCTAAGATTAGGTAGTTTTGGTTTTCTCCTAATCTTTTGATGATTTCTGTAATGCCTTTAGGTTTTGAATGATATATGACATTGACCATTTCAAAAAGAAAAAAAAAACACTTGACTTGAAATCCATCGATTTTTCCAAGTAAAAAATTAAAACCAAAGGTAATAAGGAAACAAAATAAATCCGTACTAACCGGTCGGTATGCATCCTACAATTTGCCAATCTTTAATGAAGTTTTAGAAATTAACTGTGGCTAGCTCAGTTGGCTAGGAGGTCAAGAGTTCGAGTCTTCTCATCTGCGCGTGGGTGTTCTTCCCTTAGATGCCTTTTCTTTTTTAGAAAGATTTTGCACTAACTTTGTGGGATTTGTCCAAGTTGGTGGGGGAGCCTTTATTCCGGAATCTAGGTCCCAATAGTGACCTTAAGTCCCCGCACCCTGGAGCACACCAACCGGACCGTCCGTATCCGCAATCGATGGTTCAGATTCGCTAAAGTATTCTTATCGGTCAAAGTTAACTCTTTTACCAATAGAGTTAACAACATATCTAAACTATCGATAGTCGAGATGGACAGCTCAGATGCGTACATACTACAAGGTGCAGCGACTTGGTGTCGCCATGGGGACCCGGGATCCCTTTATCCCATTGAGAAGTGGGTACATTCGCATTGGTCATTTTGCATGAGTTGCTTTCTGAAAAATCCTAGCTCGCCTAGGTTTATAGATTTGCTATTTTTAAATCTCCATCAATGATTCACCAAACAATAACTAAACAAATCACACAAACGAAAGCAACCAAACAATGAACGCGACGATATACGTGGAAAACCCTAAACGGGAAAAAACCACGGGAAGGAATCAAACACTATAAACATTGTGTAGTTACAAGTAATCTTACCCTACGATTTGAATCCTCACAATCGAGTCTAAGATCTACTAGCCGAATCCACGTTCACCACACCCAGTGTTTGACCGCCGCTGCCTTGAATCCACAAGCCTTCCGTTTGCCTCCCGGAAATCCACCGAAGGTCTTTAACTTGCCTAGGAATCCACCTAGGGCTTTTTCCAAGATACAAAAGCAAGAGCCCCTCTTGAAAGTTTCTTTGCTCCAAATAAAAAGTGCGGCTTTTTTTTCTTCTTCTTCGTGACAAACCCTAGGGATGAAAACACATCCCTTCTTATAGCCTTAGATGTCCACATATCCTTACATAGAAAAAGCCTTCTATATAGCCTTGGAGATGCCGAGGCTTAAAAAAAATCTTCCAATATATTTACTGATCAATGGTAATTCAATCTTACCATGTGCCGCAAATCTTTCCGTGAGCACCAATTCCTTTCCTCCCAAGAATAATTCTTTCCTTCTCTACTCATACGAAACACTCACTCTCAATTACATAAAAAGATTCCTTCCACTCTAATCCTATACAGACTCGCTATTCTTGGACAAGATAAAAAGAAATTACAACTTAATAATTAGGGATACAATTAAATGTGTGTTTTTGTCTTGGAATTTGCCAACACAGAAAGACCGTGACCCATGGTCCTAACAATCTCCCCCTTTGGCACTTCCATGACAAAACACACTCAACACGAAAAACCTATCCCCTAACACAGATTGAGATCACAACCTATGAAGCTGCAGAAACACTAAAGATGCACAATCTGTTAGTCAACAAATTACTCCCCCTTTTTGTCATGGAATGACAAAGGTAGAGCACACATGAATAAGCCCAAATTAAACAGCACCAAATCGAAAGATAATACGCCCAAATGAAGCCAACTAATATGCCATGGGAAAGAAGTCTAGAAAAGCATTATCGATCATAGTAGCATAAGTTAAGAAAACATCCAGTTTGCGGTATATAGACCAAAAGGAGTTCTTTTGTTGTAAAAATACTCAAGCAACTATTGAGAGAAAAGAAATGGCACATCCATATTTTTTTTTTTTGTTGTAAAACCGGTAAGACGAACACATTCAATCGAGATGTAAGTTTGCAACCATGAGGCCCAATGTGCATCACTATATTTTGAAAATGCATGAACAAATTCGTATAAACCCCAAGCATGAATGAATCTGGAATTAAGTGCAACATGCAAAATGAGTCCATGACAATAGTGGGTGTGTGACACGTCAGAAAATTTTAAGATCACCATCCTCAGATTCAAGAGTTCTCATGTACCCTAAGAATGTCATACACACTTCCTCCCACGAAGTCAAACCAGGCATAATGACACGAATTATATCCAAGGCTTAGACATATCTCCCCCTCAACCAATTAATATTTTGTATTGTTTCTACCAAACAGATACATGTTCCTTTTTTTTTTTTTTTTTTTTTTTAAATTTTATTTTACCCCACTGCCTTTTGACACGAATATTGGGAATAAGAGTATCTCATACACAATCCCCGGTTACTTAGCAAGTGGTCCAATACTGATGCCTTCACAAGGTCTATCCAATTTTTGACACGAACGCTCAGAGGGAGAGTACCTCACCCCAATTGTTCGGTACTCGATGAACGCCTGGATAAGCATTTTTTTTTTCAACAAAACCAAGAGAAATCCGTATCCAAACAAGATGCCAAAAGGTCAATCGCCGAGGAAAAAATGAGACATACCCATGGACATGAGAGTCAACAATCCTAACTAGGTAATCTCTCTAATCCTGACGTGTAAATGTGGCGATCACAGAGTCATAAGGCATGATGCAACTAATGTCTGAATGTATTACATGAGAGGAATGAACACGAAATATGCATGCATTAAAAAAAATGTTTAGCTATTCAAATCCCATGGCTGACTACTCACACTCGAAAAATATGCTTAGCCCAAAAGTATTCATTGATTTTCTTTAAAAAATGAATGTTTTTTTTTTTTTTTTGTATTTTCTTTATAAATCCTGAAATAAACATAGAAGCAAATAAACAAAAAGTACTAAAAAATAAGCAACGAAACTAAATAAATGACTCAACCCATAGCTCAAAATTATAAGTAATGTAAACCAACCTAGATTACAGAAACGAGACCAAGCCTCAAAAGGCAAGGTCGACAATGCCTCCAGATGAGCTTGTGTCATCAAGAGAGTTGGTGGACAAATCCGCATGAGGTCTCAAGTCTAACTTCCTCACCCATATAGCTCGAGTATTGAGTTTATCAATTTTTTCAGTAGTTTTACACAAATGATTAGGGTTCACGTTCATATCTTTTCTATGTAGAGTCACCCTACACCTTGATTTTTGGATTCTACCACAACCATAACCAAACAAATTGTACCTACCCTCATTTTTATTAACATGATGATAATTGGGAGGAACATTAGAGAACTCATGAAGCTTAAAGCAATTAGGTCGAATATGACCCTTCATTCCACAAAAATGACAGATAGGGATAAACTTGATAAAATCATGAGAGCATTCTAAATGCGTGTGTGAAGTATTTGACGAATGCAATTTCCTACAATGAGGTCTAGTGTGTCCTTTAACTTGACAATAGTGGCACGTAGGGACAAATTTTTTATTATTTGTCTTCTTGATGTCATTTGCCTTCCTAACGTTATGTTGAACAATAGGAATAACAGGAGGTTTAAATATTACCTTTGTTGACTTCATTTCATTTACTTTACCTCCACTTTGCTTCTTTGTCTTTGGAGAATTGGGCTTTTTGTAAACATATTCGACGTTGTTCTCTTTAATGGGCAACTTGGCTTTATTTTCCACGAGAGGAATGGGAGCACTGCTATTCGGCTTGATAGAATCCGTTTCTCCGTCCACCTTACGTTTTGAAGCTCCACCCATGTATCCAAGCCCTTCTCTATTTGAAGTTACCTTTTGAACACTTAGCATTTCATTCAAGACTTGTGTACCTGTGTTCAATTTCTTAAAAATAGCATTGGCCTTGTCAAGTTCAACTTGCAATTTTGCTACCTTCGATTCAAGAAGCTCATTAGTCTCAAAAAGGCTATGCATATCATTTTCAAGATTCATATGTTTGAGCTTAAGCCCATCAAGTTCATGCAACGCATCAATTTTTTCTTTCTCACATTGTTTTAGCTTTGTGGCTAAACTTATATTAGTATCTTTTTTAAAAGCACGTTTAAATTTTTTTGTAAATAAAGTCAGAGCTTCCATATCGTATTTGTCCTCTCCATCACTAGTTTGGTTAGTCTCAACCTCACAAAAAATATTTCTTGTACTCTCACTATCAGATTTAACGCTATTTGCATCGAAAAACATAGAAGAAGCACATGCTACGTATTTAGAGTTATCAAAAATTGGAGGTTTGATTTTAAAATTGCCTTCTCTTGGTAAATCCATAATAGCAAAGTAAAAAAAAAATAAGGATCCGCTCTAGGAATAAACCCTAATAATATGAGCGACCCGCTCTGATACCAATTGAAAAATCCTAGCTCGCCTAGGTTTATAGATTTGCTATTTTTAAATCTCCATCAATGATTCACCAAACAATAACTAAACAAATCACACAAACGAAAGCAACCAAACAATGAACGCGACGATATACGTGGAAAACCCTAAACGGGAAAAAACCACGGGAAGGAATCAAACACTATAAACATTGTGTAGTTACAAGTAATCTTACCCTACGATTTGAATCCTCACAATCGAGTCTAAGATCTACTAGCCGAATCCACGTTCACCACACCCAGTGTTTGACCGCCGCTGCCTTGAATCCACAAGCCTTCCGTTTGCCTCCCGGAAATCCACCGAAGGTCTTTAACTTGCCTAGGAATCCACCTAGGGCTTTTTCCAAGATACAAAAGCAAGAGCCCCTCTTGAAAGTTTCTTTGCTCCAAATAAAAAGTGCGGCTTTTTTTTCTTCTTCTTCGTGACAAACCCTAGGGATGAAAACACATCCCTTCTTATAGCCTTAGATGTCCACATATCCTTACATAGAAAAAGCCTTCTATATAGCCTTGGAGATGCCGAGGCTTAAAAAAAATCTTCCAATATATTTACTGATCAATGGTAATTCAATCTTACCATGTGCCGCAAATCTTTCCGTGAGCACCAATTCCTTTCCTCCCAAGAATAATTCTTTCCTTCTCTACTCATACGAAACACTCACTCTCAATTACATAAAAAGATTCCTTCCACTCTAATCCTATACAGACTCGCTATTCTTGGACAAGATAAAAAGAAATTACAACTTAATAATTAGGGATACAATTAAATGTGTGTTTTTGTCTTGGAATTTGCCAACACAGAAAGACCGTGACCCATGGTCCTAACACTTTCCTACTGTACTGGGCACTACCGATTCTATATTTCTATGTTGTTAATCAAATACTAGGCACAATGGCCATCATCATCATCATCATCATCATCATCATCATATATATATATATATATATATATATATATATATATATATATATATATATATTAGGTTCCGGTGAGGGATCCCTCATTTTTTTAAAATGAGGGACTCCCATTCCTGATTGAATTTCGATGATCTGAGCCGCTCAAAGTGATCAGAACGTGATTTTAAGGGTCCTCGCGAGAAATCAGCAAAACAAATGACCGGAAAGGGCTTCATCTAAGCAGTTTTCATTGAATGGCTCAAAAAAATTGCTCGGATGAAGCCCTTCCCGGTCATTTTTTTTGCTGATTTCTCACAAGTACCCTTAAAATCACGTTCTGCACACATTGAGCGGCTCGGATTTTCAAAATTTGATCGAAAAATAAAAGTTCCTCATTTTAAAAAAATGAGAGATCCCTCACTTGAAAATTCCTATATATATATATATATACGGTCGGTCCCGCTCCAATAAGGACCACCGTATTTTAACCCAAAACGCCTAAAATGCGGACCTTCCTCCTTAGCCCTTGGATCTAATCCCAACGGCCAAGATTAAAAGGGGTTCTCCTCCCCTTTGCTTCATTGCACGCGAACACACACAGAGAGAGAAAGAGGGAGGCGATTCTGGCGATTGAGAACGGAGAACGAAGAAGAAAGAAGCACGAAGAAGAAGATCAAGGTATATCGATCTCTCTCGTTCAGACCCCCTCTCTCTTCTCGAACTCTCTCTCTTCCATCTTCTCTCACGAAATTTGTTTTTCTGTTCTGCTCTATATCCGTTCACAGGTTAGGGTTTTTTTCGTGCAACTATTCAGATTGAAGACGAAGAAGATCCAAGGTATCTCTCTCTCTCCCTCTCTCTCTCTCAGATTGAACTCCCAGTTTCGGACCAGTTCGGGTTAGGGTTCGAACCAATCAGTTTTCGCTCTCTCTTTTGCTAGATTTGTACGGTAGTTGATGAGTTGAAGAAATTTATTAATGTACTACAAATTTGTTCACTAGAAATTACCCTAAGGGAGGAGAAAAGGCTTGCACGTACATACATAGTTACATTGAACTCATGGGAAGGCCATTTTTCATGGTCTTGTCTTTCCTCTGGTATATGAAGTCATATCTTAGTTTTATAGGATTCTCATATTCCTGGTATTTTTCAGTTCAGTGAACATGTTGTATAAGAGGCCAGATAATGAAAATATGTCCTATCTAGGTCTCCATAATTTTCGAGAGTCAAAACTGTGCGAGTTTTGTGGAATAAATTTCTCCACAATTCATTTCTTTGGTAGTATATTTATTGGACAAATTCCTATTTTATTTATTGTTTTCTCTTTCATTTTGTAGGATGCAGTCGTTAGATGATATACAACTATCGTCACTGTCACCATCTTTACAGGCTCAATCATTTGCGAATCCGGTTCAATCATCTGCGAATTCTTCGAAGGTACTTATCAATCCTGAAGTTAAAGATGAATTCATACCGAAAATTAAACAGCAGTTTGCCAACATAGAGGAAGTTCAGAAGTTTTACAACGATTATGCTAAACAAGCAGGATTTAGTACACGAGTCCATTCTAGCAAGACTAATAATGGTCAAATCACTAGGAAGGAGTTTGTTTGTTTCAAACAAGGGCATAAACACCGAACAACTACTGGGCTCGTAAAACGCAAACGGGGTATAATTAGAGAGGGTTGTCGTGCAAAAGTGACCGTTGTGAGAAGACGTGAAGGATTTGAAATCTCCCAATTTGTCGAGGGTCATAACCACCCTCTAACGACCCCAAAGAAGGTGCATCTTTTACACTCTCATCGTAAAGTGACACCTGTACAAAAGTCTTTAATGCAACAACTTGGAGATGCCAATGTGCCACCCTTTCAACAAATGAGTATTTTGGAGGTGCAATGTGGAGGTCTTGAAAATGTTGGATTTACAAAAAGAGAGATTTACAATGGCAGAAGGGATAAGAAGAAATTAGTAGATGGACATGATGGGAATATGATGTATGAGTATTTGCAGAATGAAAAAGAAAAGAATCCTGGGTTTGCGTTTTCATTCGAGACGGATGATCAACAAAGGATGACACATTGTTTTTGGGCCGATGCGACTTGTAGAAGGTCATACAAGTATTTTGGGGATGTGGTGGTGTTTGATAGTACCTATGACACAAATAAATATTCTTTGATTTTCGCACCTATAGTAGGGGTTAATCACCACGGGCAGACCACGCTTTTCGGGTGTGCATTTTTAAGTGACGAAACTTGTGAATCGTTTGAGTGGTTGTTTAAAGAATGGTTGAAAGCGATGCCAAGAGGGCCGCCAAAAATGATCATAACTGATCAGGATCTAGCAATGGCAAAAGCAATTGCTTCCACACTTCCAGATACCTATCACAGGTTATGCATTTGGCACATTGTCAATAAATTTTCTCAAAAACTAGGTGCACTTGCATATATTCAACATTATGAGGAGTTTAAAAAATGCATATGGAATTCCGAGAACCCGGATGAGTTTGAAGCAAGATGGCTAGAGATCGTGCAAAAAGCACACTTGTCCAGCAATGAGTGGTTAAATGACATGTACACAATCCGTGCGAAATGGATTCCTGCCTATACGAAACACATTTTCTCTGCCCACATGACTAGTAGTCAAAGAATTGAAAGTGATCATGCATTCTTCAAGAGGTACGTGTCTAAGAATAATTCATTGTTGGAGTTTGTGACACGGTTTGATAGGGCACTTTCAAATTTACGGCATAATGAATTGAATTTAGATCATAAAGATGTGAATGAGAAGCCTGTGTTGAAAACCTCGTGGTTGTTGGAAAAGAGAATGAGTGAATTGTATACGCGAACCATTTTTTACAAGTTCCAAGAGGAAATCCATCAGAAGGATGCTTATGTGTTTATGAAGACGGATGAGGATGAACATCGTTGTTTGTGGAATGTTCAGAGGGCAGAAATGGAAGGTTCAAGATGTCGTGAGATTTTGGTAAATAAGTCATCAAACTATGTCAGCTGTAGTTGTAAGATGTTTGAATTCGATGGAATTCCATGTCGGCACATGCTAGCGTTTTTTGCTAGAAAGCAGATTATGGCACTACCCGATGAGTACATCTTGCGGAGGTGGACTGTTGCAGCAAAAGCTAGCATGGTTTTGGATGACTTGGGTGGGGAAAGGGGGAAAGAAATATGTAGCGATTCAATGTTAATGAGGCGACACCGTGTCTTCCAACGATTTTCGAATGTAGTTGATGACGCCATATTAACTGAAGAGGGAACACAAATTTTGGAAGAAGCTTTGGAATCAGTTACAAAAAGAGTTGCACTCATGAAAATTTCTCGCGAAGATGGCGAAGGGAGTGGTATTCGTGTTCCTATCTGTCTTGGAAGCCAACTTACTTATAAAGAACCACTTCAAGTCAGGGCAAAGGGTTGTGGTAAACGACTAAAGGGAGGAAAAGAGAAGGCTATCAAGGCATTAAGGAAATGTAATGGTTGTGGGTTAACAGGGCAATCACATGACAAAAGGAACTGTCCAAAACTTCTCAACATGTACGTGTATGCATCAAAGTATGTTCATGTAAAATTTAAATCCTATTGCTACACCAAGTGTAACTATGTTCATGTTTTTTTTTTCTTAGGTCTTCCCATGATGTTAGGTCGAATGATGAGGACGGTGATGAGGACGACACTGACAATGAGTGAAAATTGTAAGTGTTTGTACTTATTATTAAGTCTATAAATTTTTTTTATTGTTACAAGTGTTTGCATTTTTTCTCACAAATATATTCATCTTATGATCTATCCATTTTTTAGGGATGGAAAAACAACTCGTGACATGAAGGGGTCGTGCGGAAATGGAGATGGAGAAAGATGCCATGCAATAGAGACACTTAAATTAGTTAGAGGTTGTAAGAACTTGGAAGATCGACGAACTGTAATTTAGATGCATTTGGTGTGATTTGCAATTTATTTGGAAACGACTTGTGTTTTTATTTTATTTTATTGTGGGACTTGTGTTTTCATTCTAATCAATTTGTTGGATGTTAGAATGGTTTTAGTTTCTGCAGGTTTTAGTGGTAGTCAAGCCAAGAAAGATTTTGTGTGAAGATTTCTCGTATGACTAAACATAGTATAATTAAAAATGGATTGGTCCATGGAATAGCGATTAGGAAAGATTTTGTGTAAAGGTTGTTGCCATTTGGATGCTCTGGAACCACGTCCCCATCCACTCTCCTTTGTCGACTCCTCTTACACCGTTTCGAAGTCGACTGCATAGCGGATGGCAAGTTGGCAGACCACATCAGGTCTTTCCACATAGTTATTAAAGACAGACATCATTTTTCCATTTCCACAATCGCCAAACAATAGCCACTACAACTGCCCAAAATTTCTTCCCTTTCATCCCTATTTTTCTATCGTTCAAGCACACAACTCATGTCCAACTGATATGGTGAAACCTGCCACACTATGTGAGCAAAATCACATCTAGCCAGCAGGTGAATAACAGATCATTAACCATTCCACGCTTCAAAAGGATTTCCTTTACTGGCACAAAACAATATTTTTCAAAGCTTTCCTTGGCTGGGAAGAGACCAGACACTATAATAACCATATATCTACCATACAAATTAACTTATAATTAAACCATGACCAACCCATGTTCATATCCCAAAGAAGAGCTTGCTACCAACAGAAAATCATGACAACAGCCAACAAACTAAGTTACAGCAAAATGTGTGGTACAAGGCCACCAAACAAGGTTAATGTTACAAGGTTACAAACTAAGAAATAAACACAAGTTAATGTTAGAAGGTTAGAAGGTCCATCATCCTAAAGCTAAAGCACCAAGTTTTGCTCGGAGATCATCCAGCTCCTCCTTAAGCTTGTCTCTCTCCTCAAGTGCAATTTTCAATTGATGCGCAAGAGGTTGTTGGTCATGGGAACGGTCGGACTCCTCGCTAGACGAACCAACACACTTCTTCAAATAAGTTGCATAAGCTTTTCGTGCCTCCGCTTCAGTCTCATAACCTTTAAAGGAATTGTGCTTAAAGCCGGTGGTCTGACCATGAGCATCCGCCCAGGAGTCATAAACCCCGGGAACCCGACCAACGAACACAACATACCATTTCCCCATTTTCCAGCCTGTTAAAATATCATACACAGAATGAAGAGGACAAATGACATATAATCAATAAAATGCCACTCATCAATTACATCTTATAAGAGCACTTGCCTCGTAGGTTGCAGGAATCACTCTATAATGCTAATCTAACAACACCACTAAAGACACCCCATTCCAGAGTTCTCTTTGATTAAGATGGTTTGAGAGGCATGTCAACAACGATTGGGATTCTCAACCTAACATACTTATTAATGCTTAATCCTTCCAAAAAATATTCTACCAATAACATAACTATATAGAAAAACCACAAGGTCACATGACAAAAGGAACTCTAGAAACTGATCAATACTTGATGCTTTCAGTTTTTTGAAAGAAATAAGAATCCTAGCATCGTGTAAAGACAACCATATTATCCTATTGTTCAAGGCGCATTCCACCATGTAATTTCCAAAGACCTTCAATCATTTTTTCTTTTCTTTGTTGGAAAAAACAAAGGTGAAATTAGTAAGTCTAAAGTGAAGTCCATAAATAAGACCAATCAATTTGAGAAAAATAAACAAGTATGTTAAGAGAGAGCGAAAATTGATTAGTACCATAAGCAGAAGCAGAAGCAGAAGGAGAAGGTGTTTTGTATTTCCATTCCCCTGTCGTTAGTCTTGAATGTAAATAATTTTCTATCCTTTTTTTAATTGTGAACCCTTTTCAAGAAGGATAGAGTCATAGTGATTATGTATATTGCTGAAATGAAAACAAAGTGATTATGCTGTGTGATTATGCGCCTCTTCCTTTATCAACTGGTCAAGTCTGATTTTTTTTGAATCAGGAATCACAAATCCAACAGAAAAAAGCATTTTTTCCTCTTACATAGTAGTAAATCCACTGTCGGTGGGTTGTAAATTTTGGAACTCATCAACTACAGTACAAATCTAGCAAAAGAGAGAGTGAAAATTGATTGGTTCGAACCCTAACCCGAACTGGTCCGAAACTGGGAGTTCAATCTGAGAGAGAGAGAGAGGGAGAGAGAGAGATACCTTGGATCTTCTTCGTCTTCAATCTGAATAGTTGCACGAAAAAAACCCTAACCTGTGAACGGATATAGAGCAGAACAGAAAAACAAATTTCGTGAGAGAAGATGGAAGAGAGAGAGTTCGAGAAGAGAGAGGGGGTCTGAACGAGAGAGATCGATATACCTTGACCTTCTTCTTCGTGCTTCTTTCTTCTTCGTTCTCCGTTCTCAATCGCCAGAATCGCCTCCCTCTTTCTCTCTCTGTGTGTGTTCGCGTGCAATGAAGCAAAGGGGAGGAGAACCCCTTTTAATCTTGGCCGTTGGGATTAGATCCAAGGGCTAAGGAGGAAGGTCCGCATTTTAGGCGTTTTGGGTTAAAATACGGTGGTCCTTATTGGAGCGGGACCGTATATATATATATATATATATATATATATTAGTAAAGCAACTGACTTGAATGAGAACCATCCGAATGAAACAGAAAGGACATCACTTACTTTTGGTAAGGGATTGTGGGTGTCACTTACATTGGTACATATTTACATATTGGAATCCATCTATGTCGATCGGGGTTATTTTTTTTAAAATAATCGGGAGTTTGAGTTAGAGCTCATGCAGACCTCGATTAGTCTTGAGACTCAAAATTAATGACCGGACAAACCTCCACTGACGCTAAAGATCTCCAAAGATGCTAAGGGTTTTTTAAATGACCGGACAAAGCTCTAATTATACTTTATCCTCAACCAACTCTCTTGGGAATAATCCTCGAGGACCTACTCGCATGCAACCCAGATTTCAATAGACAATAAATTATATCTACGGCTGGTGTAAAATCCAACTTTTTCACCACTACCTATTACGGGCCCCACTGAGTATTTATTGTTGTGATATAAACTGTTCATATTTTAGGATACACAATATAGTATTGCTATGCAAAAAATATACTTGACTGGAAATCGATAGATATATATAAATTTGAATTTTGGTTTATAAAATGAACGATCTAATTTCTATCAATAATAATAAAGATAAACTATCCATTTTATAAATTAAAAATCAATTTTGATACTCCTATCGATGTCCGATCAAGTTTATTTTTTGTATGGACACACTACTAACAATTCAGATCAACAATAAACACACGGTAAGACCGAAAAAGGTGGTTGTGGAAATATGAGATTTTCCACCGTTGGTGGAAAGAATTTAATCTCATTTCAAAAAGTAAGGAAGAATGACAAACTCAAGTTGAAATCTCTCTCTCTTTTGTTACCACTGTCAAATGGTCCTCCAATAATTTTCCAGTTGAAAGTGAAAAGCAACCCATTTCCATCTACAAATCAAAACACTCAAACATCCATTTAGTCAGTATATTATATTTTATATTTATACCAATAGGAGTATCCATAATGCTATAATAAAAAATGAGTAATTAAAAGTTGTCACATTAGCTTTTGATTATCCAGTTAAGAGATTATTAAGATTAGCAATGTAAAGGTCTACAATGGCATAATCAAAATTGAATAACCAACCACATCACATTTTTAAATTATAAAAAAACTAATAAATGTGAACATAGAAATAGTTTTTTCTAAAAATAAATTTTGAGACTAATAAAATCTATTTATTAGAGATAGAAAATAATTTTTAAACTTTTTTTGAAATTTTTTTATAAAAATAGTTTTTGTGTAACTACGGTTTTTGAAAAAATTAATTTTTATATAAGAAAAGGTTTTGAGAAAAAAATTTCTTCTACAAAACAATTTTTCTAAAAAAGAACAATTTTTTTTATTTTTAAAAACAGTTAAAAAATATTTTCTGGGGGGCAAACAGTTTAAAAAAAACAATTTTAAGTATTTTTTTTAAAACATCGTTGAAAAAGAAAAAGAAAAAGAAAGAGAGGGGAAAAGGGTAGAGATATAACGTTTTTTTTTGTAATCACGTGTATATTTGATTGAGAATGTGATGTTAATTAAATTTGGTTATTGACAAAATGTTGTTAGTATTGGTTATCCAAAGTCCAAAATTTGATTATTTCTAAGGAGGTTGCTAAGTTTGATGATAGCATTGTGAGCCATATTTTGCACAAATATTGCTAACTTTAAAAACCTAACACTTTTAGTTATGTCATTGTGGACACTCTAAAGGGGTTCCAAAAGAAGAAAGTTGATGCTGGACTTTGTCCTACTTTAACCACAAATGAAAGACCACCACTAGAGGTGTACAACTTTGCCACTTTCATGGGCTGGGCCTCATGGATCTTCAACCAGTCCAATGAACTTTTGGTCTTCTTTTTGGTAAGAAAACCGAAATTATGGCTGGGTTCTATTAAACTTATCTTAAAATAAGTTGGTTTGTCATTATTTAAATTTTTTAAACATTTATTAGTTTTGCGCTAAACTTTTGTGAATTATTGATTCGACTCGACGAGAGGAATCAGGAAAGTAAAAATATATATTTTTTATCCAAACATTTTGGGAAATAACCTCTTATTTCACTTTTTTAGCTAAAAATTGGTTATTTCTTAAAATATTTGGATAAAAGTCAAATTTTTTTACTTTTTTGATTTGTCTCATCGAGACGAATTAATAATCCACAAAAGTTTGGAACAACACTAACAAATGAGAAAAAAAATTCAAATAATGACAAACCAACTTATTGTAAGATATGTTTAAAAGAATGCAACCTATGTACGATTCAGCTTCTCTGTAGTCTAATTGCAGAGAAGCCTCTGCAATCCCATGTCGACCGTTGAACAAAACAATTAATAGCCAACATTTTGAAAAACTCTTCCCTGCAAGAAGAGTAGTTTCTTCCTTGGAAGAAACTTTCAACAAAATCTCATCATTAAAAACATTTTTAGATGATTGAGATTATATGAACCGCTCTCTGCAGTTCAAACACAAACTCCAAAGAAGCTTAATTCAATTATCTACTGCTGTGTTTCTGAAGTAAGTGGAAAGAACAATCTTCCATATATTCTCCAATGCATCAGACTACAATTTATGGAGAATATACAACATGTGATTCATTTTTAGAAAAAATAAATACAAAAACTTGTGACGGAAATAGGTCTAAAAGCTGCAGACTAGCAATTGCTGGCTTGTTATTTCTTGATGTTGAGAGCAAGACAATGCCCATCTACTAGTTGCTATTGACAAAAGCAGAGCTCTCTCTACACCTTCCGCCATGCCGCGTTGGATTAAAGAAGCCACGTAGTCCATAGAAACAGCGTCGCATGGCAATTTGATCGGTCCATCGCTCGGTAGTCCAAACTCTTCTTCAGACAACTCGAGGAGCGCCCTGAAGATGTCATTGTTGAGATACTTCATGGGGAAAACGTAGCGTTTTCTATCCGTTGAGTAGACAACGAAATGGCCCTTATCTGCTACTGATGTCGAGTAGCTGCTGCTGCTGCAATTGGTAGCGACATCAACATTGGCACTTGGACATGAAATTCTTTTCCTTGCAATGGTAGCCAATTTTTGCCACTTCCTTGCAAATTTCATGAGTTTCTTTGGGTTGATCATATTGCCCAAGTCCACAAATCTTTTGGAACACTGAAATGGTATGTTTTGATGAGTTGAAAGCAGTGGAAATGAGTTGCTTTTATATTCACAAGACCAAAGATTTTTAATACACCCATGTGCCAAGTGGATGAGAAGTGTGCTCAGAAGGTGGTCAAGTTGAACTCTGTTGTTATTTTCTGCCCTGTGGTTAGATGACATAATGGGTCTAGAGCTGAAGATATTTTTCTTTTCTTTTCTTTTTGTTCGTAAAATGAATCCCCTCGGCACCACGTAGCCGTTTTCGCAGAACCACCCACTAATGTCGAAGGTAAAGTCTCACCTTGCCATATGCTACAAATTAAGAATGTTAAATCCCACCAAGTGGCTGTCGAGACTTGAAACTAATTACTGAACGATAAATTCCAAGTACTTGCCCATTGAAGCTACAAATAACCAAACTGATGGACTACATCCATTTCTAGTGTTAAATGGTTAACAACTTTGATGAAATATCTGGGAGGACAGAGATTGGCAGCATCAAGGATTTTGCAGGGCAATGGTTGAACATGTGGGCATAAGATACCAAACAAGAACAAAATGTGTGGCTCCAAAGTACTATCTTACTTCAATGGACAATGGGGGCTGCATCTGTCAAGAGAATTCAAGACCTTAAACTAATTGCCATTACCAACTTTTGCTTATCCATACAGCCTGTCTTTGAAGACAAGTTGATGTATGACTTTGAATTGGGTTCCATCCTCTCCCGTCCAAGTTTTGGACTGAACGAGACTGTACAAATATAGATCATAAATTAGTACAACCAATGATTCGGATTTGTTCAGAAATTCTTACCGGTAAGAGTCTCTGAACAAATCTAAATCATTAGTTGCAGCAATGGACTATTCAGATTTTGAATACCCCTGCCGTCCACATTAAGGACAGGAGAGGATTCCATTCCTTTTGAATTTGCTGATTCTAGAAAGATTACCTAATGCAAGTCCCTCTTGGTATCAACATTTGGTTGATTTAAGCGAAACATCATAAAGTTGAGAGGGGCGAGAGAATTTTGTACAATTTTATTGATCACCAATTAGTCAATTACATGTCCAATTTGGAACCACATCTGCTGCTACAGCCTTATACTAACACGTGGCACTAATTTGCATAGACAATATTCAATGCTAATATATATACGTGTATATATATACTAACATTTACAAGTCTTAATATATACTCATTGGCTCGCGAGCCAGCTCGAGCCAAGCATTTTACAGCTCGGGCTCGGCGCGTTAACAAAACGAGCCAAATGTTATGGCTCGAGCTCATTCATTAATGCAGCGAACCGAGCTTGAACAATGAGTCCTTATCGAGCCGGGCAATTTGTGTTGCTGTTTAAAAAAAAAAAAAGAAGATCTAGCTATGCGTGGCGACCGATAAGAAAGTTTGCTAAAATGAAAAATCCGCCCCAAGTCAAAACATGCATAAAATGTGGTAAAAGTGAAACTAAGGAGTTCTAGAAAGAGGCCAGTTACTGAAACGGAGTACGGTACAAATTGTATGGATATTTTGGAAAAAAGACCATGTATCAGGATTAGAGTTAGAATAGAGTGGAATATAAATAAATACTCTATGTAGAAACCCTACTGTAGTGATAATAAAAAAGACAACGCTGCTCTCGCTCTCATGAACGTATCAGGTTTCGAGGAACCACGTACGTAATTCTGTGTGTTGATTTCTTTATTATTTTTTGTATTCGTATATCGTGTGTGTGTGGTTCTGTTCAACAAAAAGAGACGCTAATTTTTACAATTAGTTTCTTTACAACTAATCATAACAAAAGATAGCATGCTGGCCCGGACACCTTAGTTATTTAAAAAAAAAAAGGACGAGATAGCGTTCATGTTGGTTATTCGCAGGTTATTATTTATTGTACTGTTTGCACCATTACTCCTGCTTTTTTTTGACGATTGTGTTCACATGGGCCAACATTCTGGACGCTTCTGTGAAGAATACTTTGGAATCAATTTGCTTTAGGGAAAAAACTACAATACACACTCTTTATTTGGGTGTGTATCATATGCACTCCCTAAAATATTATGAATTATAGAGAAAATATTACGAATCGTATTGCTAAAAAGTTACGAATCATATAGTTACGAGATATATCAAAATATTATGAATCATAATGAAAATGTTACGAATCATATTGCTAAAAGGTTATGAATCATAGAACAAAAGTTACGAAACACAATAAAATGTTATGAATGAACCATAAAATATGTGCATATAGTACACTCTTTTAAAGGGTGTGTATTATAGACTTTCCTTTTGTTTTAATGACTCTTCACCCCATCTGTGCAATTACTATTTCTGCTATAAAATGTTGCTTCTCCCTTTGGAGATGCTCAATGTTCTGTTAGAAGTACTACTAACATGTATCCTTGGATATTATTCACAAAGGAGCTAGGTATCCCTAGCTACACTTGCAAGCATTACATACATAAATCTATGTGATTACATATCCAATTAACCGCGCGCTCGTTCTGCTTCCATATAACGAGGTAAGGAGCCGCGCATGCTAACGGCGGGCAAAAAGAAAAGCCTGGATAATTCGCATAGAATGGGTTGGACTACAAGTTCTTTTTCGATGAAGATAATCATATAGAATGGATTGAACAATAAAAAGAAAATGAGGTGGGCTAAAACTTATTCGGTTAAAATATTACATATAAACTTGTTTTTTTTTTTTTTTAATTTCACCTGGACTACAGCCCACCTCATATATAATGTATGGGATTCTTGCCTTCCTACCACGAATGAACCGCCACTGAGCGCATGCTAATAACGGGAAAAGAAGAAAAGCTTGCTCTAGATTTTGAGCGAAACCTCTCTTTCATAAGCAAGAGAAGGAGTTCTAAGCACGCAGCATCACACGGAAGCATAATCGGCCCATCTCTCGGCAGTCCAAATTCCTCTTCCGACATCTTCAAGAGCTCTCTGAATACGCTACTCTCGAGATGCCCTAACGGAATCACAAACCGTTTTCGATCACTACTGTAGACCACGAAGTGGCCTTTTTCGGCAATACAACGGCCTTCGCATTTCGGCAACGCTATTCTCTTCTCTCCAATACCCGCTACCTTCTGCCACTTCCTTGCCATTTTGATGAGCTTGTTGACACTGATCATATTGTGTTCGAGATACCCTTTTGGTATTGAATAAAAGACTCGAAATGGAAAAATTGCAAAGAGATCTAAATAGCAGAACACAGAGAATGTGTTGATGCGAGAGTCCAATTAATGCAACGGATGTGGGCAATTTATAGGCAAGGATCAATATCTGTTGGTGCTTTCTTATTCCTGTACTCATGCCTTACATACCACTAGAAAGTGGGCCCCTGTGAGCACATAATTTTTTTTTATAACCGGATGTCCGGATCAGCTTGCGTGCACCTTGACTTATTTCGGAGCCCTAAAGATATCGACCGGGTATAACCCCGCCCCAAGGTTTGGAATGTTTGGTTTCCGTGGGAATGGAACTGTAACCTCATAGAGGAGCATTTGTTGCTTTTTTACAACCACTTGGCCAAACCCCATGGAGTTGTGTATGCACATTTTTAGATAGGTGGTGATAGTGGGTTCGTGGTTATGATATCTAGTTTTAAATTGATTATTCTCTCCATCCAGATTTAATAGTCTTTTTTTGGAGTTCGTGTTATTTTTAAATCGATTATATCTTTCAATTTATAATGTTTTACGTGGCTTTGAAAATATTGTATTATAGAACTAATCGAGATCTATCAAACAGTATTCATATTCAACATGAAATTTATTACGGATTCAAAGATATAACTCATTTTTTAGCCGGTTAGAATAGAACTAGAGACAATTAAATCCGGACGGAGGGAGTACTAGTTTGCTCAAAACAATTACTAGCCAGTTAGAAATAACCGTAAATCCAGACGGAGGGAGTAATTTGCTTCAAAAATGGGAGACACCAAATACACCAAAGTGGTACTCTCCCTCTATAAATTAGAATAGACAGCGACTTCTTTTCCTAACTCCGTGTACGGCCGAACGGACTATCAATTTGGCGATATAACTCCCAGCGGGGCCAGCTTAAAACAGGGCCGCACAGGAATTGGGTAAGTACTATGCAGATGCGGATGGGAGTCGGAACCAAAAACTTCGTGAGGCGCCTGATTGTTAGGAGACTAGTACTGTGCCAAGTTTGCCAACTTCCCGGCAGATTTGGGAACCGGCCATGTGATTTTGTTGCACTGGAAACACAATATTTGGTGGGGGGCATGTTTGTCAAGTCCGGCAATTAGCACAATTAGAGGGACGGCAGGTTGGGATCGATTGGCAATTGGACCGGCCCCACACTGTTCGGGCCGTGTTTTTGTCAAATTTTTGGGTTCCGGGTTAGCTTGGGATAAAATAGAAAAACCCGATTGGGATTGGGTAGAGTTTTGGGTGATATTTTTCCCACCGCAAAATATTTTGACGTAGAAACTTATGTTTTCTTTTTTATGAGAAATAAATTTATGTTTTTACCCTTACACTCTCGCTACTATTATTTATACTAACTAAAATAAGTATTTATTTGAAAGTACTTATTACTTAAATTAAAGGCGATGTATTATAAGAGAATAATTTATCTCGTAAAACGTAAAAAATAAGTATTTAAAAAATAAGAGTTTTAGCAGAACGGGGCCTAAATAGAATGGTATGCTTATCCAAATAATTTCACTATTTTACTAAAAAAAATTATATTTGTACCCTAATTTATTCACCATTATAAAATAACACTTGACATGTAATGTGACACCCCGCTTTCCAGTGGCCGGCAGTACTGTAGGGCAGTTTCGTCCGGACGGGAGGGGGCAAGTCATGGTTTATAAGAAAAGATCTTTCCTACTTGTACAAGGCCTTTTAAAGCTGTGAGGGCGGGCTAAAGCGAATAGGAACTTCACAATTAAGCGTGCTCATCTTGGGGTAGTCCAATATTGTACAATATAGTACAAAGATGGAGCGGATCGTTACATGTAACTTTTCCTTCCATTTTGTATTTAGTTCACACAAATTTTTTTCTCAATTTTTACGGGGTGGGTAAACCCGTCTCCCGACCGGGATGGAACGGGCCGGCACAACCACATATTACCCGGTCGAGGTTCGAGGCTTTGTCGCACTTCTCAGGTCGGAATGCAGCAAAAGCCACCCCGCACCATTGCCATCCTTAACGATTACCAATCGACAAGGGGAATTTATTATGCAACAAGAAGTTAGTTATGCAGAGGATTATGGGGACACCATCTGATTCAACTTTCGTTGTGTCGGGAATTATGCGAGGCAAACCATGTGAATAATTTGTGGCGTAGAAACTAAGTGCCGGCCGAGAGATGGGCATTTTTTCGAGTGTTTGTTGATCGGCATGCTAAGGGAATGCAAATGGAAGATGTCAAGATGGCATGAATTCTGCAGATGGAAAGGCACCATGGGATCCAGCCGCTTAGCCTTGAAGACTTGTTTTTATCTTGTCTTAGGACTTTCCATCTTCGTACCATGAAAGCTCGTCTCATACACGAGAGTAATTTTGTTCACTCACCACCCGAAAAATTGATGGGTATTTTTTGTGGAGCTCATACTG
Source organism: Rhododendron mucronatum var. ripense (assembly GCA_019656295.1). NCBI lineage: Eukaryota > Viridiplantae > Streptophyta > Magnoliopsida > Ericales > Ericaceae > Rhododendron > Rhododendron mucronatum. The sequence goes on from BPLT01000166.1 coordinate 624,425, forward strand.
AGTTCTGTTCCTATGATTGGATTCGTTTCATTTTGTGTAACGCCCCGACTTTTCGGAAGCAAAATAAAATAATTCTTTAGGAAAATTTTGCTAAATAAATATGATTTTCCAAAATAAATGTTTAGCGATAACAATCTCAAGAAAATTTACTGATTTAAATACATTAACATCAGAGCTGACTCTAGGCTTGACACGAATCCCGAGTATACTTGATCTCCATTTCTGATATTCCTCCCGCGTCAAACTGCACCATCATTGAATCCTGCACCTTCTGGCAAATTGATCGCCGAAGCAAACGATTTGCCAGGATACAGACGTATCCGTGAGTGATAAATCACCCAGTAAAATAATCCAACCCAACCACCCCTCTTACTTTACAGCTAGCAGGTACAAGACAATATTGAATCGAAGAGCCAAGCAGAGATTTCATTCATGAACCAAATTATTACTATCCGCTAACCTTATGTGAAATCTAAGATCTCATCCACGAGATCCTTTCCTCTCATACCGCTAACTATGATCGTGTCATGGAAAATCCCCCCCTTGCTTGTCCTGCACACGGGGTTCTAAATGAATTCACCTAAGTTATGTACCTCGTATGAATTCATTTAGAACCATAACAGGGGGCACGATTACCCTTTGGAACATTCCATGGCGTACCATACATTAGGGTCGTCGTCATTCCTAAGCCACTAACTATGACCGTGTCATGGGACAATCCCCCTTGCTGGCCTGGCAAGGCACGATTACCCTTTGGAACTTCCCATGGCGTACCATACGTTAGGGTCACCAAAATATCATCACTGGGCCCCGCAGGTCACCCTTATATCATCACTGGGCCCCGCAGGTCACCCTTATCCATAGTCAATTCAAAATCCACAATCTCACGACTTCAACACTTTACCATATTTCCATCAACTTAGCATCGTCTAGATGAAATCTATTCGCATACCACCCCATGTCTCTAGGGTCCAATTTAACATTCAAATCAAATGTCGGCGCAGTATACAATCAAATCAAATAGTAATTAAAACAGATAATAAGCAATGCAATGAATCAGATATCGGTGCAATATATAATTAAACCAAATGATAATTAAATCAATAACAAGTAATGCAATCACACAACTTTTAATAAATGGCCCAATGCCCTTATTCCTATATGGCCATGTTGTCAATAATGAAGTAGAATTTTTTATAGAAATTTTAATAGAATATTTTCTAAGCTCTCATTAATTATTTCTAAGTAAATAGATTAATTAAAAATAATAATTAAATACATTAATTAGATGAAAATATTGGAATAATTAACATAACCCTAATAAGAGTCCTAAAGGTCCTATGTCACCAGTTGAGTGTCAAAAAGTTGAGTTCCGAGGGTCGCGGAATTACTTTAAGTAAAGACGTTAAATAAAGTGGCCATTAGTGAAGTAAATAGATAATAAATAATTTACTATTAAAAATATGTTGAGAATAACATAGTTTCATCTTTGGAATGTACGGAGTCTAAATAAAATTATTTGGGCATTAATAAAAAGGTTTATAAGATCGTAAAGTAATTTTGATTGAAATTACTTTAAAAATAATAATAAATAGTGAATTAAATAAAATAAATATTTAATTTAATAAGTTACCATCTTTGAGATGCAAGGAGTTTATAAAAAATTAGTTTGAGTGTTAAAGTCTTGGTTGAAAGGTCGTAATCAATTTTCGTTTGTAAATTTTGAACGACAACTAATAAATAATTAAATAAATAGATAATTAAATAAAAAAAAATATGTCCTTAACAAGTTATGATCTTTGAGGTGTGAAAAGTCTAGAAAAAATAGTTCGGGGGTCGAAAACGGTGTTCGGGAGGTCGCAAAGTCGATTCGAAACAAAACAGTCCAAAACGCAAGGTTGGACCGGTCAAACCATGCGTCTGGACCTCCTGCCGCAAAGTCCGGCCTGGTTCTTGCGGCCCGAACCTTGCGGCCGCAAGGTTGAAGGCAGAAATCGTTTTTTTGGTTTTTCTTGCTATTTTCGATGCATGGGTCCGTTCCGGGCATAGGGTTAAACATAAAAACATTAAATATACTTAGAGAGAGGGTTAGGAGAGATTATACTACCTTAATTCGGATCGAATTGATTTTAATTCGAAACTTGGAATTTGGAGAAGACAACTTCGGGTTTTTCGATAGGGGAACCTTGGGGCTGAATTGGATGGTGCTTAAGGATTCTTGGAGTTATAGGAGGTGATTGGAACGTGGGAATTGGGTTTCGGTTGAGCGTAACTAGGAAACCCACTTTTCTCTCTCTTTCTTTCTCTCTCTAGAACTCCATGGATTGGAGCTTCTTTCTCTCCGAATTTTCTCTCTTTTCTAGACAGGTGGGGTGTGAAAAATATTGTGATGAACCCTAGGGTCGGATTAATGGGGTATATATAGGAAAATTTAAAAGAGGTTGATAAATTTGAGTTCAATAAGGACTCAACTTATTGGGTTTTGAGATGGACGAATAATAAGACGAAAATATGATCGGAGAGATGAATTAGAGACCGAGTAGGAGAGGGAGAGATCGTACGATTTACATGCATGCAATTTAAATAATTAAAAGTAGGATAATTAAGATTATATTAATTTTTTTTTTGTATATATCTACTAGGTAGTTATTATTAAGATAATTTTATTGTTACAAATAATACCTTTTAATGATATTAATAATTGAAAAAAAATACGGGTCGTTACAAGTTGAATTAAAAATTTTGCTAAACAAATTTTGGTTACGAAAAATTATTCTAGGTTCTGGTTTAATCTAATTATACTTTTAAATAGTTAATCGATTACTATTGATAAATAAAAAAAATAGTTTCTTTATAAAAAAAAAAATAGGGCAAAAATCCGGGTCGTTACATTTTGTATGACTTGTATTCACCTGAAAAATTGATGAGTCTTTTTTTGGAGCTCACATTGAGTTCCATTCCAACGATTGGATACGTTTCATTTCGTATGACTTGCATTTTTAATTATTTCTACCAAAAATCAGTTCAGTTAGATATCGGTCATTGTTTAATCCAAGCATACAACTCTTAGTCGTAACTTGTGGACTATAATTTTCAACAACTATAAGCATTCTTTGATCAAACGCTTTTTTTGTCCCCATGTCGCTAAAGAAAGGATAGAACTGGGTCCCCCTTTCCTTGATTGAGTGTATAGAATACAATTGCGAGGCGTAGGGGATGAAAAGTAAGCGGGTTTTTCTTAACTATGTCCATATTTGGTACAAGTATAAACTAAATGAAAATCAATCTCAAACTAAACTAGGAATTGCCAAGCCTTTTAACTCACCTTGAATTGAAACTCAACTAGCTTCACTTGACGTGGTCCTTAGACTCCTTACCAACATGGGATTGGGCTATTTTTTTTAATTTCTTGCAGGATTGGCTAAAGAACAAAGCACTAAACACAAACGGGTTTGATAATCGAAGTCAATGGTAGAGACCCAGTAGAGAGAAAAGTAAGGATAACGAGAGCTTTGCCTGCTTCGCTAGCTTGACGAGCAACAGGAGCAACGTGCAAGTGCCTCGCAGGCCAACAACCCAGTTACCCAGGCGAGGCACTGGGGTGCCGTTAATTAGCAAGTAGAGAAATTAGCCTACTTTGCTTTCTTAAAAGAAAGGACCTCTACGAGAGGCAAACCAAGGACTTATGGAAGTCAGGCTCATCCCCGGTCGATATTGGACCAAACAATACGTGGTCGTGGCGCTAACCTTTTTTTTTCCTTTTTCTTATTCAACAGAATCGGGAAAAGATTGTGCGATTCCCTACCTAGATAAACTCTCAATGGATCCTCCGCGCTAGCATGCTAAATTCGATATGGACTCTACGCAAATGAGTAATGGTTACCCACTTTTTGAGGGAAGCGGGGGGGTGCCCACTTGGGGGCAGGAGCGTGCTGTTGTGCCCAATTTCTGGGCCCACTCCGGTCTCGTTTCAATGATCGAAATCGTTCAATTTGTAGAGCTCACAAATATGCAAAAAATCAGCTTAATTGAATATCATTAAGTACTTGATCGGAACCTTTTTATCTTGAAAAGAATGGATCCGAAACACTGAATCAAATCCACTGTAACCCATGGACCGAGAGTTATATGAGCTTCGATCAGGCACTTAATGATATCTAATTAAGCTGATTTTTTACATAGTTGTTTTATTCGACGAGCTCTTCAAAGTGAACGATTCCGATCATCGGAGCGAGGCCGGAGTAGGCCCAAAAATTGAGCACAGCAGCACCCTGCTGCCCCTTGGGGGGACACCCCCCCCCCCCCCCCCCCCCCCCCGAGTAGCTAATTAAAATTTCACTCGCTTACCACTATCATAATCTGTTAAAAGAAGAATATAAAAAATGCTTATAATGCAGAAAAGACTGATCATTTGTCACTGGTCAGTGACAGGAATAGTATAATCCACCTTCTCAAGAATGGATCCGAAACACTGAATCAAATCCACTGTAACCCATGGACCGAGAGTTATATGAGCTTCGATCAGGCAATTAATGATATCCAATTAGGCTGATTTTTTACATAGTTGTTTTATTCGACGAGCTCTTCAAAGTGAACGATTCCGATCATCGGAGCGAGGCCGGAGTAGGCCCAAAAATCGAGCACAGCAGCACCCTGCTGCCCCTTGGGGGGACACCCCCCCCCCCCCCCCCCCGAGAGTAGCTAAATAAAATTTCACTCGCTTACCACTATCATAATCTGTTAAAAGAAGAATATAAAAAAGAGCTCTGCTACGCGCAGAGACAATTCGCAGAGAACCACGCAGAGACAAATGCGTTTGGCCTCATTTCGGGTCCCGAAAAAATCTAGAAAAATATCCATAAATTTTTAAATATTATTTTATGGAGCCCTGTAAAAAATCAACTCCAGTGGATATCGATAAGTGTTACTTTTTGATTCGTAGGGGCGAATTGAGCAGTTTCGCCTCTACGAATCCAAAAGTAATACTTATCGACATCCACTGGAGTTGATTTTTTACAGGGCTCCATAAAATAATATTCAAAAATTTATGGATATTTTTCTAGATTTTTTTTAGGACCCGAAATGGGGCCAAACGCATTTATCTCTGCGTGGATCTCTGCAGATTGTCTCTGCTGAAAGTATTTTTGCTAGCGACATCATGTGACCAGAAATATAGTACTAGTAACTTGAGACCAGCTATATTTTTTTTTTTAAATCAGGGAGAGGACCCAATTCAAATCCAAGCCTTTCCAAATCCAGCATGTGGTTTTGAAATCTGAATTTTCAAGCCAAAAAACTGAATTGCTGGACTAGTGGATGAAGGGATATGCTAGTCCATTGAAGGATAAATCATCTTGATGCAGCCAAACAAACCCTAGAGTTGGTCTCTCTCTTACACTGTGTTTGGAACTTAAGGAAAGTGAGAAAAAGAAATACTATGAGAAAAATTTTACCGTGCCAAAACTTTAATTCATTATTGTCTATCCTTTTTCTCTCCAAATCGAACAATGGAAGAGAAAAAAAATTAACAGTGTGTTTGGAGCTTGAGGAAAGTGAGAAAAAACAAAAAAATGAAAGAATAACTTTGCCGTGCACAAAACTTAAATTTGCTATATTCTCCCCCTCTTTCTCTCCTAACCAAGCTAGCTTCGGATGAGAATTTTCTTAAGTTTCCTTTGTTTTATTTTGTTTTCTTTTCTTTTCCATAAGTTCCAAACAACACCTTACAACCCTTTTGAAACTTGAGGGAAAAATAAAAAGAAAAGGAAAAGAAAACTCTAAAGAAAGTGTACAGGAAAATTCACTGCGCTAATTCTTCATTTTGTTATTTCCTCTCTGTTTCCTCCCAAACCAAAAGAGAGATAATTTTTTTCCTTTCTTTTTTTTTTTCATACGTTCCAAACAAATCCCACTAGAATACAGTATGTTTTTAGATCCTTTGTGGGCCTCTCTTCGACTTCCTGCGTGTGTTTTTTTCCGAAGTTACCCCAAAATATTTTTGAGTTAATGAATGACTCAGATGATTTTTGTGAATCTCTACAAATGATCCGTATATAATTTGTGTAGAATAGATCTGTGCTGTTGTGCACTTGGTCAAACAATAATTTTTCTAGAGTAATGCTATAAACACAACCATGAACACAATTGCGTCCGGAATTGTTTATGGAGTTGTGTTCATAGACTCGTTTTTAAGGGGTTCTAGGGTTGGTATCGTCAAACCAGGGCGAATAGCAAAATTCTGAATTCACTACTCTGTAACCCAAACAGGCCTTAACATTTGTCCTGTGTCTTTGAGGGTGCAGTGATCTCACTTGGCATTTCAATTTCCAACTGTTAAACGGATGAATGTGTGGATATTGCAATAGAGCTTATCCCCTCTCTTTCCCTCCTTTCAGCCTCTATGAACACCATCTTTAAACGCCTATTACGACAGTAGAAAAAAGATAGGCGGCTATGGAATCCTTGAAGCTTCCCCTCTCCCTTGGCATGAGCAACCCTTTTCTTACTTCAAGCTTAGTTTCAAGATTTCACCCAAGATGCAACCTTGGGCTCTCCCATGGTAATTTGCTTTTCTCTAACATACCCTTACGGTAAAATACATACACATACATATGCACGTATCAGTGTGTGTGTAACCTTCGAACTAAAATTAGTGTCAATTTTGGAACTTCTTGTGGGTTTTCGAGTATGGGAACTGTAAATTTAATCCCATTACAAAAAGGGTACTTTTTTAACCAATATTTTCTGCTCCATTCTATTAGAATTACCTGTTAGTTTTCAGATTTAGGTTTATGTCAAATCCTTAGAGAATTCTATTTTCCTCTCTTAGTTTCCCTGAGGGGGAAGTCTCGTTGGATTCCTACTGAAACTAGTACTTCACTTGTATAACTAGACTTGTAAGCACAAGACAATGAAATTCATATAATAAGATTGGAGTTTTTTCATTTGGGGTATCTGGTGTTCTTTGACAAGAGTTAAAGTGTACCTTGCGCATTCAAGGTATATATTGGTTGAAGATTACTTGGCTTGGTGTCTGCCAATTGACTCTGGAACGACTAATTAAGCATTCTTAGAAAATTATCTGGATAAGTTTTTGATACAAACGTCTGGCAGTTACTTATCATTCTTTCCCTGTAATAGTAAGAGTTAATGTGTGGCAAGACTTTGCAAGATGGAATTAGTAACGGAAACTGTACCGGAATGGAGGGGTAGCTCTGATAGAAGATAAGATGAGCAAAAATAGATTAGGTGGTTTGGATATGTCTATTGCAGATTGGTCTATGCAAAACTTAGTTGGAGTGATATGGTTACAGTAGATGGTAGCACTAAGGGCAGGGGTAGGCCAAAATGGACTTTAGCCAAAGTAGAATATAGACCAAAAGGATCTAGGTCTTTTGGATATCACGGAAAAGATGCCCTCGATAGAGCTTAATAGAGATGACGTATCCATGTAGCAGACCCCAATTGAGTGGGTCTCAAAGCTTCAGGTCGATGAATATTCTGTTGAACATATTGATGAAATCTTGAAAATCCAAAATATTCTTAGCAATCCTGGAAAGGAGAAAGAATTCATTTTTTGTTTTAATATGAAGGAAGGTCATGACTTATTTGTTCCTAGTTCAATCACTCTTTTGAAAGGGCAAATGGTATAATGGAATTCACTTGACCCTGTTCAAATTGGTTCGTTGAAGTATTAATCTCAGTTGGGTAAAGGTTTCAGGAGTGCATACATCCTTCCTGGCACAAGAAAGAAGAGACTTAGAGATTGTTGAGTAATGTGTAATATATTTGTTAGACATTTAGGAATCTAGGTTTTGTTTTTCTACTCTATTTGTAATCGAAATTTCCTATGGGTGTTTGATGCTTTCTTGTTTTGCTTATTCAGTGCATTCTGCCTATTTCCCCACACTGACACATTAGAACCTGAATACAGGTTGCAGGAATCATTCAGGTTTCATCATCGTATTCCCAACTAATTTTCTTTCTAAACATTGCAATACGAAAGGAGTATGGTCAGCCCCGGTCAGCACAAGAAGTACATCAGGTATCTCGTTTGCACTTATCATTTGGCGCAGAAGCTTAAGATTTCTACAGCAATCTGTACTCAAAATCATAAATCCGAGGCTCTCTTCTTGCAGCATCAACGCAACCCATTACTGAGGAATTGATAGAGGATAACCCCAAGGATCTGTACACAAGTGGGGATTCTATACGCCGCCGGTTTCTTGATTTTTATGCTTCGCGTGGTCACAAAATCCTTCCAAGTGCTTCTCTTGTGCCGGAGGACCCAACTGTTCTGCTTACAATTGCTGGAATGCTTCAGTTCAAGCCAATATTTCTTGGAAAGGTATCTACATTTGGTTTGAAATTTTACCTACAAAGACTGCCTCTGTTTTTATTTTGTAAATAAAACAAAAATTTAGCATCATGTTGAGTACCTCATATTCAGTTTTAAGGATAGGATATTGAGATTATTGCCAAACATAATCAATCTGTTATGTTATATAGTTTTATGACTGGTGACTGGCTTGTCTGTTGCTTCTAAATATTCTGCCTTGTTCTTTTTTGTGTTAATCAACATGCGATGTTTGTCCTTTTAAATACAAATTTAATCCACTTTAACATCATTAGCACATCTTGTTCAGGTTCCTAGACAAGTACCTCGTGCCACAACTTCCCAAAGGTGCATACGAACCAATGATATTGAGAATGTAGGTCGAAACATCTAGACATCATACATTCTTCGAGATGCTTGGAAACTTTAGTTTTGGAGATTACTTCAAGAAGGAAGCAATTAAATGGGCATGGGAGCTTACAATCTCCGAGTATGTATAAATTCCATTTTGACATTAAAGTCCAGACTGATAGTTTGATTGAAGTTTGATCACTATCTTTCAACCAAAATTATGCTGGAACTAGTAGAGCACTAAATCTTCATTCGTCTAATTGATGTTCTTGGTTTATGACTTCATATAGTGAGGTTCAGTATGTTGCCAAACTATATTTTTAGTCGATGTTCTGTGATTTCATAGAGCTCGTTTGAACTCAACAAAAACCTTAACTGTCATCCCTTTGTTGTTTGTCCGTATATTTTAGTCATCACTTCTTTTAGCCCTCATTTTTCTAATCGAAGGAAAATGGGTAGTAAAAGTATAAGCTTGGGTTTGTGCACATGTTTCTTTTTTTTTTTCTTTTTTTCCATCTTTTGAATCTTTCTCCCTGTCCTCATAGTCCTCAAATTGTTGTGATTCTCTCAGTATGCAGAACAGAATTTATTTGTGTTTTGTGTATCCTTACAGATTTGGATTACCAGCTGAAAGATTATGGATTAGTGTTTATGAAGATGACGATGAAGCATTTTCCATATGGCATGACGAGGCAAGTAGACCAGGACTAGGCAGTTATGAGCACTCTTCATTGTCATTCGAGTCATAGATGTCCGCCTCCTAACCAGAGCTATCTCCTTTGTACTATCCACAGCTGAAACAGTTTTAAGTATGTTAAGTGTGCCTATAATAACTGTCTTTTTCTATTTCTGGAGAACAGTGTTAGTTTCACCTGAGTTCTTCCACGAATGGGTGGGTTCTACATATATCTTTCAAATAAGTTTTATCAACCTGGTTCTTTGTTCAGGTAGGTGTTCCTGTGGATCGTATAAAACGGATGGGTGAAGAAGACAACTTCTGGACCAGTGGAGTCACTGGTCCCTGTGGTCCATGCTCCGAGATTTATTACGACTTTCATCCTGAAAGAGGATTCTCTGAAACCGTATGTAGTTCATTAAGACATCTTTTCCTTTAGCTATTTTTACTTGGGATATTGTTTGGGGGGGCGAAGGGCACTGTTTTAGTATTTGGTTTATTTGTTGGATGAATAGTTGTATTATTGTGTTGATGAATTTACTTGCAGGACCTCGGAGATGATAGTAGGTTTATAGAGTTCTACAATCTGGTTTTTATGCAATACAACAGAACGGATGATGGTTCACTTGAACCATTGAAACAAATGAATATAGACACTGGCCTAGGTTTGGAGCGTATGGCTCGCATCCTTCAGAAGGTACTTCTTGCTTTGCCACATCTGTCTTATGAACTGATAAGTAGTTCTCATAGCAATGCAAACCAACTTCTGAGACTTATCTTGCTAATTGAATTTGTATAACCTACAGAAAACTTCCTCAGAAATAAGTATTATTATTTTTGTTATGAAAATCATTGCTTGCAGGAACTTCTGATTATTTGTAGTTCAACTTTTGCCTTTTCTGTTTCGTAGCCTTCCATGTCTATTCTGATTCAGAATTTCTTTTAATTGTGATGCACTTTCTTTTGCAGGTTCCCAACAATTACGAGACTGACTTGATTTTTCCCATTATAGAGAAAGCATCAGAACTGGCAAATGTCTCATATGCTCGTGCAGATGATTCTGTAAAAACGAACCTCAAAGTACGTGATTCAGAGAATTTGATAAACCTTCAATAGCATTCTACTCGTTGGTCACTCTGCTAGTTTTGGATGCTAATCCAAAGATATCTCATTGGTTCTGCGTTATTAAAACTGGATACTCTCTGGAGACTATTCGAACACTTGTTGGATACACATATCCATCACCTACACACGGATGAATCATATAACAAGTTCAAAAAAAGAGTTAGATTCCAATGATATAATAAAAGCAATGTGGATTTATAGCTATCTTCTATGATTGGAATGTGCAAAATGGTGTCTTACTACTGATAATGGTAAAATATGAACACAATGTAGAGCGGAAAAAGGAATGTAGTTATTAGTACCATTAATGTTCTTGACAACATGATTTGTTTGTTGCCAATATATAGTGTTCCGTGTCTCTATTTTTTGTAAAGTTGTGTTGCCGTATCCATGTCATAGTGTGTCCTATATATCTGTATCCGTGCTTCGTACTTTATTATTATTTTATTTGCAATGCTGTCTTAAAGCTTTCCATTTTTTTTCCAGATAATTGGTGATCATATGCGGGCTATTGTTTTTCTTCTATCGGATGGGGTTATCCCATCAAATATTGGGAGAGGTTATGTAGTTCGGCGACTCATCAGAAGGGCTGTTCGTATCGGCAAGTTAGCTGGTATAACGGGCGACAGTAGGGGAAACATTGAGGGAGCATTTTTGCCAACAATCGCTGAAAAAGTAATTGACATGAGCACCCACATAGATTCAGATGTAAAAGCAAGAGCACCCCGGATCCTGGAGGAGTTGAAAAGGGAAGAACTGCGTTTCGTACAAACATTGGAGAGAGGGGAAAAACTGCTTGACCAAATGTTAGTGGAAGCTTTGTCAAGTGCTAAGGAAAATGGAACCACGCCTTGCTTGTCGGGCAAGGATGCGTTTCTATTGTATGACACGTATGGTTTTCCTGTGGAGATAACAAGGGAAGTGGCTGGTGAACGCGGCGTCAGTGTAGATATGAACACTTTTGATATTGAAATGGAAAACCAAAGGCGTCAGTCTCAGGCTGCACATAGTGCTGTTAAACTTGAAGTTGGAAATGATGCTGATCTAACTGCTAGTATTCCTAACACAGAGTTTCTTGGTTATGAGACACTTTCCACCAGAGCAGTAGTTGAGGGTCTCTTAGTTAATGGGAAATCAGTTCTACAGGTTTCAAAAGGAAATGAAGTAGAAGTTCTTCTCAACAGAACACCATTTTATGCTGAATCAGGTGGTCAAATTGGAGACAATGGCTTTCTTTTCATTCCTGAAGCTGGAAACCAAGAGAAAGCTGTTATAGAGATAAAAGACGTCAAAAAGTCCCTCGGTAATATTTTTGTTCATGCGGGTACTGTGAAGGAGGGAAGTGTAGAGGTTGGGGGAGAAGTGGAAGCTGCAGTAGATGCAAGGCTGAGGCAGCGCGCTAAGGTAATGGCTTGAATAAATTCTTCTGCTTCTGCTTCGGCCCATTTTAAATAATTTCTTCTCCTGTGGATTTTGTTTAAACTCTCTTTCTCTTTCTTAGGTTCATCATACTGCTACTCATTTGCTACAAGCTGCACTTAAAAAGGTAATAGGCCAGGAAACATCACAAGCTGGTTCATTGGTAGCTTTTGATCGGCTTAGATTTGATTTCAACTTCCACCGGCCGCTTTTGGATAACGAGCTCATCGAGATTGAAGAACTGATCAATAGCTGGATTACGGATGCTACACTGCTGCAAACTAAAGTGATGGCTCTAACTGATGCAAAGAATGCTGGGGCCATTGCAATGTTCGGAGAAAAATATGGAGAAGAGGTTCAAGTTCTATGTAATCTTTTTTTAAGTAGCTCTGACTGCAAAAATATTTTAGTATTATCTGCACTTCACAAGAACACTTCACGACACATGATTGCTAACTGCGGATATATTAATTTTACCTTCTACTGGAAATGTGGTAAAATTTAGAATTTTCGGATGCTCAAGAATATGTTTGTGCAATAGGAGATCAGTTTGTTGGGTTTTCCTTCAACTAATGTGATTGTTTCTAGGTTCGGGTAGTAGAGGTTCCTGGGGTATCTATGGAACTATGCGGTGGCACTCATGTTAGCAATACTTCTGAACTACGTGGCTTCAAGATAATCTCAGAACAGGGTATTGCTTCTGGGATCAGACGTATTGAAGCAGTGGCTGGTGACGCTTTTATCGAGTACATCAATGCCAGAGATAGTTATATGAAACAACTATGCTCCACTCTTAAAGTATGTCTTTCCTCTGAATTCGTTTGCTGAATCGATAACTCTGCCTGATTCTCACCATTTTCCTGCCAATTTGGTATCTGCTGGTGTGCTTAATTCTTATTTCCACCATTTTAGCTCATAGCAGTAGCCTGAACGGCTAAGGTTTGATGAACCATGTTTCCCTGGCCTTTTTCCCATTTGCATTGGTTGGGCTTGCTCTTTGTCAATTTTCTTAACCCTCTTCTTCTATATCCTTTCTTAAGAAGGAAGAAGCCCTTTTCTTTTTCCTAGTAGAACCTTATTACAATACAAATGGCTTTATGTGCTTTTAGTCAAGTATGATAATCAAATACCGAAATAAGCGAAAGTGATTTTCTGGCACACTTTTTCTTACTTCTCAATGTCGTGCTATCATTCGTTCTGTGAAGGTTAAAGCTGAAGAAGTGCCAACCAGAGTAGAAACCCTCCTGGAGGAATTGCGTACAGCCAGAAACGAAATTTCAGCTGCTCGTGCCAACGCTGCAGTTTACAAAGCCTCTATTGTTGCAAATAAAGCATTCCCTGTGGGAACTTCTACAACAATCAGGTATTCATGCATCTACTGTGCTAATACTGGATTTCGTAAATCAATCGTTGCTGCTCTTGTAGAGTGCATGACAACCAAGACAAGAACAAGAAGCTGTTGCTGTTATTAAGTCTCTTTTATGTTCTCTTCGGTGATCCAAAGTTTTGCAATACAAAATTGTAGGGTGCTGGTCGAGTGCATGGATGATATGGATGCTGATTCACTAAAAAGTGCAGCTGAATACTTGATGGATAAATTGCAAGACCCTGCAGCTGTAATTTTGGGTTCCTGTCCAGGCGAAGGCAAGGTAAGTTTAATTGCTGCATTCACTCCGGCAGTTGTTGGTATGGGAATTCAGGCGGGAAAGTTTATCGGGCCAATAGCTAAGTTGTGTGGCGGAGGAGGTGGTGGGAGGCCAAACTTTGCTCAGGCAGGTGGTAGAAAACCTGAGAATTTGTCAAGCGCGCTTGAGAAAGCTCGAGCGGAGCTTGTTTCTCTTTTGTCTGAAAAAGCAAGCTGAGAACCATTTCTACTTGCCCAGAAGCCTACCATAGATATCATCAGGCTGTGAAGCTTCACATGGACTCCATTTTTGAAATTCTCAGGCAAGTGCACATTTGCCATCATACCCCACCATAGCAATACCATATATTTTTTTCTTTCTTTTTTGTTTATAAATTTTTCTGGGTGTGAAGGGCTGGAAGGTAAAAATTTTAAAATGCATTTATAGAATTCATGATTTGGTCAAACTGTGAGCTGGCTTTGTGTAAGCCAATTTGTACATATGCATCATCAGAAGTACCCCTACAGGGATAGGATGGGGCTCTTGTGCTAGCATTTGACTTTGGTTCAAATTAGCAAGTGACATAGTGCAGAAGTCAGTTTGAAACCATTTAAGATGGCTTGGACACAAACAAAATGCTATTGGCTTATGGTCATTGAACTCAGATATTCTACTCTTAGTTGACTTTCTACTGTGGTCACATTCAGAGTTGTAGGGAGTAGTAGAGTACTTCTTTGCTGACACGATGGGAGATTAGTATGTTTGTAAGTCGGATTATTGCGAAAAGTCGAGCTTGCTCGATCAAGCACGAGTTTACATTTTTACCGATGAAATGAGTTGGGTTGAGCCTGAAAAAACCTTTTTCGCTATCTAAAAATTTAATCAAGCAAAATAAAATGAATTGAAAAGCAATAAACGATGAACAGTACCAAACACAAGATATACGAGGAAAATTCCTTAAACAGGTAAAAATCATGAGAAGGAAATCATGCACTATAACTCATTGTATGGTTACAAACAAATTTATACTTACAACCTAGAATCGCTCTCGGTTGACCAAGGTTGATTGCCGAATCACTTGTTCACCACACCCAGTGCTTGACCGCCGCTGCTTTGAATCGCTCAAGCCTTCCAATAACCTACGGAATCCACCGTCGGTACCCACCGGAAGAATGATTCACTCAATAGAATCAAAGTTTGAAAAGAACTCTTGGAGTTAAGTTGAAAGTCTGATGATCAACCGATCATATGATTACTCCAAGAGACAAACCACAATCCCCTTAGGTATTTTTCAGATTTGGAGCAAGAGAGAGGCGGCACAAAAATATTCGGTAACCTCAAATCCCAAGTGAGCCTCATATATATAGATGGATGAAATCTGTCAAGTTGCTCAAGCATGTGTATAGGCTTGTTCGGAGTTGCTCGAGCAATCACAACTGACGCACGTTGCCTTTTCAACCCACGAATTTTGAGAACCTCTTTCCTTATTCATCTGCCTTGATTATGAATTCCTTTGATTCCTTCCATCCTTTTCCTTCACTATCTCTCAATTACAATATAATTGATTTAGTTCCTAAAAACATATCCTCTCAATTACAAACAATTTGATTTCCTTCCACTTCCTAAATAGACTCTCTAGAAATAAATAAAGAACAAACACAACTCAATAATTAGAGATACAAATCAATGTGTTTTTGTCATGGGATTTGCCAAATAAAAACTTGACCTTACAGAGCCCAGGGTCCTGACACGATGGGAGATTAGTATGTTAGTAAGTCAGATTATTGCGAAAAGTCGAGCTTGTTCAATCAAGCACGAGTTTACAATTTCACCCGATGAAATGAATTGGGTTAAGCCCGGGGTCCCAACACGATGGGAGATTAGTATGTTAGTAAGTCAGATTATTGCAAAAAATCGAGCTTGTTCAATCAAGCATGAGTTTACAACTTTGCCTGATGAAAATGAATTGGGTTGAGCCCAGGGTCTGAAGTTGGTAGTGTTTTTCAATGCGCAAATTATGGAGAGGATAGAAGGAAAGAATCACATTTTTAATGGAACACAGCCCATCTTAGCTTGCATATTTTGGCATCATTCTTGCTTGATTAGAGCACTTTTGTTATCTAGTAGGAGTACTTATTTTGTTCCTAGCCTTTCATGAATTAACAAGCTAAGCAAATCATGATGCTCAACAAACGAAACTTTAGCATCCATTGCTTTCTTTACATGATATTATTCTTAACTTCTTGAGAATCATACTAGTAATCTGCGTAATTGAAACAGAACTGATGCCAATCCTTAACCATCTGCATTCAACAACCCACATCGAATGCCAATCCTAGTCGGCGATTGCACATAGAATAGCAAAATAATGAGCGTCATCCCCTTATTATTTCTTATTGTTAACGCATCAAGACCTACTAAATGAATGGTTCGGACCATGAATTACAACCGTGATGAGTCTCGTTTAGCGTCACGTGAGGGACCGGACCATAACAGGAGAGGATCTTGATTCAAATGTGTTAGAACTGTGGCTCATAGAGTTCTAGAAAGAAGGCCAGATGCCGGAGTTCGGTCCGTACAAGGGTATTTTTGGAATACAGACCAAATCTGATTAGGGTTAGAATAGAGTAGTTATAAATACTCTATGTTGTAAACCCTAATTTATAACTGTGATAATAAAGAACAGCAGCCGCTCTCGCTCCCGTGGACGTACCCGATTTTGGGGAACCACGTATATCTCTGTGTTTATTCTTTACTGTCCATATTCGTGAATCGTGTGTGTCTGTGTCGATCCTAACAAGTGGTATCAGAGCTTCAGGCTGGTTTAGATCACACAGAAGAACGATGTCATCGAGTTCGTCTGTTTCGAAGTTCGATGTGATGAAGTTCGATGGAACTTCGAATTTCGGATTATGGCAACAGCGGGTAAAGGATCTGTTGGTACAGCAGGGCTTGTACAAGGGGTTGAAGGCGAAGCCAGAAGCCATGTCGAACGACGATTGAGAAGAACTCCAGATGAAGGCGGTGAGTACGATTCGTCTGTGTCTTGCAGACGAAGTTATGTATCACGTGTTGGGTGATGAATCGCCGGCTGGGGTCTGGACTAAACTGGAGAGCAGGTATATGTCAAAGTCGTTGACGAATAAACTGTTTCTGAAGCAGAAACTGTTTGGGTTGAAGATGGCCAGGGTGCTGATCTGATTCAACATATCAACACGTTCAATCAGGTTGTGAGCGACCTGCAACGGATTGACGTAAAATTTGAGGAGGAAAACCAAGCGCTGATGTTACTGTGTTCTCTACCGATTTCTCTCGAAACCCTAGTTACAACCTTACTCTGGGGGAAAGAAACCCTAGAACTGGAGGAAGTAACTGCAGCCCTTCTGGCGTATAATCAACGCAAGCAACAAACAGAATCGCTGCAGGGTGAAGGTCTGGTGGTTAAGGGGTACGGGGATCGAGGCAGGAAGAATGAAAGGGGTAAATCAGTTTCGGGGCGTGGGAGGTCTCAGTCAAAGAACAGGTCAGAAGGTACGTTTGAGTTCAAGTGTTACAGGTGTCATGAACCGGGGCACATGAAGAAAGACTGTCCGCAGAAGGGAAAGGGAACTGACTGGAAGAAAAAGGGAAAGGCAGGGGAGAAGAAAGATGGATCAACTTCTGCAAACGCTGTGGAGCAGGAGTCAAATGATGGTGATATGCTTTCGGTCTCAGCAAGTTCAGATCACATGGCAGATTCGTGGATTTTGGATTCAGCATGTTCTTTTCACATATCTCCTGTCAAGGAATGGTTCAACACGTACAGGTCAGTGGATTGTGGTAATATTCTTATGGGTAACGATGCATCGTGTAAAGTCATAGGAATAGGGACAATTAAATCAGAATGCATGATGGTGTTGTGAGAACTTTGGGGGATGTTAGACATGTTCCAGATTTGAGAAAGAATTTAATTTCGTTGGGAACTTTAGACTCCAATGGCTGTGGGTATAAAACAGAGGGTGGAGTTATGAAGGTAACGAAGGGTGCAATGGTGATGATGAAGGCTTGTAAAGTTCCTAGTAATATTTACAAGTTGGTAGGGAGTACAGTTGTAGGTGGAGCTGCTGCCACTACAACAGACGATACTGATGATACTATGCTTTGGCATATGCGGTTAGGTCATATGGGAGAGAGTGGGATGTTAGAGCTGCATAAGAGGAATTTGCTGAAAGGGGTTAAATCGTGTAAACTGGATTTCTGCAAGTTTTGTGTTCTGGGGAAACAGTGTAAGGTGCAGTTTAGGAATGCAACTCACAGAGCGAAGGGAATTCTTGACTACGTTCATTCAGATGTCTGGGGGCCAGTGAGGGTAGCTTTGAAAGGAGGATCTCTGTATTTCTTGTCCTTTATAGATGATTTTTTGAGGAAAGTTTGGGTGTACTTCATGAAACACAAGTCTGAAGTCTTTGCTAAGTTCAGAGTGTGGAAAACTGAAGTGGAAAATCAGACAGGGAAAAAGATTAAGTGCCTCAGGACAGATAATGGGAAGGAATTCAAGAATGGGCCTTTTCTGAAGTTTTGTGAGGAACAGGGGATTCAGCGACACTTTACAGTTCGAAAGACACCTCAGCAGAATGGGGTGGCAGAAAGGATGAACAGAACCATTGCAGAAAGGGCAAGGTGTTTGAGATTGAATGCGGGACTTCCGAAGGTTTTTTAGGCAGAAGCAGTGAGTATGCCATGCTTTGTTATAAATAGGTCACCGAGTGCTGCTTTGGATGGGAAGGTTGCTGAGGAGATATGGACAGAGAAAGAGGTTGACTACTCAGGGTTGAGAATTTTTGGGTGTCCGGCTTATGTTCATGTTCTCAGTGATGAGAGGTCAAAGCTTGATGCGAAGTCTAGACAGTGTATCTTTCTTGGTTATGAGAAAGGAGTCAAAGGGTACAAGTTTGGGATTCAGAGACAAAGAAGGTGGTGATCAGTAGGGATGTGGTATTTGATGAAGACTCTATGATCAAGGCACATCAGAAGGTTCAAAATTCTGAGTCAGAGGAAGTGAACAGCAAACAGCAGAGCATACAGATTGAGCTGGAGAGTTTTGATATAGGCGATACTCAACCAGATGAACAGCTTGATCAATAGCAGCAACAGGAACAGCAGCAAAACTTGGCCGCTGGGAGAACCAAGCGAACTATCAAGCCACCGGTGAGGTATGGGTTTGAGGACTTGGTTTCTTATGCATTGACTACTACTAGTGGGGATCCATCTACTTTTCAGGATGCTATCACGAGTTCTGAAAGGGACAGATGGATGGAAGCCATGGTGGAGGAAATGGAGTTTTTGCATAAGAATAAGACTTGGGAGTTGAAAGAACTGCCCAAGGGAAAGAAGCCAATGGGTTGCAAGTGGGTATACAAACGGAAAGAGGCAGCAACAGAAAAGGAGAGGGAAAAGTTCAAGGCTCGGTTAGTGGCAAAGGGGTATTCACAGAGGAAGGGGATTGATTTTGATGAGGTCTTTTCTCCAGTGGTGAGGCATACGTCAATCAGGATTATCTTGGCATTGGTGGCTAGCTATGATCTGGAGTTAGAGCAGATGGATGTGAAAACGGCATTCCTCCATGGTGATTTGGAGGAAGTCATATACATGGAACAGCCTGAGGGGTTCAAGCAGCCAGAGACTGAGCATCTCGTTTGTAAGTTGAAGAAGTCATTTTATGGGCTGAAACAGTCTCCAAGACAATGGTACAAGTGGTTTGACTCTTTCATGATGCGGATTGGGTACACACGCTGTGAGTATGATTGTTGCGTTTATGTTAAGAGTCTTGATGATGGTTCTTATATTTTCTTACTTCTTTATGTGGATGATATGCTGATTGCTGCAAGGAGTATGGTTGAGGTTAACAGGTTGAAGTCTTTATTGGGTAAAGAGTTTGACATGAAGGATTTGGGAGCAGCTAGGAAGATACTTGGGATGGAGATTCGCAGAGATAGGTCAGCTGGTAAGTTGTGGTTATCTCAAAAGAATTATGTGGTAAAAGTGTTGGAGAGGTTTAGTATGAATAATGCCAAACCGGTCAGCACTCCATTAGCAAGTCATTTCAGATTATCTTCAGCTCAGTGTCCGATGTCAGATGAAGAAATTGAGGATATGTCAAAGGTGCCTTATGCAAGTGCAGTGGGTTGCTTGATGTATGCAATGGTTTGTACAAGGCCCGATTTGGCACATACAGTTAGCACAGTCAGTAAGTACATGGCCAAACCATGCAGAGAGCATTGGAAGGCAGTCAAGTGGATGTTCAGATACTTGAGAAGTACTTCGGATCGCGGGATTATGTTTGGTAGGCAACAAGGTCAGATTTCAGTTGTTGGGTATGTGGATGCAGATTATGCTGGAGGTTTGGATGATAGAAGGTCGACAACAGGTTATGTGTTTACACTTGTGGGTGGGCCTATTTGTTGGAGATCCATGGTACAACCTCTGGTGGCTTTATCTACTACTGAGTCTGAGTATATGGCGGTGACTGAGGCGGCCAAGGAAGTATTGTGGTTGAAAGGGTTCGTTAAGGAGCTTGGCATAAATCAAGGTGGAGTTCAGTTGCATTGCGACAGTCAGAGTGCCATTATTTGGCAAAGCATCAGGTGTATCATGCTCGAACCAAGCATATCGACGTGAGGTTTCACAAGATGAGAGAGTTGATTGATGCAGGTGATTTGATACTGGAAAAGGTGCACACTTCTGAGAATGCAGCTGATATGTTGACAAAGACAGTTACTGCAGACAAGTTCGAGCATTGCTTGGACTTGGTTAATGTCTCCCGGTGCTAGGAAAAAGGAGGCACCCCCCCAACTTACTGGATAGTGATGGTTATCTTCTGAATGGGCAAGAGTAAATTTGCCAAGGTGGAGATTGTTAGAACTGTGGCTCATAGAGTTCTAGAAAGAAGGCCAGATGCCGGAGTTCGGTCCGTACAAGGGTATTTTTGGGATACAGACCAAATCTGATTAGAGTTAGAATAGAGTAGTTATAAATACTCTATGTTGTAACCCTAATTTATAACTGTGATAATAAAGAACAGCAGCCGCTCTCGCTCCCGTAGACATACCCGATTTTGGAGAACCACATATATCTCTGTGTTTATTCTTTACTGTTTATACTCGTGAATTGTGTGCGTCTGTGTCGATCCTAACAAATTGGTTACTGCTCCCCTTGGGTTATTGCACATATATAGTTTACTTCATATATTAGTTAGATATTAAGCATGTTCATGTGCATGTGCATTTGTGTAACGTTGGAACTGGACGTACTCGAAAGATTAGTCAGGGAAAAAAAAAAAAACTTGCCTTTTTGCACCAAAATGGGATCTTGGATTTAGGGGGACAATCTCTGTCTCGGAAATTCTTGTATCTCTGTGTCAGGGAATTTTTAGGCTGTTGAATTGTATCATTTTTTATTTTATGTTTTAAATTTTACGGCCGAAAAATCCATCGATACAAAGACACATGAGTTTTTGACACAGAAAATCCTGTCTCATGAATTTATCACCTATTGAAATGTTGAATTGACTCAAGAGGTGGGGCCGCTACCAAATTCCATTGTCGACAAACCAGTCCCCAAATTTAGCAACCACTATCTTTTTCCTTTGAAAAAATACACGGAGTCAAGAGAAATTATAGGGGGGTGTTTGGATGGCCTTTTTTCACATTTTCTAATTCTCATTTTTGGGTTTTGGGTGTTTGGCAAGAAGGGAGAAAATAGGTTTTGGGTATAATGGATTTTCCATTTTGTTGTTTCTAAAATGAAACGGAAAATCTGGTGGGAGGAGCTTTTTCAATTCCAATTTTCCCATTTTGGAATTCAACCATGCCTAAAAGACAAACCTAACCTCCCTCTTTTGGGATAATTCCCAGTTTGCCATCGATACAGGAGAAGAGACCAGTGGAGAATTTTCCCTTCACGCCAGTTCTCACATAAAAAATTGGGAGACCAGTTCTACACATAAAAAATTTCGGAAGTAAATTTTAAATAAATTCAGCCCAAACATTATTTATATACATTATACATCATTATTAATAACCGGGGGCAACATAGTAAAAAACCAATCCATAATTCATTTTCATTTCATATCTTCCAAACACTACTCCTACTGCAAAATGCATTCTGCACATATCATCCAAACACTCTACCAAATACAAAATACATTCTGATCGTAATCTCAAAAGCCAAAAAGACAAAAAGTGAAAAATGAAAAGCCAATAAGCTGGCTCCCAAACACCCCCTAGGAACCACTAACGTTTGAGAGTACAAGGACAGTAAATTTTCTTCGAAGTAGAAAAGAGATAAAAAGTAAAAACCCAAACAAGGACAAAGGGGAAAGTGTAAAACGCAAATGCAATTGACGACAGAAGTCGGTGTTCTCACATAGCCAGCTGTTAGTGCATAGGCAGAGAGTCATTAATAAGTCTACGGTCAGTGCACAAGTTACGGACGCCTACATGTGGCCCATTTTGGATCTCACAAAAATATAAAAAAAATATCAATAAAATTTAAAATATTTTTACGGGACCTTATAAAAAATCATCTCTATTTAATATCGGTAGTTATGTATTCTGAATTCGTGAGGGCGAAACTGTTCAACTGCTCAGTTTTTTATCCAGAGAGAAAACCCAAACATGGACAATGGGAAGGGGAAAAACACAAGAGAGAAACTTATTCACGGCTCCACGTAATCTCAACCGTTTCTGTAATAAATGGTCCGAATTTTAAAAAACTATTCACTAAAATATTCTAACGAATCGGTGAACAATTTTTTTAAAATTTAAACCGTTTAAAATATTTTTGGACGCGCACGATTAAGAGTTGCTCCGTAAAGGAGTTTTTTCTCAAAAACACAAATGCATTTGACAACAGAAGTCTGTGTTCTCACATAGCTAGCTGTTAGTGCATAGGCAGAGAGTCGGTGAGGAGACACTGAAACCCATCATACCCTTTTTTATCTCATGTCCATCCCTTGTCCTGCCGCGTATACGCAAATGCCTGTCTCTTTCCTTGCCATCTAGGCCCATCAAAATAATCACACAACCAAATGGAAGAAAGAATCCCACTCAAATCTGCTTTGAAATGCTAACTGGACTCCACACTTAATTCACCCCCCGGCATATTTTTTTATAACTAAATGTTCGGGTCAGTTTTTACACATTTTATTTAATTTTTGAAGATTATAAATTCATCGTCCACTAGCAAGGACCTCACTTAAAATCAAAACAAGTACTCCGTGTGGACCAATCCGAAGGAGTTACATAGCACTGACAGATTTTAAATCCGAAACCGTAAGATGGAGCAAACCCCTGATCCATAGTCCATACCAGACCAACTCACTGGGGTTTTTCTATATATATACGTTTAATCAAAACCTCTCTTTTTACCTCTCATCCTCTCACCACATTAGCTTGCGAAATGGGTCTCTTTCTTTGCTTCTTTTTCTTTCTGGTCATCTCTTCTGCAAGTGCTTGTGATCGCTGTGTCCATCAAGCCAAAGTTGCCTATTTCTCGAAAGCGTCTGCTCTTTCATGTAAAGACTCTTTCTCCTTAATTCTCGTTAGTGATATGATCATAACTCATAAGAAGACCCCACCGTTTCATGATCAAGGAAACACAAAATTTTCCTAGACCCAGTTGATTTTTTTGAGAGTTTTGTTGTGGGTGTTATCTTGACTTTTTCAATTTGACGAAGACAGATGATAGAAAACTGGAATTGACCCAGAAGATATTTTTCCAAAATATTTATTTGGTTGCACTTAGCATTCCTTGAATTTCATGTTTTTATTGTGATAAGAAATACATGAAATTGGCATAGACCCAGATGATATTTTCCAAGATATTACTGTAATTGCTCTACTTTTTCCAATTCCCAATATGAATTGTTTTACCTTTTTAATTTCTCTCAATTTAATGCAGCTGGATCTTGTGGGTATGGTTCCCTGGCTCTGGGCTTCACCGGCGGCCAACTGGCGGCCGCTGTTCCTAGCCTTTACAAAGATGGAGCTGGTTGTGGTGCATGCTTTCAGGTTTGTGGATTTCGAACTTCCCCGTCTGTTTGGAACTTGTGGGAAGAAGAAAAGAAAATGGAAAATAGCTTCGTTTGGAACGGAAAGGAAAAGAAAAGGAAGGAAAAGAGAAGAGCAGAGAAGGAAAATGGGAGGAAAATTTCGTCACCCTTTTTCTTTCAACCAAACAATAGAAGGGCAATTTTTTTAATTTTTCTTTCTTTTTCTTGAGTTCCAAACAGAGGCAAGAACGAAAAATGCGAGGAAAGCGTAAAAAAAAATTTTAGTGCACTTGGTACTTTAGTTCACTTATTTTCTCTTCAATTTCTTGTTAAGCCAGACAAGGGTCTCTTTCCTTTCTCTTCCTTTCTTCAAGTTCCAAACAAGTTAGTAGTAAATCCTTTCCCTTTTGTTTGGAACCTCAGAAAAGAAAGGAAAACTAAAAACTTTCCCTCCCTTCGTTTGGTTAGAAAGAAAGTGGGAGAAAACTAAGAAAATCCCCTTCTTTGGAACCTATGGAAAACAAAGGAAAGGAAAGGAAAGGAAAAAATTTCCCTCCCTTGTTCGGTTCAGAAAGAACGTGGGAGGAAACTCAGAAAATCAAGTTTTGAGCACAGTATATTTTCCCCACACTCTTCTTCTTAGCCATTTTCCTTTTCATTCCCTTTCCACAAGTTCCAAACGGATTCTGGAGAAGAAAATAGTAAAATTTGTCAATTTAATTGTATCCCTTACCAACATGTGAAATTTATATTGTGATTGGTTATGTTTCTGCAGATTAGATGCAAGAACGCAGCTCTGTGTACCAAACAAGGGACCAAAGTGGTAGTCACTGATCTTAACACGAACAACCAGACAGATTTCGTTCTCAGCAGCAGAGCTTTCATGGGCATGGCTAACAAGGGCATGGGCCAAGACGTTTTGAAACTTGGCCTAGTCGACGTGGAATACAAGAGGTTAGTTAGCAGACAGACATACTAAATTACTACACATAGTTAGATATGTATCATGCATGAATGTATGAGATGTTTGCACATACTTAGACTTTGTCTAGAGGCCTCGTTCCGCTAAAGTTTTTATTTTTTAAGTACTCATTTTTCGCAGTCATTCTCTCACAATACATCACATTTAATTCAAAAAATAAGCAAGTACTTATTTCTCTTAGCGGAATGGGGCCTGAGTATTCTGCTAGTGAACGGCCGGATTGATTCCCAGATTCGTCAAATTAAACCAACTAAACTGTTCATACTTGAGTTATAAAAAAAAAATAGTATGACTTTGGAGCCACCGGAGGGTTTGTCCGGTCAGTAGCTTCAGGGCTTTGGAATTACTCGAGGTCCCTGTAGGCTGACAGGGACATCCGATCATAGAAGAGAGTATGACATACTTGCGTCTCATTCAGTTTGAGGAATGCGAAATTGGTTTGGTTGCTCCCACCCCATTAAAAGTATGGACTTCACCTCCACCTCCACATGCACATGAATTGTTAATATTTGCCCAATTTGTCTGCCATTTTCAATGAACAAAAAAGGGGAGATTGAAGAATGGGTAACAGTTATTTATCTCATCTAGTCATCTCTATTGTGTGAAACAGGGTGCCTTGTGATTACAAAAACCAGAATTTGGCTGTCCGAGTGGAAGAGATGAGCCAAAAGCCAAATTATCTAGCAGTGAAGTTCTTGTACCAAGGTGGTCAAACAGAGATTGTAGGAGTTGATGTGGCTAAGGTAAGCTGCAAAGATCCATTGCTGGTAAAATTTCGCGCAATTTATTTTTAAAGACCAACTAGAATTGAAAACGCTGAAGTTCTCACTGGGTATTATCATCAGAATTCCCGGTTTTCTTCAGAAAATCGTAATTCAAACACGGTTAAAAGTTAAGCTTCTCGAGTCGTATAACTTACCCAACTCGTATGGCCGGCCCTAACAATTAAGCGACCGGGGAGGAGCCGTACCCTAAGAGTAATAACGCGTACTGACGATGTTTGTGCAATATGTATGTGTAGGTTGGTTCGCCAAACTGGACGTTTATGAGTAGGAACTATGGCGCTGTGTGGGACACAAGCCGGGTACCAGATGGGCCATTGCAGTTCCGAGTGGTGGTGACGTCGGGGTACGATGGGAAGAACATTTGGGCCCAGAATGTGCTTCCGGCTGATTGGAAAGCCGGGGTGATGTACGATTCCGGAGTTCAGATCAGCGATATTGCACAGGAGGGTTGTTCGCCGTGTGACGAAAGAATCTGGAAATGAAAGGAAAGGATGCCTCTTGTGTGAATAATACTAATGATAGTAGTATTAGCTTTCATCTGTACCTTAACATAATAAAATGCTGCTCATCAATGGCACATCTCTTTCATCATTTCAGTGAATTTTTCCCACATCTTATTATGTTTCTCTCGCTCACACACGCACACGGACTCAGCCTAGTTCGGCCTATTTTTGACGTGACGTTTAATGGCTTATTTTTTCTCTTTTTCAATTTGGCGAAAATGTTCACTAAAGATGAAAACAGTTCAAGAGCTATAAGTAAAAAATTTCAAACATAGCCGAAAGTTCGGTTATTCCAAACTTTACACAAGGAAAACGAGAGAGAAGAAAATCGAACGAAATTTTTGTTTTTCTCAGAACTTGAATTTTCTATTTTCTCCCCTCTTTCTCTCCAAATCAAATAATGGGAGAGAAATTTTTTTAAGTTTTATTTCATTTCTTTTCCATAAGTTCCAAACAAACCCTTAAGTCTCGTTTTCATTTTGTTTGTCTAAAGCTTTGTATAGCAAATTTTTTTCTGTTGTCTTAAGCTCTTTATAAATGTGCACAGAGGCCTGCATTCTCGTGCTTGCCAGCCCAAACTTTGGCCCAGCTGGCCATCTTGGACTCACATACGAAGGGTAGTATTCGTGGGCTGGCCCAGATGAAACCAAACCATTGTTTGCAGATGGATATAGTACTTGGGGCAAGCCTGGCCCAAATTTTGAAACAGACCGTAATGCAAACATTTGTTTTTTTTTTTTTTGACATTTTGTTGTTTACCGAGATTTGCGTCAATATTTTGAATTAATCAGCCATATAGAGAGAAATCTAAATAGGAAGAACCATTACATATATATAATTATTCTTGCATTTATTTAAAGAGAGGGAAAGTGAGGGAGAGAAAGAGAGTCGGCCAAGAGAGAGAAGAGGGAAAAAAAATAAAATTCCAAGCACCACTACCTTGCCACCTTTCCACCACCATCCGATCTTTAAATTTCAAAATTTAAAAGTTGTTTGGATTCGTAGTTAAAAGAATTTTTTTTTCTTTTCATCAAATTCCAACCGAGGCGACGTCACTCCGTTTTGACTCGATAAATTCGTAACCCGCTACCGCCAAGAAGAACAGTAAAAACCTCCTATCTGCTCACCTAAGTATAATGTTGATGTGCTATATGTTTAACTATTTATTTATTATTTTTATGATATCACATGATTAAATTGTTTAAGTTGAAAAATTGATTTTATCGTTATCATGCTTAATTAATTGCATGTTTGTTGATAAGTTGTGATGTTATAATTTTCAATGTTACCGAAAATAGAAATGCATGAAATTAGTGATTTATTATTATCGCATGATTGTAGAAGCTCTGAAAGAATAATGTGAACTCGAGAAAATGATGCATGATTACGAGATATGAAAAGTGGAATACAAAAAATAAAAAGAAAATGAAATGTGAAAAGATGAATAATTGTGTGAGCATGAGAACCCGATTGAATCTGAAAGATGGTTAGCAGAATCATGGCCCAGGTGTGGGTGTGTGAGCTTGAAAACCCGATGGAATCTGAAAGATAGTTAGCGGAATCATGGCTCAGGTGTGAGTGTATGATCCTGAGAGCTCGATGAAATCTAAAAGATGGTTAGCGGAATCATGGCTCCGGTGTGCGTGTGTGAGCCTGAAAGCCCGATTAAATCTAAAAGATGGTCAGCGGAATCAGTGTTTTTGGGTAGAAAAATTAGTCTGAGAACCCGATGAAATCTGAAAGATGATTAGCGGAACCAAGTGCTCGAGGAGATATAATGGAAAGTGGAATAGATACTTGAAAAATGATGACACAATTTACGATATGCTATGATAACTCTGAAAGTACACTGATACCTCTGTTTACCTCTGTCATGTAAAATTTTTGTGAAATAATAAACTGTTATATGCTATTTTTGTTAGTATATGGAACATGGAGGTAGGAGTTAGCTATTGAGCTTAAAAGCTCACTGTGCTACTTTTGTGGCCCTAACATTTTTATGCCAGACCTAGGTGACAAACAAAGTTTACCAATTGGAGGAGTATGGTGGTGCTCAAAGACTTGCCAATGAAGAAGAACAACGCAAGGAGTTGAATTTACCCTAGTGCCCTTCCTATCATATTTGTTAAATGTACTTTACAATTAAGGAGAATTTAGTTTGTAATGAATTTGTATTTAATAAATGTTGAAAATTTATTAAATTGACGCTCTAAAAAATTGGGGCATTACAATAGGTGTTGAGTTTCTTTAAGCTCTGTATACCTTATTAGACACCCCCTGGCATCCTATCTTGAATGGTGAGCTTACCTCTTTTTGTCCCGTTTTATTCTGTTATCATTTCTTTTTTTTCTTCCAAATATTTGCCATCAAAATATACATTTTTTTATGTTTTAGATTTCTCTGATCAGCTTAATATTTAATCCAACAATATAATGTGAGTGTGATACTAAAATCCAGACGAAAAATATACCCAAAACAATGGTAATTGACTAATTGTATATTAAAAATGCTTAGCAAAAGAAAAAATTGCATGAACTAGTAAAAATATGTTAGCATATACAGTACATGTCTACATGATAGGAAGTAAATAAAATACGGGCGACAAAGAGGAGGGTAAAGGCGGCGTGAGAATGTGACTGGGAGCCGACGGGGATAATCATTGCGCCCCTTTACTATGCAAATCAATCTGCCCCCCCCCCCCTCCCTCCCTCTCTCTCTCTCTCTCTCTCTCCACGCAAATCGATCGATTCTTCGAATCACGATCACGGTATCTTCACCGTTCCAGTTTCTTGAAAAAAAAATACTTTTTAAAAATAAAAGTAATTTTAAGTTTAAAAATTACGTACTTGCGTAAATAAATTTTCTATCATATGAATCTTATTTGATAAATTTTAATAAGATCTTTTAAACGATAAAAAAAAATGAAAAATTATTTTTTATTTTAATTATATTTGATCTTAAAATTAAATTTGTTTTTGAAAAAGAAGGTTTCAAAAGAAAGCGGAACGTTCCCTCATTTAAGAGAGGTGTTTCGGGTAACCAACACGTTGTGAATTGGAGTATAATTTTTTAGTTTTATTCTTATTCAAATGTTTTTTGTATTTGTTAATTTTGCGCCAAATTTTTATGTAATATCGGTTCGTCTCAACGAGAGGAATTAAACAAATTATCTTTATTCGGTTCCAATCCTTAAAAAATATTTTTGATGTCATGAGTGTATAGTTACGAGTTGAAAATTTTGAATCGTAACTATGGATCCCAAATATTTGCAAAATTTGATGGAGGAGACGACGGCTTTAGATTGACGACAGTGACGGCCTCTCGGCGCTTCGTCATTCTGTACTTCCCTGAATGGTACCGCTCAACTGCGCTCTCTCTCTTTTGTGTTTGTGTTTGTGTGTATGAGATCCGGAGACAGAAGTTAGATCAAGAGGCGTTTTCGGTAAAATTTCAGTAGGATAAGATAAGGGGTGGGGGCCGCAAAATTAAGTCCCCGCCAGCCGGATACACATATCCCAGCCAAAACATATCACGGAAGCAAAACTCAAACAAACAACGGATATACCTTCTCCCCATATAGATCCACCTTCCATTTCCCTCTGCCAAACAGGGTGTTAGAAGACGGGAGAGGATCCTATTCCATATTATGCCTTTGGACCTCTCTCTCTCTCTCTCTCTCTCTCTTCATTTGTGGGCCAGGTTGGTAGTAGTTTAATTACAAAAAGTCAGTCGGTTGCGGCGAGCAAGTGGAAGTTGAGATCCAACCAGATCCCCCTGGGAAGTTAAGGCTCCGTTCCCGAACTCATAATAAGTACTTATTTTTTAAGAAGGCAATTTCAAGCTCAAAAATATAGGACTTAATGAAATCTAAAAATATACAATATGGATTTTGTTTGAAAGACCTCGATGAGATCTTTAATACGATACAAAAAAAAATCAAAAAATTATTTTTCATTTACATTATTTTTGAGTTTGAAAATGTGAAATAAGTACTTATTTTTTAAGAAGGTGTTCTGGAACGGAGCCTAATTCCCTCCCGGCCCATAATTAAAGGCAACAAGTACTACTACTACTTGCTGCTTGCTAGAGTAGCTAGCTAACCAGCCAGGCCTCTCCAGTTGGGATTGAGGCTTGGAGAGTAGTACTCCTCCTCCTCCTACTACTTACTACTGTACAAGTAAAAGTAGAAGTAAAGAAGCAACAGATGATTGATTAACGGATTACCTAACTTACTGTGTTGGCCTAGCTTCACACGTCCATCTATTGGACTAAAATAATATTCTTTCTATCCCAAAATATTTAATCCGTCCGCAAAACAAGAACGTAAAAATAAACATTTTCTGAAAAAAAAAAAACTTGAACTTTTTCTTGAAAGAAATGTATTGTTTTGGAGTCCTCGTTTTACGGACTGGACAATGTTGTGTGGCGGGCCTCCGGAGGACACAACTGCAACCCGACGATTATTGATGTTCATGATATCGAAAATAACCATACCAAACATATGCGAAAATCAACGGAAAACCCAAACCAAACAACGAAAACGAATAAGAGAGACCAAGATATACGTGGTTCGGCTTACAGCTGTAAACCTACTTCACGGGTAAGCGAACGAGAGACGATTCCACTGTATAAAGAGAACGATGCTCCGAAGAGCTACAATGGTGATGAACAAATAAAAAATCCGATTGGAATCTCTCACCAAATACAGATTCTCTCTCATCAAGTCTCACAAAAAACCCTTGGGTTTTTAACCAAAAGACACGGATGGAACAAAGTTTCACAGATGTAACCAGGTGCCACATAGAAACAAATGAAGATCTTCCACACGAACTTTAAGGTTCTACAGATGAGACCCCATAGGGGCCTCTCAAAGGAATTCACTCAAGAAATCCAAACCCTAATGAGAGAACAAGACTATATTTATAGCCACAGATTGCTTCATAAAGTCAAAATCATTGTCAGATTATGTTTCCTTTGCATATAGAGTTCAAAACTAAAAATGAAACTCCAAAACCATTCCTTAGAAAATCCAGAATATAACCAAAATCGGCTGAAAACGCGCATGCTGGTCTGGATCAAGTGTGTGCTTATTCGGACCAAAAAATCAGATCGCTCCAGAAAGCGTATACAAGCGCTGGTCCGGACCACCAAGCCCTTGGTTCGGACCATGGAAGCCGAGAAGTCCAAAACGAGCCAAAAAACTACAGAAAATTTTTTTTGGGATAGAGAGAGTATCATTATACTTTACCAGGTATTCTGATCTTATTAAATTGAAAGTTCTGATGGAGATGTTTTAATTGTGTTGATCTTGAATGCTTGTGATTATATATTATAGGTCGATGTTGGAGCTATTCAAGTTTGGCTTAAAAGCTTTTACCTTCTTCAAAAAAAAATCCAGACTGAATTTCATTTATGTAAAAATCAATCTCAAACGAACTATTAATAAACAAATACAAGCTCAAATTCGAGCAACTTTGCTATCTTATTGGCCCGGTACTTGTGGATCCTCTTGTGTTGATCCTTCATTATATGTCATTCTTGTTCACTTGTGCGAAAATTCAAAATTGATCAAATATTGATGTCAACTCGAATAGAACGTAATTGTCATAACAGAAATTGATGATCAGCGTTTGACGACTCACTTCTATTATAACTAATGCGGTTTGGCGAAACATTTACCGAAGTTGGATCAACCTAATTTTTTGAATAAACGCCATGAATCGTCAAGTGATTTTCCATAGGTCCTATTTTGCTGCATATGAGTAGGGCTGCAAAATGAATTGAGCAGTTTGTAAACTGTGCAAGACTCGACTCGGTAAATGCTCATCCCAATACAATTCGTCTACTAAACCAAACCAATCCAACCTAAGCTTTAATTTTGGGTTTGTTTAATGAATGAGCTAAACTTGAATTTGATAGTATTCACCTAGATTAGACTCGCGAACATGAAGTATACGTATATGTATTAAGCATTTCATGTACAATCTTGAATATAAATAAACTTATATATATATATATATATGTGTATAATGCATTTCAGATAAACATACATATATAATGAATGAAAAATTTATAACTTGTACTTGCATAAATTTTCACAATTTCTTTAAAATATGGAGTATATTGTTTGTGTAATTGTATATATCGATGAACTCATTTATGACATAACAAATATTGTATTTGCAATTGCAACTCGCGAATTATATGAGAGCATAACTATTTGATTTTTTTGGCTCATTTAGACTCGTGCGCAAGTTCGAGTTTGACTCAAATATATACAAGCTCAACTCGTTCGATTCTTGTTGAGCTCGAATTTGAATTTGTTAATGCTTTGTTCTCTTTACAATTCAAAAAGGATTTTTAAAAAAATATCCCATAGATTCCACAACTCTAACATTTCTCTCTTTATCTCTCTCCACTAATTACCCCTATTATTTTTCAAAAATAATTTTCAAAAATGAAACCAAACATAGCATTAAAAACTTAGAAGAAAGAAACAGAACATTCTAAGTTGATCTCGGCTCGCCTTATTTTTAATTTGCAGCCCCACAAGTGGGTATATCACATTACTTCACAAAAAACTTGTATGTGTAGGGGTGTTGGCTATGTTTGGTTGAGAGTTTAGTTTTGGTAGTGGGTGGAGAGAGAAATAGGGTAATGATTGGAAATATGGGTAATGATTGGAGAGAGATAGAGAGAGATGAAAAAGTAATAATTGGAGAAATAGAGTAATGATTGAAAAAAGAAGTAGGGTAATAATTGAAAAATAAAATGAAAACAAAACAAAATAGCCAAACGAACATAGCCAATTTATATTTGAGTCTGGTTCTAGACTTTTCGATTGGATCTCGGGATATTGGCCCCGGATCATGCTACAGAAAAGCCTCCCAACTGTTCTCCAGACACTTCTTTCTTACAAATAGTGGAGTCAGAAGATGTGTGGAGCCTATTGCTTGTGAGAGAGGAGTGCCCTATGAATGACCGAGAGGCATGTTCCTCGCATTTGCGAACCCTAACCTTGAAGACTAAATTTTGATTTAGTAATTTTGGTGGCTTACATATTTTATGTGGCACATATTGATTATGAGTTTAATAAGATTTTCCATATCTTTATTTATTATATTGGTCAAATAGAGAAGCCGTTTTTTAAATAGAATCTACTTTGATGGAAAGTGAGTATAATTTCATTAAGGAAATCAGTCATTTCTCTGCCTATAAAAGAGCGTCTAGGGTTCCATTAATTCATGGTGATATACTAAACAGCTAGAATGAAAGCAAGAGAGAGAAACCTGCTTTCCACTTAGGGCTTAATGCTCTAGAGATATTTAAGAGTTGGTTCAATTAATCTCTGGATCGCTCAAGTTTCGCATTACTAGATCCGGGTACGCCTTTTTTGATTTCTTAAGTTTCCGCTTAATGATTGTACTGTAATAATCATTATAGTTTTAGATCCTGACATAACGTAGGGTATTTATCTAACACCATCAAGAATAAAACTTACATAACCATGATGGAAGTAGCAGTAATCGACAAGCGAGCAGGCGCGCGTGGGACTAGTTCTGGCGATGGTGACTTGACCCAGACTTGCAGCACGTGTGTATGCCGCCCCAGGCATGATGATTGCTTTTACATTAAAATTGATAGACAGCAAAAGTAATTGCCCCGATAGGACTTTGGAATTGTAGGCACTCTACTGCTACTGCAGCACTGCTGATAGCTGAGTATTCTTGATGGGAGAAAGATATACTCGTATAGTGAAGGCTATCAATTCGTCTCCAACGATTAATCGAGACATATATAAGTTGACTCGAACACTTAAATTATCATAAAAGGTAGTGATTATAATAATGCTAGTCTTATCCATAATCACACCCTTCTTTATTTTTTATTATTATATGAATTTACAAATTAATCTTTCCCTTGTATATTACTATTTTACAATTAAAGGGTAATACAATGAATTCACATTACAAGAAGATAAAGAGGTTGTGATTATAAATAGGGGAAGTATTGAAATGTTTGGATTAACTTATACTACGTGCCTCGATTAATCTTCGAAGACCCATTTAACTTTCTTAATTGTGGGTTTTTCAATTAAACTAAAAAAAAAATTTGTATTGATTGACCTTGATAGAGTTGAACGCATCTGAGAGATTTATAATATGACTAGTGTTAATCTGTGCTTACGGCACTACGCATCTCAGTTGGAAGGGGATGACAGTTGTGTGATTTAGGTGAAAACTATGTGCACTTAACCAAGAAGTAGGAGGATGCAGTACCGCCTTTGGATCAAATGAATCTAAGCCGTTCCAACAACTTGTCCCCACACCCTTCTATTTTATAATGGAGATATGTTTGGGGGAAAAAAAAGAAGGTTTTAGGGGGTGTTTTTGATAGTGGAAAATTTATAAATTTTTATTTGTGATTGAGAAGTTATTAGGTGTTTTCGGTAGTGAATAAGTTAATGAATTTGTGAGTAGAATTACTGTAATAAAAAGAGTTTGTATTGACAACTTTTTTGTTAGTAAAAACGGAATGGTAAAATGTTAAAACATTTTTGTTAGTGAAAATGATATAATAAAATGCTTTTAATTTTTAGTGTTTTTTTGTTAATGAACACCCCCTAAGTCTCATAGCTATTCTTCTGATGAATTATCTGAATTATTAAAGGTAAATGTCAGAATTGCTTCAGCTGTTGCTTCATCATCAATAGAAAATAGGGATTCGACATCAGCGTCTTCAAGATCATCGTCAATGAGAGCTAAATAGCTCCCCATTTTGTCTCTTGCTGCTTTATTTAGACACTGTTTGACATAGTGTCCCTTCTTTTTGCATATGTAGCAGCAATCAGATTTTAGGCCAATCTCTTGGGATTGGATGAGTAGTATAATGCTCTTTTATTGAAACTGGAAAAGACATCAGCCAGGAAGTAAAAATTTGAATGAGTATTTTTTGATGAGACGGGACTAATAAATCAATTATCCTGAGTAGTTGATACCACTTAAGCCTTGTTAATGGTGGAGTCAGGATTCAGCATTTAGGGGAGTCAACTTAATAGATGTATATTTTTTAGCGGAGTGTATACATGTCATATTAAAAAGTTTTATTTTTCAATATATTGCATTTGTACTTTGAAATAATTATAGCCTAAGCCTATAATTTAGTTAAAGTATATCAATTATTATTATTTTTTTAGGTTACTTCAATAGTTATGTACTTTTTTTTATTTATGAATGAAATTGAGAAATGATAAAATAACAGATTTTTTATCAAATCAAATCAAAATTATTAAGATAATAAGTAATATGATGTTCCGGTTTACCACCTTAAAAAATAAGTACTTATTTGTAATTTTTAAGCTTAAAAATAAAAGGTTTACTGAAATAAAAAAATATGCAACATGAATCTTGTTTGATAGATTATCTTGACGAGATCTATCAAAGCTTGCAAAAAAAATTAAAAATTATTTTTGCTAACCCATTATTTTTAAGTTTGAAAATAGATTCTTATTTTTGAAATACTTATTTTGAAATGTAGAACGAGACCTAAAGTATCAATAATATTAAAAATCAGGTACATATAAAATAAAAAATTTAAAACTCAAGAGCTCGGAGTGTCGGGATCTAACATAGCTCAACCACTGGGCCTCGTTCTTCTAAATTACTTATTTTTATATGTTTTGTGTATTTTGTTCTTTTTTTTGAATTTTTGTTAGATTTGAGTAATATTTTTTTGGATTAATTATCCGTTTCGACGAGATGAGTCTAAAAAGTTCAAAATTTTTACCCAAAGCAAAAGAAGTCCACTTAAGAAGAAAAAAGTATCAAACGACTGTTTTGTTTGTTTAAAATACTATTTTATTTTATTTTTTTAACATCGATCCATATTTTAATATATTTTTGATTTATTTATTCGAGATGAACGATTAACCTAAAAATTACGACGAAAAGCAAATTAAAAGTTACGAAAAGTAAAAAATACCTAAATAAGGCCCCGTTTCCACTAACAGAAGGCACTAAAAACTTACAGTAATACTTTTTACCATCTCAGTTTCACTAACAAATTTTTTTAGCATTTTGCCTTTATGTTTTCATTAGCAAAAAAGCTTTTACCAATAATTTTTTCACTCACATATCCATCAACAATTTATTCACTCATGTTTACTACCGGAAACACCTAGCTACTTTCTAACCGCAAATAAAAATTTATAATTTTTTCACCATCGAAAACACCCCCTAAATTTTGGACTTATAATGAGTTGTTTGGAACACTTTTTAAAAAATATTTTTCAAAAGATTCCTCTAGATTCCCTCTACTTCTAATTATTTTTTTCTCTATCTCTCTCCACCTACCATTATTCATACTACTTTTTCAAAATTTTTTATAAAGAGTGTTCCAAACAAAGTATAAATTTACAAGAACGCAGCCTTATTATTGGCATTTATAGTTTGAGAAAATCACTTCTCATGGAGGTTTTTTTTTTTTTTTTTGTGAATATGTATTTTTACATATGAGGAACTCATAGGAATAATTGGAACATTAAAAACTGCGGTTACTACCACACATTTTCATTTTCGAAAAAAAACCTTGATCAGAAAGTCTAATGGCAGCAAAACAATGCCACGTGTAAGCACAGGGTTTGAGAGCGCTACTCCCCAGGAAGAAATCCAGCCTTCTAGCTCTCTCCATTTTTACCTTTTGTCTCTATCATCTGATCTGAATTTCCCACCCCCCAAAAACAAAACAAAAACTTTATTCATATGAGTGAACAGTTTATGGTAAGTAGTGGAGTACTATAACTTTTTTTTTTTTTTTTTTGCTTTTGTTTTTGAGGATCTGTGGTGGGTATAAAACGGATTTGAGAGTACTCTCTGGTCCCTGTGCAAAAATATCTTCTTCCTTTTTTCATTCCCCACAGGCTACAGCCCCCTCCTCAGAAAGCAACACAGCCCTGTAAATGGAGAAGGGGAAGCTGGTTAACAAGTCTAGGTTCAAGACCGTCTGTGTGTTCTGTGGAAGCAGCACTGGCAAGAGAACTTGCTATAGAGATGCCGCCGTTGATCTCGGCCAAGAACTGGTAATACCTCTCTCTCTCTCTACATGTGCACCCATTTTGCTTTCCATTTGTCTGATTTTCTTTGCTTTCTTCGTGTGTTGTGTTTGTTGAAGGTTTCCAGGGGGTTGGACCTCGTCTATGGAGGGGGCAGCATTGGCTTGATGGGTTTGGTTTCCAAAGCTGTTCACTTCGGTGGAGGACACGTTCTTGGGTACGTACCCTTTAATTTCAGTGTATTTTCCTCAACATTCGATTTCTTGCTTAGAAATCATCCACTTAATTCCATCAAACTTATTTTTTTTTTCCATATTTTTTTCCCTCGCTACAGAATCATACCCAGAACTCTGATGAGCAAAGAGGTATATATATACATAGAGAAATTAAATTTTATTTGGGGGGTTTTCTCTTGTATTTGCAACTGGAATCTTTGTTTAATCGGTGGGTTCCATGGGGGGAATCAGTTGACAGGTGAAACGGTTGGTGAGGTCAAGGCTGTGGCGGATATGCATGAGAGGAAAGCCGAGATGGCCCGCCACTCCGACTGCTTCATTGCCCTACCAGGTCCCATATTCCACTTCTATACATATATTTGGCCCCCTGCTTTAATTAGTACCCATTTTCTTCCTCAACTTGAAGTTTTGGTCTCTCTCTCTCTCTCTCTCTCTCTCTCTCTCTCTCATGACAGGTGGGTATGGAACTCTGGAGGAGTTACTGGAAGTCATAACTTGGGCTCAGCTTGGCATCCATGACAAGCCCGTAAGTGTTTTGCCCAAAATCCTTCATATCATATTGTGGCTGCATAGCTCAGTAGTCTGGGAGCACATGCTCCGACCACTCTATAACCACACATTTTCGTGAGGTTCTCGGCTTAGTACACAGAATCCTCGTAAATACTACTCGCATGTGGTTGTGAAATGGTTCGGAGCATGATTGCCTGCATATAATATGGTCCAATATACCATTCTAGTAAGCTGTCACTGATTGCATGAACTAATGTGCATGTCTGAGTCCACCATCCCAATGAAATATGTGCAGGTGGGTTTGCTGAACGTGGATGGGTACTATAACTCCCTGTTAACTTTCATTGACAAGGCAGTAGATGATGGCTTCATCAAACCTTCTCAGCGTCACATCTTTGTGTCTGCCCCAAATCCCAAAGAACTTGTTCAGAAACTTGAGGTGGGATTTTGACATATTGTTTCTAATCCACTCTTTTAGTCCCTCTTTAAATTCCTCATCAATTCTAGCTAGTGAGCATTTTTTGAGATGGGGAAAACTGCGTGAGAATCAGAAAAGGGTCTTCACAGATTACCGTATTGGGTCTTATTATTCATCAGTGTTCCCGGAGCATCGCCAACACGGTGCTCCAAATCCCTCCGTCAACCACACATTCTTGTTCGACTCACAAGTAAATATGTATAAACTCCACGTAAATGTGTGGTACCGAGGTGGTCCGCAGCACCACATGTCTGTGCTCCCATACCGCCGACTACTCCCATATTTGAGTGTATTCAGTATCTTGTATTTCCTGTCAAATAGTATTGGTGCCCACTGTGCACTACTAATGATGTACTAGTTTTGTTTGCTTTTGGTTTTTGTGTTAGGAGTATGTGCCTGTGCATGATGAAAGCATTGCTAATCTGGACTGGGGAGGTGTGGTGGTGCAAGAGGTACCAAAGCCGACTGTGGGGTTCAGTGGTTTGCAGACTACTGAAATCGCTCTGTAGAACTGATGATGATTTCACATATCTGGTATATATATAATATGTATCCACATATAGGTTGCAATAGGGGGAGGGATTTTGGACGGAGGAGTGCCAGGTACCCAGAAAGATTACCCAAAAATTGCTCCAAATTTGAAAATCCATGGTCCAGACTTTCATTGGGTACCTAGCACTCCTCTCTTTTGTACTGTTCTTTTGTCTAATTTTTGGGGTATGGCATGGAAGATGAAAGAAAATGTGGGAAAAGGGATTTCTTTTTGTTTTTGTTTCCCGATTGAAGTGTAAAGAAATTGTTAAATTTCTTTTGGGTGTTATCTCTATCTTGACTGCAGTTGTAGTATTTTGTTTTGGAAATTATATATGGAAGGGGACCAAAGGGAATGATTATGATGAAGGCAGTTTAATTGTCTTATTCTCAATCCGTTTTGTGCTTTGAGTTGTCCTTTTCATTTCTTTTGGCTTATTTGCTGGTGTTTAATTGAGGTTTAATGCGGAGGCTCAAGATACATTTTGCATTGGAATATTTTTTTTTATTGACTACGGTTTTAAGATCATGGTTTCAATGAGTTTTAATCACGGTTTGAAATTGTAGTGATAAGATGCAGGCTTTTGATTAGAGACGGGTAGATCATTTCATTTACAACATTTCAAGCTTACATTGGATTGTGTTAGATTGATTTCGGAGTCCCATACAAATATTCGAAGTCATTCAATTTGTTTAAAAAATATTTTTAAAGGCGCTTGTAAAAAAGAGGCTTGTTATGATATTGATAAAGAATTCATGGACTCTTAACATTTTTAGTCTCCAAATTTGCTGGGTCCTTAAAAATATGTTTAAACAAATTGAATCGACTCCGATTATGTGTGGGTTTCTGAGGTTGGTTCAACACAATCTATTACTCCCTGCGTCTCTTTTTAAGTGTCCTGTTTCGTAATTCTAACTTATTAAAAAGACATCATTATTATACTTTTTACATCAACTTTTTTCTTCACTTTTCCTACTTATACATCATCATTACACTTTTACTCACTAACTTTTCAAAATGGAATCTACTTTTAGAGATAAAATAGATAATGCACCAATTTTTACCCACGAATTTTATAAAATGGATATTTATTAAGGGACAGTCCAAAATGGAATACCGAACTCTAAAAGAGGGACGAAGGGAGTATAAGCATTTCGGGCATTTAGGTGTAATCTGTACTTACGAAAAACCTTGGGGTGTTAGTGATATTTACCCGTGTAAAAAAGAATTTGGAAATCCTCCGGTGCCAGCTACAACCCGCACTACACGGTTGTAGGGTCTTTGATCTGGCTATTCATTTTCACGCAAACGGCTCTAATTTAATTCAGGCTTCATTTTGATGACAAAAACTCGGATTTAATACAAATTTCTATTGATTCGAGTCATACATTACTCATATTAAAATTTTAATTATTTATTACCGAAATAAACGATTGGATCAGTCACCCTGCTGGAGCTGTCATACAGAATCCCCTTGTACAAAAAAGAGAGAGGGTGGGGGACTTCAAAATGATGAGAATGAGATCAGTGGTGGGGCAGAGACGTGCGGAGTAATTGTTTTGGGGCTTGATTGCCCCCCTGGGCACCATCAGAAAATTGTGCAGTTGCAGGAATTTAACACACACCCAGAGCTCTCATCAATTTGCAGGAGCAGGAGTACTGAGAGGGGTTTTTGAACTGTAGCACAAGGCAAGTTTGTTTGGTGCCATTCCTCAGAAGTACCGTGTAGACTGTAGAGAGAGAAAAAGGTGAGAGACAGAGAGATATGATTGGTAGAAGTACTCCCCTCCTATGTATGAAATATTTAAAAGCAGCTTTTTCCTTTTTGTCGATTGCCGCAAAGCGGCTTTATGTGGATTTGCCCCTTTCACACACCTTTTTTCTCCTTTTTTTTTTTTTTTTTGGGTTGTGTGTTAGTTTAGGATCCGTTTTAGAAACCTTCTTAAAAACTAGTAAATACTTATTTTAAAACTTCTCAAAGAAAAATAAAAAAGGTTATTTCACAAAATCTAAATAAGCAGTTTATTTCACATTTTCAACTCAAAAATAACGTACATGAAAAATAATTTTTCAATTTTTTTTGCACCGTATGAAAGATCTCAATGAGATCTATCAAATAAGATCCATATTGATAGAAAAATTATTTGGGTAAACACGTGATTTTTTAGCTTGAAGTTGCCTTAACCAAAAAAAAGTACTTACTCTCTATTTTGTGAAACAAGTCTTATTATTGAACAAAAAATAAGTTTTTAAAACCCGTTCTGGAACGGGGCCTTCACTTTGTCAAAGCCATCAGAGCATCTGCATCAGCCTCAGTTGATTTTGGATCAAATTAATTATCAAAATTCACTTTTCTATTATAGTTAGTCACTTTTTCATAATTACACAAAGGAAATTGATTTTAGCACTCCAAAATTCACTTTTCTATTATAGTTAGTTACTTTTTCATAATTACACAAAGGAAATTGATTTTAGCACTCCAAAATTCACTTTTCTATTATAGTTAGTTACTTTTTCATAATTACACAAAGGAAATTGATTTTAGCACTCAAAAAATTGATGGAGGGGCTCCAAAACGACGTCATTTTGAATATCAATGCAATGCAGTTTTGGAACCCCTCCATTAATTTTTGGAGTG
Organism: Rhododendron mucronatum var. ripense; assembly: GCA_019656295.1. Classification (NCBI taxonomy): domain Eukaryota; kingdom Viridiplantae; phylum Streptophyta; class Magnoliopsida; order Ericales; family Ericaceae; genus Rhododendron; species Rhododendron mucronatum. Next base: position 665,700 of record BPLT01000166.1, read on the forward strand.
CCAAAATCAAAACCCTTACAGAAAATCAAGTTTTTTACTCTCACTCTTTTCTCAATTCAATATTCATTTATCTTTTTATTCTAAACCCAATCTGATGTACAAAAGCTCTGTTCCGGATTCTTAGAAAATGAACTTTTAAAAAAGAAATATAGCTTCAAGTTTAAAAATTATGTGTTTACGCAAATAATTTTTCTACCAATATAGATATTGTTTAATAGATTTCATTAAGATCTTTTAAATAGTGCAAAAAAAAATTAAAAAATTATTTTTCATTTTCATTATATTTGAGTTTGAAATTACTTTCTTTTTAAAAAGGAAGCGGAACGGCACCAAAATCACACCGCATCTTATTGTCGCCTCCTCAGCCCCACCTCCACCACATTGCCTTCTCCGCTCCGTCGTGCCTCCTACGCTCCATCGCTGATCTGCATATTTCGATATTTTCCGCCGTCGATCTAACATGGGTTTACGACGGCAACAGAGCTTTCTCTCTCCATAGCCCGTGTCGTTGATGGCTTCATCGAGCTCTAGGAACACCATACCTATCCCAGGTGCCCCCATTCTCACAACAGAAAATACATTTACATGGGTTCGCATTTATTCGTTTGATCTAGTCTCAATTCTCTGTTGCGGATGCAGTACGGGGTCCGACGTCCCTTATAGGACTGTATGAGCAATAAAATATTCTGAAAACGAGTGAATAGTGACTAGCTCATTTTCTTAAACGAGTCAATATAGCAAATGTTAAAAAATTTCAGAGTAAAGAGAAAATTTATTGAGAACTGTATGCAAGGATTTTGAAACCCCAAAACGAACAAGCTCTTAGGGGGTGTTTGGATTGGCCATTTTTACATTTTCCAATTCTAATTTTTGGGTTTTGGGTGTTTGGCAATAAAAGGGAAAATGGGTTTTGAGCAAAATGGGTTTTGCATTTTTCCGTTTCTAAAATAAAACCAACAATGAGGTGGGGAGGAGCTTTTTGAATTGTCATTTTTCCATTTTGGAATTTTGGCATGCCAAAAGACCACCTTACCCTCTCCCTTTTGGAATAGTCTCCACTTTGCCCTTTTTTTTTAGGACGCCGGGCTCTGCCAAAGCAGCCCCTGCCCAGACTAAAAAGGCAACGTCTTGGTTTAAAAAAAAAACGCTTACCATCAATTTGCAATCCTATGGAACAGAAATGTAATTATGAGAGCCTTAGAGACAAAATTTGATTATGTCTTTTTACAATAATATGATTAAAATAATAAGATATTCACACCCGTTCAAACGGATTAAAAATTAGAGTACCTAATTTTTAACCATATTTTTTAATATATAAACGGTCTCAAAAAAATTTAAGAGCTCAAATTTTCACTCCGTTTGAATAGGTGTAAAATTTTTGTTATTCTGATTATATTATTCTAAAGGGTCGTAATTCATTTTTATCTTTAGGGCTCTCATATTAAGTATATGTTCTTTATTTAGGACTCTGTAAAACAAAAATGTGATTGTAAGAGCCCTATTAGCAAAAATTAATTATGACCCTTTAGAATAATATGATAAGAATAACAAGATCTTTGCACTGATTTAAACGAAGTGAAAATTTGAGTACTTAATTTTTTGAGATCATTTATATATTAAAAAATATGGTTAAAAATTAAATATTTCAATTTTTAATCCGTTTGAACATGTGTGAAAATCTTATTATTCTGATCATATTATTCTGAGGAGACATAATCAAATTTTGTCTTTAAAGCTCTCATAATCACGTTTCTGCTCTATAGGATTGCAAATTGATGGTATATAATTTTTTTTTAAACCAAAACGTTGCCGTTTTAAGTTATTTGTAGTGGATAGGGGCTGCTATGGCATGGAGACAGCAGAGCCCCGGGTCCGTTTTTGAATTTTATCACTCAACTGATTTTCCTTTCACCTTACACCAGTTCTTCATATAATAGCAAACAATAATTAAAGTAAAAAAATATAATTAAAAAAAAGAGGGACATTTTCAGTTCATATACATAACCAATTCCGGAAGTAAATTTAAAAATTTGATTAAAACATTATTTATATACATTATACACCATTATTATTATTAACCGAGGGCAACATAGTAAAAAATCAATCTATAATTCATTTTCATTCTATATCTCCCAAACACTACTCCTACTGCAAAATGCATTCTGCACATATCATCCAAACACTCTACCAAATACAAAATACATTCTGATCATAATCCCAAAACCCAAAAAGGCAAAAAGTTGAAAATTGAAAGCTAAAAAGTTGGCTCCCAAACACCCCCTTAATTGGAGTCCCAGATTTCCTTCACACTACACATTGGTGTAAGACTCAAGACAAAGTATGCAGACTCTACGCGAATGTGTGTGGTATAAAAGAAACTTGAGGAATAATCTCACCGTAGTGCTATTAACGTTTGGATACTGATCGCATGCAAACGTGTCGTTTGATGTATGTGAATTCCATATGATGATGTCGGATATGTACATATTTCTACGTTAGCCCTTACATTAGACAATGTTAATTCGAACGTGTATCCGGACATCTATGTCCTATTCGTCTTCTTTTTCCTATAAAAGATTTGCTTAGTTTCGGTTTAATTTCACAAATTCTTTCCTGTCATTTTTAATACTAAAATACAAGCATGAAGTTTTCAGGGATAAAACAAAGTTATGTGCGCAGAGATTTATTCAAAATTTCGGACAGAATTGCGTTTGGAACCGTTTGATGCATGAATACACATCATTATTTCAAGTGCTCTGTTCAAATTAGTGCTGTTCAAAAAAAAAAAAACTTTGTACTGAACGTTAATTTTTACGCATAGACTTTTTTATAGAAAATTTATGGTTAACTTTTGAGATAATACTGGGCCGGTCCTATTTTTTTTAATTCATGGTTTTGGAGATCCTCCTCCTATAAGTCTAATGCTATGCAGGTCCGGTGACATGTATTTTTACAAAATTGCCCCAACGCACAAGACATGCACAACAAATGCACATGCCAGTCTCTTTTCTCAATCCTCTCTTGTCGTCCTTTTCTTTCCTCTCTGTCTCGTATCTCTCTCTCACCACCATAATTCTACGTACTTTACGATTGAACTCGCCAAGACTCTCTCTCCCTCACGTCTTCTCTTCCTCCTTCAATAATTTGAGCAAACAAAGAACACAAAAAGTCTAACTGAAATTCGAAGGGTGAAACTCTCTCACGCCGCGGCCCTGATCGAACATGTGTTTGAACATGTGTTTGCACATGTTCAAACACATGTATCCTGACATCTATACCCTATTCAGTTTTCTTAATTTCCTATAAAGATTTGTTTAGTTTTGGTCTTCACAAATTCTTTCCTGTCATTTTAATACTAAAATACAAGCATAGGGATAAAACAGTGTTATGCGCACGGATTTTTATTTAAAATTCTAGATAGAAGTATGTTTGGAACCATTTGTGATAATCCGAATTTTTATATTGAAGAATTCGTTTTCCAAATTTGCTTCTTGAAATTTGTATTCTTGGTATATTTTTCTTTAAGGCTTGCGATGTATTTTTTGGTATTTTCTGAGAACGCAGTCTGGACAACGCAACAAGAAGGGTACCGATTTTACATTTTCGGTTGCATTATTTTACTAGCCGGTATTTCCTATAACCTTATACCCCAAATACTTCTATTCCGGACGTAAAACAGGAGGGCAACATGTATGAATTTTGTCTCAGATATTTCCTTGCCTCTACAAAAACTCTCACTGATCACTCTCAGTCACAACCTTTCTCTCTCTTCTTCCTATAAACAAACACCCCGTATCCTTTGGATTGAGAAATTCTGTAGGGCGCTCGGTCCTAGAGAAATTGTAGTGCGGCACATGAACCGTCGATCTCGGCAAGGAATGAGTAGGAAAAGGAAATTGTGTTTACCCCATATTTATTTTTATATCTCTCTAAATATAAAGAATGAGTAGGAAAAGAAAAGGGAGATAATTTGGTAGGACCAATTCTTCAATTTTAGACGTGGCCATCTTGTGCGCCACTATGACAGCTTTTTTAATTTATTATTCAACCGAAAAAAAGATTTTCATTAATCCTTGAAATTGTACCAAATACTAATAGGAACAAGGAGAACGGAATCATATTCCTAACAATGCTAGGAACAATTAATCCTATGCCCAGCCCAAGACCCAAACACTCGATTGGAAAGAAACCAATCCTGAAAACTTAAAAGGACGAGCCCACACCTAAGAGGCAGAAGTTTTCTTTCCTATAAAGATTTGTTTAGTTTCGGTCTTCACAAAATTCTTTCCTGTCATTTTAATATACTAAAATACAAGCATGAAGTTTATAAGGATAAAACAATGTTGTATAGATTTTTATTTAAAATGTCAGATAGAAGTATGTTTGGAACCATTTGATGCATGAATACCTAATGTTATCTTCAAGAATTCAAGTGCTCTGTTGAAATTAGTGCACATAACTTTGGTCCTTTGGAGAGCAATTTTGCTCACCCTCGCTTGTTCACTCTCGTGAGGATATGCTCATTCCTATTTCACTACCATTATCAAAACTGATCATGTTTTCTCAATTTATTTGTTGGGAGACTATGCAAAATTTTATTTTAATTGGAGATTGGCAAGTGTTTGATCTAAAAGTTCAATTTTTCAGTTAGGAATTTTAAAGAAAATAAATAAATGAACGGTTTTGATTATGGTAGTGAGACATGGAATAAGCATACTCTCGCCGAAGGTGAACAAAGCGAGAGTGAACAAAATTGCTATCTTAACTTTGAACTAAACGTTAATTTACACGCATAGATTTATTTGTGCGCTGGGACTTGCTGTGATACTGTAGTGTACCCACATAGGACTGGCCAGAAAAGAGCCCTAACTTTTGGATCTAATGGTTGTTACACTTGGGCGCACGTTTGTAACAATTGATCCTAAATGGGCTGTGTTGAGTCGGCTAGGTTGAGTTTGGGCCGGCCGACGTAGTTCTATACGTTGGAGCTGTCTAGTTAGCTTCTAAACAAGTCCATTCCAAAAATTTCCCAATAAACCCAATCTTGCACCAAATTCATTTGGGAAAAATGACGGTCAATGACGTGTTTTGATAATTAATACCCGCCAATGACATTTTGTTCATTAACAAATGTTCTTAGCATGTCCTCAAAAGATATTAATTATCAAAACACGTTCTGGGCCGTCATTTTCCCAATTCATTTTTCGATATATTTTTTTTCTAGTGATTTAATAGTGGGTTAAATTATCGACTTATGGTTGGCAAGCAGATGCTAGATGACTCTAAGCGGTTTCGCCAGGTGGACATGAGAAAACAGATAAGTAATTGTCTTCCATCGGATTACAATGTCCAGTAGACATCCAAACTTTATTAAACTTCAATTTTACCCCAAAAGGGGTAGATCAATGTTTGTGTCGAAAATAAAGATTCACGTGTATGATTTAACGGACCCGTTAAGCCTACCTCATCAAAATCTGTTTCCGATACGACAGATTTAGACGGTAAAGGTCTGATTGAATAACAGAGCAATAATTTAAGTGTAAAATTGAAGTTTAATGAAATTCGGGTGTCTATTAAACATTGGGGCCAAAGTTGGTGGGTATTTTGAATTTTTCGTACTTGTGTTTTTTGTGCTTTTGTCCAACGTTGAGAAGATCCTAGGAAATTGCAAGGAATGGCTCTACTTGTGATTGTGAGCAATTCTTTTTGAGTCCCATAGTTCTGAAAACAATACCCACTTCTCATATATTATTTATTTGGAGCGGACTTCGGGTTGGTGTTGTCACTGCGGATCGTGGATCCGACGGTTCGGATCTCATTTCGGCAAGTAACGATCGAGAGCTATTCATTGCTGAGGTAAGACCCGACGGCTCGGAGGTGCGCAGTAAGGTGCTACACCACTGCACAGCACTATTCCCAATTCATCTGGAGCAAGTTAGATTTAATTTTGCTTTCTGGAACTATTCTTTTTTCCTTTTTTTGTCTATTTTGAATTTTCTGATATCTTATTTGAGCAATAGCTAAAACAAAGTTCATGATTTTTTAAAAACTTTTTTTTTTTTAACTCGAATCGGTTTGATTTTGTTTGGAGCGAGTTAGACCATACTGGATTTAATTTTGCTTTTCGGAACTTTTCTTTTTTCCTTTTTTTGTCTATTCTGAATTTTCTGATATCTTAAATTTTTTAGCAATAGCTAAAACAAAGTTGATGATTTTTTAAAAATTTTTTTTTTAACTCGAATTGGTTTGATTTTGTTTACCTATTTTTTACTTTCCTAATATTCTAAATTAGTTCAACTGTTTTTATTTTTCTTGTTCACTCACCTGGACAAATCAGAGTATTGTTTTTTTACTAAATCTTAAAAAGTAAATCATCATGCTAAAATTAACACTTATTTCTTAGGCTAAGTTCTGGTAACGGTTTTTTGGAATGTTTGGACTTTTTCTTGTCTTGTCTTTATTCAAAATTTTTTTCCAGGTATGGTAGTTTTCCGCCTAAATTTTGTAGATTATTGATTCGTCTTGTCAAGACGAATCAGAAAAGTAAAAAATTACGGTAAATTATTTTTATTTTTCCGATCCGATTCGTCTTCATGAGATGAATCAATAATTCACAAAAAGTTTGGCACAAAAATAATTTAAATAAGAACAAAATAAAAAAAAGTCGAAAATCTTAGCGGAGGAAATTGAAAGGTAAAAAAATTATGGTAAATTATTTTTATTTTTCTGATCCGATTTGTCTTCATGAGATGAATCAATAATTCACAAAAAATTTGGCACAAAATTAATAAATACAAAAATAATTTAAATAAGAACAAAATAAGAAAAAATCAAAAATCTTAGCGGAGGAAATTGAAAGGTACGTATTTGTGTTTTTCCTCCCTCCCCCCACACCCACACCCACACCCGACCCCACAACCCAGGCCCCCCACGCACCCCCCCCCCCCCCCCCCCCCCCCCCCCCCCCCCCCCCACACACACACACACACACACACACACACACGACCCCACACCCATTTCCCCTGTTACTGCCCCCCCAGGTTGAATCTTTCTATTTTCTCTTTATTTTCTAATTTTCAATTATTTTCTTTATTTGTTTTCTTTCCCATTTCTCCCCCCCTTTTTTGTTAACTCAAATTCTATTTTCAATTAAAATTGACTTTATACTTAATAACTTCTAATGAATAATAATAAATTTAAACAAAATTTCACTTTATTATAATTGAGTACATATTGTCAAAATATGAAAATACATAAAAACACAAATTCTAATAAATATTTCTTCCAAATTCTGCTCCCGGTGCGCTTATACCCATTACTTCGTACCACAATTGCATATGTGTTCCATAACTAGCAGCCCATATTGTAGCTTCGTTCGATGCATGCTCCTGTACCATATTGGGATGGGTGGTACAGGGTGATGAGGTTCTAAGAAAACTTGCATGAAGTGATGGTTAACACTGGCAATAGCAATTTCTCGGAGGGTCTTCGACTGGAATTGGAGGGGACCTCAATGGCAAATGAGTAAAACAACCGTAAACATTCTCATCAAATGTATGCAATACAAGGTTGTACCTTGTTGCGATGACAATTCTCAAAGTCATAGCCTCCATCCAATGTTCCTCTGGTGCTGTAGGCTCAAACCAATTCAGTAAGATTAGTACTAGATGGTTTGCCCAATCATTTACTGGATAAATCACACTGTATAGATCAAAATTTTGTCGAATCTCTTCAATAAGCTTCTATTGTACTCGATTCCAATCATTTTGACGGGTCTTTTTGCTTCAAATATTAAGAATCTCAAGAGGCGCGGTGCTGTTGGCCATGTCGACCACAAATTGTTTCTCTATTGATTTTAGCCTTGACGGTACTCGTGGCCCTCAATATGTTTTGCTATTTCATGGTTATGGACACCACAAATAACCTTTAAATCCCACTTGATACCATATGGATGTTCTGGTATACCTCTCAGTTGAAATGGGCAATCACATTTTGTAGTCCCAGTGTTTCTTTGCAAGGATTGCCCTTCAACCAAATCCATGGCGGTTAGTACTTTCCTCTTCTTTCACAACCAAGAATTCACTTTGGCAGCTTGCCGCCTTTTAACTTGGCAGAATTTAAAATAACCACCACAATACCATATTTTAGACCAACGCTCCGCACCCAAACTACCATATCTTCTCTACTTTCAAAAATCTATATAAATAAAAAACGAATATGTATAAGTACAACATTAACCAGTCTTAGCATATTTTATCTACTTTTAAAGTAGGGAATTGATAATGCCAAAACAATTATAGACAAGCAAAACAAAAACTAAAATAGATAAGTCTAACAAACACGAAAGATTTGCAAACAAAAAGTTTTCGAAAAACAAAGGGAAAACAGTATACTAAGATTTGCTCATCTATTTTGAAAGTTGAATATGATTGCAGAAACAATTTAGGTTTTGGCAGGAACAATATGGGTTTTGGCATTATCAGCTCCCTTAAAATAAATAACGAGTATGCAAAACAATAACAGTAATAACTAACCTAGTCAGCGGTAAATTCGGGTTCATAATGGCGACTTTTGTGGGAGATGCTCTCCTCACTACAAACATCATTCTCAAATGACCAACTAGCTGAAAATGAAAAAGTTGCAGTCATCCATAATGTTCTTCTATGAATTACAAAAATATATGTTGAGGAAATACTGAGATTCTTGTATGAAGGAATTCAGAATGAGTGATAAGAAGAAAGTGATATTCTTGTATAAATAGTTACAATTCAAGATAAGAATGTAACAATAAAATCTGAAGGAGTGTTATAATTGAAGATAAGAAAATCTGAAGGAGTGGTTATAATTGAAGATAAGAAGATGAGAAGAAAATCTGAATGAGTAATTATAATTGAAGATAAGAAGGTAAGAAGAAAAAAAATCTGAAGGAGTGGTTATATAAGTGAAGATAAGAAAATGAGAAGAAAATCTGAATGAATGATTATAATTGAAGATAAGAAGGAAAAATTATTATTTCAAACATAAAAGATAAAATAATTTAGAAATTAAATAATAAATAGTATATTAGTTTAGGGAAGGGCGGGTGGGTTCGTGGAAAGCAATTTGCGCTGTTGAAGCAGTCCCTAAACGGGTAGCTAGAAGTAATTTAACAAGGAAGTGACCGGATGACGAAACCTGGCCATCAATTTCCTCACAGAGGGCAAAAGACTCAATCCTTTTGGAGTCTTGTGGGGAGACTTGACTTCTTAGTCAATTGGTCAGTTAAAGCCATAAAATACAGCTCTTTTCCAATCTTCATCAGATTCTGATTTGGAAAAAGGAATGCCAAGAACGCGGATATGCTTTTTGAATCATCAATTGTTCGATAGGACCCGGCTTCTCAGCGGTTAGATTGCAGAGGAGTCGCTGGTAATTCGTCGTAATTATTCATTGCATTCAACAATCTATATTTTTTAAAAAAAATCTTTCACAAAGCGTTAACTCTTTTCCTAAAAGATTGTGTTGAAATCTGAATCATTAAAAACACTTCTGGACAATTAGAATCAGGCGAACGACACTTTGGAGTTCAACAACAGACCGCATAGAAGCCAGATTCAATTCAAAAAACCAATGAGCAAAAAGTGGGTGAGATGTGGCTATTTTAGTCTATTTGGTTGTATCCCTTGTTTTCTAATACTGTAAGAAGGTTTGGGGTTTGAGTTTTTAAAGATTTCGAACTCTTGTTAATTTACTAACTCGCCCCTAAATTCCACTCATACACATTGTCATCTGAAAAAAAAAAAAAGGACACAGAAACCTCTTGTAGTGAATGGGTGTACATATTTTAGCAATCCATTTCACCAAAGCACATATGAATTGGGTTCTTACTATATTCATACCTTTCGGCCATCAATAAAATATTGGGGAGTCTTCATCATTATTAGAGCACTAAAGCACTATGAAACACTATTATGGGCGTGGTTGAGATAGATGTGAATACAGATGGTAGATTGAATCTTAAGGTAAAGCTGAATAATCATTTGGTGTAAAAGATAAAGTCTAAATCTTATCTGAAAAGCACCAGAAGCTGTCCAAACCCAGCTTTGGAATTTTTAGAATTTCATTCATATTTTTGCTTTTCAAATTGATTTTCGTTAAACCTATAGTTTCCGTGAATCTATTATTTAGAATTTTCGATAAACATCCCAAATAGTTTTTGAAAAGTTAGAATATCAAAAATTTGCTCAAAAAACACGAGACCCTCTTTTCACACCCCCGACACCCCCGGCCCACCACCTTTTCTTGCCCCTTCTTTTTCGGTTTTTTTTTTCTTTTTACTTTGACTAGTTTTTTTTTTGTTTTACTTTTAAAAGTAAATAATTACTACTATTTTATTTTTTTTTACTTTGACTAGTTTTTTTTATACTTTTAAAAGAATATAATTACTGTTTTAGTTTTTTTTTTAACTTCTACTAGATTTTTTTGTTTGCTTTTAAAAGAATATAATTACTGTTTTAGTTTTTTTTTTTTTTTAACTTCTACTAGCTTTTTTTGTTTGCTTTTAAAAGACTTTAATTACTGTTTTTGTTTTTTTTTGGTTTGCTTTTAAAAAAACTTTAATCTAGGAGGGAGGAGCCGTGACAGAAGAAGGGAGAGAGAGAGATTTATGATGGAAAGATGGTGATGTTGGAGGGATAATCAGGGAGAGGGAAGTAATGGGAAGAAGATGGTGATTTTGGAACGATAATGCAGGATATATAAGGATAATGAGTGATGGATGAATGGTTATAGTTAAAGATAAGAAGATAACAAAAAAATCTGAATGTGTGATTGTAATTGAAGATAAAAAGAAAATCTAAATAAGTGGTTACAGTTGAAGATAAGAAGATAAAAGAAAATCTGAATAAGTGGTTAGAAATAAAATAGATAAAAGATATAAATAAATACAAAATTAATAAATTTAATAACATAAAAGAATTATAAAATTTAAAAATAAAAAAAATTTACTCACGTTTATAATATTAAATAATTTAAAAATACATATAAAGAGAAAAAAATCAATGTTCCAATTTTTAATTTGTTTGAACCGGTGTGAAGATCTTATTTTTTTTTCATTTCATTCTAAATGGTCGTAATGAATTTTTTGCTCTAAGGCTTTTCAGTGAGCACCCTAAGAGAGACTTGAAACTGAATAAGGAACCTTAGGGTGCTTGTTAAAAGGCTTAAAAATTCATTATGACCATTGAAGATAAAATGATAAAAAGAACGAGATCTTTGCACCGATTCAACCATTGAAAGTCAGAACACTTAAATAATATTCAATAAATAAAAGTGAAAAGAGATATAAAAGTTATTAAAGTAAATAAATGAGAAATAAAAGAAAATGGGTTGAATTATTTCTGCCGGGGGTATTTTTGTCATGGGGGTGGGGTCCGGGGGGCGTGTGTCAGGGGGGGTTGTGCAAAGAGAAATGCAAAAGCACGCAGTCACCATAATTGTCTCAAAATTGTTTGAGCGAGTCTTCTTAAACGATTTGTTGTTAGGATGGATTTTCTTGGGAGTTTGGGGCAGCCTACATGGCAACTGCATGTTTGTTTTTGGAGTGATTTTTCCCAACATTGTGTAAACAACCGGGACGGAACCAGAATTTTATATACGAGGGGACCGGCTACAATATGAATAACAAGATTTTGAAATTTTAATGTTCAAGAATATAAAATATTTAAATGATCAAATAATACCCGATACAAAACACAATATCGAGATACTCTGAACAAATCAAAAACAACTAGTACGCAAAAAAACAAAAAAAGTTTTTTTTTTTTTTTTAATGTTATACATGTCAAGCATGTATAAAAATGGAATGTGATGCTCCCTTAGATCTCAAAAGTCATCTATGTTGGTACAAATTTTCGCAACAAATTTCCTTCTCAATGAATATAACCAGAACATTTGAAAGAAACTCATCCTCTATTCTGTTGCGATTTTGACAATATTCACAGCTGAAAATGTCTTTTCTAGGCTGTCTTAATTTCTTTATTCGGTGGGAGCCCACTATGTATCGTTTTGATTTTCCAAAAAAAAAAAACATAAATAAATACAAAAATTTTGAACCGCGGGAACCACTCTTCATTAAAAAAAAAAAAAAAAAAGTTTTGAACCACGGAGAGGCCTTGGCCCCATACGCCCACTATTAGTTCCGTCTCTGGTAAAAAGTAAAATCACTTAGCAGACCAAGTTTCACAATACGTCATAAAACCATTGTTAGCATTGCGAAAAATTTCAATCACGTCTGAGCATTCGATACCATACCTGGAAATATGTTTTCAGAATAATAGAAAAACTACAGTGTTTCTAACAGATTAGGCAATTTAGGAGGACGGAAAAAGCGGACAAGGCTCCTAACCAGCTTAATTACATGTCTTTATGATCCAGTTTTGGACTGTTGTGACCCTCATCCCGAGTCCACCATGGTGATCTGCACCACTCATCTTGTAGCTCCTGCCAACTTAACTTTCCCGTAAATTACTAACTTGATCGGATATTAATTGCTATGGCCAATTTTTCTCTAACAAATGTGTTTAGTTTAAGGAGCTTTTGAGGGCGAAAAAACGCAAGGCCCTGCCGGATTAAGGGTCTTGAAACCTAGCTGTGATGACTATTCAACGGTGGTTTGTGACTCCATTTCGAATCTTCGATCAAACTTCTTGACTATTGAATGGTGATAAAAGAGTTGAAGCCCTGATTTTGAAGGTTTTAGTGCGCTCCACAGAATTTTTCAAAGAGAAAATTTGCCCAGAAAATTCCCATGAAAATGACTTGTCTAGTAAAAACTACAAAAAATGGAAGAAACTAGTCAAGCTAAAAGACCCAAGACGTGTTGATGTTTGTGTCACCATCATCATGAATCTGTGTCAATTTTAAGAACGGAATAACCGTGTGGAGCCACCAATTTCCCTACCCGGATTCCTCCTTGTCTAATCAAAAGACTTGACCCAACCAAGGTTGTCCCCACTAGCCATAGGGTTTGCTCCCATAAGGTCTGAGTTTCGATCCTGGAGGATACGCCAATCGGTTGGAAGGTGAAAGTTTATGTTGACAGTTTCATGGGCAAATTTAGTGGTCCTCCCTCTTAGCTGCTTGAAATTACTATTAGTGGGTGTTGATTTTCTGAGGCCGGTTCTAGATGCATTAGTCTCATCCCATTTGGTGTGGGGACACCTCCTATGTGTAAAAATAAAAAAGGGTAAATTTTAGAAATAGTTCCTCTAATTTGCATGAATTCTCATTTTTGTCCCTCTTGTATTAATAGTGTCAATTTCAACTCTTTAGTGTACATTCCGTCTCAATTTCATCCCTCTCGCTGACGGCGTATTGAAGGGCAAAGTTGTTATTTCAGCTCATAGAGGGACGAAATTGGAATTTTATGTAAACTAAAACGACTATCTAAAATTTAATATTTTACTTTCGTTTTTGCAAATAAAAATGAAAAACGCCTCACGGAATCTATTTGACTCCTCAATTGTGTTTTATTGGTTGATCAAAATATGTTGAGATAATTTTAAACATATATATTTTTACAAATTACTAATATTTTAGAAACTTAAAAAATCAACCCCTTCATTAAATGTACCATCTTTTCCTTTTTTATGACTTTATCTTCCTTTTAAAATCTCCTTATTTTTTTTGTCACCCGATCAAAAGAAATTGTTCAAAGCCATTTAATGTCACTACCCAACCATTTCAAGTATCACGACCGAGTCACGTAAAATAAATTGCTCAAAATCACCATCATTGGAAGAGTTAACTTAATTTGCGATGATCTAAAATGTGTGCGCACAAAACCATTTTAAGTGAGAATTACGGTATAACAGAGGTTACACAATAATACGAAATAATTTGATAGAAACATAGCACAACCAAATATCGATTTCCTTCAATTCGCATACAAAGTAAAAATCTAAAAAAATAGTCCCTCTAATTCGCATGAAATCTCAATTTAGTCTCTCCATGAGGAGAAATGCCAATTTTGCCTACCGTCAACGAGAGGGACAAAATTGAGATTCAATATAAACTATAAGGTCAAGACTGTCACAATCAGTACTAGAGGGACCTAAATGAGAATTTATGCAAACTAGTGGAACTATTTCTAAAATTTACCCGAAAACAAAATCGAAGACTGGTAGAATTTTGTGGTGCCCCATGCCAGTATTTCCAACCCTTCTCCTCCCACCTATATAAGCCCATCAAAGTTTGCTTTTATATTTGTGTTTTTGTGAATGTTACAGCCACATCGCTTCAGTTTCCTTAAGAAATCTGGAAAAACCCACAAGCCTTACCAGCTTTGACAACATATATTTTTGCAAAACCAATTCCAGTCTGATTAATGGAGGAATCAACATTTCAGATTGATCAATTGCCTGGCTTCCGGTTCCACCCGACCGAAGAGGAGCTCCTCGGCTTCTACCTTAGAAACACGATTTTCGATAAGAAAATTAGCTTCGATATAATCGGTTTCCTCAACATCTACCGTCATGATCCCAAGGACTTGCCCGGTAACGCATTACTCTATTTCATTACATAAATTTCGCTACTTAGTTTCATAGCGTTATGATTCGAGAAAAAAAGGCGATTACATGAATTTATATTTTGCATAATGCGTGACAGGCCTTGCTAAGATTGGGGAGAGAGAGTGGTACTTCTTTGTGCCGAGGGACAGAAGGCAGGGAAACGGTGGGAGGCCGAACCGGACCACTGACACCGGGTTTTGGAAAGCAACGGGTTCGGACAGGAAGATACTGTGCTCAAGTGACCCGAAGAAGATGATGGGACTGAAAAAGACCCTGGTGTTTTACAAGGGGAGGGCGCCCCGGGGCTGCAAAACTGATTGGGTTATGAATGAGTATCGTTTGCCTGATAATTGCCCCTCACCAAAGGTACTTTCTGTTTGATGAAAGGTTCTTTTCTTTTCTTTTCTTGAGGATCAGAATTCAGTTTCTGAATCATTAAAAGAAGTTGACAATGAAGACCTAAGATTTTTGTGCAAAAGTAGCTTTTAGGAATCAAGAAGACCTTTTACCTGATCTTTAAGCGATTTCCTTTTAACTTCCTCGATTTCTGGTAATGTGTCGGAAAGATGTTGTGAACACAGATGAGCAGTGCTATGAACACAGATTCCCAATACAGATGTGTCCGAAACCGTTCGATGCACACGGGCTTCACAAGAAGCACGTTGTTCATCGGACGGCTGCGAACACACCTGTGTCCGAAACATTTTCCGTTTCCCATTGACAACATTCTAAACTTCATGTGATGTGAACAAATGCAGGACATAGTGTTGTGCAAGATATACAGAAAGGCAACTTCCTTGAAGGAGTTGGAACAGAGGGCCCAAATAGAAGAAGAAGAAAGGAAGACTACATTAACCCATTCACTCACACCACCACCACCACCAATGGACACTACCATCTCCTATAATTACTGTCCACATGTTGAAGAAGAGTTCGTGCCGCCAATGGCCGCGCAACACGTGGCATTCAAGAAAGAGTATGAAGATCATAGTCCAGACCAATTCATAGTAGAGGATCACGAGAAAATCTACTATCAAGATGAAGAGGCAGAGGAGGGTAATTATAAAGGGATTAATACTGCTGCTTCTCTGCAGTTGACAGATCTACAAGTGCCCAAGTTCAACATGGACTGGACCCAAGACCCCTTTTGGACGCAGCTAAGAAGCCCATGGCTTGACACTGTGATGACCCCTCCTTATGCTAACGTACTTAATTTCTAAGATATGATCATGCCTTGTTTTTTCTTTCTTTTTTTTTTTCCCGATAACGAAGGTGCCTGGGCCAATATAAGCGCACCATAAGATTATATGTGTTCATTAGTGTAGATTAATTAGAAGACATCCTAATTAGGACCCGTGAAGTCGACCCTGTGAAAGTGACAAACCACTAAGTTTAGAGGATATCTTACAAAACTTTGTTCAGAATCCTTGAAAGGGTTTATTGACCGAGGTAAATAAACAAGTCTAGATCTATTTTAATGGAGTAGAACTGAGTTCATGTTTCCTAGTACCTTTCTGCATTCTTTCTTTGTGTGATTTGGCTACTTCCTGAAACCTATAATGCTTTTGTTTTGAGTGCCTGTTTATGTGCTATGGGTATTGGGAAGAGATGGATCATCGGGTCGATCAACGGGTCAAAACATGGCGGCTCGAACTGACATTGAATGCAATTAATATAGATTTTGTATGATTTTCTGAACTTGCGATAATCGTCAATTAAAAGAAGCTATCTTCTCAATTTTCTGTCATCGCAATTGCAGCCGCTGATGCGGCTTCTCTCTCATGCTATCAAAATCGAACGCGCCACTTGCATGACTTTTCAATTTTCTACTCACTAGTGCCAAGTGAGGGAACTAGTGACCAATAAAATGTTTGAAATGGCATTTTCTGAAGGATGGCATTTTCTGAAGGGTGGCATAATGAACACCACACCTTTAGTGTAGTTGGTTCGTTACTCTCCTTTCTAAGGGAACAGTCCTATTCATGGAAGAGGTCCTCATAGAAGAGGTGCTCGACCTCCGTTGTAATCACTCACAAGTAACAACTAACCCGCTAACCCTTAAGATCCTTTTTTTTTTTGATAGGCAAAAGTAACAATTTATTAAGGGAATAGGGGAGAGGAATCCAACAAAAAGTTGGACAAATATAGCCAAATGGGACAAAGCCCAACCTCAAAGGGACAAAGCCTAGAACATCTGAGGGCCTAGAAGCCTAGATAAAACAAACACAAGCACAAAACCTGAAAAGTCCAAAAGCCTAGATCAAAACAAATAAGCCTAAACCAAAGGAAACCCTAAATCTAACTAACTAATTTGAGCACATCCATAAACCGCCGCCCTCCGCTGCCCACCGATTCTGACAGCATCCACTAGCCATAAGATCCCTGCCACCACGCTCTGCCACACCACCACCGGTAAACCCCATGGAAGCAGACAGATCCGACACCCACACAAACTGCCGCAGAATCATGCCTGGCAAAAACAAAAACAAAGATGGCATAATGTGATGAGGTGTATTAAGAGTGCTTGACTCACTTTGTTTAGAACTTGCACAACTTGCCAAAATATGAGAAACAAAATGCCCACATACAGGGGTCAAGAACTAATTGATTATTGATCACATGCACCAAGTTATTTTCCTTGGGGCGATTGGGAGTTTGAAAAAAGAGGGAGGTGCCATGAATTGTTTGCGAAGTTGCACGATCTTAGTCGTCTGTTTTGGTATTGGACGGTTTGAATTTTAAAAAAATTATTCGCGGAAAGATTTTGAAAAAATCCGGGACCGTTCAAATACACTTTGAACGCACGTGATTTGACTCTGTAAACGTTTATTCACGGCAAGCTCCTGTAATAAAGTATTCTCTTGAAAAAATTTCAGTATCAATAAGTTATACACTGTTATGTATGTTCAATTAGATTTGGAACGCAATTAAATGCTGAACTTATTTCAATGGGCAGTCAAAACTATCTACCACAAAAAATAAAAAATAAAAATCTCCAGACATCAGAAGTACTTCATACATTTTTCCAACCCATATGATACGTTAACTATATGTTCGACCACAAAAAACTCGTGTCCAAATTTCAAGAAGAACCCTTCAATGGGACCGACCGGACAGTGCACATACTGGCAGGCGGGACCCATTCCGAATCTTGCATGGATAATCTGACCTGTTCAACAAATAATTTTCCGAGTGAGCTGATAAAAAATTAGCTCAATTCGATACGTGTAGGTGCTTGATTCGATCTTCCATTTTAAATGTTGAATTATCCGTATAGGACCCGGAGTGGACCCGTGTGTCGATCTGTGCACAGCGGGTTGGTATCTTTAAAATTTTCGCTTAAACATAGCCATCTATGATTAAATGCTGCAATATACTTTTCATGTACTTCAAGTATCAGAGAAAGCAATTATTCCAGTAGCAGTATTTTTGTACTCCTTCCGTCCTAATTTAATTGTCACTTTTGGAAGTTTGTGCCACTTTTAAATTAATTATATCTTATAATTTATAATGTTTTAGGTGATTTTGAAAACATTATATTATAGAACAAATCGATATCTATAAAACAAGATCCATATTAAATATAAAATTCATTACTAATTTAAAGATATAACTAGTTTTTTTATTCGGTTTGAATAGAACTGAGACAAATAAATTAGGACGGATGAAGTATTTTGGTTGCAAATCCCAACGGATTGGCTTAGTCAATGCCTATGACTTAGGAGTTTGCTTCCTATTAAAATTTCAGGTTTGAAACCTTTCCAGCAGAGCCAGCTCATATATTTTGGAGACTTGAAACGAATTCCCTATATTGAGCCCCTTACATATTCATGAATTTTTTTAAAAAATGATAAAAGTACAAAAATAACAAAAAAAAAAATCAAACTAAAAGGACAATTATGACAATATAAATGTAATAAGATATTATTGCAAGAGTTTTTGAAGAAAATAAGATACAATTATGTTTTTATTTAAAAACATTCTAATATTAATATGTAAATTACATTACAGTGAAGCCTCAATTTTGGACCAAATTTGGGGGCTGGAAGCGGTTACTTCCCCGGCTAACCCCATGAACCGGCCTTGCTTCCAAGTGTTAATCCGTATTATCAACTCTTTTGGGATTTGTCCAAACAGACTTTTGGTCCGACTTTAATTGGATTCCCACAAGTAGGCTTTGAGAAAGGGAAAATGATGGCCCAAAACGTGTTTTGATAATTAATACCTGCCAAGGACACATGCTGAAGACATTTTTGTTCTTGATAGGTATTAATTATCAAAACACGTCATTGACTGTTATTTTCCCAAAAGTATTTGGAAAAATGACGGCCTAGAACGTGTTTTGATAAATAATATCTTTTAATACATGTTAATAACATTTGTTAATGAACAAAATGTCTTTAACGGATATTAATTATCAAAACACGCCATTGCCCGTCATTTTCCTAATGTATTTTGGTTGCCAAGTTGTACAACGTTGGTTCCTTGTTTCCTCTGTTTCTTGATGTAGTGGGCCCGACGGCGGGTCTTCTACCCGGACTGTCCGAATAGGCCGAATCTGGGGAAGGCCCAAGCAGTCCTACAGCCAACCCCCACACATGGCCGTATGTGCCGGTTTCGCCTGTGGTTTCACGGGCGGAACGAGGCGTCGGGTCGGATCATAGAACGTGACATGCGGCGGTGACGCGTCCACGTTGGTGCCAAGTAGATCGGTTCCATGTGGCACCAATCTTGGTTCCGGCCACCTGGCTCGGTTACATGCTTCCTAATAGTGTGGCAATTGGAGATCGTACGTGAAAGACAACCAATGCATGGTAGAAATACCAAAGCTATTATTTTGGTAAATGAAGTACTTTAAATAAACTTAGAGTCATACGAGTTATGCAACCCAATTTAAATCATCACAAAATCGCGAAATAATACAATCCCGAGCACTACTAAAAACATTGAAACCAAAACCACCATCACAGCTGCAAATTTCCATTTCCATTAGTATTTATTTTCCTTGCAGAACGTCAACACTCACTAGTATAATAAGCACACAAAAAGAAGAAGAAAAAAGTTTAGTCATTATTCGTGTGCACTTATTTTTAGTACAACAGTAGGTTGTGCATTTTGGGCACATTATAAGAACAGGGCACTTAAGCTAGCTACTGGGGGAGTATTACATTGTAGGGTACCCTACATTGTATCGACCAAAAGTCCATTACCGAAAGACCTTTGGTTGCCGCAGTCGAGATTGTCACCAGGGCTAATCCCAAATATTTGACAGTACCTCCTAAAGAACCCAATCCGATCTTGGACCCTCGAATCCGACCCGTGACCGCATTCGAGCCCACCGTTTATGATGTTTGTGATCGCACCGAACCCCGGGACACGACCTGCTGACCTGTCTGCAGCTGACGGGTTCCACCTTCCGGTAATAACGTCGTGGCACGACGGCTTTGGTGATTGTGGGGTCATCCAAAACCACAAGGCAGTCTTGAATGAGATGACTGGATCGGTTGCTACGAGGTCAGGATTGTTCAACAGGTCCACCCCTATGGCCCTTCCCGCCTGTCCGTAGTTGTAATTGCTGGAACACCAAATCAAACACACATAAATAAAAATATGTCACGAGATGTGTCGAGGTGCGGAAAACTTGACCCGAATACTTGAGTTATCAAAAAAAGTGGAGTGTCACTTACTAGGAAATTTGGATAGGACCGCGGCCGTAATACTTTCTGCCGGGAGCGCAGGGCCATTGAGCATTCGGGGAGCAGTAGTCACCGGGATTACCTTGTTCCTTTAGATAACAGTATCCCCATGAGTAAGGGCCATCGGGTGCACTAGCCCATCCACCTATAAACACATATAATAAAATGTCACATTTATAATTGCTCTACTTGTATTTTTTTTATCAGCAAAAGTAACAATTTATTAAGGAATTGCATAATTATCTGCTTATATTCTTGGAATATTCACCGATTGTGTAATTTTTTTTTCAATTTTAGTCCAGATTAGTTCGCAAGATGTTTCTCCCTTCGTCTCACTGGTTTTTTTTTTTCTTCTTTTGATACCAAATACAACCTGTACTTATTATGGTTAGTTTTCCCGAACAACTTTTTGAGACTTTAACGATGACCCACAAATTCACATATCCGTTATGCCACATAGTGTGAGTCGCGTCGACACAAGAATAATTTTTGGGGCAAAGAATACCGTTTTTTGTGCATGATTTTTTCGTGGTGTTATGTTACTAAAGATGGAAATTAGTATGCCAAAATGGCAGTCTAATTAACTTGACTAACTAACTAACCAGTAGTTTCATGGGAAGTTTGGGCCAAGAAAGCGGCAATCTCCCTCTTCCGTGTAGCCGTGTCGCCCGTAGTAGCAAAGGCGCCAAACGCCTTCGCGGCCGACACAAAGGCATCATAGGTGTAGAAGTTCTTGGCAGGACAAGCACCGTCGTTGCGATGCAACAGCATCCGGTTGAACAAGTCTCTAGAGACGAGACTGCTAATGTCGCCACCGCTCGGGCCGGGGGTCGGGGTGGAGCCGCCGCACTGGCTCTGGCACCCGGTGCCACAGTAGTCGCCCCCGTTGCCACACCACCCGAATTTGCTGCAGCATAGGCCGCCCGGGCACAGGGCTCCCCCGGCTTGTGTCCCGCATTGCTCTGCTGAGGCAAGTGTCAGGAGAATTGGGAATAGAGAGAGAATTGTGAAGGCTGGAAACCTCATTTTTGTGATTGGGAAGGTTTTGTTTGTGGTAAGGGACGAGGTGGGGGGTTGGGGGAGGGGGCTTTATATAGGGATGGGTAGGATTTGTTTTTCCGATAATTCAAGTGTCTGAGTCAGTTGACGTACACCTCGACTAATCTCAGAAGATTAGTATTTTTGCTCAACTACGGCGATCCCAATCAAAGTCAGAGCAAAACTCAATATGAACTGACTTCAAAAGAGTTGATAGTACCTGTTTCGAACGTAAAATTTTAACAGGAGGTAAAATCCTCAAGTTTCGAGCCTTGACGACAAAGCCGATTACTTGGGATAGAGTTTGTTGTTTTTGTTTTGTCTTCTTAGTTTTTTTTGTTTTTGTTTTTGACTCAATCAATGATGTCTAGTAATCTATGTTTTTTCAACTTTATAATCTTGATTTGCTGTTCAATGCGGAGAAGCAATTAAATAGAAGAGGAAAAAGAAGACAAAATTGGGGCGGCTGTTGGCTGCATATTCATCAATGCTCCTTTGGTTCAACGAATCAACGCCAGGATCATGAATTAGAGTTTGTTCCAGTTTATCCCCTCAAAAAAATAAGTATTTATTTGCAATTATTTCGTGAGTTGTTCAAGATGCAACTTTTGGAACACATGCTTGGATATAATTGGGTTCAGAACTGTTCGATGTACGCGAAATCACAAGAATATGGCTTTGCAAATAATTACTACGTCCAGAATTGTGTTTTGGAGTTGTTTTTGTAGCATCGAACATTGAAGATAGAAAAGAAAGGAAAATGAACATACAAAAAAAATTGCAGTGGATTGATCTCGATGAGTAGTCGTATTCAAATATTCCAGTGGAAGGTACTTGAATTAAAAGCATGTTTATCTGCAAATCCGTGTAAAAGTAAGGTCCGCGTGCCAAACTTTTTCAAGAATCCAACTCTGTATTTGTATATGACTATTGAATTAGTTTGATCGTTACGCATATCAACTCTATGGTCCCACGTTACTCTCTCTCTCTCTCTCTCTCTCTCTCTCCCCGATAGATAAAGAGTGTCTGGTAAATTGACGCATATATTAACTAATTATCTCTTCGGTCCGGTTAAAACCATGCATTAAAATCGGACTAGGAAATGAGAGTAGCTCATCTCCTAGCCTGAAGAATCAAATGCCAAGCACTTGAGCTAACCCTTTGGGTTCCTCATTAATCGCTTGTCTCTCATGCACGAAAAGTAACGCACGCACACTTCCATTCCTCTTTCATTAATTTATGATGACATACAAGGAAGGTATAATTGCATAGAAACGCCGCTTCAAAACGCCGGTTCATCCTTTTGGAAAATGCTTAAATACACATCCCCTATTTTAAAGAAGTATTATGCATGTCTATGCTCGGTGAATGTTACATCTCCTTGAGTAAAATGTTGCGGCTTGTTTTAATTAGGTGAATGTTATGTCTTTTTATGGTTAGAGATGCATGTGGTATGCACCTTTCAGGGCCGGCCATAGACATAGGCCTACCATGTGGTCGCCTAGGGCCTCCCCATTTCGGCCCAATTATAGGGCCCCCAAATATAGAGAATATATTAAATATGTCAAATTTCTTACCATCAGGTGAGCCAGTTGAAGTGGTAAATCTTCTGTGCTTTAATTGCAACGTTGTGTGTTCGAGACTTGCTCAGTTCAAATTTTTACGTTTTGAAAATGAGGCCAGTGGAATTTGACCCCATGACCCCAAACAAACATTCCAAAGTGCTTGCCAGCGAGCTACATATGTGCCTTTCTTCTAATGTTGGAAAACTATGTTATATATATAAAGAAACAAGAGGCCCTATTTTTAGAACTCGCCTAAAGCCTCAAAAATCTCAGGGCCGGACCTGACACCTTTATAGGTGTTACGCCTATTTGGGATAAAATGTTATACCTCTTTGTGATTAATATTCGGCATGTTTTTAACGAATGACACCAGGTGGCGGGTGACATGTCATAAACCCAAAAAAAAAAAAAAAAACGTGTGTTGTAGCTTGACCCATATATAGTTATCTGAACACATATATTAATCACTTCGATCGAGCAATTAGAAAAGTCATTCTATCCCTATCTTTCTGCCCAAAGCTTTTCAGTCACATAAATGAGAATGTGAAAATGTCCTTTTTCGAGGTGTTATGTTTGTCTCCCACTTTTAAAAGGTGAAGGCATTATGAGGGGAAAGTGATTCAGAATTAGGATAGTGCAGCACCTACGCACCTGGTCCTCTTTTCATTTCTTCCTTGCCAACTTTTGTTGACTGGCCCCTCCCAAGACTCCAGCATGTACCCTATCTTTCGTTTTCTTTTTAATTTTCTTCTCTCTTTTCATATTTATTTAGGAAAATGATGTTTGAAACCCCCTTTTATATTCTAACCTACCTTTACTTGCTTTAATTCACGTGGAATTACTAAATTATCGTTATTCATAAATTTACTTTTTGCAATCGTGGGCAATTATGTAATTTCACCTGAGTAAGTTAAAAAAAAGGAGTGCAGAAAAGGAGTCCAAAAATTATTTTGCACTGATTTATTAGCCTGTTGTCCTCGATGGAAGCTATGACTTCTAATGGTAAGAGATGCTACATACACTACATTATTCCCTACATAATTACACTACATTTCATATGGGGCCCACTCTAGGTCCCAACAAAATTCAGAAAAATACCAAAAATTGCTCAACTGTGCAGTTTCGCCCATTGGATCGAGAATAATACTTACTAATATTGGTTGGAGCTGAACTTTTAGAGGACCCTATAAAATAATATTTTAAAATTTATGAATAATTTTCTGAATTTTTATGGGATTCGAAGTAGGCCCCACATGAAATATAGTGTACCCATATTTTTTCATATCTCCACAGAAATCACTTTTGATCTATTTGAACAAAAGCGGGAACCTTCTAGCCCAAATGGACAACATGGATGTTGTCCCATTAAAATTGGAGTACATAGTTTTGGTGCAAGGGCTAGGTTCCCGTTTGGTGTCCAATAAATGGGTATGATAATTGATGATTTTATGGGACTAATTTTGGGTCCCAAAAGATAATTTCGCAAATTATTATTAAAATATGTTTTATGAATTATTGTAAAAAATTAGCTTAATCCGATATTCATAATGACTTAGCCCTACCGAAAGTGTATGGTATGGGTTACGAACAGGTTGGTTTAATGAGTAAGTATTGAGGTGTCATCGTTCAATATCTGGGTTGAAGTATCTATAGTTACTTTGGCAATCAGAGTACAAGATTGAGAAGGTTTTTATGTCTTTATTTTTAATTGCTCAAGAATATGATTTTGACAAGGAATATTTGTTATATTCAGGTTAGAATCATTATCTTTCCCCTAAACTAAAGATGTTGTCCTACTACATCAGGTGTGGTTCCTTGTTTACGAAACCTATTTAATGGTGTTGTCTTTAGATAATGGCTTTCATAATTACAAACCCAAAAAAGGTTAAAAAGTAACTAAAAATATAATCAAAAGTGGAACTGTTTCGGGGACCTAGGTTTCCAAAAAATCCATACTAGGTACATTTCTAGTCACAAATATCTGGTTGTGATAAGATCAGTTTGGATAAGATCAGTTTGGCATATACTGTAGAATTCGGTATATGCTCGAGAATGATAATTCTAGAAAAAGATCATTTGACTAGGTCATGAAATAATACTAGAAAAAGATGTTTTGGTCCGACTTTATTTGGGCTCCCACAAGTAGGCTTCGAGAAAGGGAAAATAATGGTTCAGGACGTATTTTGATAATTAATATATCTGTCAATGACATGCTGAGAATATTTGTTAATAATGAAAATGTCCTTATTAGCGGATATTAATTTTCAAAACACGTCATTGACCGTCATTTTTTCCAAAAATATTTTGTTGCCAAAGTTGTACAACGTTGGTTCCCTGTTTCCTCTATTTCTTGATGTAGTGGGCCCGATGGCGGGTCTTCTACCCGGACTGTCCGAATAGGCCCAATCTGGGGAAGGCCCAAGCAGTCCGACAACCAACGCCCACACATGGCCGTATGGGCCGTTTAGCCTGTGGTTTCACGGGCGGAACGAGGCGTCGGACGGATCATATAACGTGATGTACAGCGGTGACCAGTCCACGTTGGTGCCAAGTAGATCGGTTCCATGTGGCACCAATCTCGGTTTCGACCACCTGGCTCGTTTGCGTGCTGCCTAATAGAGTGGCAATCGGCAATCGTACCTGAAAGACAACCAATGCATGGTAGAAGTACCAAAGCTATTATTTTGCTAAACGAAGTACTTTAAATAAACTTAGAGTCATACGAGGTATGCAACCCAATTTAAATCATCGCAAAGTCGCAAAATAATACAATCCCGAGCACTACTCAAAATATTGAAACCAAAACTACCATCACAGCTGCAAATTTCCATTAGTATTTATTTTCCTTACAGAACGTCACCACTCACTAGTACAAGCACACAAAAAGAAGAAAAAAAAAGTTTAGTCATTATTGGTGAGCACTTATTTTTAGTACGACAGTGGGTTGTGCATTTTGGGCACATTATAAGAACAGGGCCCTTAAGCTTCCTACTGGAGGAGTGTTACATTGTAGGGTACCCTACATTGTATCGACCAAAAGTTCATTACCGAAAGACCTTTGGTTGGCGCAGTCGAGATTGTCACCAGGGCTAATCCCAAGTACTTCACAGTACCTCTTAAAGAACCCAATCCGATCCTGGACCCTCGAATCCGACCCGTGACCGCATTCGAGTCCGCCGTTTATGATGTTTGTGATCGCACCGAACCCCGGGACGCGACCCGCTGATCCGTCTGCAGCCGATGGGTTCCAACTTCCAGTTATAACGTCGTGGCACGACGGCTTCGGCGATTGTGGGGTCATCCAGAACCACAAGGCAGTCTTGAATGAGACGATTGGATCGGTTGCTACTAGGTCAGGGTTGTTCAACAGGTCCACCCCTATGGCCTTTCCCGCCTGCCCGTAGTTGTAATTGCTGGAATACCAAATCAAACACACATAAATAAAAACATGTCACGAGATGAGTCGAGGTGCGGAAAACCTGACCCGAATACTTGAGTTATCAAAAAAAATGGAGTGTCACTTACTAGGAAATTTGGATTGGACCGCGGCCATAGTACTTTCTGCCGGAAGCGCAGGGCCATTGGGCACTCGGGGAGCAGTAGTCACCGGGACTACCTTGTTCCTTCAGATAGCAGTATCCCCATGAGTAAGGGCCATCGGGTGCACTAGCCCATCCACCTATACACACATATAATAAATGTCACATTTATAGTTGCTCTACGTGTATATATATATATTTTTTATCGGTAAAAGTAACAATTTACTAAGGAATTGCATAATTATCTGCTTATGTCCTTGGAATATTCACCGATCGTGTAACTTCTTTCAATTTTAGTCCAGATTATTTCGCAAGATTGAATAGCTTGAGTTGCATGAGGAAGAAACTCGTCCCACATATGAATAGAGACTAATAACCCCTACCGCATTTGCTTGGGTGGATCCGTTATCCACATCCTCTATCCGAGCAACGCGATACTACTTTTCAAAATAGAAATATTAGCAGACCTAAAAAAATGTTTCTCCCTTCGTCTCATCATTTTTTATTCTTTTGATACCAAATAACCTGTAGTTTAGATGTTTAACTTGTAAAGCGGAAAATAAATACTTAAAAAGTAAGAATATTAGCTCAATGGGACCTTAGCCATGTATATAGTACTTGGGCCATCACCTTTTTTTGAGATGGGAAAATCTTCGGTCCCATAAACATTTTCAAGAGAAACGTTCAGAATTTAAAATCAATAGCTGAGATTCACCTCAATGTTTGGACCCACAAATCCAAGTGAACATCGATCACTGATCTTAAATTATGGTTAGTTTTCCCGAAATTTTTTTTTTTTGAAAAACTTTACGAGGCTGTAACAATGACCCACAAATTCACATGCTTGTTATGCCACACAGTGTGAGTCGCCTCGACACAAGAATCATGTTTTCGGGGCAAAGAATACCGCTCTTTGTGCTTGATTTTTTCGTGGTGTTATGTTACCAAAATGGCAGTCTAATTAACTGACTGACTAACTAACTAACCAGTAGTTTCATGGGAAGTTTGGGCCAAGAAAGCCGCAATCTCCCTCTTCTGTGTAGCCGTATCGCCCGTAGTAGCAAAGGCCCCGAACGCCTTCGCGGCCGACACAAAGGCATCGTACGTGTAGAAGTTCTTGGCAGGACAAGCACCGTCGTTGCGGTGCAACAGCATTCGGTTGAACAAGTCTCCCGAAACGAGACTACTAATGTCGCCTCCGCTCGGGCTGGGGGTGGAGCCGCTGCACTGGCTCTGGCACCCGGTGGCACAGTAGTCGCCCCCGCTGCCGCACCACCCAAATTGGCTGCAGCACAGACCGCCCGGGCACAGGGCTCCCCCTGCTTGTGTCCCGCATTGCTCTGCCGAGGCAAGTGTCAGGAGAATTGGGAGTAGAGAGACAATTGTGAAGGCTGAAAACCTCATTTTTTGTGACTTCAAGTGTTTTATGATTGGGAAGTTTTTGTTTTTGGTAAGGGACGCGGTGTGGGGGTTTATATAGGGATGGGTAGAGTTTTTTTTTTTCTTATAACTCGAGTGTCTGAGCGAGTTTACGCATACTTTAATCAATTTTGGAGACCAATCCGATTGCTCAACTGGGGCGATCCCAATCAAAGTCAGAGCAAAACTCTATAGGGAGCCTATGGACC
This sequence comes from Rhododendron mucronatum var. ripense, assembly GCA_019656295.1. Classification (NCBI taxonomy): domain Eukaryota; kingdom Viridiplantae; phylum Streptophyta; class Magnoliopsida; order Ericales; family Ericaceae; genus Rhododendron; species Rhododendron mucronatum. Next base: position 693,718 of record BPLT01000166.1, read on the forward strand.
GATTCCAAAAGTATTGATAGCATCAGAAAGGTTTCGATCCTAAAATCTTAGAAGGAAATAAAATCCTAAGTTTCAGACCTTGACGACAATGCCAATTACTTGGGGGTAGAGTTCGTTGTTTTTGTTGTCTTTTTGGTTTATTTGTTTTTAACTCAATCAATGATGGCGGCTAGTTTTGTTTTTTAACTTTATAAAATATCTTGAATTGCTGTTCAATGGGGTGAAGCAATTAATAGAAGAATAAGAAGAAGACGACAATGGGGGCGGCCGTTGGATGCATATTCATCAATGCTCCTTTAGTTCAACGAATCAACGCCGGGATAATGAATTATTACGCGTGAGTTGTTCAAGATGCAACTTTACAACACATACTTGATATAATATTGGATTCGGAGCTGTTCGATGTATGTGAAATCACATGCATACACCTTTGAAAATAATTACTACGTTCAAAATGAGAAAATCTTTTTTAATAATGAAGTCGTGAATGGTTATTTACGAAGTCAATCGCGACTGTCCAAAAGTGTTTTGGCCGGTCCGGATGTTACTGTTAACTTTTCCCCAGGAAAATTTTATTAAAATCTGAACCGTCAAGAATACTTTTGAGCCGTAAAAAACTTGTTAAGTTTCTCTCTTTCAAAATTGTGTTTTGAAGTTGTTTTCCTAGCATTGAACATTGAAGTTAGAAAAGAAAGGAAGATGATTATTACTCCCTCCGTCCCTTTTTAAGTGTCCTGTTTCGTAATTCCAACTTATTAAAAAGACATCATTAGTATACCTTTCACATCAATTTTTTCCTCTACTTTCCCTACTTACCCATCATCATTATACTTTTACTCATTAACTTTTCAAAATGGAATATATTTTTAGGGACAAAATAGACAATTTACCAACTTTTACCCATTAACTTTACAAAATAGACACTTATTAAGGAACAGTCAAAAATAAAATACCGGACTCTAAAAAAGGAACGAAGGGAGTAACATACAAAAAATTTGAAGTGGATTGATCTTGATCAGTAGGCATATTCAAGTATTCCAGTGGACGGTACTTGAATGTTACAGCATGCATGTTAATTATCTCTTCGGTCCGGTCAAAAGCATGCATCAACATCGGGCTAGGAAATTCACGAGAGCAACTCATCCCCTCCTAGCCTAAAGAATCAAATACCAAGCACTTGAGCTAACCCTTTGGGTTACTCATTAATGGCTTGTCTCATGCATGAAAAGTCACGCACATTTCATTAATTTATGAGACATAGTACAAGGAAGATATATATATAATAGTAGTAATTGCATAGAAACGCCGCCTCCAATCTGACGGTTCATCCTTTTGCAAAGGTGTTAATGTAATTGGCGATTTCCGGATGCGACAAACCGTTGGAGTCTGTATTTATTCTTTTTCCATTTGGGTTTGGGATGTGTTTTTATTTTGTCTAGATTAGATACTCCGCCCGTTGGTTCAAGAGTTGATCACGAAGGCCGTGCCGTGCATTTTGCTTGGAAAGGTATATGCATCTCATGTGCATTTAGCGTAATATTTTTCCATGCATCATTAAAGCTTTTCAATGACTTAATCTTTTATGAAATATCGTTTATGCACTATCCTTATATTTTTGGCCTTGTTTTATTTAAAGGAAATTCCTGTCTCAGGCCTTTTATATGCTTGCGCCTTAGTAGCGCCTTAGCAGCGCCTTACCAGACTAAGGCCCTTGCACGCGTGTTAAGAGAGCCTTAGCAGTGCCTTAGCCGAGTAAAGCCCTTGTACGCGTGCTAAGAGCGCCTTTGTAGGGCTCTCCCGTTTGTTTCTTGACTGGTCATATATAAGCTTTGTGTTCACAATTCTAGGGCACAGAGGAGATACAACAGCCCACCTTAGAGAGAGAAAGCTCTATCTCCTTTGCTCATGTGCCTTCATTTGCATTTTGGATGAGTTGAATCTAGCATTCAATCATCTTTGTTCAATCTAGAGAAATGCTTTGATGATCCATGTATTCTCTCTAGATTGATTCTTTTTCAAAAAAACCTTCACTTCACAAAATCCATACTTTCATGCCTACGAATCTACATGGCCGGATGATGCCGGAGCCATTCTAGAGCGGAGATCGAGATGTTGTTGCTCGAGGAGTCCATGGAATCAAGAAGGGGCACGGGGTGCTAGGCAAGAAGCGGAGTTAGGTGTAACTTGGGGTAAAAGTTGGTAATTCCTAACTTCTTGTATTTTGCCTAACCTTTTGATTTATGGAAATTTGAGTAGATTAGGCCGTGGTTTTATGCTTAGGGTGTTTTTGACCCTAAGTAGTTTCCACGTATATCTCGGTGTTTGTGTTCTTTAGTTTTATCGCTCTTTACTTAAATTGTTGAATTGAATTGCGTGGCATGGGGATTGGATAGTTGTTTGAGTTGTTAGTTGCTATAATTTTAAATTGGTCATCCCATTCACCCCCCCTCTGGAACTTTTCAGTGCGTTAGATAATTTCAAAAGGGAAATGCTAGGTACAAAGAAAATTTATTCCGAAAATAACAATCAATGGTTGAGAATCACTTTGATAATTGTGTTACATATATCAATGTGAATCTCAACCACTAGTTGATCTTTTTGGGATAGTTTCGGGATAAATTTTCTTTGTCCCTAGCATACACATCCCCTATTTTTGGAGAAGTTTTATGCCTATGCTCGGTGCGTCTCCTTAAGTAAAATGTTGCGGCTTGTTTTAGGGAATGTTATGTCTTTTTACATTTAGGGATGGGCTCTATTCTACAATGGGTTATAAGTATTTATTTTTTAAAAAGACAATTTCAAACAAAAAAATAATGGACTTAATGAAATATAAAAGTATGCAATATGGATATTGTTTGAAAGATCTAAATGAGATATTTTATACGGTGCAAAAAAATCAAAAAAAATTATTTTTCATTTATATTATTTTTAAGTTTAAAAATGTAAAATAAGTATTTATTTTTTAAAAAGGTGTTCTAGAATGGGGCCTTAGTCTAGGCTCACGATATAGTTCTACGTGTGGGACTCACCTAGGATCCTACAAAAATTACAAAAAAAAATATCCATAAATTTTAAAATAATTTAGGACAATTTATGGTATGCACCTTTATAGGTGTTATGACTGTTTGGGATAAAATGTTACACCTCTTTATGGTAAATTGTTACGCCTTTTTGTAAAGAGTGTTCGGCATCTTTTTAATGAATGGTACCAGGTGGCCGGTGCATATCATAAACACCCCCCCACCCCCCAAAGCAATTTGAAAAGTGATTCCATCCCTATCTTCTGCCCCAGTTTTTAAGTCATAAATTAAGAATGTGAAAATTTCCTTTTCCGTGGTGTTATGTTTGTCTCCCACAAAGAGTTTTTTAGTGCCGAGCGGGTATTGCCGACATGACATCAGCTCGATGCATATAAGTCATTCGATTCATTTTTAGACGGTTCGGATTGAAACTCTTTCTCTTTTTCACCCAACACTTTCTCTTTCCTTTTTCTCTCTCTAAATCTGAGCCGTTCAAACACGCAATAAACGACTCGGATGTGAGAGTGGACACCACGTGATACCCGCTCGGCACTGAAAATTTTTCCGTCTCCCACTAATAAAAGGTAATGAGGGGAAAGTGATTCAGAAGCGTAGTGCAGCACACTTAGAGCATCCGCACCAGACTCTCTACATTTTGGACCAATTTACACCTCAAAAAGTCACTTTATTACTTTAGCTATCTACTTTTAAAATAACTACTGCATCAGACTCTTTACTCTCACTCTCCTTTCAATAAATAATCAAACCCACCTCAATTAAATACTCTATTTAATTCTTCCTTCTGATAAAAAAAAAACTCCCCCAGTCTTTTCCATGCCTCTGACAGGCGCCGGTAAGAGAGAGAGAGAGAAACAATATAAAAATCAGTGGCAAATGAACAGTAGCTCGCTTTTATAGACGAGCTACTGTAGCAAAACTAAATTTCTTCAAAATAGAGAGGAAGAAAGAGAGGCTAATAAAGGGGGGTTTTGAATGTTTTTTCTTATTTTGCCTCTTTAATTTAGTTTAAAGAGGAGAGTAAAGAGGGAGATGTGGATGCCTTTACGTGCCTCTTCTTTTTTCTTTCTTTCCTAGTCATCTTCTGTTGACTGGCACCTCCTAAGACTCCAGCATACCCTATTTTTCGTTTTCTTTTTTCCTTCTTTCTAAAGTTCTGCCAAGGGCTTTTTGGACTTTTCGTGTGTTTTTTTTTTTTGGTTGTTTTGTCCTTATTCAAAATTTTTTTTTCGCGTTTATCAGTTTTTCACCTAAATATTTATGAAAATATCCAAGATAAAAGCCCAAAAAATAAAGTGGGTTTTTTGGCTTTATCTTGGATATTTCAAAAAATATTTGGGTAAAAATCATAATTTTTTTATTTTTCGATTCGTCTTGACGAGACTAATTAATAATCTTCAAAAATTAAGCGCAAAACTAACAAACACGAAAAAAAATTGATAACAACAAAATAAGAAAAAGTACAATAATCTTAGCGGAACTTATTAGTTAGGAAAATGATGTCTTTGTTCGGTTCACCGTTTAGTTTTAATTTTGTTTTCAATCATTATCCTATTTCTTTCTCCAATCATTACCCTATTTTTCAATTATTACTTTCTCATCTCTCTCTATCTCTCTCAAATTATTACCCATATCTTCAATCATTACTCTATTTCTCTCTCCATCCACTACCAAAACTAAACTAAACTAAACTCTCGACCAAACACGAGATATGTTTCCACTCCTTTATTTTTTTTTAATCTTCTAACCCTCCTTTACTTGCCTTAATTCACGTGAAATTACTAAATTATTCTTATTAATGAATTTACCTTCCACATATTGTTGGCAATTAAGTAAAAAAAAAGGAGTGCAGAAGAATAAAAGAGGAGTCCAAAAATTATTTCTGCACTGATTTATAAGCCTGTTGTCCTTGATGGGAGCTATGAGTCTATGACTTCTAATGGTATATCTCCATAGAAATCACTTTTGATCTGGTTGAACTAACTGAGCTGATTTCTGGGAAACTTGTTCTACTCGACGAACTCTACAAAGTGAATGATTTCGATCATCGAAGCAAGACTGGAGAGGTGGCAATTTGTCGTGCACAGCACGGGGCTGCGCAACACCGCCCTCCAACCCATGTAGGTTTGAAATGTCATTGTTCAATATCTGGTTTCAAGTATCTATAGTCGCTTTGGTGATCAGAGTACAAGATTGAAAAGTTTTTAATGTTTTTATTTTTAATTGCTCTAGAATATAATTTTGACTAGGAATATTTGTTATTTAGGTTAGAAAAATTATCTTCCCCTATTCGGTTTGATTTTGATTTCCTAAACTAAATTCCTTGTTTACGAACCTAATTGATGGTGTTGTCTTTAGATAATGGTTTACATAATTACAAACCCAAAAAAAGGGTTAAAAAGTAACCCAAAAAAAAAATCAAAAGTGGAACTGTTTCGGGGACCTAGGTTTCCACATAGTCTATATACTAGGTACTACATGTCTAGTCACAAATATCTGGTTGTGATAAGATCAATTCGGCATATACTATAGAATTCGGCATATGCTCGAGAATGATGCTAGAAAAAGATCATTGATTAGGCCCCGTACCGCTAAGGGCTAAGGGAAATAAATATACTTATTTTTTAAATAAGTACTTATTTTTTTAATTGTTGATAATATATCGTGAGAGAATAATTTGTGTCGTAAAATGAGAAATAGGTATTTTAAAAATAAACATCTTAGCTAAACGGGGCCTAACACTCCGGTATAGTAATTGAAGATATAGGAAAATAGCTACAATGATGTTATCATCGATTGATTGGATTCTGGGATCATCCTTTCAAATAAAGTGAGAAAGAATGAAAACCTACCACCGGGGTGATAGTTCAAGTGGCTGAGGAGGCAGTCGGGTTAAAACTTTTTACCTCTCACTGATCGTGAGTTTGAGTTGACTTAGTATTAGATGGTTGGGTTGTGAGGGATCCACTTGCATTTCGGTGGAGTTTTGGTGACGGATCCTTTGGCATGGTGATGAACTAATATTTCCTCCATGTCCGAGTCGGGTATAGCTCAAATTCGGACATTTCAGGGCGGATGGGTTCTCCTAGGTCGCGCCTAAGGGGGGCTGGTCACCCCAACCCACCTACTACTGATCCAAAAAAAACGAGAGGAGGAGAAAGAATGAAAACCTCAGAAGTCGTTTAAATTAATTGAATAGGTCACAATATTTCTAGTTTTCAACAAATCGAAACAATGAGGTTCATATTTGATTTGCTAAATGATCATCCGCGTGAACAAGTCCTTGAGATAAGCCAAGAGGCCTTTGGCCCAACGACATCAGGGGGTGCACTAAGGTGCTAGGAGCAAGTAGGTCGTAAGTTCAACTCGTCGTGCTAATCTAACTATTCTAATAGTACGAACTTGTTCAAATTTTGTGAAACTGTAACGATATTTGAATCTTTTAATTTTCCCTATCTTGTGTATTGTCCTTGTACCATATGCAACTTAAACTTGGTAACAAACTTGTACTGCGATCTGGGCATGGTTGAAATTCCTTGTTTAGATCTCTGTGTCATAGACCAAAAGATGTGAAAAGGAGAGAAGTAAAGTTGTTCCCAGAATTGTATCAAGCGTATCGATTTACGATTGATGGACAGATTATAAACAGTGTATTCTCGTGGCTTATGTACAAGTATGAAAATCTAACAAAAATCTTTACTACTTTTTTTATGCCAAAAGCTCTAAGCCAGACTGTTTTTTTTTGCTAGCTAGTGGTTGAGAATGTTGAGGAGGATAACTCTCGTTTTGATTAACCGTCTGAACAAACACTCGAGTCCTTCTTCAATATCTTGAATGCTTGGCTCCATCTTCGCCAACTGGTTTTGCAAATTCTCAATGTGTACTGCATTATCAGATTTGCTCGTCTCATGATGGTTGAGCGAGTGCAATGCGGCATCAAATTTCTTAAACACATTTGTGCTTGTTTCTTCATCTTTGGATGCAACGCTCTTTCGGTGCATGAATCTGGACACCAAAGAAAATCCACTCAAACTTGATTCTGCCTCTGTCCCAGAAATATAGGACAACGACGACTCAAACACCGCAACAGTGGCTGTTTCGATCTCATTTAGTGAATTCAGAATTTCCCGGCTTTTTCCAAGAGCTGCGCTGGTGTGATTGCTTTTGATACACTTCAAATCCTTTAGAGACTTTCGGATCACCTTCTTTGCCTGCTTTCTTGAATTTAAGTACCCTGAAAAGTCATTCATGTCCCTTCTCCTGCGTAGGATTGAAAGAATGCCTCGTAAATCTTGCTTTGTTTGCGAGGATACGTCTTTAGCAGTAGCACACACATCCAAGAGCCTTAGATACTTTTCCAGCACAACTTCCACCCATTTCTCTTCGCGTTGTTGAGCAAAGGCTTGCTGAGCGTGCGGCAATAGAAGCAAATCGTCCAGATGATCATACATGTTTTCAAGGCCACTTAGCCTCGAATGCTCATTGACATGAGGAATGACCGGGTGAAGTCTAGAAGGCAAGCTGACAGAGCGAGCGTGGTACATGGATTTTGATATTGATATCGAAGGTAAGGAAGTCATTTTTCCTTGGACTGGGGAATAAGGAAACTTAGAAGAGGATGGAAAATTTGCAATGTTAAACTAATTGTGGTGGGTTGTGTTTCCTTCCCTCTTCATAGGCTCTCTATATATACCTGGCTAACAGGGACAAGGAATCTCATCCTCAACAGCAATCCACTGGCTATAACGTGGTTTTGATTTAGATCTACACACTTTCACGAAGATGTTTTCTCGATGTCTCCCACCAAATTGACCCTGGAAATGTTTATGCAATATAGTACAACGTGGTTCATAGAAAATGTGATGCACGAGTGGAGTTGATGCATGGTTGTCTCCTCTGGCATGAAAATGTCACCACCAACTACTTACCCCAAAAAAAAAAAAAAATTGTCAGCACCATTTACTCCTGATTACCTTTCTATAATATACATTCATGCACATGATCTAAGTTTCCTTTACGTTCTATTCATGTTATCGAGGTCGAGGAATCCTTGGTGTAATAAGGACAGATCTAGAAGCTGAGATTTCCACCAAGAGGATGGTTAGTTTATTGCTCGTGCTCCCAAACAGAAAGGAAGCCAGCACTTTTTCTCTCATTTCTAAACCAGATCAGATTCTAAACTTCCACGCGTCTCATTATTGGTTGTTAAATCATTGGCTTGAGACATTTGGAATCTTGACAGCTTTCGTGTGATAAAATAAAAAGTCATCTAGAGGAAAAAAAAAAAAAAGGGTCCATAGTTCATTTACTAAATGATCAGGTTAGTTTAAGCCAGCTGTTCCTTTGCATCTTCTGGTATGAGTCTTGTGAGGACTGAAATAGATTGTCAATGCTTCCGTGTGTATAGGTCCTTTAGTAACCCAGTCTATAGAATTTATTGAAGAACGAAAGTGAGATTCAATTTTTATGCGAAGTAGTTTAATCAAGGAACTTCTTGAGACAATTGTAATCTTCCCATCTTTTATATGATTAACATGCATGAAGTACAAGAAGTTCCTTGATTAAACTCTAGGCGTACACATTTTCAACTTTGTGCTACTATACATAATAAGGGAGTTAAAAATGGACCTTCTTTTCGTTAATAAAATATTTTCCTGTTCCATCTTTGTATATTTTTCTTTCACCATGATTGGGGATGTTTGAAAATTTTGTCATACGCCAAAAGATGTGAAAGGAGATAAGTGAAGTTGTTGACAGATTTATCACCATGATTGGGTATATTGATTATAATTAAAGGACAGACTATAAACAGTGTATGCCTCAAGGCTCATGTACAAGTATGAACAGCTAATCAAAATCTTTAGCAACATTTTGGCTGCCAAAAGTATTAAACTACAGTCTTTTTTTTGCTCGCTAGTGGTTGAGAATGTTGAGGAGGATAACTCTCGTTTTGATTAACCCTCTGAACAAACACTCGAGTCCTTCTTCAATATCTTCAATGCTCGACTCCATCTTCCCCAACTGGTTTTGCACATTCTCGACATGTACTGCATTATCAGATTTACTCGCCTTATGATTGTTGAACGAGTGCAATGCAGTATCAAATTTCTCAAACATGTTACTCTTTGTTTCTTCATCTTTGGATGCAATGCTCTTTCGTTGCAACAGTTTGGAAGCCAAAGAAAATGCACTCAATCTTGACTCTGCTTTAGTCCCTGAAATAAAGGACAACAATGACTCGACCACCCAAATAGTGGTTGCTTCAACCACATTTAGCAAATACAAAAATTCCCAGCTTTTTCCAAGAGCTACGACAGCATGCTTGGTTTTTAGACTCTTCAAATCCTTTAGGGACTTTTGGATCACCTTCTTTACTTGCTTTCTCGAATTCAAGTACTCTGAAAAGTCATCCGCCTCTCTTCTTCTGCGTAGGATTGAATGAAGGCCTTGCAAATCTTGTTGAGTTTGTGCGGATACATCTTTAACTGTAGCACACACATCCAATAACCTTAGATACTTTTCAAGAACCACTTCAACCCATTTCTCATGGCGTTGTTGAGCAAAGGCTTGCTGAGTTTGTGGCAATTGAAGCAAATCGCCCAAACGATCATACATTTTTTCAAGGCCACTTAGCCTCAAATGCTCATTGACTGGTGTAATGACCGGGTGAAGTCTAGAAGGCAAGCTGACAGAACGAATGTGGTAGTTGGATTTTGATCTCAAAGGAGATGAAGCCATTTTTCTTCTTGGGGATAGGTTACTTAGAACTGGATGTGAAATTGGCAATGTCAAGTTACTTGTGGTGGGTTGCATTTCCTTTCCTCATCATCAGGGTCCACATTTATACCAGGCTGAAAAGGAGACAAGGAATCTCATTGTCTCCGACAACCACATGGTTTTGATTTGGATCTACATGCTTTCACGGAGATGTTTTCTCAATGTCTCCCACCAAATTTACCCCAAAATGATTATGCAATACAGTACAATGAGGTTCATAGAAAATGCATTGCACGAGTGGAGTTGATGTATGGTTGTCTCCTCTGGCACATCAGCACCATTTACTCCTGATTTTTCTATAATATACATCCGTGCTCATGATCTGAGCGTCTTTTTAGTTTTGTTCATGCCATCGAGGCCTAGGCATCCTTGCTGTAATAAGGACAGATCTAGTCTTGAGGGAAAAATTAGCTTCCTAATTGATTAGATTGTAAACTTCCATGCGTCTCATAATTGTTTACTAAATCACCGAGTTGAGACATTTAGAATCTTGACAGCTTTCGTATGATTGAAATAAAAAATTATCTAGAGAAAAAAAGAGAGGTCCATAGTTCATTTACTAAATGATCAGGTGAGTTTAAGCTCGTGGTTCCTTCACATCTTCTGGTATAGACCAGTGTGAGTCTTATGGTGACTGAAATAGATTGTCACTGCTTCTGTGTGTATGATTCCTTGACTCAAATTTGAGCTTGTCTGCTTTAGAAAATATGCAATTTTCAGCTTATCTATTTCTGAATTATGAAGTAACACGCATTATTTTATATCGGCAAAAAGGGTGGGAGGGGGCGACTAACTTAGCAACCTCCCTTGGGCGTGACCGTAGGGGCTCCCTTCCCGTGGTGGAATGTCCGGTTAGAACCATAGCTACTGTCTATAAGGACAGGCCGTCACCACAGCACCACCTAGGTGTCTAGATGGCATAAGCCCCCACAATTTGCAATTGGCGTGGCTCGATCTAGAGGCTCGAGTGTGAGGAGACTTAGGCCTATGCCATCAAGGCTACCACCATTGGTGGCATGATGCATTAATCTGGTATCAAAATGCATCCACAGAAATTAGAAATCTCAGTTGCAAGCAATTCTAAAAAGGCTGTGGTGTTTTTTCAAATGACCACCAAACTAGTTTTATCACATAACCTAGCGCCCAAAAGGTAATGACTAACTCCTACACCACATCCTTGTACAATGCTTGAGTCTCTAGTCTGAGTAGCAGGAGCAACTTTTAGTTCATTATGAGCCGAAATGATGGATTCAATAAGTTTTGCAAATAACCCCATCCGCTGAATAGAAACATTAAACTAAATGCCCATACACAATGAGCACCAGATAATGAAGAACCATAAGACTGTGACAGTAACCCTCTCTATAGAAGATATTGGAAAAAGCAAGAGAGACACTATAGAAGTACACATGTTTCAAATTGTGCAGCTATACATAATGAGGGGTTGAAAATGGGCCATCTTTCTTTGTTAATATCTTTTCCAGTTCCTTCTTTGTAAGTTTTTCTTTCACTATATGGAACTTTTAACTTGGTTAATAGTTTTGAATGGCTGGCCATGTCTGAAAATTTTGTCACAGGCCAAAAGATGTGAAAGGAGATAAGTAAAGTTCTTCACAGATTTGTCACAAGTATACCGATTTATAATTAAAGGACAGATTAAAAACTGGGTATGCCTCATGGCTCATGTACAAGTATGAACAGCTAATCAAAATCTTTAGCAACATTTCGGCTGCCAAAAGTATTGAACTAGAGTCTTCTTTCGCTAGCTAGTGTTTGAGAGTGTTGAGGAAGATAACTCTCGTTTTGATTAACCGGCTAAACAAACATTCAAGTCCTTCTTCGATATCTTGAATGCTCAACTCCATCATCCCCAACTGGGTTATCACATTTTCGACATGTACTGCATTTGCTCGTCTTATGATTGGTGAGCAAGTGCAATGCAACATCAAATTTCTCAAACATGATACTCTTTGTTTCTTCATCTTTGGTGCAACGCTCTTTCGGTGCACGAGTTTGGAAGCCAAAGAAACTGCACTCAATCTTGACTCTGCCTTTGTCCCTGAAATATATGACAACAGTGACTCAAACACCCCAATAGTAGCTGCTTCAACCTCATTTATTGAAAGCGTGATTACTATTCACGATTCTCTTGTGTTTTACATGCATCTTGGCCACGAAGAATTACACCTGGCCACATAAAATTACTCTTGGCCGCAAAGAATTATATCTAGCCGCAAAGTATTGAAAGCCTGATTACTATTTCATGATTCTCTTGTGTTTTACATGACTCTTGGCCGCATTTAATTACAGCTACCTGCAAAATATTGAAAGCATGATTAATATTCATGATTCTATTGTGTTTTACATGCCTCTTTGCCGCGAAGAATTACACCTGGCCACATAAATTTACTCTTGGCCGTAACGAATTACACCTGGCCACATATAATTACTCTTGCCCACCACGAATTACAGCTGACTGCATATAATTACTCTTGACCATCACAAATTACACCTGGCCGCATATATTTACTCTTGGCCGCCACGAATTACACTTGGCTGCATATAATTACTTTTGGCCCCAATGAATTACATTTGGCCGCAACTTATTGAAAGTGTGATTATTATTCACGATTCTCTTGTGTTTTACATGCCTCTTGACCACGAATAATTACACCTAGCCGCTTGATCTAATATACCGATTTATAATTAAAGGACAGATTAAAAACTGTGTATGCCTCATGGCTCATGTACAAGTATGAACAGCTAATCGAAATCTTTAGCAACATTTCGGCTGCCAAAAGTGTTGAACTAGAGTCTTTTTTCGCTAGCTAGTGGTTGAGAGTGTTGAGGAAGATAACTCTCATTTTGATTAACCGTCTAAACAAACACTCATGTCCTTCTTCGATATCTTGAATGCTCAACTCCATCATCCCTAACTGGGTTTGCACATTTTCGACATGTACTGCATTATGAGATTTGCTCGTCTTATGATTGGTGAGCGAGTGCAATGCAGCATCAAATTTCTCGAACATGATACTCTGTTTCTTCATCTTTGGATGCAACGCTCTTTCGGTGCACAAGTTTGGAAGCCAAAGAAACTGCACTCAATCTTGACTCTGCCTTCGTCCCTGAAATATAGGACAACAGTGACTCAAACACCCAAATAGGAGCTGCCTCAACCTCATTTATTGAAAGCGTCATTACTATTCACAATTCTTTGTGTTTTACATGGATCTTGGCCACTAAGAATTACACCTGGCCACATAAAATTACTCTTGGCCGCAAGGAATTATATCTAGCCGCAAAATATTGAAAGCGTGATTAGTATTCACGATTCTCTTGTGTTTTACATGCCTCTTGGCTGCGAAGAATTACACCTGGCCACATAAATTTACTCTTGACCATCATGAATTACATTTGGCCACATATCATTACTTTTGGGCACAACAAATTACACCTGGCCGCATATTATTACTTTTGGCCGCAACGAATTACATTTGGCCGCATATAATTACTCTTGGCCGCCATGAATTACAGCTGGCCGCATATAATTACTCTTGGCTGTCACAAATTACTCCTGGCCGCATATATTTACTCTTGGCTGCCACAAATTACACATGGCAGCATATAATTACTTTTGGCCGCAACGAATTACAGCTGGCCGCAAGTTATTGAAAGTGTGATTACTATTCAAGATTGTCTTGTATTTTACATGCCTCTTGGTTGCGAATAATTACACCTGGCCACTTGATGTAATTATGGTGAAAGACAGATGGAATCATGCATCCAAGATATTGCAGAAGGATTTGAGTGTTTGTTTGGGCAGTTAATCAAAACGAGAGTTATCCTCCTCAACAATCTCAACCATTAGCTAGAGAAAAAGATAAAAACTGTAGTTCAATATTTTGGCATCCGAAAAGTTGCCAAAGATTTTTGATTAGCTGTTCATACTTGTACATTAGACATACAATTTTTATTTTGTCCTCGTGGTATAAACAAATATACTTGAGACAATTCTGTGCACAACTTTAGTTCTCTTCTTCTACAGTTCTACATCTTTCATAGCACTTGGAAATGAATGTAAAAAAGTAACATGCCCAGTCATTCATGTTAAAGTAGAATATGGTAAAATTTGTCGGACCGATTATCCACCTCTCTCCTAAAATCAATTCGTGGTAGGAAAGGTTTCAATTTAGTCTTTTATGGCATTAGACATCGCACCCACAAGTCTGTTTTTAGAGCGGTTGCAAAGAGTGGCATTGTGTAACCAAATTCGTGGGGGCACTCCAGGCCCAACAATCCCTCCCTCACGATGACGCTCCCGCCACTCGAACCCATGACTTCCTGGCTCTGATACCACTTGTCGGACCGCTTATCCACCATCTCTCCTAAAACCAATTGGTGGTAGGAAGGGTTTCAATTAAGTCTTTTATGGCATTCGACATTGCACCTACAAGTCTGTTTTTAGAGCGGTCGCATGAAGTGACATTGTGTAACCAAATCCATGGGGGCACTCCAGACCCAACAAAATTAAAATATTTAAGAACCAGATTGGTAAAGATTAAAATAACTAAATGGGAACTCGGGTATGTTGTAGTTTATTCAGCACTTCTGGGAGTTCATGCATGTTAAATTATTCAACAGCTGGGAAGATTCCAATTTTTTTAATGGTACCAGAAGTGATAGTGGACTAGATGGTGAATTGATGGTAGTGTAGAGGTAGTGTTACGGTGACAATATTGGTAGTGGAGGATAGTAGTGCTCAGATAATTTTTTTAGCGGTCTAATTGCTATCCCCTTTTTATAAGCTAAACTTTATTATATTTATTGCAGGAGTGCTCAAATAATTTTTTTAGCGGTCTAATTGCTATCCCCTTTTTATAAGCTAAACTTTATTATATTTATTGCAGGAATCAACCAACTTTTAGAACTTTAAAAATCGTCTTTATCCATATATTATAGGTCTTTATCAAATTTAAAGTGAAGGAGACACGTGCATTTCACTAGAGTGACTTATATTTCAACTCACTTAGAGTTAATTTGACATATCTTTTATGTATGAATAATTCTAAATCCAAACAACTTTGGTTAGAAAGTACACTCAACAATCTTTTTAACGGTTCAAACCTTGCTAAAATCGGAGCCCGAGAGTATCCGGAGCAAACCCGCAAAGTTTGACCAATTGCTGAGTGTTCATGCGCCTTAGGCGCATATCCTTGCGCCCCTGGCGCATATTATCACGCCCTGGGCTCATTGTTGAAACATTAAAACCGACCAAACTTTGCGGTCCTGCCGCCGATACTCCTGAACTCCGATTTGCATGTGGTTTGAACCGTTAAAAAGCTTGTCTTGCCTAATTTTTAACCAATTTAATTTGGGCTCCAAAATTATTCATACATCAAAATATTGGACAACTTTACCCTCAACGGGTTGAACAACAAATTGTTTCGGAAAAATCCTTGAATAAAACTAAGTTGAACCAGATCGAAACTTATTTTATATCGATAAATAGGGTATTCAAAGTACTAATAGATGGTGGGATTGAACCACAAAAATAATAGATTTTGATTTACGAAAAGTTAATAGAAATTAAACCAATTCAATGATTGTCGGAGCCATTAAGGCTAAAACACGTTTTTGCACCCTTCCACTCATTCTAAATTCCATTCAGTACACGCATTCCCAGTTCTAAGGTATTTTTTCATTTCTTAAAGCGTTTAAGAGAGTTCGCAAGACATTCTAGACTTCATAAAAGCACACGAAATCAGTAGAATCATCGGAAATTTTCTAAAACATAAGCCCAAAACAAGCCCTATACATTTACTAAGCAAAATTTCAATGACTAAATCACTGAAAATGTCACTTGACCACAATGAATACAAAACCACCATCTTTTACAACTTTAAAAATCCTCTTTATCGATATATTATAGGTCTTTATCAAATTTAAAGTAAAGGAGATGCGTGCGTTTCACTAGAGTGACTAATTTCAACTCACTAATGTAAGGGCAAAATATTTATGATTGTCAATGGCATGCGTCAAAACACATTCGTCCGTGCAATTGTAAATTTCATTATTTTTTTTAGAGTGTCTGTTTTAGGAGTGGAATGGAATCAATAATTTTTGTAATGAGTGAATGAGAGTTATTGTGCACGGGATGGCTGAAGGAATTGGGAGTGGATCTAATAAGAAGGAGTTTTTGGAAAGAAAGGATTCTGAAAGAAAGAAAATCTCGGCAGTGGGTTGATAAAGGAAATAAGGTTTTGATTGCAATGATTTATTGGCTTGGTTGGGATCACGCAGCTGCAGAAAAGGAAAGTAGGACAAGCTTCACACATATATAAAAACGTGTATTGTGATTAAGAGAAATCAGAGCAGCCAATGTACATGTCTTTTTAAAGAGAAAATTAATTCTTGAGTAGGGTCTTTGTTTTGAATCTTGGAGTAAAAAGAAGATCGATGGATCTTTGAGCATTCAATACAACTTCAAGAGGTTTATAACATCAACTCAATTAATCTCAGAGCAAAGTCCTTCGGTGGATTCTGGGAGGCAAACGGAAGACTTGTGGATTCAAGGCAGCGGCAGTCAAGCATTCAGAGAGGTGTACGTGGATTCGGCAAGAGCGTCTAGGTTTAACTTTGTGGAGTTCAAACTTATCGTAAGAGTTCTTGTAACCTCGTATTTAGTAGTGTTTGATTCCTTCCCGTGGTTTTTTTTCCCGTTTTGGGTTTTCCACGTATATCTTGTGTTCATCTCTTTATTGCTTCTCGTTCGTGTGATTAGCTTATATGTTGATTAGTGGATTTATTTATTAAAAAGATAAAAATAGCAAATATTTTTAAGCCTAGTTGATCTAGGATTTTTCAACTAAGAGTAAGTTTGTCATATCTTTTTATGTACGAATAGTTTTAAATCCAAATTTCTTGGGTTAGAAAGTACACTCAACAAACATTTTACCGGTTCAAACCTTGCAAAAATCGGAGCTCAAGAGTGTCCGGAGCAAACCCGAAAAGTTTGACCAATTGCTAAGTGTGAATGCGCCTCAGGCGCATATCCTTGCGCCCCTGGTGAATTTCATCGCGCCCTGGGCGCGTTGTTGAAACATTAAAACTGACCAAACTTTGTGGTCTTGCAGCCGACACTCCCGAACTCCAATTTGCATGTGGTTTAAACCGTTGAAAAGCTTGTCTTTCCTACTTTCTAACCAATTTAATTTGGGCTCCAAAATTATTCATACATCAAAATATTGGACAACTTCACCCTCAACGGGTTGAGCAACAAATTGTTTCGGAAAAATCCCAAGTGAATCTCGCAAAGTGACGAGGTTTATATGAAGAAATCGGAACAAAAAGAGCACAAAAATACACGGTGGTGTCTGAGAAGCCAAACATTGGACTTCAAATTTGGAAGCATCGATTTTCTAGTTTTATTGACCACTCATAACCATTATTTCATTCCATATGGGGCCAGTGATAAATTTTAGCTCCGAGTTATTATAAGTTCATTATATTTTCCGTTGCACCACAAAGAAGATAATAAAGATGGAAAGATTCCTGCTGTCTAAAGTTTGGTGATGATCTAATGAAAATAAAGAGAATCACATGGGAAATGCTGGATCTCTAATGGTATAGAAATAATGAAAAATGTTTTGGATGTCCTTACAAAGATGCTCAGATCGTGTGGAATGGATTAATATTAACGGACGGAAAACGAGAAGAGAGTAGATGGTGCTGTCATTTTCATGCCAAACGAGACAAACGGGTATCGATACCACTCGTGCATTGTAATTGTTTTAAACCAACCATGTAAAATATTGCATATAAAACCATTTTAGGACCTATTTGGTGGGGGGACATTGCGTGAACCTCTCCGCAAGATGCTGTAGATCCAAATCAAATCACATTGAAGAGAGTTTTAGATTCCTTGTCTCCTCCCTCTTATATATATTGAGCCTAAGAAGAGGGACAGAACCACAAATCCACTAACTCATCTCAAGTTTTGAAATTTCACATTCCACATCCAGTACTTCTAGTTTTCCTTGTTTCCATTTGGAAAGAGAAATGGATTCTTCTCCTTTGAGATCAAAATCCAATTGCCACACTCGTTCTGCTAGCTTGCCCTCTAGACTTCACCCACTCATTCCTCATGTTGATGAGAATTCGAGGCTTAACGGAATGCGAATATTGTTTGAGCGTTTGGACAATATGCTTGTATTGTCACGCACTCAACAAGCCTTTGCCCAACAGCGACACCAGTTATTGGTTGAAGAGGTTCTGGAAAAGTATATCAGGCTCTTGGATATTTGTGCCACAGCAAAAGATGTGTCCACCCAAACAAAGCAAGATGTACAAAACCTTCTTTCCATCTTGAGGAGAAGAAGGGATACAAACGACTTTGCAGGGTACTTAACATCCAGAAAAGAGGCAAAGAAGGCGATCCAAAAGTCTCTCAAAGATTTGAAGAATATCAAAAGCAAGAGTACCACAAGAGCTTTTGAAAAAAGCCATGAGATTTTTGAGATTTCTAGCTTGTTAAATGAGGTTGAAGCAGCCATGATTGGGGTGTTCGAGTGTTCATTGTCCTATATTGCAGGGGGAAATGTGGAATCAAGGGTGAGTGGATTTTCCTTGGTTTCCAAACTTATGAACCGGAAGAGCATTGCACCCGAAGAGGAAGAAACAAAAACAGATGCTTTTGAAAAATTTGATGCGGCATTGCACTCCCTCAACAGTCCCAAGACAAGCAAGACTGATCTGGACAAAATTCAAAATCAGTTGTGGAAGATGGGGTCTAGCATTGAAGATCTGGAAGAAGGACTAGAATCCTTGTTTAGGCGGTTGATCAAAACTAGAGTTTCCCTCCTCAACATTCTCAACCACTAGCCAAGAAAATCTACTTTGAGCAAAATTCGAGCATTTTACCAGAATGATTTATATTTCAACTCACTAAGAGTAAAATTGTCATAACCTTTTATGTACGAATAATTTTAACTTCAAACAACTTAATTTAGAAAGTACACTCAACAAGTTTTTTAACAATTCAAACCTTGCGAAGGTCGGAGCTCGGGAGTGTCCTGATTGAACCCGCAAAGTTTAACCAATTGATGAGTGCTAATGCGCCTCAGGCGCCCGTGCGCCCCAGTTGCATTGCATCGTGCCCTGGGCGCATTGTTAAATTTCAACAATCTTTGTGGTCTTGCCACCGATACTCTCAAACTCCGATTTGCATGTGGTTTGAACTGTAAAAAGCTTGTCTAGCCTACTTTGTAAACAATTTAGTTAGGCTTCAAAATTTTTTATATATCAAAATATTCTCAACTTTATCCTCAATGGGTTGAAGAACAAATTGTTTCGGAAAATCCTTGAGTCAAACTAACATTAAACCGGATAGAAACCTATTTTATATCAATAATAGGGTATTCAAAGTACTAAAAGATGGTAGGATCAAACCATAAAAATAATTAGATTTTTTGATTTCCGAAAAGTTATTCGAAAGTAAACCAATTCTAAGATCGTTGGAGCCACTAAGGCTAAAACACTTTTTCTTACCCTTTCACTCATTTTGAATTCCATTCAGTACTCGCATTCCCAGTTCTACGGTATTTATTCCTTTCGTAAAGAGTTTGAGAGAGTTCATAAGGCATTCTAGACTTCATCAAAGCACACAAAATTTGTATAATCATCGGAAGTTTCCTAATACATACAAGGCTTATACATTTACGAAGCCAAATTTCAATGTTTATATCACCAAAAATGTCACTTGACCACAATGACTACCAAACCACCATCTTTTAGAACTTTAAAAGTCCTCTTTACCGATATATTATAGGTCTTTATCCAATTTAAAAATGAAGGAGATGCCAGCGTTTTATCGGAATAATTTATATTTCAACCCACAAAGAGTAAATTTATCATATTTTAATTTACAAATAATTTTAATCCCAAACTACTTGGGTTAAAAAGTAGACTCAACAAGTCTTTTAATGGTTCAAACCTTGCAAAAATCGGAGTTCTGGAGTGTCCGGAGTGAACTCACAAAGTTTGGCCAATTGTTGAGTGTTAATGCGCTAAAGTGCAAATCCATGCGCCCCAGGCGCACGCATTGTTGAAATTTCAAAACCGACCAAACATTGCGGTGATGCCACGGACACTCCCAAACTCCGATTTGCATGTTGTTTGAACGGTTGAAAATTTTGTCTAACCTACTTTCTAACCAATTTAGTTTGGCTCCAAAATTATTTATCCATAAAATATATTGGACGACTTTACCCTCTATGGGTTAGAAAAACAAATTGTTTCGGAAAAATCCCAATTGTTTGGAAGCATCGACTGTCTGGTTTTAATGCCATTCATAACCATTATTTTATTCCATATGGAGACAGTAACAACTTTAAGCTCCGAGATTTTATTAGTTTTTCTCTAGCTTTTACACCAACGTTCCAACTTTGTGAAACATTTTTGGATCATTTACTTTTCCCCTTCTTGTATATTTTCCTTTTACCACAAGAAACTTTAACCAGGTATCTTGTTTCAATCATTTCCAAGTGTTATCGAAATATCGAATGATAAGGAGAGAACTAAAGTTGTAAAAAGAATTGTCTCATGTATATTCGTTCAAGATCGAAGGACGAAATAAAAAGTGTAAGCCTCATATACAAGTATGAACAGCTAATAAAAAATCTTGGGTAACATTGCAGATGCCAAAAATATTGAACTACTGTTTTTATCGTTTTTGCTAGCTAGTGGTTGAGAATGTTGAGGAGGATAACTCTCGTTTTGATTAACCGTCTGAATAAACAGTCAAGTCCTTCTTCGATATCTTGAATGCTTGACTCCATCTTCCCCAACTGGTGTTGCACATTCTCAACGTGCATTGTATTATCAGATTTGCTCATCTTAAGATTGTTGAGCAAGTGTAATGCAGCATCAAATTTGTCAAACACTTTACTCTTTGTTTCTTCATCTTTGGATGCAACACTCTTTCGCGGCATGAGTTTGGAAACCGAACAAAATCTTGACTCTGCCTTTGTCCCTGAAATATAGGACAACAATGTCTCGAACACCCCAATAGTGGCTGCTTCAACCTCATTCAGCGAATCCAAAATTTCCCGGCTTTTGCCAACAACTGCGACAGTGTGCTTGGTTTTGATACTCTTCAAATCCTTTAAGGACTTTTGGATCACCTTCTTTGCCTTCTTTTTTGAATTTATGTACTCTGAAAAGTCATTCTCCTCCCTTCTTCTGCGTAGGATTGAAAGAAGGCCTTGTAAATCTTGCTTTGTTTGTGAGGATACGTCTTTAATGGTAGCACACACATCCAACAGCCCTAGATACTTTTCCAGCACAACTTCAACCCATTTCTCATGACGTTGTTGAGCAAAAGATTGTTGAGTGTGTGGCAATAGAAGCAAATCGTCCAAACGATCATACACGTTTTCAAGGCCACTTAGCCCCAAATGCTCATCGAAGTGAGGAATGACAGGGTGAAGTGTAGAAGGCAGGCTGACAGAACGAGCATGGTAGAAGGATTTTGATCTCAAAGGAGATGAAGCCATTTTTCTTTGCAATTGGGAATAAGGACAATTAGAACTGGATGGGAGATTTTCAATGTCAAGTTACTTGTGGTGGGTTGTGTTTCCTTTCCTCTTCATCAGGCTCCACATATATACCAGGCTGAAAGGAGACAAGGAATCTCGTCCTCTCCAACAACCAGCTGGCTGTAACATGGTTTCGATTTGGATCTACACGCTTTCATGGAAATAATTTCTCAATGACTCCCACCAAATTGACCCCAGAATTATTATGCAACATAGTAGTATAGTAAAACGTGGTTCATAGAAAATGCGATGCACGAGTGGAGTTCCCGGCTGTCTCCTCTGGCATGAAAATTTCAGCACAACGTCTACTCTAGCTGTCCATCCCAATATTCAACTCAACCTTGCACATGATCTGAGAATCTTTTATGTTTTCTTCATGTTATCGAGGCAACATGTGAATAACTAGGACAGATGAAGACTTGAGGAAAGAATTATTTTGCTAATCTCTTAGCTTTTGTTAGAAGCTGAGATTTCCAAATAATGCGAAGAGGATAGCTAGTACGTATTATACAAACCAAATCTGAGTGTTCCCAAACAGAAAGCCTGCCAGCACGTTTTTGCTTTTTCTAAACCACATCAGATTTGAAACTTGCACGCACCTCGTAGTTATTCATTAAATCACTGACTTGAGACAATTGGAATCTTGACACCCTTGCATAAACCTGCAATCAGGCTCCTCGTGTTTAATATCGCACTCAAATGTCTCGCATATTATGTTGGTGGGAACAACAAATAACCACAACCGGGTGCTAAACGTCAATTTTTTATTCTGTTTACTGCCCCCCAGCAGTTTTCCCAGCTACTTACCTCTTATATTTAGTAAAGCAAAGAGCAAACAAAGGGAGCCCTAAGAGCTACTTGAGGACATTTTTCACTGAGACTGGCGAGCTTAGAGGCGACAGAATTCAAGCTTATGTCTATCCAAACAAAAGCTTGATATAATCAGTATATACTTCCATATTCTGCAGTCTAAACTTTGCCTTGTCAGACACCACCGTGACATTTCTTTTTCGGATTGGTCTTTCAACCCCACATCAATGATTTTCTTATCTACCAACAATTGCAAATGACAGCAATAACAAATATGTTACAGTCCGATTAATACGAATTAGTCTGTCCCAATAAGACAAATAGCACATTTTGGACTGCGTGATTAGTATTCATGATCGATTCTCTTGTATTTTACATGCCTCTTGGCCGCAACGAATTACACCTAGCCACATAAATTTACTATTGGCCGCCACGAATTATACCTGGCCGCATATAATCACTCTTGGCCACAATGAAGTACACCTGGGCGCATATATACTCTTGGCCGCAACGAATTACACCTGGCCGCATATAATTACTCTTGGCTGCCACGATTTACACTTGGCCGCATATAATTACTCTTGGCCACCACAAATTACACATGGCCGGATATATTTACTCTTAGCCGCCACGAATTACACCTGGCCACGACGTATTGAAAGCGTGATTACTATTCATGGTTCTCTTGTGTTTTACATGCCTCTTGGCCACAAATGATTACACCTAGCTGCATGATCTAATTATGGCGATAGACCAGATGGCGAAGATGGAGTCATGCATCCAAGATATTGAAGAAAGACTTGAGTGTTTGTTTAGACCGGTTAAAAGAGTTATCCTCCTCAACATTCTCAACCATTAGCTAGCAAAAAAGATAAAAACTGTAATTCAAAATTTTGGCATCTGAAAATGTTGCCAACGATTTTTGATTAGCTATTAATACTTTGTACATGAGACATAAACTTTTTATTTTGTCCTTGTGTTATAAACCAATATACTTGAGACAGTTTTAGTTCTCTCCTTCTACATTTTACATGTTCCATAGCACTTGGAAATGAATGAAAAATATTAGCATGCCCAGTCATTCAAGCTAGTTAGTTACTTACCCGCTCAAATTAAGTTGAATATGGTAAAATAAAAATATTTAAGAAAGAGATTAATAAATAATAATCGTCCGTATTTTAACGATTACCTTGTTTAAAGTAAAAAATAGTGTAGTTGAAATTCTCTTGTCAAACAAGTCAGCCAGTTTCGAGGATAAAATCCAAAATCCTATGCATATCTAGCGTAAACCAATTGCCGATTACAGGGTACGATTTTCTTGGACTTGGGATTTTTCTCTAAATCTTGTTAACTGTTATTGAGTCTTATATTAGGAAGTCCACAAGTGGTATTACTTCCCAATGTAATCCATTCTGCCTTTTCGTTGGCATTTGTTTTTTATTTCTAGATCCTTACTTATTTCATTCCATGTGGTGACAGTAACAATTTTTTGGCTAGCTCCCACCAGTTATTGCAAGTGCATTATGTTCTTTTGTTGAGCCACAAAGATGATTTATGAGACTTTTTAGTAAGTTATATGCCATACGAGGGAGGCAGGATCCTCTATGCCGAAAACCCCTGTGCCTCTGTGCCAAGTGGTTTTCTCGCTGTTGAATTTAAAACATCAAAAAAAAAACCCACAATCTAGCAGCAGGAGAACCCCTCGGCACGGGAGTTTTCGGGACAGAGGAGATCAGACCCAGCCCCACACAAGGAACCATGATTACATGATCATGTAAAGCTGGAAAGATTCCAGTTGTCTAAAGGCAATGATTTTATAAAAAACTAAGAGACTCGCATGGACAATTCAGAATCTCAGATTGTTTAAAGCCAATGAAAAGTGTGCAGGCAAAGAAAAATTTAGCGTATACATAAGAAAAAATAATGTTCGGATCGTGTGCACGGGCACGGATGAATATTGATGAAAGGAAAAGCAGAAGAGAGTAGATGGTGCTCACATTTTCTATAGCAGAGGAGACAGCCAGAATCAATACCACTTGTGCATTCGATGCATTGCATTTTTGGCATACACTACCATTTAAGGACCTATTTGGTGGGATACCAAATGTTTTTATATAGCTTATAAAAGTTATTCAAGAGAGCGTTTGAGATTTATTTTCCTAAACTTCAATAGTTTCTGTTGGAATGTGTCCCACATCACCTGGACATGCCCCATTTGTGCTAGTTATAAGGTCCTAGTTTCCCTCTTCTTAACACCTGGGTTTTAAAGAGTAGTGTGGGCTGGGTTTTTCAACTGTTTCTGGGAGCTTTTAAATAGTTTTACTTTAGTGCCAGCTTTTCTATGATTTAATAGGCAAGAATTCCTAGAAGTTCCTTGATCAAACTATGACATACATGTATGTGTTCCAATTTGGTGAAACTGTAACGTGGGACTTGAAACATACAATTTTCCTTTTCCCTTGTAAATTTTCCGTATACCATTCGCAACTTTAATCTGGTAACTACGTTTCATTCATTTCCAAGTGCCATTGAATGAAAGATGTAAAAAGAGCGAACTAAAGTTGTACACAGAATTGTCTCAAGTATATTGGTTTATGATCGAAGGACAAATTAAAAAGTGTAAGCCTCATATATACAAGTCTGAACAGCTAATCAAAACTCTCTGGCAGCGTTTTGGATGCCAAAACATTGAACCATGGTTTTATCTTTTTTGCTAGCTAATGGTTGAGAATGTTGAGGAGGATAACTCTCATTTTGATTAGCCGTCTGAATAAAAACTCAAGTCCTTCTTCGATCTCTTGAATGCTTGACTCCATCTTCCCCAACTGGTGTTGCAGATTCTCGAAGTGTACAGCATTATCAGATTTGCTCACCTTATGATTGTTGAGCGAGTGTAATGCAGCATCAAAATTTT
Source organism: Rhododendron mucronatum var. ripense (assembly GCA_019656295.1). Taxonomy (NCBI): domain Eukaryota; kingdom Viridiplantae; phylum Streptophyta; class Magnoliopsida; order Ericales; family Ericaceae; genus Rhododendron; species Rhododendron mucronatum. The sequence goes on from BPLT01000166.1 coordinate 718,854, forward strand.
CAAACACATTACTCTTTGTTTCTTCATCTTCAGATGCAACGCTCTTTCGGTGCACGAGTTTGGAAGCCAAAGAAAATGCACTCAATCTTGAATCTGCCTTTGTTCTTGAAATATAGGACAAGAATGACTCCAACAACCCAATAGTGGCTGCTTCAACCTCATTTAGTGAATCCAAAAGTTCCTGGCTTTTGCCAAGACCTACGATGGTGTGCTTGGTTTTGATACTCTTCAAATCTTTTAGGGATTTTTGGATCACCTTCTTTGCCTTCTTTCTCGAATTTAAGTACCCAGAAAAGTCATCCGCCGCCCTCCTTCTGCGTAGGATTGAAAGAAGGCCTTGTAAATCTTGCTTTGTTTGTGAGGATACATCTTTAGTGGTAGCACACATATCCAATAGCCTTAGATACTTTTCCAGCATCACTTCAACCCATTTCTCATGGCGCTGTTGAGCAAAAGATTGCTGAGTGTGTGGCAATAGAAGCAAATCATCCAAATGATCATACATGTTTTCAAGGCCACTTAGCCTCAAATGCTCATCGACATGAGGAATTACCGGGTTAAATCTAGAAGGCAAGCTGACAGAACGAGCATGGTAGAAGGATTTTGTTCTCAAGGGAGATGAAGCCATTTTTTCTTCAGTTAAGGAGACTTAGATTTGGATGTGAAATTGGCAATCAGATTACTTGTGGTGGCTTGTGTTTCTTTTCCTCTTCATTAGGCTCCACTTATATACCAGGCTGAAACGAGACAAGGAATCTCATCCTCTACAACAATCAGCTGGCTACAACGTGCTTTCAATTTAGATCTACACGCTTTCACAGAGATATTTTGTCAGTGTCTCCCACCAATTAGACCCCCAAATATTTATAGAATATTGCACTATGTGGTTCATAAAAAATGCATTCCACGAGTGGAATTGATCCCTGGCTGTCTCGTCTGGCATGAAAATGTCAGCACAATCCACACCTACTGCTTTCGTTTCATCGATATTCAACTCTGCACATGATCTGAGAATCTTTTATGTTATGTTTGTGTTATCGAGGCCATTTGTGTAATAACGACAGGTTGGACATGGGCGGAAACTTTAACTTTGTTCTTTATTATCATCATTTAGAAGCTGATATTTCCAAATGATAGCAAATCTGAGTGTTCCCAAACACAAGGCAGCCAACACAGTTGGCTTGAGACTTCCACGTGTCGCATAGTTGTTCATTGAATGATTAAACCACTGGCTTGAGACAATTGGAATCTTGACAGCTTCGCCCAATCATGTAATCAGGCTTCTCATGTTTAATATCTTACTTAATTGTCTCAGTAATAATCTTTGAGGGTGTAACAAATAAGATTAACTTGGGTGCTAAAAAGTAGATTCACCTCAGGAAATGAATTGAAGGTTAAGTGTTTTCAAGAAAGTTTCACAATATCAGTGCCTCTGAACTTTGGCTCATCAAACACTGTTGTGCTTTTTTCTTTTTCTTTTTCAGGATTCTTCTTGTAGACGTCCTCTCCGCGATTCACTTATCTGCCTCCGTAGGCAAATTACAGTACTACTTAACCCATATTAGACCGATGCTTTATAGTCAAAGTAGCTAAGCAGGTACCTAAATGATCGTGGACGGCAAGGCCAGAAGATTCCGCGTGGCTTCCGATTCTTTTCCGTTATTTGCTAAGATGGAGTGAGTCTGACTAACATAACTCAGGCTGTCCAGAAAACTGAAAGACAACCAACACGTTTTTTGTTTCTTAGATAGTATCAGATACGATTCATTCGAACTACCATTTTGATCACACAACTTTTTGATTCAGTACTTTTGCCTTCTGTGGACTGAATTATAAACTGAATACGTGCATGAATATATTCCTTGAGTAAAATGGAGAAAAAAGGGGTTTTAACTACTACGATTCATATGGCTAACCTAATTTATTTCCAACTTTTTCAGGGATAAATATCGAAATTTATCATTCCAATGCCCATGTGCTCTCCATGCCTCTCCTTCAACTAGTGTTTGGGAACATAGTGCCGTCTTTCATCTTAAGCCATTAATCACTGTGGCAAGAACAGATAGCAGGAAACAAAGTGATGTATAGGCACCAATTTTGCTCCAAGATTTTCTTGGAGGGAAACTCTAGCTCTAATTAATCGCCTCAACACGTTGAGGGTAAAGTTCTCGAATATTTTGATGTATAAATAACCTTGGAGCCCAAACTACATTGGTTAGAAAGTAGGCAAGACAAGCTTTTTAACGGTTCAAACGGCATGCAAATCAGAGTTCTGGAGTGTCGGGGGCAAGACCGCAAAGTTTGGCCGGTTTTAAAGTTTCAACAATGCGCCCAGGGCGCGATGAAATGCTCCTGTGGGGCAAGGATATGCGCCTGAGGTGCATTGACACTCAGCATTTGGTCAAACTTTGCGGGTTTGCTCTGGACACCCCCGAACTCCGATTTTAACAAGGTTTGAACCGTTAAAAAAGTTTGTTGAGTGTACTTTTTAACCAAAGTAGTTTTGATTTAAAACTATTTGTACATATAAAGATATGACAAATTTACTCTCAACGAGTTGAAATATAAGCCTCTCTAGTGAAACGCACGCATCTCCGTCACTTTAAATTGGATAAAGACCTATAATATATCGATAATGAGGATTTTAAAGTTCTAAAAGATGGTTGTTTAGTAGTCATTGTGGCCAAGTGAAATTATCGGGGATATAGACATTGAAATTTTGCTTCGTAAATGTATAGGGCTCGTTTTGGGCTTATGTCTTTGGAAAATTCCGAAGATTATGCTGATTTCGTGAATTTTGATGAAATCTAGAATGCCTTATGAACTCTCTAAGACTCTTGAAGAATTGAAAAAATACCTTTGAACTGGGAATGCGTGTACTGAAAGGAATTTAGAATGAGTGGAAGGGTGCGAAAACGTGTTTCAGCCTTAGTGGCTCCGACAGTATTACATTGGTTTACTTTGGAAGAACCTTTCGTAAATTGAAATCTATTATTTTTGATGTTCAATCCCACCGTCTATTAGTACTTTGAATACCCTATTTGTCGATATAAAAGAGGTTTCGATCCCGTTTAACGTTAGTTTGATTCAATGATCATTCCGAAATTTTTTTGTTCAACCCGTAGAGGGTAAAGTTGTTGAATATTTTGATGTACAAATAACCTTGGAGCCCAAACGAAATTGGTTAGAAAGTAAGAAAGCCAAGCTTTTTAACGGTTCAAAGGGCATGCAAATCAGAGTTCGGGAGTGTCGGGGGCAAGACCGCAAAGTTTGGCCGGTTTTAAAGTTTCAACAACGCGCCAAGGGCGCGATGAGATGCGCCTGGGGCGCAAGGATATGCACTAGAGGCAGATTGACACTCAGCATTTGGTCAAACTTTGCGGGTTTGCTCGGACAATCCCAAACTCCGATTTTAGCAAGGTTTGAACCGTTAAAAAGCTTGTTGAGTGTACTTTTTAACGAAAGTAGTTTCGATTTAAAACTATTCGTACATATTAAGATATGACAAATTTACTCTCAGCGAGTTGAAATATAAGCCTCTCTAGTGAAACGCACGCATCTCCGTCACTTTAAATTGGATAAAGACCTATAATATATCGATAATGAGGATTTTAAAGTTCTAAAAGATGGTTGTTTGGTAGTCATTGTGGCCAAGTGAAATTTTCGGGGATATAGACATTGAAATTTTGCTTCCTAAATTTATAGGGCTCGTTTTGGGTTTATGTCTTTGGAAAATTCCGAAGATTATGCTGATTTCTTGCGCTTTGATGAAATCTAGAATGCCTTATGAACTCTCTTAAACTCTTGAAGAAATGAAAAAATACCTTCGAACTGGGAATGCGTGTAATGAAAGGAATTTAGAATGAGTGGAAGGGTGCGAAAACTTGTTTCAGCCTTAGTAGCTCCGACAATATTAGAATTGGTTTACTTTCGAAGAACTTTTCGTAAATCGACATCTATTATTATTGATGTTCCATCCCACCATCTACTAGTACTTTGAATACCATATTTGTCGATATAAAATAGGTTTCTATCCCGTTTAACTTTAGTTTGATTCAAATATTTTTCCGAATTTTTTTTGTCCAACCCGTTGAGGGTAAAGTTGTCGAATATTTTGATGTATAAATAACCTCGGAGCCCAAACGAAATTGGTTAAAAAGTAGGCAAGACAAGCTTTTTAATAGTTTAAACGGCATGCAAATCGAAGTTGGGAGTGTCGGGGGCAAGACCGCAAAGTTTTGCCGGTTTTAAAGTTTCAACAATGCGCCCAGGGCGCGATGAAATGCGCCTGTGGGGGCAAGGATATGCGCCTGAGGCGCATTGACACTCAGCATTTGGTCAAACTTTGCGGCTTTGTTCCGGACAGTCCCGTGCTTCGATTTTAGCAAGGTTTGAACCGTTAAAAAGCTTGTTGAGTGTACTTTTTAACGAAAGTAGTTTGATTAAAAACTATTCGTACAAAAAAAGATATGAAAAATTTACGCTCAGCGAGTTGAAATATAAGTCTCTCTAGTGAAACGCACGAATCTCCGTCACTTTAAATTGGATAAAGACCTATAATATATCGATAAAGAGGATTTTAAAGTTCTAAAAGATGGTTGTTTAGTAGTCATTGAAGCCAAGTGACATTTTCGGTGATATAGACATTGAATTTTTGCTTCGTAAACGTATAGGGCTCGTTTTGGGCTTTTGACTTTTTAAAATTCCGAAGATTATGGTGATTTCGTGCGCTTTGATGAAATCTAGAATGCCTTATGAACTCTCTTAAACTCTTAAAGAAATGAAAAAAATGCCTTCGAACTGGGAATGCGTGTACTGAAAGGAATTTACAATGGGTGAAACAATGCTAAAACGTGTTTCAACCATAGGGGCTCCGACAATATTAGAATTGGTTTACATTCGAAAACATTTCCTAAATCGACATCTATTTTTTTGATGTTCGATCCCACCATCTATTAGTACTTTGAATACCCTACTTGTCGATATAAAATAGGTTTCGAACCCGTTTAACGTTAGTTTGATTCAAATATGTTGCCGAAATATTAATTTTAGTTCAACCCGTTGAGGGTAAAGTTGTCGAATATTTTGATGTATAAATAACCTCGGAGCCCAAACGAAATTGGTTAGAAAATAGGCAAGACAAGCTTTTTAACGGTTCAAATGGCATGCAAATCGGAGTTCGGGAGTGTCGGGGGAAGGACCGCAAAGTTTGGATGGTTTTAAAGTTTCAACAATGCGCCCAGGGCGCGAAGAGATGCACCTGGGGCGCAAGGATATGCGCCTGAGGCGCATTGACACTCATCATTTGGTCAAACTTTGCGGGTTTGCTCCGGACACTTCCGAGCTCCGATTTTAGCAAGGTTTGAACCATTAAAAAGCTTGTTGAGTGTACTTTTTAACCAAAGTAGTTTTGATTTAAAACTATTCGTACATAAAAAGATATGGCAAATTTACTCTCAGCGAGTTGAAATATAAGTCTCTCTAGTGAAACGCACGCATCTCCGTCACTTTAAATTTGATAAAGACCTAAAATACATCAATAAATAAAATTTTAAAGTTCTAAAAGATAGTTGTTCGGTAGTCATTGTGGCAAGTAACATTTTCGGTGATATACACATTGAAATTTTCCTTCGTAAATGTATAGGGCTCATTTTGGGCTATGTCTTTCGAAAATTCCGAAGATTATGCTGATTTCGTGCGCTTTGATGAAATCTAGAATGCCTTATGAACTCTCTTAAACTCTTAAAGAAATGAAAAAATGCCTTCGAACTGGGAATGCGTGTACTGAAAGGAATTTACAATGGGTGAAACAATGCTAAAACGTGTTTCAACCATAGGGGCTCCGACAATATTAGAATTGGTTTACATTCGAAAACATTTCCTAAATCGACATCTATTTTTTTGATGTTCGATCCCACCATCTATTAGTACTTTGAATACCCTATTTGTCGATATAAAATAGGTTTCGAACCCGTTTAACGTTAGTTTGATTCAAATATGTTGCCGAAATATTAATTTTTGTTCAACCCGTTGAGGGTAAAGTTGTCGAATATTTTGATGTATAAATAACCTCGGAGCCCAAACGAAATTGGTTAGAAAATAGGCAAGACAAGCTTTTTAACGGTTCAAATGGCATGCAAATCGGAGTTCGGGAGTGTCGGGGGAAGGACCGCAAAGTTTGGATGGTTTTAAAGTTTCAACAATGCGCCCAGGGCGCGAAGAGATGCACCTGGGGCGCAAGGATATGCGCCTGAGGCGCATTGACACTCATCATTTGGTCAAACTTTGCGGGTTTGCTCCGGACACTTCCGAGCTCCGATTTTAGCAAGGTTTGAACCATTAAAAAGCTTGTTGAGTGTACTTTTTAACCAAAGTAGTTTTGATTTAAAACTTTTCGTACATAAAAAGATATGACAAATTTACTCTCAGCGAGTTGAAATATAAGTCTCTCTAGTGAAACGCACGCATCTCCGTCACTTTAAATTTGATAAAGACCTAAAATACATCAATAAATAAAATTTTAAAGTTCTAAAAGATAGTTGTTCGGTAGTCATTGTGGCAAGTAACATTTTCGGTGATATACACATTGAAATTTTCCTTCGTAAATGTATAGGGCTCATTTTGGGCTATGTCTTTCGAAAATTCCAAAGATTATGCTGATTTCGTGCGCTTTGATGAAATCTAGAATGCCTTATGAACTCTCTTAAACTCTTAAAGAAATGAAAAAATGCCTTCGAACTGGGAATGCGTGTACTGAAAGGAATTTACAATGGGTGAAACAATGCTAAAACGTGTTTCAACCATAGGGGCTCCGACAATATTAGAATTGGTTTACATTCGAAAACATTTCCTAAATCGACATCTATTTTTTTGATGTTCGATCCCACCATCTATTAGTACTTTGAATACCCTACTTGTCGATATAAAATAGGTTTCGAACCCGTTTAACGTTAGTTTGATTCAAATATGTTGCCGAAATATTAATTTTTGTTCAACCCGTTGAGGGTAAAGTTGTCGAATATTTTGATGTATAAATAACCTCGGAGCCCAAACGAAATTGGTTAGAAAATAGGCAAGACAAGCTTTTTAACGGTTCAAATGGCATGCAAATCGGAGTTCGGGAGTGTCGGGGGAAGGACCGCAAAGTTTGGATGGTTTTAAAGTTTCAACAATGCGCCCAGGGCGCGAAGAGATGCACCTGGGGCGCAAGGATATGCGCCTGAGGCGCATTGACACTCATCATTTGGTCAAACTTTGCGGGTTTGCTCCGGACACTTCCGAGCTCCGATTTTAGCAAGGTTTGAACCATTAAAAAGCTTGTTGAGTGTACTTTTTAACCAAAGTAGTTTTGATTTAAAACTATTCGTACATAAAAAGATATGGCAAATTTACTCTCAGCGAGTTGAAATATAAGTCTCTCTAGTGAAACGCACGCATCTCCGTCACTTTAAATTTGATAAAGACCTAAAATACATCAATAAATAAAATTTTAAAGTTCTAAAAGATAGTTGTTCGGTAGTCATTGTGGCAAGTAACATTTTCGGTGATATACACATTGAAATTTTCCTTCGTAAATGTATAGGGCTCATTTTGGGCTATGTCTTTCGAAAATTCCAAAGATTATGCTGATTTCGTGCGCTTTGATGAAATCTAGAATGCCTTATGAACTCTCTTAAACTCTTAAAGAAATGAAAAAATGCCTTCGAACTGGGAATGCGTGTACTGAAAGGAATTTACAATGGGTGAAACAATGCTAAAACGTGTTTCAACCATAGGGGCTCCGACAATATTAGAATTGGTTTACATTCGAAAACATTTCCTAAATCGACATCTATTTTTTTGATGTTCGATCCCACCATCTATTAGTACTTTGAATACCCTATTTGTCGATATAAAATAGGTTTCGAACCCGTTTAACGTTAGTTTGATTCAAATATGTTGCCGAAATATTAATTTTTGTTCAACCCGTTGAGGGTAAAGTTGTCGAATATTTTGATGTATAAATAACCTCGGAGCCCAAACGAAATTGGTTAGAAAATAGGCAAGACAAGCTTTTTAACGGTTCAAATGGCATGCAAATCGGAGTTCGGGAGTGTCGGGGGAAGGACCGCAAAGTTTGGATGGTTTTAAAGTTTCAACAATGCGCCCAGGGCGCGAAGAGATGCACCTGGGGCGCAAGGATATGCGCCTGAGGCGCATTGACACTCATCATTTGGTCAAACTTTGCGGGTTTGCTCCGGACACTTCCGAGCTCCGATTTTAGCAAGGTTTGAACCATTAAAAAGCTTGTTGAGTGTACTTTTTAACCAAAGTAGTTTTGATTTAAAACTATTCGTACATAAAAAGATATGGCAAATTTACTCTCAGCGAGTTGAAATATAAGTCTCTCTAGTGAAACGCACGCATCTCCGTCACTTTAAATTTGATAAAGACCTAAAATACATCAATAAATAAAATTTTAAAGTTCTAAAAGATAGTTGTTCGGTAGTCATTGTGGCAAGTAACATTTTCGGTGATATACACATTGAAATTTTCCTTCGTAAATGTATAGGGCTCATTTTGGGCTATGTCTTTCGAAAATTCCAAAGATTATGCTGATTTCGTGCGCTTTGATGAAATCTAGAATGCCTTATGAACTCTCTTAAACTCTTAAAGAAATGAAAAAATGCCTTCGAACTGGGAATGCGTGTACTGAAAGGAATTTACAATGGGTGAAACAATGCTAAAACGTGTTTCAACCATAGGGGCTCCGACAATATTAGAATTGGTTTACATTCGAAAACATTTCCTAAATCGACATCTATTTTTTTGATGTTCGATCCCACCATCTATTAGTACTTTGAATACCCTATTTGTCGATATAAAATAGGTTTCGAACCCGTTTAACGTTAGTTTGATTCAAATATGTTGCCGAAATATTAATTTTTGTTCAACCCGTTGAGGGTAAAGTTGTCGAATATTTTGATGTATAAATAACCTCGGAGCCCAAACGAAATTGGTTAGAAAATAGGCAAGACAAGCTTTTTAACGGTTCAAATGGCATGCAAATCGGAGTTCGGGAGTGTCGGGGGAAGGACCGCAAAGTTTGGATGGTTTTAAAGTTTCAACAATGCGCCCAGGGCGCGAAGAGATGCACCTGGGGCGCAAGGATATGCGCCTGAGGCGCATTGACACTCATCATTTGGTCAAACTTTGCGGGTTTGCTCCGGACACTTCCGAGCTCCGATTTTAGCAAGGTTTGAACCATTAAAAAGCTTGTTGAGTGTACTTTTTAACCAAAGTAGTTTTGATTTAAAACTATTCGTACATAAAAAGATATGGCAAATTTACTCTCAGCGAGTTGAAATATAAGTCTCTCTAGTGAAACGCACGCATCTCCGTCACTTTAAATTTGATAAAGACCTAAAATACATCAATAAATAAAATTTTAAAGTTCTAAAAGATAGTTGTTCGGTAGTCATTGTGGCAAGTAACATTTTCGGTGATATACACATTGAAATTTTCCTTCGTAAATGTATAGGGCTCATTTTGGGCTATGTCTTTCGAAAATTCCAAAGATTATGCTGATTTCGTGCGCTTTGATGAAATCTAGAATGCCTTATGAACTCTCTTAAACTCTTAAAGAAATGAAAAAATGCCTTCGAACTGGGAATGCGTGTACTGAAAGGAATTTACAATGGGTGAAACAATGCTAAAACGTGTTTCAACCATAGGGGCTCCGACAATATTAGAATTGGTTTACATTCGAAAACATTTCCTAAATCGACATCTATTTTTTTGATGTTCGATCCCACCATCTATTAGTACTTTGAATACCCTATTTGTCGATATAAAATAGGTTTCGAACCCGTTTAACGTTAGTTTGATTCAAATATGTTGCCGAAATATTAATTTTTGTTCAACCCGTTGAGGGTAAAGTTGTCGAATATTTTGATGTATAAATAACCTCGGAGCCCAAACGAAATTGGTTAGAAAATAGGCAAGACAAGCTTTTTAACGGTTCAAATGGCATGCAAATCGGAGTTCGGGAGTGTCGGGGGAAGGACCGCAAAGTTTGGATGGTTTTAAAGTTTCAACAATGCGCCCAGGGCGCGAAGAGATGCACCTGGGGCGCAAGGATATGCGCCTGAGGCGCATTGACACTCATCATTTGGTCAAACTTTGCGGGTTTGCTCCGGACACTTCCGAGCTCCGATTTTAGCAAGGTTTGAACCATTAAAAAGCTTGTTGAGTGTACTTTTTAACCAAAGTAGTTTTGATTTAAAACTATTCGTACATAAAAAGATATGGCAAATTTACTCTCAGCGAGTTGAAATATAAGTCTCTCTAGTGAAACGCACGCATCTCCGTCACTTTAAATTTGATAAAGACCTAAAATACATCAATAAATAAAATTTTAAAGTTCCAAAAGATAGTTGTTCGGTAGTCATTGTGGCAAGTAACATTTTCGGTGATATACACATTGAAATTTTCCTTCGTAAATGTATAGGGCTCATTTTGGGCTATGTCTTTCGAAAATTCCAAAGATTATGCTGATTTCGTGCGCTTTGATGAAATCTAGAATGCCTTATGAACTCTCTTAAACTCTTAAAGAAATGAAAAAATGCCTTCGAACTGGGAATGCGTGTACTGAAAGGAATTTACAATGGGTGAAACAATGCTAAAACGTGTTTCAACCATAGGGGCTCCGACAATATTAGAATTGGTTTACATTCGAAAACATTTCCTAAATCGACATCTATTTTTTTGATGTTCGATCCCACCATCTATTAGTACTTTGAATACCCTATTTGTCGATATAAAATAGGTTTCGAACCCGTTTAACGTTAGTTTGATTCAAATATGTTGCCGAAATATTAATTTTTGTTCAACCCGTTGAGGGTAAAGTTGTCGAATATTTTGATGTATAAATAACCTCGGAGCCCAAACGAAATTGGTTAGAAAATAGGCAAGACAAGCTTTTTAACGGTTCAAATGGCATGCAAATCGGAGTTCGGGAGTGTCGGGGGAAGGACCGCAAAGTTTGGATGGTTTTAAAGTTTCAACAATGCGCCCAGGGCGCGAAGAGATGCACCTGGGGCGCAAGGATATGCGCCTGAGGCGCATTGACACTCATCATTTGGTCAAACTTTGCGGGTTTGCTCCGGACACTTCCGAGCTCCGATTTTAGCAAGGTTTGAACCATTAAAAAGCTTGTTGAGTGTACTTTTTAACCAAAGTAGTTTTGATTTAAAACTATTCGTACATAAAAAGATATGGCAAATTTACTCTCAGCGAGTTGAAATATAAGTCTCTCTAGTGAAACGCACGCATCTCCGTCACTTTAAATTTGATAAAGACCTAAAATACATCAATAAATAAAATTTTAAAGTTCTAAAAGATAGTTGTTCGGTAGTCATTGTGGCAAGTAACATTTTCGGTGATATACACATTGAAATTTTCCTTCGTAAATGTATAGGGCTCATTTTGGGCTATGTCTTTCGAAAATTCCGAAGATTATGCTGATTTCGTGCGCTTTGATGAAATCTAGAATGCCTTATGAACTCTCTTAAACTCTTAAAGAAATGAAAAAATGCCTTCGAACTGGGAATGCGTGTACTGAAAGGAATTTACAATGGGTGAAACAATGCTAAAACGTGTTTCAACCATAGGGGCTCCGACAATATTAGAATTGGTTTACATTCGAAAACATTTCCTAAATCGACATCTATTTTTTTGATGTTCGATCCCACCATCTATTAGTACTTTGAATACCCTATTTGTCGATATAAAATAGGTTTCGAACCCGTTTAACGTTAGTTTGATTCAAATATGTTGCCGAAATATTAATTTTTGTTCAACCCGTTGAGGGTAAAGTTGTCGAATATTTTGATGTATAAATAACCTCGGAGCCCAAACGAAATTGGTTAGAAAATAGGCAAGACAAGCTTTTTAACGGTTCAAATGGCATGCAAATCGGAGTTCGGGAGTGTCGGGGGAAGGACCGCAAAGTTTGGATGGTTTTAAAGTTTCAACAATGCGCCCAGGGCGCGAAGAGATGCACCTGGGGCGCAAGGATATGCGCCTGAGGCGCATTGACACTCATCATTTGGTCAAACTTTGCGGGTTTGCTCCGGACACTTCCGAGCTCCGATTTTAGCAAGGTTTGAACCATTAAAAAGCTTGTTGAGTGTACTTTTTAACCAAAGTAGTTTTGATTTAAAACTATTCGTACATAAAAAGATATGGCAAATTTACTCTCAGCGAGTTGAAATATAAGTCTCTCTAGTGAAACGCACGCATCTCCGTCACTTTAAATTTGATAAAGACCTAAAATACATCAATAAATAAAATTTTAAAGTTCTAAAAGATAGTTGTTCGGTAGTCATTGTGGCAAGTAACATTTTCGGTGATATACACATTGAAATTTTCCTTCGTAAATGTATAGGGCTCATTTTGGGCTATGTCTTTCGAAAATTCCAAAGATTATGCTGATTTCGTGCGCTTTGATGAAATCTAGAATTCCTTATGAACTCTCTTAAACTCTTAAAGAAATGAAAAAATGCCTTCGAACTGGGAATGCGTGTACTGAAAGGAATTTACAATGGGTGAAACAATGCTAAAACGTGTTTCAACCATAGGGGCTCCGACAATATTAGAATTGGTTTACATTCGAAAACATTTCCTAAATCGACATCTATTTTTTTGATGTTCGATCCCACCATCTATTAGTACTTTGAATACCCTATTTGTCGATATAAAATAGGTTTCGAACCCGTTTAACGTTAGTTTGATTCAAATATGTTGCCGAAATATTAATTTTTGTTCAACCCGTTGAGGGTAAAGTTGTCGAATATTTTGATGTATAAATAACCTCGGAGCCCAAACGAAATTGGTTAGAAAATAGGCAAGACAAGCTTTTTAACGGTTCAAATGGCATGCAAATCGGAGTTCGGGAGTGTCGGGGGAAGGACCGCAAAGTTTGGATGGTTTTAAAGTTTCAACAATGCGCCCAGGGCGCGAAGAGATGCACCTGGGGCGCAAGGATATGCGCCTGAGGCGCATTGACACTCATCATTTGGTCAAACTTTGCGGGTTTGCTCCGGACACTTCCGAGCTCCGATTTTAGCAAGGTTTGAACCATTAAAAAGCTTGTTGAGTGTACTTTTTAACCAAAGTAGTTTTGATTTAAAACTATTCGTACATAAAAAGATATGGCAAATTTACTCTCAGCGAGTTGAAATATAAGTCTCTCTAGTGAAACGCACGCATCTCCGTCACTTTAAATTTGATAAAGACCTAAAATACATCAATAAATAAAATTTTAAAGTTCTAAAAGATAGTTGTTCGGTAGTCATTGTGGCAAGTAACATTTTCGGTGATATACAAATTGAAATTTTCCTTCGTAAATGTATAGGGCTCATTTTGGGCTATGTCTTTCGAAAATTCCAAAGATTATGCTGATTTCGTGCGCTTTGATGAAATCTAGAATGCCTTATGAACTCTCTTAAACTCTTAAAGAAATGAAAAAAATGCCTTCGAACTGGGAATGCGTGTACTGAAAGGAATTTACAATGGGTGAAACAATGCTAAAACGTGTTTCAACCATAGGGGCTCCGACAATATTAGAATTGGTTTACATTCGAAAACATTTCCTAAATCGACATCTATTTTTTTGATGTTCGATCCCACCATCTATTAGTACTTTGAATACCCTATTTGTCGATATAAAATAGGTTTCGAACCCGTTTAACGTTAGTTTGATTCAAATATGTTGCCGAAATATTAATTTTTGTTCAACCCGTTGAGGGTAAAGTTGTCGAATATTTTGATGTATAAATAACCTCGGAGCCCAAACGAAATTGGTTAGAAAATAGGCAAGACAAGCTTTTTAACGGTTCAAATGGCATGCAAATCGGAGTTCGGGAGTGTTGGGGGAAGGACCGCAAAGTTTGGATGGTTTTAAAGTTTCAACAATGCGCCCAGGGCGCGAAGAGATGCACCTGGGGCGCAAGGATATGCGCCTGAGGCGCATTGACACTCATCATTTGGTCAAACTTTGCGGGTTTGCTCCGGACACTTCCGAGCTCCGATTTTAGCAAGGTTTGAACCATTAAAAAGCTTGTTGAGTGTACTTTTTAACCAAAGTAGTTTTGATTTAAAACTATTCGTACATAAAAAGATATGGCAAATTTACTCTCAGCGAGTTGAAATATAAGTCTCTCTAGTGAAACGCACGCATCTCCGTCACTTTAAATTTGATAAAGACCTAAAATACATCAATAAATAAAATTTTAAAGTTCTAAAAGATAGTTGTTCGGTAGTCATTGTGGCAAGTAACATTTTCGGTGATATACAAATTGAAATTTTCCTTCGTAAATGTATAGGGCTCATTTTGGGCTATGTCTTTCGAAAATTCCAAAGATTATGCTGATTTCGTGCGCTTTGATGAAATCTAGAATGCCTTATGAACTCTCTTAAACTCTTAAAGAAATGAAAAAATGCCTTCGAACTGGGAATGCGTGTACTGAAAGGAATTTACAATGGGTGAAACAATGCTAAAACGTGTTTCAACCATAGGGGCTCCGACAATATTAGAATTGGTTTACATTCGAAAACATTTCCTAAATCGACATCTATTTTTTTGATGTTCGATCCCACCATCTATTAGTACTTTGAATACACTATTTGTCGATATAAAATAGGTTTCGAACCCGTTTAACGTTAGTTTGATTCAAATATGTTGCCGAAATATTAATTTTTGTTCAACCCGTTGAGGGTAAAGTTGTCGAATATTTTGATGTATAAATAACCTCGGAGCCCAAACGAAATTGGTTAGAAAATAGGCAAGACAAGCTTTTTAACGGTTCAAATGGCATGCAAATCGGAGTTCGGGAGTGTCGGGGGAAGGACCGCAAAGTTTGGATGGTTTTAAAGTTTCAACAATGCGCCCAGGGCGCGAAGAGATGCACCTGGGGCGCAAGGATATGCGCCTGAGGCGCATTGACACTCATCATTTGGTCAAACTTTGCGGGTTTGCTCCGGACACTTCCGAGCTCCGATTTTAGCAAGGTTTGAACCATTAAAAAGCTTGTTGAGTGTACTTTTTAACCAAAGTAGTTTTGATTTAAAACTATTCGTACATAAAAAGATATGGCAAATTTACTCTCAGCGAGTTGAAATATAAGTCTCTCTAGTGAAACGCACGCATCTCCGTCACTTTAAATTTGATAAAGACCTAAAATACATCAATAAATAAAATTTTAAAGTTCTAAAAGATAGTTGTTCGGTAGTCATTGTGGCAAGTAACATTTTCGGTGATATACAAATTGAAATTTTCCTTCGTAAATGTATAGGGCTCATTTTGGGCTATGTCTTTCGAAAATTCCAAAGATTATGCTGATTTCGTGCGCTTTGATGAAATCTAGAATGCCTTATGAACTCTCTTAAACTCTTAAAGAAATGAAAAAATGCCTTCGAACTGGGAATGCGTGTACTGAAAGGAATTTACAATGGGTGAAACAATGCTAAAACGTGTTTCAACCATAGGGGCTCCGACAATATTAGAATTGGTTTACATTCGAAAACATTTCCTAAATCGACATCTATTTTTTTGATGTTCGATCCCACCATCTATTAGTACTTTGAATACCCTATTTGTCGATATAAAATAGGTTTCGAACCCGTTTAACGTTAGATTGATTCAAATATGTTGCCGAAATATTAATTTTTGTTCAACCCGTTGAGGGTAAAGTTGTCGAATATTTTGATGTATAAATAACCTCGGAGCCCAAACGAAATTGGTTAGAAAATAGGCAAGACAAGCTTTTTAACGGTTCAAATGGCATGCAAATCGGAGTTCGGGAGTGTCGGGGGAAGGACCGCAAAGTTTGGATGGTTTTAAAGTTTCAACAATGCGCCCAGGGCGCGAAGAGATGCACCTGGGGCGCAAGGATATGCGCCTGAGGCGCATTGACACTCATCATTTGGTCAAACTTTGCGGGTTTGCTCCGGACACTTCCGAGCTCCGATTTTAGCAAGGTTTGAACCATTAAAAAGCTTGTTGAGTGTACTTTTTAACCAAAGTAGTTTTGATTTAAAACTATTCGTACATAAAAAGATATGGCAAATTTACTCTCAGCGAGTTGAAATATAAGTCTCTCTAGTGAAACGCACGCATCTCCGTCACTTTAAATTTGATAAAGACCTAAAATACATCAATAAATAAAATTTTAAAGTTCTAAAAGATAGTTGTTCGGTAGTCATTGTGGCAAGTAACATTTTCGGTGATATACAAATTGAAATTTTCCTTCGTAAATGTATAGGGCTCATTTTGGGCTATGTCTTTCGAAAATTCCAAAGATTATGCTGATTTCGTGCGCTTTGATGAAATCTAGAATGCCTTATGAACTCTCTTAAACTCTTAAAGAAATGAAAAAATGCCTTCGAACTGGGAATGCGTGTACTGAAAGGAATTTACAATGGGTGAAACAATGCTAAAACGTGTTTCAACCATAGGGGCTCCGACAATATTAGAATTGGTTTACATTCGAAAACATTTCCTAAATCGACATCTATTTTTTTGATGTTCGATCCCACCATCTATTAGTACTTTGAATACCCTATTTGTCGATATAAAATAGGTTTCGAACCCGTTTAACGTTAGTTTGATTCAAATATGTTGCCGAAATATTAATTTTTGTTCAACCCGTTGAGGGTAAAGTTGTCGAATATTTTGATGTATAAATAACCTCGGAGCCCAA
Source organism: Rhododendron mucronatum var. ripense (assembly GCA_019656295.1). Classification (NCBI taxonomy): domain Eukaryota; kingdom Viridiplantae; phylum Streptophyta; class Magnoliopsida; order Ericales; family Ericaceae; genus Rhododendron; species Rhododendron mucronatum. The sequence goes on from BPLT01000166.1 coordinate 735,596, forward strand.
ACGAAATTGGTTAGAAAATAGGCAAGACAAGCTTTTTAACGGTTCAAATGGCATGCAAATCGGAGTTCGGGAGTGTCGGGGGAAGGACCGCAAAGTTTGGATGGTTTTAAAGTTTCAACAATGCGCCCAGGGCGCGAAGAGATGCACCTGGGGCGCAAGGATATGCGCCTGAGGCGCATTGACACTCATCATTTGGTCAAACTTTGCGGGTTTGCTCCGGACACTTCCGAGCTCCGATTTTAGCAAGGTTTGAACCATTAAAAAGCTTGTTGAGTGTACTTTTTAACCAAAGTAGTTTTGATTTAAAACTATTCGTACATAAAAAGATATGGCAAATTTACTCTCAGCGAGTTGAAATATAAGTCTCTCTAGTGAAACGCACGCATCTCCGTCACTTTAAATTTGATAAAGACCTAAAATACATCAATAAATAAAATTTTAAAGTTCTAAAAGATAGTTGTTCGGTAGTCATTGTGGCAAGTAACATTTTCGGTGATATACACATTGAAATTTTCCTTCGTAAATGTATAGGGCTCATTTTGGGCTATGTCTTTCGAAAATTCCAAAGATTATGCTGATTTCGTGCGCTTTGATGAAATCTAGAATGCCTTATGAACTCTCTTAAACTCTTAAAGAAATGAAAAAATGCCTTCGAACTGGGAATGCGTGTACTGAAAGGAATTTACAATGGGTGAAACAATGCTAAAACGTGTTTCAACCATAGGGGCTCCGACAATATTAGAATTGGTTTACATTCGAAAACATTTCCTAAATCGACATCTATTTTTTTGATGTTCGATCCCACCATCTATTAGTACTTTGAATACCCTATTTGTCGATATAAAATAGGTTTCGAACCCGTTTAACGTTAGTTTGATTCAAATATGTTGCCGAAATATTAATTTTTGTTCAACCCGTTGAGGGTAAAGTTGTCGAATATTTTGATGTATAAATAACCTCGGAGCCCAAACGAAATTGGTTAGAAAATAGGCAAGACAAGCTTTTTAACGGTTCAAATGGCATGCAAATCGGAGTTCGGGAGTGTCGGGGGAAGGACCGCAAAGTTTGGATGGTTTTAAAGTTTCAACAATGCGCCCAGGGCGCGAAGAGATGCACCTGGGGCGCAAGGATATGCGCCTGAGGCGCATTGACACTCATCATTTGGTCAAACTTTGCGGGTTTGCTCCGGACACTTCCGAGCTCCGATTTTAGCAAGGTTTGAACCATTAAAAAGCTTGTTGAGTGTACTTTTTAACCAAAGTAGTTTTGATTTAAAACTATTCGTACATAAAAAGATATGGCAAATTTACTCTCAGCGAGTTGAAATATAAGTCTCTCTAGTGAAACGCACGCATCTCCGTCACTTTAAATTTGATAAAGACCTAAAATACATCAATAAATAAAATTTTAAAGTTCTAAAAGATAGTTGTTCGGTAGTCATTGTGGCAAGTAACATTTTCGGTGATATACACATTGAAATTTTCCTTCGTAAATGTATAGGGCTCATTTTGGGCTATGTCTTTCGAAAATTCCAAAGATTATGCTGATTTCATGCGCTTTGATGAAATCTAGAATGCCTTATGAACTCTCTTAAACTCTTAAAGAAATGAAAAAATGCCTTCGAACTGGGAATGCGTGTACTGAAAGGAATTTACAATGGGTGAAACAATGCTAAAACGTGTTTCAACCATAGGGGCTCCGACAATATTAGAATTGGTTTACATTCGAAAACATTTCCTAAATCGACATCTATTTTTTTGATGTTCGATCCCACCATCTATTAGTACTTTGAATACCCTATTTGTCGATATAAAATAGGTTTCGAACCCGTTTAACGTTAGTTTGATTCAAATATGTTGCCGAAATATTAATTTTTGTTCAACCCGTTGAGGGTAAAGTTGTCGAATATTTTGATGTATAAATAACCTCGGAGCCCAAACGAAATTGGTTAGAAAATAGGCAAGACAAGCTTTTTAACGGTTCAAATGGCATGCAAATCGGAGTTCGGGAGTGTCGGGGGAAGGACCGCAAAGTTTGGATGGTTTTAAAGTTTCAACAATGCGCCCAGGGCGCGAAGAGATGCACCTGGGGCGCAAGGATATGCGCCTGAGGCGCATTGACACTCATCATTTGGTCAAACTTTGCGGGTTTGCTCCGGACACTTCCGAGCTCCGATTTTAGCAAGGTTTGAACCATTAAAAAGCTTGTTGAGTGTACTTTTTAACCAAAGTAGTTTTGATTTAAAACTATTCGTACATAAAAAGATATGGCAAATTTACTCTCAGCGAGTTGAAATATAAGTCTCTCTAGTGAAACGCACGCATCTCCGTCACTTTAAATTTGATAAAGACCTAAAATACATCAATAAATAAAATTTTAAAGTTCTAAAAGATAGTTGTTCGGTAGTCATTGTGGCAAGTAACATTTTCGGTGATATACACATTGAAATTTTCCTTCGTAAATGTATAGGGCTCATTTTGGGCTATGTCTTTCGAAAATTCCAAAGATTATGCTGATTTCGTGCGCTTTGATGAAATCTAGAATGCCTTATGAACTCTCTTAAACTCTTAAAGAAATGAAAAAATGCCTTCGAACTGGGAATGCGTGTACTGAAAGGAATTTACAATGGGTGAAACAATGCTAAAACGTGTTTCAACCATAGGGGCTCCGACAATATTAGAATTGGTTTACATTCGAAAACATTTCCTAAATCGACATCTATTTTTTTGATGTTCGATCCCACCATCTATTAGTACTTTGAATACCCTATTTGTCGATATAAAATAGGTTTCGAACCCGTTTAACGTTAGTTTGATTCAAATATGTTGCCGAAATATTAATTTTTGTTCAACCCGTTGAGGGTAAAGTTGTCGAATATTTTGATGTATAAATAACCTCGGAGCCCAAACGAAATTGGTTAGAAAATAGGCAAGACAAGCTTTTTAACGGTTCAAATGGCATGCAAATCGGAGTTCGGGAGTGTCGGGGGAAGGACCGCAAAGTTTGGATGGTTTTAAAGTTTCAACAATGCGCCCAGGGCGCGAAGAGATGTACCTGGGGCGCAAGGATATGCGCCTGAGGCGCATTGACACTCATCATTTGGTCAAACTTTGCGGGTTTGCTCCGGACACTTCCGAGCTCCGATTTTAGCAAGGTTTGAACCATTAAAAAGCTTGTTGAGTGTACTTTTTAACCAAAGTAGTTTTGATTTAAAACTATTCGTACATAAAAAGATATGGCAAATTTACTCTCAGCGAGTTGAAATATAAGTCTCTCTAGTGAAACGCACGCATCTCCGTCACTTAAATTTGATAAAGACCTAAAATACATCAATAAATAAAATTTTAAAGTTCTAAAAGATAGTTGTTCGGTAGTCATTGTGGTAAGTAACATTTTCGGTGATATACACATTGAAATTTTCCTTCGTAAATGTATAGGGCTCATTTTGGGCTATGACTTTCGAAAATTCCAAAGATTATGCTGATTTCGTGCGTTTTGATGAAATCTAGAATGCCTTATGAACTCTCTTAAACACTTAAAGAAATGAAAAAATACCTTCGAACTAGGAATGCGTGTACTGAAAGAATTTTAGAATGGGTGGAAGGGTGCGAAAACATGTTTCAGCCTTAGTGGCTCCGAAAATATTAGAATTGGTGTACTTTCGAAGAACTTTTAATAAATCGACATCTATTGTTTTTGATGTTCCATCCCACCATCTATTAGTACTTTGAATACTGTATTTGTCGATATAAAATAGGTTTCAATCCCATTTAACGTAAGTTCAATTCAAAGATTTTTCCGAAATTTTTTTGATCCGACCGTTGAGGGTAAAGTTGTCGAATATTTTGATGTATAAATAACCTTGGAGCCCAAACGAAATTGGTTTGAAAGTAGGCATGACAAGCTTTTTAATGGTTCAAACGGCATGCAAATCGGAGTTCGGGAGTGTCGGGGGTAATACAGCAAAGTTTGGCAAGTTTTAAAGTTTCAACAATGCGCCCAGGGCGCGATGAAATGCGCCCAGGGCGCCAGGATGTGCGCCTGAGGCGCATTGACACTCAGCATTTGGTCAAACTTTGCGTGTTTGCTCCGGACACTCCCGGGCTCCGATTTTAGCATGGTTTGAACCGTTAAAAAGCTTGTTGAGTGTAGTTTTTAACCAAAGTAGTTTCGATTTAAAACTATTCGTACATAAAAAGAGATGACAAATTTACTCTCAGCGGGTTGATTGAAATATAAGTCTCTCTAGTGAAATGCACTCATCTCCGTAACTTTAAATTAGATAAAGACCTATAATATATTGATAAAGAGGATTTTAAAGTTCTAAAAGATGGTTGTTTAGTAGTCATTGTGGCCAAGTGATATTTTCGGTGATATACACATTGAAATTTTCTTCGTATATGTATAGGGCTTGTTCTGGACTTATGTCTTTTGAAAATTCCGAAGGTTATGCTGATTTCGTGCGCTTTGATGAAATCTAGAATGCCTTTTGAACTCTTTTAAACTCTTAAAGAAATGAAAAAATACCTTCGAACTGAAAATGCGTGTAGTGAAAGGAATTTAGAATGGGTGGAAGGGTGCGAAAACGTGTTTCAGCCTTAGTGGCTCCGAAAATATTAGAATTGGTTTACTTTCGACGAACTTTTCGTAAATCGACATATTTTATTTTTGATATTCCATCCCACCATAAATTAGTAATTTGAATACCCTATTTGTCGATATAAGATAGGTTTCGAACCCGTTTAACGTTAATTTGATTCAAAGATTTTTCCGAAATTTTTTTGTTAAACCGACATCTATTATTTTTTTGTTTGTTTGATCCACCATAAATTAGTACTTTGAATACTCAACAAGATTTTTTCGGTTCAAACCTTGCTAAAATCGGAGGTCGGAAGTGTCCGGAGCAAACCCGCAAAAATTGACCAATTTCTGATTGTTAAAGCGCCTTAGGCGGATATTCTTGCGCCAGGGGCGCATTTCCTCGCGCCCTGGGAGCATTTTGAAACATAAAAACCGACCAAACTTTGCGGTCTTGCCACGGATACTCCCGTACTCCGATTTGCATGTTCTTTGAACCATTGAAAAGAATTTCTTGCCTAATTTCTAACCAATTTTAGTTTGGGCTCCAAAATTATTTAAACATCAAAGTATAGGTAACTTTATCCTCAACGGGTTGAACAACAAATTTTTTCGAAAAAATCCTTGAATCAAACTAACGTTAAACCGGATCGAACCCTATTTTATATCGATTAATAGTGTATTCAAATTACTAATAGATGGTGGGATTGAACCACAAAAATAATAGATTTTGGTTTTCGAAAATTTTTACGAAAGTAAACCAATTCTAAGATTGTCGGAGCCACTAAGGCTAAAACATGTTTTCGCAACCTTCCGCTCATTCTAAATTCTATTTAGTACACACATTCCAAGTTCTAAGGTATTTGTTCATTTCTTAAAGAGTTTAGGAGAGTTCATAAGGCATTCTAGACTTCATGAAAGTGCACAAAATATGCATAATCATCAGAATTTTCTATAGACATACGCCTGAGACAAGCCTTACACATTTACGAACCAAAATTTCAATGTCTATATCACTGAAAATGTCACTTGACCAGTACAATGACTACTAACCACCATCTTATAGAACTTAAAAATGCCTCTTTATTGATACATTATACGTCTTTGTCCAATTTAAAGTGAAGGAGATGTGAGCGTTTTACTAGTGTAATTTATATTTCAACTCACTGATATTAAATTTGTCATATCTTTTTATGAACGAATATTTTTAAATCCAAACTACTTTTCTTAGAAAGTACACTTAACAAGCTTTTTAACGGTTCAAACCTTGCTAAAATCGGAGCTCGAAAGTGTCCGGAGCAAACCCGCAAAAATTGACCAATTTCTGGTTATCCTGGCGCCCCAGGCGCATATCCTGGCGCCCTAGGCGCATTTCATTGCGCCCTGGGCGCATTGTTGAAATTTCAAAACGGACCAAACTTTACGGTCTTGCCATGGACACTCCCAAAATCCGATTTGCGTGTGGTTTGAACCATAGAAAGCTTGTCTAGCCTACTTTCAAACGAATTTAGTTTGGCTCCATAATTATTTATACATCAAAATATTGGACAACTTTACCCACAACAGGTTGAAGAACAAATTGTTTCGGAAAAATCCCAAGTGAATCACGCAAAGTGAGGAAGTTTATAAGAAGAAAACCCAACAAAAAGAGCACAAAAATACATGGTGGTGTCTGAGAAGCCAAACATCGGAAATGCAAAGAAAATGCACTCAATTTTTAGCTCCGAGTTATTATAAGTTCATTATGTTTTCTGTCGCACCACAAAGAAGATAATAAAGATGGAAAGATTCCTGTTGTCTAATGTTTGGTGATGATCTAATGGAAATAAAGAGAATCACATGGGAAATGAAGGATCTTAGATGGTATAGAAACAATGAAAAATGTTTTGGCTGTCCTTACAAAGATGCTCAGATCGTGTAGAACGGACATATATTAATGGAAGCACAAGGAGAAGAGAGTAGATGGTGCTGTCATTTTCATGCCAGACGAGACAAACGGTATCGACACCACTCGTGCATTGTAATTGTTATAAACCAACCATGTAAAATATTGCATATAAAACCATTCGAGGACCTATTTGGTGGGGGAACATTGCGTGAACCTCTCCGCAAGATGCTGTAGATCCAAATCAAAATCACATTTTAGCTGGTTGATAATTGACGAGAGTTTTAGATTCCTTGTCTCCTTCTCCCTCTTATATATATTGAGCCTAAGAATTAAGAGGGACAGAACCACAAATCCACTAACTCATTACAAGTTTTGAAATTTCACATTTCACATTCCACATCCAGTACTTCTAGTTTTCCTTGTTTCCATTTGGAAAGAGAAATGGATTCTTCTCCTTTGAGATCAAAATCCAACGGCCACACTCGTTCTGCCAGCTTGCCCTCTAGACTTCACCCACTCATTCCTCATGGTGATGAGAATTTGAGGCTCAACAGACTAGGAATATTGTTTGAGCGTTTGGACAATATGCTTCTATTGCCACGCAGTCAACAAGCCTTTGCCCAACAGCGACACCCGTTATTGGTTGAAGAGGTTCTGGAAAAGTATATGAGGCTCTTGGATATTTGTGCCGCAGCAAAAGATGTGTCCACCCAAACAAAGCAAGATGTACAAAACCTTCTTTCCATCTTGAGGAGAAGAAGGGATACAAATGACTTTACAGGGTACTTAACATCCAGAAAAAAGGCAAAGAAGGCGATCCAAAAGTCTCTAAAAGATTTGAAGAGTATCAAAAACAAGAGTACCACAACAGCTTTTGAAAAAACCCATGAGATTTTTGAGATTTCTAGCTTGTTAAATGAGGTTGAAGCATCCATGATTGGGGTGTTCGAGTCTTCATTGTCCTATATTGCAGGGGCTAAGGTGGAATCAAGGGTGAGTGGATTTTCCTTGGTTTCCAAACTTATGAACTGGAACAGCATTGCATCTGAAGAGGAAGAAACAAAAACAGATGCTTTTGAGAAATTTGATGCGGCATTGCACTCCCTCAACAGTCCCAAGACAAGCAAGATTGATCTGGACGAAGTTCAAAATCAGTTGTGGAAGTTGGGGTCTGGCATTGAAGATCTGGAAGAAGGACTAGAATCCTTGTTTAGGCGGTTGATCAAAACTAGAGTTTCCCTCCTCAACATTCTCAACCACTAGCCAAGAAAATCTTGGAGCAGAAATTTTGATGTTTAGTATTGTAGTTGTAAATGAACATTATACCTGTACTTTTGAGCAAAATTCTTGCTTATACATCAAACCTCTTTTTCCTTGTTAGTTTGGGTTCATTCATTACTCAGTTGATGATAGAGATGAAATGGGCAGTGAATTGTCGACTGACAATATTTTAGAAGTTTTCTGTGAAAGTTCAAAAAATGAGGTTAGTCATCATGTGAATCACTATGGCTTCTTTCTTACCAAGCCTGTATTATAACTGATTAAAAACTATACACTAGAAAAAAGTTTAGTTTTCTGGACACTAGTATTGGCCGCTTTTTTGAAAAGCCACCATAGAACACTTTTAACATATCATAATGTGTTTTCATGGTAGTTGCAGATCTACTACCAGTCTTACACTGTGTCGGTAAACAGTGAAAAGACATGGGAAAGCCATATGCAATTTGCAGGCTTGTTCATCCAGAATAGTTTAGCTTCAGCCTAGCTAATTTGACTGAAATAAATCGAGTTAACGCTGGCTAAAGTATTTATTATTTATGTTATTTCCCTATGTTGATCGATAAGGAAATCGTTGAGATGGGGTTGATGGAAGAATCCAAAGGGAAAGAAAACGTCACAGTCATTCTGTTAGAAAAAGTTTGGACCTCAGCATTTGGAAGCACTGATGAGATAAACTTCTTTTGAAAACTCATTGGCTTCAATTCATATCCTAGGGCAACAATTTTCAACTTTTAGCACCCAGCTATGTTATTTGTTGCACCCACAAAGATAATTGTGAGACATTTGACTAAGATATTAAATAGGAGGATCCTGATTACAAGGTTATGCAAGGCTGTCAAGATTCCAGTTGTCTCAAGTCAGGGATTTAATGAACAATTATGAGACGCGCACAAGTTTATGAATTTGGTCTGGTTTAGAAATGAGGGAAAATGTGCTGGCTGATGTATGGGAACACTCAGATTCAGTGTCATTCAGAAATCTCATCTTTTAAATGATGCATGCTAATGAATATGGAAGTTAAAATTACCTTCAAGTCTAATCTGTCCTTACCTCAGCAATGTTGCCTAATATGAAGAAAACATAAAAAATGCTCAAATCATGTGCACAGTTAAATATGGGGGAAAGAAATTAGCAATAGACTATAGAGTGCTGACATTTTCATGCCAGAGGAGACAACCATGCATCAACTCCACTCGTGCATCACATTTTCTATGAACCTCATTGTACTATAGTGCATAATCATTTTGGGGGTCAATTTGGTGGGAGACATAGCATAAACATCTCCATGAAAGCATGTAGATCTAAATCAAAACCATGTTGTAGCCAGCTGGTGTTTGAAGACGATGAGATTCCTTGTCTCCTTTCAGCCGGTATATATTTGGAGCCTAATGAGGAGGAAAGGAAACAAAACCCACCACAACTAACTTGCCATTGAAAATTTCACATCCAGTTCTAAGTATCCTTATTCCCAATTGCAAAGAAAAAATGGCTTCATGTCCTTTGAAATCAAAATCCTTCTACCATGCTCGTTCTGTTAGCTTGCCTTCTAGACTTCACCCAGTCATTCCTCATGTTGATGAGCATTTGAGGCTAAGTGGCGTTGAAAACATGAATGATCGTTTGGATGATTTGCTTCTATTGACTCATACTCAGCATACTTTTGCCCCACAACGCCAGGAGAAATGGGTTGAATTTGTGCTGGAAAATATCTAAGGCTCTTGGATGTGTGTGCTACCACTAAAGATGTATCCTCACAAACAAAGCAAGATTACAAGGCCTTCTTTCAATCCTAAGCAGAAGATGGGAGGCGGATGAATTTTCCAGCTACTTAAATTCAAGAAAGAAGGCAAAGAAGGTGATCCAAAAGTATCTAAAAGATTTGAAGAGTGTCAAAACGAAGCACACCATCATAGGTCTTGGCAAAAGTCAGGAACTTTTGGATTCACTAAAAGACGTTGAAGCAGCCACTATTGGGGTGTTGGAGTCATTCTTGTCCATATTTCAGGAACAAAAGCTGATTCAAGATTGAGTGCATTTTCTTTCGCTTCCAAACTCGTGCATCGAAAAGATCGTTGCATCTGAAAATGAAGAAACAAAGAGTAACGCCTTTGACAAATTTGATGCTGCATTACACTCACTGAACAATCACAAGATGAGCAAATCTAATAATGCAGCACACTTTGAGAATGTGCAACACCAGATAGAAAAGATGGAGTCAAGCATTCAAGATATTGAAGGACTTGAGTGTTTGTTTAGACGGTTAATCAAAACGAGACTTATCCTCCTCAACATTCTCAACCATTAGCTAGCCCAAAAAGATAAAAACTGTAGTTCAATATTTTGGCATCTGAAAATGTGGCCAATGATTTTTGATTAGATGTTCATACTTGTACATAAGACCATACACTTTTTATTTTGAGCTTGTGTTATAAACCAATACACTTAGACAATTCTGTGCACAACTTTAGTTGTCTTCTTCTACGTACACTTCTACATCTTCCATAGCACTTGGAAATGAATGAAAAATAGTAACATGCCCAGTCATTCAAGTTAGTTACTTACCTGGTTAAAGTTCAATATGGTACAATAAAAATATTTACTAAAGCGATTAGTAAAGATTAAAATAACTAGCAAGTGGAGTGCAGTGCAGCTGGTGCCTCCCTTATACTCCCATGGACATGGGTAGGGTTCGATTTTCGTGAGCAACCATCCCCTCCCCCCGAGTCCCCAAGGACAGAGTAAATTAGGATTAAAGAATGACAAAAAAAAGATTAAAATAACTAAATGGGAACTCATGTATGTTTGTAGTTTAATCAGCACTTCTGGGAGTTCATGCATGTTAATTCATGCAACAGCTGGGAAGATTCCAATTGTCTCCACGACTAAAAGTGATATATGCATGTTAATTCATGCATGTTAATACTACCAAAAGTGATATATGCTGGAGTGGAAGGTGAATAGATGGTGGTGTAGAGGTAGTGTTACCAGTGGCGGATCCAGAAATTTTTGACAGATGAGTCACTCCTTTAAGAGCGACCTTATATGTTTCAAAGTTGCGGGCTAACTCACATCAATTTTTATTATTTAATTAAAAAATGAGTGTATATATTCATCAAATATTTTTCTTGTTAGTGGTAGTTAATGTTGAGTTTGTACAAAAAATATTAAAGAAAAATACATATTTTTTTAATTTTATGTGGAACTTAGAATTGTAGTAATTGATTTGTGTAGGAAATTACATTATTGTAAATGACTTTGTGGTACCAATGATAAATGAGATAGTTTGCGTTTGGGTTTGAGGTCTGTACACTAAAAAAAGCACATGAAGAGGTGTGTTTTAACCATTAAACACAAAAAAAATAGAGAATGAAGGCGCTAAGATTCGAACCTGAGTGTAGACTGTGGGGAGGGTGCTTCCTTCCGCTGGAACAAACAAGCACATTGGAAAATATTCGAGATATTTTATATATATTTCAAACTTAGACTTGGGACCCTTCTTTGGGGCCCAATTTTCAGCTGGGTCACGTGACCCACCTATGCCTACACTGGATCGGCCCCTGAGTGTTACGTACGGTGACAGTGTTGGTATACAGTGGAGGGCTAGTAGTGATCAGATAATTATTGTAGCGGTTTAATTGCTACCCTCTTTTCATAAACTAAGATTTACTATTTTTATGGTTGGAATCAACCATCTTTTAGAACTTTAAAAATCCTCTTTATCGATATATTATAGGTCTTTATCCGATTTGAAATGAAGGAGATGCGAGCGTTTTACCGTAATGATTTATAGTATTTCAACTCACTGAGAGTAAATTTGTCATATCTTTTCATGTACAAATAATTTTAAATCCAAACTACTTGGGTTATAAAGTGCACTCAACAAACTTTTTAACAGTTCAAACCTTGCAAAAATTGGAGTTCGGGAGTGTCTGGAGCGAACCCCAAAGTTGGACCAATTGCAGATTGTTAATTAATGCGCCTCAGGCGCCCGTGCACCCCAGTCGCATTGCATCGTGCCCTGGGCGCATTGTTAAAATTTCAACAATCTTTTCGGTCTTGCCACTGTCACTCTCAAACTCCGATTTGCTTGTGGTTTGAACTGTGAAAAGCTTGTCTAGCCTACTTTGTAACCAATTTAGTTAGGCTAGCTTCAAAATTATTTATACATCAAAATATTATAGGCAACTTTATCCTCAATGGGTTGAAGAACAAATTGTTTCGGAAAATCCTTGAATCAAACTAACGTTAATCCGGATAGAAATCTATTTTATATCGATAAACAAGGTATTCAAAGTACTAAAAGATGGTAGGATAAAACCATAAAAATAATTAGATTTTGATTTCCAAAAAGTTATTCGAAAGTAAAACCAATTCTAAGATTGTCGGAGTAAAACCAATTCTAAGATTGTCGGACCCACTAAGGCTAAAACACGGTTTCTTACCCTTCCACTCATTCTGAATTTCATTCAGTACTCGCATTCCAAGTTTTATGGAATTTATTCCTTTCTCAAAGAGTTTGAGACTTCATCAAAGCGCAAAAAATTTGTATAATCATCGGAAGTTTCCTAAGACATACAAGGCTTATAAATTTACGAAGCCAAATTTCAATGTTTATATCACCAAAAATGTCACTTGACCAAAACGACTACCAAACCACCATCTTTTAGAACTGCAAAGTCCTCTTTACCGATATATTATAGGTCTTTATCCGATTTAAAATGAAGGAGATACCAGAGTTTTATCAGAATAATTTATATTTCAACTCACATAGAGTAAATTTATCATATTTTAATTTACAAATAATTTTAAATCCAAACTATTAGGGTTAAAAAGTACACTCAACAAGCTTTTTAATGGTTCAAACCTTGCAAAAATTGGAGTTCGGGATTGTCCGGAGCGAACTCGCAAAGTTTGACCAATTGCTGAGTGTTAATGCACTCAAGTGCAAATCCTTGCGCCCCAGGCGCATGCATTGTTGAAATTGCAAAACCGACCAAACATTGCAGTCATGCCACGGACACACCCAAACTCCGATTTGCATGTTGTTTGAATGGTTGAAAAGCTTGTCTAACCTACTTTCTAACCAATTTAATTTAGCTCCAAAATTATTTATCCATAAAATATATTGGACGACTTTACCCTCTACGGGTTGAAGAACAAATTGTTTCGGAAGCATCGACTGTGTAGTTTTAATGACCATTCATAACCATTATTTTATTCCATATGGGGACAGTAATAACTTTAAGCTCCGAGATTTTATTAGTTTTTCTTTAGATTAGTTTTTGGCAATTGATAATGCCAAAACCAAAAGTGTTACTGCCAAAACTGACCCCTGTGAATTGACTTCTTTGCCCTCCTTCCAATTTAACCCTAGTTTACATTCTCTCCCTCCCTCTCCCTCTCCTGAACAAAACCCAATTCAACCGCCGCTCCCTTCCTCCCCAACTCCACCGCTTGGCACCGCCGCTCCCTCTCATTCTTTCACTTGATGCACAAAACACCCACTAACCCAATAAAAGTCCATGAATGCAAAACCTGGCATGCCATTTGACTTTCGCAAAATCCCTAATTTCTCATTTAAGATCCAGCACCAGATTAAAAGAAGTCAACACCCTTATTTGGTTTCAGAGAAAACGTGGAAAAGACAAGAGAAAAACTGAATCAAGCCTTAGCAGAATATGTTGACTTCCCTAAACAATACCCAGTGAACAAACCAAGCAAATCAATAGACAACTTAAAGAATTGAATCATAGGAGTAAAAGGTTACCAAAGATATTTGCATTTCGTCACCTGAGCTTTCTAGGACAAAAGAATGATAATTTATAGAAATCCGATAAAATTAGAGAGAAAAAAAACACAATTAGTACAAAAAATAACTAGATTTCTTCAATCTTTGTCTTCATACCACTGAATTTTTCTTCCATTTCTTCTATAAATTTTTCCTACGATGGGTAACGGATTGGGGAAAATCGGCGCCTGCTTCACCGGCGGCCACTCGTTCTGCTACGTCCGGCCCGACTCGACCAGTCTCCGAGGAGGAAACGATAACGTTCTGCTCGATCTTGGGTGCCTCCGTCAGCGCCAACACCTGCACCGCTTTCGTCGACCTCTATAGCTGGGCACATCGATCTGCACACACTTGCACGTAATGAAATCAACAGAATAGATGATCAAAAGAAATCAATAGAAACTGAGTTTGTTGAAGATTAGAAAATAGAAGAACTTTTCTTTTCTTCTGTTTTAGAAAATCAGGAAGCATGAGAGGGAGGGCTGTGGAACTGGGTTTTGTTTAGGGGAGAGAGAGAGAGAGAGAGAGGCGGTGGAACTGGGTTTTGTTTGAGAGAGAGAGAGAGAGAGAGAGAGAGAGAGTGGAGTAGAGTGAGATTGGGAAAAGGGCAAAGAAGTCTATTCACATGGGTGAGTTTTGGCAGTAACACTTTTGGTTTTGGCATTATCAATTGCCTAGTTTTTCTCTAGTTTTTACACCTATGTGTTCCAATTTTGTGAAACATTTTTGGAACATTTACTTTTCCCCTAGCTTCTTGTATATTTTCCTTTTACCATAAGAAACTTTAACCAGTTATCTATGTTTCATTCATTTCCAAGTGTTATCGAAATATCGAGTGATAAGGAGAGAACTAAAGTTGTAAAAAGAATTGTCTCAAGTATATTCATTTGTGATCGAAGGACAAAATAAAAAGTGTAAGCCTCAAATACAAGTATGAGCAGCTAATCAAAAATTTTGGGCAATATTGTAGATGCCAAAAATATTGCACTACGGTTTTTATCGTTTTTGCTAGCTAGTGGTTGAGAATGTTGAGCAGGATAACTCTCGTTTTGATTAGCCGTCTGAATAAACAATCAAGTCCTTCTTCGATATCTTGAATGCTTGACTCCATCTTCCCCAACTGGAGTTGCACATTGTCAACGTGCTTTGTATTATCAGATTTGCTCATCTGAAGATTGTTGAGCAAGTGTAATGAAGCATCAAATTTGTCAAACAAGTTACTCTTTGTTTCTTCAACTTTGGATGCAACACTCTTTCGCGGCATGAGTTTGGAAACCGAAGAAAATCTTGACTCTGCCTTTGTCCTTGAAATATAGGACAACAATGTCTCGAACACCCCAATAGTGGCTGCTTCAACCTCATTCAGTGAATCCAAAATTTCCTGGCTTTTGCCAACAACTAAGACAGTGTGCTTGGTTTTGATACTCTTCAAATCCTTTAAGGACTTTTGGATCACTTTCTTTGCCTTCTTTTTTGAATTTAAGTACTCTGAAAAGTCATTCTCCTCCCTTCTTCTGCGTAGGATTGAAAGAAGGCCGTGTAAATCTTGCTTTGTTTGTGAGGATACATCTTTAATGGTAGCACACACATCCAACAGCCCTAGATACTTTTCCAGCACAACTTCAACCCATTTCTCATGATGTTGTTGAGCAAAAGATTGTTGAGTGTGTGGCAATAGAAGCAAATTGTCCAAACGATCA
Source organism: Rhododendron mucronatum var. ripense (assembly GCA_019656295.1). Taxonomy (NCBI): domain Eukaryota; kingdom Viridiplantae; phylum Streptophyta; class Magnoliopsida; order Ericales; family Ericaceae; genus Rhododendron; species Rhododendron mucronatum. The sequence goes on from BPLT01000166.1 coordinate 750,831, forward strand.
TACATATTTTCAAGGCCACTTAGCCCCAAATGCTCATCGAAGTGAGGAATGACACGGTGAAGTGTAGAAGGCAGGCTGACAGAACGACCATGGTAGAAGGATTTTGATCTCAAAGGAGATGAAGCCATTTTTCTTTGCAATTGGGAATAAGGACAATTAGAACTGGATGGGAAATTTTCAATGTCAACTATTGTCAAGTTACTTGTGGTGGGTTGTGTTTCCTTTCCGCTTCATCAGGCTCCACATATATACCAGGCTGAAAGGAGACAAGGAATCTCATCCTCTCCAACAATGGCTGTAACATGGTTTTCATTGGATCTACACGCTTTCATGGAAATAATTTTTCAATGTCTCCCACCAAATTGACCCCAGAATGATTATGCAGCATAGTAGTACAGTAAAACGTGGTTCATAGAAAATGCGATGCACGAGTGGAGTTGATTCCCGGCTGTCTCCTCTGGCATGAAAATTTCAGCACGTCTACTCTAGCTGTCCTTCCCAATATTCAACTCAACCTTGCACATGATCTGAGAATCTTTTATGTTTTCTTCATGTTATCGAGGCAACATGTGAATAACAAGGACAGATGAAGACTTGAGGAAAGAATTATTTTGCTAATCTATTAGCTTTTGTTAGAAGCTGAGATTTCCAAATAATGCGAAGAGGATAGCTAGTAAGTATTATACAAACCAAATCTGAGTGTTCCCAAACAGAAAGCCTGCCAGCACGTTTTTGCTTTTTCTAAACCACATCAGATTTGAAACTTGCACGCAGCTCGTAGTTATTCATTAAATCACTGACTTGAGACAATTGGAATCTTGACACCCTTGCATAAACCTGCAACCAGGCTCCTCGTGTTTAATATCGTACTCAAATGTCTCGCATATTATCTTGGTGGGAACAACAAATAACCACAACCGGGTGCTAAACGTCAATTTTTGATTCTGTGTACTCGGGGTGTTCTGTTGTTTGACCTCCTTAGGGTGTCTCATCGTATTTTTATTTTATTAATTGCTTCCGCATTTAAAACATTTTGTCAGACATCTGGATTCTTTTATTACTGTTGGATCACTGGATTTTATTTGGTTAATGGGATGTTTGTGCCCCATTCTTTTTATGGAATTTATTGGTTGGGGATGTTCTGAATAAATTAACAAAAAATGGTTGACTGATTGATGGATCCTTGCTTGGGAGTTTTTATAAAATTTCTTTTAAGGCTGCATGTTCTACGAGCTTTGGTCTTGTGGTTCATGGCCGGTCACTTCTCAGTTTTGGGGTGTGACATTGGTTTCATATAATTACTCTTGGCCACAACGAATTACACCTGGTCGCATATAATTACTCTTGGCCACCACAAATTACACGTGGCCGCCACGAATTACACGTGGCCGAAATGTATTGAAAGCGTGATTACTATTCTCGGTTCTCTTGTGTTTTACATGCCTCTTGGCCACAAATAATTACACCTGGCCGCATGATCTAATTATGGCAAAAGACCAGATGGAGTCATGCATCCAATATGTTGAAGAAGGACTTGAGCATTTGTTTAGACGGTTAATCAAAGCAAGAGTTCTGCTCCTCAAAATTCTCAACCATTAGCTAATAAAAACTGTAATTCAATATTTTGGCTTCTGAAAATGTTGCCAACGATTTTTGATTAGCTGTTAATACTTTGTACATGAGACATACACTTTTTATTTTGTCCTTGTGTTATAAACCAATATACTTGAGATAGTTCTGTGCACAACTTTAGTTCTCTCCTTCTACATTTCTACATATTCCATAGCACTTGGAAATGAATGAAAAATAGTAACATGCCTAGTCATTCAGGATAGTTAGTTACTTAACCGGTCAAAGTTGAATATGGTAAAATGAAAATATTTAAGAAAGAGATTAGTAAATAATAATCGTCCATATTTTAACGATTACCTTGTTTATTGTTTAAAGTCAAAAATAGTGTAGTTGAAATTCTCTTGTCAAAACAAGTCAGCCACTTCCAAGGATAAAATCCAAAATCGTATGCATATCTAGCGTAAACCAAGCTGATTACATGGTACGATTTTCTTGGAATTGGGATTTTTCTCTAACTTTTTTAACTGTTATTGGGTCTTATATTAGGAAGTCCACAAGTGATATTACTTCCCAATGTAATCCATTCTGCCTTTCGTTGCCATTGGTTTTTTATTTCTAGATCCTTACTTCTTTCATTCCATGTGGTGACAGTAACAATTTTTTTGCTAGCTTCCACCAGTTATTGCAAGTGCATTATGTTCTTTTGTTGAGCCACAAAGATGATTTATGAGACATTTGAGTAAGTTATATGCCATACGAGGGAGGTAGGATCCTCTATGCCGAAAACCTCCGTGCCTCTGTGCCAAGGGGTTTTCTGGCCATTGAATTTAAAACATCAAAAAAAAATCCCACAATCCAGCGGCAAGAGAACCCCTTGGCACAGAGGCACATAAGTTTTCGGGACAGAGGAGATCGAGCCCAGCCCCACACGAGGAACCATGATTACATGATCATGTAAAGCTGGAAAGATTCCAGTTGTCTCAAGGCAATGATTTTTAAAAAAAACTAAGAGACTGGCATGGACAATTCAGAATCTCAGATTGTTTAAAGCCAATGAAATGTGTGCAGGCAAAGAAAAATTTAGCGTACAACAAAAAAAATGATGCTCGGATCGTGTGCACGGGCACGGATGAATATTGATGAAAGGAAAAGCAGAAGAGAGTAGATGGTGCTCACATTTTCTATAGCAGAGGAGACAGCCAGAATCAATACCACTTGTGCATTCGATGCATTGCATTTTTGTCATACACTACCATTTAAGGACCTATTTGGTGGGAGAGAGCGTTTGAGATTTATTTTCCTGAACTTCAATAGTTCCTGGGAGCTTTTAAATAGTTTTACTTGAGTGCCAGCTTTTCTATGACTTAATAGCCTTGAATTCCTAGAAGTGCCTTGATTAAACTATGACATACATGTATGTGTTCCAATTTGGTGAAACTGTAACTTGGGAGTTGAAACATACAATTTTACTTTTCCCTTCCTTGTAAATTTTCCGTTTACCATTTGCAAATTTAATCCGGTAACTATCTTTCATTCATTTCCAAGTGTCATTGAATGAAAGATGTAAAAAGAGCGAACTAAAGTTCTACGCAGAATTGTCTCAAGTATATTGGTTTATGATCCAAGGACAAATTAAAAAGTGTAAGCCTCATATACAAGTATGAACAGCTAATCAAAACTCTCTGGCAAAGTTTTGGATGCCAAAACATTGAACCATGGTTTTTATCTTTTTTGCTAGCTAATGGTTGAGAATGTTGAGGAGGATAACTCTCATTTTGATTAACCGTCTGAATAAAAACTCAAGTCCTTCTTCGATATCTTGAATGCTTGACTCCATCTTCCCCGACTGGTGTTGCAGATTCTCGAAGTGTACAGCATTATCAGATTTGCTCATCTTATGATTGTTGAGCGAGTGCAATGCAGCATCAAAATTTTCAAACACATTACTCTTTGTTTCTTCATCTTCAGATGCAACGCTCTTTCGGTGCACGAGTTTGGAAGCCAAAGAAAATGCACTCAATCTTGAATCTGCCTTTGTTCCTGAAATATAGGACAAGAATGACTCCAACAAACCAATAGTGGCTGCTTCAACCTCATTTAGTGAATCCAAAAGTTCCTGGCTTTTGCCAAGACCTACGATGGTGTGCTTGGTTTTGATACTCTTCAAATCTTTTAGGGATTTTTGGATCACCTTCTTTGCCTTCTTTCTCGAATTTAAGTACCCAGAAAAGTCATCCGCCGCTCTCCTTCTGCGTAGGATTGAAAGAAGGCCTTGTAAATCTTGCTTTGTTTGTGAGGATACATCTTTAGTGGTAGCACACATATCCAATAGCCTTAGATACTTTTCCAGCATCACTTCAACCCATTTCTCATGGCGCTGTTGAGCAAAAGATTGCTGAGTGTGTGGCAATAGAAGCAAATCATCCAAACGATCATACATGTTTTCAAGGCCACTTAGCCTCAAATGCTCATCGACATGAGGAATGACTGGGTTAAATCTAGAAGGCAAGCTGACAGAACGAGCATGGTGGAAGGATTTTGTTCTCAAAGGACATGAAGCCATTTTTTCTTCAGTTAAGGAGACTTAGATTTGGATGTGAAATTGGCAATCAGATTACTTGTGGTGGCTTGTGTTTCTTTTCCTCTTCATTAGGCTCCACTTATATACCAGGCTGAAAGGAGACAAGGAATCTCATCCTCTACAACAATCAGCTGGCTACAACGTGGTTTCGATTTAGATCTACACGCTTTCACGGGAGATATTTTATCAGTGTCTCCCACCAATTAGACCCCCAAATATTTATATAATATTGCACTATGTGGTTCATTAAAAATGCAATCCACGAGTGGAATTGATCCCTGGCTGTCTCGTCTGGCATGAAAATGTCAGCACTATCCACACCTACTGCTTTCGTTTCATCGATATTCAACTCTGCACATGATCTGAGAATCTTTTATGTTATGTTTGTGTTATCGAGGCCATTTGTGTAATAACGACAGGTTGGACATGGGCGGAAACTTTAACTTTGTTCTTTATTATCATCATTTAGAAGCTGATATTTCCAAATGATTGCAAATCTGAGTGTTCCCAAACACAAGGCTGCCAACACAGTTGGCTGGAGACTTCCACGTGTCGCATAGTTGTTCATTGAATGATTAAACCACTGGCTTGAGACAATTGGAATCTTGACAGCTTCGCCCAATCATGTAATCAGGCTTCTCATGTTTAATATCTTACTTAATTGTCTCAATAATAATCTTTGAGGGTGTAACAAATAAGTTTAATTTGGGTGCTAAAAAGTAGATTCACCTCAGGAAATGAATTGAAGGTTAAGTGTTTTCAAGAACGTTTCACAATATCATTGCCTCTGAACTTTGGCTCATCAAACACCGATGTCCTTTTTTTTTTTTTTTTCAGGATTCTTCTTGTAGACCTCCTCTCCGCGATTCACTTATCTACCTACGTAGGTAAATTACAGTACTAATGATACGTAACCCATATTAGACCGATGCTTTATAGTCAAAGCAGCTAAGCAGGTACCTAAATGATCGTGGATGACAAGGCCAGCAGATTCCGCGTGGCTTCCCGATTCTTTTCTGTTATTTGCTAAGATGGAGTGAGTCTGACTAACATAACTCAGGCTGTCCAGTAAACTGAAATATAACCAACACGTTTTTGTTTCTTAAATGGTATCAGATACGATTCATTCAAACTACCATTCTGATCACACAACTTTTTGAATCAGCACTTTTGCCTTATGTGGACTGAATTATAAAATGAATACGTGCATGATTATATTCCTCGAGTAAAATGGAGAAAAAAGGGGTTGTAACTACTATGATTCATATGGCTAACCTAATTTTTTTCCAACTTTCTCAGGGACAAATATCGAAATTTTCATTCCAATGCCCATGTGCTCTCCATGCCTCTCGTTAAACTAGTGTTTGAGAATATAGTGCCTGCTTTCATCTTAAACTGATTAATCACTGTGGCAAGAACAGATAGCAGGGAAATGAAGTGATCTATAGGAACCAATTTTGCTCAAAGCATATTGATTTAAAATAACTTGACAGGAAATTTACAGGTATAATTATCATTTACAATTCCACTGATGGGCATCAAAATTTCTGCTCCAAGATTTTCTTGGCTAGTAGTTGAGAATGTTGAGGAGGGAAACTCTAGCTTTGATTAATCTCCTGAACATGCATTCTAGTCCTTCTTCTATATCTTGAATGCTCGACTCCATCTTCCCCAACTGATTTTGCACATTCTCCATGTGTATTACACCATCAGTCTTGTGACTGTGACTGTTGAGTGAGCGCAATGCATCATCAAAATTCTCAAACGCGTTGGTGTTTGTTTCTTCCTTGTTTCTTCCTCGTTTGATGCAATGCTCTTTTGGTGCATCAGTTTAGAAACCAAGGAAAAACCACTCACCCTTGATTCCGCCTTTTTCCCTGCAATATAAGACAACAAAGACTCAAACTCCCCGACCGTGGCTGCTTCAACCTCATTTAACAAGCTAATGATCTTCGAAATTTCATGGCTTTGTCAAAAGGTACTATGGTAGTATTGCTTTTGACACTCTTCGAAGTTTTGATGCTTTTCAAATCCTTTAGAGACTTTTGGATCATCTTCTTTGCCTTCTTTCTTGATGATAGGTATCCTGCAAAGTCATTTGTGTCCCTTCTTCTCCTTAAAATGGAAAGAAGGTTTTGTACATCTTGTTTTGTTTGGGTGGATACACCTTTAGCAGCAGCACAAATATCCAAGAGCCTGAGATACTTTTCCAAAACCTCTTCGACCCATGTCCCGTGGGCTTGAAGAGTGTGTGGCAACAGAGGCAGATCGTCCAAACGATCAAACATGTTTTGAAGTCCACTTAGCCTCAAACTCTCATCGACATGAGGAATGAGCAAGTGAGGTCTGAAGGGCCAGCTGACAGAACGAGAGTGGTAGTTGGATTTCGATCTCAAAGGAGAAGACGACATGTTTCTCTCCAAGTGGGAATAAGGAAAGCTAGAAATGGACATGGAATGTGTTAAATGTGAAATGTGAATACTTCTAGTGGACTTGTGGTTCCTTCCATCTTCTTGGGCTCAATATATAAGTAGGAAGAAGGAGACAAGGAATCTCATCCTCTCTTCATCCATCACCTGGCAGCAACGTGGTTTTGCTTTGGGTCTATAGCCTCTTGCGGAGATGTTCATGCGCTGTCTCCCCACTAAATAGCTCCTTAAATGGTAGTGTGTGCCAAAAATGCAATGCATCGAATGCACGAATGGTATTGATTATGGCTGTGTCCTCGATCTGCTATGGAAAATGTGAGCATCATCTACTCTCTTCTGCTTTTACTTTCATCGATATTCATCCGTGCACACGATCCGAGCATCATTTTTTTTTTTTGGTATGCACACTCAATTTTTCTTTGCCAGCACACTTTTCATTGGTTTTAAACAATCTAAGATTCTGAATTGTCCATGCGAGTCTCTTAGGTTTTTTATAAAATCATTGCCTTGAGACAACTGGAATCTTTCCAGCTTTACATGTTCATGTAATCATGGTTCCTCGTGTGGGGTCCTATCTCCTTTGTCCCGAAAATCCCTGCGCCTCTATGCCCAGGGGTTTTCTGGCCATTGGTTTGTAGGATTTCTTTTTCTCAATCCAACGGCCAGAAAACCCCTCGGCACAAAAACACACAAGTTTTCGGCATAGAGGATCTGCCTCCCTCATGTGGCATATAACGTATTACACTCAAATAGCCAAATGTCTTATAAATCATCTTTGTGGCGCAACGAAAGAACATAATGCACTTGCAATAACAGGTGGGAGCTAGCAAACAAATTGTTACTGTCACCAAATGGAATGAAATAAATAAGGATCTAGAAATGAAAAACCAATGCCAATGAAAAAGGAAGAATATATGACGCAGCGGAATTCACAAGAGATTAGTTAGCGTACTAATCCAAACGAGATAAACAACCCGTCGCAACGAGCAATTCTTGCCCACAAGAATGAAAGAGAAAATCCTTTACAATATTATTAATCAAAAGCTGCATAAACCCTAAGTTACAAACCTTTTTATAGGCCGAAACCCCAAAACCCTAAAAATAAACTTGGGAATTAAAAAGTCCCAGAATTTGGGGCTTTTCCTAAAATTGAAAACGGGAAAGAAAAACAAGACTTTCCCAAAAAGAATCAACTTAAAAGGAATTACGATTTAGGAGTTATTAACGAAACAAATCTTTCTTAAAACGGCAAAATAACGCAATTGAAAATCTAAACGAAGGAATTAGGCCAAAAAAACACCGTTCATCATCAACCCTAAGGTTGATGAGTATGAACCGGAGCGCGAAAATAAGTCAGCCCATCAAGTTTGGGCCTATTCCGAGTTCGTCCGAATTTAGCCAATTTGGGTAATCTGAAATTAAACACCGTTTAGATTTCCGGGGCTTGGTTCGGTCCAGCTGATCGTGGAATTGGGTCTCCACGTGTTCTACATCAATATATTAGATTGAGAAGTAATATCACTTGTGGACTTCCTAATATAAGACCCAATACCAGTGAAAAGATTTGAAAGAAAAATCCCAATTCCAAGAAAATTATACCGTGTATCATTTGTGACTTAATCGGCTTCGTTTACGCTAGATATGCATACGACCTCGGATTTTATCCTTGAAAGTGGCTGACTTGTTTTGAGCAGAGAATTTCAACTACAGTATTTTTTTTACTTTAAACAAGGTAATCGTAAAATATGGACAATTATGCCCTCATTATTTACACATTCCAATTCATTTTGCACCACGTGAATGGGAAATGATATTGGCATTCCAAAAATTTATGCAGGCAGTCCAAAAACCAAGGAAAATGACTTTGGAATTATACTAATTTTGGAGTGTCTGCATCAATTTTTAGAGTGCCAATATCATTTCCCCACGTGAATATAACTTAAAAGTTAGCATTTTACAATTAATCTGTCCTCTTAACAATAAAACAACCACCCTTTTTTTACCCATAAAAGCTATCTGATGTGAATTGCTATGTGATTCACAAATTGTTTCTAGAAATTGTAGAAGTGATTGAAGAAACCGAGCGAGAATCAATTTTTTTTTTTGTGTGTGTATTTTCTGGCAGCATTAAAATAACTTTACTAGAGAAAATTGGAATCTTTCCAGCTGTTGCATGAACTCCCAGAAGTGCTGATTAAACTACAACAAACACGAGTTCTAATTTAGTTATTTTAATCTCTTTAGTCTCTTTCTTAAATATTTTCATTTTACCATATTCAACTTTAACGGGGTAAGTAACTAACTAGCTTGAATGACTGGGCATGTTACTATTTTTCATTCATTTCCAAGTGCTATGAAAGATGTAGAACTGTAGAAGAAGAGAACAACAGCTAAGCAAAAATCGCTGGCAACATTTTCAGATGCCAAAATATTGAACTACAGTTTTTATCTTTTTGGCTGCCTAATGGTTGAGAATGTTGAGGAGGAGAACTCTTGTTTTGATTAACCGTCTATACAAACACTCAAGTCCTTCTTTAATATCTTGGATGCATGACTCCATCTGGTCTTTCACCATAATCAAATTATGCGGCCAGGTGTACTTATTCCAAGCCAAGAGGCATGCAAAACACAAGAGAATCGTGAATAGTAATCACGCTTTCAATACGTTGCGGCCATATGTAATTCATGGCGGCCAAGAGTAAATAAATGCGGCCAGGTGTAATTTGTGGCGGCCAAGAGTAAATATATGCCACCAGGTGTAATTCGTGGCGGCCAACAGTAATTATATGCGGCCAGGTGTCATTCGTGGCGGTCAAGAATAACTATATGCGGCCATCTGCAATTTGTGGCGGCCAAGAGTAAATATATGCGGCTAGGTGTAATTACATGTGGCCAACGATCATTTGTGGCGGCCAAGATTTTCTCATCTCATGATTGTTGAGCGTGTGTAAAGCAGCATCAGATTTGTCAAAGACGTTACTCTTTGTTTCTTCATCTTCAGATGCAATGCTCTTTCGGTGCACGAGTTTGGAAGCCAAAGAAAATGTACCAATCTTGAATCTGCCTTTATTCCTGAAATATAGGACAAGAATGACTCCAAGTCTCTAGAAAACCCCAAGAGTGGCTGCTTCAACCTCATTTAGCGAATCCAAAATTTCCTGGCTTTTGCCAAGACCTGCGATGGTGTGCTTTGTTTTCATACTCTTCAAATCTTTTAGAGACTTTTGGATCACCTTCTTTGCCTTCTTTCTCGAATTTAAGTACCTGGAAAAGTCATCCGCCTCCCCTCTTCTGCGCAGGATTGAAAGATGGCCTTATATATCTTGCTTTGTTTGTGGGGATACATCTTTAGTGGCAGAACACGTATCCAACAGCCTTAGATACTTTTCCAGCACAACTTCAACCCATTTCTCATGGCGTTGTTGGGATAGATCGCTGAGTATGCGGCAATAGAAGCAAATCTTCCAAATGATCATACATGTTTTCAAGGCCACTTAGCCTCAAATACTCATCAACATGAGGAATGACCGGGTGAAGTCTAGAAGGCAAGCTGACAGAACGAGCATGGTAGAATGATTTTGACTTCAAAAGAGATAGAGCCATTTTTCTTTGGGAATAAGGACACTTAGAACTGGATGTGAAATTTTCAATGGCAAGTTAGTTGTGGTGGATTGTGTTTCCTTTCCTCTTCATTAGGCTCCAAATATATATCAGTCTTTAACATCCAAATATATATCAGTCTTTAACATTCTTATATGGCTGGTTTATGTTATAATACATGCTTGGTTATATTCCATGAGAAAAATGGAGAGGAAGAAAGAAGCCATAATGAATTATTTCAGTCTCATGGTAAAATTGGAGAACTTAGTGCTAACTTTCATGATCAACTGAGTAATGAATGAATGCCCAGACAGCAAGGAAAAAACGGTTTTATGTATAAGCAAGAATTTTGCTCAAAGTATATTGATTTATATCAGGAGGGGAAACTACATGTACAATGTTTCATTTACAAATAGACTCCTAAAAATCATAATTTCTGTTCGAAGATTTTCTTGGCTAGTGGTTGAGAATGTTGAGGAGGGAAACTCTAGTTTTGATCAACCGCCTAAACAAGGATTCTAGTCCTTCTTCCAGATCTTCAATGCTAGACCCCATCTTCCACAACTGATTTTGAACTTCGTCCAGATCAGTCTTGCTTGTCTTGGAACTGTTGAGGGAGTGCAATGCCCCATCAAATTTCTCAAAAGCATCAGTTTTTGTTTCTTCCTCTTCGGGTGCAATGCTCTTCCGGTTCTTAAGTTTGGAAACCAAGGAAAATCCACTCACGCTTGATTCCACCATTGCCCCTGCAATATAGGACAATGAAGACTCAAACATCCCAATCGTGGCTGCTTCAACCTCATTTAACAAGCTAGAAATCTCAAAAATCTCATGGGTTTTTTCAAAAGCTGTTGTGGAACTCTTGCTTTTGATACTCTTCAAATCTTTTAGAGACTTTTGGATTGCCTTCTTTGCCTTTTTTCTGGATGTTAAGTACCCTGCAAAGTCATTTGTATCCCTTCTTCTCCTCAAGATGGAAAGAAGGTTTTGTACATCTTGCTTTGTTTGGGTGGACACATCTTTTGCTGCGGCACAAATATCCAAGAGCGTGATATACTTTTCTAGAACCTCTTCAACCAATAACTGGTGTCGCTGTTGGGTAAAGGCTTGTAGAGTGCTTGGCAATAGAAGCATATTATCCAAACGCTCTAACAATATTCGTAGTCTGTTAAGCCTCGAATTCTCATCAACATGAGGAATGAGTGGGTGAAGTCTAGAGGGCGAGCTGGCAGAACGAGTGTGGCAGTTGGATTTTGATCTCAAAGGAGAAGAATCCATTTCTCTTTCCAAATGGAAACAAGGAAAACTAGAAGTACTGGATGTGGAATGTGAAATTTCAAAACTTGTGATGAATTAGTGGATTTGTATCTCTGTCCCTCTTCTTAGGCGGTCAATATATATAAGATGGAGAAGCAGACAAGGAATCTAAAACTCTCTTCAATTATCAACCAGCTAAAATATTTTTTTGATTTGGATCTACAGCATCTTGCGGAGAGGTGCACGAGTGGTATCGATACCCGTTTGTTTCATCTGGCAAGAAAATGACAGCACCATCTACTCTCTTCTCCTTTTCCTTCCATTAATATATATCCATTCTACACGATCTGAGCATCTTTGTAAGGACAGCCAAAACATTTTTCATTGTTCCTATGCCATCAGAGATCCAGCATTTCCCATTTGATTCTCTTTATTTCAAAACTTTAGACAACAGGAATATTTCCATCTTTATTATCTTGTTTGTGGTGCAACTGAAAACATAATGAACATCTAATAACTCGGAGCTAAAAACTTATTACCGTCCCCACGTGGAATGAAATAATGGTTATGAGTGATCATTAAAACTAGACAATCGATGCTTCCAAATTTGAAGTCCAATGTTTCGATACTCAGATACCACCATGTATTTTTGTGCTCTTTTTGTTCGGGTTTATTCTTATAAACCTCCTCACTTGGGATGTTTTTCAAAACAATTAGTTGTTCAACCCGTTGAGGACAAGGTTGTGTATATTTTGATGCATAAATAATTTTGGAGCCCAAACTATATTTGGTTAGAAAGTAGGAAAGACAAGATTTTCAACGGTTCAAACGGCATGCAAATCGGTTTTCGGGAGTGTCCGTGGCAAGATGGCAAAGTTTGGTTGGCTTTTAAGTTTCGACAATGCGCCTAGGGAGCGATGAAATGCGCCTGGGGCGCACGGGATTTGCGCCTGAGGCGCATCAACACTCAGCAATTGGTCAAACTTTGCTGCTTCACTCCGGACACTACCGAGCTCCGATTTTAGTAAGGTTCGAACCGTTAAAAAGCTTGTTGAGTGTACTTTCTAACCCAAGCAGTTTGGATTTAAAAATATTTGCGCATAAAATGATATGAAAAATTTGTTCTCAGTGAGTTTGGAATATAAATCATTTCGATAAAACGCTCGCTTCTCCTTCATTTTAGATCAGATAGACCTATAACATATCGATAAAGAGGATTTTTAAAGTTCAAAAAGATGGCGGTTTAGTAGTCATTGAGGTCAAGTGACATTGTCGGGGATACAGACATTTTAATTTGGCTTCACAAATCTATAAGGCTCGTTTTGGACGTATGTATTAGGAAAATTCCGATGCTTATGCAGATTTTGTGCGCTTCGATGAAGTCTGAAATGCCTTATGAACTCTCTTAAACTCTTTAAGAAAAGAAAATGCCTTTGAACTGGGAAGCCGCGTACGGATTGGAATTTTGAAAGAGTGGTGGGGTGCGAAAACGTGTTTTAGCCTTAGTGGCTTCGACAATCTTAGAATTGGTTAACTTTCGAATAACCTTTCGTAAATCAAAATCTATTATTTTTATGGTTCAATCCCACCATCTATTAGTACTTCGAATACCCTATTTATCGATATAACATAGGTTTCGATCCGGTTTAACATTAGTTTGATTCAAGGATTTTTCCGAAACAATTAGTTGTTCAACCCGTTGAGGACATGGTTCACTATATTTTGATGCATAAATAATTTTGGAGCCCAAACTATATTTGGTTAGAAAGTAGGAAAGATAAGCTTTTCAACGGTTCAAACGGCATGCAAATCGGTTTTCGGGAGTGTCCGTGGCAGGACCGCAAAGTTTGGTTGAATTTGAAGTTTCAACAATGCGCCAAGGGAGTGATGAAATGCGCCTGGGGCGCAGGAGATGTGCGCCTGGGGCGCATCAACACTCAGCAATTGGTGAAACTTTGCTGCTTCGCTCTGAACACTCCCGAGCTCCGATTTTAGCAAGGTTTAAACCGTTAAAAAGCATTTTGAGTGTACTTTCTAACCCAAGTAGTTGGGATTTAAAAATATTTGCGCATAAAATGATATGACAAATTTGTTCTCAGTGAGTTTGAAATATAAATCATTTCGATAAAATGCCTGCTTCTCCTTCATTTTAGATCGGATAGACCTATAACATATCGATAAAGAGGATTTTTAAAGTTCAAAAAGATGGCGGTTTAGTTGTCATTGAGGTCAAGAGACATTTTCGGTGATATAGACATTTTAATTTGCCTTCGCAAATCTATAAGGCTGGTTTCGGACGTATGTCTTAGCAAAATTCCAATGATTATGCATATTTTGTGCGCTTCGATGAAGTCTGAAATGCCTTATGAACTCTCTTAAACTCTTTAAGAAAAGAAAATGCCTTTGAACTGTGAAGGCGCGTACGGATTGGAATTTTGAATGAGTGGTGGGGTGCGAAAAAGTTTTTTAGCCTTAGTGGCTTCGACAATCTTAGAATTGGTTTACTTTCGAATAACATTTCGTAAATTAAAACCTTTTATCTTTATGGTTCAATCCCACCATCTATTAGTACTTTGAATACCCTATTTATCGATATAACATAGGTTTCGATCCGGTTTAACATTAGTTTGATTCAAGGATTTTTCCAAAACAATTAGTTGTTCAACTCGTTGAGGACATGGTTGATTATATTTTGATGCATAAATAATTTTGGAGCCAAAACTATATTTTGTTAGAAAGTAGGAAAGACAAGCTTTTCAATGGTTTAAACGGCATGTAAATCGGTTTTCGGGAGTGTCCGTGGCAAGACCGCAAAGTTTGGTAGGTTTTGAAGTTTCAACAATGCGCCAAGGGAGCGATGAAATGCGCCTGGGGCGCAGGGTATAAGCGCCTGAGGCGCATCAACACTCAGCAATTGGTCAAACTTTGCTGTTTCGCTCCAGACACTCCCGAGCTCCGATTTTTGCAAGGTTTGAACCGTTAAAAAGCTTGTTGAGTGTACTTTCTAAACCAAGTAGTTTGGATTTAAAAATATTTGCACATAAAATGATATGAAAAATTTGTTCTCAGTTAGTTTGAAATATAAATCATTTCGATAAAACGCTCGCTTCTCCTTCATTTTAGATCGGATAGACCTATAACATATCGATAAAGAGGATTTTTAAATTAAAAAAGATGGCGGTTTAGTATTGAGGTCAAGTGACATTGTCGGGGATACAGGCATTTTAATTTGGCTTCACAAATCTATAAGGCTCATTTTGGACGTATGTCTTAGGAAAATTCCGATGATTATGCAGATTTTGTGTGCTTCGATGAAGTCTGAAATGCCTTATGAACTCTCTTAAACTCTTTAAGAAAAGAAAATGCCTTTGAACTGGGAAGGTGCGTACGGATTGGAATTTTGAATGAGTGGTGGGGTGCGAAAACGTGTTTTAGCCTTAGTGGCTTCGACAATCTTAGAATTGGTTAACTTTCGAATAACCTTTCATAAATCCAAATCTATTGTTTTTATGGTTCAATCCCACCATCTATTAGAACTTCGAATACCCTATTTGTCGATATAACATAGATTTCGATCCGGTTTAACATTAGTTTGATTCAAGGATTTTTCCGAAACAATTAGTTGTTCAAACCCGTTGAGGACATGGTTTACTATATTTTGATGCATAAATAATTTTGGAGCCCAAACTATATTTGGTTAAAAACTAGGAAAGATAAGCTTTTCAACAGTTCATACGGCATGCAAATCGGTTTTCGGGAGTGTCCGTGGCAGGACCGCAAAGTTTGGTTGAATTTGAAGTTTCAACAATGCTCCAAGGGAGCGATGAAATGCGCCTGGGGCGCAGGAGATGTGCGCCTGAGGCACATCAACACTCAGCAATTGGTCAAACTTTGCTGCTTCGCTCCGAACACTCCCGAGCTCCGATTTTAGCAAGGTTTGAACCGTTAAAAAAGCTTGTTGAGTGTACTTTCTAACCCAAGTAGTTGGGATTTAAAAATATTTGTGCATAAAATGATATGACAAATTTGTTCTCAGTGAGTTTGAAATATAAATCATTTCGATAAAACGCCTACTTCTTCATTTTCGATCGGATAGACCTATAACAGATCGATAAAGAGGATTTTTAAAGTTCAAAAAGATGGCGGTTTAGTTGTTATTGAGGTCAAGTGACATTTTCGGTGATATAGACATTTTAATTTGCCTTCGCAAATCTATAAGGCTCGTTTTGGACGTATGTCTTAGGAAAACTCCAATGATTATGTAGATTTTGTGCGCTTCGATGAAGTCTGAAATGCCTTATGAACTCTCTTAAACTCTTTAAGAAAAGAAAATTCCTTTGAACTGGGAAGGCGCGTACGGATTGGAATTTTGAATGAGTGGTGGGGTGCGAAAACGTTTTTTAGCCTTAGTGGCTTCGACAATCTTAGAATTGGTTTACTTTCAAATAACTTTTCGTAAATTAAAACCTATTATTTTTATGGTTCAATCCCACCATCTATTAGTACTTCAAATACCCTATTTATCGATATAACATAGGTTTCGATCCGGTTTAACATTAGTTTGATTCAAGGATTTTTCCGAAACAATTAGTGGTTCAACCCGTTAAGGACATGGTTGACTATATTTTGATGCATAAATAATTTTGGAGCCCAAACTATATTTGGTTAGAAAGTAGGAATGACAAGCTTTTCAACGGTTCAAACGGCATGCAAATCGGTTTTCGGGAGTGTCCGTGACAAGACCGCAAAGTTTGGTAGGTTTTGAAGTTTCAACAATGCGCCAAGGGAGCGATGAAATGCGCCTGGGGCGTAGGGGATAAGCGCCTGAGGCGCATCAACACTTAGCAATTGGTCAAACTTTGCTGTTTCGCTCCGGACACTCCCGAGCTCCGATTTTTGCAAGTTTTGAACCGTTAAAAAGCTTGTTGAGTGTACTTTCTAACCCAATTAGTTGGAATTTAAAAATATTTGCGCATTACATGACATTAAAAATTTGTTTTCAGTGAGTTTGAAATATAAATCATTTCTTTAAAACGCCTGCTTCTCCTTCATTTTAGATCGGATAGACCTATAACATATCGATAAAGAGTATTTTAAAAGTTCAAAAAGATAGCGGTTTAGTATTCATTGGGCTCAAGTGACATTTTCAGTGATATAGACATTTTAATTTGGCTTCGCAAATCTATAATAATCGTTTTGGACGTATGTCTTAGGAAAATTCCGATGCTTATGCAGATTTTGTGCGCTTCGATGAAGTCTGAAATGCCTTATGAACTCTCTTAAACTCTTTAAGAAAAGAAAATGCCTTTGAACTGGGAAGGCGCGTACGGATTGGAATTTTGAATGAGTGGTGGGGTGCGAAAACGTGTTTTAGCCTTAGTGGCTTCGACAATCTTAGAATTGGTTAACTTTCGAATAACCTTTCGTAAATCAAAATCTATTATTTTTATGGTTCAATCCCACCATCTATTAGTACTTCGAATACCCTATTTATCGATATAACATAGGTTTCGATCCGGTTTAACATTAGTTTGATTCAAGGATTTTTCCGAAACAATTAGTTGTTCAACCCGTTGAGGACATGGTTGACTATATTTTGATGCATAAATAATTTTGGAGCCCAAACTATATTTGGTTAGAAAGTAGGAAAGATAAGCTTTTCAACGGTTCAAACGGCATGCAAATCGGTTTTCGGAAGTGTCCGTGGCAGGACTGCAATGTTTGGTTGAATTTGAAGTTTCAACAGTGCGCCAAGGGAGCGATGAAATGCGCCTGGGGCGCAGGGTATAAGCGCCTGAGGCGCATCAACACTCATCAATTAGTCAAACTTTGCTGCTTCGCTCCGAACACTCCCGAGCTCCGATTTTAGCAAGGTTTGAACCGTTAAAAAAGCTTGTTTAGTGTACTTTCTAACCCAAGTAGTTTGGATTTAAAAATATTTGCGCATAAAATGATTTGACAAATTTGTTCTCAGTGAGTCTGAAATATAAATAATTTCGATAAAACGCCTACTTCTCCTTCATTTTAGATCGGATAGACCTATAACATATCGATAAAGAGGATTTTTAAAGTTCAAAAAGATGGCGGTTTAGTTGTCATTGAGGTCAAGTGACATTTTCGATGATATAGACATTTTAGTTTGGCTTCGCAAATCTATAAGGCTCGTTTTGGACGTATGTCTTAGCAAAACTCCAATGATTATGTAGATTTTGTGCGCTTCGATGAAGTCTGAAATGCCTAATGAACTCTCTTAAAATCTTTAAGAAAAGAAAATGCCTTTGAACTGGGAAGGCGCGTACGGATTGGAATTTTGAATGAGTGGTGGGGTGCGAAAACGTTTTTTAGCCTTAGTGGCTTCGACAATCTTAGAATTGGTTTACTTTCAAATAACTTTTCGTAAATTAAAACCTATTATTTTTATGGTTCAATCCCACCATCTATTAGTACTTCGAATACCCTATTTATCGATATAACATAGGTTTCGATCCGGTTTAACATTAGTTTGATTCAAGGATTTTTCCGAAACAATTAGTTGTTCAACCCGTTGAGGACATGGTTGACTATATTTTGATGCATAAATAATTTTGGAGCCCAAACTATATTTGGTTAGAAAGTAGGAATGAAAAGCTTTTCAACGGTTCAAACGGCATGCAAATCGGTTTTCGGGAGTGTCCGTGGCAAGACCGCAAAGTTTGGTAGTTTTTGAAGTTTCAACAATGCGCCAAGGGAGCGATGAAATGCGCCTGGGACGTAGGGGATAAGCGCCGGAGGCGCAGCAACCCTCAGCAATTGGTCAAACTTTGCTGTTTCGCTCCGAACACTCCCGAGCTCCGATTTTTGCAAGGTTTGAACCGTTAAAAAGCTTGTTGAGTGTACTTTCTAACCCAATTAGTTGGAATTGAAAAATATTTGCACATAACATGATATTAAAAATTTGTTCTCAGTGAGTTTGAAATATAAATCATTTCGTTAAAACGCCTGCTTCTCCTTCATTTTAGATTGGATAGACCTATAACATATCGATAAAGAGGATTTTAAAAGTTCAAAAAGATAGCGGTTTAGTATTCATTGAGCTCAAGTGACATTTTCAGTGATATAGACATTTTAATTTGGCTTCGCAAATCTATAAGGCTCGTTTTGGACGTATGTCTTAGGAAAATTCCGATGATTATGCAGATTTTGTGCGCTTCGATGAAGTTTGAAATGCCTTATGAACTCTCTTAAACTCTTTAAGAAAAGAAAATACCTTTGAACTAGGAAGGCGCGTACGGATTGGAATTTTGAATGAGTGGTGGAGTGCGAAAACGTGTTTTGGCTTTAGTGGCTCCGAAAATCTTAGAATTGGTTTACTTTCGAATAACTTTTCGTAAATTAAAATCTATTATTTTTATGGTTCAATCCCTCTATCTATTAGTATTTTGAATCCCCTATTTATCGATATAACATAGGTTTCGATCCGGTTTAACGTTAGTTTGATTCAAGGATTTTTCCGAAACAATTAGTTGTTTAACCCGTTGAGGACATGGTTGACTATATTTTGATGCATAAATAATTTTGGAGCCCAAACTATATTTGGTTAGAAAGTAGGAAAGACAAGCTTTTCAACGGTTTAAATGGCATGCAAATCGGTTTTCGGGAGTGTCCACGGCATGACCGCAAAGTTTGTTTGAATTTGAAGTTTCAACAATGCGCCAAGGGAGCGGTGAAATGCGCCTGGGGCGCAGGGGATTTGCGCCTGAGGCGCATCAACACTCAGCAATTGGTCAAACTTTGCTGCTTCGCTCCAGACACTCCCGTGCCCCGATTTTTGCAAGGTTTAATCCGTTGAAATGCTTTTTGAGTGTACTTTATAACCCAAGTAGTTCGGATTTAAAAATATTATCGCACTAAAAGATATGAAAAATTTGTTCTCAGTGAGTTTGAAATATAAATCATTTCAATAAAACGCTCGCTTCTCCTTCATTTTAGATCGAATAGACCCATAACATATCGACAAAGAGGATTTTTAAAGTTCAAAAAGATGGCGGTTTAGTAGTCATTGCGGTCAAGTGACATTGTCGGGGATACAGCCATTTTAATTTGGCTTCGAAAATCTATAAGGCCCGTTCTGGACGTTTGTCTTAGTAAAATTCCATTGATTATTAAGATTTTGTGCGCCTCGATGAAGTCTGAAATGCCTTGTGAACTCTCTTAAACTCTTTAAGAAAGAAAATACCTTTGAACTGGGAAGGCGGGTACGGATTGGAATTTTGAATGAGTGGTGGGGTGCGAAAACGTGTTTTAGCCTTAGTGGCTCCGAAAATCTTAGAATTGGTTTACTTTCGAATAACTTTTCATAAATCAAAATCTATTATTTTTAGGGTTCAATCCCACCATTTATTAGTACTTCGAATACCCTATTTATCGATATAACATAGGTTTCGATCCAGTTTAACGTTAGTTTGATTCAAGGATTTTTCTGAAACAATTAGTTGTTCAACCCGTTGAGGACATGGTTGACTATATTTTGATGCATAAATAATTTTGGAGCCCAAATTATATTTGGCTAGAAAGTAGGAAAGACAAGCTTTTCAACGGTTCAAACGGCATGCAAATCCGTTTTCGGGAGTGTCCGTGGCAGGACCGCAAAGTTTGGTGTATTTTGAAGTTTCAACGTTGCGCCAAGGGAGCGATGAATTGCGCCTGGGGCGCAGGGGATTTGCGCATGAGGCGCATCAATACTCAGCAATTGGTCAAACTTTGCTGCTTCGCTCCGGAAACTCCCGAGCTCCGATTCTTGCAAGGTTTGAACCGTTAAAATGCTTGTTGAGTGCACTTTCTAACCCAAGTAGTTTGTATTTAAAAATATTTGCGCAGAAAAAGATATGAAAAATTTGTTCTCAGTGAGTTTGAAATATAAATCATTTCGATAAAAAGTCGCTTCTCCTTCATTTTAGATCGGATAGACCCATAACATATCGACAAAGAGTATTTTTAAATTTCAAAAAGATGGTGGTTTAGTAGTCACTGAGGTCAAGTGACATTGTCGGGGATACAGACACTTTAATTTGGCTTCGAAAATCTATAAGGCTCGTTTTGGATGTTTGTCTTCGGAAAATTCCAACGATTATGCAGATTTTGTGCGCTTCGATGAAGTCTGAAATGCCTTATGAACTCTATTAAACTCTTTAAGAAAAGAAAATACCTTTGAACTGGGAAGGCGGGTACGGATTGGAATTTTGAATGAGTGGTGGGGTGCGAAAACGTGTTTTGGCCTTAGTGGCTCCGAAAATCTTAGAATTGGTTTACTTTCGAATAACTTTTCGTAAATCAAAATCTATTATTTTTATGGTTCAGTCCCACCATCTATTAGTACTTCGAATACCCTATTTATCGATATAACATAGGTTTCGATCCGGTATAACGTTAGTTTGATTCAAGGATTTTTCCGAAACAATTAGTTGTTCAACCCGTTGAGGACTTGGTTGACTATATTTTGATGCATAAATAATTTTGGGGCCCAAACTATATTTGGTTAGAAAGTAGGAAAGACAAGCTTTTCAACGGTTCAAACGGCATGAAAATCGGTTTTCGGGAGTGTCCACGGCAGGACCGCAATGTTTGGTTGAATTTGAAGTTTCAACATTGCGCCAAGTGAGTGGTAAAATACGCCTAGGGCGCAGGGGATTTGCGCCTGAGGCGCATCAACACTCGGCAATTGGTTAAACTTTGCTGCTTCGCTCCGGATACTTCCGAGCTCCGATTTTTGCAATGTATGAACCGTTAAAATGCTTGTTGAGTGTACTTTCTAACCCAAGTAGTTTGGATTTAAAAATCTTTGCGCACGAAAAGATATGAAAAATTTGTTCTCAGTGAGTTTGAAATATAAATCATTTCGATAAAACACTCGCTTCTCCTTCATTTTAGATCGGATAGACCCATAACATATCGACAAAGAGGATTTTTAAAGTTCAAAAAGATGGTGGTTTAGTAGTCATTGAGGTCAAGTGACATTTTCGGGGATATAGACATTTTAATTTGTCTTCGAAAGTCTATATGGCTCGTTTTGGACGTTTGTCTTAGGAAAATTTCGATGAATTCTCAAATGCCTTTTGAACTCTCTTAAACTCTTTAAGAAAAGAAAATACCTTAGAACTGGGAACGCGTGTACGGATTGGAATTTTGAATGAGTGGTCGGGTGCGAAAAGATGTTATAGCCTTAGTGTCTTCTACAATCTTAGAATTGGTTTAGTTTCGAATAACTTTTCGTAAATCAAAATCTATTATTTTATGGTTCAATCCCTCCATCCATTAGAACTTCGAATACCCTATTTATCGATATAAAATAGGTTTCGATCCGGTTTAACATTAGTTTGATTCAAGGATTTTACAGAAACAATTAGTTGTTCAACCCGTTGAGGACAAGGTTGACTATATTTTGATGCGTAGATAATTTTGGAGCCCAAAATATATTTGGTTAGAAAGTAGGCAAGACAAGTTCAATGGTTCAAACGGCATGCAAATCGGTTTTCGGGAGTGTCCGTGGCAAGACCGCAAAGTTTGGTAGGTTTTGAAGTTTCAACAATGCGCCAAGAAAGCGATGAAATGCGCCTCGGGCGCACTGGATTTGCGCCTGGGGCGCATTAGCACTTAGCAATTGGTCAAACTTTGCTGCTACGCTCCGGACACTCCCGAGCTCCGATTTTTACAAGATTTGAACCGTTAAAAAGCTTGTTGATTGTACTTTCCAACCCAAGTAGTTCAGATTTAAAAATATTTGCGCACAAAAAGATATGACAAATTTTTTCTCAGTGAATTTGAAATATAAATCATTTGGATAAAATGCTAGCTTCTCCTTCATTTTAGATTGGATAGACCTATAACATATCGGTAAAGAGGATGTTTCTTAATCTCCCTAAAATAGGCTCACCGAGGGTTTCACAACAATTGATGATAGCGATCAATTTATAGAAGAATTCATTTAAAGTTTCATCCTTTTGCATTTTGATTATCTTAAATTCTTTAGTGAGTCTTTGTAACTTAGATTGTTTAACAACATCCGTTCCCTCATGACAAGTTACTAAAATATCCCACGCTTCTTTTTCAATCTTGCAATTAGCAATCTTACGATGCTCATTAACATCAGCATCACTAAATAAAATGTCCAAGGCATGATTATTAGCTGGTAAAGAAGCCTTTTCCTCGAGAGACAGTTCAGCAGTAAGTTTAAGGACCTATTTTTCTTTTACATTTTTTGTGGGATGGCTATATCCTCTGAAGCAAGAATTCTAAATTTCCTCATCCATAGACCTCATGACAGCCTTTATTCTAGATTTCCATTAGTCAAAATTTTCACTATCCAAAATAGGTGTGCGACTTGACGGATGATTTGTGTTATTGTTCATGTTCGTTATTGCTATAGATGCGCTCTAGGAAGAAATCCAAAAATTAATGAGCGACCCGCTCTGATACCTATTGAAAATTTCTTTTTCGCTATCTAAATACTCAATCAAGCAAATCGAAAAACAATAAACGATGAACACAATGATATACGTGGAAAACCCCTTAAATAGGTAAAAACCACGAGAAGAAAATCATGCACTATAACTCATTGTACGTACGGTTACAACAAACCTACACTTACAACCTAGAATCGCTCTCGGTTGACCAAGGTTGATTGCTGAATCACTCGTTCACCACACCCAGTGCTTGACTGCCGCTGCTTTGAATCACTCAAGCCTTCCAACAATCTAAGGAATCCACCGTCAGTACCCACCAGAAAAACACTTTGATTAGCAATCACAAAGTTTGGAGAAGGCTCTTGGAATTAATCCAGAAGTTTGATGAACAATCATATCTTTTTCCAAGAGACAAACTAATAATCTCCCTTAGATATTTCTCTGTTTTGGATCAAGAGAGGGGCTGCACTCATATATTCGGTAACCTAGAAATCCCAAATGAGCTGCATATAAATAGATAGAAGAAATCTATCAAGTTGCTCAAGCACCGGTGAGAGATTTATTAGAGTTGCTTGAGCCACGAATCTGATGCATGTTCCCACGTTTTTTAGCCACCGATTCCCTTGGTCCTCTTTCCATAAAGACTCCCACAATCAATCAAAGACATGATTTTCTTCCAATCTATTTCCTTAATTAAACCTACCTATCAATTACATAATATTTGATTTTCATCCACCTCCTAAATAGACACTCTAGAAAGGAAAATAAATATTATAACTCAATAATAACCCATACAAATCAATGTATTTTTGTCATGAGATTTGCCAAATAAAATAGTTGATTCCAACCATAAAAATAATAAAGTTTAGTTTATGAAAAAGGGTAGCAATTAGACCGCTACAAAAATTATCTAAGCACAGCTACCCCTCCACTATGCTTATAAAAATTAAAAAAAAATTACGCCTCCACAACCAACACTATCACCGTACGTAACACTACCTCTACACCACCATCTACTCCACCATATATCACTTTTGGTAGTATTAAAATAATTTTACTTGAGACAATTGAAATCTTCCCAGCCGTTGCATGAATTAACATGCATGTACTCCCAGAAGGGCTGATTAAACTACAACATACACGAGTTCCCATTTAGTTATTTTAATCTTTATCAGTCTCTAATTTCTTAAATATTTTCATTTTACCATATTCAACTTTAACTGGGTAAGTAACTGGTTGGAATGACTGGGCATGTTACTAATTTTCATTCATTTAATTTCCAAATGCTATGGAATATGTAGAAATGCAGAAGGAGAGAACTAAAATTGTGCACAGAACTGTCTCAAGTATGTCTCATGTACAAAGTATGAACAGCTAATCAAAAATAGTTTGGCAACATTTTCAGATGCCAAAATATTGAACTACAATTTTTATCTTTTTTGCTAGCTAATGGTTGAGAACGTTGAGGAGGAGAACTCTTGTTTTGATTAAAACTTCTAAACAAACACTCAAGTCCTTCTTCAATATCTTGGATGCATGATTCCATCTGGCCTTTCACCATAATTAGATCATGCAGCCAGATGTAATTATTCGCGGCTAAGAAGTATGTAAAACAAAAGAGTATCGTGAATAGTAATCATGCTTTTAATATGTCACGGCCAGGTGTAATTCGTTGTGGCCAAGAGTAATTATATGTGACAAGGTGTAATTCATGGCGGCCAAGAGTAAATATATGTGGCCAGGTGTAATTCGTTAAGGCCAAGAGTAATTATACGCAGCCAGTTGTAATTCATGGTGGCGAAAAGAAATTATATGCGGCCAAGTGTAATTCATGGTGACCAAGAATAATTATATGCGGCCAAATGTAATTCCTGGTGGCCAAGAGTAATTATACGTGGCAAGGTATAATTTGTGGCGGCCAAGAGTAATTATAGGCGGCCAGGTGTAAGTTGTGGAGATGTTTATATGCTATGTCTCCCACCAAATTGACCCCAAAATGATTATGCAATATAGTACAATGAGGTTCATAGAAAATGCGATGCACGAGTGGAGTAGACGCATGGTTGTCTCCTCTGGCTTGGAAATGTCTGTACTCTATACTCTATTGCTAATTCTTTTCCCCCATATTCAACTGTGCACATGATTTGAGCATCTTTTATGTTTTCTTCTTATTATCGAGGCAACATAATTCGAAGCTGAGATTTCTGAATTACACTCACTCCGCTTGGTTCAACTTTTTGAGAGTAACTTTTTACTCTCAGCACAGTTTTCAATAAATTTATCTCTTTATCTCTCTCCACTCATTATCCCTCAATACTCTCAAAATAACTTTCTAAATTGTAAACCAAAACTGAATCTGAGTGTTCCCAAACATCAGCCAGCACCTTTTCCTTCGTTTCAAAACCAAACAAAATTCTTAATTAAACTTGCACGCGCGCATCTCGTAATTGTTCATTTAATCCTTGACTTTATACAACTGGAATCTTAACAGCCTTGCATAACCTTGTAATCTGGATCCTCCTGTTTAATATCTTAGTCAATTAATGTCTCACAATTACCTTTGTGGGTGCAACAAATAACATATATATATAGCTGGGTGCTGAAAGTTGAAAATTGTTGCCCAAGGAAATGAGTTGAAGCCAATGAGTTTTCAAAAGAAGTTTATCTAATCAGTGCTTCCAAATGCAGAGGTCCATACTCCATACTCTTACTAACAGAATGACTGTGTCGTTTTCTTTCCCTTTGAATTCTTCCATCAACCCCGTCTCAACGATTTCCTTATTGACCAACATAGGGAAATAACATAAATAATCAATACTTTAGCCAGCGTTAGCTCGATTTATTTCAGTCAAATTAGCTAGGCTGAAGCTAAACTATTGTGGACGAACAAGCCTGCAAATTGCATATGGCTTTCCCATGTCTTTTCACTATTTACCGACACGGTGTAAGACTGGTTGTAGGTCTGCAACTACCATGAAAACACATTATAATATTTTAAAAGTGTTCTATGGTGGCTTTTCAAAAAAGCGGCCAATACTAGTGTCGAGAAAACTACATTTTTTTCTAGTGTGTATTTTTTAATCAGTCCCTAACATCTTTATATGGTGTCTGTTATAATGCATGCTTGGTTATATTCCATGAGAAAAATGGAGGGGAAGAAAGAAGCCATAGTGATTCACATGACTAACCTCATTTTTTGAACTTTCACAGAAAACTTCTAAAATATTGTCATTCGACAAGTCACTGCCCATTTCATCTCCATCATCAACTGAGTAATGGATGAACCCAAACTAACAAGCAAAAAGACGTTTGATGCATAAGCAAGAATTTTGCTCAAAGTATATTGTATCTGGAGGGTATCTGGAGGGGAAACTACAGGTATAATGTTTCATTTACAACTACAATACTAAACATCAAAATTTATGCTCCAAGATATTCTTGGCTAGTGGTTGAGAATGTTGAGGAGGGAAACTCTAGTTTTGATCAACCGCCCAAGCAAGGATTCTAGTCCTTCTTCCAGATCTTCAATGCTAGACCCCATCTTCCACAACTGATCCTGAACCTCGTCCAGATCAGTCTTGCTTGTCTTGGGACTGTTGAGGGAGTGCAATGCCGCATCAAATTTCTCAAAACCATCTGTTTTTTCTTCTTCCTCTTCGGGTGCAATGCTCTTCCGGTTCATAAGTTTGGAAACTAAGGAAAATCCACTCACCCTTGATTCCACCTTTGCCCCTGCAATATAGGACAATGAAGACTCGAACATCCCAATCATGGCTGCTTCAACCTCATTTAACAAGCTAGAAATCTCAAAAATCTCATGGCTTTTTTCAAAAGCTCTTGTGGTACTCTTGCTTGTGATACTTTTCAAATCTTTTAGAGACTTTTGGATCACCTTCTTTGCCTTTTTTCTAGATGTTAAGTACCCTTCAAAGTCATTTGTATCCCTTCTTCTCCTCAAGATGGAAAGAAGGTTTTGTACATCTTGCTTTGTTTGGGTGGACACATCTTTTGCTGCGGCACAAATATCCAAAAGCCTGATATACTTTTCCAAAACCTCTTCAACCAATAACTGGTGTCGCTGTTGGGCAAAGGCTTGTTGAGTGCTTGGCAATAGAAGCATAACGTCCAAACGCTCACACAACATTTGAAGGCCGTTAATCCTCAAATTCTCATCAACATGGGGAATGAGTGGGTGAAGTCTAGAGGGCAAGCTGGCGGAACGAGTGTGGCAGTTGGATTTTGATCTCAAAGAAGAATCCATTTCTCTTTCCAATTGGAAACAAGGCAAACTTGTGCTAAGTACAGGATGTGGAATGTGATTTCAAAACTTGTGATGACTTAGTGGATTTGTGGTTTTTTCCCTCTTCTTAGGCTCAATATATATACGACGGAGAAGGAGACAAGGAATCTAATCCTCTCTACAATTATCACTCAGCCACAACATGATTTTGTTCTTAAACCCATTGAGGGTAAAGTTGTCCAATATTTTGATGTAAAAATAATTTTGGAGCCAAACTAAATTGGTTAGAAAGTAGGCTGGACAAGCTATTCTATGGTTCAAATCACATCCAAATCGGATTTTGGGAGTACCCGCGGCAAGACTGCAAAATTTGGTCGGTTTTAAAATTTCAACAATGTGCCCAGGGGCACGATGAAATGCCCCTAGGGCGTTCGGACACTCCCGATCTCCGATTTTAGCAAGGTTTGAACCATTAAAGAGCTTGTTGAGTGTACTTTTTAACCCCAATAGTTTGAAATTAAATAAAAACATTTGTGCACAAGAAGATATGACAAATTTATTCTCAGTGAGTTGAAATATAAATCACAATAGTAAAACGCTCACATCTCCTTCACTCTAAATTGGACAAAGACGTATAATATATTGACAAAGAGGCAATTTTAAGTTCTAAAAGATGCTGGTTTAGTAGTCATTGTGGTCAAGTGACATTTTAGGTCATATAGACATTGAAATTTTGCTCCGTAAATGTGTAAGGCTTGTCTGGGGCGTATGTCTTTGGAAAATTCTGATGATTATGCATATTTTGTGCGCTTTCATGAAGTCTAGAATGCCTTCTGAACCCTCTTAAACTCTTTTAGAAACGAACAAATTCCTTAGAACTTGGAATGCGTGTACTGAATAGAATTTAGAATGAGTGGAAGGGTGCGAAAACGTGTTTTAGCCTTAGTGGCTCAGACAATCTTAGAATTGGTTTACTTTCAAATAAATTTTCATAAAGCAAAATCTATTATTTTTGTGGTTCAATCCCACCATCTATTAGTACTTTGAATACCCTATTTATCGATATAAAATAGGTTTCGATCCGGTTTAACATTAGTTTGATTTACGGATTTTTCCGAAACAATTTGTTGTTCAACCCGTTGAGGATAAAGTTGCCTATACTTTGATGTATAAATAATTTTGGAGCCCAAACTAAAATTGGTTAGAAAGTAGGAAAGACAAGCTTTTCAACGGTTCAAAGAACATGCAAATCAGAGTTCGGGAGGGTCGGTGGCAAGACCACAAAGTTTGGTCGGTTTTAACGTTTCAACAGTGCGCCCAGGGCGCGAGGAAATGCGCCCGAGGCTCAAGGATATGTGCCTGAGGTGCATTAACGCTCAACAATTGGTCAAACTTTGCGAGTTTGCTCCAGACACTCCCGAGCTTCGATTTTAGGAAGGTTTGAACCATTAAAAAGTTTGTTGAGTGTACTTTCTAACTCAAGTAGTTTGGAGTTAAAATTATTTGTACATAAAATGTTATGACAAATTTACTCTCAGTGAGTTGAAATATAAGGCATTCTAGTAAAACACTCACATCTGCTTCATTTTAATTTGGATAAAGACCTTTAATATATCGATAAAGAGGATTTTTAAAGTTCTAAAGTTTAGTTTATAAGAAGGTGGTAGCAATTAGACCGCTACAAAAATTATCTGAGCACTAGTACCCCTCCACTACCAACATTGTCACCGTAACACTACTTCTACACCACCATCACTTCTGATAGCATTAAAATAATTTTACTTGAGACAATTGGAATCTTCCCAGCTGTTGCATGAATTAACATGCCTGAACTCCCAGAAGGCCTGATTAAACTAAAACATACACAAGTTCCCATTGAGTAGTTATTTTAATCTTTACTAATCTCTTTCTTAAATATTTTCATTTTACCATATTCAACTTTGACCGGGTAAGTAACTAACTAGCTTGAATGACTGGGCCTATTACTATTTTTCATTCATTTCCAAGTGCTATGGAATATGTAGAAATGTAGGAGAAAACTAAAGTTGTGCACAGAACTGCTTCAAGTATGTCTCATGTACAAAGTATGAACAGCTAATCAAAATAGTTGGCAACATTTTCAGATGCCAAAATATTGAACTACAATTTTTATCTTTTTTGCTAAGCTAATGGTTGAGAATGTTGGGAAGGAGAACTCTTGTTTTGATTAACCGTCTAAACAAACACTCAAGTCCTTCTTCAATATCTTGGATGCATGACTCCATCTTCTCCATCTGGTCTTTCACCATAATTAGATCATGCAATCAGATGTAATTATTCGCGGCCAAGAGGCATGTAAAACACAAGAGAATCGTGAATAGTATTCACGCTTTCAATAAGTTGCGGCCAGATGTAATTCATTGCAGCCAAGAGTAATTATATGTGGTCAAGTGAAATTCGTGTTGGCCAAGAGTAGTTATATGTAGCCAGGTGTAATTCGTGACGGCCAAGAGTAATTATATGTGGGCAGCTTAATTAATTTGTGGCGGCCAAGAGTAATTATATGCGGACAGGTATAATTCGTTGCGGCCAAGAGTAAAGATATGCAGCCAAGTGTAATTCGTGGCGGCAAAGAGTAAATTTACGTGGCCAAGTGTAATTCTTCGAGGCCAAGAGGCATGTAAAACACAAGAGAATCGTGAATACTAATCAATTTTTGTGGGTTTGCTCCGGACACTTCCGAGCTCCGATTTTAGCAAGGTTCTAACCATTAAAAAGCTTGTTGAGTACACTTTCTAACCAAAGTAGTTTGGATTTGAAAATATTCGTACATAAAAGATATGACAAATTTACTCTCAGCGAGATGAAATATAAATCACACTAATAAAACGCTCGCATCTCCTTCACTTTAAATTGGACAAAGATGTATAATATATCAATAAAGAGGCATTTTTAAGTTCTAAAAGATGGTGGTTTAGTAGTCGTTGTGGTCAAGTGACATTTTCAGTGATAGAGACATTGAAATTTCGGTTCGTAAATGTGTAAAGCTTGTCTTGGGCATATGTCTTTGGAAAATTATGATGATTATGCATATTCTGGGCGCTTTCATGAAGTCTAGAAAGCCTTATGAACTCTCTTAAACTTTTTAAGAAATGAATAAATACCTTAGAACATGGAATGCATGTACTGAATAGAATTCAGAATGAGTGGAAGTGTGCGAAAACGTGTTTTAGCTTTCGTGGCTCCGACAATCTTAGAATTGATTTATTTTCGAATAACTTTTCGTGAAGCAAAATCTATTATTTTGGTGGTTCAATCCCATGATCTATTAGTACTTCGAATATCCTATTTATCGATATAAAACAAGTTTCGATCCGGTTTAATGCTAGTTTAATTCAAGGATTTTTCCGAAACAATTTGTTGTTTAACCTGCTGAGGATAAAGTTGCCTATAGTTTGACATATAAATAATTTTGGAGCCAAACTAAAATTAGTTAGAAAACAGGAAAGACAAGCTTTTCAACGGTTCAAAAACCATGCAAATCGGAGTTCCAAAGTGTCGAGGGCAAGACCGCAATATTTGGTCGGTTTTAAAGCTTAAACAAAGCGCCCAGGGCGCGAGGAAATGCGCCAGGGGCGCATTAACAATAAAAAATTGGTCAAATTACGCGGGGTTGTTCTAGATACTTTCGAGCTCCTATTTTAGCAACGTTTGAACCGTTAGAAGGCTTGTTGGGTTTACTTTCTAACCAAAGTTGTTTGGATTGAAAAATATTCGTACATAAAACGGTATGACAAATTACAATCACTGAGTTAAAATATAAATCACACTAGTTAAACGCTCGCATCTCCTTCACTTTAAATTGGACAAAGATGTATAATATATTGATAAAGAGGCAATTTAAAGTTCTAAAAGATGGTGGTTTAGTAGTCCTTGTGGTCAAGTGACATTTTCGGTGATATAGACAATGAAATTTTGGTTCGTAAATGTGTAAGGCTTGTCTTGTGCGTATGTCTTTGGAAAATTCTGATGATTATGCATATTTTGTATGCTCTCATGAAGTCTAGAGTGCCTTATGAACACTCTTAAACACTTTAAGAAATGAACAAATACCTTAGAACTTGGAATGCGTGTACTGAATAGAATTTAGAATAAGTGGAAGGGTGCGAAAACGTGATTTAGCCTTAGTGGCTCTGATAATTTTAGAATTGGTTTACTTTCGAATAACTTTTCGTGAATCAAACTCTATTAGTTTTGTGGTTCAATCCCACCATCTGTTAGTACTTTGAATACCATATTTATCGATATAAAATAGGTTTCAATCCGGTTTAACATTAGTTTGATTTAAGGATTTTTCAAAAACAATTTGTTGTTCAACCTATTGAGGATAAAGTTGCCTATACTTTGATGTATAAATAATTTTGGAGCCAAAAATATAATTGGTTAGAAAGTAGGCAAGACAAGATTTTCAACGGCTCAAAGAACATGAAAATCGGAGATCGGGAGTGTCGGGGGCAAGACAACAAAGTTTGGTTAGTTTTAAAGTTCAAACAATGCGCCTAGGGTGCAAGAAAATGCGTCAGGGGCGCGATGATCGGCGCCTAAGGAGCATTAACAATAAGAAATTTGTCAAATTTTTCGGGCTTGCTCCGGACACTCCCTAGCACCAATTTTTGCAAGGTTTGAACCGTTAAAAAGCTTGTTGAGTGTAATTTCTTACCAAAGTAGTTTGGATTTAAAAATATTCGTACATAAAAAGATAAGACAAATTTTCTCTCTGTGAGTTGAAAAATAAATCATACTAGTAAAACGCTCGCATCTCCTTCACTTTATATTGGACAAATACGTATAATATATTTATAAAGAGGCATATTTAAGTTCTAAAAGAAGGAGGTTTTGTAGTCATTGTCGTCAAGTGACATTTTCAGTGATATGGACAGTGAAATTTTGGTTTCGTAAATGTGTAAGGCTTGTCTTGGGCGTATGTCTTTGGAAAATTCTGATGATTATGCATATTTTGTGTGCTTTCATGAAGTCTTGAATGCCTAATGAACTCTCTTAAACTCTTTAAGAAATGAACAAATACCATAGAACTTGGAATGCGTGTGCAGAATAGAATTTAGAATGAGTGGAAGGGTGCAAAAACGTGTTTTAGCCTTAGTGGCTCTAAAAATCTTAGAATTGGTTTACTTAAGAATAACTTTTCATGGAGCAAAATCTATTGCTTTTATGGTTCAATCCCACCATCTATTAGTACTTAGAATACCCTATTTATCGCTATAAAATAGGTTTCGATCCGGATTAACGTTAGTTTGATTCAAGATTCCAAAACAATTTGGAGTTCAACCCATTAAGGATAAAGTTGACTATACTTTGATGTATAAATAATTTTGGAGTTCAAAATAAAATTTGTTAGAAAGTAGGCAAGACAAGCTTTTCAACAGCTCAAAGAACATGCAAATCGGAGTTCGGGAGTGTCGGGGGCAAGACCGCAAAGTTTGGTCGGTTTTAAAGTTTCAACAATGTGCCCAGAGCGCGAGGAAATACGCCAGGGGCGCAATGATATGCGCCTGGGGAGCATTAACAATCAAAAATTGGTCAAATTTTGCGAGCTTGCTCCGGACACTCCTGAGCTCCGATTTTAGCAAGGTTTGAACCATTAAAAAGCTTGTCGTGTGTACTTTCTAACCAAAGGAGTTTGGATTTTAAAATATTCGTACATAAAAAGATATGACAAATTTACTCTTTATGCGTTGAAATATAAATCACACTAGTAAAACGTTCGCATCTTCTTCATTTTAAATTGGAAAAAGACGTATAATATATCGTTAAAGAGGCATTTTTAAGTTCTAAAAGGTGGTGGTTTAGTAGTCATTGTAGTCAAGTGACAATTTCGGTGATATATACAATGAAATTTTGGTTCGTAAATGTGTAAGGCTTGTCTTGGGCATATGTCTTTGGTAAATTCTGATGATTATGCCTATTTTGTGTGCTTTCATGAAGTCTAGAATGCCTTATGAACTCTCTTAAACTCTTTAAGAAATGAACATAAACCTTAGAACTTGGAATGCGTGTACGTAATAGAATTTAGAATGAGTGGAAGGGAGCAAAAATATGTTTTAGCCTTATTGGCTCTAAAAATTTTATAATTGGCTTACTTACGGATAACTTTTCGTGAAGCAAAATCTATTACTTTTATGGTTCAATCCCACCATCTTTTAGTACTTAGAATACCCTATTTATCGCTATAAAATTGGTTTCGATCCTGTTTAACGTTAGTTTGATTCAAGGTTCCGAAACAATTTGTAGTTCAACCCATTAAGGATAAAGTTGACTATACTTTTACGTATAAATAATTTTGGAGTTCAAAATAAAATTGGTTAGAAAGTAGGAAAGACAAGCTTTTCAACAGCTCAAAGAACATGAAAATCGGAGTTCGGGAGTGTCGGGGGCAAGACCGCAAAGTTTGGTCGGTTTTAAAGTTTCAACAATGCGCCCAGGGCGCAAAGAAATGCGGCTGGGGCGCAATGATATGCGCCTGAGGAGCATTAACAATCAAAAATTGGCCAAATTTTGGGGGCTTTCTCCGGACACTCCCGAGCTCCGACTTTAGCAAGGTTTGAACAATTAAAAAGCTTGTCGGTTGTACTTTCTAACCAAAGGAGTTTGGATTTAAAAATATTAGTACATAAAAAGATATGACAAATTTACTCTCTGTGAGTTGAAATATAAATCACACTAGTAAAACGCTCTCATCTCTTTCACTTTAAATTGGACAAAGATGTATAATATATCGATAATGAGGCATTTTTAAGTTCTAAAAGATGGTGGTTTGGTAGTCATTGTGGTCAAGTGACATTTTCGGTGATATAGACAATGAAATTTTTGTTCGTAAATGTGTAAGGCTTGTCTTGGGCGTATGTCTTTGGTAAATTCTGATGATTATGCATATTTTGTGTGCTTTCAAGAAGCCTTGAATGGCTTATGAACTCTCTTAAACTCTTTAAGAAATGAACAGAAACCTTAGAACTGGGAATGTGTGTACATAATCGAATTTAGAATGAGTGGAAGGGAGCAAAAACGTGTTTTAGCCTTACTAGTTCTGAAAATCATAGAATTGGTTTACTTACGGATAACTTTTCGTGAAGCAAAATCTATTACTTTTATGGTTCAATCCGACCATCTTTTAGTACTTAGAATACCATATTTATCGATATAAAATTGGTTTCGATCCGGTTTAACGTTAGTTTGATTCAAAGATTTTTACGAAACAATTTGTAGTTTAACCCGTTGAGGATAATTAAAGTTGCCTATACTTTGATGTATAAATAATTTTGGAGCCCAAAATAAAATTTGTTAGAAAGTAGGCAAGACAAGCTTTTCAACGGCTCTAAGAACATGCAAATCGGAGTTCGGGAGTGTCGGGGGCAAGACCGCAAAGTTTGGTCAGTTTTAAAGTTTCAACAATGTGCCCAGGGCACGAGGAAATGCGCCTGGGGCGTAATGATATGCGCCTAAGGCGCATTAACCATTAGAAATTGGTCAAATTTTGCGCGCTTGCTCCGGACACTTCTGAGCTCTGATTTTAGCAAGGTTTGAACCGATAAAAAGCTTGTTGAGTGTACTTTCTTACCAAAGTAGTTTGGATTTAAAAATATTAGTACATAAAAAGATATGACAAATTTACTCTCTTTGAGTTGAAATATAAATCACACTAGTAAAACGCTCTCATCTCTTTCACTTTAAATTGGACAAAGACGTATAATATATCGATAATGAGGCATTTTTAAGTTCTAAAAGATGGTGGTTTGGTAGTCATTGTGGTCAAGTGACATTTTCGGTGATATAGACAATGAAATTTTTGTTCGTAAATGTGTAAGGCTTGTCTTGGGCGTATGTCTTTGGTAAATTCTGATGATTATGCATATTTTGTGTGCTTTCAAGAAGCCTTGAATGGCTTATGAACTCTCTTAAACTCTTTAAGAAATGAACAGAAACCTTAGAACTGGGAATGTGTGTACATAATCGAATTTAGAATGAGTGGAAGGGAGCAAAAACGTGTTTTAGCCTTACTAGTTCTGAAAATCATAGAATTGGTTTACTTACGGATAACTTTTCGTGAAGCAAAATCTATTACTTTTATGGTTCAATCCGACCATCTTTTAGTACTTAGAATACCATATTTATCGATATAAAATTGGTTTCGATCCGGTTTAACGTTAGTTTGATTCAAAGATTTTTACGAAACAATTTGTAGTTTAACCCGTTGAGGATAATTAAAGTTGCCTATACTTTGATGTATAAATAATTTTGGAGCCCAAAATAAAATTTGTTAGAAAGTAGGCAAGACAAGCTTTTCAACGGCTCTAAGAACATGCAAATCGGAGTTCGGGAGTGTCGGGGGCAAGACCGCAAAGTTTGGTCAGTTTTAAAGTTTCAACAATGTGCCCAGGGCACGAGGAAATGCGCCTGGGGCGTAATGATATGCGCCTAAGGCGCATTAACCATTAGAAATTGGTCAAATTTTGCGCGCTTGCTCCGGACACTTCTGAGCTCTGATTTTAGCAAGGTTTGAACCGATAAAAAGCTTGTTGAGTGTACTTTCTTACCAAAGTAGTTTGGATTTAAAAATATTAGTACATAAAAAGATATGACAAATTTACTCTCTTTGAGTTGAAATATAAATCACACTAGTAAAACGCTCTCATCTCTTTCACTTTAAATTGGACAAAGACGTATAATATATCGATAATGAGGCATTTTTAAGTTCTAAAAGATGGTGGTTTGGTAGTCATTGTTGTCAAGTGACATTTTCGGTGATATAGACAATGAAATTTTTGTTCGTAAATGTGTAAGGCTTGTCTTGGGCGTATGTCTTTGGTAAATTCTGATGATTATGCATATTTTGTGTGCTTTCATGAAGTCTAGAATGCCTTATGAACTCTCTTAAAATCTTTAAGAAATGAACAAATACCGGAGAACTTGGAATGTGTGTACTGAATAGAATTTCGAACGAGTGGAAGGGTGCGAAAACGTGTTTTACCCTTAGTGGCTCTGAAAATCTTAGAGTTGGTTTACTTACGAATAACTTTTCGTGGAGCAAAGTCTATTAGCTTTATGGTTCAATCCCACCATCTATTAGTACTTAGAATACCATATTTATCGATATAACATAGGTTTCGATTCGGTTTAACGTTAGTTTGATTCAATGATTTTTCCGAAACAATTTGTAGTTCAACCCGTTGAGGATAAAGTTGCCTATACTTTGATGTATAAATAATATTGGAGCCCAAACTAAAATTGGTTAGAAAGTAGGCAAGACAAGCTTTTCAATGGTTCAATGAACATGCAAATCGGAGTTCGGGAGTGTGGGGGGCAAGACCGCAAAGTTTGGTCGGTTTTAAAGTTTCAACAAATGAGCCCAGGGCGCGAGGAAATGCGCCAGGGGCGCAATGATATGCGCCTGAGGCAAATTAACCATCAGAAATTGGTCAAATTTTGCGGCCATGCTCCAGTCACTTTCGAGCTCCGATTTTAGCAAGGTTTGAACCGATAAAAAGATTTTTGAGTGTACTTTCTTACCAAAGTAGTTTGGATTTAAAAATATTCGTACATAAAAAGATATGACAAATTTACTCTCTGTGAGTTGAAATATAAATCACACTAGTAAAACGCTCTCATCTCCTTCACTTCAAATTGGACAATGACGTATAATATATAAATAAAGAGGCATTTTTAGTTCAAAAAGATGGTGGTTTAGTAGTCATTGTGGTCAAGTGACGTTTTCGGTGATATAAACAATGAATTTTTTGTTCGTAAATGTGTAAGGCTTGTCTTGGGCATATGTCTTTGGTAAATTCTGATGATTATGCATATTTTGTGTGCTTTCATGAAGTCCAGATTGCCTTATGAACTCTCTTAAACTCTTTAAGAAATGAACAAATACCTGAGAACTTGGAATGCATGTACTGAATAGAGTTTAGAATGAGTGGAAGCTGCGAAAATGTGTTTTACCCTTAGTGGCATGGCTCTGAAAATCTTAGAATTGGTTTACTTACGAATAACTTTTCGTGAAGCAAAATCTATTACTTTTATGGTTCAATCTCACCATCTATTAGTACTTAGAATACCCTATTTATTGATATAAAATAGGTTTCGATTAGTTTGATTCAAGGATTTTTCCAAAATTATTGGCGAACTTAGTGCTTACTTTCATCATCAACTGAGTAACGAATGAATGCCCAGACAACAAGGAAAAAACGGTTTGATGTATATGCAAGATTTTTGCTCAAAGTATATTGTATCTGGAGGGGAAACTACAGGTACAATGTTTCATTTACAACTACACTCCTAACCATCAAAATTTCTTGGCTAGTTGCCGAGCAAAAAAAAAAAAAGATTTTCTTGGCTAGTGGTTGAAAATGTTGAGGAGGGAAACTCTAGTTTTGATCAACCGCCTAAACAAGGATTCTAGTCCTTCTTCCAGATCTTCAATGCTAGACTCCATCTTCCACAATTGATTTTGAACTTCCTCCATATGTATTAGACCATCAGTCTTGCTTGTCTTGTGACTGTTGAGGGAGTGCAATGCGGCATCAAATTTCTCAAAATCATTAGTTTTTGTGTCTTCCTCTTCGGGTGCAACGCTCTTCCGGTTCATAAGTTTGGACACCAAGGAAAATCCACTCACCCTTGATTCCACCTTTGCCCCTGCAATATAGGACAATGAAGACTCGAACACCCCAATCGTGGCTGCTTCAAACTCATTTAACAAGCTAGAAATCTCAAAAATCTCATGGCTTTTCTCAAAAGCTGTTATGATACTCTTGCTTTTGATACTCTTCAAATCTCTTAGAGACTTTTGGATCACCTTCTTTGCCTTTTTTCTGGAAGTTAAGTACCTTGCAAAGTCATTTGAATCCCTTCTTCTCCTAAACATGGAAAGAAGGTTTTGTACATCTTGCTTTGTTTGGGTGGACACATCTTTTGCTGCGGCACAAATATCCAAGAGCCAGAGATACTTTTCCAGAACCTCTTCAACGAATATCTGGTGTCGCTGTTGGGCAAAGGCTTGTTGAGTGCGTGGCAATAGAAGCATATTGTCCAAACGCTCAAACAATATTTGAAGTCCGTTAAGCCTCGAATTCTCATTGACATGAAGAATGAGTGGGTGAAGTCTAGAGGGCAAGCTGACAGAACGAGTGTGGTAGTTGGATTTTGATCTCAAAGGAGAAGAATCCATTTCTCTTTCCAATTGGAAACAAGGCAAACTAGAAGTACTGGATGTGGAATGTGAAATTTCAAGAACTTGTGATGAGTTATCGGATTTGTGGTTGTGTCCCTCTTCTTAGGCTCAATATATACAAGCGGGAGAAGGAGACAAGGAATCTAATCCTCTCCTCAATTATAACCCAGCTACAGCGTGATTTTGATTTGGATCTACAGCATCGTGCGGAGATGTTCGCGCAATGTCCCCCACCAAATAGGTTCTAAAATTGTTGTATATTACTATATGCAATATTTTACATGGTTGGTGTATGACAATTACAATGCACGAGTGGTATCGATACCCGTTTGTCTCGTCTGGCATGAAAGTGACGGCACCATCTACTCTCTTCTCCTTTTCCTTCCATTAATATACGTCCATTATATATTCTACACGATCTGAGCATCTTAATTTGTAAGGTTATCTTCTTGTTTTCAATGGCTTTTTTGTGTAGTAATGACAGATCTAGACTTGAATACCAATAGTTTTGTTATTTATTACCAAACGGACTAGTAGTATATAATTATATGAACCAAAAGAGAGTGTCCCCAAACATAAGGACAGCCAAAACATTTTTTATTGTTTGTATACCAACTGGGATCCAGCATTTCCCATGTGATTCTCTTTATTTCCATTAGAAATCTTTCCATCTTTTACAATCATGCTCCTCGTGTAACAGAAAACATAATGAACTTATAAAAACTCGGAGCTAAAAGTTATTACTGTCCCCATGTGGAATAAAATAATGGTTATGAGTGGTCATGGTTGAGGCGACAGTGCTGGTGGGGTGAAGAGGTTGTAAAATTATGGTGGTGAGGGTGGTTTGGGAGTCATAGCGGTCAAGTGACATTTTTGGTGATATGGACATTGAAATTTGGTTTTGTAAATGTATAATTCTTGCCTTGGGCGTTTGTCTTTGAAAAATTCCAATGATTATACAGATTTTGTGCGCTTTGATGAAGTCTAGAGTGCCTTATGAATTCGCTCAAACTCTTTAAGAAATGAACAAATACCTTGGAACTGGGAATGCCAGTACTGAATGGAATTTAGAATGAGTGAGAGAGTGCGAAAATGTGTTTTAGCCTTAGTAGCTCTAACGATCTTAGAATTGGTCTACTTTCGAGTAACTTTTCTTAAATCAAAATCTATTATTTTAATGGTTCGATCCCACCATATTTAGTACTTTGAATAGCCTGTTTATTGATTTAAAATAAGTTTCAATCCAGTTTAACGTTAGTTTTATTCAAGAATTTTTTTGAAACAAATTGTTCTTCAACCCGTTGAGGGTAAAGTTGTCCTACATTTTGGTGTATAAATCATTTTGGAGCTATACTAAATTGTTTAGAAAATAGGCTAGACAAGCTTTTCAACGGTTCAAACCACATGCAAATCGGAGTTCAAAAGTGTCTGTGGCATGCAAGACCGCAAAATTTGGTTGGTTTTGCACCCAGGGTGCGATGAAATGTGCTTGGGGCGCAAGAATTTGCGCCTTAGATGCATTAACACTCAACAATTGGTCAAACTTTGCGGATTCGCTCCGGACACTCCTGAGCTCCGATTTTTGCAAGGTTTGAATTGTTAAGCTTGTTGAGTGTACTTTCTACCTCAAGTAGTTTGGAGTTGAAATTATTCTTCATACATAAAAAGATATGACAAATTTATTCTCATTGAGTTGAAATATAAATTATTCCAGTAAAACACTCGCATCTGCTCCATTTTAAATTAGATAAAGACCTATAATATATCGATAAAGAGAATTTTTAAAGTTCTATAAGGTGGTTGATTCAAACCATAAAAATAATAAAGTTTAGTTTATGAAAGGAATAGCAATTAGATCACTACAAAAATTATCTGAGCACAACTACCCCTCCACTATGCTTATCAAAAATAACTATCCCTCCACTACCAACACTGTCACCGTAACACTACCTCTTACAGCACCATCAATTCACCATCTAGTCCACCATATATCACTTCTGGTAGCATTAAAATAATTTTACTTGAGACAATTGGAATCTTCCCAGCTGTTGCATGAATTAACATGCATGAACTCCCAGAAGGGCTGATTAAACTACAACATACATGAGTTCCATTTAGTTATTTTTAAACTAGCTATTACTGTAAAATCCTGCCTTTTCTTTAAAAAAGAAAAAAAAAGAGAAAAAAAAAAAAGAGTAGTTTAGTGTCGTGATCTGAATAGGAACCCGACGCACTGTATGAGTCTCGCAATGTTGGGATTTTACCTTTCACGACGAACCCACACACCACACTACGTGTCACGGAGCTGTGCTTTGGAATTACAGGTGTAACTTCTTTTATGTGATTCACCTCCTCTCCACCGTAGTATATATATGATTATTATAAGTATTTACTAATTAAAAGACAAAACAAAAACGAGAGAGACTCCTGCCTATTCCTTTTCACCGAGATCGATCCACCGCTTGCGATTCCGTTTGTTTCCCGAAGGGTTTCTACAGCTTCTATTGGTAATTTCTCACCTATTACTCTATTTTACAGTAAGTAATAAGAGATATGTATACTGTTCTTAATAGAGGAATAGAGTTGGGGCAAAATTTCTTATAACTCTCTCTCCTCGCACTTGCCATACTTGAACCTTTCTGTAATTTCTTCACTAGTGAAACCCTTCCGACAAAGAGATTTGTTTCGAAATTCGCCGCTGTAAATTGATTTAAGTAGGTTGTTTGCAGATGTTACTTGGACTGTTTTAAGCTCTAATTAGGAGATTAATACAGAAATTTGATTAAGTTAATTAAAAGATTCCGCTAATCCTTCGTACCTTTCTAACTGATGAATTCTTTTTAAACTTATACGTTATTTTTTTTGTACCTGCAGCTTCTCGGAATAATTATAGATTAGCTATATAGAACCAAAATAATAGATTAGCTATATACGTTATTAGCTATATACCTCCTCTGTAATAGAACCAAAATAATAATACTCCCTCCGTCTCTTATTTATAGTCTGGTATTCCATTTTAGGCTGTCTCTTAATAAGTGTTCATTTTGTAAAGTTAGTAGGTAAAAGTTGGTAAATTGTCTATTTTGTCCCTAAAAGTAGATTCCATTTTGAAAAGTGAGTGAGTAAAAGTGTAATGATTATGGGTAAGTAGGGAAAGTGGAGGAAAAAATTGATGTGAAAGGTATAATGATTATGTCTTTTTAATAAGTTGGAGTTACGAAGAAGGACACTTAAAAAAGGACGGAGGGAGTAATAAATACTATAGTACTTGTGCCGGCCCGACGGCCTAATGAAGAAATTAAAGTCAATTCCTAGATCATGTTCAAACTGTGGCAGGAAGTAATTTGTGGTACATTTTGTATAGGTACCAGTGCCCTGAGCTAGTTTGGTGTCACATCAGTTAAACGCATCCTTTTTGGTGAGTTACGCATACCTTGGTTACATGTATTTTTCTGAAATTTTGGAAAGAAATGCCATTGCTTGTTTTGCTGGAAATTATGGGAATTGAGCTTCCTACTTGCTTTGTTTAATGTTAATGCATGCAATGGTTGGTTTATAAATATTTTGTGTTACAGTTAATTTAGACCATGGCAATGTGTTTTGGAAATTTGAACTTTACCTCTTGTTAGTACATGCTTGTGATAATATGAATCATCCGAACGGTGTCTCGAGCGCTAGGAGACATGTAAAGAAACTAGCAGCGTGAAGTATAAGGTAGGAGATGCAGCCAGGCATCACCGGGTAACGATATCTTACCACTCTTCAAAGGGGTCGCTCCCCAACCAACTGGCAAAAATACCGTTGAATGTTATTATCGCTTGAATGTTCAAAAATGAAAGGGAAAAAGAAAGGGGGCCATCTTTTAGACCAAAGAATTGAATTTATATATCAAGATGCTTGTTCCTGGAAAATTTGATGAGATTACTTGAAATGTTGCTTGATTATTGAACTGTTTTATTATTGAACTGTTTTATTAAGTAAGGTATTCCATGGTCAAACTTGTAATTTTGGTATACATTTCTCACCCGAGCTTCGGCTTATGAAAACTTTTTC
Organism: Rhododendron mucronatum var. ripense; assembly: GCA_019656295.1. Lineage (NCBI taxonomy): Eukaryota > Viridiplantae > Streptophyta > Magnoliopsida > Ericales > Ericaceae > Rhododendron > Rhododendron mucronatum. The sequence continues at coordinate 793,225 of BPLT01000166.1, forward strand.
TAATTTTTCAAGATATTGTAGATAGCAAGTTGAGAGGGCTGGATGCGTTTTTTTTTTTTTGGTTAGCTTTTGTAAATAGCACGTCTGTAAAAAGGAGTAGGAATGTTGTGTAGTTTTGAGACAAGTGGTATTGTAAATTATGCTTAGCTATGTTGTATAAACACTCTGGAGTTGTATGAACAGATGCTTCCGCTGTTTGTTCTTTCATATTATTTACTAGTATGCTCTGAATGGTAAAGGTGTTGGAGGTCTTGGTGATTCCGTCACCGGCCGGTCACGTGACCCGTATTAGAGTTGGGTGGTGACAATTACTGCAAGCCCCTGTCTTTTGTTGCGTTTATTTTAGTTGTTGATGATGATGATTCATGGATAAATTATACTACTAGTCTGAAAACTGGGTGGGGTTTATTAAGTAAAAATTGAGCTCTATTAATCATTTTGGTCCATAGCGGGACTTTATTATCTACCATACTATACTATTACAGAAAGTGTTTTACTAGAATATTGGCCATTTTCTTGGCACACGCAAGAATTAATATTGACCGAAAACAAATTAAAAGGAAGGTACTGATCGAGGTTAACAAATTATAACTACCCCCTGGCCTCCATGAATATTCATAGTGTAATATAACTGTTATTGATCATCCATTCTAGACTCCAGTGATTGTCCACATGCTTCAGAGTCCAATAAGCCCACCCAAAGCTAGCCCTCCCGTAGACTTCTAGCTGGGCCTTGGTGAAGTTTTGGTAATCCTGTTTCTCAGCCTTAACCCGCCATTCACCGGTCCATTCACCTGCAATTTCATCCAAACCAGGTCCCATCATTTAATTAATTTCTAGCATCTGAAAACAGTTACCAAGTCCAGATGATCACTTATAAGTACATTTGTAAGCTATATAAAGAACAAAATATACAATGCGACTGATGACAAGGAAAGTTTCATAGAATTGGCTGGTATGATTTTTGCTTGGCAGCACTTTATGCATGCATCATGACGATCAGCCCCTCAAAATGACAGTCTAGCTTGCAATATACTAGTGTAATATTTTGAGCGAAAACAATTAATTCTAGATCTGTATTCTATTAAAAGAAAAGATAAACATAAAACCATTTTGATAGACATACCTACAAAAGTGAGAGGCCCATTGGACGTTGTAACTTTATTCAATTGGGCTGACCGCTTGGTGTACACATAATCAATATTTTGTTCAACATTCATGCTATTGAAGATGTCAGAGTAGAGATTGTAGTAGTGGACATCGATGACTGATCCTGTGAAGCCACTAGCAAGACGGAAGAGTTCTGTCGAATTAGCTGGTCCTAACCGGTTTGACATAATCACAAAAGCCGAGGAGGAGTGTTTGCGAACGGCGTTATAGCCAGCACTGTAGTACTTTTTAATAATCTCTAGGGTGACTCCAGGGGAGAGAGGCTCATTGATGAGCTCGACTGCGTAAAGGCTTGGGCTATTAGCATACCTACATGTCGACAAAAACAAAACTACAAGTGAGATTTTAATGTTACCAAGTAGTTATGATACAATTGCAGACACATTTCACAATAGAGTATGGAAAAAAAAAAAAAAAAAAAAAGAGAGAGATGACGAACACTAATCTCGATGCCCTTTTGAAAGCAAGCTAAGATTATACTACCTGGCAGTCAGGAAGTCTATAACAGCAACTGTTTGCGGTATGTCAGACAAACCCCATTCTTGAGACCCGTCTCTAGTAGAACTGTGCTCAAAACCATTTTGAGATCCTGGTGCGGCATGTAGATCAATAATGACCTTGACCCCATATTTTCTGTACACAGAACAAAGCTAATCAAGGACAACCGCTGGTGGATTTGTCATTTCATAATGGCCCAGGGCTTAAGTTAACAGCCAAAATTAACTTTTGGATCATTTGCAGTGTTTTAGTGCATGGAAGATGAAGTGTTGGATTAGAAGAAAACATACTGCGCCCATAAGAAGGCATTGTCCAATGCTTGCAAGGATCCTCCTACATAAGGCAGTGGAGGAGTTGGATCTTTGGCTATCCACCAGCCAACAGGAATTCTCACTGCGTTTAAGCCTTTGCTAGATATGAAGCTGAAGTCATTTTCCACTATGAATGTGCTCCAGTGCTCCTAAAAAGGCGAATTGATTTTGCTCTTTCATATATGACTATTATGATCTCCAAGTAGTTCAAAAGCTAAATCATACCTTCATAATTTGTGGTGCCTTGATTGGTCCATAACCATTTGTTACTTGATACTCCCCCTGAAGGCCCGTTTTATTAGTCATGAAGAAAACAGATGGATCGTCATTTCCCCAGTTACCATCCCCTTTTGAATCAGCTGTTACAAGCTCCTCAGTCTTCACCTACAAAACTCAAGCATAGAACTACAAACTTAAGTAGAAAATATATTGTCCTTCATTGTTTTCTCTTATAGCTTGCTCTCTAAGTGTCTTTCAATTGAACATTGAAATTGATGGATGGATAACTCACCATGTGCACCTTTGGGGGCAATAGTTACACTTGGTTCATGGTGAGTTTTCCATCCAAATTGATGGATGTAGTTAAGAATTGGACTTAATCGGTGGGATTTGGATAGTTGGAGGACGAAATATGTAGTTTTAGTAGTTTGAGGACGAAGTAGAAAAAATGTGATAGTTTGAGGGATGTTTTCATAAAAAACTCTTCTTTAATTATTATTATGGGTAAATTCTTTGCACGTGCATGATTATAGTGGAACCAAAATTCCCCTCCAAACATCCGCACGAGATGATAAAATATTAAATGTTTCTTTAGAGTCTTGATAACTAAATTGAGTAAGACCCATTCTGATTCCCACACCTATGTCTAATTCGTTTCTCCTTTATTCCTATTGATGTTGACAACCAATAACATAGAAAAGCATCTACTTTGAATAAGCATCTCATCCCTTAAAAAAACGGGCATTCATAGTTATAAACAAGCAGAGGAAGAAAACCAAAAACGAGATCAAGTACCTGTAGGAAGAACCCATTTGGTGCTTTGATCCTGATGTGGCTGGGATTGCCGGAATTTCTAACAATCTCAAACGTCTCCGATCCACACGGCGTCTCTGCCACGGCAACTAAACCAATCCCGTTCCCAGTAGCGTCTAGTCCCATGAATTTCTTGTTGAACACCTTCAACTGAAAAGAGTTCTCATTGATTCTCCACAACTGCATCAAAGAAACAAAACGAAGTAAATACTCCTCAAGCAGTTGTGAGAATCAAAACCAAAATTATCTTCCGAACATGCAGAATCATAACGAGCTAGTAAGTAATTGGGTTATTACTCTGAATGTTTCCCAGCCTGAAGCCGAAGTTCTGTTGGCAACTATGATTGTCCCTCCACCTGATTCGGCGGAAAGGTACTTTCCTACCGTCAGGGATTTCAACTGCAACTCGGTTCCATCCTAATGATCAAAATTCCAAAATAAGACTGAGTCTGAGAAAACAAATAGGAAAATGCAGAGAGATTAATTAGGAATTAGTACAGTAATTAATATGCACGCTAGCTAGAAATCAAGTACGAACCAACAAATCTTTGTTGGGTATGCCGTCGAAGAGAGTTGGTTTGATCCAGCCTTCTGTAACCAGCCAGCCTCCGAGGTTAACAGCTCGGATTTGGATGTTTGGAATGTCCCTAGTGAAGGCAAAGGAGATGCAGCAGACAAAGATACAAAGGCATAGGCACTGTTTTATTTTGGAGTATGGTGCCATATCAAAGTTTCTTTCTCAATGGGGTGTGACTCGCCAATCCCCCAACACACACACATATATATATATAACCAGAGGTCATGGCACAGCGATGCGTGTGTGCAAGTTGAATTTTCACAACATTTTTATAAAAATGCTTCCGACTTATTGTTTGATCGAAATTTTATAAATGTTGTAAAAATCCGACTTACACATGCATCGCGTGTGCCTCGGCCTCTAGTATTAATCTATTGTGACAGATAAACAACAATTAAATTCTTAAAAAAATATTCAATCCAACAGTTATATACTGTAGTAACAATTAACATGTATATACATACAATACCATGCTAATCGCCACAGTTTTGCTACCACCAATGTCGCTGCCGATTTTCCCACGTTCTAATACCTGAGTACTCTTGTATTAGATTTCATAAATCAATTGTGTTAGCTCTCATGGAGAACATCCATTTTGATCCATTAAAACACATATTTGCCACTTTTTCTAAATGCTGAGTTACAACAGTTGTCTTTTTTTTTTTTTCCAAATTGCAGAGGCTACACTTAAGAAAAGAAAAACTGGGAATTTAAAAGGGTGCTGATTTTGGCACTCAACATTCTGTTAATGGCACTCCCCAAAATGAGTGACATTAACAAAATGGGGAGTGCCAAAATCAAACACAATTTGGAATTGATTTTGGCGGGAATGCCATTAACAAAATGGAGAGAGCCACAATCATTTTTCATTCAAAATAGAAAATGCAAACCTAAAACCTGATGGAAAGTAATGAAAAGTAACAACAAAGGAGTAAAGAACACATTCAAAATTGAACCATGGTTGACGAACATGGAGTTTATTTAGAGATTTTTTATTTAAAAAAAGATTTCAGTTTTATGTGTACAAAAATTGCAGGTAAAAATATAGGTGTTTCAACTTTCAATGCTTTTTTTTGGTTTGTGAATAAAAATTGCGTACGGGAATCTGTAATTCTCTACTAAAAAACAAAAAGAGTTGCCAGTACAAAATTTGAACTGACCTCACCGCTGCATTTTCCCCATACCATTTTATGTGTAGCATAATTGTTCAAACAATTACGTAATGAAAAAGGAACAAGTGGAAGAAATTAACAGGTGAGATGAAAGTGACAAGTCATGAGTCCATTGGTGAGGCAAATGTAAATGGATCCAATGTAAATAAGGAAACCAACAAAAATTTAAAAAGGAATTGAAAGGCCATTATGGTACTTGAGCAGAAGACGAATTCACAGAAGTTGCAGGTACAGAAGCCGCGTGAAAAGAAATTTTCTGGTAGAAATTAGGAAGAAGAATAGAGAAAGGTGTGGAGTTCGTGGAGTAGGAGGACATGCAAGGGGGTGGCAACTATTTTCGGCAGTTTTTTTGGTGTTAAAATGTCAAATATATCCTTACAGTTACAGTACTTTTGTATTGACTTTTTCTTTTTTAAGAGGGCACTTATGGAAAAGAAAATACATGACACCAAAGGGGAGCCCTAACTTTTTATATTAGAATAGATGTTTTTATTTAAAAAAAAAAAAACATCAGTTTTATGTGTACTAAAATTGCACGTAAAAATATAGGTGTTTCAACTTTCAATGCTTTTTTTTTTTTTTTGGTTTGTGAACAAAAATAGCGTTTGGGAATCTGTAATTCTTTGCCAAAAAAAAAAAAACCGAAGCAAGTACAAAATTTACCGGTAGGCCTGTGCAAAAAAAACCGTTGACCCACGGACCCGAACCGACCCGAAGTCAAACGGACGGTTTTGATCGAGGATTCTGTCGGCCATCGGTTTGCTAGATGTAAAATTATCGATTCTCGGTTCGGCCTTCGGATGTAGAGAATCTCTACCCGTCGAACCCGAACCGTCCGATTAAAAGGCGCAGGTACACCATACACGTGGCATAATCCCAAGGCTCCATTCAGTTGCCAGGAAAGTACAGGAAAAGATGGGAAAATCAATTTTCTCATAACTTTCCTAGTGTTCAGTTGGCAGGAAATTTTAGGACTTACCAATTTAAGTTTTCCCGCAGGAATTACTTTTCTGCAAAAGTGATCCTGCAAAAAACACAGGATTTTGCGTCACGGGAAAAGGAAAATGAGTGAACACTCACAAAATTTTTACGAAAGTTTCTTTTTCTTGACAAATGAACAACTAAACCTTAATTTTTTTTGCAAAATTCTTTTGTCAAATGAACACTCACAGGAAAATAATTTTCTTTTTTTTTACTTCACCTCACTTCACTTTTTATGGGAACCAATTTTTTACATAACTTTCTCGACAACTGAACGGAGCCCAAGGGATGATACACCTTATCAATTCTCTCTTTTATCACATGCCTCTTTCTGATTTTTGCAGCGTAAAAAGTCGATCTATAGTACTCCTACTCTCTCTCCTCTCTCTCTCTCCTCTGCATTTTCGATTTTCAAACGAAGGACAAGGGCAGACGACTCCATCTCTCTCATTGACTACATCGCTCCCTTTCCCCCGTACTATTTTATGTGTAGGATAATTATTCATACAACTAGGTAATGAAAAAGGAAGAAGGGGAAGAAAGGACAGGTGAGTCCATTGGTGAAGCAATTGTAAACTGATATAGTGTAAATACGGAAACCAACAAATATTTAAAAAGGAATTGATAGGCCATTAGAGCATTCACAGTGGAATAAGTAAAAGTGGATAATCAAAACATATCACATCAGATTTTAATTATCCATTTAAAGGTTGCTAAAATTAACAATATCAAATTCCACATTGGTTATTTTTTGCGCCTAATCAAAACCAATGGGTCATTACTTCCTTCACTGAGTTTCCTTCAAACTTTTACCCTTCATTTCACGTATATTTGTTGAAAACCTAGTTTTTAAAAAAATTGTTTATGTTTAAAACAATTTTTTTTATAAAAAATATGTTTTGAAAAAAAAACAGTTTATTAAACAGTTTTTGGAAAGAAAAAAAAACAGTTTAAGTTTAAAATAGTTGTATTAAAATAGTTTATGAAAAGAAAATTATGTAAAAAAAACATTTTTGTGTAAATACAGTTTTTTTTAAACAAAATAGTTTTTTTTTAAATTGAAAAAACAGTTTTTATACAGTTTTTTTTTAAAGTTTCTGAAAAAATAGCTTTTTCAAATTATTTTTTGAAAACATTGTTGAGAGAGAAAGAGAGAGTTTCTATGTAATGATGCGAGTACTTGATAGAGAAAATGTTGGGATCACTAAATTTGGTTATTGGCAAAATATTGTTAGTTTTGATTATTCAAAGGCCAAAATTTGATGAGTTGTTAAGAGGTTGCTAAGTTTGATTATTCCAATGTGAGCTCTTTTTTAAGCAAATATTGTTAACTTTAACAACCTTTTAATTTTACTTATTCCACTGTGGATGCTCTTATGGTATTTCAGGAGAAGACGAATTCACAGAAGTTGCAGGTATGGAAGCCACGTGAAAGAAAATTTTCTAGTAGAAATTAGGGAGAAGAACAGAGAAAGGTGTGGAGTTCGTGGAGTTGGAGGACATGTAATGCGGTGGCAACTGTTTTCGGCAATTTTTTTGGTGTTAAAATGTCAAATATATTCTTACAGTTACAGTACTTTTGTATTGGTTTTTCTTTTTATAAGAGAGCACTTATGGAAAAGAAAAATACATGACAGTAAAGATATACGCTCTCTTTATATATTAGTAGAATAGATGTTTTTATTTTAAAAAAAAAACTCCAGTTTTATGTGTACAAAAATTGCAGGTAAAAATATAGGTGTTTCAACTTTCAATGTTTTTTTTTTGGTTTGTGAACGAAAATTGCTTTTGAAAATCTGTAATTCTATGCTAAAAAAAAATAAGCCAATAAAAAATGAACCCATATTTACATGAATTTAAATGGGTTCAATATGGGTTGGAAATTGAAATTAAAAGACCCAAATCTGGTAAAAAAAAACACGGAAGTGCTGTTTTACACCACTTCGTAAATTTTTTTTAACGGACGAGGCCTTCTATTTGCTTGAGTTTGACTCGTGGTTACTTATTCTCCTACTGATAAAGAAATACCCCATTTTTTTATTACTTTTCGTAATTTTTCAGTGCCGATTTCTGCTGCTCCATTTTTTTTATTTTTCGTAACTTTTTGTTTAGCTTTTCGTCATGATCTTGGGGTTAATCATTCATATCGACGAAACGAATCGAATTTTGGCGAAATAATCCAAATGGAATTTTTTTTTCACATTTGTTAGTTTTGCATCGATCTTTTAACATCGAAATCCAATTTTTTTAATAAAGGCAAAAAGAAGCCGGTTATTTTTGTTTTTATTATAAAAATGAATTTCGATCGTAATTTTTTATTTGTTAGATTTCTCTTGTCATGACGAAGCAATAATTCATAAAAAAAATTGACGAAAAACTAACAAATGCAATTAAAATAAATAGGTTTGGACCATAACTTTTACTTTTTCGATTCCTCTCGTCAAATCGAACAAATAATCCACAAAAAAATTGACGTGAAACTAACAAAAGGTCCAAAAGGCAAACCTTTACAAACCACGCAACTAGTGTAGAGTGCAGTTGGTATCTCTCTTATGCTCTATGCACATAACCAGGGTTCTATTCCTGTAAACATTCATCCCCCAAAGAGATGCCAAACCCTTACAACCACAAAGCCACACACTTTGAAAGACAAAAAATATTCGCATTTGTTAATTATGCTTCAAACTTTTGTAACCTTTTTATTCGTCTCATTGAGAGAAATAGAACAAGTAAAAAATAATGGTCAAAACTCATACTCCCTCCGTCCCTTTTTAATTGTCCTACTTCGTAATTCCAACTTATTAAAAAGACATCATCATTATACCTTTCACATCAACTTTTTCCTCCACTTTCCCTACTTACCCATCATCATTACACTTTTCCTCACTAACTTTTCAAAAAGGAATCTACTTTTAGGGACAAAATAGACAATACACCAACTTTTACCCACTAACTTTACAAAATGGACACTTATTAAGGGACAACCCAAAATGGAATACTGGACTATTAAAAAGGGACGGAGGGAGTAATTTTTTGAATAAAAATGAAATTAAGTTTTTTTTAAAATAAAATTAAAACGGGTTGGGTCGGGCAGGTTTGAGTTTGACTTGACCCATATTTGACCCAACCCATTTCAACCCGTTTACTATTTGACCCATATTTGACTCGTGACCCGTTTCAACCCGCTCAGACCCGCCCATTTGCCACCTCTAATTTTAATCTTTACTAGTCTCTTTCTTAGGTCAGCTGTTTGATCGGGATACTATTACCTAGGTTCCTAAACTTGGAATGGATGGTAGAGCGTAGGTGGCAAGCAGTTATATGGATACGGTGCTTTACCCATAGACGCTAATCTCCAGCTAGCTCTCGCAAAAATTGTATGGGAGTCGTCCTTGGAGGGACTTCCTTAATGATCGTACCGAGAAATTCTACCGTACTTCGTGCAGTTATTGTTGTTGATCTTGCAGAGTAATATTTTCATTTTACCATATTCAACTGGGTAAGTAACTAACTTGAATAACTGGGCATGTTAGTATTTTTCATTCATTTCCAAGTGCTATGGAAGATGTAGAACCGTAGATTGAAATTATACCATTTAGATTTTTGAATATCTTTACTTTCCCTTTCTTGTATATTTTCACTAGCGTCGTTCCCGTTCGATGCACGGGACAAACAACAAATTTTGTGTGAGCTCGATAATTTATAGCAGAATCACACATATATTCTGTCTTGTGCATCCAATGGGAACGACGCTAGTTGATAGAAAAGGAACCTGGGGTGCATGCTGTCCCTCAGGAACAACATGAGCATTGGGCCAATCTGAGCTGTCCATGCTCGGCAATGGACGACTCAAATTGCAACAAATATTAAATCAAATTAAATTACTTCAAAAAATTAAATCAAGTTAATTTGTAACAAAAAAAAATCAAATATTGTATCCGTTCAATGCATGGCATAAAAAATTAACATTAGCTTTTTTCGACCATGTGTATCGAACGGGCACAACTCTATTGATAAAAAATATAATCTAATATTTTTTTGGTCTCATGTTTGATGTACATTAGCATTAGTCTTATTCTATACACTGAAAGCCATATGTGTGGTGTAAAATAAATTTGGAGTATCACATGACCGTACCTCTGCCGGAACATAGAATAATTTTTCCTCTCTCTCCCCCTCCCCCCACTCCAACGTTCTCCCCCCAAACCCCACCCTCTGTCTCCCCCTCCCCCCACGCTCACGTTCCCTCCCTCCCCCCCCCCCCCCCCCCCCCCCCCCCCCCACAAACAAAAAAAAACAACAAAAAAAAAAATATTGTACCCGTTCAATGCATGGGATAAAAAATTAACATTAGTTTTTTTCGACCCTGTGTATCGAACGGGCACAACGCTACTGATAAAAAATATAATCTAATATTTTTTGGTCTCATGTTCAATGTATATTAGCATTAGTCTCATTCTGTACATTGAAAGATATATGTGTGGTGTAAAATAAATTTGGACTACCACGTGACAGTACATCTGTTAGGACAAAGAATAATTTTTCCACTCCCCCCCACCCCACCCCCCCCCCCCCCCCCCCCCCCCCCCCCCCCCCCCCCCCCACGTTCTCTCTCTCTTCTGCGCCACACACACACAACCCCCACCCACCCCCCAAATTCTATGAATAATGATTAAGGGTCGGGAGCCTTATGACTTCAACTACATTCCTATAGTATATTTATAGATTTTACAATATCCACTTTAACCAGGTAACTAACTTGTAGGACTAGGCATGGGTACTATTTTTCATTCAACGCCAAGTGTTAAAGATTGGAAGACGTAGAAGGAGAGAGATAAAATTGTGCACAGAATTGTCTCAAGAATATTGGTATATATGATTGAAGGAAACAAATAAAAAGTCTATATATGCCTCATGTACAAGTATGAACAGCTAATCAGAATTCTTTGCCGACATTTTGGAATGTCAAAAATATCGAACCACCGGTTTTATCTTTCTTGTTTTTTTGCTAGCTAGTGGTTGAGGATGTTGAGGAGGGTAACTCTGGTTTTGATTAACCGCCTAAACAAACATTCAAGTCCTTCTTTGATTTCTTGAATGCTTAGCTCCATCTTCCTCAACTGTTTTTGCACATTCTCAACGCGTACTGCGTTCTCAGATTTGATTGTCTTATGATTGTTAAGGGAGTGCAATGCAGCATCAAATTTCTCGAACGCATTTATGTTTGTTTCTTTCATCTTCGGAGGCAATGCTTTTTCGGTGAATGAGTTTAGAAGCCAAAGAAAATCTACTCAATCTTGACTATGCCTTTGTCCCTGAAATATAGGACAACGATGTCTCGAACACCCCAAGAGTGGCTGCTTCAACCTCATTTAGCGTATCCAAAATTTCCCGGCCGCTTTTGCCAACAACTGGAATGATTTATATTTCAACTCACTGAGAGTAAATTTGTTATATCTTTTTATGTACGAATATTTTTAAATCCAAACTAGTGAAACTACGTTGGTTAGAAAGTAACTCAACAATCTTTTTAACAATTCAAACCTTGCTAAAATCGGAGCTTGGAAGTGTCCAGAGCAAGCCCGCAAAAACGGAGCAATTTCTGATTGTTACTGCGCCTCAGGCGCATATCCTTGCGCCCCTGGCTCATTTCCTCGCACCCTGGGCGCATTGTTGAAACGTAAAAACCGACCAAAACTTTACGGTCTTGCCACCGATACTCCCGAACTCTGATTTGCATGTTCTTTGAACCGTTGAAAAGCTTGTCTTGCCCACTTTCAAACCAATTTTAGTTTGGGTTCCAAAATAATTTATAAGCAAAGTATATGCAACTTTATCCTCAACGGGTTGAACAACAAATTGTTTCGGAATAATCCTTGAATCAAACTAACGTTAAACCAGATCGAAACCTATTTTATATCAATAAATAGGGTATTTAAAGTACTAATAGATGGTGGGATTGAACCAAAAAAATATTAGAATTTGCTTCACGAAAACTTATTCGAAAGTAAACCATTCTAAGATTGTCAGAGCCACTAAGGCTACAACACGTTTCCGCACCCTTCCACTCATTCTAAATTCTATTCAATACACGGATTCCAAGTTATAAGGTATTTGTTCATTTCTTAAAGAGTTTAAGAGAGTTCATATGGCATTCTAGACTTCATGAATGAGCACAAAATATGCATAATCATCAGAATTTTCAAAAGACATATGCCTGAGACAAGCCTTGCTCATTTACGAATCAAAATTTCAATGTCTATATCACCGAAAATGTCCCTTGACCAGAATGACAACTAAGCCACCACCTTTTAGAACTTAAAAATACCTCTTTATCGATGTATTATATGTCTTTGTCCAATTTAAAGTGAAGGAGATGCGAGGGTTTTACTAGTGTGATTTATATTTCAACTCACTAAGAGTAAATTTGTCATATCTTTTTACGTACGAATATTTTTAAATCCAAACTACTTTGGTTAGAAATTACACTCGACAAGCTTTTTAGCGGTTCAAACCTTGCTAAAATAGGAGCTTGGAAGTGTCCGGAACAAACCCGCAAAAATTGACCAAGTTCTGATTGTCAATGCGCCACAGGCGCATATCCTTGCGCCCCTAGCGCATTTCCTCGCACCCTGGGTGCATTGTTGAAACGTAAAATCCGACCAAACTTTGCGGTCTTGCCACCGACACTCCCGAACTCCGATTTGAATGTTCTTTGAACCGTTGAAAAGCTTGTCTTGCCTACTCTCAAACCAATTTTAGTTTGGGTTACAAAATTATTTATACATCAAAGTATAGGCAACTTTATCCTCAACGGGTTGAACAACAAATTATTTCAAAAAATCATTGAATCAAAATAACGTTAAACCGGATCGAAACCTATTTTATATCGATAAAGATGGTATTCAAAGTACTAATAGATGGTGGGATTGAACCAAAAAAATAATAGAATTTGCTTAACGAAAATTTATTCGAAAGTAAACCAATTCTAAGATTGTCGGAGCCACTAAGGCTAAAACACGTTTTCGCACCCTTCCACCCATTCTAAATTCTATTCAGTACACGCATTCCAAGTTCTAAGGTATTTGTTCATTTCTTAAAGAGTTTAAGAGAGTTCATAAGGCATTATAGACTTCATGAATGAGCACAAGATATGCATAATCATCAGAATTTTCAAAAGACATAAGCCCAAGACAAGCCTTGCTCATTTACGAATCAAAATTTCAATGTCTATATCACCGAAAATGTCACTTGACCACAATGACTTCTAAACCACCATCTTTTAGAACTTAAAAATGCCTTTTTGTCGATATTTTATACGTCTTTGTCCAATTTAAAGTGAAGGAGATGCAGCATTTTACTAGTGTGATTTATATTTCAACTCACTTAGAGTTAATTTGTCATATCTTACTATGTAAGAATATTTTTAAATCTAAACTACTTTGGTTAGAAAGTACACTCAACAATCTTTTTAACGGTTCAAACCTTGCGAAAATCGAAGCTCGGAAGTGTCCGGAGCAAGCCCACAAAAATGGACCAATTTCTGATTGTTAGTGCGCCACAGGCGCATATGCTTGCGCCCCTGGCGCATTTCCTCGCGCCCTGGGCGCTTTGTTGAAACGTAAAAACCAACCAAATTTTGCGGTCTTGCCACCGACACTCCCGAACTCTGATTTGCAAGTTTTTTGAACCGTTGAAAAGCTTGTCTTGCCTACTTTCAAACCAATTTTAGTTTGGGTTACAAAATTATTTATACATCAAAGTATAGGCAACTTTATCCTCAATGGGTTGAACAACAAATTATTTCAGAAAAATCCTAGAATCAAACTAACGTTAAACTGGATCGAAACGTATTTTTATATCGATAAATAGGGTATTCAAAGTACTAATAGATGGTGGGATTGAACCACAAAATTAATAGATTTTGCTTCACAAAAATTTATTCGAAAGTAAACCAATTAATTCTAAGATTGTCGGAGCCACTAAGAGAGTTCATAAGGCATTCTAGACTTCAAGAAAGCGCACAAAATATGCATAATGATCAGAATTTTCCAAAGACATACGCCCAAGACAAGCCTTGCACATTTACGAACCAAAATTTCATTGTCTATATCACCAAAAATGTCACTTGACCACAATGACTTCTAAACCACCATCTTTTTGAACTTAAAAATGCCTCTTTATCGATATATTATACGTCTTTGTCCAATTTAATGTGAAGGAGATGCGAGGGTTTTACTACGGCGTGCTTGGTTTTGATATTCTTCAAATCCTTTAAGGACCTTTGGATCACCTTCTTTGCCTTCTTTTTTGAATTTAAGTACTCTGAAAAGTCATTCTCCTCCCTCCTTCTGTGTCGGATTGAAAGAAGGCCTTGTAAATCTTGCTTTGTTTGTGCGGATACATCTTTAGCAGTAGCGCATACATCCAAGATACTTTTCCAGCACCACTTTAACCCATTTCTCATGGCGTTGCTGAGCAAAGGCTTGTTGAGTGTGTGGCAATAGAAGCAAATCGTCCGAACGATCATATATGTTTTCAAGGCCACTTAGCCCAAATGCTCATCGAAGTGAGGAATGACAAGGTGAAGTATAGAAGGCAAGCTGACGGAACGAGCATGGTAGAAGGATTTTGATCTCAAAGGAGATGAAGCCATTTTTCTTTGCAATTGGGAATAAGGACACTTAGAACTGGATGTGAAATTTTCAATGTCAAGTTCCTTGTGGTGGGTTGTGTTTCCTTTCCTCTTCATCAGGCTCCACATATATACCAGGCTGAAAGGAGACAAATTTGGATTAACACGCTTTCACGGAAATGTTTTCACAGTGTCTCCCATCAAATAGATCCCACACGACAATTTTAGAAAACATTTGACAATTAAAATAGCTATGTAGTACAGCACAATGTGATTCATTGATAATGCGATGCACGAGTGGAGTTGATGCACGGATGTCTCCTCTGGGCTCTGGCAGGCCAATGTCAGCACCATTTACTCCTGCTTTCCATTCCCCGATGTTCAACCGTGCACATGATCTGAGCATCTCTTATGCTTGCTTATCTATTAGCATCATTTAGAAGCTGAGATTAGAATAGCAAGAGAGAGTTTGCAAGTATAATTAAAACTTATCTGAGTGTTCCCAAACAGAAAGCCTGCCAGCACATTATCGCTAATTTCTAAACTAGATCAGATTCTCAACTTCCACGCGTCTCATAATTGTTCATTAAATTTAAATCACTACAGGAAATGAAGCTTATGAGTTTTCAAAAACAGAATAACATAATCAGTGCTTCCAAATTCAGGAAAATTTAACATATCAGACACCAGTACAGTGATGTTTTTTTATTTTTTGGGATTCTTCCTATAAACCCCCTCTCAAAGTTTTCCATATCTATCTACCTAGGCAAAACAATACTCCAATAATTAGTACTTCGACCAACGTTAACCCACCTCATTTTAGTCAAATTAGCTAATTAACTTGAAGCTAAACAATTGTGGACGACAAGGCAGTGAATTCTAGATGGCTTTCCCATTACTCTTTCACAATTTGTGATACTGTAATGTTGGCGTTGAAAATATACCATTTAGATATTGAATCTTTAACTTTTCCATTTCTTGTGTATTTAATTTCCTTTTACCATATCCAACTTTAATCGGGTAGCCTGTTTGATAAAACTGAAAACTGAAACTGAATGCTGAAAATTTAAGTACTGAAAGCTAAATGCTGAATTTTTTAAGCTGAAAAGCTGTTTGGTAAACATATTAAGTACTAAATTAAAAAATGATAAATTAATTTTAGTTCCGATTCTCTCTTAATTTACTAATGGTCACAATGTGCTTATAATAATGGTGGAATGGTGATTGTGGTGGAGGTGGTGGTGCGTTGGTGGTGATGGAGTAGTGGCGGCAATGGCAGCGGTGGTGGTGTTGGGGTACTGGCGCTAGTGGTGTAATGGTGGTGGTGCAGTGATGGTGATGTAACAGTGGCAATGAGTGGTGGTGGTGTAATGGTGGTGGTGGCGGTGGAGTGATGGTGTAATGGTGACAATGAGTGGTGTCGGTGGATTGATAGTTGTGCAATGGTGGCATTGTGGTGGTGGCGGCGGCGACGGTGTGGTAGTGGTGGTGGCAGTGTGGTAATGGTGGTGGTGGTGATGGAGTGATAGGGGAGTGGTGGTGGTGGTGGAGTGGTGGTGGGAGTGATGGTGGTGGTGGTGGTGGTGGTGGTGGTGATGGCGGCGAAGTAGTGGAGTGGTTGTAGGAGCGGTGGTGGTGATTGTGGTGGTGGTACGATGATTAAATGCAAGTACATAAGAATTCAGTCAGAATTAAGTAGCTCAAAGCTACTTAATTCGTTTCAACTTTTTTGCCTACATTTTAAGTAGCACTTAATTTGTTAAGCAATGTATAATGTCGTTATCAAACAAGCCCTAACTTGAAGGACTGAGCATGTTAATAATTTTGATTCATTTCCAAGTGTTTGTAGATTGGAAGACGTAGAAGGAGAGAGAAAGTTGGGCACAGAATTGTGTCAAGTATATTGGCGTATGATTGAAGTAAAAATAAAAAGTTTGTTCCTCATATACAAGTATGTACAGCTAATCAAAACTCTTTGCCAATATTTTGGATCAAAAGTATGGAACCGCGGCCGTTTATCTATTTTGCTAGCTAGTGGCCGTTTATCTATTTTGCTAGCTAGTGGTTGAGAATGTTGAGGAGGGTAACTCTGGTTTTGATTAACCTCCTAAACAAACAATCAAGTTCTTCCTCGACCTCTTGAATGCTTAACTCCATCTTCCTCAATAGGTATTGCACATTCTCAATGCGTAATGTGCTATCAGATTTGCTTGTCTTGTGATTGTTGAGGGAGTGCAATAAAACATCAAATTTCTCGAACAAGCTTGTGTTTGTTACTTCATCTTTGGATACAACGCTCTTTCGGTGCATGAGTTTGGAAGCCAAAGCAACTCCACTCAATCTTGACTCTACCTTTGTCCCTGAAATATCGGACAACAATATCTCGAATGCGCCAACAGTGGCTGCTTCAACCTCATTTAGCGAATCCAAAATTTCCCGCCTTTTTCCAGGAGCTACGATGGTATGCTTGGTTTTGATATTCTTCAAATCCTTTAGTGACTTTTGGATCACCTTCTTTACCTTCTGTTTCGAATTTAAGTACTCTGAATAGTCATTCTCCTCCCTTCTTCTACGTAGGACTGAAAGAAGGCCTTGTAAATCTTGCTTTGTTTGCGAGGATACATCTCTAACTGTAGCACACACATCCAATAGCCCTAGATACTTTTCCAGCACCACTTCAACCCATTTCTCATGGCATTGTTGAGCAAAGGCTTGTTGAGTGTGTGGCAATAGAAGCAAGCCATCCAAACGATCATACATGTTTTCAAGGCCGCTTAGCCTCAAATGCTCGTCGTCGTGAGGGATGGCCGGGTGAAGTCTAGAAGGCAAGCTGACAGAACGAGTATGGTAGAAGGATTTTAATCTCAAAGGAGATGAAGCCATTTTTCTTTGCAATTGGGTACGAGGAAACTTAAAACTGGATGTGAAATTTTCAATGTCAAGTTACTTAGGGTGGTTGTGTTTCCTTCCCTCTTCTTAAGCTCCACATATATACTAGGCTTAAGGAGACAAGGAATCTCATCCTCTACAACAATCACCTGGCTAGAACGTGGTTTCGATCTAGATCTCCATGCTTACACCCATATGTTTTCTCAATGTCTCCCACCAAATAGTGCAGCACCATGTGATTCATAGAAAATGTGATGCACGAGTGGAGTTGATGCATGGCTGTCTCCTCTGGAATGAAAAATGTCAGCACCATTTACTCCTGCTTTTCTTTCCCCCCATCTTCAACTGCGCACATGATCTGGGCATCTTTTATTTTATCTTTGTGTCATCAAGGCAACATTTGTGTGATAAGGACAGATTAGACTTGGGGGAAATTTTAGCTTCCTTCTTTATTAGCATCATTTAGAAGCTGAGATTTCCAAATAATAACAAGAGGTTCCTGAACAAGTCTGAGTGTTCCCTAACAGAAATGCTGCCAGCACATTTTCATTAATTTCTATACCAAATAGATTTTAAACTTGCACGCGTCTCATAATTGTTCATTAAATCACTGACTTGAGACACATGGAATCTTGACACCCTTGCACAATAATGTAATCAGGCCCCTCCCGTTTAGTATCTTACTGTAGAAAAAAATCTCAAATTGTCTGTGTTCGTGCAACAAAAAATGATACTTGGTTGCTGAAGTGTGTTATTTCCACCATTGGAAGCATATGAGTTTTCAAAAACAAATAAACAAAAGCAGTGCTTCCAAATTCATTGGTCGAAAATTATACTTATACGACACCAGCGTGATGCTTTTTCTTTCTTCGGATTCTTCCAATAAATCCCCTCACAAAGATTTCCTTATATAGGAAATAGAAATCATTGGTACTTCAACCAACGTTAACTCATTGCATTTTAGTCGAATTCTCTGATTAGTTGGAAGCCAAATGATTGTGAATGACAAGGAAACGAATTCCAGATGGCATTCCCTTGTCTTTAAAAATTTACCAGGATTTTTTTTTACAGAAACAAATTTACCAAAATGGTGTGAGTATCTTTTACTTTTCCATTTCTTGTATATTTGATTTCCTTTTACCATATCCAACTATAATCAGGAAACTAACTTGAAGGACTGAGCATGTTACTATTTTTCATTCATTTCCAAGAGTTATAGATTGGAAGATGTAGAAGGAGAGAAATAAAGTTGTGCACAGAATTGTGTCAAGTATATTCCTATATGATTGAAGTACAAATAGAAAGTTTGTTCATCGTATACAAGTATGTACAGCTAATCAAAACTCTTTGCCGACATTTTGGTTCAAAAGTATTGAACCGCGGCTTTTATCTATTTTGCTAGCTAGCGGTTGAGGATGTTGAGGAGGGTAACTCTGGTTTTGATTAACCGCCTGAACAAACATTCAAGTCCTTCTTCGATTTCTTGAATGCTTAACTCCATCTTCCCCAGTAGGTTGTGCACATTCTCAACGCATACTGTGTTATCAGATTTTCTTGTCTTGTGATTGTTGAGGGAGTGAAATAAAACATCAAATTTCTTGAACATGTTTGTGTTTGTTTCTTCATCTTTGGATGCAACGCTTTTTCGGTGCATGAGTTTGGAAGCCAAAGAAAATCCACTCAATCTTGACTCTGCCTTTGTCCCTGAAATATAGGACAACAATGTCTCGAATGCCCCAACAGTGGCTGCTTCAACCTCATTTAGCAAATCCAAAATTTCCTGGCTTTTTCCAAGAGCTACGACGGTGTGCTTGGTTTTGATATTCTTCAAATCCTTTAGGGACTTTTGGATCGACTTCTTTGTCTTCTTTTTCAAATTTAAGTACTCTGAAAAGTCATTTGCATCCCTTCTTCTGCGTAGGGTTGAAAGAAGGCCTTGTAAATCTTGCTTTGTCTGTGAGGATACATCTTTAGCAGTAGCGCACACATCCAATAGCCCTAGATACTTTTCCAGCACCACTTCAACCCATTGCTCATGGCGTTGTTGAGCAAAGGCCTGTTGACTGTGAGGCAATTGAAGCAAATCGTCCAAACGATCATACATGTTTTCAAGGCCACTTAGCCTCAAATGCTCATCGTCATGAGGGATGGCTGGGTGAAGTCTAGA
Organism: Rhododendron mucronatum var. ripense; assembly: GCA_019656295.1. NCBI lineage: Eukaryota > Viridiplantae > Streptophyta > Magnoliopsida > Ericales > Ericaceae > Rhododendron > Rhododendron mucronatum. The sequence goes on from BPLT01000166.1 coordinate 812,657, forward strand.
AGGCAAGCTAACAGAACGAGTATGGTAGAAGGATTTTAACCTCAAAGGAGATGAAGCCATTTTTCTTTGCAATTGGGTACAAGGACACTTAGAACTGGATGTGAAATTTCCAATGTCAAGTTACTTATGGTGGGTTGTGTTTCCTTCCCTCTTCTTAAGCTCCATATATATACTAGGCTTAAGGAGACAAGGAATCTCATTACAACAAGCAGCTGGCTAGAACGTGGTTTCGATTTAGATCTACACGCTTACACTATGTTTTCCCAATGTCTCCCACCAAATAGTACATTACAGCACCATGTGATTCATAGAAAATGCGATGCACGAGTCGAGTTTACACACGGCTGTCTCCTCTGGAATGAAAATGTCAGCACCATTTACTCCTGCTTTTCTTTCCCCCCGTCTTCAACCGTGCACATGATCTGGGCATCTTTTTATGTTATCTTTGTGTTATCGAGGCAACATTTGTGTGATAAGGACAGATTAGACTTGGGGGGAAATTTTAGCTTCCGTCTTTATTACTATCATTTAGAAGCTGAGATTTCCAAATAATACCAAACAAATCTGAGTGTTCCCTAACAGAAAGGCTGGCAGCACATTTTCGATCGCTAATTTCTGTACCAAATCGATTCTAAACTTGCACGCGTCTCATAATTGTTCCTCCTGTTTATTATCTTATTGTTGGAAAAATCTCACAAATTGTCTTTGTGCGTGCAACAAAAAATAATACTTGGTTGCTAAAGTGTGTTATTTCCACCACAGGAAATGAAGCTTATGAGTTTTCAAAAAATTAAGGGCGCAGCTATTTGCAGCCCTTAATTTTCTCCCATAGCCCGTTAAAAATTTTCAATTATACTCGATAGTTAGTTACCGAAATTGAGATACATTTTCAGCATCCAGTTACCGAAATATGATATTTTTTTCAACAACTATTTACCGAAAATGCATGTTTGGTAGTTGTTTACCGAAAGTTGAATATATTTTCGACATGTAGTTACCGAAATATAATCTTATTTTCAACAACTATTTACCGAAATGTTATTTATGATTTTCAACAATCACTTACCGAAATATGGTGGGCTATGGGAGAAAATAAAGGGTTGCGAATAGCCGCGCCCAAAATTAAAAGGTGAAGGTACATAAACACCCCCTCAACTATCACTCTTTCTCGTAAATACCCCCTCACATTTAAAAGCGCCCATGGAGACCCCCTCACCTATTCCTGTTACCCAAGTAACACCCTTCCATCTTAGAACTGTTTGCTGGGAGGTCACATGTCAGCAAATTGGGCATTTTTTGGACAAAAATGCCCTTTGACAATCCCCTAAAATAGAACACTCCACCAATCGACATCCCCACATGGCCGACAAAGCCAAGGCCAAAGGCAACACCGCCTTCTCGGCCGGCAACTACGCCGATGCCGTCCGCCACTTCACGGACGCCATCGCCCTCTCCCCGGACAACCACGTCCTCTACTCCAACTGATCCGCCGCCCACGCCTCCCTCAACCAGTACGCCAAAGCCCTGTCCGACGCCCAGAAGACTGTAGAGCTCAAGCCCGAATGGCCCAAGGGCTACTCCCGCCTCAGCGTGGCCCGTGTAGGCCTCCGTAGCTACGATGACGCCGTTTCCGCCTATAGGAAAGGCCTCGACCTCGACCCCACCAACGAGGCCTTACAGTTCGGCCTCAAAGACGCTCGATCGGCCGGCCTTAAGTCACGGCCGTCGCCTTCGTCGTCGCCATTTAGGGACATATTCTCTGGGCCCGAGATGTGGGCCAAGCTCACAGCCGATCCGAGCAAGTTTTGGCGGTGGCGGTGGTGGTGGTCACCGATCGCCCTCCTCCACCACCTCCTCCTCCTCCTCCTCCTCCTCTCTCTCTCTCTCTCTCTCTCTCTCTCTCTCTCTCTCTCTCTCTCTCGGAGGGTGGAGTAAATAATTTCAAGATTTTTTTAAAAAAATTTCCTTTAAAGGTATAATAGAAAAGTGTATCTTGGTCATTTCCTCCATTCCGTTAATGGAGTTAGTATTTTTTTCGTTTCCAGTTGTTGAGAGGGTCTCCATGGGCGCTTTTAAATGTGAGGGGGTGTTTGCGAAAAAGAGTGATAGTTGAGAGGGTGTTTATGTACTTTTACCAAATTAAAAAAGCAGTGCTTCCGAATTCATTGTCAAAAATTTAACTTATCGGACACCAGTGTGATACTTTTTCTTTCTTCAGATTCTTCCTATAAATCCCCTCACAAAGATTTCCTTATATACACAACAATAACAACAAAACCCATGTAGTCCCCAATCATTGGAGGTATGGGCGGGGGAGGATTGGAGTCAAACCTAACCTTTGACAATATGCACAAAGTGGCTGCCATTTTAGTCAAATTCTCTAATTAATTGGAAGCTAAATGATCGTGGATGACAAGGAAGCGAATTCCAGAAGGCATTCCCTTGTCTTTTAAAAATTTACCAGGATATTTTTTTGAATGGAAACAAATTTAACAGGATTGTGTGAGTATCTTAAATGGTATCAGGCCTGAAACAGCCATGCCAAACACCGTGTTTTTCAATCAGTATCAAACATCCTTTTGTGGTCTCAATTATGAAATATGCATATGATTATATTCGTTGAAGAAATTGGAGGGAAAAAAATGTTCTATCAATGATGATTCACAAGGCAATAACCTCATTTTTATCGACTTTTACACTGCAATTCTTAAAACTTATCATTCGACACTCATGACACTGCCCGATTTCCCTCCTTGCACACCCATGCCAATGTGATGGAGATTACTAGAATTGAGAACACAGTGCTTACTTTCATCTTCAACTAATTAATGAATGAATGTCCAGGCAACAGATCAAAAAATGATGTATAAGTAAGAATTTGCTCTTAAAGTATATTGATTTATAACTGGGGACAATTTACACCTATCTATCTCTCATTTCATTTACAATTCGTGATTTTCTTGGCTAGTGGTTGAGAATATTGAGGAGGGAAACTCTAACTTTGATTAACCGCCTGAACAAGCATTCTAGTCCTTCTTCCAAATCTTGAATGCTCGATTCCATCTTCCCCAACAGATTTTGGACATCGTCCATGTGTATTAGACCATCAGTCTTGTGACTGTTGAGTGAGTGCAATGCAGAATCAGATTTCTCAAAAGCGTTGGTTTTTGTTTTTTCCTTTTCAGGTGAAACGCTCTTCCTGTTCATAAGTTTGGAAACCAAGGAAAATCCACTCGCCCTTGATTCCACCTTTGTCCCTGCAATATAGGACATCGAAGACTTGAACACCCCAATCGTGGCTGCTTCAACCTCATTTAACAAGCTAACAATCTCCAAACTTTCATTGCTTTTTCCGAAAGCTATTGCACTAGTCTTGTTTTCGATACTCTTCAAATCATTTAGAGACTTTTGGATCACTCTCTTTCCCTTCTTTCTTGAACTCAAGTACCCTGAAAAGTCATTGGCATTTCTTCTCCTGCGCAGGATCGATAGAAGGCCTTGTATATCTTGCTTTGTTTGGGTGGAAACGTCTTTAGCAGCAGCACAAATACCCAAGAGCCTGAGATACTTTTCCAGAACCTCTTCGACCCATGTCTCGTGTCGATGTTGGGCAAAGGCTTGTTGAGTGTGTGGCAATAGAAGCAAATTGTCCAAACGGTCAAACATATTTTGAAGTCCATTAAGGTTCAAATTCTCATCGATATGAGGAATGACCGGGTGAAGTCTTGAAGGCAAGCTGACAGAACGAGCATGGTAGTTGGATTTTGATCTCAAAGGAGAAGAATCCATCTCTCGTTCTAATTGGGAATAGGAAAACTAGAAATGGATATGGAATGCTAAATGTGAAATGTCAAAACTTCTTGTGGACTTGTGGTTCCTTCCATCTTCTTAGGCTCAATATATAAGAGGAAGAAGGAGACAAGGAATCTCATCCTCTCTTCAACCATCACCTTCCAGCAATGTGATTTTCATTCGGCGATGTTCATGCAGTGTCCCCTACCAAATAGGTACAAAAATCGTTGTGTATGCAATATTTTAGAAAGGTTGGTTCAAAATAATGCAATGCACAAGGGGTATTGATACCAGCTATCTCCTCTGGCATGAGAGTGTCAGCAGTCAGCACCATCCACTCTAAGCATTTTTTTATGTTCCCTTCATCACTACAATATTTGTGCACACGATCCAAGCATTTTTTTTATGTTCTCTTATCGTTTTTAGAGGCAATTTGTGTATAATAATGACCGATCTAGACTTGAATACCGATTTAGTCCCCCAACAAAATGACAGCTAACACACGTTTCATTGTTTTTAAACCGTCTTGAGATTCTGAATTTCCATGTTAATCTCTTTATATATCATTAGATCGCCATCATTGAAACCTTGAGACAATTGAAATCATGACAGCTTTGCAACACAATCATGGAATCAATCATGGTCCTTGTGTAGTAGCACAACTTACTTGACTGTCTTGTGTGCAACTGCAACAACAAACATAATGCCCTTAACTACGACAAGTTAAACGGTAACTATCGAGATGGCATCAAAGATACTAGATATGAAGGCATATCCCAAGGTTAAGTCAAAGACTCATAATAGCTAGTAGGTGACTATTTGATGTGGAGCCAGCAAGATCAACATGGCTTTCCTTAGTATAAAACATGGAGTTAGTCTGATTAACAAAACAAAAGCACAGATAGCACATTTTTAATCCGTAAAGAAATCATACCTCAATCTACCCTGTGGTTCGCAATTTTTTTTCTATCCGAAATGGTAATACGCCATTATATGTACCTTCTTATATTAGAAAAACAAATGCAGATAGAAGAAGTAGAAGTTTAAAGGTTTTATGATTCATATGGGTAGCTAAATCTCATTTTTATTTCACTTCTACCAACTTTTACTTGTGCAAATTTAGAATCTTAAAATCATTCAACGTGTAATTCCTCTTTTCCCTCCAGGTACTTTTAAGTTCAATCCCATTGCTAGGATTTGATCAAAGAGCTAAAAATAATGGACATAGTCACATAGAGTTGGTGTTAATTTCAGGTACGACCAACCCAATAAATGAGAAAAGGGAGGAAAAAAAGAAAAGAAAAGGAAAGAGGGCTGTATAAGCAAGAATCTGTATGTTAATTTATAGTTTGAGGGCGAATTACAAGTATATGTTCTATTTAAATTTCAAGTATGGACGTCTAACATTCCAGCTACTGGTTGAGAATGTTGAGGAGGGAAACTCTGGTTCTATTTAAACGCCTAAACAAGCGCTCTAGAACTTCTTCCACGCCTTGAACGCTCAACTCCAACTCTCCAAGCTCAATTTGCAGAGTCTTGATATTCTTGTTGTCGTCATATTTGATGGGCCTTATGACCAATGAGCGCGTGCACTGCAGCATCAACCTTCTCAAACTCGCTAACAACTGTTTCTTTTGCTGGACACGTTGCTCTCTTATGTGGCATCAACATGGAAACCAAAGACCACCTACTTCCCCTTGATTGCATCTTTGTTCCTGAAGCGTAGTACAACAAGGATGCCAAGGCAGAAACAGTGACTGCTTCAACCTCCTTTAATATGCTAAATGTGGCAACAGTTTCACGGTCTTTGTCCAAGGTCAGAGCATTAAGTATGTCTGTTTTCGATACTCTTCAAATCCTTCAGTAACTTCTGGATCACCTTCTTCGCCTTTGCTCTAGAGGCAATGAACCCACCAAAGTCACTTGCATCCCTTCTTCTCCGCAGGTTTGAGAGTTGTCCTTTCACATCTTCCTTCGTTTGTGAGAAGATGTCTTTGGCGGCCACGCAAGCATCCAATAGCCTAAGATATCCATCCAATGCCTCTTCAACCAATTTTTCATTGCATTCTTGGCCTAGTCTTAGTGGCGTCTGAGGTAGTTGGAGTAAATCATCGACACAATCGTATAAATTTTCAAGGCCACGTAATGTATTGCTTATTGATGGCAATGAGGAGGAGGTAGCTTCAGAAGATCTACCAAGTCTACACAAATGCACATTGAACCGTGGAATGATTGGATGAGATCTAGAAGGCAAGCTGACAGAACGGGCATGGTAGGATTTCGATCTCAAAGGAGAGGATGCCATTTTCTTCTTTCTCAAGGGGAATATGGCTTAGGACTGGAAGTCTAGAATGAACAATGGATCAAAGCTTTGTGAGTTGTGACCTTTCCCTTGGCGCATATGCTCGAAATATATACCATGGGCTAGAGGAGACAAGGAATCTCACCATCCTCAATTACCACTTAGTGGTAATGTGGATGATCTTGGCGATGTTCACGGATTGTCTCCCCATCACCAGGTTGCAAACAACTAGCCAATGGTTTTTTTAACTGGAAATTCATAGCAGATCTTGGGAGGCACTGCCACTCGTGTGTTTTCTTTAAATCACATTCATGCTTGGGTATGCCTATTTGCTAAGTCATCATCCTTGAGACAATTGGAATCGCAACAACTTGGGCATATCATTAAATAACATGACTCGTCGTGTGTGTCCAAAATATATTATGCATAACAATTACTCTAATCGAAATCCTGAATGGTGTTCTGAGAAGCCAGAAAAATCCACATGGATTTATCCCGTCCACAAATGCAAGATCCATAACTTAAGAAATTCATCCATTGAGGTGGACCGGAGAAGATTGGAGAAGAGCCAATGGAGGTAGTTTTCAAGAAATAAAGGAGGGTTGCAACTTCACTGGAGGTAAGGGAAATGGAGTTTGAGGTCATCAAGAACTACTACTGTTCATTTCATGCTGAAAGCGAAGCCCCATGAATAAGGCATTGACCAAAATGCCATAGGATTTATCTGCTGCAGAACCAAGTCTGCGACCGTGATTTGTAATCTGGTGTTCTGAAACTCTTTCCCACAACTATGTGGCCGCAAACCTGAAACTTGTGGCTGCAACCTCTGACTTTTTGGCCGCAAGGTCTGTTCGCAGCATAAGTTTGACAGAACTTCCTCACTTCTTTGGCATGCCCCGACGCCCATCGTCTCATCCAAACACAGCCATCAACAAGAATTTGTAGTATATAGCTATACTCATTATGGACTTACTATCAAAATCAAATTTGAGAATCCACGACTTTCTTATGGAAAAAGGATCATAAATCAGAACTATGGCATCAACTAGACTAATCGAAAGCCATAAGTGCGATTACCGTTCGATGCAAAATACAAAATAGGGTATAAACTGAGCATCATCATACATATCATCTACCCTAACACTAAGTACAAGCATAAAGGAAAGTAAAGAACTGAGTGTCACTGACGGGGCTTCTTGGCCAAAGGCCCCGAAGGTGAAGCCACAATACTAACCGACTTTGTGTCCTCGTCCTACTCCTCATCCTCGCTCCCCAACTGAGGAGGTCTCACTGTCTTGTCCGTCATTGCCTGCTGTCGGACAAGGACTCTTAAGCCGCTTATATTACGAAAACACGCCTCCACATACTCCCGGGGCACCTGAAAAGGAAAACTGATCAGACCAATATTCCACATATCTTATCTTTCTACTTTAAAAAATCGGAAGAGCTAAATTGTTTCCCACACTTTTCATTCCAAATATAGCCTCGACAGTAGAATGTATTTACAAATTACATTACAACGCTTCAGTTTTAGAACCCCTAGGCAAAAAGATCAAAGATAAAACCATTTTTCTAAACATTGGATAGAAATCTTATAAATAGTACTGCAAAACCAGGGGAATTAAAAAACCAAAGAAAAGAGACTTGCATTGTTCTAGATTTAATCCTGTATTACGTTGGACTCCAAGTTCAAAGCCCAAAGTTGATGAATACTTACAAAGTTATAAATTGAAATGCAGTCTCATAGTCTAAGCGCAGAGAGTACTTCTAAATTAATGAGGACTTGAACACGAGAGACGCGATAAATATAAAAGAGAAAATATCATATTAAAAGAGAAAATGTCTTTAATATGGGGCAAATTCCCCTCACACAACAAATAACACAACTTTCGACACAAGATCTCAGCCATTCATTTCAATGGCTGAGATTAGAACACTCCCTCTCCTCCCTCTCTATCGTCTCACGAAATCCCTCCCTCTCCCCTTCCCCAACCATACACCCTCCCAAACCCCAGTCCAGCCAGCTCCTCCTTCTCTGGCACCTAACTTATGCATCCAAAAAAAGACAAATCATAAGTTATATGTTTAACTCTTGAACTAAGTTTTTACATTATGGAGTGACACTAAGTTGTAGGTCCTTACATGTGTCTCGCTTGAGACACACGTGTCCTCAACCTATCTTAGACATGTGCCCTATTGATTTTATTGTTTTACTGGACAAGTCATTTAGTGTGTCCTATAAATATTCACGTGTGTTCACTATAAATATTCAAGTGTTGTTGGAGTGCGAGTATCCCCAGCGTTTCTTGCAGGGATATGGCAATGACTTGGGTGTTTGAGTGCTTCTTAGACAAGATTACTGTTGGATTTGCATAAAATAAGAAGACCTTGGTTTGGTGGATTTATATTTAAGATGATTCTATTACTGTAAAGCCAAATTATATCTCTCTCCCTTCCAAAATGATGCACAGCTTAACTCCTCAATACATAGCCTTCTCTTTTTTGTTGAATATTTTACTCTTTGGTCATGTGTTGATACGTGATAGCTAAGTAGTACAGACATTTCAAAGAAGGTGGGGAGTTCGTGTCCAATACGTGTCAACTCCCGACACTTCTGGAATACTCTTGGACATTAATTGGGACAAGTATCCCACACTCTTTTGGGGACGTGTTCGGGATTTCATAGGTATGTGTTACTGAGAAACTAACATGTAGTAGACACTTCTTAGACGCTTACTAACATGTAATTAATCATCAAAGTTTAGAATGTGGCATATCACTTTCTTAAACAAGTTAGAAAAATATAATTGTTATGCTTAATCATATTTAAACTTCAACGAAAATGTGCAGATTAGTGCAAAGGATACGTACGTTTAAGGATTTATTGAAACTCGAGTCTGTTTAGAATCTTCATTATTTATTGCATATTTTCTACTTTGTAAATTTGAAGTGCAAACCTATGGTCCTATGTAAACCTAACTACATTACTGAATATACATAAATCATCGTATCCTCAATGTGTCCGGGTCATACTTTTTAGAGTAATAACGTGTCCTCGTGTCTGTGTTGTGCCTTCTGTATCTGTGTATGTGCTTCATTGCAAGTAAACATAAAAGGCAGACGAAGACTGAAATTCAAGGTTGAAGAAAGGAAACAAACCTGCTGAACATTAGGCGGAAGAGTGAAATCTCCGTGCTCTGGACTAGGAATGTCAATGTACCGCCTCTGCCCCGTTCTACTATAATAGTCCACTTGCCATGGCAACTGAGGAAGCTCCACCAAAAGAGCATCAATTGGAACCTCAGCTCCTCCTTCTGTTGGAGCTGCTTTTGTTGCCGTTGATGGCACAATTACAGCTTGTGGTCCAGGGGGAGGGCCTCTCTGAACACTACTTACACCCAAGACAGGCGTAAGCCTCTGTACCATGTGCTCCTCGTAGTCCCCGGACTCTTCCAAAAAGGTGGCAGCATCCTCACCCTTAGTCCATCGCGCCACATCCTCTACTGTCAGGCTCCTCGTATTCAGCATAGAAGAGGGAATCGGTTTCGGCACCCTAAATACGTCGTAGCCTAGGGACTGTCTCACCACTCTCTCCCCCAGGTACCACTGTCTGCAAAACGGTCCCTCCAACAAAATCCTCCGACCATTGGCCTGTCCACTCCTCAATAAATCAGCATGTAACACTGGATCAACCCCAGCCCATACATCCCAATTCACCTACAGTTAATGCCAAAGATCGATAAGAATAGTTTTGAAGATTGAAAGATCTAATGAAACCAAAAATATTCTAAGCTTACATGTTCCTTCGTCAGCTGGTCCAAGAAAAGACGGTATGTCGTCAAGTTCTTCCTACCTTCCTTCTTTCCCCTAGAGTCTCGCGCCCACTTCAACCCTCGGGGGATCACCAAAGGGTCTGCATAGCTATTTTTCGGAACATGCATCCTCAAAAACTCGTAACTCCATATCTGCATTAAAAACGCATACTAAAAACCTTTAAACTGATAACGATGTATAAATGAGTAAAGAAAAAGTGCAAACAAGTGAAATCAATAGGAACAAAGAACATTGATACAACAGTTTACCTCCCAAACCCGCCAGTATCCCCCCATACTCAATGTGGTCCCCCTGGAGATGGCCCCCATATGGCCATAAAGAGTAGCAAGTGCAGCACCTCCCCAATCGTAGTCCTTGACAGTGGACAAGTCCTTCATCCCAGCCAAATAGTGCAGGTGAACCCGACTATCCTTATTCGGAAACAATGCGGCCCCAAACAAATACAATAGGAAGGCTCGGGCCACATGCTCGTAATCCCTCTCCGTTACACAGGGATGCTTCTTGAAAGTCTCGTAAAACCATGAGTAACGCACGGTACCCGTGTCAGTCATTTCAGGCACCCGACCGAGAAAATAGACCAATGCAGACCTATTCTTGTAAAGTCCAATATCGAATGGAATCGGATTCCCCCCAACCCGTATCCCTGTGATTGCAGCGAAATCCAGAGGTGTTAGTGTAGCCTCCCCAAAGGGTAAGTGGAATGTATTGGTGGTATCCCACCACCTCTCAGCTAGGGCTGTAAGCTGCAAGCGATCGTTGCTGGTCTCGCCTAACAGCTGTACGAACCCCCCAAAGCCTGTATCATCTACCAACTCCTTTGCTCTTCGAGGGAGTGTCTCATACCACTGTTTCACCTTCCCTGAACCCCCGAAGCCCCTGATGTAATCCTTCTCCTACAAGGTTTAATGATAATAGAAAACGGAGTTAGCATATAAGTGGTAAATTCAAACAACATTCATGCATCCAAACATGCACCCTAAAAGCACAGATTGGAATGGTCATGGATGACATGGTGACCGAATTTAGTAGTGCACAAGTTCATCACACACCATAATCCTCGTTCCAGGCATTCACGCATCCTAAGCATTAAAGTAGAATAATAATGACAGTTAGTCGTATCTCGTGGATCAAAAGCATAAACAAGGCTAAAAAGGGCTTAAAACATACATAGGTGCAGTATTATTTCAACGTCTATGATCCACCCATCATTCGAAGGAGTGTTCGAAGGTTAGATGCAGCATGCAGCGTTCTCGGGTTTAAAATCATCACTCAATCCTATCAGTTAGTCCATGTTTTCATCATGAAAATTTGAACATTCAGGTACATTCAGAAAATAAAACAATCATGCATCATAAGAAACGCATTAGCGGAGTTATGTGTCTATAAGACTTCATCTCATCATGCAAGCATATAATCAGGATCCATCACCATGCATGTATCTTCCTTTTTTCCTTGTTTTCATTCCTCCTAAATCTAATAGCATTTCTAGTTCTAGGAACAAAAGCAACTGTCATGATAACACATAAACACATTGGACCAAGTTTAATTTGAAAACCTTGAGAGTTTTTTTACCTCTTTGTTCTTCACTGAGAAGTGTATCTCCGGCTCTCGTGGCACCCCCTCGTTGTCGAGTATTCTTGCTTTCTTTTTCCGGTGCTTATTTATCTTCCTTGATTTCTGCTGGTACAGCTTTAGACCCACCGGCTCGAACTCATGCGGCAGAGGCCGGTACTTGTCCGGATCGAAAGCCGGAACCACGGCGGAACTAGAACCACCTGCAGCCATGGCCGCCGAAGATAGACAAGGAACACCACCACAACTGGAAACTTCAACCCCTGATTTCGCGACCCTATTCCCCCGAGAAAACCCCCAACTGCCGATCGAAATCCCAACACCTAATTTCGAAAAAAAAAAACCTCAATCTTAAGATTCTAGCTCCCAATCCAGTCACCACCACCACCGCTGCTGCCCACCAACACCGCAGAGAGAGAGAGAGGGAGAGAGGGAGAGAAAAGTTTGCGTTTTAGGGCTTATTTGTCACGCCGCCAGAAATTTACCAACGCAAACTCCATCTGGTCAGAAAGAACAATAAGTCTAGGTACACTGCATCAAACCACTACACCATCCACTACCATTTTTATAGGGCCCACCTCGGGTCTTAAAAAAACATAGAAAAATGTTCATAAATTTTAAAATAATATATTATGCGACCCTGTAAAAAATCAGCTCCAACGGATATCGGTAAGTATTATTTCTTGATTCGTAGAGCCGAAACTGTGCAGTTAAACAGTTTCGTCCCTTCAAATCAAGAAATAATACTTACCGATATCCGTTGGAGCTGATTTTTTACAGGGTCGCATAATATATTATTTTAAAATTTATGAACATTTTTCTGTATTTTTTTAAGACCCGGGGTGGGCTCTATAAAGATGGTAGTGGATGGTGTAGTGGTTTGATGTAGTGTATGTAGCATTTTCCCAGAAAGAAAGTGGCCACGATAAAACAAACATAAATAACCTTCCGGCGCGTTTGGAACGTAACCCTCTGTTTGGAATTTGACGGAAGTGGAAAATTTCTGTAAAGCTCCAAAGTGGTGGTATGGGTGCATGATGCTCCCATTGAATATAGACCCTTAGATTGAAAAATATGTGAATCACGCCATTAAATCAAAATCAATCAAAAAAGTAGGGTGGTTGTTAAAAATGAGATAGTTTTATGCCAAAAAAATTACAATATTACTTACCATAGAAACAGGATTTTTTTTTTAATTTTTTTCTAATATTGTATGGTTAGCGGGGGTTAGTAGTGGAATGTTAGTCAACAGAGGCTATCTATCCCTGAAATTCCAAAGGGCCCAAACCTCGCCCCTCTTGGGGCTCGAACCTAGGCCACCACGGAGGGGGACATGAACTTACCAACTATGCTAGTTTACCATTTACTAAAGCAACACTCGCTATTCTATAGGGCTGCACTTACGACCTTTATGACTGCATTCACTATTGAGATATTTTAACAATCAATGGTTAAGATGCACTCATACAATCTAACGGTACCGTTGGAAACAATTGGGAGCATCATGTTTCAAACAATGGGAGGGAATTTTTTTTTTTAATTTTCCTTTCTTCTCTGTTTTTTTTTTTTCCACCTGTTCCAAACAAAATAATGGAAAATAAATAAAGGAAAGGAAAGGAAAGAAAATTTTGAGGAAAGTGCAAAGAAAAATTCACTATGCGTAATTCTTCATTTTGTTATTTTCCTCTCCGTTACCTCTCAAAGAGAAAATAATTTTTGCTTTTCTTTATTTTCTTTTCCATAGGTTCCAAATTCATTTCTTATGCATCCTCAGGTGCAATGACTGAGTCCGCAAACTTTGAGTTTTGTCGCAGCATACTTTGAGTATTGCGGCCACAATTAAGGCACCGTTCGACTAAGATTTTTAATTTTTAAGTACTTATTTTTTTCTTTACGAGATAGGGCATTCTCTCACAATACATCACCCTTAACTCAAAAAAAAATTATTTATTTAAATTAGTTAGCAGAACGGCGCCTTAACGTACGGTTTGCATACGCTAAGGGTTTGGTGCTTTCTATGTTTCATACATCCCGGGCCATTCTCAGATGCCTTTGGTTCATGTGATACCATTTCAGCTCATTTGGAGCCAAGATATGTCTTATTACATCACTTGAAAAACAAAAACAAAAAACAAGGAATACAGAAAATCATTCAAACAAGCACCAAAAGAAAAAAGGGGATTGCACCATCGATATATCTTCCGAGATCAAGAGGTTGTTCGGACCGTAAGACTCCATCCCACTCTTTCAGATGTCATCACATCAACGGCCGCTCATGGAGGGCCGAAACCCCAGACCACAAACGACAAGCGACCAAGGTGTAACAACCTTAATATACCTAGTGTTACTCTAATTTTCATGTGATGTATAAAGCCAAAAATTAAAGAAAATGAAACAAGTAATTTATAAGCCATAAAGTTTGTGCAATGTATATTGATTTGTAATTGCCGGATAAATTACAAGTATGTTTCCCATTTTGATAACAAGTATGAACTTTCAGGTCCAGGATTTTCTAGTCTAGTTATTGAGAATGTTGAGGAGGGAAACTCTTGTTCTAATTAAACGCCTGAGCAAGCGCTCTAGAACTTCTTCCGCACCTTGAATGCTCAACTCCAGCTCTCCTAGCTGGTTTTGCACCCTCTCGATGTTCTTGTTGTGGACTGATTTGATTGGCTGATGACCAATGAGCACACGGATTGCAGCATCAATATTCTCAAATTCGCTAACTGTTTCTTTTGCTTGACAGGCTGCTCTTTCTTGGTGCATGAGTCTGGAAACCAATGACCATCCACTTCTCCTTGATTGCACCTTTCTTCCCGAAGCATAGCACAACAAGGACTCCAATGCACAAACAGTGACTGCTTCAACCTCTTTCAACATGCTAAAAGTAGCAATAGTTGCATGGTCCTTATCTAAGGAAAGACCACAAAGTATATCTTTGTGTTTGATACACTTTAAATCATTTAGTAACTTCAGGATCGCCTTCTTCACCTTCTTTCTAGAGGCTATGTACCCGCCAAAGTCACTTGCACCCCTTTTTCTCGGCAGGTTTTAGTGCTGTTCTTTCACGTCTTCATTTGTCTGTGAGAAGATGTCTTTGGTTGCCGCACAAGCATCCAAGAGCCTAAGATATCTATCCAACACTTCTTCAACTGATTTTTCATTGCATTCTTGGCCTAGTCTTTGTTGTGTGTGAGGTAGCCGGAGCAATTCATCAACACAGTCATATACATTTTCCAGGCCGCTTATTGTATTGGTTATTGACGGCAATGAAGAAGTGGTAGCCTCAGAAGAAGCATTAAGCCTACACAAATGGTCATCGAATTGAGGAATGAGTGGATGAGTTCTAGAGGGCAAGCTGACAGAACGGGCATGGTAGGATTTTGATCTCAAGGGAGAGGAAGCCATTTTCTTCTTTCTCAAGGGGAATATGGCTTAGGACTGGAAGTCTAGAATGAACAGTGGATCAAAGCGTTGTGAGTTGTGACCTTTTTCCTTAGCATATGCTCAATACATATACCATAGGCTGAGGAGACAAGGAATGTCACTATCATCAATTATATGTGGGGATAATAGGGATTTATATGGAAAATGTTGGCGATGTTTACGGACTGTCTCCCCACCACCTGATTACAAACTACTAGCCAATGAAATATTTACTTTGAAACTCGAATTCGGTCTTACATAAACACTATGTTTTTATGTTGTTCCCTTCGTGTTCCCTGAAATAGTAATTGATCAGTATTTTCTTTACTTTTCTTGTTTCACTGATGGAGTCAATGCCACTCTTGCATTTCATTGCTTAGCAACCATGCTTAGGTAGGCCTGTGAATTTTGGTTAAAGTAATTGATGCCTGTGCTGCAGAATTGGCCATGATAAGCAGTTTAAGAAATAGTTATGTGCTGTTGACGCCCTATTTATTGCACTGTTGCTACTCGTTCATTGCTGGTATTGCAAAATATGCAATAGAAAAGAGAATTTGGTAGTAGTTTGGAACTTTTGCGTGGGGAGACAATCCACAAAACATGGCCATGATAAGCAGTTAGATCCAAATCACAAACCTGGTGGTGGGGAGACAATCTATAAACATTTCCAAAATTAACATTTAGATTCCGATTCAATCATGTTATATTTCTCTGATAATTAAAGATATGAGATTCCTAATGTCTCCTCCAGCCAATGTCCTATATAATTGAGCATATGCCAAGGGAAGAGTCACATCTCTCAAGATTGATCAATTGTTCAATCCAGTGCTAAGCCATAGTCCAAACTAGAAAGAACAAAAATGTCTTCCTCTCCTTTGGGATTGAAATCATACCATGCCTGATCTGTTAGCTTGCCTTCTAGATCCCATCCCATCATTCCTCATTTCAGTGAGCATTTGTGCAAACTACGTGCTTCAGAAGCTACCTCCTCATCATTGCCATCGATATCAAATAGATTAAGCGGCCTTGAAAATTTGTATGACTGTGTCGATGATTTACTGCTATTACCACAAGCCCAACAAAGATTAGCAAGAGAATCGAATGAGAAATAGGTTGGAGAAGCCTTAGATGGATATCTCAGGCTCTTGGATGCTTGTGCAGCCACTAAAGACATCTTCTCACAGATGAAGGAAGATGTGAAAGAACAACTCTCAGTTCTTCGAAGAAAAAGGGATGCTAGTGACTTTGGTGGGTACTTAGCCTCTAGAAAGAAGGCGAAGAAGGTGATCCAGAAGTTACTGAAGGATTTGAAGAGTATCGAAAACAAAGACACACTTAATGTTCCAGCCTTGGACAAAGACCTGGAAATTGTTGCCACTTTTAGCATGTTGAAAGAGGTTGAAGATGTCACTGTTTCCACGCTGGAGTCCTTGTTGTGCTACACTTTGGGAATGAATATTCAATCAAGGAGAAGTGGGTGGTCTTTGGTTACCAAACTGATCCACCAAAAGAGAGGCACGTGTCCTGCGAAGGAGACAGTCATCAGTGAGTTTGAGAAGGTAGATGCTGCAGTGCACGCACCCATCAGTATTGAGACGGTGCAAAACCAACTAGGAGAGTTGGAGTTGAGTATAGAGGTTGTGGAAGAAGTTCTAGAGCGCTTGCTTAGGCGTTTTATTAGAACTAGAGTTTCACTCCTCAACATTCTCAACAACTAGCCTAGAAAATCATGGAGCCAATGCGTTCTAATTAAGATGTAAATGAGGAATAGGTTAGTAATTTTTCTTCCAATTATAAATCAATATACTTTGCACAAAATTTTTAGCTTATACACCACTTCTTCCTATTCTCAAACTATTTGTTCACTGATCACTTGAAGATTAGAGTAACACCAAGTTCAATATGCTGTTCTCGAATTCTAAAAATTATGGTGAAGTAAAAAAAAAAACTCTTTAGCTAGAGGGGAAACAATAATATTGAATTATCTAAAGGGTGTCCTTGTAAAAGTTGAAAAACTTTGAGCTTAGAAATTTGAATGATCACAGAGAAAGCTTTTTTACATTCCAATTTTCTCAAAACAGAAGAAATAATGTGTTACAAGTTAACTCCATGTGAAGATTTATTGTAATAGAATACTTTTAAGTTCTCAAGATTCTAATTTTGTGATGGGGATGATTATAGACTGCCCAAGAGATTATATGATTGGCGCAGTAGTTTCTGATCTGACATCTTCATAGCCGAGACAGCATTTGATCCCAGTCATGCCACTCGCGCATTTCATTATATCGGAGTCATGCTCAGTTAGGCCTGTAAATTTTGGTTAAAAATTGGTGCTGAGCTGGGTAGCTGTTGGGACATTGCATTGTCATAGCCATGATTGCATTTCATCCTAATAACGACCGTGTTTTCTTAAATCTTCCATAATCAACCTGAGATAAACGTAGGCTATATATGTAGAAAGAAAAAAAATTAATGGTACTGGTCTTTCTTAATTTCAGAGTAATATTCCAGAGTGTGCTGCATGAAAAGTAAAATAGTCCTGAATCTTGATATGTGCTTAGATAGGCCATTGATTATGAGGAAAAATAAATGGTGATGATTTAGGACAGTGTGGGAAGGAGAAATTGCATAAACTCATGAGCTGAGACGGCGATTGGAACCATATTTTGATCATAAACTCACTCTTTTTCTTCAATCTACCGATCATTTGTGCGCATTAAAATATCTTAACTGGTCCATTTAATTTTTTGATTGTAGTCACTATCACAAGCATACAGAATCTCTGTAAATATTAAAGACAAAGCCTACTATCCTGCATAAAAGTTCATAAGCATAATAACATTTTGCACACTTACACGATTGTGGTAATAATGCTCACATGAGTGTTGCAGGAGACGCTTTGTCACCAGTTTTCATAATGCTCGAAAATGGTGCCATGCCTAGTGAGTATAGCATGAACCAAATCTGAGTGTCCCGTAAGAAAGACAGCGGGTACAATTTTCCCCATTTCAGAGCATCCCATATTCTAATTTCATGTGAGAGAATTGGAATCCTGGCAGCTTGGGCATCATTAAATAACATTATTCCTTGTGTGTCCTGAATATGTTATGAATAATATCGATAAACTCTATTCAAAATCCTGAATGGTTTTTCCAAGAAACCAGCTAGATGCAATTAAGTTATGGAATAATGGAAGTGAGTCTGATTAGCTTGAATAAGACTGCTCTCGAAACAGAATGACAGCCAGCGCATTGAGGAAAATGGAACCAAAAAAAATGTTGTTTTAGCTAACTTCCAGGTTTAACTAAATCTTAGAACCCCTTTGTTCGGTCCTATTTGTTCCCGTTGATTTCGGGTTTTTGGACGTTTCCATTTGCTTTTTGTTTATGTACATATATTTTCCTTTTCTACCTATACTAGGAGGTGACGAACCAAAAGGAAAAGAGGGAAAATTGTCAGCTTCCTCTCCTTACCATTTCTTTCCTTAAGTTCCAAAAGCCATCTTCTCTGCTTCCCCTTCATGGTGCCATGCATGAAAGTTAATAAGTAATTGACAGCTTTCGGTTTACACGATTGTGGTGGTTATAATGCTCACATGATTGTTGCACGAGACGCTTTGCCAACAGTTTTTCATAATTCTCGAAAATGGTGCCATGCCTGATTAGTATATTGTGAACCAAGTCTGAGTGTCATGCAAACAAAAGGACAACCCGTACGCTTAACTGAATTTTAAAGCATCCGATGCTAAATTCCCATGTGTGAGTCTTTATTTCAACTCTTTGCAAAATCATTATCCTTGAGACAATTGGAATCCTGACAGCTTGGGGATCATTAAGTAAGACGACTCCTCGTGTGTCCAAATTATACTATGAATAATGATTACTCTAATAAAAATTTCGAATGGTTAATTTTCATCAACAATTCTTAGAGTTCATCATTCAACATGTCCAAATTCTTTTTGAATCTCATGGGTATTGCTAGTAGTCGTGAACATAGAGCTTGATCTCATCTTCAACTGATAAATGAATGGCCAGACAAAGGGGAAAAAAGGTGATGAATAAGCAAGAATTTTGCTCAAAGTATAATGATTTATAACTGGAGGGAAAATCACAGGTATACTGTCTCATTTACGATACTACATATGAACATCAAAATTTCTGCTCCAAGATTTTCTTGGCTAGTGGTTGAGAATGTTGAAGAGGGAAACTCTAGTTTTGATTAACCTCTTGAACAAGCATTCTAGCCCTTCTTCCATATCTTGTATGCTCAATTCCATTACTCCTAACTGATTTTGTACAATCTCCACGTCTATTACACCATCAGTCTTGCTTATCTTGTGGCTGTTGAGTGAGCGCAACGCGGCATCAAAGTTCTCAAATATGCCTTGGTGTTTGCTTCTTCCTCTTTGGATGCAACACTGGTCCGGCGCACCAATTTTGAAACTAAAGAAAATCCACTCACCCTTGGTTCAACCTTTGTCCCCGCAATATGAGACAATAAAGACTCAAACACCCCAATCACGGCTGCTTCAACCTGATTTAACAACCTAAGGATCTCGAAAAAGCCATGGCTTTTGTCGGAAGCTATTTCGATTGTCTTGCTTTTGATGCTCTCCAACTCCTGTAGAGACTTTTGGATCTCCTTCTTTGCCTTATTTCTAGAAGCTAAGTACCCAGCAAAGCCATTTGTATCTCTTCTTCTCCTGAAGATGGAAAGAAGGTTTTGTACATCTTGCTTTGTTTGGGTGGACACATCTTTAGCAGCAGCGCAAATATCCAAGAGCCCTTATAAAAAAATTTAAAAAAAAACACACATTTTTAATTCTTGACTGGTGTCAGATCTGAAACTACCATTTGGATCACAATTTTTTCCTATCCGAAATTGTAATGCAACCATGATCATATACCTTATATATACTGGTAATTTAAATTCTACTGAAAACCAGAAGTTTTAAGTTTTATGATTCATATGGATAACCACATTTTTACCGACTTTTGAACCTTAAGAACTAACAAAGATTGGACATAGAAAATGCTCACCGTCGTCAATTATCATTGAGTTATATTTACTTCAAAGTTCATAGAAAAATGCTCTCTGTACCCCCACCCTCATGTTTATTTGTGTGATTCACAGTGCAGGACCAAGAGTTAAAACCGCCCGTACATTGCATCAAATAGGAATCATGCTGAGTATAGGCTTGTGAGTGTTGGTTAAAATAAATGGTTCAGAGCGGCAGAAGGTGGATACATGAGTTTGAGTAGGCCTGTTTCTATTTGTTTCTCTCTTTGAATTTGCAGATGATCAGATGCATCATTTTCAGCGACTTGGTAGATACATGAGTTCGAGTAGGCCTGTTTTTGTACATGATATTTAATAGATCAATCAGCCGGAAACTTTTCGTACATGAGTTCTATTTGTTTCTCTCTTTCTAAGAGTTTCCGGCGAACTTATGTAATTTTCATCTTTTTAAGGAAAAAACTACTATAGGTCTAAACAACTTTGAAACTTGGGTATGGCGATCGCCTGGACCCATCTGGCCCTCGATCCATCCTTGTAACAAAGCCTACCATTAGCAATCTTTATTTTTAATTAGTTCTTTTGTGTCACCAGCATTTTATCTACACTTACAAGGGCACGTCCCAACTCACTCAGCCCTTTCTTACTACAACCACTCGTTTCTTTCAATGTGAAATAAAAACTATGCACATAAGAATCATTGTATCACCTTGATACAATTTTTGGCAAATTCAAGGATAAAACATACTCGTGACACATTATGAAAGACATTGGCTGTGTATGTAACAAAAAAGTTTTCATTAACCGGAATGCAAATTGATGAACGCTAAATTATGAATGAATAATTTTTCGTGCACGAAAGTAAGGGCTAAAACCGAAATCTACAATACCAAATTGTAAATTTACATAACCTATTGCAGAATTTGTATTCAAGTATGAGCTACTTCTTTCTCTTGCTTTCACTCACTATTCTCTCTCTTCTTTCGAACACTGAAACTTCGAGTACCTCTTCAATACACCGAGGACTTGTCTGTATTTCTGTTTAGTTCCCAAAGTGATATGTTTGTATCTTCTCTTCCTTTTCGATTTTTCAGTGCTATTGTATTTAATATTTACAAAACCAAACCTAGCCTTTTAAGTTCCAATTATGAGTAATGTTGTGGTTCGATGGTTTTGGATTCGTGTGTTTACAGTGGGTTTTAATGGAGAAGATGAAAGGGTGCAATCTATAGCCGGTATAACATTATCATGGTAGGGCTCCTAGTGGTCCTTCATATCATTGCTATACTTCACGATCAAACAAAGTGTCTGCATCCATGAGAAGCAAACAATTGAATTAATTCCCGTGCGGACACTTCTCGTTTGATCATGAAGTAGAAACGATATAGATGACCACAAGGAGCCCTACAATTATAACATTATAAAGGCTAAAAATTGCACCCTTCATCTTCTCCATTAAAATCCTTTGTAAACACAGGAACCCAAAATCATCGAACCATTGCGTCACTCATAATTGGAACTTAAGTAAAAAGCTAGGTTTGGTTTTGTACATATTAAAAACAAGAGCTCTAAAAAATAGAAAAGGAAGAGGATATAAAAACATATCACTTTCGAAAAATAAGCAGAAATACAGAGAAGTCCTCAGTCCATTGAAGAGGAACACAAAATTTCAATATTCGAAAGAAGAGACAGAATAGTGAGCAAGAGAAAGAAGTAGCTCATTCTTGAATACAAATTAATTCTGCAATAGGTTATAATGTTACATGTTCCATTCTGTAAGAAAGCATTCATTTACAATAGAGAAGAATGATCATACCTGATTGGGTTGTTGTAAACAAAGAAGGGGAAAGTGGCAGGATTCGGCAAACTCAGGTATCCGGGTCAATTTATGCGCACCACATCTAATCTTGGGGTATCAATCACACTACTTATTTGAGGGGACTCAATTAAAGCCAGAGCAAAACTCTATCTGCACTGTCTGTTTAGAGTGGGAGTGATTTTATCCTTCTACTCTGTAAGAAGGAAAACGAATTGAAGCTTTTTTGGAAATTCCTCTCTGATCAAAAGAGGAGAAGGTTAGGTTATGGTGTCAATGACTAAATCAAGGAACTTTTTTTTTTCTTTTGCTAAGTGACTAATTCAAGGAACTATATATGAGAGGAGTAATATTGCTCTTCTTTCTATAGGCATTAGTGTAAGTTAGTTAGTTAGTTACAGATTGCATCTTATGGAGAAATATAAGGAGCTACACCTAGTCTTTGTACCGTTTTAATTTTATTGGATGTTCCCGAAAGGACAGCTAGACCTAGTCTCATTGGGTATTTTGAACTAATCCCACATTCTCTAATGTGTAAGTTAGTTAGTTACAGATTGCATCTTATGGAGAAATATAAGGAGCTAGACGTGGTCTATTTACCATTCTAATTTTATCGGATGTTCCCAAAAGGACAGCTAGACATCTCACTAGGCATTTTGAACTAATCCCACATTTTCTGATGTGTAAGTTAGTTAGTTACAGATTGCATCATTGGAGAAATATAAGGAGCTAGACCTAGTCTCTAGTCTCTGTACCATTCCAATTTTATTGGATGATCCCTAAAGGACAGCTAGACCTAGTCTCACTAGGTATTTTGAACTCCCACATTCTCTGACGTTTACTTTGGGATTACTCTTTTTAGGAGACCACCTATTATCACGTAAGAGAATTAGGTGTTAACTTGTTGGGTTAAATAACGTCTTGAAGCAGCCATTTACAGAATTCTAGACGTTTACAATGTTGAGAAAATTGGCCAAAACCAACTAGCACATAATGCAAAGACTAATCAAGAACAGCAGAAACAGGAATGGCGCAATACAACGGAAAGAGTGGTATTTTGGGAACCAGAGGTCGTGAGTCCGAATACGAGCACCAGCAATTGCAACAGAGTTGAAGATTATTTTTCTAGTTTGGTTGCTTTTTGTGATGAAACCAATTTCATCGTGTTACATTAGGAGACCAAATTTTTTCGTCACCAACAACTACCATACACTTTTTTCGTCACATGATTTTTCTGAATTTCCGTTTTAGTCTTAATTACAATGTTTGCTAAATCATTACCCTTGAGGCCATTGGAATCCTGACAGCTTGGGAATCATTAAATAACTTGACTCCTTGTGTGTCAAAAATATATTGAATAATGATTAATCAAAAGCCTGAACAGTTTTCTGAGAAGCCAGCAAGATCAAGATGCATTTCTCCCACATCTACAAATGCTGGATTGAGACTGATTAACCAGCAAACTACCGTTTCCAAGTCAATATATATTATCAGAAACTACCGTGCCAATCGCATAATTATTGGGCAGTCTATAGTCATCCCCTTTACAGAATTTGAATATCGTGGCAGCTTGGTAGTTCTTGGGAGTTCATTGGTGCATTCATACTTGATTGGAGTGCATCTGATGGTATTTGGTGTCTTTTGTTCTTGACTTTGCACTTTTTGTTGTTTGAGACTCCTAATTAGATGTTAGACAGTTTAAAAGTATTGCTGTTGCGTCAGGTGTTGGGTCAAGCCATGCCTGGGTTAGAATGAAAGACATCGATTGCCTTGTGATTTACTCGTTTTGTTGTTAGATGATTAGTTGGGCTTTGTCTAAGTTCTTCGTAATGATCTCCGTTTATAAGTGTCACTGGGTGTTTATCAATACAAACTTCTCACTTTTAAGAAGAAAAAAAAAAATCTTTGATATCATTCAGTTACAATAAATCCTCCCTTGTACTCAGTCATACATAATTCCTGCTGTATGCTGGAGAGCAAAAACGCTTCAACTGAGGCGATTCAAATTTCTAACCTCCATGTTTGTAAAGATCTGATTCATTCTCCATCCAACATAATGCCCATTTCCTCTTCGCGTACTGCCATTTCAATCACATGGGTATTACTACTGCAAACTTAGTGCTTACTTTCATCTTCAGCTGATTAATGGACAAATTTCAAGATTACAGGAAAAAAGGGTTATTTGTAGGCAATAATTTTGCTCAAAGTATATTCAGTAAAAACTAGGACAAATCACAGGTATACTGTCTCATTTACAATGCTACATATGAACATCAAAATTTTTGCTCCAAGATTTTCTTGGCTAGTTGTTGAGAATGTTGAGGAGGGAAACTCTAGATTTAATTAACCGCCTAAACAAGCATTCTAGTCCTTCTTCCATATCTTGAACGCTCAATTCCAATTTTCCCAACTCATTTTGCACACCATCAGTCTCGCTTGTCTTGTGGCTGTTGAGTGAGTGCAATGAAACATCAAATTTCTCAAATGCCTTGGTGTTTGTTTCTTCCTCTCGGCATGCAACTTTCTTACGGTTCATCAGTTTGAAAACCAAGGAAAATCCAATCATCCTTGATTCCATCTTTGTACCCGCAATATAGGACAATGAAGACTCGAACACCTCAATCGTGGCTGCTTCAACCTCATTTAACAAGCTTACTATCTCCGAAATTCCATGGCTTTGGTCAAAAGCTATAACAGCAGACTTGCTTTTGATACTCTTCAAATCCTTAAGAGACTTTTGGATAACCTTCTTTGCCTTCTTTCTAGAAGTTAAGTATGCTGTAAAGTCATTTGTATCCCTTCTTCTCCGCAATATGGAAAGAAGGTTTTGCACATCTTGCTTTGTTTGTGTGGACACATCTTTAGCAGCAGCACAAACATCCAAGAGCCTGAGATACTTTTCCAAAACCTCTTCGACCCATGTCTCGTGTCACCGTTGGGAGAAGGCTTGTTGGGTGTGTGGCAATAGAAGCAAATCATCCAAACGGTCAAACATATTTTGAAGTCCGTTAAGCTTCAAATTCTCATCGATATGAGGAATGAGGGGGTGAAATCTAGAGGGTAAGCTGACAGAACGAGAGTGGTAGTTGGGTTTTGATCTCAAAGGAGAAGAATCCATTTCTCTTTCCAATTGGGAATAAGGAAAACTAGAAATGGTTATCGAATGTGAAATGTCAAAACTTCTTGTACTTGTGGTTCCTTCCATCTTCTTAGGCTCAATATATAAGAGGAAGAAGGAGACAAGGAATCTCATCTCTCTTTAACCATACCTGGCAGCAACATGATTTTGATTTTTTCCTATATCCTCTTGCGGCGATGTTCACGTTAATGTCCCCACCAAATAGGTTACTAAAATGGTTGTGCGTGCAATATTTTATGAAGGTTGGTTCAAAAAAAATGCAATGCACAAGGAATGAAAATGTCAGCACCATCCACTCTCTTCCGCTTTCCTTTCATCAATGTACAGTCGTGCATACGATCCAAGCATTATTTTTATGTCCCCTTACTGTTTCCAGAGGCAATTTGTATGTAATAATGACAGATCTAGACTTGAATACTGACAGATCTAGACTTGAATACTAATTTAGTTTCCATATTTATTAGCATCATTGAGAAGTTGAGCATCACAAATGGCACCAAGAAACACAAGGACTGTTAGTCTTAGACAAACCAAATCTGAGTGTCCCCAAAGCCCAAACATAGAACCAGCCAGTACACATTTTATTGTTTTAAACCGTCTGAGATTCTGCATTCCCCATGTGGTACGCTTAACCTTGGGACAATAGGAATCTTGCCAGCTTTCACAGTCATGTAATCATGCTCTCGTGTGAGTCTTAGTTACAGTTTTTTCAACGTAATTTATCTTTGAGACAATTGGAATCCTGACAGCATGTGAATCATTAATAACCTGTTCCTCATGTGTTATTACTCTATCATGCATTATGATTACTATAATCAACATTCTGAATGGTTTTCCGAGAAGCCAGCAAGATCCACATGGATTTCTCCCACCTCTACAAATGATGGAGCGAGTCTGATTAGCAAAGATATAATACTGTCCTCGAAACACAAAGACGGCCAGCACAATACTATTTCTTAATCGGTATCAGATCAAGAGCTACCGCGCCAATCATATAATATTTTAGT
This sequence comes from Rhododendron mucronatum var. ripense, assembly GCA_019656295.1. Lineage (NCBI taxonomy): Eukaryota > Viridiplantae > Streptophyta > Magnoliopsida > Ericales > Ericaceae > Rhododendron > Rhododendron mucronatum. The sequence goes on from BPLT01000166.1 coordinate 838,561, forward strand.
TAGTCTATATTCATCCCCATTGCAAAAGTAGAATTTCGAGATCTTAAAGTCGTTCTCTTACGATTAATCTTCATTTGGAATCAACAACACATTTCTTGTTCTATTTTGAGAAATTTGAAAGTAAAAAAGCTTTATCTGTAATTATTCAAATTTCTAGACTCAAACTTTGACAGGACACCCATTAGAACATTCAATATGATTATTTCCCTCTCGCTAAAGAGTTTATATTTTCACTTCAACATTACTTTTGGAATTTAAGAACTAGTGCTTATGGAACATGGTGTTACTCTAATCTTCAACTGATCAGTGAACAAATAGTCTGAGAAAAGGACAGAAGTGATGTATAAGCCAAAAATTTCGTGCTAAGTATATTCATTTATAATTGGAAGACAAATTACAACTCTATTTTTCATCTACATATCAAGTACTAGCGCATTGGCTCCATGATTTCCAAGGCTAGTTGTTGAGAATGTTGAGGAGGGAAACCCTCATTCTAATCAAACGCCTAAGCAAGCACTCTAGAACTTCCTCCACAACTTGGATGCTTAACTCCAACTCTCCTAGTTTGTTTTGCACTGTCACAATACTGACGGGTGAGTGCAGTACTGCAGCATCTAATTTCTCAAACTCACTGATGACTGTCTCCTTCGCTTGACACGTTGCTCTCTTGTGGTTGATCAGTTTGGAAACCAAAGACCACCCACTTCTTGATTGCACATTCATTCCCAAAGTGTGGCACAACAAGGACTCCAATGTGGAAACAGTGACAGCTTCAACCTCGTTCAGCATCCTAAAAGTGGCAACATATCCGTGGTCTTTGTCCAAGGACGGAACATTGAGTGTGTCTTTGTTTTCGATACTCTTCAAATCCTTGAGTAACTTCTGGATCACCTTCTTCGCCCTCTTTCTAGAGGCTAAGTACCCACCAATGTCACTTGCATCCCCTTTTCTCCGTAGAATTGAGAGTTGTTCTTTCACATCTTCCTTTGTTTGTGAGAAGATGTCTTTAGTGGCTGCACAAGCATCCAAGAGCCTGAGATATCCATCTAAAGCTTCTCCAGCCCATTTCTCATTCGATTCTCTTGCTAATCTTTGTTGGGTTTGCAGTAATAGCAGCAAATCATCGACACAGTCATACAAATTTTCAAGGCCACTTAATCTACTCGATATCGAGGGCAATGATGATGAGGTGGCTTCAGAAGCACTTAGTCTGCACAAATGCTCGCTGAATTGAGGAATGAGTAGATGGGATCTAGAAGGCAAGCTAACAGATCGGGCATGGTAGGATTTCGATCGCAAAGGAGAGGAAGACATTTTTGTTCTTTCTAGTTTGGAATATAGGCTTAGCACTGAATTGAACAATTGATCAATCTTGTGAGATATGACTCTTCCCTTGGCATAAACTCCATTATATAGGACATTGGCTGGAGGAGACATTAAGAATCTCATATATTAAATTATCAGTGAAATGTAACATGATTGTATTAAAATAAAAATGCTAATCTTGTGAGATGTCATAGATTGTCTCCCCACACCAGGTTTGTGATTTGTATCTAACTGCTTATCATGGCCATGTTTTGTGGGTTGTCTCCCAACCAAAAAGTTTCAAACTACTACCCAATTTTCTTTTCTATTGCATATTTCACAATACCAGCAATGCACGAGTGGCAAAATTGCAATAAATTGGGCGTCAATGCAACTCGTGCACAGCAATAAAATCAGAATTATGGTATGGTAGGCCTAAGTTTAATCAAAATAAGAGTTGCCGAGCTGTACAACTTGTGGGAGGGAAACATGGCACAAACATAGCTGAGATTAGCATATGATCCTAATCAGACTGTCAGGTATAGGTTAGAAATCTAAGTTGGCTAGAATACGGCTAGCAATCCAGATAAGTAAACTGGTTCATGTGGTACTCAAAAGATTATTGTGGATCCATATGGAAATCTTGGGGATGTTAATCGAATGTCTCCTAACCACCAGGTTCCAAACTACTACCCAATGTTTTTCTACTTCAAAATTCGCAACAGATTTCAGCATAAACGCTATCTGTTTATATTGCTCCCTTCATGTTCCCTAAATAGAACGCTATCTGTTTACTATCTGATTTTCTTTTCTATTGCATATTTTGCAATCCCAGCAATGCACAAGAGGCAACAATGCAAGAAGTAGGGTGTCAATGCAACTCGTGCACTGCAATAAAATCAAGAATCATGCTAAGGTAGAGTTCTAATCCAAATAAGAGGTGCCGAGCTGTAGAACTTGTGGGAGAGAAACATGGCACAAACATAGCTGAGATTAGCATGTGATTCTAATCAGAATCATACTTTCAGGTATAGGTTAGAAATCTAACTTAGCTACAACACAGCAACTTATCCAGATATGGAAACTGGTTCATGTGAAAGCCTCAATATAGCTAGCAGGTGATTATTGATGTGAAGCCAACAAGATCCAGGATGCTGTACATTGTTTAACGGATGGACCGCGTATGATTAGCATACATTAGCCCGCCCTCAAAAAAAAAAAACACATTTTTATTTCTTGAATGGTATCAGATCTGAAACTACCATTTGGATCACAATTTTTTCCTTTCCGAAATTGTAATACAACCATGATCATACATACCTTATACTGGTAATTTAAATTCTACTGAAAACCAGGGGTTTTAAGTTTTATGATTCATATGGATAACCTCATTTTTACCGACTTTTGAACCTTAAGATCATTGAACATATAATGGTTATAAGTAGGATTTGATCAGAACTAACAAAGATTGGAGAAAATGCTCGCCATCGTCAATTATCATTGAGTTGTAATAATTACTTCAAAATTCATAGAAAATCCTCTCTATTCTCCCACCGTCATGTTTATTTGTGTGATTCACAGTGCAGGAACCAAGAGTTAAAACCGCTTGTACATTGCATTAAATAAGAATCATGCTGAGTAGGCTTGTGATTGAGTGTTGGTAAAAATCAATGGTTCTGAGCTGCAGAAGGTTGATACATGAGTTCAACTAGGCCTGTTTCTATTTGTTTCTCTCTTTCAATTTGCAGACGATGGTGGCATCATTTTTCAGATACTTGGTGGATACATGAGTTCGAGTAGGCCTGTTTTGGTACATGATATTTAATAGCTCTATAGATCAATCAGCCGGAAACTCTTTCTTCTTGCTTGCCTGTCTAAAGTCGGGGCATTATATGAAGAGTGCACCCAAAGCAACATTCCTTAGTGAGACAGGATATTTAAAACTTCGTTTACTATATATATAAACTTCGAAGACTATGGTTAGTATTCAGGAGTCACAAACTTTTGCTTGAACGATTCGTGTTTGCATTTGGGAGCATTTCCCAAACTCTCTTGAAAATAAAAGTCTTTGCCGATGCTGGATGATAGGTGTGTAAATATGCCTATTTATGCCTCCTAACTTACGTTTGTTATGTCCATTTAGTGCACTACATGGGGTTTGATTCTTGTTAATTATGTTTCAGGACTCTCAGAGCCGTTGGATAACACTCGAAGCTAAATCTAGGAAAATATGATAAATTTGCCAGCCCGTGGCAATTGATGGCCTTTCCTAATATTATCCTGGTCAAAATTCATTGTGGCCCAATCTTTAATTGGCTGGAAATTAGAGTTTGACTTTGGAAATTGAAGAAAGATTATGTGGAGGCCTTGGTATTATTGGATGGAAATTATTAGTGGGCCAGACGAGAGCTACACATAACAAAGGTTCACACGGTTGAAAATCGGATATAAAAAGGCAGCAAGGGTTTGGTTTTCGAGATATTATCTGATTCCCACGCAGCAACAGGCCATGGCGGTGGCCACTACTTCGCATAATGCACAACACTCCATGATCGGTTAAACGCTCCGGCTAGGGTGATGAGGATGCTTCTCCAAGTAATATGATTGTTTGATTTTTAGGGTTTTATATTCGACTTGATTGTATGACTTGATCGATTCATAACTTTTTATGAGAGTTTATATTTTTTCTGATATTCGAATGTGTTTGTATCCACGGTTTCAAACACTGTCATACAATGGTTTTGAATGTTCCAAGATAGGCTTTGAGATAGACTACACGACGTGAGACGGGTCATGCCGTGGTTAAATCCAATGAGACGATCCATGCCATGTTGAGATAGCCTATACGGAGTACGAATCTTGATTATATTTTTGGGGATTATCGATAGGAATTGCTACCCTACGGTGATCTGGTTGAATGTTGAATGTGAACCCTAGGTTTCTAAACAATTGCGTTACAAGGGGAGACTGAATCTGAAACCCTAGTCTCTTCTCTCATCAGTTTACAACTCATTTAATTTGCTTTCTAGTTCAATTTTAGTTTAATCAAATCAAAATCCAACTTCCTTTTAGTTTCATAATTAAATTAGAAATTAATTGAAAGTACCAAAACTTAGCTTTTTACCCTCCGTGGACGATCTCAGACTTGACTGCTATTCTTTGGAATATTAGTTAATTCCCTGTTTTATAAATTATATTTTTGGTATGAAAACGACAAACCACTGGAACATTTCAAGTAAAGTGCTTGGGTCGTAGAATTTCTATAGCTTTGGTAGAATGTATGAGGTTTCCTTTGTATAGGTTCTTGTTGAGGGATTAATCCCCTTGTTTTGATTTGGTTGGTTATAAAATGCACAAGTTACCAAAAAAACAAAAAGAATTTTAAATATGCAACCCCAACTAAGAATGTAGCTCCGAGTGTGATCTTCATGTAATGACCTAAGTTTAGAAAGGCAAGTTAAATGTTTTGTACTAAAACAAGCCAACTCAAATACAAGTATCCAACAGCTGAAAAATGATGCCTAAACAACTATAGCTCTAAACAACTTTGAAACTTGGGTATGGCAGTCATCCGGACTCGTGTGGCCCTCGATCTGTCCTTGTGGCTCATCCGCCCCTTGATCCATCCTTGTAACAAGGCCTACCATTAGCAATCTTTATTATTAATTGGTTCTTTTGTGTCACTAGTATTTTATCTAACACTTATATACAGGGGCATGTCCCAACACGCTCAGCCCTTTATTACTACAACCACCCGTTTCTTTCAATGTGAAATAAAAACTATGCACATAAGAATCAATGTATCACCTTGATACAATTTTTGGCAAATTCAAGGATAAAACATAGTCGTGACATATGATGGAAAGACATTGGCTACGTATGTAACCAAAAAGTTTTCATTATCCGGAATGCAAATTGATGAGCACTAAATTATGAATGAATTTTTTTTTTTTTGTCAGGCGATATACATCAGTGGGGGTTAGTGGAAGGTCTTAGTGTTAGCAGAGGGTTTCAACGGCTATCCATAGTCCTGGCCCTCAAAGAGCCTGCTTTCACTCACTATTCTCCCTCTTCTTTCTAACACCGAAACTTCGAGTACCTCTTCAATACACTGAGGACTTGTCTGTATTTCTGTTTAGTTCCCAAAGTGATATGTTTGTATCTTCTCTTCCTTTTCGATTTTCCAGTGCTATTGTATTTAATATTTACAAAACCAAACCTAGCCTTTTAAGTTCCAATTATGAGTGATGCAGTGGTTCAAAGGTTTTGGATTCGTGTGTTTACAGCGGGTTTTAATGGAGAAGATATGAAGGGTACAATATTTAGCCCTTACAATATTATTATGCTAGGGCTCCTACTGGTCCTTCATATCATTGCTATACTTCACGATCAAACAAAGCGTCCGGATCCATGAGAAGCAAACAATCAAATTAATTCCGGTGCGGGCACTTCTCATTTGATCATGAAGTAGAAACAATATAGAGGACCACAAGGAGCCCTACCATTATAACGTTGTAAAGACAAAAAATTGCACCCTTCATCTTCCCCATTAAAATCCTCTATGGACACAGGAACCCAAAATCATCGAACCATTGCGTCACTCATAATCGGAACTTAAGTAAAAAGCTAGGTTTGGTTTTGTACATATTAAAAACAAGAGCTCTAAAAAATAGAAAAGGAAGAGGATATACAAACATATCACTTTCGAAATATAAACAGAACTACAGAGAAGTCCTCAGTGTATTGAAGAGGAACACGAAATTTCAATATTCGGAAGAAGAGAGAGAATAGTGAGCAAGAGAAAGAAGTAGCTCATACTTGAATACAAATTAATTCTGCAATATGTTACATGTTCCATTATGCAAGAAAGCATTCATCTACAATAAAGAAGAATGTTCGTACCTGCTTGGGTGATTGTAAACAATGAAAGGGAAAGTGGCAGGATTCGGCAGTTTTTTTTTTTTTGGTAACTCAGGTATCCGGGTCAATTCATGCGCATCATGACTAATCTTGGGGTATCATTCACACTGCTTACTTACGGGGATCTCAATTAAAGCAAAAGCAAAGCTTTATATACACCCTCAGTTTGGAGTGGGAGTGATTTTATCCTTCTACTCAGTAAGAAGGAAAACGATTTGAAGCTTTTTTGGAAATTCTTCTCTGATAAAAAGAGGAGAAGGTTAGGTTATGGTGTCAACGACTAAATTAAAGGAACTCTTTTTTTCCTTTTGCTAAGTGACTAATTTAAGGAACTACATATGAGAGAAGTAATATTGCTCTTCTTTATATAGGCATTAGCGTAAGTTAGTTACAGATTGTATCTGCTGGAGAAATATAAGGAGTTAGATCTAGTCTACCATTCCAATTTTATCGGATTTTATGGAAAGGACAGCTAGACCTAGTCTCACTGGGTATTTTGAACTAATCCCACATTCTCTAATGTGTAAGTTAGTTAGTTACAGATTGCATCTTATGGAGAAATATAAGGAGCTAGACCTAGTCTATGTACCATTCTAATTTTATCGGATGTTCCCGAACGGACAGCTAGACCTAGTCTCACAAGGCATTTTGAACTAATCCCACATTTTCTGATGTGTAAGTTAGTTACAAATTGCATATAAGCAATCAGACCTAGTATTTGTACCATTCCAATTTTATAGGATGTTTCTGAATGGACAGCTAGTCTCACTGGGTATTTTGAACTACTCCCACATTCTGTGATGTGTAAGTTAGTTAGTTACAGATTGCATCTTATGGAGAAATATAAGGAGTTTGACCTAGTCTCTGTACCATTCCAATTTTATTGGATGTTCCCAAAAGGACAGCTAGACCTAGTCTCACTAGGTATTTTGAACTAATCCCACATTCTCTAATGTTTACTTTGGGATTACTCTTTTAGGAGACCTCCTACTATCACGTAAGAGAATTTGGCGTTAACTTGTTGGGTTAAATAACGTCCTGAAGCAGCCACTTACAGAATTCTAAACGTTTACAAATTACAATGTTGAGAAATTGGCCAAAAACCAACACACACATAATGCAAAGACTAAACAAGAAAGGCGACATACAATGGAAAGAGTAGTAGTTTGGGAACAGGAGGTCGTGAGTCCGAATACGAGTACCAGCAATTCCAACAGAGTTGAATATTAGTTCAGAGTTTGGTTGCTTTAAGTGATGAAACCAATTTCATCTTGTTACATTAAGCGACAATTTTTTTTTCGTCACCAACAACTACCATGAACTTTTTAGCGACAATCTATAGGTGACGAAACGTGATGACGAAATTTGACTCTTTAGCGATGTTATTGTTTCGTCACCAAAATCATTTTTCTTGTAGAGAGATTTTCTGTGGTTCTGAATTAGGCAAATTACTTAATCGTACTCCATGGGTTACCGGTGTTGCAGTTGTTTCACTATAGTGAGAGGAGAAATTAGGTTACTATAGAATGCCCCAGCTATTCTTTTCGGCGAGCTACAAAGAAAGCCGATGAATATAAGCCCGAAAAAATGCGTAACTCCATAACGTGGTCCATATGACCCTGTTCGGACGCAAAACAGGCTCTTGGGCATTGTCTCCAATTACTCCCGTCCGGATGCTAAACACCTACGTTAGGATGCTCGACGATCAGACTGCACACTAAACATAGTATCACTGTTTTTCATTACCCTTGAGGCCATTGAAATCCTGACAGCTTGGGAATCATTAAATAACATGAATACTCTCGTGTGTCAAAAATATATATTGAATAATGATTAATCAAAAGCCCGAACAGTTTTTCTGAGATTTCTCCTCCACACGTGCTGGAGTGAGACTGATTAACCAGCAAACTACTGTTTCCTAGTCAATACATGATCAGAAACTGCAGTGCCAATCGCATAATTATTGGGCAGTCTATAGCCATCCCCTTTACAGAATTTGAATATCGACATCTTTGATATCATTCAGTTACAATAAATCCTCCCTTGGACTCAGTCATACATAATTCTTGCTGTTTGTTGAGAAAACTGGAGAGCAAAAAAGCTTTAACTGGGGCGATTCAAATTTCTAACCCCCATGTTTGTCAACATCTGATTCACCATCCAACATATGTCAATGCCTGTTTCCTCTTCGTGTACTCCTATTTCAATCTCATGGGTATTACTAGTATTTGCAAACCTAGTGCTTACTTTCATCTTCAGCTGATTATTGGATAAATTTCAAGATAACAGGAAAAAAAAGGTTATTTGTAGGCAATAATTTTGCTCAAAATATGTTCACTAACAGCTACGACAAATCACAGGTATACTGTCTCATTTACAATACTACATATGAACATCAAAATTTCTGCTCCAAGATTTTCTTGGCTAGTGGTTGAGAATGTTGAGGAGGGAAACTCTAGATTTAATTAACTGCCTAAACAAGCATTCTAGTCGTCCTTCAATATCTTGAATGCTCAATTCCAATTTTCCCAACTCATTTTGCACACCATCAGTCTCGCTCGTCTTGTGGCTGTTGAGTGAGTGCAATGAAACATCAAATTTCTCAAATGCCTTGGTGTTTGTTTCTTCCTCTCGGGATGCAACTTTTTTACGATTCATCAGTTTGGAAACCAAGGACAATCCAATCATCCTTGATTCCATCTTTGTCCCCGCAATATAGGACAATAAAGACTCAAACACCTCAATCGTGGCTGCTTCAACCTCATTTAACAAGCTTACAATCTCCGAAATTCCATGGCTTTGTTTGAAAGCTATAACAACAGACTTGCTTTTGATACTCTTCAAATCCTTAAGAGACTTTTGGATCACCTTCTTTGCCTTCTTTCTAGAAGCTAAGTATGCTGCAAAGTCATTGGTAAACCTTCTTCTCCGCAATATGGAAAGAAGATTTTGCACATCTTGCTTTGTTTGTGTGGACACATCTTTAGCAGCAGCACAAACATCCAAGAGCCTGAGATACTTTTCCAAAACCTCTTCGACCCATGTCTCGTTTCGTCGTTGGAAGAAGGCTTGTTGGGTGTGTGGCAATAGAAGTAAATCATCCAAACGGTCAAACATATTTTGAAGTCCGTTAAGCTTCAAATTCTCATCGATATGAGGAATGAATGGGTGAAGTCTAGAGGGCAAGCTGATAGAACGAGAGTGGTAGTTGGATTTTGATCTCAAAGGAGAAGAATCCATTTCTCTTTCCAATTGGGAATAAGGAAAACTAGAAATGAATATCGAATGTGAAATGTCAAAACTTCTTGTGGACTTGTGGTTCCTTCCATCTTCTTACGCTCAATATATAAGAGGAAGAAGGAGACAAGGAATCTCAACTCTCTTTAACCATCACCTGGCAGCAACATGATTTTGGTTTTATTCTATATCCTCCTGCGGCAATGTTCACGTTAATGTCCCCCACCAAATAGGATACTAAAATGGTTGTGCAGTGTAATATTTTACAAAGGTTGGTTCAACAAAATGCAATGCACAAGGGGTATTGATACCAGTTGTCTCCTCTGGAATGAAAGTGTCAGCACCATCCACTCTCTTCTGCTTTTCATTCATCAATGTACATTCGTGCATATGATCCAAGCATATTATTTTACGTCCCCTTGCTCTATCCAGAGGCAATTTGTATGTAATAATGACAGATCTAGACTTGAATGCTAATTTAGTTTCCATATTTATTAGCATCATTGAGAATTTGAGCATCAAACAAATGGCACCAAGAAACACAAGGACTGTTAGTATTAGATAAACCAAATCTGAGTGTCCCCAAGGCCCAAACATAGAACCAGCCAGTACACATTTTATTGTTTTTAAACCGTCTGAGATTCTGCATTCCCCATGTGGTACGCTTTATTTTTTGTTAGATCTCCATCAACCTTGCGACAATAGGAATCTTGCCAGCTTACACAGTCATGTAATCATGCTCCCGTGTGAGTCTTAGTTACAGTTTTTTCAATGTAATTATCTTTGAGACAATTGGAATCCTGACAGCATGTGAATCATTAATAACCTGAGTCCTCGTGTGTCATTACTCTATCATGCATTATGATTACTATAATCAACATTATGAATAGCCAGCAAGATCCACATGGATTTCTCCCACGTCTACAAATGATGGAGCGAGTCTGATTAGCATGGATAATACTGTCCTTGAAACAGAAAGACAGCCAGCACACTACTATTTCTTAATCGGTATCAGATCAGAAACTACCGCGCCAATCATATGATATATTTTTCAGTCTATAATCATCCCCCTCACAAAATTAAAATTTCGAGATCTTAAAATCATTCTATTAGGATCAATCTTCATTTGGACTCAACAACACATTTCTTCTTCTATTTTGAGACATTGGAAAGTAAGAAAGCTTTATCTGTGATGATTCAAATTTCTAAGCTCAAAGTTTTTCAACTTTGACTGGGACACCCTTGAGATCATTTAATATGATTATTTAGCTAAAGATAATTTATTTCGACTTCACCATTACTTTTGAAATTTAAGAACTGCAGCATATGGTTACTCTAATCTTCAACTGATCGTTGAACAAATAGTACGAGAAAAGGACAGAAGTGATGTATGAGCTAAAAACTTCGTGCTAAGTATATTGATTTATAATTGGAGGACAAATTATAAGTCTATTTCTCATTTACATATCAAGTATGAGCACATTGGCTTCACATTTTCCTAGGCTACTTGTTTAGAATGTTGAGGAGGGAAACCCTCGTTCTAATTAAACGCCTAAGTAAGCGCTCTAGAACTTCCTCCACTACTTGGATGCTCAACTCCAACTCTCCTAGTTCGTTTTGCACCGTCTCAATATTGATGGGAGAGTGCACTGCAGCATCTAGTTTCTCAAACTCACTGATGAATGTCTCCTTCGCTTGACACATTGCTCTCTTGTGGTGGATCAGTTTGGAAACCAAAGACCACCCACTTCTCCTTGATTGCACCTTCGTTCCCAAAGTGTAGCACAACAAGGACTCCAATGAGGAAACAGTGACAGCTTCAACCTCGTTCAGCATGCTAAAAGTGGCAACAGATTCCTGGTCTCTGTCCAAGGCCGGAACATTGAGTGTGTCTTTGTTTTCGATACTCTTCAAATCCTTGAGTAACTTCTGGATCACCTTTTTCGCCTTCTTTCTAGAGGCTAAGTACCCACCAATGTCACTTGCATCCCTTTTTCTCCGTAGAATTGAGAGTTGTTCTTTCACATCTTCCTTTGTTTGTGAGAAGATGTCTTTAGTGGCTGCACAAGCATCCAAGAGCCTGAGATATCCATCTAAGGCTTCTGCAGCCCATTTCTCATTTGATTCTCTTGCTAATCTTTGTTGGGTTTGCGGTAATAGTAGCAAATTATCGACACAGTCATACAAATTTTCAAGGCCACTTAATCTATTTGATATCGAGGGCATAGATGAGGAGGTGGCTTCAGAAGTACTTAGTCTGCACAAATGCTCGCTGAATTGAGGAATGAGTGGATGGGATCTAGAAGGCAAGCTAACAGATCGGGCATGGTAGGATTTTGATCTCAAAGGAGAGGAAGACATTTTTGTTCTTTCTTGTTTGGAATATCGGCTTAGCACTGAATTGAACAATTGATCAATCCTGTGAGATGTGACTCTTCCCTTGGCATATTGTCAATTATATAGGACATTGGCTGGTGGAGACATTAGGAATCTCATGATTGTATTAAATCTAAATGATAATCTTGGAGATGTTTATTGATTGTCTCCCCAACACCAGGTTTGTGATTTGGATCTAACTGCTTATCATGGCCATGTTTTGTGGGTTGTCTCCCAACCAAAAAGTTCCAAACCACTACCCATTTTTTTTCTTTTCTATTGCATATTTCGCAATACCAGCAATGGACGAGTGGCAAAATTGCAAGAAATAGGGTTTCAACGTAACTCGTGCACAGCAATAAAACCAGAATTATGCTAAGGTAGCCTGTGAGTTTAATCAAAATAAGAGTTGCTGAGCTGTAGAACTTGCGGGAGGGAAACATAGCTGAGATTAGCGTATGATCCTAATCAGACTGTCAGGTATGGGTTAGAAATCTAACTTTGCTACAATACAGCTAGTAATCCGGATAGTAAACTGGTTCGTGTGGTACACAAGAGATTATTGTGGATCCATATGGAAAATCTTGGCAATCTTTACAGAATGTCTCCTAACCACCGGGTTCCAAACTACTACCCAACGATTTTCTATTTCAAAATTCATAACAGATTTCAGCATAAATTCATAACGTTTTTCTACCCAACGTTTTTCTATTTTTCCTGTTTCACAATGCAGGACCGGGAGGCAAAGTGACTCATGCATTGCGTTCATCAGGATCACGCTGAGGTAGGCCTGTGAGTTTTGGTTAAGCTAATTGATCCTGAGCTGCGGAAGTAGTGGGAGGGAAACATTGCCTGTCATATCTGAGATAGCATTGGATCCTAATCACAGTCATGTAATCGTAAAATATTTTTAACACATGTAAGCGGTAGGCCCTTTTTCGTAGCTCTTTTGTTTTTTTTCCCCTTTGATGGGATATTCATAGGTGTTTTAGTTGATAACATCTTGTACTTTGGAAGGTCTGCCTTCCTTGTCTTTCTATAATGCCTGTTCTTCAATAAAATTTCACATTAATAAATTTATTTCACATTAATAAAAACCAAAACAATTCAGCATAGATAGTGATTAGATCCCGATCACGTTAAAATAGCTTAAACTGTTTGGGTGTAGTCCTTATCATAAACAGACCGAATCACTTAAAATGAATATCAAGACAATGCCTTATTCCCTTCTTTTTTTTCCCTCTTGCTGCCATGCACGAAAGTTAATAAGCAATAAACAGATTTTCCTAATGCTTGAAAATGATGCCATGCCTTATTGGCATAACATGAACCAAATCTGAGTGTACCCAAAGAAAAAGACAGCTAGTAACTTATTCGAATTTTAAAGAATCCGAGATTCTCTAAATTTCCGCGTGAGTCTTAATTACATTTTTTTCAATGTAATTATTCTTGAGACAATTGGAATCTTGACAGCATGTGAATCATTAATAACCTGATTCCTCATGTGTCATTACTATAATCAACATTCGGAATGGTTTTCTGAGAAGCCAGCAAGATCCTCATGGATTTCTCCCACGAATACAAATGATGGAGCGAGTCTGATTAGCATAGATAATACTGTCCTCGAAACAGAAAGACAGCAAGCACATTACTATTTCTTAATAGGTATCAGATCAGGAACTACCGCGCCAATCATATAATATTTTTGTCAGTCTATATTCATCACCCTCGCAAAATTAGAATTTTGAGATCTAAAAATCATTCCACTGTGATCAATCTTCATTTGGACTCAACAACACATTTCTTCTCCTATTTTGAGAAGTTGGAAAGTAAAAAAGCTTTGTCTGTAATGATTCAAAATTCTAAACTCAAAAGTTTTTCAACTTTGACAGGGACACCCTTGTGATCATTCAATATGATTGTTTCCCTCTAGCTAAAGAGTTTATATTTTGACTTCACCGGAATTTAAGAACTACAGCATATGGAACATGGTGTTACTCACTTATGGTGTTACTCGAATCTTCGAGTGATCAGTGAACCAATAGTCGGAGAAAAGGAAAGAAAAAATGAATAAGTCAAAAATTTCGTGCTAAGTATATTGATTTATAATTGGAGGACAAAAAAACAAGTCTATTTCTCATCTACATATCAAGTATGAGCGCATTGGCTCCATGATTTCCTAGGCTAGTTGAATGTTGAGGAGGGAAACCCTTGTTCTAATTAAACGCCTAAGTAAGCGCTCTAGAACTTCCTCCACTTCTTGGATGCTCAACTCCAACTCTCCTAGTTGGTTTTGCACCGTCTCAATATTGATGGGAGAGTGCACTGCAGCATCTAGTTTCTCAAACTCACTGATGAATGTCTCCTTTGCTTGGCACGTTGCTCTCTGGTGGTGGATCAGTTTGGAAACCAAAGACCACCCACTTCTCCTTGATTGCACATTTGCTCCCAAAGTGTAGCACAACAAGGACTCCAGTGCAGAAACAGTGATGGCTTCGACCTCTTTCAACATGCTAAAAGTTGCAACAGATTCATGATCTTTGTCCAAGGCCGGAACATTGAGTGTGTCTTTGTTTTCAATACTCTTCAAATCCTTGAGTAACTTCTGAATCACCTTCTTCGCCTTCTTTCTAGAAGCTAAGTACCCACTAATGTCACTTGCATCCCTTTTTCTTCGTAGAACTGAGAGTTGATCTTTCACATCATCCTTTGTTTGTGAGAAGATGTCTTTGGTGGCTGCACAAGCATCCAAGAGCCTGAGATATCCATCTAAGGCTTCTCCAACCCATTTCTCATTCGATTCTCTTGCTAATCTTTGTTGGGTTTGCGGTAATAGCAGCAAATCATCGACACAGTCATACAAATTTTCAAGGCCGCTTAGTCTATTTGATATCGAGGGCAATGATGAGGAGGTGGCTTCAGAAGCACTTAGTCTGCACAAATGCTCGCTGAATTGAGGAATGAGTGCATGGGATTTAGTAGGCAAGCTAACAGATCGGGCATGGTAGGATTTCGATCTCAAAGGAGAGGAAGACATTTTTGTTCTTTCTAGTTTGGAATATAGGCTTAGCACTGGATTGAACAATTGATCAATCTTGTGAGATGAGACTCTTCTCTTGGCATAAGCTCCATTATATAGGGCATGAACTGGAGGAGACATGAAGAATCTCATATCTTTAATTATCAAATGTAACATGATTGTATCAAAATCTAAATGCTAATCTTGGAGATGTTTATAGATTGTCTCCCACCACCAGGTTTGTGATGTGTATCTAACTGCTTATCATGGCCATGTTTTGTGGATTGTCTCTCAACCAAAGTTCCAAACTACTACTATCTAATTTTCTTTTCTATAGCATATTTCGCAATACCAGCAATGCACGAGAGGCAACAATGCAAGAAATAGGGTGTCGATGCAACTCGTGCACTGCAATAAAATCAAGAATCATGCTAAGGTAGGCCTGCGATTTTTAATCAAAATAAGAGTTGCCGAGCTGTAGAACTTGTGGGAGAGAAACATGGCACAAACATAGCCGAGATTAGCATGTGATTCTAATCAGAATCATACTGTCAGGTAAAGGTTAGAAATCTAATTAACTTAGCTACAACACAGCAACTAATCCAGACAAGGAAACTGGTTCGTGTGGCCGCGCACACAAGATTATCGCGGAGAAAAAATGGAATCGAGCAATGAGGTAGTTTTTCATTTTTTGATCTCACATGGATCATGGATAGTATCAAGACACTTGGTAATTGACACTTGCTGCCAACCACCATACACATCTGTGGCGAAAAAATCCTCAAGAAGTGGGTAAATGAGTCACTGGGAGAATTCTCAAGCTCTCAAGTCTCAATACCCGAACAAGATCATCTGATCAGACGATCTCTCATGCGATTCCTCATGTTCCACAAAGTAGGACCCAGCATTGTTCCATTTGACAAGGGCCGGCTTTGGGCATAAGCCACATCCCCCAATTTTCGCATATATTTAGGGGCCCTATGTGTCCTTGTACTATGTATATGCCCGCAGATCGGTTTTGTGCGGATCGGTCCGGTTCCCAATCCAATCTGAATTGTCGTTTTCCTCCATCCGCCAATTGTCCGTGAGTATATTTGGATGGATCGGTTCGGTTGTGGATTGGTCGATTTGGGCTGATTGAGCAGATTATATACTAGTAAACTATTGTTTGAGCGGTTCGGTTTGGTTTGGACCTGATCCGCTCGTCGCGGATTGTCGTTTTGTTCATCCGCAAACCATCCGTGAGTGTGTTCAGTTGAATCGGTCCGGTTGCGGATTAGTCGGTTTGGGCTGTTTGAGCAGATTGAACCATCCGCTAGGCAGCCCTAATATATAGATACTCCCTCTGTCCCTTTTTAAGTGTCCTGCTTCGTAACTCCAACTTATTAAAAAAATATCATCATTATACCTTTCACATCAACTTTTTCCTCCACTTTCTCTACTTACCCATCATCATTACCCTTTTACTCACTTACTTTTCAAAATGGAATCTACTTTTAGGGACAAAATAGACAATTCACCAACTTTCACCTACTAACTTTACAAAATGGACACTTATTAAGGGACAGCCCAAAATAGAATACCGAACTATAAATAATGGACGGGGGAGTATAAAATTAGTAGAAATATGACAGTCCCCGATTAATTGAAGTATATTACAAGGCTCAAAAAATAATGGTAAAAGATGTAATTTTTGAAGTTTGTGGTTAGATTTTGTAATAAAAATAGGTGGCGGCTATTCGCAACCCTTTATTTTCTCCATTAGGATATCCACAATGCTATAATCAAAAATTAATAACCAAAAGTTGTCACATCAGCTTTTGATTATTCATTTAAGAGATTGTTAAGATTAACAATGTGGATGTGTACAATGGTATAATCAAAATTGATTAATCAAAACTTATCACATCATTTTTTCAAACTACAAAAAACTAAAAACAGTAATCAATAGAAAATAGTTTTTCTAAAATAGTTTTTTGAAAATAATAAAAACTATTTACTAGAAATAGAAAATAGTTTTTGAAACCTTTTTTTGGAAAAAAAATTGTTTTTAAAAAATTGTTTCTAAAAAAAAAAATTTTAGTAAAACTTTTTTTTTTTGAAAAGAAAGAAAGAGGAAAAGAGAAGAGAGATAGAACATTTTGTATAATGATTGGTGTATTTGATTGAGAATATATAGAGGCTATTAAATTTGATTATTCTCAAAAGGTTGTTAGTTTTGATTATCTAAAGCCTAAAATTTGATTATTTCTAAGAAGGTTGTTAAGTTTGATTATAGCATTGTGAACTTTATTTTGCACCAACATTGTTAACTTTAAAAACATTTTACTTTTGATTATAGCGTTGTGGATACTCTTAGCCCATTAAAAATTTTCAACTAATTACAACTTGACCCCCAATGCGAAATGACCTACTTGCTCTTATACCTATACATGAAATGACCTACATGCCCTTGTAACCAAAACCCCTAAATTATCTTCCTCCCCTTCCCCCCTGAAATTTATCGGTACGTTTGAAAAGAATAAAAAAAAAACCTGCCCTATCTTCAATCATTACCTTAATTTCTCTCTCCACTCATTATCCAAAAACCAAACTCAAAATTTTCAAAACATCATCCAAACAAGGCATTAATTTATCAGTACGTTTGAAAAGAAGAAAAAAAAAACATGCTCTATCTTCAATCATTACCTTAATTTTTCTCTCTACTCATTACCCAAAAACCAAACTCAAAATTTTCAAAACATCATCCAAACAAGGCATTAATATAAGTACAAAAAAAAAAAAAGGTTCATTTAAAGTTGATTGTAAGATAACATAATCGCAAAATAACATGGAACGACCATTGGCTAGTCGCATTTCTAGTGTTAAGGATCCCATCAATCGAACTTCTCCAATTTCGGGCTCATAACCAAGAAAAATGCTTCAGAAGTTGAGCCATTTTCTAGTACAGATACCGATTCTCTACTTCTTTCAGCAATGGCTTATTTAATGGAAGCTACTACCTTTGGGATACAAGCGGGAAAATCCACCACTTGCAGCAATGCTCTCTTGAACGACAATGGCCCAAAAAAAGTCATTTTAGATTCTTTCATTGTCCTTGTAGATGGAGCAACCTTGCACAAGAAATAACGAGGTTTGATCACCGGACCAATGAGGTAACCCTAGAAATGCCCGACGACTTGGTAATAACATCCAGTACAAGGGTACTAAATGGTAAAAACAGAACACCTACCTTCAATGAAATAATTGCCCATCGAATTCAAATGCAAGAATCCGTAATCCAAAACACAAGTTTTCAGGGCTTCATTTCATAATAGAGATTGCAAGCATCAGGAAGCAGGGCAGATTTATACAAAGATTAGTAAAACATCCAGTACAAGGGTACTAAACCATGATTATATTCACAGCTCCACTACAAGGTCAGAAACCCAAAGACACCCAGAGCCAAAAGGACAGATCATGAGAGATACCGCATCCCAGCAACAAAACCCAAAATGTTCATTTTCCAAAAGAGCTGGATCCATTACACTGGCACAGAACATACGAAAAATTAGTTGACTTGCAAAAATATGGGGAACCAGAGAAGCTGAAAGAGATGAAAATTTTTTAGAGGAGGAATTAAAAGGGGCACTGATGAACTTATATTGATGTACAAAATTACTTTCAAGTTCTGAAGAAAACAAACCAATTCAAATGTATCGTCATACCTCTCAAGCATTAAATTCGTTGATGCCATAACGATGACCCAGCCTTTTTGCGGTGCCATCCTTGAGGACTTTTTCTATCAGCTCATACTTCTTATAATTTGCCTCAAGAGTCTCTGCCTGTTGCTTTGCAAGATTCTCTTCCTCTTCCAGTTGATACTGCGGGGGAAATAGAAGTAAGAAGTAAAAACTACTTGAACTTTAAAGAAGTATGCATCATAAACCAACTGCATCGGATGATAAAGGAAGGAACCTCAATTCACCTGTTGCAAGAATGAGGCTTCAGCTGCATGTCTCCTTGTCAACTCCTTAAGCTTCTTTGCAATGGCGAAATCAGGGTTCTGTGGCTCTAACCATTGGCAAGTGATCTTCGTCCCAGGCTTTTGTGGGCGATCCTCAAACATCTCTATTTCAGCAGCACATACCCTAACAGGCCTCGGCATCCCAAAAACCATGAAGGGTTGATTGCTCATTGCCTGTACAAGTTCTTTGGCCAGCCCTGAAGAGTCCATCTCCACCAATGCACAGCGTGGCATGTTACTTTCTTCTGCATAGTTTGGAATAAACTCAACTTTGCAGACATTCCCAAATTGATCGAATGCTGATTTCAAAATACTTTCGTTGACTTGAGGCGAAAGGTTGTCAACGTAAACAGTCCGCCTCACCCTCTCTTCAAATGCTGCATAATCTGCTCTTGCTTTCACTGAATCCATGACAAAGTGACAATTTCAAATCTTTCCTGTGGAACAAGTCAGAGACGTGTATCAAACTATCAGTACAACCTACTTCACAAAACAAAGAACTTAGCTCAACTCCTTTACAGCAAAATATTACTAGTGCAGTTAACTTCATTGCTCAATAAAATTGTCAAGGGTTTAGTTTTACAATTCTGTTAACTTTCTGTATTGAGAGTAATATATGTATTTCTGATATATAGTGATTTTGATGTAAATATATGAGCAGGTGAGAAGGTTGATTAAATTCCCAAAACCTTATTAATCTCTCTCTTCTTCTCTTTGCCCTAAATCTTCTCTTCAAAAACAAGCCCCAGTTTGACTTGTTACTATCAACTTAAACAATAAAGAGACAATCAAAAATAGGTAAATATGGCTTCAGTTCGTTGTTAGTCCGTCGCAAAAGGTCTCATTCTCTAGATAATTATTGGAACCTCATAACTACTTTCTCGTACTGAATTATCACATTCTCTTGGCAACAAGAGGTTACAAAATATTTAGAGGTTGGCAACATGCGGTGTGCCTCACCTGAATGTTGCACAACAAAACATTTTCCCTGCCATGACCTCCACCTCTTGATTACAATAAAATATCCTTTGAGCACAGTTCTAATGCCTAAGCACACTATCAAAGTCCCCATCCCAAAACCCCTAAATTATCTTCCTTCCCTTCCCCCCTGAAATTCATTAGAACGTTTGAAAAGAAGAAAAAAAACCAGTCGACTGGTTCGACTGGTTCTTGTTCTTCGTCTTCTCTTTTCTCCAAAACCCATCCCTCTTTCTTCTTTCATCTTCATCCTCTCTCTTCTCCTCTCTCTCAAGCTTGTTCATCATTTCAATCTCAACGGAGGAGCCAAATATTGTATCAGTGGAAGGTTCCAGCCCTTTCATTGAAAAAAAAGATGACCCACTTCTAGGATATGATTTCGAAATTGAAATGGAATCAAATTCTTGAACCTTACTATCACAATTCGGTCCACTAACCATTGAAAATCTCTGCCGTACATACAAGTATATGTATTATCCCGCACTTGTTTCTCAGGAAAAAAAAAAATTAACAGAAAAAACAGAGGAGGAAGAATACATCCCGCACTGGGAGATGCATACTAAACTCTTAAACTGATGCACTGCCTCAAAGCCACAAAAACATAAATGAGCCATGACTCCTGGCCATACAACTTACACTTTAAATGAAATTACAAGTTGCAATTTAACATTTCCATCATCACCACAACAGCCAAACAGATAAAGAAAAAATGAGAGCAGAAATTCTGCATAGAATAGATGTGTTTGTACTTGATAACATTCTCCAAAGTAGTCATACTGCCGCATTTAGAAGAGCAAAAGCCAAGAGTACGTATCGACATCAACATCTAAAAAAAGACAGTCGCTAAGTCATATTCCTGAAATACAATGCTGCTATGGTAACCTAATAGCC
The DNA here is from genome assembly GCA_019656295.1 of Rhododendron mucronatum var. ripense. Taxonomy (NCBI): domain Eukaryota; kingdom Viridiplantae; phylum Streptophyta; class Magnoliopsida; order Ericales; family Ericaceae; genus Rhododendron; species Rhododendron mucronatum. Next base: position 859,293 of record BPLT01000166.1, read on the forward strand.
AAGGAGAAGGCAACTAGTGAAGAATGTAAACAACATATGGGTGCAAAGGCAAGACTTTGATTTATTTCTGAAAATCTGGTGTCGAGCAAGGTAACATCTTCTTCATTGAAATGGAAAATTCGATTAGAATAGAAGCAATACCGTAAACAATTTTACCTTCTTGCCAGTACCATTAAACAAAAGAAGTGCTAAGGTTGACTATTCGTTCAATCACACACAAAAAAAAAAAAAAACCGAGTCTTGGGTCGAGAAAAGGTGCCTAAAAGGGCGTGTTCATCTTGCATTCTTTCTATTGATTCTCAATTGATATCTGTCTGCAGCATTTGGTGCGATTGCGATTCCTCAATAGGTCTAATTTGATTCACACAAACAGTTGGAAGTCCATCACGCTAAATGAAGCCAATGCATAAATTTTTAAAGCATCTTGGAGCTGTATATTCAGAAGCAGATGCAAAATCCCAAGAGCTTTCTGCCAAGCTCGTTGAAGGTTCTAGTTCGTTCTTTTCCTGTCTACCTTTTGTAGATGTGTAGATAATTATTTTCTAGTTGCAGGAAGTCTAATACGATTTTTGGCTACCAATTTCGGCATCTAATTACCAAAATTGCTACAGAAACACAGGATCTAATTGCCGTTATTGTATGTATATACCGAGAGAGAGAGAGAGAGAGAGAGAGAGAGAGAGAGAGAGAGAACGATACCTTGAAGAGAGGAGGAGGAGGAGTGGCGGTGGTGGAGATGGTGGCTATGACGGGCTGGACGGTGGAGATGGCGACAGAGACAAAGGAGTGGCGGTGGGTTGGTTGAGCGGGTTATGGGAAGGAAGTGGATGTCGATTGTTTTAGGGTTTGATTTGGGTGGGTTTTGTAATTTTAGGTGTTTTGGAAGAAGGGGTATAATGGGAAGATTTGGGAAAATTAATGGGTTATATAGAGAAAATTTTAATTTTAAAATATAGGGAATGATTTATGTGAAAGAAGTGGGCTAATAAAAAAAATAAAGAATTGCGAATATCCGCGCCCAAAAAAAAAATTTTTTCATAACCTTCTAAATACACCCCCACCCTCAGTTTTCTCTTTTACACCGTTTCCAAGGATCCAATCTTAACTCTACCTTCGGTTTTCAGTCAACTGTATATTGCAAGAAAATGTTAAATGGATTAGTTATGCTCTACATTAAAAAAGAAAGGGTGGCTAAACTTGATTACGAAAGCTTAATTGATACTTTTGTTGCAAAAAGAATGTAAGAAGAGTGATGTTTAAGTAATACATTTCGAATGAAGGGAATAATTATCTAGCTTTTTGTTATTCTGGTTCTGAATACTTGTAGCATTTTGTTTAAATCATTTTTAAAATTATTTGTGAGTTATTTAAAGGGCCTCATTTGAAAAAGTCTGCATCGGGCCCCAGAAAACTCAGAGTCAGCCCTACATTTGTTTGATTCGTTTATTTTGTAGGTCTCGATGTGCACGTCGTCCATGCAAAATAATAAGGTTGATCGGATATCAGTATCCATTGAAACCGAACCATATTTATCTAAAGAGGAGTAAATGTCCTGTGTGAATCCGTCCATTGCTCTCAAAACAAATATGATTCGACCAAACCTTTACAAATGTCCGATGAGGTTGATTTATAGCACAGATGATTTACAAAGAGATCAAAAAACGGCTCCCATAGTCAAAATGGACCGTTATGGGTTGCATTTTGTGTCACATAATGGATCGTCAATTTAGAGTATCCTTTCTCCTTGATTCCCTGCAACTAGTTGCTGTTGGTTTATCCTTGAGTATGAATTGTCTCCTGTGATGCAAAATGTAACGTACCGCGGTCTTACAAGATGATTCAATCCATTTATTTTGTAGGCCTCGATGTTTTCATTTCCGCGCGAAAAATCAGTATCCACCACTCCAGAGGGAAGCATAATTGTCACAAGAGAAATTGATACTCACAGTTTAACTACCCATTTCTCTTATCACCAATACAACGCAACTACCAATGAGGTCTTAGCCCAATTGGTATGCCTCCATCGGTGGAGGCATGGTTCGAGCCCCGTCCGTTAACCCCCACTAATGTTTACAAAATTGGCAATAAAAAAAATACCATGCAACTAGTGATAGTTGGTATATGCCGGAGTATGGATGCTCTCACGTAATGATTCTCTTATGTGACTCTCATGCGAGGTAAAATGGAATCAACCACGGTCCTACTTGACAATCCTCACATGAGAGGATTTTGATTCATCCATCTTAAGACAATGCAGATATGTGTGTACTTTGTCAATAGAATGCAGAAGAGTGGTGCAATAAGAAGCTTGTATTAATGTGATCAAAACCACCTGTTGCTATAATATACACTTGCAATTGAGAAGACAAAAAAAACTCCAATTCCCTACTCAGATTGTGCAAACTGGATTAGGCGTTGAGCGAAAAATAGATGTGTGGTGAATCTCTTTATCATCACAATCCACAATTCTTTCTTCTCCAGAGTACTCATTTTCATGATCCTCTCCCACCCTTTTGCCTCTTCTCTTCAAGTCCAGCAGCTTCATTCAACATATCAGCGGCGTCCTGGTGCATGTCCAGCTTCGCAAGGGCAACTGATTGCATGTAAAAGGCGACTGGCCAATCTGGGCTGATGTTTTGTGCTTGCATTGCGTCTCTAAGAGCAGCATCGGGTTGATCACATAGGAGATAACATAGGCTTCGCCGTGCGTGAACTGTTGGGGAGACCATTGTTCCCACATTGATAAACTGCACACCCAACCACACAAAAGGAACCAAAGAGAACATCATCCCAACTGTTACCACCTTTTGTTGATTCAGCTTGTACTTTCAACAAAATTGAAAAAGCAGAAGTCTCTTGCTGATGCACCAATTTCTGATCTACTGGAAGACAGAGCGAAGAGACATACTAAAACCCATAATGTGCTACACAAATGAAGGGAGCTTTTCTTGTGGGTACTATAGATCTGTCTTATGCTTATGTAAGTTTTCTTCCATCCTTGTTAATCTTTTTCAGATCTGCTTTTAGTACGGTAAGGTTCTATGTCCCCCCTCAGTATCGTTACTCCCTCTTTCCATTACTAAAAATTCCTTGTGGAGTGAGGTTTTAGCCTTTTAGGGGGAGAAAAGGGAGTTTAATTTATAAATCCCCTCAACAGCAGTAGAGAAATATGACTACGATAGGGACAGAAGACCCATTGCCATGAAAGATAAGAAAAAGAACGACGACGGAAATTTTCTGCAGCAAACTTAACCATAAAAGAACACTGAAGAGGGAATAACAGTGTCCAGAAATTACGAGCTCAAGTTTTCTGGCAAAAAGTGGGTTGACCATAAATCTAAAACATCTCACGGCCCTTTCCCAGCATAATGATGTATATTCTTCGACAGAAGTTCCATGAATCCGTACCTGAGAATAGTTATCAATGGCAGTTCTAAAATCCTTGTCACGAAAGGCAGAGTCCCCACGTTTTCTTGCATCCAGCATCTCTTTCATCTGTTGAGTCCACTCTTGGAAAGACAACTGAACCAAGCAACCACCGCATAAACCTTATATCATAGAACCAAAAAAGTGAAGGGAGATATGAGCCCTCTTGTACAAGTCAGTACCTCATTAGTTCCTTCATCATCCCGATAATGCATCTTAACCAAGATTTCATGGATTGCGGTGAGGTCCATCCGCGAGCATGCATCCCCCATTGGTGAAAGAGGGCGTTGAGGGGTTGGCGGGGCTTCCACTTGCTTTGAAATCCCAAGCATGATATGAGAAGGAACCTGATAAATAGAACCACCATGATCAGATTGATGTAGCAGTGATCCATTGACAAACTGACGACCTCAGCAGATTGGGAATGTTACAAAAAGATAAGAAACTAGCATAGTAATAATGTGGTAAGTTCAACATTGATCATATTTAATTATTTACTCACATCAGATTTCGTTTGCAGTGGATCAAGAGACGCAGCAAGGCCATTCATACTAGGCCGCTCTCTAGGTTCATTTTGCAAACATTGTGAGGCAAGACCAATCACTGCTGTCGCTTCTTCTGCGGAAAATTTGCCCTCCAAGTGTGAATCCATTAAGAGAACAATGTTCTTGGCGCGTAGCATATCAAGAGCCTACATAAGTAAATGGTAGATGAAATTAATAGTCGAACTTGTATCTTGTTTCAACGTAGACAAAATACAAATCGATGGTATTGTCATTACAGTTGGAGTGCAATAGCAAACACATAATCACCAAGAGTCTCCATCTGAGTAGGGAAGAGGGAGCGCACTTCAGATATGGTTCCCAAATGGAGTACATTAAGGTTCCAACAATACCCAAAATATTTTTTATGACAAATGTCCTATGAACACAGAATGCACTCAAAGGATAAAAGCAACTTACATGACTCGGAGGGATGTGCTTTCCACTAAGCAGATCCAAAAGGACAGTGCCAAAGCTATATATAACACTTTCAGGAGTGACCCTTCCTACAATGCACCATAAGTAATTCTAGCATAAGACAGCACCACAGAAGAAAGGCTAGCCATAGACTCATAGTAATAACAATTTTTAACCCTTCAATTGGTTGGGGTTAAATATGAAGAAAAACTGAATGCAGAGAAGAAAAATACCAGTTCGTAGATACTCTGGAGGTGTGTAGGCAAGATTTGTGCTATAGCTTTTCCCATCCCTACTATTCTTCATCAAACCAAAACACGAAAGCCGTGGATCACCATCCTGCAATGTCCACCTAAATTTAAGATCACACACATACGCAAAACTGAGAATAGAAACTGACAATGTAATAGGAGATAAATCTACAATACCTCGTCAAAAAGAACCCTGTAAGCATTCAGGTCATGGTACAATGGAAGACCTTCGGAGCTGCAATAGTCTAAGGCTTCAGCTATATTAAGTGCTACTCTCAAACGCATTGCCCATTCAATAGTCTGCTTATCCCCTAAAAGAAGAAACAAGTACCATAATTTAATCGAACAAAATTGGAAGCGCCTCCACTATACTTTCTAAAACTTCTTACTGGATCAGAAGACGGAGCTCAGTAGATCTTATTGAATTGGAAGGAAAAGTAGAACTGCAAATTCAAATACCCATACTTCCAAAGTTTCTTTTATACAATGCGTGGAACAAATAATTGACTGCATTTCCAAACCAAGTGAAACCATTCTAGCCAAAATCAGGTGCAAATGATTATGACATACATTTGTTAGACACATCCTATCTGCCAAACCATGAAACCACTGAAGGCAACAGAATTAAACCTTACACAAGCAGCATCCGCGCCGAACTGCACCTAAAATTTAAAATAAAATTGGATCTTCAACACATTCATCCCTTAGGACAACTCATCCGTGTCTTTCTAAGTACACGAAACCTAAATAAAGCAGAAGGGACTAAACTTGAACAATTAATCCTTTCATGGGCATGGGTTCAATTTTATTTCATTCGAAGGCATATGTTTTAATATGAGTGCATATTCGTCAAGGGTAAAAACTTCCAAAATCTCCAATTTAGACATTGACCACAACAGGCTACCTAAAAAGTATGGAGTATATAATTTAAGCAATCAAATGGATGAAGATAAATTTGCAAAACAATGGGAACCTAATCTCATCGCATACTTACGAGTAACGAAGATCCATAAAACCACTGAAGACAAATGACCATATAACATATACAAACATCAGCCAATTTTGCCGGTCCAAAAGGACCGGTGATGCAGTCTTCCTCAGTAGCCATAGCCTAAAACTAGGCAGAAGGTAATAAACTCAAAATTCCATTGATTGGGTACATAATGCTAGCTCCTATTAAAATGCCAATAAAACTAGACAACTCCAATTTAGGCATTCGCCACAGCAGCCTAGCTCAATATTCAGGTAATTTACCATTCTAAAAGAACGAGGCTAATTTCCGAAAAGATTAATAGCCGAATACAAAATCCTAAGGGCAATAAACCAGTATATACATACAGTGAAATAGATGCTTAGCAAGAGTGTCATTGGGCATGTACTCAGCCACAAGCAACCTCTCATCTCCATCACAGCAGTACCCAATCAAATTCGCAAGCCTCCGATGCCGCAGCTTCCCAACACCCCATGCCTCTTCCTAAAAAATACCCATCAAAAGCAATCCACAAAAACACTTCAAAACAACATCAAGAATTGATTAAACAACCATAACCTAGAAGAAATAACATCATTATTACCCATCAAAAGTAATGAACAAATTCACTCCAAAACAACATCAGATTTGACTAAACAATCATTAAGTCATAACCTAGAAGAAATAACATGATATAACCATCAAAAGTAATGCACAAATGCACTTCAATACAACATCAAGATTTGACTAAACAAACATAACCCAGAAGAAATAACATGATATAACCAACAAAAGTAACGCACAAATACACTCCAATACAACATCAAGCTTTGACTAAACGAACATAACCCAGTAGAAACAACACGATTACCGCGAATTGCTTGGGATCAGGCCAGGCCAATTTGGTGAACTTCTTGACGGCGATCCAACGGCGGTTCTGCAGGCGGCCCTTGTAGACAAGATTGGGGGCTCTTTCGCCGCTTTCAGATACGATGTAGTCCGGGCTGAAGTTGTTGGTGGCTGCCTTGAGGTCAGATAGAGAGAATTCAGAGAAGGAAGGGACTCCCCCAGCTGCAGTGGTGGCGGCGGAGGAGGAAAGCGGGTGGGTGTTCAACGGTGGGTTTAGGCCCTGCTGCTGTTGCTGCTGCTGGTTTTGATGCTCCTTTTCTGGGGGTGTCCCTAAAGCCGATTCACAGCAGCCCATGTAGAGAGAGAGAGAGAGAGAGAGAGAGAAGGGTAGTAAAGAAATGGGTATCTTTCTTGCTTTGATCTTGGTTCTTCTTTCTTTCTTTCACTGTCTCTTCTTCACTCCAAGAGAGTTATTTTTTCACAGTGATTCTTTGGGGGCAATCTCTAGTTGTACATAAACTGATACCAAAAAAATCAAGAAAATCACACACACACACACATAGTGAGAGAGAAGGGTACTTGAGAAGAGAAAGTGGTATCTCTCTTCTTTCTTGATTTGATCTTGGCTCTTTCTTTCTTTCACTGTCTCTTCAACACTGCAAAGAGTATTTTTTCACAGTGGTTCATTGGGGGGACATTACGCACAGTTTATATGAGGCTCTTGGGATTGGTCCAGTTCTAGTTGTTGATAAATAAAGCATAATTAAAATCTAATATAATATTAAAATGGGGTTAAAGAAGGAGCATCTTGAGCTTTGGGATATTTTAATGTGTAGCAGTTCGTGATAATCAGTATGGAAGTTTCCATTGACCTCAACCTGGGAAGTCATCAGAATCTTTCATTTTCTTTACTGTTTTTGAGCTTTGAAGCTAAACGGTATGTATATATATACACACATATATAAATATATATGTATGTCAATTGATAGGCGTTTAATATGCTGGTATTGGGCATCTTGACACCTATTAAAAACTGGTTGAAGGAGTATAATATTTTATGGATGCATTTATGGAGTAAAAAGTTTTAGACAAAGCAATTTCTAACATCTATTTTAATCGAAAAGGTATGAGTAGTGAAAGTTGAACTCCCGACCTTATAGATGAAGGAGCTTCATGATGGAGCAAGCTTGATCACGTGAGTTATGCCTCAACATGTACATATTTATTTGTGCGTGTATTAGATAGAAGAACTCTAAAAGTTTGAATCACATGAAATGTCATGTACATTTCTAAAACGATCACAATCATAATGGATGGCAGCTCAATTCGAATGAATATGTTTTTATAAATATTACCTTTTGTGAGATTTGAACTCTAATTAAATGTATGGAAGTATATGATGTCTATCAATGTGTTACCACTTCAATCGCGCATAGCTTCTTCATTACCGGTCGTTAATTTTAAAATTTTGTAATTAATCAAAGTACGCACGAAGTACGGTTATTGTATTCGGATTCGAAACCGTAATCATATGATCTGACGTGACATGATGTAGGCCTGAACCAAAACTCACATGGAGACAGTTCTTTTTTCGATTTTTTTTTTTTTTTTTGTACATCTGGGAAAACGCCCACATGGAGACAGTTCAGGGAATGGATTCTCGTTGCTTTTTTGCATGTCATTAAATACGAATTTCAAAAAAAATACGAATTTAAAAAGCTTATGGAGTAACTAAGTACAGTGATAGACACGTCTCTCTCTCTCGAGTGTACACCAAAGCATGAAAAGGAGTAGCCAATGTCTCTTAGAGCATCTCCAATCTAATACTTTCATTTTTGCCTTCATTTCTTATATCAAAATAATATATTTTATTGTAAAAGTGGTTTTGGAGGAAATCTAACTCCAACCCAATACTCTATTTCAATTTCTATTTCTTTAAAAATTCATCCCAAATCTCAAACTTCCCCACTTTCCCTCCAAAACTCAAATTTTCATTTTTCTAACTTCATTAAAAAAATACTCAATATGGGTCTTATTTTGAAGATATTGTACACATCTTTTGATTGGTTCCAATTTTATAAAGGATTAGCGTATCGAAACTAATTTGATGAACAAAATGGGATTTGGTGAGGATGAATAGTGAAATAGAGGAGATCCTCCATTTTTTTCTCCATCCTCCATATTTGGAGTACCAAACTTGATCCTCTCAAATGGAGGAGAAAATAGAGGATGGGTTGGAATGGTATTTCCTCCAAAAATGATCCTATCAAATGGAGAAATAGAGGAATGGAGGGTGCATTGGAGATGCTTTTAGAGCATTCACAGTAGAGTAAGCAAGCTAAAAATTGTTAAAATTAACAATGTTGGATTAAAAAAGTGCTCACATTGGAATAACCAAACCTAACAATATCTTAACAACTCATCAAATTTTGGCTCTTCAATAATCAAAGCTAGCAAAATTTTATCAATAACCAAATTTTATCTCTCAATCAAGTACACCAACATTATACAAAAATCTTCTCTCTTCCATTCTCTCAACAATGTTTTCAAAAAATAATTTTAAAAACTCTTAACTTTCAAAAAAAAAATTTTTTTTTTCAGAAACTTCTTTTTTTACAAAAATCAAGTGTGTTTTTCTAAATATTGTTTTTGGGCTCTTTTATAGAAAACTATTTTTTACACAAAATCTGTTTTTAAAAATCTGTATTTATAGTTTTTAAAATTTTAAAACTATTTGTGTAAATACAATTCTTTCAAAATTGTATTTACAGTTATTAAGTGAACAAAGTGTGTGTTTTTTGAAAAAAACTATTTTTTCCCTTCAAAAATTGCTTTTTTAAAAAATATGCATGAAATGAAGGGAAAAAGTTTGGAGGGCTCATTGGTTTTGATTATGGGCAAAAAATAACCAGTGTGAAATTTGACATTGCTAACTTTAACAACCTCTAAATGGATAATCAAAATCTGATGCGGCATGTTTTGATTATTCACATTTGCTTATTCCACTGCTGATACTCTTATGACTTGAAAACGTCTCCCTCCGATGTATTCATCTCTTCTTTTGTCCATCGTTATTCTTTAGAGCCTGTTTCAGAAACTTTCTTATTTTATACTCCCTTCATTCCAAATTTTTTGTCCGATCCGCAAAAACAGAGTGTTAAGAATAATGCAATTTATTCAAATTTTTTTCATAAATTAAAAATACTCATTGATATCTAATAAGTTGTTGAAAAACTTTTGATTTTTTCTTGCAAAAATTGTATTATTTTTAACACTCTGTTTTGTAAACTGGACAAAGAATTTGGGACAGATGGAGTAAATATTTATTTTAAAACTTTTTAGATAAAAATAAAAAAGAGTTGTACAAAGGCCAAATAAGTACGTAATTCACATTTTTAAATTCAAAAATAATGTAAATGAAAAATAATTTTTCAATTTTTTTTGCATTGTATTAAAGATCTCAATGAGATTTATCAAATAAGATTGCCTCCTTAAAAAATAAATATTTATTTCCCTTTTATAGAACATTCCTATTATTAGACAAAAAAAAAAAGAAGTATTTAAACCCGGAACGGACCCTTGTTCACTCAAAATGTGTTCCGTCCGACAAAAGAGGTGCGAGCCCAACCCCGGTGATAATAATCTTTCTTTTAAAAATAAAGGACCGCCTCCACCACTTCGGTGGTAGAAGAGTCGGCAAAGTAGCTGGACTTATATAATTGTTTTTTTTTTTAATTTTTTATACGGTAGTATTGAATTCGGAGTGTCCCTATGAATTTAATTACACAATGTCATTTTCTACAATCGCTTTAAAAATAGACTTGCAAATGCAAAGCCGAACATCATAAAAGACTTAATTGAAACCCTTCATATAACTAATTGCCTTTAGAAGAGATAGTGGAAAGCGGTTCGACAGGTAGAATTCGCTTATGGTAATAATCCTTCATTAGTCTTTTAGGAATCCGTCATGGGAGTATGGACTTCGTACAGGGGCAGAGCCACCATGTGGCAGCGGGGGTCACGTGTCTTCCCAGAATTTTATCCCCTACACTTTTTTTTGGGTACCTATTTAAAAAATGTCAAGAGAAATTGGAATTTTTGGGTATAGGGTTTATTGTTTACTTTATTTTCATGTATTTTCAACCAAATCAATGGACCACTTACAGAATTCAACACTTATTTTAGAGGGGCAAGTAGCAAATTGCTAGTATTTTTTATCCTTTGTGCTTATGTTTTGAATCTTGTGAAACATTAGACTACAGTTATTGTTGTGCCTATTAAAAAATACTTAAATTTTTGTGCTCAATATTTCTTCGTTAAATTTCACTGTGAATTTTTTTACTTAGTTTATTGAGAAATGGTTTCCCCTCTTGAACGGATTCCTAGCTCCACCACTCACTTCGTTAGTGTTATGTGGAAAGTCCGAACGGTTACAAGGTCCGTTGGCAAAGGAAAACAAAAGCTTCTGGAACTAAGCATTGAGAGGACCATCCGGATAGCCGTGACCTGTGACCACTATCCGGATGGAATATGCTGAAACTGCCCAAAATCTGAAAATTGAGCCAAACTTCCGCATATGTGTGTGCTCACAAGAGATAATTACTTCGGCCACCCTCTCTTCGACGCTTTTTAAGTTTGAAAAGGCAAAAAAAATAGAGAAAATCTTCTTCATGGAGGAGCGGTAAACAAGTGTTTATAGCATCCAATCGTAACCGTCCAAAAGTATTTTGAACGGTCAATATGTTTATGAAATTTTTTCGGAGAAGAGTTAATTGTGACCGGTAATAATTGAAATCGAATCTCAGCTATTGATTACAAGAATAGACAGCTGAGATTGTGCCGCTCCGTAAACAGGCCTCCGTGAAAAAGACTATTAAAAAAAAAGGTCATCTGCAACACGCTATCATCTTTGGAAGCCTTGGAAGTACGCGGAAGAGAGTCGCAAAAGCCTCCTTCCAAACACGCAAACATCATCAAAAATGGAAGTTGGAGGTGACAATGAACACTTGAAAACGCATTGATGGCATCTGATTGTGATGGATCTCTAAAACTAGTATACGAGACAAAATCAAAAATATACTATATCGTAACTCACGTTAATGATTGCAATCAGTTTCCGTTTCGCTAAAGTTTTTATTTTTATAGTACTTATTTTATATTTTACGAAACAGATTATTCGCTCATTATATATCACTTTTAATTTAAGGGTCGTACAGCTCACGTTAGCTGAAAATTATTGGGATCTCTAGGACACTACCCGGTCCCTTTCACAACACATTCTCTATGACTTAGAACTAAAGTTTACCGGTTCGACATGAATGTATATAGCATTGGAGAGTGTTCATACATTATGTGACGATAGTGCTCCAAGACCACTAAATAATTATTCCGTGATGCTAATGGAAAAGGGATAAGATGAGGTTAGGCTGATGTGCGGGTGACAAAGAAGATGTTTCTTTCTTTCTTTCTTTTTTTGGTACTTCGGAATAACAGAAAAAAAGTTTAGAGATCAGAAATTAGAACAAAAACATTAGTAACAAATGGCAAGGGCTAAAACCACCGAGGGTGGTAGCCCAGCTGGCCTGGGTGATGGGGCTTGAGTGCCTTTCCCTCCATGTGCACTCGAGTTCGAGCCCCTCCAGTGGCAAAAAAAACTTATATGCGCTGGAGGGACGCATGGAGGGCCCTATGCCAGCTGTGCACCTAGGTGGTGCTGTGGTGACGGCCTGTCCTCACGGGTAGTAGCTATGGCTCGAACAGAACATTCCACAGCGGGTTGAGAGCCCCTATGGTCACGCCCAATGGGGGTTTCTACGCCGGTCGCCCCCTCCTACCCTTTTTAGTAATCAAAAAAAAATGGCAAGGGCTAAATCCTTGAAGCAGCCCTGCCCCATTGCATCTTCAATAATGAAGAGACGCGCCGAAGGGGGAGGCTCGACGCATACAACGAGGTCCTCGTCTTGCTCGGCTCCAAGGCGAGCTAAATGGTCCGCGCTCTGATTGGCTTGACGGTTTATGTGCTCGATGGTACTATTAGTCCGAAGTCGAATCGAATATGTTTTGCATCCTCAATTATAGTGCTGTTTGAAACAGTTTGGAACCGGTCCTTCTTTGATCGACTTGACCACTAGCTTGTGAGGAGTCCGTCTCAATTTTTACGTTGGCCATTCCCTTCTCCAAAATAATAGTGAAATCTCGGTAGATCGCCCAAATTTCTGCCTTCAAGCTTTATGAATTGCACACTAGTTTACCATAGAAGCCAAGAATCCATTTTCCCTCGTCATTGCGAAAAAGTCCCCCGAATCCCACTTCTCCATCACTTTCTTACCGACTCTATCTATATTCAACTTAAGTGTACCTGCGCTGGGAAGACACCATTTTACTAACCATTATAATGGAGTTGGTATGAAAGTGACGTGGTCAAGGTGTGGCCCAATGATGTGCCCGTAGCATTATTGTAATTGGAGCGGAAATAAAAGGATGTAGGGGGGAACTTATAGCTTGAACTGTTTCATTTGGGTTTCTCTACCAAATTGTTCAGATAATACCAAGCCTTCAAAGGAAACTTTTTGTCTCACAATTGATAGAACCCTTACTGTCAAGTTTAGTTCCATCACTCTCAAAATCAAATGTTATATCTTGTAACTCACGTCTATGATTGCAACCAATATAGAGCCACACGGCTCATGTTAGGTGAAAATTATTGGGTTTTTCGGGGCACTACTTTTGTATTTTTCACAACACATTTAAAAGGATTTAGAATTTAGTGTACGGATGCAACACGAATGTATGGTGTAGGAGAGTGTTTTCGACATGAATGTATGATGTAGAAGAGTGCTCGGATATTACGCAACAGTGCTCCAAGAGGGGACAGACACAGGATTTCAAGCTTGGGGGTGAACATGGAAACGACTTATTATACTAACATACAAAGGGCGATATTAATTTTACTAGAACAAATTTTCTCCATTTTCTATCTACATGTTTCTCAATAACTTTCTCTATCTATCTTTCTCCATTCATTACATCAAAAATATTTTTCAAAAGTACTACTAGTAGTTTTTTTTTTTCTTTCCAAAACTCTTGATTGGGCGGGTGTTAAATTGTTCAAAATGATATTGGGAGCTTAAACTTATGTAACTTTAAAGTTTGAGACAAATACTATTGTGATTCTAGTAAAAATTTCGTCCTTGGCTCCATGACCGCTAAAGAAATACAGCGGTGCTACGCCACCACTCTGTTTCACCGCTCAATATCTCACTGTTTATCTCAACAATCAATAGTCCGAATTTTAGAGAACTCTTCTAGAAAGTTTTTTAAAATCTAAATCGTCCAAAACACTTTTAAACAGTTTGATTGAGAGCGGTGAGGAAAGCTGTAAAAATTGAACGGTTGGCGTAGACTTTGTGAAAGAGATACTCCATGATGCCTGGCAAAGGGACAAGACAAGGGGTTAGGCTGATGTGTGAGCAGATTATACCAAGCCTTCAAACTTGACTTTACATCTCAAGCTCAGTGCTATCCTCTCAAAATTGTACAACATTTATCTGGCTCACGGAACTGCAATAAGCCAATAACAATGTCAACAAAACACACAACCTTTAGAAACAGAAAGAGATATTTTACCCAGAAAAGATGTTAATCTCAATTATTTGGAAGAGAGCCTAATCACGCCCGACAAAACGAGACAAGACCGGTCTATTTAACAGATTTCACATTATGATACTATCAACTAAAAAGAATTCTGTACAATAAATTTCAACTAACTTAGTAATCACTACAAGGAAGAATTGTTCCTATCCTATTATACACCATTTGATGCTCGGGCATATCCATGACTTGCGTCACTAATAAACAACAGCCAATATGCCTGAACTTATGCCTCATCTAGTCATATCCTAAAGCAAAATTTGAAGTAAATATCCTCCCGCCAAGACTTGGCAAGCCATGTGCCCAAACCGGTCTTCATTCCTAGATCACCAATCACCGATAAGGTGGCTAGAAACAAGGGCCCATTGAACATCAAGTCTATGTTGATGTCTTGCACAGCATTTGCCTCCATATGGACAGCTACAGCTGCTGAATTCTCTCATCGTTGAACGAGTCTATGACATATCATGGCAGCTTCTTCATCAGATACAATTGACCCATCTCTTGCTTAGCTGAAGTGTATTACCGTTGGAATTTAGACCACAAGATGTTTTTGGCCCTTCCAATTCGTGCAAGATACAAGCCACCAATACGGAACAGAGGCAGATTACAACCCACCAAAGGAGACCAGCCGTGAGTTTCAACACCATAACTTAGCCCCCAGCTTCCTCCCCCTGGCCTATGATGTGAGAATCAGCCGAAGACACAGGCCAGCACGAACATTGTCCACAAGAGCATCACTTTTAAAAGTTTCAACCATTTGCCCCTCCATATTCCATGCTCTAGACAGTCTCTCTAGAGGACAGCATGTTGCAACACTGAACCAAATCACTTACTCAAAAGTGAGAAAGCAGATTCACTGCCCTATGGCTATGAAACTTCCTCATTCTCCCTAGCAAGTCTCTCTTTTCTATCCTCCTCAATACGTTGCAACAACTCCTCATAGGTTCTCAATATGTTTGCAGCGAACCTCTCCATGGCTTCAAAAATATGTTGCAGACTCACCTGCAAACTACTAGATTTGCTAGTTTCACTCTGATACACATGTCCAACCGAAAGTCCACCGCCAGTCCCAGATACCAGAACAATCCTTTTGTCCAATGCCTGAATCCCCTTCTGGATCTTCTGGTCCTTTCTCTCTAAGTTTTTAACTTTCTTCTCCATATCCTTGTTTGCCATCATCCTCTGACGCATTTCTTGCTTATCCCGCTCCCAGAGCTGAAGCACACTATTGGCAAAATCTCGCATAGAATCCACCACTTCCTTCTCAGAAATTTTCCCCAAAGCTTGTGACCATTGATTACAGATAACGAATATGGGGGGTGCACCTATTCTACTAGGTGAGAAGGGAACAACCCCATCGGCAGTTTCTTCAGGTTCATACAGAAGACATTTTAGAAGCCAGTCATTCAGCGCTCTGACAAAACCCTTTTGGGCACCAACCCAACATGAAAATCTGAAGGTCCACTCCAGAAGCTCGTGTTCAAGCTGCAACGTGGCTTCAAGATGTGCATCGCTGAAGTGTTTGTGGGATGCAACAGCATCCAATCGTCTAGCTTGTAAAATAGCTTGGCGTTGGCTTTGATGGCATTCAAGCATGGATCGCCACACTCGAGTTAACCTGTTAGTAGGCAAAAAGCACCTATCAACCGTCTAAACAATGCAGCACAAAAAAAAAAACACTGACCCATAAAGAACAACTTGGTGTAAGAGGAAATCGTACCCACCTTAAATAAGACTGATTGCATCATGTTCCATTAGTAATGCAAGTGTTAAACCACAACAAACCCAGAAACAAAAATAAAGGCGAAAACAAAACCTCAAACAGCTGGTCGGACTAAAAATAGCCGCAAGTGTTGATCTAAACGATCATGCCCAAATAATATAGGTGAAAGCACTTGGGTTTAATAGCATGCTTGGTTCACATAGCCCTGATTGCTTTCCTTGATCAACTTTCTCGTTTTCCCTGTCTTTACCTATCATGTCTCACTTTCTGTTACTAACAGTTCTTACTTTTCCTCCTCAACCAGTAATCAAGAATGCAGACAAGGTTGTTTGACAGCATACGAGAGGAATAGCAACCTCCTCAAATTCTTCACTCTGTTTTTGATAAGCCTTTTCATATTCTTCACTTCTCTTCCTCTGTGACACCTGACTACTACTTCTATGGCACCCTCAGCCCTACCAGCAACAGCATATGTGGGATGTAATCCTCTCAATCCCCCAGTTTATTAATTCGCAAAATGCCAAAAAAAAAAAAACATGCAAACAAAATTTTCTTATGAGAGGGCCTGATATTGTTGAGAAGCAATACCATCTCCTGCATCTGCTATTTTTGTCTACTCTCTTCATTATTCTCCCTTTTTTTCTTTTCTCCTTCCAGTTCACCAACAAATGTCCACAAAGAACCAGTGAATTTTTTAGATAATAAGAGTAGTCAAGCGTTAGAAATAAATTTCAAGCTTCCCCTCACTTAAAATTAATTGCCTAATATCAGCTTTACTGAACCAAATCCAGTCACCTCAAACTTTACCCTTACAAGAATATGGGAAGAGAAACAATTAGTTTCCACCACCAGTAGCACCGCCTTCCCAACACTTCCAAAAAAAAAACCCTCTCTGCCCCTGCGGGTGAAATAATTGCAACCCAAACACATCATTTCCACTTTTATCTGTGATTTACTTGAGCCAAAATTGATAACCATTTTCAGATTTTTTGGCGGGTTTCAACCTAAAACCAATTTGCATTACATGGAGTAACCTCTAGATTATATTAACCAAGTTTAGGTGGCTTAGGTGAGCAATGTGGGATAGAATCTAACACTCCCCCTCACGTGCAGCCCAGATGCACGTGGAGGTACGGATTGATGAGGTGAGGCGATTGACTCGGGCAGAGACTCAGACTACGTGAGGTGAGCCACCCAAGACCTAGCACTGGCCAAGGTTTCTTCTTTATGCGGTGGGTTGCTCAAGATAAAATCCTCAATATATAATCCAAGCCACTGTAAGAAGATTATTATTACAGTGGCGTTGCATGTGCTTGATATAGATGGGGTGTTGGTGGCTCACTTCCCCATTGTTGTCCGTTGACTAGGGAATTATGGGCATCAGTCCATTCTTCGGTAGAGCTGCTTCATGGTTGGCATGGGGCTAGGGTAGGGAGAAGGCATTCCGATGGGCATCGAAAGCTCTTTGTATAGACTTCAAAAATCTTTTTCTTAGTAGTTTGTATAGCTGGAGTGAAGGATTTTAATCCAACTATCCATTCCTTGATTTGATAGATCTTACTGACTTGCAGAGCAGTGCATTTATGTCTTTTTGTCTGTGAACTTTTGTACATGGGTGGCATCCCTTGATGCTGACTTCTTAACATTCTTAGTTACAGACTTACAGTCTTATCCAAACACACAAAAAAGAAGAAGAAATTCAAAGAATAGCATACCCTTGGATAAAATCATTCAATTGTGGCCACAAGTCTTCATCCCTCAATTTGTTTATCTTCACAGATATCTTATCAACAATCTGAATTGCAATCCTTATTTTTGTGGAAAGACTCCTGACCAGAGTTCTTGTAGCATCAATTTTATGGGCCTCAGCGCCTCTTTCATCTAAACTTTTCAACTTACGGCTTTTTCTTTCATGGAGTACCCTCATTTTCTCCTCACCCTGCAAAAGAAACGAAATGCATTAAAAGATATGCAAGGGAAGAAAGAATGACGAGTGTGGCACATTAAAACGATTCCATAACCATGTGTTTTAGACATCATCTTGATGGTGGCCATGGTTACCCAGCCTTCTACCACTATTATTGCGTAGATTTATGAACACATGCACGCAGTATTCTATGCACGTAGAAAGCATGTACATAACCAGGGGCGTAGCTTTTAAGGGGAGCGTTCCAAGCTCCTACCAAAAGTTACTGTTTTGCTTCACAACCTCCCACCAATTTTAATGGCTCTTGTTTGACAATTATTGATGGACGATTAATCTATGAAAACATGTAGTTTTTTGGGTATTATGTATGATTAATCTTAGAACAGGTGTACTTTTTTGGGATTAAATACTCTCGCAGACCAAAAAAAACAAAAAAAAAAGTCCGCTACGCCAAAGGAGAACTTAGAAAGAGTAATGCATTCTAGTTCAAAAACTTACATAACGTCTTCTTTTTCACAAGATACTAGATATGAATGAGTTCTTTTAATCTTTTAGACTAAAAGTTTGAATTTGTTGAAATAAAAACATTTTCTTTTTTGATCAGCAAAAGAAGAAATTTTATTAAAAATGGGGGAAAGGGGAAGGGGATCCAACAAAAAGTTGGATGAAACATCACAAGGGCATAGCCCAACCCACTCAAAGGTCTACAAGGGTCCAAGACAAATAAAACAATAAAGCTCAAGCTCAACCCAACACCCAAATAATACAGAATAAAGCCCAAAACACCCTAACCCGGTCCACCCGAGGACCGGCCCACCCAATCCAGCCCCCCAAAACCCTAACCACTTCAATCACCACCGCCGCACAAACCACCGGAAAACCAGCCTCGCCATTGAGCCGAGCTGGCCTCTCCCAGATGTAGAGACCGGCGGCGGAACCCGGCCTACAACAATGAAAATCAAAGCAATCAAAGCAAAGGGGAGCAAACCACCATTAATCAATAGCACACCCCAAACAAACACCTCCAGTGATAACCAGCAACAGCAACAACCCCGCACCCGAAAGAGAGCTAGGAATGGCCCCAGACCGGACTTCGGCACACAAAACGACCTAAGCATCCCAGCCATGGGGGCCACATCCACCTTCTCGGTTTGCAGATCGGACATTCTTTTTGGGACGGAGGGATTATATTGATCTTTTGAATGTCAACTCCAAGTTCCAATCCCAACTCCGCCACGGTAAATAACATACTGATACATACACAAATCCGTAGAGTCTTTTGAAAATTTCGAGATTAACCATTCTATGTTATATAAAGTTCAATATGCTGTAAGCATTTAACCCAGGGAAGCATTTCAACAGAAATCAACTTACCTTTACTTCTTCAAATAGTTTCTTTTCCCATAGGAACAGCTTCTGCAAGGTAGAAGAAAGATTTCCAGACCTCACCACCACATCATCATCATTTTCCAAGTAAGCAGGATCGGCATTGGCAATAGAGGATGGCTCGGCATTTATAGAAGTAGAAGGCTGAGATGATACTAGTGGCAACGAAGGTGTAAATACATGCAACATCTTGGAAGAAACTGCTTCAAAGAAATTCACAAGGTTGACATTAAGGGCATATGAAAGAAATCCAATCAATCGGAATGAAATAAATTCACTTTCTGCAAACACGCAAATTCCAAAATACATCTAAAGATTATGTTCCAAAGTGCTTAAGGTCCAGTTGGATTATCAATGGATTTCAAACAAACAAATTTGTTATTATCATTCAATAACAGTAAAATTTAAGTTGATCGCTGACATAGGCATTTCGATAGGAGAGCTCTTTCATATAGGTGATATGGAATTCTTCATCCAGGGGATTCTAGCTTAACCAATGATGATACCAATAAAACATATCTCGTATCGTTCTTTCCCAGCTTCCACCATAATTCTGCAACCTCCCTATAACTACACTTCTTACATTTTGTTAAAACAGAACATCAACTCCCTTCATTCAAAATCCACATCCATCCAATCAAACTCATGTAAAACAGCACTCCAAAAAACAAAACAAAACATGGTTATGTGCGTACTGTGTCCACTAATTTTTTTTATAACTCCATATCGGGCCAAACATACAGACTAATCCAGGGACTGTCCCACCATCCACCAGGAGCCAATTGAAGTCAGGACACGACCCGTATAGAATTGCCCAAAACATGAATTGATTGCACATCGGTGCAAGTGGAGTTGAACCCCAGTTTCCTGAGGTCCCGGTTGCCAGAGGGTTGCAAGGTGACTACCACTACGCCAACCAACTACCCCTATCCGTACCCCAGGGTCATATGTCAGTCCACTGTTCATCACAGGTATACCAAGCAACCAAAAAGACAGACAATTGACTTAAAGAAGAGCAATTTGCAAGATCAAACTATTTTTTAGCCCCATTAGTTATTCAAATGTCAACTACAGAGAAAAGATATATGGTTTCATACCATGATAGCCTCCGTGTTTCTTATAAGGAATTTTTCCAACTTCAAGAATCTTTCCAAGCTCGCTCCCCAACTCCGAAGCTCGCTCGAACTGAACCTGAATTTCCTTCAAAACTTCAGAGTCTCCCCTCAACTCAACCGGAGCCTTGAAACCAGCCACATTTCCTCTATCCACTGACCTCTCCTCATTATCCACAACTTTCTTATCCACCATATGCACCTCATACTCAACTGGATCACTCTCCACTACAACACTAGGCCTCTTATTACGGTACACCGAATCCGCCCCATCCTTCACAGTATCCCTATCATTATCTTCTTCTTCAACATCCACAGCTGCTTTGGCATAACTTTTCCCACCATCAACAAACTTCTGCTGGCGTTTTCCATACACTTCCTTCACCACTTCTTGCTGCGAAGAATAATCCTCTTCCTCCAAATCAGGAATCCCCTCCTCCTCCCTCAACTCCTTCGAGTCCCGACTCGACGTGTAAGGAGGGTAATAGCTCTCAAAACCCTCAAAAGGGTAAAGGAAATCCCACGCCGAGCTCCTCGGCGGCGACGGGGGAGGCGGCGGCGGTTTCGAGCTTGAAGCCTCCGACGGTCCCGCAATCGACCCCGCCGGAGGCAGCGGATAAGAACCACCACCGTACTGCGGCGGATAAGAACCACCACCGTACTGCGGATTTGACCCCCCGAAAAACCCATTCATTCCACCCCCTCGACCGCCGGCGCCGTAACTTGGAGGACCGTTATAGGGATAAGAAGAACTAGGGTTTTGAGGGTAATTATTATAGTACGAAGAAGAAGGCGATTCATCTATGCGTACGGTCTCCGCGCTCAGGGGCCGTTGCTCGTACAACACCGACGGCGTCGCTTTGTTCCTCATATAATTCATATTCGTATTATATGAACTAGGGTTTTGAGGATAATTCATACCCATACCCATATACCCGTTTCCTTGATACGAACCTAGGGTTTCGTTACCCATATACCCGTTTCCTTGATACGAACCTAGGGTTTCGTTACCCATATACCCGTTTCCTTGATACGAACCTAGGGTTTCGTTACCCATATACCCGTTTCCTTGGTACGAACCTAGGTTTCCGTGATCCGCGTAATCGATCTGACCGTAAGGATTATGATGCAGGGGGGAATCATTCCCTGAGTAGTTGTGGTGCAGGGGAGAGTCAGCGGAGTTGTCGGAATCGGAGCCGGAGTGGAAGTGGAGGTGCGAGCCGGAATCGGAGTGGGAGTGGAAGTGAACCGCCTTACGGTGCGGCGAACCGGAGGGTTCTTCCAAATCGACCGTCTTCCGCTGGGCCGGGAGGTTGAGAACCGGAGACGGGGGCTCGGCGACGGCGGCGTAGCCACCCAGATCCCGGTCGAAGAACCGGTTCAGCGAGACGCCAACGGTCTTGAGGGAGTGGAGGTAGGAGAGGTGGTATTCGGCAAGGTCGTACCTCTGGCGGATTGCCTCCTCCAGGAACCGACACCGGTCGCGGCAGAGCGCCACCGCCGGGAGGTCGTCGAGCTTGGAGCCGGTGCAGCCCATTGCTGCCTTTTACATGAAATATAGCAACAAAATTAAAGGGGGTGTTACAGTATGTGGGAGTGAGGGATTGGGAAGGTATTGAAGCAGGACAACATGGTTGTGAATTTAGGGCTGGTATTAGGGGATTGTGACCTTTAATTCACCCGACAAGCGCGAGCGAGCGCGAGCGTGAAAGCGTATTTCAAAAACATCTCAACTAGCATTACTAAAATTCAGAACACCGAGAATTTAAAAAAGTAAGCATAGAACGAGAATTAAGAACAGAGGGAAGGGATATGATATGTGAGAGAGATTGGGAGGAGAGATGATAAGGGGGAGGAGGTGGGAGGACAGGGTGAGGGGAATCTTTTGACAGCGGGGAGTTTCGTCGGGATGTAGCAGAGGAGAGAGAGAGAGAGAGGAGAGAGAGAAGGCTGCAGAAATGGGCATAGTCGGTGAGTGTGTTGCATGTATGTATGTCTGCATCTATACAGCACTTTTCTTATTTTTGGGTTTATGGGAGTGTGTGTGGAACTAGTGTAGTACTTTTTTGGGGGTTGGATTTTAAAAAATTGTGTAAATTCAAATTTGAGTTTTTAATTTGAGATTTGGGGAGATTATAATAGTAACCGAAAAAGGGTTATTCAGTTCGCTCACACCGGACGGATTTCTTATCTTACTCCAAAACATTCCACGCGGTGAAGGTTGGAATTGGACCTGAGATTTTAGAGAGAGAGAGAGAGAGAGAGAGAGAGAGACAGAAACTAGTGGGCGTTTGGTTTGGTGTTGACAGGGGATTTTGACGTCTGTTATGGCCATTCTACTGTTTTTCAGTTTTGTGACGTTATCACCTTCGTAGCATTCCCTAAATGCCCTTCATTTCTATGTAAATTTACTTTTGTAGTTTTTGTCTATTTCAAATTTTCTTTTTTTTTTTTGGGGTGGGGGGGTGTTTGTAATTTCAGAAAATGGAGAAAAGCAAGGGTTGATGCAAGAAGGGAAAATAATTACTCCATACTTGCTCCTGGGGCATCGTCACTTAATTCTTTCAAGGGCCACTTCTAATGTATTATTGTATGGATTTCAATCATTTCATCACCAAGCGTGCGGCTCTAGAGCGGACTTAACAGTTTATAGTTTTAAATAATAAGGAGTTTTAATTGCCTTTGAGCAATATCTTTTTGGTCGTGTGGCAGCTTAGGTTCTTTAGATGTTTTAGGAGCTGGGTTTGAATCTCCACCCCTTAAGTTTTCCTCAACATTTTGCGAAATTTAGTTCAAAGATGCGGAGATATTAAGACTTCCGCTTCAACCCCAAATATCTTTGAGCTGGCGTTGTGCGACTCCTCTGATTTAATGGTAAGTCATTTGTCAAATTTATTTTTCCTTTTTGGCGTGCTTGGAATTCCAAATGGTGGGTGTGATGAGGGAGTTAAAGAGAAGTAAAGGCAAAGGGTACCACCACGAAGTAAGGTAGAAATGGTAGATATATATTATATAAAAGGTGGAAAGAAAGACAAGGACCACTCGGGGGGGGGGGACGAAATTCCAACATTCATCAACTTTATGGTGCTGAAATGCACAAATTGATTCTGCCATAATGTGCAATAAATTCTAGGAATCGAAACTTGCAGAACGGATCCATGCTGGTTGCAAATTAAGGGCAATTTGCATACAAGGACAGAGTGGATCCTCTCCATCTTCCCTGCCTGTCACTTGACCGTTGGGAGTATTAAATTGGAAGAAAAAGGGTAATTCATTAGTACTCTATTGGTATTATATTGGTAATTAATTAGTTTTAGGCTTTTAATTAAAAGTCTTGTTTCGATCCTAGCCGTAGCCAGGATTCAAGTTTGGGGTGGCGAAATTTGAATAGATCAATCCTGAATGATAGTAGGATACTGTGTTTTAACATTCGAAAAGGTACATGTATTCTAATGTTAAAGGCTCTATTTGTTTCGATGTAAAATGTTTTTTCAGAAAATAAATTTAAAATTTTTATTTTTAGGTGTTTGGTTGGCACTTGAATTTTTTTTTAGAAATTAACAAAATAGTGTAGAGAGGAGGGGGGGGGGGGGGGGGGGGGGGGGGGGGGGGGTTTGAAACGGTGGAGAGATTCGAGAATATTAGAATCGAATGTAGGTCAGGATTGAAGATCAAGAAAATTGAACAGTGAGAAAAAGGCAGTGAGTTCATTTCGAAAAATAACTTATGGAAGATTTAAGGTTAAGAAGTCGTTCCAGTTTTCCTTCCTTTTAAAAAGTTCTTTTTTTTCCAAATTTCAAACTCAAATATAATCAAAATGAAAAATAATTTTTTCATTTTTTTTGCACCGATTAAAAGATCTCAATGAGATCTATCAAACAAGATCCATATTAGTAAGAACATTATTTGCGTAAACATATAATTTTTGACCTTGAAATTTACCTTACTTTTCAAAAACCCACTTTTTTCAAAAGTGGAACATATCCTAAGTCATTTTCATCCAATTGATGGAAAATGTTTTACATGTAAAATATTTTCCTAATTTTTTACACAACCAAATACCGGAAATTAGGTAAAATATTTTTACCGAAAAACATTTTACGCCCAAACAAACGGAACCTAAATGTTAATCATCCATAATATCTCCAAAACAATTCACATGTTCTAACGTTAATCATCTATCAAGATATAACAAAAGTAAGTTACCGATCTATGAGAATAGAACCCGGCATTTTTCCCGCATCTTTTTTTTAAAAAAAATTTGGGCCTTTTGTGTTTCGGTGGTTTAAAACATTAAGCTACAGTGAAGAAATAAGATGAGAGATAGAGAGAAAGACGAAAGCGAATGTTGTTTAAAATAGAGAATTAAGAGGGTACAAGTACTCGATCATTTTTCAAATTTTTTTTTTTTAATAGTCAAGTCTTATTTTTTTATTAGCGAAAATTAGTATTGTTAGAGGAAAAAAAAAAAAATTAGATTAGTACCTCCTCATCCGTCCGGACACCTAAGTGCGTTCCTGACGTGGTCGTTGGGCTAAATGTCTCTTTTGCAAGTCATGTCTTCCTTATTGTATACTTTGTTTGATCCTCACTTCAACTGAAGGGAAAAGAAAATAGTAAAAAAAAAAAAACATACCAAATACGGTTGAGGGACCACTCAAATATATTGTTTCCTCTTGATCTCGATAGTTGCAATTCAATATTGAGTTCATGCTATGTTTTTTTGTCTTTCGTAATTTTTTATTAAAGCTTACTTTTTGCAATTTTTATTCAGCTTTTCGTCGTAACTTTTGGCATTAATCGTTCATCCTGTTGAGAGGAATCAAAAAAATATTAAATGTGGACCGAAATTTAAAAAAAAAATCTATTTTGAGATGACATGTAGACAAAAACAATACCAGCTGTTTTGTATTTTTTCGTCAATAGTGAACTTTTTTTTACTTTTGGTTATAATTGTAAACTTATTAGACTCCTCTCAACAACCACGGATGATTAGTCTGAAAAATAAAACTTTAATTTAACAAAACTTTCGAAAAGACAAAAAAATATCAAAATACCAAAAATATAGCATGAAATGTATACAATTATGTTACAAATAAAATTAAAATAAAATCCAACATATCACCAGTTTTTATGGCAAATCATTTAAGAGTCGAGGGAAATCCACAAGGAGAATTGGTGCTTTTATATCAGGATTAAAGGACAAATGATTTCAGAATCACAATTATGTAACATTCAATGGTCATTGCTAACTAATTATACGTTGGCTCAGCTGGCTTTAATTAGGACTCCTCTAGTGGGGTGGTGGGATCGGCATCCCAAAATCAGTCGAGGTGCACATAAATTAGCCCAAACATCTTGACTCATGTGGATATAGGGTATCCGATCAAGGATGTTGTCAAGCGGGTGCTAAGCATCATTCGATCGTTCACCTTAACACAGACGGCTCAGATTGAATTTAAGCGCATACAAATCTGAATCGTCCATTACTCGATCAAGATTCGAGCCGTCGATTGTCGAGATAAATGGTCAAGTCGGCTGCTCGGCATCCGTTTGGCAGCGTCCCCCATTCTGGAGATGGGATTTTTTTGTATATAAAGAACTTGATGGGCATATCTGTAAATTTTGTTGTTGTCCAATGAACAGCTGTTATTTTTGCCAAACTAGATCTTTTGAGAATTTAATCAATGAGTCAACATTTCAAAAGAAAGTAGCTATCAGAATATTAACCCGTCTTCTTCACGTACATAATTAAACAAAAACGTGTTCCAAGTTCAACTTGGGGTCTTTCTCTGTCGCCGCGTTTGTTTACTTCTAAATTAGGGGGAAAGGGTTTTTTTTTTATAACCGGATGTCCGTGCAAGTTTGCGGCTTTGCGTGTTGATGGGTCGAGACCCCGACCCCGATTCACACCTCTAAGCACAAGCACGAAAATAACCAAGCACAAAACGAGAGAAACATTGAGGAAAAATTCCTTTTACCCAACACGGGCAACTTAACTAATTATGAAGTCTTGAAGTTAACAATCAAGTATACCCGTCAGTGGCCGAAAAGTTTGGAACTTTTAGTCACTGTGAAATTTGAACATGCGACCTCGTGGAGAACAAACAATTTTTCTCGTTTCCAATTTGTCAAACCTTTTGGGGATTAATTAGGGAGGAAGGGCTAAGGCATTGGGAATAAATTAATTCGGTGTGTGCCGTGTGATGTACAAAGATGAGACGTCGATCAAGTTATGATTATTTGATCGTTTAGTACTTTATACTATTCCGTGAAAAAAAAAAAGTACTTTATACTATAAGAGATTGTACGATACGACATTGAGGGGCGATATTATGTAAATAATTCAGCGTTTTTTGCGTGATGTAAAAAGATGAGACTAGACTATGAAAGTTAAAATTGCTTAGTCATTTAGTACTTTATTTATATGAGAGATTTCTATAATACCACATTCAGGGGTGATATTGTTTAATCCACCATATATATAGCGTGATTTATATAGATAAGACAATATTAATTAAAGATTGTTTGGTTGTTTTAGTATCTTATATTAGAGCTTATATAATACTATCTCTATTATAATACAGAAGGGTGTGGAGACAAGTTGTTGAAACGGCTTAGATTCATTTGATCCAAAGGCTATAGTGCATTCTCTTATTTTTCGATTAAGTGCCCATGATTTTCACCTAAATCACACAATTGTCGTCCCCTTCCAACAGGAATGCGTAGTGCCGTAGGTACGAGTTAGCACTAGTAGGATTATATAACACCACATTGAGGAGTGATATTATTAATAAATCCGGGCGATTGTGACTATTTCTCATTTATTCAGCAATAAAAATAATTATTTTATTTTTCATCTCATTTTGTATCTAACCCAAACCAAACATATTTTTAATCAAGTAAACAATGCAATCATAATTACTATTGATTTCGGTTATTCCAACTCCTAACTTTTTCTTTCAAGGAAAAGAAGTTATATTTTATTATTTTCCAAAAGAGGGTAGGAATTAACCCATTGTTTTTTGATCTATTAGTTTGACTGGAACCCTAAACAAAGGATAAAACAAGGGAATTGATACTCGCGCTATCTTTTTGATGCAAGCGCTCCACTTTCAACATGAAATTAATTATTATTAACTTCATAAAAAAGTGGAGCGCCTGCATCAAAAAAAAAAGGAGTGTGAATATCATTATTATATCAATTTCCTATAACAATGGAGATGGAGAAGTTGATGAGCTGGCCTACCCTACGAGAATTCAAATTAGTAATGCCTTGTTCCTTTCACTTTTCAAAAAGAATTTTTCAAAAAATACCCCCTAGATTCTCCCTACTTTCAACATTTCTCTCTCTATCTCTCTCCACTTATTACCCCTACCATTTTTCAAAAAACTTTTCAAAATCTCAACCAAACACAGCATAAAAGATCAAAACCAATTAAGAAGAAGTCTTTTTTAGTTAACTAGGATTATTTTTCTATATTCAAAGTTGCCTGATTTGGAATATTCAAATTCCACCCCACGATTGCACGTGGTAGAAAAGTGTCTGGGGGCATCAGATTGACTCCTCACTAATTAGGAATGTTAACATGCATGTGTATCCTCTCTCTCTCTCTCTCTCTCTCTCTCTTAACATGCATGTGTATCCTCTCTCTCTCTCTCTCTCTCACATGCATGTGTATACAGTACTCTCTCTCAGTCTCTCTCACATGCATGGGTATACAGTACTCTCTCTCTCTCTCTAACATGTGTATACTCTCTCTCTCTCTCTCTCAACTTTTGGTCTTTTATTATACTCGTACTGTACATGACTAAAGTGTTTGTAAGAACTTTGACCATTACTAGCGGATTAAAAAAAAAAAAAAACTATTACTTTTATTTTTTGGAGGTCAAGCGGAAATCGAACTTTGACCATTACGTCCAATGGAATATGCATGAATTGGTGAAATTACGGAAATAATTTTGTTCACCTACTTTAAAAATGGTGAACATTATATATATCCTCCCCGTGATTGGTAGGAATCGTGTATGATCCACGGAATTAATACAATTTTTGGTAATAATTAGTTAATTAATTTGTGATGAGACCTACATAATTTTCACCAATTACAGAAAAGATAATGTGCACCCTCTTTAAAGGTGGGTGAACAAAAATTTTTATTGTTATTGAGGTAAGGTCTTATTCTTCCTAACTTTTCTTGTCCTTTGGGTTTTGGTATTTTTATTTGTCTTTTTGAATTTTTGTTAGATTCGATGGTATATTTTCTGGATCAATCTTCGTCTCAACGAGAGGAGTCTAAAACAAAATAATTATCTTTTTTGTCTAGAGTGTTGTCTTATCTTTTTTTAATTTTGGCTCATTTTTATAATTTTCTCATTCCTCTTGTCAAAACGACGAGAAGCTAAACATAGACGAGTAGTTTATTGTCTCGATGAGAGAAATCACACAAAAAGCATTAAAAAATTGCGAAAAGCAACAAATTTTGAAACATACTAGACAAAAAAAAAATTGCTTACTAAAAAAGAGGCTATAAAATTGCAAAAAATAAAAATACCAAAAAATAACTCTACAAAAAAATGTATTCGGCTTTTCAAAATACTAAGATAAAACAATGAACAATCAAATTTGGATCATAAGAGTACATGGGTAAGAGTCTCTAAGCAAATTTGGACAATTAGTTACAGTAATGGACGATTCATATTTGGATTGTCCCATCCGTTCAAACTAAAGAAGAGAGAGAATCCAATTCTAACCTTTCTCTCTTCTTCCTTTTAACTTTTTTTTTTTTGATAATCAAAGAGGGGTGGGAACAGCCAACCAACGTAGAAACCCCCTTTGGATGTGACCAAAGAGGCTCCCTACCCTCCAATAAAATGTTTGGTTCGAGTTATACCTACCATCCGGGAGGAAAGGGGTATTCAAGAAAAATGCTCAAACCTAAAGGGTAGTATATATATGAGATCTAAACATCCAAGTCAGATCTTCTATTCACCAATTAATTTGTTTTCAGCCCTTTTACTTCTCGTCCACTTCTAGAAGATCCCAACCCCTCAATAAATTTTTCTGTTTTTTGACATGAACCATTTATTTGCCAATATTGCATATATATCAATTGGGGGTTAGCGGGAGAACTAGTTAGTTAGCCCACAGGGAATTCAGAAGCTGTTCATAGCCCTGAATTCCAAACGCCTCTGAAAAAGCTCAAACCTTGGGCTCTCTTGTTGACGTGAACCGTTTAATTAGATGGACTTTAACATTTTTCCAATTTGACATGATTAAAGGCATTCTGAACCCGTTTAATACGATGGAATTTGTCAAATTTACATGATTAAAGGCATTTTGAAAAATAGGACCCACTTAAAAAAACCACTGCTATAGACTTCTATCGAACCAATGAGAGAGTCCCTGGCAAGAAAATTCGGGGATTTGTAGTCCTATGAATGGACATACTATTTGCCAGTTAAATCCCTAAAATTAGCATTCATCGATAAGATATTGAGGGCCGGTTTGGCCTAAATATAAAAGGTGGATTATTCTATTTAAAAAATATATATTTCACAATTGTTAGTTTCGCGTCAATTTTGTGGATTTTTGGTTCGTCTTGACGAGAAAAACCAAAAAAGTACTAAATTATGGTCAAAATATTATAAAAGTTCACTAAAGACAAGAATAATCCAAAACATATACACATTTTTGCTTATTCTTTTCTCTCTTCATTTTTTTTAATAATTTGGTTCACATTTTTTTACGTTTAATTAGATTCCACTCATCAAGACGACCAAATAGTTCACAATTAACTTACCCAAACCTACCAAGTGGGAAAAAAAATTGAACATGGAGTGTTTTTATTAGCCCAACCGGCCCTAACTTATTCAAACTTTATGTTGAGATCAATGAAACGGAATGTTAAGTGAATGGTCCTGGACTTTGTGCCTTTTAAATATAAATGAAGTTCAAAATCTTTTAAACGACGAGCTTGGCTTGATGCAGAGTGCTCACATGTCCCCGTCACAGCGTTCACTACGCTCGCTTATCGAAGCATGAGACAAGAATGATACGCACAACCAAACATGTGCAAATTTTTCCTTTATATAGACCTTTAATTAAGACTTGCCACCCATGCAGTTAGGTTAGGGCCACTTTTTGTCATTTCCTTTGTCCAAAGCATAGGCATGCTTCAAGAAGCAAAAGGAAAAGTTGAAAAGTGAAAGAAACTAACAAAACCAATTACTATAAACGTACTTAATTAGCATATAAATTCCAGAGTTGGTTCAACATGAATTTGATTTCTTAACTCAAGAATATTACTGTAGTATTTGATTATTAGATCAACCCCATTTCTAATACTAAATGGTTTTTTTTTTTTTTTTTTTTTTTTGGGTAAGGTAAAAGTTTATTAGAAACCCACATTACACAAAATAGGGGCATACCCCTAACCAACAAAACAACCAAGACCTAAGGGACAGTCCCCAGAAAAAACATATAGAAATTACGAGGCTACAAAAACCCTGCCTGAAATGTTCCAAGTCAAGCAAAGCAGTCTAATACTAAATGGTTGTTCATCTACTTATGAATATAAGCTCGTTTCTTGTGTGTGTTTTTCCTACATGCTTTTTCTAGAATTCTGTAAAGCCAACCGAATTGGCAAAAATTGGTGCAGGCTTAAACTTGCACACCATCAAAAACTTTTGTTGGATTAATATATTTGAAAAATGTAGAATTAATGACCTCTATTGGAAAATATACAACTTCTCTGTGTATAGGAGGACGGAATGGGTGCAGGTAGGGGCACGACACCTTTAAATCTCTGAGTAATATTGTTTTTTTCTACGTATGTTTTTGTGTTGATTATGATTTCTTTTTTTGGGGAGGTACTGATTTTTATTAAACGCCTGTGTTTTGGCCATTTCAAAATCTTGATAATTATTTAAATTTGAATTTTTCACCACACCCTCCAAACTCATAATAATTTAACATTTGGCTCCCTCCTCATAAATTTCTATGTCCGCCACTGTCTGTGTGGGTGTGTGTTTGTGATGGGAAAATGCATTATGAATGGGAAAATAATAAAATCAACGAAATAATATGCTTTAAGAAATACATTCCGAAGACCTTATTTTTTATGGGAATTAATTTTTGCACTCCCCAAATTACAAACCGCACTCCAAAAGGAGAGTGCAAAAATCAATCCCTAGCTATATGGACTTGATTTCACTTCCCTTTTCAAGTGCGGTTAATAATTTAGGGAGTGCAAAAATTACTACCTTTTTTTATTGGCGAAACTCGATATTATTAAAAATTGTTCGATCTATCACCCCTGAAAAAGGATTTGAATTTCCGACCTCTTATCTCTTAACACCTAAATTGCACTCTTGATGACCCGCTGGACCAAAGCCCTCCCATCTCCTATCTATCTCTCTTGAAACCTAAGATAAACCTATTTCCTTCTGTTTCGTTAGGATTAGGATGAGAAAAAAGAGTGCTTCGGACGTCATTACAAAATGCACCTATCTTCCTTTTGTTTGGTTAGGCTTAGGATTGGGGAGAAAGAGTGCTTTGGACGTTTTACAAAATGCATTATTTTGAGTGCAAAAATCTTGCAGTAGTGCAAGTCTTGCTTTTTGCAATCTGCTTTTTGGTGCTATTCATTCACATGAAAAGAAGCCAAAGAACTTTATTTAGCTTGCCTTGGTGGTGTTTTCCATTTTTATAAGAGCAACTATACATTCCCAACGAAATCAAGAAAACTTTGATCAGATTGATCAAGTTGCGTACGCAATCGAAAGTCTATTCGCTCACATGATTTTAGAAAAGAAATCGAATTCCGCATTCTACTTTATACATGAAGTTACTAACGTTAAAAATGGAGCGCCTGCGTGCAAAAATGGAGTGCCAAAATGATCAGCATCCTTTTCGAAAATGATAAATTTTACGTACTTTTCCTTGATTGAGACTACAAGTGCTTTTCCGAGCAATAGGGTATATCTTATTGTTGCCTACTTTGCTTTTGGGATGTCGAGCGGTAGAAGAAATACATTTATTAGAGTGTTAATTAGAACAATGGAGGTACTGTATCAAACACATGAATTGCGTGTGCGCCGATTGCTAGTTTATCCTACATTATCTAAAACATATTTGGCGGAGCTAATGAGAAGAACCATTCCATTACCCGAATTGGCCCAGATTAATAATTAGGTCTACATTACATCAACTTTACCTAAAAGAATCATGGGAGAAATCGTTCAAAGCTATCTTTGATCCATATATTGCTTGTTTTTGGAGACAATGGCTCTATCGAGTCGTATTGATCGATGTAAAACGTTTTTGGTAGTCATTATCAATCATCTTTAGGTCTTGAGTGGCATATAGTTATCGCGTGGTCTGGGTGTCAATCTCGTTGGAATGTTTTCTTCACGTTGTGATGGCATAATGCTCTTGTCCTTTTAATCGCTTGTAATCCTTACATTTAATTAATATAAAAGAGTAAAATGTCAAATCTGTTCTTCAATTCCTTTCCTTTACCTTCAATTAACGTAATAACATAAAAAAAAAACAGATTAACATGAATATATACGTCAATATTACATTTCATAAATTGGTTAAAGTAACACGACAAATTAACACATTCAACTATAAAATAACTTGACATCTCCAAATTTAAAGCTAGGAGAGGCTCTAATCACGAGGGATCTGGGACCCTGTAAATAAAGGTGTAGTGTGCGATCTGAGCCATCAATCTCTACAATTAATGATAAAGTTTTGGCTAAAGTATCTTATAAATTTGGACCATTAAAGTATTTTTGGACAATTAGAATTGTGCACTACAGGTAACCGGTGCAAATTAATTACAAGGGTGTTCGAGCAAGGATTTGGCTTCTCTGCGGTTGAGTTCAATATAAACCGTTCATCTTGATAATCAATGGTTTAGATTTGTTGAAATTTTTACCGGTAAAAATATAAAAACAAATCTGAACGATTAAAAATACCATCCGACTGTTGCGATCACTTGAACTGCACCTCTGCACTTCAAAACTAAACTGCACCTCTGCACTTCAAAACTAAACTGCAGACAAGCCAGATTCTACGAGCAACATGGATCCAGCCACTTGGTGGGGATATGGTATTCTCCGAAGAACCTTAAAAAAAAAAAAAAAAGGGTGGGTGGGGGGGGTGTGTGTGCCATGTTGATTGGACAATGATCCACATCGTTGATGGTGCAACGGTAAAGAGAGTTGAAAGGATTGCTGCAAAATCTTAACCTAAGAGCTTGCTAGAGTGGACATGGGTTACCAATCATAGACTTCTTAACAAATCACATGGTCCCTGGTCCCCAACGTCCCACCCACATGCTGGCTGCTCTGCTAGTACGTAGGAGTAAAACTATCGGGTGCGTTTCAAATAGTTGAGAAAGAATTTTGAGAAAGAATTTTTAATCGTTGCAATTAAATTTTTAACTGTTTTCGATAGTGAATAAGTTATTGAGAAATGTAAAGTTATTTTCCGACTTTTCATAGGTGAATAAGTTGTAGATTGGTATGTTAGTGTGAACAACGAATTAAAATAATACTTGTCGATTAATGTGAATAATATGGTAAATTGACCTACGTTTTTTCACCAGAAATTTAGTGGAAACACCCCCACGTGTAGTCTGTAGATGATAGGGTCAGAGAAATGCATGATAATTGCTCTAGCACAGTACTATAACTTTAAATGAAAAATTCCTTCCTTTGTCTTTTTTCACTTCTTTTTAATTTCCTTTGTCCGTAAATAATCTATTCTCCAATATTAAAAGGAGAGCACATCAATTTGGTGTCCCCATTTTTTTTCATTGTGTCGACTCATCATCTTTCCAAAATCACCCAAATTGAATTGTCTGTGCTTTCTCAAGCCTAAGGACAAAAGGGTAAAAATGCTCTCTATCTAACCACCCACGTTCAATATAATTGGCCCCTTCGAGACTACCTCAATGCATGATTCCTTTTGTTGTAATTCTATAGGGTTTTTTTTAATGATTGTAATGATATGAAAATATTTTTTTTGGCCGATCAAAAAATATTACTCAAAACCCTCCATACACCAAAAGAACTACCTCTTTCCAAAGGGATACAATCTTGTATTTAAGTGCAGTAGTGCACACATAATGTACACCTTCTAGTTAATCATTACGGTAGTTGTTTTGACTACACATTTTAGTGTAAAATTACGTGCACGTTCGTCTTCAAAATTATAATGTTAGTGCGCAAATATATAACAATAACTTTTTTTTTGTAAAAGAGTAAGAAATTCCCCAAATATATAACAGTAATCTTGAATACACTCAATGTCCATCTCTCTCTCTCTCTCTCTCTCTCTCTCTCTCTCTCTCTCTCTCTCTCTTACAAAATTGAAGAAAAGGAAAAGGGAAAAACAGAAAAAACGAAAAGAGGATCAATGAGAATATCCATGGAACAAAAGTTATTGATCTTTGTTCAGAATCCCAAATGAGGATCTGCTTTTACAGGACTGTGAGAATTGAAGTTTGGAGGAGTGAAAAAACAGTTGAGAGAATCAGAATTTTTCCTGTCAAAATTTGCATTTATGCAACTGGGAGATCGAGTTGGGTACTGTGAAGGGTCCATAATTGCTCTTAATAGTGCACTGCAATATGGGTCCTAAAAAGTCCTTTCTCGGGCACCCCCACTACCATAGTACTAGTCCTACCGTTTACACAAACCCGTACTTCAAAACGTTCTGTTCTCTCGATCTCAATTATGGCGCTATGCTTGCGCTTCTGATCACCGCGCTCGCTGAGTTTTATTGGTATGATGTGTTTCAAAGACGATTTAACATTTGCAATTTCGCTTATACACGCACAGACAAAATTATGTGACTTAGCTTGGATCCTCATCTTGCGACTTAATGGTGATTGGTGGTGTTCAATTTTTTTCGCAAAAAGTCGTTGAGACTGACCCCGCTCGTTTTGGGATTTTGGATTTAGATTTATAGATAATGAGTGTATAATGAAATAGAGTAATGATTGAGGAGAGATAAACAGAAAAATGAAAGTAATAATTGAATAGAAATAAGATAATAATTAGAATCTAAAATCTAAAACTCTTAAACAAATGGGGTTGAATTATGCCAAACATTCCGTTGAATTGATAGCGATCAATACATGAGCTCAACATTACTTTTATTGAGATATCAATGAGTCTTGATCAGTGTGTCAATCTAGTTTTCCCCAAATGTACTCTAAATTCGAAAGCCCGGTGGTAAAGGCCTCAGACGGTTTGCTCCCTTTTCGAGTCTCACATAGTATCAACTTCTTTGAAGACAAATGAGGTTTACCCAATCATTAACTTCACGGCTCTAAGATCAGTCGGATGCGCGAAAACTGACCCGCACACTGAGTTATCGACTGGGCAAACCTCCTAGATCCATAAACTGGTCCAACAGAATCGTCCAGTTCTCAAAATGACTGGATCAACTCCTATTTAATCCTGTTCAAAAAAAAAAAAAAAAACTCCTATTTAATCTGAAGTACTATTAGTAGGAGTAATTGTCTTTTGGGCTCTTTTTATGCAATTTCAAGGATGAACATTAATTGTATTTCCTTTGCGCGTAACTATTAAAAGTTTGCCAATTTGGCACAACCCCATGTGATCAAATCAGTAGCTAGCTAGTAAGAAGTAAAATGGTCAAAGTTAAATTAATAGTCACCTTGTTTGGTCTATCAGTTTTGAGATTAGCAAATGTCATTTGTCTTCTATCTATAAAAGTATACGTATTTTCAAGTTCGGTTTTAATAAAAATTTGCCAAAACGAAGGGTGAAATTGATCGTCTGGCACAGCAGCCCCCCAAATCCGCCTTGTTGGAACAATTCTTTTTCTTGTCACTTATGTTGTTTTTTCAGCAGACCCTTCAATCACTTGAATCATTCTCGAGATTTCTGGCCCCCAAAAAAAATAAAAATTAAAAATAACATGTGCAGAAGATGAAAAGCCATACCATTTGTCCATTCCATGTCAATAATTCCGTTTGATTCTGTTCTTCTTTAACTTCAAAGAAAAAGACAGCGAAAGGGAAATGACAATGCTCCATATGTACATGTTTTGTCCTCTGCCTGAACATCGGTATATAAGATTTTATTGAAGAATTACAAGGGTATAAAATGGTGAGATAAAGTACCACC
This sequence comes from Rhododendron mucronatum var. ripense, assembly GCA_019656295.1. Lineage (NCBI taxonomy): Eukaryota > Viridiplantae > Streptophyta > Magnoliopsida > Ericales > Ericaceae > Rhododendron > Rhododendron mucronatum. Next base: position 895,722 of record BPLT01000166.1, read on the forward strand.
AGCTCTGAAGTACCGACACTCCTAGAAAAAGTCGGTGTACGTGTTAGACACTCGGGGGATACATGGAGACATGCACAGAGGGGCGCGCGAGACACAGTAACTTTTATAATAATTATAAAAGCTCTTTAAGGTAAAAGACTTGATGCGTAACATACTACATGTGTATGTGTATGGACATATACCGCCGGTCGATAATATATTCGACCTTAATACTTATCGATTACAATGTAGTAGTTTCGCATCTCTAAAAAAATTTGTTTAAAAACGTTATCGCGTTCCCTGTCGTACTCATGCACACCTCTTTTTTAAGAATTCTTGTATCCCGTATCCATGTCGGTGTCCTTCGCTGTGTATGTATTCGTACCTGTGCTACATTGACCACCAGACTGGCTAAATAGTTGTAATAAGTACACACAGGTATGTATGCATATCTTTTTTCAGGGCGAAACTAGGGTATTCTGGCAATGGGGTCAAGTAATTAGAGTGCATGTGACTATGGGCACAGTCAAAAGTTTGCAAGCTAGCCCCATTTGATACTCTATATCTCTTCATGGTACAAAACCCAATTGACTAATCACTAATCAGTGGTCAAATCCCAATTGAACTTTAAAAGATACTGTACATTGCATAAGGAGAAAAATCTTTATCACGGAGGTTCCGTAAATAAAGTTTATGGAGTTCAATTTCGGTTGTCCAAAAGTGTTTTGGACGATCCGGATTAAAAACAATCTATCTATCACCGTTAATAGATTGTTTTTAATCCAAGCCGTCCAATGCCAAATAGAACGGCTGAGATCGTTACAGCGGCTCCGTAAATAAGTATATCTCTTTACATAAAACAAGATGGAGGCCTTTTCACTTAAACCACAGACAAGCACCAATTCTCCGAAGAACACTTTTGAACGAAGAAAATCAGGAGTAAAGAACACTTTTCCAAACGACGGGTAAACAACACTTTTGGGGTTTTTTGATTTTATCTTGGATATTTTAAAAAATATTTTTTATTTGTCTTGACGAGACGAATCAATAATTCACAAAAATTAAGCGCAAAGCTAACAAACACTAAAAAAAATTTAAACAAAGACAAACCAAAAAGAAAAAATTCCAAAAAGCGCTCAGCGGAACTTTAGCCTAGTATTATGTAAAATGCACATATCTTTTTCAAGACAAAAGGGCGATTTGATCAGACGTCTTATGGTTTACTTTTCAATTCAAATTGACGAGAATGGTCTATTAATTAGCCAGACAATCTCTGTTTCGGAACACTTTCTTAAAAAATAAATACTTATTTCACATTTTTAAACTCAAAAATAATGTAAATAAAAAAAATTATTTTTTTATTTTTTTGGCACCATATAAAAGATCTCGATAAGATCCATCAAACAAAATTCATATTGCTAGAAAAATTATTTGCTTAAACATATTATTTTTTAGCTTAAAATTATTTTTTTTAAAATAAGTATTTATTTTCAGTTCTGAAACGGAGCCTAAAGTATAAAAGACAAGAATAGTCTATTAAAATCTTTAAAGTGAAATATGTAATTGGCCCACCAAGATGGACTGATAAATTGCAGGGAATCTTAGTCATTAGTGTTTTCTGAGAAGTTTTTGGGTGCCGACAGGTATCACACATGTTTACCTGTTGACGATTCCAACTATTCACATGTGTTTCGGTTTGAACGGTCTAAACTTTAGAGAGAAAAAAGAGAGGAGGAAAAGTGGTGGAGAGAGAGAGAGGGGATAAATTTGAGCCATCCAAAACACATTTGGACGGTTGAGATCGTCAACGAGTACCACCACGTGATACCCGCTCGACACCCGAAAATTTCTCGTGTTTTCATGGGGGAAATGAAAAAAGAACTGAATTGGGGATCCTTTGATAGCGACGATGAGACTCCCCTGTGTAACTGTGTTGATTTTACACAAACTGGAGTAGTTTTCTTACCAATCAGAAAAGAAGAGGTTGGCTGGTTCTTTCCTCGTGTCATCTCAATCAGATATCGTCTAGGTCAGAATTTGAAGCAAAGTTGAATACTCCTTGTAAGCGTTATTATCAATATTTACATCTCATCAATTTGAGTTTTCCACAACAACCCTAAACAGATGTATCTTGAATAACATGAGCGACCCCGATTTTCTTGGCCGAACCCGAGATGCGCCTCAAAGTTACCTACCCGTATCCTTTCTGGTTATAGCTAGAGGACGATGGGACTCCCTTGTGTCCTTGTGTTGATTTTACACAAAAAACTGGAGTAGTTTTCTAACCAAACAGAAAAGAAGAGGTTGGCTGGTTTCTTTCCTCGTGTCAACTCAATCAGATATTGTTCAGGTCAAAATTTAAAACAAAATTGAATATTTTCTAAGTGTTACTTATCGACATCCGATCGAGTTGAGTTGAGTTTTTACAACAACCTTAAACAATCTATTTTCAATAACATGAGCGACTGCGATTTTCTTGATCGAATCTAAGATAGGCCTCAAAGTTATCTGTATGCTCGGGTACAGACACATATCCTTAATTTCTGGTTTATACAGTAGCCAGGTTTGCTCATTCTTACCTCATCAATTACAGTTTTTTTTTTTTTTTTTTTTCTTTTCGTAATTTTTTTCCCTATTTTATTATGATTGGTTGGACTTGAATTTCATGTCACAAAAAAGATTCAGGAAGTGATTGGATCCAATCTGGCTTGACAAGTATTGGTCCCATGACATGTCAGAAATCACTACTTTGTGTCCTTTCAATTTGTTTTCTGGCGTTTGTTCTTTTTTCTTCAGTTCTTTCTAGACATGGAGATATGACTCTTTTCACACATGCAAATCTATTTACGCTCCATTCCGATTTCTAAAAAAAAAAACTTTTAAAAAAGAAAGGTAATTTTAAATTTAAAAATTATATATTTATGTAAATAATTTTTCTATCAATATATATGTTGTTTGATAGATCTCATTGAATTCTTTTAAATGGTGCAAAAAAAATTTAAAAATTATTTTTATTTTCATTATATTTGAGCTTGAAATTACTTTTTTTTTTTTTAAAAAAGGTTTAAAAAAAAAAGCGAATCGACAGCTTACTGCTGCTTTCTTACGGCAATTCCTTCACATTTGTCATTTGCGGTTCAAAACTTCAAATTCTCAAAATGGAGCAAAAATTTCAATAGTTAAAGGAAGAAATTCAGAAGTCAATGGGGTCAAGTGAAACATGGGCCAAACAAAGTGGTCCACTTCTTTTTGGACTTCATCCGGAGCACAAAGAGATGATCTGAGTCATATAGTTTACAGAGCTCGGCTAGTAGAATATTGAAATAAAAAAATCAAGTTGATTAGGTATTAATAACCCATTGATCGAACTATGTTGTTCTCGCAAAAAATGAACGACAAATATAATCTTAGGAATACACTTTTAAACTAGATGTCCGATGATTTAACTTTTCGTTGAGTTCTATGAAATGAACAATGCAAATCATTTCTTGAGCTCGGGATGAAGCTTATTTTGAAGGCCAAGAAAAGCTTGCTATGTTGGATGCTCATCCCAAAAATCTCTCCCTATCATTCTAAGTTTTGAAAATAGTTGATTGGCCATGGCACATGAAGAAAGGTGTCCTTGTTTAGATGTTCAAAATTTTAATCATTCAACTTACTCTTATTTTCTCTGTCAATTGCTTTATTTGTACTATCTGTCCCTCTTGTTTCTCACTTTCAACTTGAAAACAAACATGGGGTGTACAAGAACAGTGGAACTTAACTCATGGAGGGCAAGCATATATAATAGTGCAATTATACAGGAGTATCACATGGCAATCAACCAAGGACCAATAATATGATGTTCAAAAAGGACCTGCTTCTCTCCTATCCAGTTGCAGAGTGTGGGGTTGTCGATCAAGATCGGTTAACCTCTCTTGAGACTCCTGGTTCAGTGATTGGATTCGTCCGGCCCTTTGCTTGATCTGCACAGGCAACGCACGACTAAGGGCCGAACCATAGACAGGGTCAATCCTTAGAATGAGACTGTGGCTGAACGAACATATTCGGCCTGCTACATAGAGAAGCCTATGCCGTTCAACATGGTCGTTTATCTCAACAATTGATTGTCTAGATTTGTAAAAGTGGTCCACATATCTTGCCTGTAAGATACTCCCATCAAATCTGGTCTATTAGAAACACGTTTGGAAGACTGAGATCACGCCAACTGCCCTTTATTTTCCACTTTTGAATCACTTCAGACAAGTCGTTCCTGAAATATATATATATATAAAATAAAATAAAAAACACCCCCCCAAAAAATCACTGTTTAGCTATGGAGTACCACATTCACTTGGTTGTTTGAGTAGGCCCACCTACTAATTGTCATTCCAACTTTTAACCCAAATTGATGCAGCAGAGAATTTATTTTCTCCATGCACTACCACCTAATTTGCCACTTTTATGTTAGTCTCTATCTACATCATTTAGATATGGGCCGTTGGGGTGAAACCCAGCTACTAGGCTACTAGCTAGAGGACCGAACCAGAAATATTTTCACCCAGAAGCTTTGTATTAGATACCCACTAAAGGTCACATAATATGGGGTTGTTCGGTTTGGAATTTGATAGAGATTTTAAAGTGTAATGAATGAAGAGAAATAAATAGAAAAAATTTATTAAAAATTGTGCGCAGGAGTTTTGAGACTGTTAAATATGAAAGAGGAGATATTTTATTGATTTCGATTATTAAAATATGGGGTTGTTGGGTTTGGAATTTGATATAGATTTTAAAGTGTAATGAATGAAAAGAAATAAATAGAGAAAATTTATTAAAAATTGTGCGCAGGAGTTTTGAGACTCTGTTAAATATGAAAGAGGAGATATTTTATTGATTTCGATTATTAAAACTATACAATGAGACCTCTATTTATACAAGGGGAGGGAGCCTAACTATGAAAAGGAATCATCCTAATTATAATGAAATCGTAATCAATCAATTACAATCAAAATAAAATTAAGGCAATCATATAATATCATAATCATATCAGCACATGATTATGATATTATATAATTACTATATTCTAACACAAAATTAACAAGCCCTAGGGTTTTCTTTACGGGGAAATTGCACCTAGCCTTGGATTTCCATATATTTGCCAACAAATCCAAATTATCTTTAGCAGAATACCATGGACTTATAGTTGTTTGTCATAACATCACTCATCAATTGAAATGTATGACTTAGCAGAGAATGCGTCGTGTATTCTATCTGGAATGAATCCGACTCTTACGCATCAGACAATGTTTTTTTTTTCTTATGGGATAAATTTTGGATCCGGGTCCGTTGTTTCACCCTATAAATTGGTTATCCATTTTCGGAACGAACCTAATAGTAAGGGACGAAGTGTAATATCTCAATAAGCTGGTTTTGTGTCAAATGGTAGTCATCTCTCCTGCTTCTTCCTGACCCACTTTGAAAGAAAAACGTGGGCCAACGTATGGTTTGGAGACTCCACAGAAATGGTCTGGAGTGTGATAAATAGGTGGGTTGGAAAGTTTGAGAGAGAGAGAACGTATGGTTTGGAAGACTTCACAGAAATGGTCTGGAGTGGAGTGTGATAAATAGGTGGGTTGGAGAGAGAGAGAGAGAGAGACAGAGAGAACGTATGGTTTGGAGACTTCACAGAAATGGTCTGGAGTGTGATAAGTAGATGGGTTGGAAAGTTTGGTACTTGGAGTGAAGTTGGGTCAAATAACAGCCCAGATTTGTACAAGGCCGAGCCCATTGATTTTTGGGCTGCAAATTATTCGATTCCTTCAATATCGTGTCTTGCGTTGTTATAAACTTAACTTAAATCTGAAAATTTTGTCACTTATTTAAATTTTTTTCGTATTTATTAGTAGTTTTGTACCAAACTTTTGAAGGTTATTGATTTGTCTCGACGTGAGGAATCGGAAAAGTAATTTTTTTTTTTGCTTTTACCTAAGTATTTTGAGAAATAACCACTTTTCAGGCCAAAAAGTGATTTTTTTTTGTTGCTAAAAATGGATATTTCTCAAAATATTTGAGAAAAAATAAATTTTTTTTTTACTTTTCCAATTCCTCTGGTCGAGACAAATCAAAAATTTATAAAAGTTTGACGCAAAACTAACACATGCAAAAAAAAATTTCAAATAATGACAATTTTCATGTTTAAATTAAGTTTAAAAAAATGTGTTCTCATGAACTTAACTTAAATCCTCTATTTTGTTACCTTTTTCATGTTCCTCCCCTTCTTCTCATCCCCTTTGTCTGATCCCCTTGGATCTGAAAGGGATGTATGCTTCTGTAGCTTTTCCAATGCTGTGGCAGCTAAAGAAGAGAATATGTTGAATGGACTTGGGGGGCTGCTGTCCCTTCAAGGGATAGCAGCGTGCTGTCCTGGCTGAGGGGGTCCCGTTCCGGTCTCCCTCCGACGATCGGAAACGTTCACTTCGTAGAGCTCGTCGAGTTGAACAAATATGCAAAAAATCAGCTCAATCGGATATCATTAAGTGCCTAATCTAAATATTTTTGTCTTGAAAAGAATGGATCCAAAACACTGGATCAAATCTATTAGAACCCATTATTGGCAAGTTATATGTGTTTCGATTAGGTATTTAATGATATCCGATCGAGGTGGTTTTTGCATAACAGTTCAACTCAATGAGCTCTACGAAATGAACATTTTCGATCATCGAAGCGAGACCGGAGCGGGGCCCCCTCGACTGAGACAACAAGCTGCTGTCCCTTCAAGGGACAGCAGCCCCCCAACAAGCCCATGGAGCACAGCCCGGATTTTTGTATCGAGCTTGGAGTATTATTTTTTTAAACGATAACAGATGATATATATTATTAAAACCATTATGATTACATTACGAGGAAGATCTGTCCCTTAACAAAGTGGTGTTTCCTTTAATTTCTCTTTGTATGCCTTGTATTAAACTCCAAAATGACTAGAGTGGTGTTTCTTTTTTCTTTTCTTTTTTTGGGTAAATTGGAAAATTTTCCTACCTCCGAACTAGTATACGTAGACTCTCATAGTACTATTTATTAATTTATATTCCAAAAAAGAAAGAAAAAAAAGTTGAACAAATGAATGAGAAATGATCGGTACACACCAACCAACTACACCCCTTACCATTGCCCTCTTTTCTTTTCTTTTTTGTTGGTAAATCAGCTTGAAATTAAAAAAAGATTAACTGAATGTACAGTCTACCACAACTCTCTTACATGCACGCAGGGACGGATTTAGGTGGGGGCACGTGCCCCCACTCCCCCGCATACCCCCACTAGAAATTAAAATAATTTTGTTATATTTTTGTATATATTAGCATAATTATGAAAGTGTGCTAATATAATAAACATACACACTTGCATATATATCGAAAATACACATAGAATTAGTTTTATGTTCGAATTTCGTCATATGATGCATTTATACTTGTTGTTTTACGAGCTATTTATCTATTTATAGCTATTCTTTCTTGATTTTTTTTATTTTTAACTTTCGGGACGAAATATATTAAAATGAAGTCATTAACAGAACTAGCTCGATCATTCTAAAACTTATCGATTTTCATTTAAAACTAACTTGAAAAATTGTCTTAGATTTTGTTCTTATTTTTATCTAATTTAACTAAAAGTATACATTATAAACTTTTGTGATTTGTAATTAGTAATGCATGTCATAATTTTCTACGATCTTACTTGGTTGACTAAAAAAATAAACTTTCGTCATTATGATTAACAAAGTGCCCCCATTAATCTACATTTTTTGGATCCGTCCCTGCATGCACGTGAGCTCCCAATAATACTAGCACCACAAACACTTCCTCAAAATTTGAGTAAAAAGGCTAAAAACTAATCTCCAATGTCATACTCATTTGTCTACTCATTTTGAATACTACCTATTTTCTCATCCAAATTTGAGGAGACTCAAACTCATTCCTATTTTTTCAAACCCTCTTTTCATTTTTATTAATTACAAGTATGCCACTTATTAATTACAAGTGTGTCATTCAGTAAAAAAGTTTTGTACCATGTGCAATGTTCAAGATTTTATGCATTGGAATTTTGGAATCAATAAAAATAGATTTGGCATTATCACTACCTTAAAAATAAAGGTTTAGCCTTGGAAATGCCTTACCAAAATTAAGTTTTTAACCTAAATCTCTATCCAAATTTGGGTGGAAAATAGGTAAGTATCGGAGATGCTGTTATATATAAATTCACTCACATCATATGTGAAATCCATGCACACGCAGTGTGTAGACGGAGTCAGATCCCGTCCAGTACCTCTTACCGTCCAGTCCTATCCAGTTCAGCCTTTTGTGGGCCCTTTCCGGGCCCACAACAATGATCGGAACCGTTCACATTTTAGAGCTCGTCAAGACCAACGATCATACCAAAAATCAAGTTGATCGGATATAGTTTGGTATCATTTCAAAATGTATTAAGTTTTCGGAAAATGCGATGAAGGGTTGTAATCCTGTGTTTCACACCTTTTTTTAGACAACATTAATGCATTCCGAAATGATATCAAATGATATCCGATCAATGTAAGTTTTGGTATGGTCGTTGGTCTCAACAAACTCTAAAATGTGAACGGTTCCGATCATTGTTGTGGGCTCGGAAAGGGCCCACAAAAGGCTGAACTGGACGGGACTGGACGGTAAGGGGTACTGGACGGGATATGAACCCACAGTTGATGTGAGTGAATTTGTGATTGTAAAATTATTGTGTGAATTCCACCTACTGGGACCCTTTTTTTTTAGGTGTAGGTCGCACATGGATATGAGAAGCGTGTGGTTGGTCGACGACACGTACGTAACAGGTGGCGTAGCCAGTTTGCCTTGGATTGCGTGAAGGTGATCGTTTCTCCAACCAACGAACCAGAAAAAATGTACTGTACTACGAAACTACTCCGTACACTACAAATCGAGAGAACATAGCAAATCTCACTCTCGAATACTATGATACACAGAGGGTTGATGTTCGTTGAATCAGAAGTCACCTGGATTTGAATTGAATTAAAAGTTCCAATTCGCAGGGAGTAATTCGCGACGAGGAGTATTCTAGGGTTTTCATTTCTAATCTTCGCCCCACACGTCCATTTTCTACCCGATCAGAACCAGCCCAGAATCGACCCAGGTACCTCTCTCTCTCTCGGTTAGCAGAGTTGCTTTCTAGGGTTGTCGTTCTTCCCGGGCCGGGCCTGTACGTGTGTATTTCCGCAACATGTATGTTATTCGTGCACTTGCTAGAAATTCGATCTGCTGGACACTTGAACTTACGCGAGAATGTATTTATGGTCGTAGGTGATTGAAACTAGGGCTGCAACGAATCATCGAGCTCTTCGCGAGCAACTCGAGGCCACAGGCTTGTTGGTAAACGAGTCGAGCTGGAGTTTTAAGCTCATTTCTTAAACGAGCCGAGCTCGAATTTGTTGTAACTTTCGGCTCATTTAATAAACGTGCCAAGATCAAACAACTCCAGAATAAACAAGTCTCGACCATTTGGGCTCGAGCTCGGGCCAAACTCAAGCTATACTGGTTTTAGACGAGTCGAGCTCAAGCACTTCAAAGCTCTATTTAGCTCGCCTTGTTTACTTTCTTAGACGAACTGGGGAATTTCCGATCTGCATATAGTACCCCCTGTTGTTGTAAGCTTTGCTTTGTTGTAGTATGAATTAGGCATGAACGAATTATATAGTTGGCGAGTTCTTTCTAGAAGTTTCAGGAGTTTTTAACTTTTTTTCCCTGAGGCAATGAACTTGGGCAACTTTTTATGTTTAAGGTCCAACTTTATTTAGAATCAAATTTAGTCACATGTATCTTCATGCAGAGAGAGTATTATACCCGGATTCTGGGGTGTAGCATCCATATTTGCACTAGTATATTCGTGGGTATAACTTGTCCGAAGGTGGCACTTTTTCTTTTGATTGAGGAGTCATATGCTTAAATTTCGTGCTGGAGGGAAAGTTATCTCAATTTGTCATAATCTCTCTCTCTCTCTCTGGTCTTTGTTTGTTCTCTTGGTTGTAGCTGACGGTGAGAGCTACAGGGAGGCCTGAAATGAGTAAAATGAAATCATCAAGCTCTGAGTTGGACTTGGATAGGCCCAATATCGAAGATTATCTCCCTTATGGATGCATCCAAGAGCCTAACGGCAAGCTTCGCCTGTAATTCTCTCACTCTATTTCTTCCACCCCACCCCCCGCTTGCCCGCCCTCTGTTTTTGAATGCATAACATATAAATACACATTTTGATCAGGCGTGATTTACTCGACATTTCACCAACTTTGACTGAAGCAGCTGGAGCCATCGTCGATGTAAGTTTTTAATGTTTCTTAGCACAATATCTTTCTTTCCTCTCAATCATTTTTCTGTCTGTCCCGTTTCTTTTGATTATACTTGCTTTCCCGCAAGAGATGTTTATATCTCAATGGTATTGGTAATTTGAGATAATAACAGTAGAAAGATGGTGCGACTTGCTTTTGCTGGGAATCCTGTGGGATGCTCCCTTACCATTGTCTATTTACTATCCATAGCTACAGCACATCATTAGCCCCAATGTTGCTAAGTGTGCTTTTATGTTAATTGCATAATTTTTGGTGTATTCTGAGTTCGTTGTGCATTTTTATTTTGCCTTTGACATTGATTTGCTTGCTCCTTGCAGTAATATAATTACCATTGACAAGGTTATAATGCAATGCTTCGCTTTTGACTCCATTAAACTTCCTTGATTCTTGAGCAGGACTCTTTTACACGTTGTTTCAAGTCAATTCCTCCGGAACCGTGGAACTGGAATGTGTATTTGTTTCCTCTTTGGTGTTTAGGAGTGGGAGTTAGATATCTGATTCTTTTTCCGCTAAGGTTAGCTCTTGCACTCTTGAATAGCATGTGGAATTCCTTTTCAATGTAAGTGCTTTGAGAAGTCTGTTCTAAACAAAGAGAAGATGGTTTCTAAGAAGCCTATTGCAAAGTGGCGTACCACTGGCAATGGACTCAGAAGAGGAAAATGTCCTCCACACATCCTTGCTATATAGATTTCCATATGAACGAAATTCTGCAGGTAAAACTACCCCCATTAGAGTTCTAATACAGTCTGTTGAAGCAACATTTCCTTCTCTCACATACAAATTCCAAGATAGATGATGTCTTACCGTGGAGAACTATTCACGAGATTTTCTGCTGTCTATTGAATATTTTTCACTTTGCTTTAATGAATTTGTAGTTTGCTGTAGGTTGATGAGGCTCCTGATGTTCCACATTTTCCAATACCAATGTTAAATGCATTTTGATGGTGTTACTCTAATTTGGAATACAAGGGATGCCTACTGTTAGATAGCATCTCAAGGTTGAATGTTTTATTAGAAGTTATTTGATGGGCCCTCATATTCTCTTTCATCATCAAGGCCCAACTTTTGAAATCGAGTATCACAGCATTGTTAGGTAGTGCCTGTAGAGACTTGAGGCTAACTTTTAGGAGAGTGTTCCTATAAACTTGCTGGTAATGCTTGAATGATTTGTACGGTTGAAAAAGTTGTCATCATTTGTTTTCAGTCTTGGTGTGCTTTCTACCTCACAACTCTGTGTTTCCTCTTTAAATTGTCTATTGTGTTAGTTCAATACAAGTATTCTGCTTCTCTTTCCAAAGTGAAGTTGTTGATATTTTTGTGGTCTAGTTTGAATTTGACATAGGTTTAGCGTAACCCGGTGACATCATCATTCTTATTGTAGGAGACCAGGTGTTTGGGGAGTTGATATTTTTGTGGTCTATTTTGAGTTTGACATAGGTATAGCGTACCCCAGTGACATCATTATTCATCACTAAACAAATGACCCCACATTTTAATCTGAGATTATTTTAAGAGACCAGGTTTTTGGGGAGTTGATATGTGATTACAATTTATGTTTATCTTTATGAGTTTGCATTTTTAATGGTTACCAGGAATTGGTTAATTTACGGTCAATCATCTCTTTTAAATCTTCAGGGTTCTGGTTTTGACAATCGGATGGATAATATTTCTTTCTGCGTACTTCCCTGTGCATGTACTTTTGAAAGGGCATGATAAGTTGAGGAAAAAGCTTGAGGTATGCTCCCTTGCTAATTACGTTGCACTTCCTTGCTATTGTTTTGGTCAATATAACGGTTGCTCTTTCTACAAGAGGTATTTAAAATGTTTTCTTAAGATAGTGATATCGATGTAGTAGGGTATTTAAATACGGATCTAGATAGTTGAGCAGAGCAGGGAACTGTATTATTTTTTGAGCTCTAAAACAAACAAACAACAACAGAACCCATGTATTATTTTTTGAGCTCTCTTGCTATAAATCTCGGAAGAGGATTTTGTCTCCCTTTCTCATGTTTTACTCTTGTTTTGCTTCATTCACTATCTATCTTAGTGTTATTGGAGGAAGATAACCAATTAAATGCACTTGGTGCACTAATCAAGAGGAGTTTATTTTGTTAAATTGATGTCCTTCTATTGGTCCTGATGAGCATTCATTGTGTTGGTGTTCTCTTCTCAGAGGGGTCTGGTGGAGTTAATTTGCAGCTTTTTTGTTGCATCTTGGACTGGGGTTGTCAAGTATCATGGACCACGGCCTAGCATGCGGCCTAAGCAGGTATCTCTTACGAAAAGCCTTGATTCTTTCAGGTGTTTGCCTAAAGTTATTTCAGTAAATGCATAATTCTGTTATCGACTTATCGTGTGTTTGGGCATGGATCTGAGTTTCCCTTGCCATGATCTGAGCAGGTGTTTGTGTCCAATCATACTTCAATGATTGACTTCATTATTTTGGAGCAGATGACTGCATTTGCTGTTATTATGCAGAAGCATCCTGGATGGGTTGGTTAGTGTCTAGACTCTGGAGTCTCTCATGTCTATATTTTGGTGGGATTCAGTCTTCATCCATCTTTTTTTCTCTGCATAACGTAATACAAAAGATGTATCCTGAAAAATAGGGTATGTTATGCTCCATACTTTCTGTGCTTGGCAGTTATCCTATCCATGACAAATGTGTGCCTTGTGTTTTACTTTCCACATATTATCTATGCCCGTAACTTACCGAAATGAATCTTGTTTATTTCTCCTCATCCTTTTTTCTTCAGCTACAGTAGTGTACCTCCTTGTCTGAACGACTTGGTTTACTAGGGTGATGCTACTTTGGCACATTTTTTATTCCAAATCTTTTTTCAACGTTATTTATTCGGTTTGACTTATTATGTACAAGTAGCCAAGGATTACGGGGCTCTGGTGATGATTTTGCTTGATAAGAATGTCTGGGCTTAATAGTTATTACCCTTGTAAATTTACTTCTGAAAAGAGTAGCATGGACATTTGAGCAAAAAACAGAGACCACCAAGGTGGGCTTAGGTACTGGTGGGGCTAAACATTGTGTGTACTGTTACGCAGGATTGTTGCAAAGCACTATTTTGGAGAGTGTAGGATGTATCTGGTTCCATCGCTCAGAGGCAAAGGATCGTGAAATAGTAGCAAAAAAGTATGTGTTAGGGGAAGGACATACATTGTTTGTTACAACATATTATAGAATTTTGAAAATATGGCTTTCTTTTTCAGGTTGAGGGATCACGTTCAAGGGGCTGACAATAATCCCCTTCTTATATTCCCTGAAGGAACTTGTGTGAATAACCATTATACCGTAATGTTTAAAAAGGTATATATATGACCATTATACTGTTATGTTAAAAAAGGTATATATATGTGTGGAGTCATCATTTGTGGCATCTATTCACAAGAACAATCTACATTTGGCATCATATATAGAGCCGAAGATAATTTCTTTTATTGGAAGTGGGAATTTGGGTCTCTGGGCCTGCCTTCTCAGATGCCTTTCGGCGTTGATTTGGGGGCATGGTTCCACATCAAAACATCCCTTTAGGTCCTCGGTTGTTGGAGGTATAAGGGGGCTACTTTTGCAATGGTATTTTGAGAGCAACTACTTTGTGCATAAATTGCCGAAGGTTAGGTCTGTCTCCAATTCTACCCCGCTCATACCTTTAATAATTGGGGACTAGATAGGTTCTGTTATTGTTGTTTTTAAAGAAGTGGGAATTTACTTTTGGTGGCAAAGTAAATTGAACTGATTGTTTTTTCACCTGACCAGTTTTCTTCATTTTCTTGGTGGTTGTTATCTACTTCACTCATGCTTGTTCTTCTGTGGTTAGGGTGCATTTGAGCTTGGCTGCACTGTTTGCCCGATAGCAATCAAGTATAACAAAATCTTTGTGGATGCCTTTTGGAACAGTAGAAAGTAAGAGCTCCTTAAACAAGCTAATTTTATGTTTACAGTCATATGACCAGCTGTTGGTGTATGTATCCACTAAAAGATTTATGTTCACATGTTTGGTTATGTCCCGCACCCTTCTACCTGGAACCTGAACATTAACAGACCTGGCAGTAATAGCACCCGAATTTCATATCGTATTTGCAGGCAGTCCTTCACAATGCATCTATTGCAGCTTATGACATCGTGGGCTGTTGTTTGTGATGTGTGGTACTTGGAGCCTCAAAATCTGAAGCCCGGAGAGACACCCATTGAATTTGCGGAGAGGTGATTAATCTTTTCCGGTTTTGCATTATGTCCATTTGGTAACATACAGTTACTATTACTTAGAATTAACAGTATGTTTTAGAGCTGTCAGAAATGCAGTCAGCTTCTCATTGAAAATCAATGCTCCTTGTCAGGGTCAGGGACATTATTTCAGTCCGAGCAGGTCTCAAGAAGGTTCCTTGGGATGGATATTTGAAATACTCTCGCCCTAGCCCCAAGCACAGAGAGATGAAGTGAGTTTTCTCTTTGTGCTTTAGTCCTTCCGAGTGATGTTATCTTGGTGTACGGGGAAAAAAAATCTTTGAAGTGATGCTTCCTTCTGTATTTGTTTGGTGGAAAGGATAGCTTAGCACTTTGGTTATTTTGATTTGTGCAGGCAACAAAGTTTTGCAGAATCAGTGCTGCGACGGTTGGAGGAAAAATGAAATATTACTTCTTTCTTCTCGCCTTTTGTACGTTCTTTGTTTCTTTGAAAGTAATTACAAGCATCTCCGGTAGCTATCTCAAAATACAAGGTTGCCGCCTTCCACTCATTTACTCTCGTCTTGAATAAAGATTTGTCCCAAGATACTGCAGGATTATTTGGTGCAACTCTGGAACAGTTTATAAGCTAGTTGCTTCCCTCGACTTCACTAAAATTCTGCTTGTAGTTTATTCTGAAATTTTAGTAGTTATTTTATATTTGGGCTCGATACGGTTTTGCTGATTTTAGATACAGTTAGATTAGATAATTTGTTCGTGTTTTACACACTTGTATGTGCTTTACAATCCTATATTTGAACTAAAGGATTGTTACTAGCGCAGTTTCTTTGGTAAGTGCACTACGCCAAATTTTTCCTTTAGCGGCATTAAAAAACCGCTGGCAATAGTCTCAAAACCACCGGTAAAAGTACATTACCACCAGTAAAAGTTCCGTCGGCAAAACAATTGTCGGGAATACAAAAAGGGCAATAAATTACCGCCGGTAAAGGTTTCGGACCATTAACGACGGTTTTGGTACTACCGCTAATAGTTTCAGAAAAAAAAAAAATGACATTGCCAATATTCGAACCCGCAACCTGTTGATTAATACCCGAGCACTTACCCACTAAGCTACATAAAATTATGTGTTTTATTAGAAAAATAATAATATTTATATTATAATGTATTATTACCGGCAGTTTTTGCTTACCGCCGTTAATAGTTACTTTGACCGGCGGTTTTACATTACTGCCGGTAATAGTTACTTTTACCGGCGGTTTTATATTACTGCCAGTAATAGTTACTTTTACCGGCGGTTTTACTAATACCGTTAATTAATGGCGTTTATAATTACCTTTTGCGGCGGTTTGTCATTACCGCTAGTAATAGTACCCTTTTTCGACGGTATTATTACCGCCGGTGAAAAAAAAATGCCGGCAAAGGCAATTTTTGGCGTAGTGGTGTACTAATCGGAGAACATCTAGGCATGATGAATATAATTTTTGCAAAGGTTTCGTTTGGATCATGGATTTGCTTAGAGGTTTATGGAGGGAAAAGGAAAAGATGTGAAGAAGCTAAGTAAATCTTTCCATGTATACGTGATCCAAAACACAGCCTAAGTAAATCATTTGTCTTGATTTGGGGGGAGAATAAAAAAAAAGAAAGGAAGGGAGTAAAACTACGTATGGATATTTCTGTATGAGCGTCCAGTATCAGTTAATTTCGATTTCTCTTACTATTATTTACTTCATTCTGAAATGAAATTTTCAGATTGCTTCACTTCACTTTCTTCGGTAATATTTAACCCCCTTTTTTTTTATTTTCTTTGTAATTATAAGATCTAGATATCGAAATTTAATCATCGTTCCACATTGAGGCGTTTAAGCGGACAACTGTGAGCTGTGTGTTTGTTCGTTTGCTGGCAAATAGTATTGGAAGCAAACAGACAATCAACTCAGACGTGGTAGGAACCTTATATTGTCTTGTCCCATGATTTGATTCTCTTGTGAATTGTGAGTTATGTTTTTATGAAAAGCGATAGAAGAGTTGGTCAGTTTTCAATTCACAAGAATGAAGGGTTGGTCCCCAGAGGTGGAGCCGGTGGTGGTGCTCCCCCCCCCCCCCCCCCCCCCCCCCCCCCCTCTCTAGCTGAAGTCCTTCAAAACCAGATTGGGAGTGGGGGGGACAAATTCAGCAATTTTGTTTTTTCTTTTTAATTTGGGCTGTTGCTGATGTGGCATGGGGCCCACCTGCCACATCAACGTCGGGGGTTTGGTCGGGCACCAAGATCAGAAAACGTAGACTTATTGATTGGATAGCAGCACACTTGATGGGGCTGTCAGGTAAACCTTCGAACAACGACAACGTTTGGGGTAAATTAATAGAAGGTGCATTAAATAAATCAATGCGCGAATAAGTGTGAGATAGTTAGGCCAGTCATCTTCTTGTTCTTGAGTTCGATTCAAAATAGAAGAAGTATTTATATGTACAAGTTCTTCAATGAAATTCATATCCAAGTGTGCAAATTGCTTTTTCATCCTTCAATCCTCTATTTTACTAGTTGCTTTCTTAGTTTACCTCGTTATTCAAAAGATGACGGACAACACAAAAGCCAAGAGTTTGGTTTTTGAGCTTGGAAGTGTGGGCTTTTATTAGAAGCTCCCAAATCTGAAATGCATAGTTACAAATCTTTTCTGACACCCTTTCATCACATGTTAAAAGACCCCATTCCACTGAGTGATTTTTCAGTCACGAGTGCGTATATCCTACGTGTCATCCGCTCGGTGCATCCGAGTCATCCGATACACTTTTGGACGGCTTGAATTGAAACCCTCTCTCTCCTCTCACCCAACACTTTCTCTCCCCTTTTTCTCTCTCCAAATCTAAATGGCTCGGATGCGCGAGCGGACGCCATGTGGTATCCGCTCGGCACTGAAAAATTTTCCTATTCCACTAAGCACTAAATAGGATGGATAATACTGTACCTAATCTCTTCTTCACATCCCTAATTGAAGGAAAATATAAAAACTCTTCTCGAGTAATTTTTGAAATATGACATTTCTCCATTATTTCTAGGGGAAACATTAGTCTTGGTTTTAGACTAAACACTTTTTTTTTAGACTAAGCAGTCTACTTTATGCCTTTTTGTGGGTTCTTTTTTTATTCACTTTGATGATAAAAATTATACATTTACAAAAGTTTCTTGAGATCATCAATCACGCAAAAAAATCAAGTTGATGTTTTTAAGGAATTCTAAAGTGAACAGTTTTGATCATCAAAATTGAAACCAAAAATAATTCACAAAAAAGGTAGGACTGGACCGCCCAGTCCACAACGAGACTAAAGAGGATCCATTTCTATTTCTAAGAACAAATATTGGTTAAATGTATTTCATTCCCAAGGGGTTGACCTAGTGGATAAAGCCTGAGATTTAAGAGTTTGCTTTCTCTTAAGGTTTTAAATTCGAAATCTCTTTAGTGATATCAAATCTTTTGGGGCCAATTTATACAGAACTTTGAGCTCTACTCTAACTTTAAATGGAACCCCCGCAATTGGGCAGTAGGATTAGTTTTCTAAGATTAGTCGAGGTGCGCGTAAACTGACCCGAAACACCTGAGTTATTAAAAAAAAAAAAAATGTTGAATGCATTACACAAGACGGATAACGTCCATAGGGTCCAGGGCAATTTATGCAACCTTAAAAGTGGGTTGACATTTAAGGTGGGAAACCAGTGAGGGCGAGAGGTGGGTTGACATTTAAGGTGGGAGTGAGGGCGATAGAATTGCTGGTGGAAAAACGAAGCAAGTTTTCCCACGGTCGAAGGCATTATTGACCCACGAGATTAAGACCCCTCCCTAATTTCTAGTAGTTCTGTTAAGACGTCTTAATTTAAGTCATTTTCAATCACCAAGAAATCAGCTCGACCCGCGATTAGAAATAATCTTTGGATAAGAACCTCTAGTGTGGAGGTAGACGTTATTCGATCTTTTGATGGCAACTTCTCACTAATTGATCACTTACATCGTTTACTCTAGAGGAATCCGGCGGGTCGAAAGCATTGACATTTGACCGATGAGACTAAGATACCTTCCCCTCCTCGCGTAATGAACGTGACTTTCAGTTTCGACTTTTGATTTATTTTTGCAGTGAGAAATCAGCTTAATTGACCCGAGATTAAAAACAATGCAAACAGAGTTGTTCACATCATAATTTTCTTAACGAATTATGGGCAAGAGTCACGACTAAGGTCGCTTGGGGATGAGTGGAGATTTCCAAAAAGGGACGAAATGGTGTTTTACAATTGAGGAGTATTAAATCTTACTAATGGTCAGGACGGTCTGTTGTTGGCCCGGTGGACCGGTTTAGGCCTGAGATTCAAGGATTTGTTTCATTCGTAGGTTAAGATGAGCGTAAACTAATCCAAAATACCTAGTTTTTTTTTGTAACGAAGAAATAACGCTACAACCAAGTCATTATATGGACTTGACTGCGCAACCCAAATCTCCGGGAGAGCTAATGCGGCCACATCAGTCACAACTCCCCACTTACTTCAGGGCACTCACCTGATGAGAAATCGAATCCCAAACCTTTACTTTCAAAACTTGAGCATCCGTCCGAACCACTGGGATGCCATATTCACTTACATGTAAGCGGCTGTTGAGTCTTTTTCTAAAATAAGTTAAATAACATTTCAAATTCTTTTTAATTAAGGGAGAAAAATATTGGGAAATGATAATGCCAAAACCGTTTTTTGTTAGTGCCAAAACCAATTTTGCTGGTGTCAAAACTCTAGTACATAAAAGACTTATATCATTTGCAATGTACAAAACTTTTATGCACTGATATTTTGACACCAACAAAATTATTTTTTTCATTATCATTTCCCAAAATACTATTTTATTTGCTGTGAGAAAGTGTCGGTACCAACACAAAAGAACATCCTATAGAGAGAGAGAGAGAGAGAGAGAGAGAGAGTGTCTCATGGCAACCATAACAAGTCAAAAGTTTCCGCATATTAATTTTTCAGTCTCCAAAACAAACACCCAACTCATTTATACTCCTTTCCGGTTTCTTGAAAAAAAAATTTAAAAAAAGAAAGATAATTTTAAGCTTAAAAATTATGTATTTACACAAATAATTTTTCTATCAATATGGATTGTATTTGATAAATCTCATTGAGATCTTCTAAACAGTGCCAAAAACAAATTAAAATTATTTTTTTATTTTCCTTATATTTAAATTTAAAATTACCTTTTATTAAAAAAAAATTTCAAAAAGAAAGCGTAACTAGTCATTTCCCGACTTCTCATCCCCTTCCCACCGACCCACCCCACGGTCCCCACCTCTCCTTTCTTCCGACAACTCAGAAAAGAAAATACTACTCTAAAAGTTACACTAGCAATACCACGAATATCTTTAAAACACGATTTCAAACACAATTATATTTAGAGCCGAGCTATACAGCCGAGCCGTATGATATACATAAGGCCGCATGTATCATGTCCGGACACAATTGTTTCCGAAATTATGTTCTACTACGATTGTGCTCCTAGACTCAGAATTTACTCATCCTCTGTTCACCCTTGCCTTCCACACTCCCGCTCACTAAAACCCCCCACATGTATTTACTCTTTCTCTGAAAGTGTCCAAAATTCCACCACTCTTTTCCTTTCTGAAGGTATCTAAAAAATCCCTCTTCAAAGCTAGTAATGGGTTTCACCACGGCGGTGCTAACCGTCCTGTCTTTCTACTTGGTGGCCGCCGTTACATTCACGCCGACAGCAGCCCAATTCGCATGCAACTCTACGGGCGCCACCTGCAACGGCCTGGTAGGATACGCGTCCCCGAACGCCACCACGCTGGGCCACATCAAGAGCCTGTTCGGTATCAAAAACCTCCGCAACCTCCTCGGCGCCAACGGCCTCCCTCCCTCCACCCCTTCCACCCTCCCCGTCGCCGCAAACGAGACCCTCCAAATCCCCTTCGTGTGCCTCTGCCGCAACGGGACCGGGCTCCCCCGGACCCACCGCCCGGCATACAAGGTGGTCCCAGGCGACGGGCTGTACCACATCGCGGCAGAAGTTTTTTCCGGGCTGGTGACATACCAGCAGATCCAGGCAAGGACGAATCGAGAGGGTGGCCAAGATTGTCGTGGCTACCCTCGAGTTTCTTATAGTAATTACTTTCGTCTCAACTTGTTTGTCTATTTTTTTATTTTAACATGTCCCCAATAACTACGAGTCGACTTGTAAAAATTTCTTTAATGCCATTTCACTCTACAAAAATCACTTACGGGAAAAAGTGCACTCTCATTAAATACCAAAGTGAACGGCATTTTTAAAAATAATGTAATCATTGTGTTTTTTTAATAATTTGAAATTTTAAAATTGGACAAACGAATTGAGACGGATGAATTATTATACTAATCCGTTCCATTTTAGTTTTTTCCCTCTTTTAGTTTTTTGTTTTTTACTCTTCTTTCAAGAATGGAGGCAATTTTAATTTGAATAAAAGGGCATTTTTGAAAAGTTCAAATTTTCAAAATTGTTGGGTATTTTCCTCACAAGGACTAATGTGTTTTTGGTGTAAACAAAAGTATAAGTAATTGTGTTCTTATTATTATAGTAGTATTAAAATTGAATTTCTCAAAATGAACAAACAAATTAGAATGCACAGAGTACATGAAATGATTCTTCATATTTTCTGGAATTCTTATTATGGCATGGCTTCAGTCTTCACTTATTTTCATATTGCACCACATTTTCAATTCTAACAATTTAATAGTTTTCATGATGCTTTTGGGTGAAGTACTAGAAATAAGGGTGAGTTGTCCATTGAAAGCCCGTCTATAGCTTGAACCCAGGGACCTGCTGTCTCCCAAGGGACAGCATGTGTATTGGTCTCATCCGGGTCGTACATGCTTGATAATGGACGGCTCAGATTTCATCTCAGTTGTTCTGTTTGGATGAGACCAACACCCATCCTATAGCTTATGATCGTTAGACAAGTTATTTCCGCTCTTTTTCTTTCTTGCCTGTATTATTGGTCTAATTCCGGGCTTGGTTCTTGAAATCCAGGCCGTTAATAACATATCGGATGCGAATTTGATTATTGTGGGGGAGGATCTCTGGATCCCACTGCCGTGTAGCTGTGATGAGGTGGGTGGAGAGAGAGTCGTTCATTATGGGTACGTGGTGCCAAGTGGGGCCACGGTGGAGGAGATTGCACAGGAGTATAATACCACACAGGATACACTCCTCGCCCTCAATGGTCTGACTTCTCCTAAAGATCTCTTGGCTGGTGCTGTTCTTGATGTTCCACTTCAAGGTAAGGCCGCTAGACGAACCTAGCTACTCGAATTCAAATCCGTGTTCCTAGTAAAATCTTGTTTAAGACCGGTTTGTTACGTATTTAACCAAACTTCGAACTGTTCTTTAGGCTTGTAAAAGGTTCAAATCAAGCTCGAACGAGCTATTACTCGGCTTGTGTGGCTTACGATATAGGTGGCTCGAGATGGGGTGTTTTCCTAAATAAGTTGATCTTGAACATATTTTTGAAGCTTGTTATATTTTTAAACTAAGCTTGGTCAAGTATATACTGGGCTGGTCAAGTATCTACTGCTTGATATGTTTGTCAGGTCCTCGAGTCCCTTAGTTTGATTGGCAGTCCTGTTTGGCTAACACTTCATCGCATTGTAATCTTTTTCGAATCGGTTGTATGTTGTTTCCATTGAGTGGTATGTTGTTTAGACCTTGTATATGTCTAATGGAATGTGTTCTGTGTCGGATCGTCCCCTGGACTCAAATTTCAAGCAGTCAAATGCACCAGTAAGAGGTCTAAGAGAATTGAACCAGATCAGTGTTAGATTGCAAACTGGGAGTTATTTAGTTTTTCATTTCGGTGCTTGATAAATTTCCTAGCAATTCCCTGGTTTTAAATCATCATCTCCGTCATAGAACTGGTATTTTCACTGTTATTTGCTCCAAGGATGTTTCGTAATGGGCTTCGTTTTCGTAGGAGTTATATCGTCGTTCAGTTAAATGGTAAGTAGAACAATACTAGTTTGTAAGCACTCATCCTGTGCTACAACACAAAACATAGACCATTGAAGTTTGATGTATTTGGCCGCATTGAGGGCAAATCCCACTCTTGGATTGCTTTGTTGAAAAGATTTGTGTTCTCTTCAGTGTTCTTACTACGCGCTCACACACACACGACACATGTATCGGTAATATGTTTTCTGTTTTCTCAAATGAGTGATGCTTGATTGTGCATTGACAGCTTGTACGTCAATGGTGGGAAATAACTCATTTGACTACCCTTTTCTCGTCTCTAATGGCACCTACGTCTTCACTGCTGGCAATTGTGTGATGTGCATGTGCGACGCAGCAAACAACTGGACGTAAGTGTCACTGATATGACTTCATGTTTTTCGCAAATTCATTAGTTTTTCAGAGGATTACTATCTTTTTCGTCATTATTGCTCAGGTTACAATGTGTGCCATCCCAAGTTAAATCAAACCTCTGGACGACGTGCCCTTCTATGCAATGTGAAGGTGCAGAAAGCTTGTACATCGGAAACATCACAACTTCAAGTTGTAATCGCACTTCTTGTGCCTACGCTGGTTACAATAACCAAACGATCTTCACAACCGTTTCCACTGAGTCCACTTGTACAGGTAAGTCACCGATGCACTAAAACTTTACCAAATACAATCATTGTCCTTGTTAACAAGTATTAACATTTGGCAAGAAGTGAGATGCCTTTTCTTCGCCCTGTAGAAGACCCAAAAGAGCAACTTCTAGAGTTAGCCTCTACATTTCGGTTACAAATTGCAATACTGAAGTGCTCATAACAATGCAATGAGTTGTAAAATTGGTTATCTTAAAACGTTAAAATCGTAGTTGTTGGACTCTCGCGGTTTAAATTTATTAACTGGAGACTTGTTTTTTTGTTGCTGGGTAACAGTTTCGGCGAATAATGCTCAGAAGTTGAGTTTGCAAGGTTGGAGTTGGAGTTACCTGCTCATCTCCATCCACTTGGTAGTGCTCTGTAGTCGTTTGATAAACTGAGATGTTCATATATTTGTATCAATATCACAGTTTTTGCCTTTTTAGTAGCGACGAGGATGATTGTTTCCATCTCATGTACCTGTTTCATGGATGTTTGTAAGTTAGGCCCAGCAAAACACATACGGAAAATGTAACCGTGCTTCAATAGTTGTATTGACATTTTGGAAGTCATTGTACGAAGTTACTTGGTTTCATTTACACAACCGTATTTTTCCTGTTATTAAATCTCAAACTTACTGCTTTTGAGATCTGATATGATTTCGAACATGAATATTTGATGTGTATAATCAACTACAAGAATCTCTGAGATAGTTGCTCATTCCTTTATACCCACATTCTACTAGACACAATATTCGGCCTCAAAAACTTCGTCTACTGTCACATGTTCATCAAGTGTCACACGAGAGAGGATCGTTTCTCGACAACCAGTCTAGGTGCGAAAGAATGGCTGTCCGGGGACCACCGATACACCAATTTCTGCCAGAGTTTCTGGAGCCACAATCGAATATCACAACGATGCGCCACTGAGAACTGATTCCTCAGGTTAATGCTGCAGGGTCAATGTTAGAGCTTTACGGATCGTCTTTATTCCTTGGTTCTTGTTTTTGGTACAAATTCCTTGGTTCTTATTCTTGCTTAGAAAGGGCACGTTTTGATTTTCGGACCACATGGCACAAATGAGATCGCCGGCACAATGCAAAATCACACCAAATGGCACAAATGATGATCGCAGGCACAACGCAAAGAGACGGTCCCGGCCAATATTATAGTACGGGACCCATTTTCAGTTGAGATCGCAGGCACAACGCAAAGAGACGGTCCCGGCCAATATTATAGTACGGGACCCATTTTCAGTCCCCAGATCAGAGAGAAGAAAATGGGAAAAAAACTCGAAGAACTCTCTTTTCTTGTTTGGTTCTTGAAGAAAAATTCCAACCACCAAGTTGCAATCCTATGGAGCAGAAACGTGATTATGAGAGCTTTAGAGACAAAATTTGAGTATATCTATAATATGATTAGAATAGTAACATCTCCACACCCGGTCAAACAGATTAAAAATTGGACAACTTAATTTTTTAACCATATTTTTTAATATATAAACTATAACGACCCCGATTTTTGGTGAATAAAAAATTTCGTTAAATATTTAAATTATATTACTTGATTTTGCTCTTAAAATCTCGTTTTTATTTATTTCTTAGCCTTTATTTTCCCAAGGTTACTTTCCCAGATTCCTTGTAGGTGTTCATGCATGTAAACCTAGAATTAATAGCCTTGAACCTAATTACTTTTTCCAAAGTTATTTTCCTAGATTCCTTGTATGTGTTCATATAACGCCCCGATATTTTAAACCGATATCGGCAGCATTAGTTATCATTTTCGAAAAAGATTTCCTTAGTCAACAAAATATATACGAATGCTTCATCATAGGGATTTCTTTATTTCAACCCAAATTGAAAATACTAAGCTTTTATTCAAAGATAAACTTTTTGTCTGACAAACATTGAGCCGACTTCTCCACGAAGATACTGACTTGAATAAAATAAAAAAAATACTTAATTAACCTAAACAAAATCTTGACATTTTATTGAAAGAACTTCAGAGCGACTCTAGTCTTGATAAAGATCCCAAGCATACTCTGTCTCCGCTCCTGGTATTTTTCCTGTGGTCAAACTGCTCCACCATAGGATCCTGCACCCTCTGGCAAATTGATCGCCGAAGCAATCGATTTACCAGGATACAAACGTATCCATGAGTGATAATTCACCCAGTAAAATAATCCTAACCCTGCCAACCCCTTACTTTACAGCTAAGCAGTATTATCCCAATTCATATGGAAATAATAGAAAGACACATTAATAAGTAAATCCATTAGCAAGCCTTTAAATTACCTTCTTTTGAATCACACATTTCATAATCATACCTGTACCATAGTATCCATCGTCTTACGAATTCAATGTCCTGCTACCTTCAATATCACGAGGTATTCATCCACACAATTCAGGTTTATCAGGCTAACCTCAAGGTCCTGCTAGGCTACCCTCAATACCTGAGGTTCTGCCAGGCTACCCCTGAGGTCCTGCTTGGTCACCTTCACAATTCTAGGTCCATCAGGCTACCATTAAGGTCCTGCTAGGCTACCCTCAATGCCTGAGGTCCTGCCAGGCTACCCCTGATGTCCTGCTTGGCCACCCTAGCTACATCGGCTCAAGGTCCCTGCTAGGCTACCCTCAATACCCGAGGTCCTGCTAAGCCCACAATTTTCATATGCTTTTCCTTTTCCATTAATCATAACAACGTCTGTAAAATTTATCATTGAAACCACCAAACAAATCTAATTCCGACCCAACAATACAATAATCATGAATCCATAATAACATAATCAGTATACATGATACGTTTCAATGGGAAGGCAAACATAGCAATTGATATTGTGCGAGTAAGTAAAGCACGTAGGGTTTTATGACTGGGCCAATGCCCTTTATTAAATAAATGAGAAGTTTTATCAAACAAGTAAATTAATTAGTAATCTTTCATCATTCTATTTATTATTTATTAAAAGTATCATATTCAATTAACACTAAACCAAGGCAACATAATTGTGAACTCAATTATTTTCATCAACATTCATATATAAGTATATAACACGTAAGTTAAAACCACCGAGGACAAAACACATCTCTTGGAGCCAAAATTATAAATTCAAGAAGTCCAGGGGAATAACCGTAATTGTTGTGCCATTTTTTAAAACTTCCAGCGGTTATGAACATGCAGTTCCCAAAATAAGCACTGTTCACGCCTATGATCAGTGAACAGTGAATTCCCGGAAAAAAAATGGGTTTCATTCGTTCGATTCTTTTCGATTCTAATCATAAAAACTAACCGCTTAGTACATTAATATACTTAAGGAGAGGTTGGAGAAGGATTATAATACCTTGGTTCCGGCCAAAGCGATTCGGTGGAGTCCGGTGGGTTTTCGTTTGGTGGCGAAAGATTGATATTCTAGCAGCAACTTAGGGCTGGAATAACTTGACCAAACATCTGCCGTTTTGGATGATTCTAGTGTCTCTCGCAAAGATCTTGAAACGCTCTACAACTTTCGTGATTAAGTCTAAGCCCGAAAACTACTCTAAGTAGTAGAAAAATGGAAGTTTAGAAGGGTCGCTAAATCTACCTTGAAATTAGAATATGAGAATTTTACCTAACTTTGAATGGCGATAACTCTATCAATTCTTGACCATTTTGGGCGATTCTTGGGTTGAAATTGAAACTCTCGACGCCCTCTACAACATTCGTGAAGAAACTCAGGCCTAAAAACGTCATCAACTAGGAGGAAACATGCCGTGAACAAAGGTACGTGATATGGACGAAAATTGAGTTTATGGGATAAAGTTATGTTACTCACATCTCTCTGTCAGCCGAAAGGATGGGGAGATGGATTTGGTTTTGTAATAGACGTAGCGTAATATAGGAGGAGTAGTGGGAAAAAGTGGGAGAGTGGGATGATATGGATGAAGGTGATGGAATGTAGGAGAGAAGTAAGAGAGATAGAATCGGAGGAGATAAGGGAGAGAGGATGGAAGCATAATCCCATAAATTATGGGATGGGTATATTATAAATATAATAGACACACACATATACATACAAGCTAATTAATAATGTAGATGCTAAACTAATTTTAAACACAAAAAATTAATCTAGGTTCTAATTTAATCTAATTACACTTTTTAAATAATTAACCGATTACTATAGACTATTCGATTAAAATAATTTCTTCATTCGAAAAAAATAGGGCAAAAATTCAGGTCGCTACAGTTCATGCATACAAACCTAGGATTAATAGCATTGAACCTAATTACTTTTTCCAAAGTTACATTTCTAGATTCTCCACATATTTATATATATATATATATATATATATATATATATATATATATAGTCCATTTCTTTTAAGTACCACCTTAACTTAATAAAACAAGGATCTCCATTTTTCGATCAAATTTCGATAATTTGAGCCGCTCAATATGTTCAGATTGTGATTTTAAGGGTACCCGCGAAAAATCAGTAAAAAAAAGATCAGCAAAGGCTTCATCCGAACAGTTTTTATTTGTTTTTTATCAAACGGTTTAAATTAAAACTGCTTGGAAGGAGCTCTTTTTGTTCTTTTTTTTTTTGCCGATTATAAGCGGGTACCCTTAAAATCACGTTTTGAACATATTGAGCGGTTTGGATCATCAAAATTCGAACAGAAAATAGGAGAAATGGTGAGGTACTTATTTTAACTAAAATAAGGACCTACTTATTTGAAAATGACTGTGTGTATATATATATATATATATATATATAATATGGGCACATGGGGAATAGAGAGAAAGAGAGAGAAAAAAAGGTGTGTGCATATGCCTACTTTATTCTAGAAAGCTATGCTTACTTACATTTTTTTTAACCTTTAAGCCTAATTACCACATGACATATATATATATATATATATATATATATATATATAGAAGAATTTTCAAGTGAGGGATCCCTCATTTTTTTAAAATGAGGGAGTTTCATTTCCAGATCAAATTTTGAAAATTCGAGCCGCTCAATGTGTGCAGAACGTGATTTTAAGGGTACCCGCGAGAAATCAGCAAAAAAATGACCGGGAAGGGCTTCATCCGAGCAGTTTTTTTTGAACCGTTCAATAAAAACTGCCCGGATGAAGCCCTTCCCGGTCATTTTTTTTTGCTGATTTCTCGCGGGGACCTTTAAAATCACATTCTGATCACTTTGAGCGGCTCGGATCAT
Source organism: Rhododendron mucronatum var. ripense (assembly GCA_019656295.1). Lineage (NCBI taxonomy): Eukaryota > Viridiplantae > Streptophyta > Magnoliopsida > Ericales > Ericaceae > Rhododendron > Rhododendron mucronatum. Next base: position 924,111 of record BPLT01000166.1, read on the forward strand.
CGAAATTCAATTGAAAATGAAAGTCCCTCATTTTTAAAAAATGAGGGATCCCTCACCGGAACCTAACTATATATATATATATATATATATATATATATATATATATATATATATATATATATATATATGGGCACATGGGGAATAGAGAGAAAGAGAGAGAGAGAAAAAGGTGTGTGTGTGCATTTGTCTACTTTATTCTAGAAAGCTATGCTTCCTTACATTTTTTTTAGCCTTTAAGCCTAATTACCACATAACAACTCATTCCTAAACTATAATTATCTAGGATTTGCCTAAAAAGCTTAAAATTCTACTTGTCTTATATAGCCCTAAGCCTAAATAAAAAAGACAAGTCATGGTATTCTTGAAAGGCTTGATTGGACAAGACCATAGAATAAATCCATGAGAGAGAGAGAGAGAGGGCCGGCCATTTTAGAGAGAGAGGGAGCCAATATTTTGCTATAAATAAGACCCCTCACTTGCCTTTCAACTCACACCTTACACCTTTCAACTTCTTTCTTTAGAATTCTTGTGTTCTTACTTTGTTCTTAAAGTCCTTCCTTTATTCTTGAGTTTTTCAAGAAACTCATCCAAGGCCGCCACTAAACCACCAATCGACCTCCCTCTCGATCCAAAAAGTTTAGTAGTTTAGTCAACAACTAGTTTCGAGAGAAACCTTTCTCTTTCGAAACTACCGTAAGCTTACCGTATAAAGTCACTCCGTTCGATAGCCGACATACTTACTTTTTTTTTTCTATAGTCGTCACTACCTTCAAGAAGAACGGTAAATTTTCTTTACTCATTCCCGTAAGTATAAAAGTAAAATAATTTATTGCTTGTATTGCTGGAAATGCATGCGAACTTGAAAAATGTTTTAATAAAGGCTTGAAAGAAAATATGACTATATTGAATATATTGACTTTATTTTCCGAAAAAACATATGTTATCTTGAACTTTCCTAAAATGAAGAAAGAACGGATTGCGAAATATAAACTTGAGCAAAAATATTCGTATTTTGATCTTAATGATGGTTATGAGAATACATATGTGATTACTTGTATTACTTGTGATTGTGTGATAAAGCATAAGTGGTTACATTTCAAAGGCGTCCGTACATATGGCGTTATGCTTTACGTTGTGATTTGAGCATGATAGCTAATATAGAGTTGGCTAATTTTTAGTTTCAAGATTTCATTGAATGATTTATGACTGTTTAAGTAGAAAAAGTCCTACCGCGGAGTCTATACATGAAAACGAGACACATGAATCGAGAAAGTTAGAAACATGACATCTAGGGTGTGATTAATGACAAGACGTGTTTTGAAATCGTAATGTGGCCGGACTTGGTAGCCTATTGTGTGTATGAAAAATTGCAATGTGGCCGGACTTAGTAGCCTATCATGTGGATTACGTATCTAGGGCTCTCATATTAAGTATATATTATTTATTTAGGACCCTATAGAGCAGAAATATGATTATAAGAGATGTAGAGTTTTGACACCGCTCATATATTATAAAAAATATGGTTAAAAAATTAAGTGGTCAAATTTTTAATTTGTTTGAACGGGTGTGAAAATCTTAATATTCTGATCATATTATTCTAAAGAGACATAATCAAATTTTGTCTTTAAGACACTCATAATCACTTTTCTGCCCCACAGAATTGAAAATTGGTGGTTGGGATATTTTATTTTACCAAAACGGCAACGTTTTTGGCAGTGTGGGTAGGGGCTCTTGTGCCCCTGGGCCCTAGGGATGGCAACGGGGAGGGTCGGGGGTGGATACCACTATCCCCGTCCCGATCCCCGAACCCAAACTCATCCCCATCCCCCTCTAATCCCCATCGGGGATTTATTTTTACCCTCCATCCCCGCTCCAAACGGGGAACGGGGATCCCCACAGGGATTCGGGGATCCAAAGTTTTCAAAACTTTTTAAAAAAATAGTCACCAGCCATTAGAAAATACAAACTTTGAAACTAAATTTCAAAAAAAAAAAAAATCTAGGTTTTCATTACAATTTACAAACCAAATGCAAGAAATACCGATGAAAATTCGATTGTTAACAGTGCAGGAAAAAATATGGTCAGTGTTTAGAGTGGATGGTCACCCATGAAAATCCGATTGCCAAACTTACTATATTGAAATACGACAGATTAGTGATAAAAAATGCAAAAAAAAAAAAAAAAACGAAATATGTTAACTCTCTAAGAGAGATAGTGCCATTTTTTTTATATGGTATTTCAAACAGTCCTAATACTTAAAATGGGTGGAAACATTTTTGTTAAGTCATTCAGATCGAAGTCTGGATTGTTTTACAAGTTACAATCATAATAAGGAACACCTTCTCATGTCTAATAAGGAACACCTTCTTATATTTATATGTATATATAAATATAATATATATAATTATTATATATAGGAGGCTAGCGGGGCGGAGATCGGGGCGGGGACAGACTCATATCCATCCCCTACCCGTTCCCCATTTGTTTTTAAAATTATCCCCGATCCCCTACTCGATTCCCGAAAATCTTAGAATCTCCAACCCATTTGGGACGGGGAATGGGGCGGGGAGGGGCGGGGAGGGGCGGGGAGGGGGATTGCCATCCCTACCTTGGGGCAGCAGAGCCCCGCGTCCCTTCTTAAAGGCTTTGTTTGGAACTTTCAGAAGAGAAAGAGAAAGAAGAGAAAATGGTTAAAAGGAAAATTATGAAGAAAATGTGACTCTTTCTCTCGATTGGTTCTAGAAAGAAAATTGGAGAATAGTAAGGGAGAAAAGAGTTTCTCTTGTTTGATTCCAAAAGAAAATTAAATGAAGGAAAAGGGTTTGAAAAAGGAAAAGATTTCTACGATACTTTTTTCTTTCCATTCTAAATCAGAAACCAAACAACTTAGAGTCCGTTCCAGAAAGAGAAAAAAATCTTTATGTTTTAAGAAGATAAATTTAAATTCAAAAATTATGAGCTTATTGAAATTTAAAAATATGTAATATATATCTTGTTTAAAAGATTTCAAAATCATTTATACGATACAAAAAAATTAAAAAATAATTTTTATTTATATTATTTTTAAATTTAAAATATAAATAAACTATTTATTTTTTTAATTTTTTTAAAAAATAAACTGCTTATTTTTTAAGGGGAAGAATTCTTATTTCCCTTTCTTTTCCTTCGTTTTCTTCCCAAACAGACCCCTCTACTAACTCCGTATTTTCCTTTCTTTAACCGAACAAGGCAGCGCGGACGGCTCTTCATCTTTCGTTAACCCCAAAACCCACCGCCTCTGCATACGGTTGTGGTGGAACTGGACCATCCCTTCACAACTTCTCTCTCGCAAACCTCATGATCCCTACCGGAAAGTTGCCAATTTCCCATCAAGAAAAGGCTCTCTCTCTCTCTCTCTCTCTCTCTCTCTCTCTCTCTCTCTCTCTTCTTCTTCTTCTTCTTCTCCTTCTCCTTTCCCAGCAAACTTCATGCATTTTTGTTGTTGTTGTTGTTGTTGTTGTTGTTGTTGCATAAACCCTGATATTCAAGAATTTTCTTGTACCCTTTTTTTCCCCGAAGTTTGATAAACCTTGATATTCTAGAATTTTCTTCTTCCCTTTGATTTTGGAATTCAGTATATTTCAGTTCTTCCCTTAAAATTATTTGGTTCTTTTTGCGTCCCTAACACAAGCATAAGCCAAAGTACGATTTTTTTTTTGAAATAGTACCTATTGCTGCTATTGCATATAGACACATGCCACATATCACACTACAAATGGTAAAAAGATTCAATGATGTTTTTGAGTTGTTTTGTTAGTCTTGAATTATAAAGGGTATGTGGTACTTGTTCCTTTTTACGGCTCTCATCTATGGGAAAATGCTGAAAAGAGCCCAATGGGCTTTCGTTGGGGTTGAAAAAATGTATTGAAATGTGTGAAAAGTATATAGTAAAGTGTAAAAAATGTATTGGAGTTGTTGTTATTTTTTCATTTTATTTAGCTTAACGAAAGCTCAGTGGGTTTCCGATAGAAGGACCATTCATCTATGTTACTTTGATTCGCCTAAATTGTAAGCTTGGGTTCTGACATGTTCATTGGACATGTGTAGTCATCTGCGGGGACTACTCATTTGACTGCAAAGACTACGAACACCGATTTGTGACTATGACTGCGGCGCGACTCACTGGTGGTTCACTCCCTAGTGAACTGATAAGTACGAGTAGTGAATGGAACACTGTAAACCGGGTGACAAGGTCAGACCGTTCGGGGCAGTCGAGGGGGCTTTGTAAACTTTGTTGCATTAGTTGGTGGGAACAGATTGAGCCATGATTCTGTTTTGCTGCACATATCCTCGAGATTGTCTTGTCAAAGAAGGAGCAATTTTGCTGTGGTGAAAAATCAATTGAGTTCAGATTATGGGGTGGAGTCTCCTTCTTATGTGGATGAGAGTTCTACGATGGACGAACACCACCTAACGAGTTCAATGGAAAGATCTTTGTAAGACCTTCAGCCCCACCATGCTGCTTTTTCATTTATGGCACTACCTACTGTTTAAAACATGTTTTTTCTTTTACTTTTATTGTGATCTTCCCACTCCTTCGATGGAAATTTTAATGTGGGCAGGGGATGGTTTTATCAAATTTTGATTCTTAGGTACAAGTCATCATGTTCCTTGCTTTGTTTACAGGGAGCTCACGGAGGGTGTGAAACCACATGTTCAGAGTGTGAAACGCGAGCTTCTAATGCTTTCTTTGCCAGCGATTGCTGGACAGGCTATTGAGCCGTTGACACAATTGATGGAGACAGCATATATTGGTAGATTGGGTAAGGAGTTACGTTTTATGTTTAATTTCCGAAGCCGGTTTTTGATGGTTGGAGAGGCGATTGTAGCTGCTCCATTGCTTTTCTGTCTGTCGTTTTCCTTTTCGGGGATGGATTTGTGTCTAGACCCCCGCTGTTTCTTGTACCGTCCTGTCTATTTAGGATAGGCTACGTGAATTTTGATTCAGTATAACCTGATTGCTTGTTTTTACCATATTTATCTCAGTCTACATTTTTGGCTATTCTCATTCTATGAGCATGATTCTTGGTTGCGTAGTACTTGTTCAACGCATAGGTTGGTATGCTGCTGGATTACTGCTTCAATTGTTTGTGTTGATCAGACAGTATACTTGAGTGGATATTGCGATCTTCAGATCTCTACACTTCGTGTTGTATCTGTAGGACCTGTGGAGTTGGCGTCAGCTGGTGTTTCCATGTCAATCTTCAACATTATTTCGAAGCTATTTAATATTCCTCTCCTCAGTGTTGCTACATCTTTCGTGGCTGAAGACATTTCAAAAAGTGCCAGCAGAATTTCCACTTCAGGTAGTGTTCTGGTGTTTGGTATAATGGCTTGTCACGCTCACGTCTAATTTGAGACACATTTCTTACAGATGATGGTTGTCAGCATGAAAGTGGCAATGGTAAACCTTTTGATGGGATAGCTACACGGCACCAACTATCCTCCGTGTCTACGGCACTATTTTTAGCTGTTGTCATTGGTATCGTCGAGGCTTTAGCCTTGTATTGGGATCTGGATTTTTTCTGACCTTGATGGGAATACCGCCGGTAAGCTCTATATATGTCGTGTTATTTATGATATCAATTGGCCTTCCAACAAAGGTGATTTCTGCTACTTGGGATTGGGTAGTTCGCTTCGTGAGTATGCTTCATGGAATGCCAATAAGTGGATTGCCCTAGCTTGGGATTGGTATTCAGTGTTATGGCCAACAAAGCCTCAATTTTCATCCCTGTTAGATTGGCTTACGTAAAGGAGTGGTTGATCATATCAGCTTTGTCTTATGTATGAGCTCTGGAGTTTAGATACTGAAACGTCCAAATTTGGTTTTGGATGCTGGTTGTGTTGTCTGCATCATTTGCTAATTAGTTTCAAACATGCATTTTTCTATTGCGTACAGAAAATAAGTCATTCATGCCAAAGGGTCTTCCATAGTTGAGACTTGAGGCTAAGTATGAAGCGCAAGAATTAGGCCTCTATATACTGGATTTGATGTTGTCTTTATTGGTGTAGAGTTGTGGGCCATTAGGTCCATGAATGAGTTAGTGGCGGCTTAATATAACCATTTTCCTTTTTCCAGAACATAGCTTTTCAGAGCTCTCATAATTTTTTAAAGTGGCATGTCATGATGTCTTATATGTTTTCACCTCCCTCTCTCCCTCTCCTCCTGTTTGTCTGTCTCTCCCTCTCATCTCTCGTTCTCTCTGTATGATTTTCATGTACATGACAGTCCTTTTACCAAGAGGTTTTTGTATTTGGATAATAAGTCTGGTCTTTTAAACAGGATTCCTCCATGCGTTCTCAGCCAAAGCGATTTCTTTCTCTCAGAGCGCTTGGTGCTCCTGCTGTTGTAGTTTCCTTAGCTCTTCAAGGCGTGTTCCGTGGTTTTAAGGATACAAAAACACCTGTGTTATGTCTAGGCAAGTGTTGGGGTTTATGCTGTATATGTATAGTTATGAATTCTACGATTAATTTGGCATGCTTCCATGTGCATGGAATTAAGTAATAGAGCATAGAGATTTTGTTGAGATGTAATTGTTTTGCACACTAACTCCCTGTTTTCGAAGGTCGTTAATGCCTTCATTTTCCTTTATCTTACTCGAAATTTTGTTATTTGTTATTGCTTGTTGCTATAGTTTTCTCATAACTTTGAATTTAGAAAATGCATGCTTACCGTCATCACTGGCCACCTGGTAGCCAGGTTCTCTGGATCAGCTTCTGTTATATTTCCATCCGCGGACGTTTTTTGGTGTTGCGTCTTGTATGTTTAAATATTTAAAAATTGTTCAACTATTGTATCCTAGCTTGTGGGAATGTAGATGCACATATATCCCACTCATTGGAAAGCAAAACAGTTTCCAAAGAGGACGTTGACATCCTTTTTTTTATTGTTGCACATTATACAAGGATGAATATCTGCTAGTTCTGAATAGGTGTAACATTTCTCAAATTTGGGTATGGGACCGAAAATTTACACTCTAACTCATGCTAGTATATAAAGGATGGGCGATATGAAAGCTGAATATCTACTAGTTCTGTCCATGTGAACCATCTCTCAAAGTTGGGTATTGGACGAGAATTTTTACTCACACTTCTAGTTCTGGGAAAATGGCCTATAACTATGTTCCTCTCATTTTAGAAAGGCATAGTTGTCAAAGTGAGGGCTCTTGTTTACTTCTGGGTAGTTGTTGTCTTAAAGCAGCCATGATGCCACAAAGATTGTGAAAGTATGGTCCTAGGTATCGGATGTGATTGTAATGGCTTCAGGGAACAGAAGAAAAACTCATCTATCTTGCTTCCAACATGAGAATAATTTCTGATGGCTTTGTCATTTAGATAGCAATTGATTGCTGGAATAATGCTTGCTGGAGCAGTTTTGTCATTTCAATTTCCTTGTCCTGTTAATTCTTCCTGCTATCAATCACTAGTAACATGATGTTTGTGTTTGGGAATTCCTTTTGCTCCTGTATCCACTATTGACTCAGTTGTCCTCTTTGCAGGTGTTGGTAATTTTTGTGCTATATTTCTGTTTCCCATACTCATGTATTATTTTCGGTTCGGTGTGACTGGAGCAGCGATTTCCACTGTTATCTCGCAGTACGTATGTTCCTTATTTATTCTCTTTCCAGTTTTCCTTATGTTTCACTGAGTAATTGACCATGGAATATATCTTATGGTTCAGATACATTGTTACCGTCACAATGATTTGGCATTTGAGTAAGAGAGCTGTATTATTGCCTCCAAAGTTGAAAAATCTGCAATTTGGGGGTTATATAAAATCTGGTGAGAGTTTTTCTGTGATACTGCTGCTGTGGTTCAAATTAGCTGCATGCATCTGACAGATCCTGTTTTTGCTTTGTCATTTATTGTGATTGTAGTCATCAATTCATATTGAGATTATGGATTTATAATGCTGGTATTACAGTCGATAAATAAACATTGACATGAATTCTTTGTGATCCTGATTTGTCAACATTCTTTGCTTCTGTAGGTGGCTATCTTCTTGGTAGAACTCTTGCTGTTCTTGTAACAATGACACTAGGGACTTCAATGGCTGCCCGTCAAGGTCCAGTAGCTATGGCTGCTCACCAAATATGCTTACAAGTGTGGTTGGCTGTATCTCTCCTCACAGATGCACTGGCTGCATCTGGTCAGGTATAAGAATCCTTTTTTGAAGAGATATATGATATGGTCTACCTACACATTTCCACTTGTCTGGACTCTCATTGTCTCATTGAAACTAATCTAGTCATATGATATGGGTTAGGGACACTGTTTGTCGATGCTGATACAGCTTAATAGCTTAATACAATGGGAATAATCATCAAGAAGTCCAATATGCATGTTTTTATGGTTAGATGCAAGTTTATGATTTTTAGGCAGAAGGGCTCTTCCCCTGCTAGAGTCTATTTTTGCATCTGACATTAGCGGTTCACTTCGATACTCCCAAGTCATTCCAGCTTTTGTCTCTACAGGGTTTATTTGACGGTTAAATTTGTTTCTTGTAGACTTTGATTGCAAGTTCTTTATCAAAAGGCGATTACAGAACTTTGAGGGAGGTTACAAACTTTGTGTTAAAGGTTCGTCATTTTTCTATGCCTCACCATTATGGTCTGGCATTATGCTACATACTACCGTACTGATTTTATGTTTACTTAGGTAGTTCCTTGTGTTAAAGCTGCATTTCTCTCGAGAATTCTTTTAGATATATTCACATGTTTTTTGCAGATAGGGTTGCTCACAGGGGTTTCCTTGGCTGCTATTTTGGGTATATCTTTCAGTTCTTTGGCCACCTTGTTTACCAAGGATGCTGAAGTATTAGCAGTTGTTAGAACTGGGGTGTTGGTATGTTTTCCTACCTTATTGTCCTATTCAATTTTTCTCAGTTTTTATCTGAAGGGGAAATGATACCATCTTTCTTGTCTGATGTTAACTGCATATGTGCAGTTTGTTAGTGCCAGTCAACCTGTAAATGCTCTAGCTTTTATTTTTGATGGTCTCCATTATGGTGTTTCAGACTTCCCGTATGCCGCTTGTTCCATGGTAAGCTTGTGATTATGATTATTATTATTTATCTGAGATGCTATTAGCTGGTTGTCAATATTGAGTAATGGCTTCTGTTAACATATTTAACGTGTTATAGATGATGGTGGGGGCAATATCGTCTGCTTATCTTCTATACATTCCTTCCGTTTTTGGTCTCCCCGGTGTGTGGTCCGGCTTGGCTCTTTTTATGTCTTTACGTACGGCAGCAGGATACATCAGGTAACTGTTCTATATTATGTCGAGTCCATAGTCTCTTCAATTTGATCAAAGTATTGCGCTGTCTTTTATTGCAGCTTCCACCAACACAGTATAGTTCTTGGTCTCGTCCTCCCTAGTTTCCTCCTCTTGTCTTCTTTTTTACATGTATTGATGTTGTTCCTCTTACATTTTCAGATTATCGTCAAAAAATGGTCCATGGTGGTTTCTGCATGAGGAGTTAAAGAGACCTGAGGTCGGCTTTTTTCTTTTGTTTTTTTTGTTTGGAACACGATAGAAATTCATTAATGACTGAATAATACAAACTTACCGGGGGCAACTAATACTACTGACAAAAGACATATTGCACCCCTAAAGATAAATAAACAACCAAATCAAATGAAAGATGCATCCAGCAATAAATGATCCAGCTGTCAGATGTCAGAGGACTGCTGTTAATTCCTAATTCCTATTGTGTAGTGATGCTTAAGCCTGCCTGTAATTTGTTTGTCTTAACGGGTTTCATTCTATTCTGCTTAAGAGTGTAACTTGTACCTGAAAGTTTTTTTCCCTTTGTTCTTCTCATAACTTCTAGGCAAAACTTTCAATTGATGACCTGCATAAGCTATCTATCCTTGTGAACTACGAGCTGGGGTTTTGTGTGTGTGTGTGTGTGTTTTCGAGAAGTGGTGGGAATGGGTACTAAAGTTAGTTGAATATGTGTTTGAAGCATGGAAGCTGTTGGAGCTTGTTCCACATTGGTTAATTATGAACTCCAAAATTAGTATCTGAGCCGAGACGGCCACTCCACAGTCCACTCATCATTGCCAGTTGGTTTTGAGCTGGATGCTTTAACATGGTATCAGAGCTAGGCGTTCGCAGGCTTTTAGGACAAGACTCTCTTGATTGATTGTCCCGTTGTTTGTGCCTTAAGCGCACCTTGTTTTGTTGTTCTTTGTGATTCCTATGTTATTGGATCCTTTGTTTACCACGTGGAGGTTAGGGGCCACATGTGCGGGAGAGTGTTAGAGCTTGTCTCATATCGCTAAATTATGATATCCAAAACTAGTATATGAGCCTGGAGGGCCAATCCGCTCATTGCCAATTGGTTTTGAGTTGGATGCATTAACAAAAACATAGACCAATTAATTTGATGGAGTATTCATTGGATCTAACAAGTCTAGTTTGAACTAAGGTTTAGCTGGTAAGCCTGGAATCCAGAAAGGATTTGCAATTCAGAGGAGAAGTCTCTTCAAACACCTAGAAACTACTAGATTTAGTTCAGTAACCAATCTCTGCATAGCATCCTTGTTAGAAGGAAATATTTCCATCCGGCAGAACTAGCATAGATTTTGTGTTAAGGAGTGTCACTCAGTTTCATTTTTGTCTTTATTATTTTTAAGTGCTCAATTTGTCTCTAAATATTGATCTTGGCTGTATAACTAGCTTCCCTTCTTCAATGTACAGCATGTCGATTGAGATGGGGGGAATCAGGTCTCTATCGCTTGTCATCAGCCACTCAGACTATTACTGCAAGCCTTAGTTGCTGCATAAATGGTGAGTAATGCTATTGGATGATTTACTCCAGTCTGCTGATGCACACTTTATGGTTATCAATTGTTATTGCTTGTAATTTTGGTAGAGCCTTAGTAATCACACCCCCATACATACGCACGATCGTTGAACTACTTTAGAGATTCTTGCTAACAGAGATGTTAATTGAGGAATATCTATATTTACAGCATCATCAATTTTTATTGCTTATTCTCTAATTATCTGGTTGAACTAGTATTTTGAAGGGAATTCATGGTGGTTTGAATCTCTATATGTCACTAGAAACAGAATTTCCAGTTCTCCAACTTTATTGAAACATAGCTGTTGGTAGTTGGTAACATCAACACAATGTCTGTAAGTCTTGCTACTGGTATTACCACACTAACACCTTATTTAGAGAACCTTGAGCTTTAGGGACAAACATAGTCCGTCGGATCACAAGGCTCGAACAACTCGGCTATAAATCCTTTCTTTCTCTTCGGGTTCCATCCCATGTCCTATGTTACGTGGACTTTTCACAATCTATTAAGTATCTGTGTCGGACACTCGATACTTGAACAGGATGTGGGTTATGTATTCAATACTCTTAATTCGAGAGTTAATTAGAACGCATATTTACCAGTCAAGTTTCTAGCAATGAATACTCGTAGATATGCAAATGAGAGTTTTATATTAGAGTGTTTTTGACGTAAGAATTAAACAAGTCTGACACCTAGACCTGATACCTGTACTCAAGTCCATGTAACGTAGCCCATGTCCTTGCAGAGCTGGTCATTGTACCATATATGAAGGGCACCGATGCCAGATCTCCGGTAGTTTTTGTCAGAGTACCGCTTCATATATTCATCCCATTTGGCTATATCTTTTTCCATCTTTTTAATGCTGGGTAGTTTGAATTTGCCGTCAAGAAGCTCTGCTAGCCACCGACACCTTGTCTCCAAGGTGTACAAATTCGCAATCCTCTCTGAGAACCCAATGACCGCAAGCAATGGAACTTGGGCGTGAACGCATTCCCTTTTAAAACAGCAGTTTGTGTTAATATCTAGCTTTCAAATTGAGACTCAATTTGGTTAAGTTGCAGTTATCATGAACATGTAGGAAGTTAGTACATTAGTTCCTTATTTTTGAAACGAACCTGTAGAGAGGAACTGTTTTATCTGGCGACCCGGCTATGAGGTCCTGAAAGGTTGGGGAGGCAAAAATGTCTCTAAGTTTTTTAACACCGTTGAACCCAGTAGCTTCCAATATTTAAAAATTCAACATATAAGGGTATAGTATCTCTACTGAGTGTTATCTTTTTAAACTCTACAAATAAAGCTGTTTTAATATCTATTCTCTGTATATTTCCTTAAAAAAATCAGCAGATAAGGGTGTATGGGTAGGGTCAAGTTCGAGGTGAAAGAATTGTCCGATTTAGCTAGAGTTAGTATGGTGCACGTAGCGTATGAGGGTTTGACCACACCGAATAAAATCAACTCTTCCTTCAACCACCCAATACATGACAAATAAAACTGGTTTTTCGGGTCTCTTCCTCTCTATAATATCTTACTCGTTCTAATTGTCACGACCCAACCCACTGAGGCTTGTAATACGTGACCGGCCAGGGGATTAACATCCTACATTTTCAAAACTACAAATATAAAAACCTGTTCCACTTTAGCAAACATACAAGAGCATTCTAATTTACAATTATAACAGCCAAAATACAGAAAAATGGTCCAAGTACAAAACCCACAATATTTACAAGTTTTCAAAAGTAGAGAAATATATACAACTCCTAGCCAATGATTTTGTAGTCTATAAAACCTTCTTGTGAAGGAACGTGGCCAAGCCCAAAGATAACTAAGTTTCTATCACCTACATCGTGTCGCCTGTAAAAATAGTGTTTGATACGTCATAAGAGAAAGCTTGGATGACTATATAAGCTACCGTAATTACATTATCTCCATGGAATTAACGTAGCTCGATAAATTTCAAGATTCACAAATAGTGGACCAAGTGGAATTAATGGGGTTGCCTGGCATTTTGGGGTGGGACAGGCTTTAGTCGGCGTTTTGAAGTTTTTCTCTAAAGTTAGGGTAGATTCTGTAACAAATTCAAGATTCAAGAAATGAAAGTTAGGGTTTAGCCTCTCTCTCTGTCAAAAGTTTTCACCTTTCTCTCGTCACTACCAAGTTGTACCCTCAAGCCAGAGAATCGCCATCTATTAGCATGCACGCGCGCTCTCTCTCTCTCTCTCTCTCGAAACCCCAACCCTCATCAATGGCGGACAATAATTTCATCTCCGTCGCCAAGCCAAGTAAGAAAAATGTCTTTGCACCCAGGACTTTCGTGTGCCTTCATATTACAACTCCATTTAGATAATGATAATGAAGTCAAAAATTCAAAAAGCTCTACAAATACCTATCTGAGAATTTCCCGTATTTTCTCTGCATGCGCCTGGCGAGCCTGAGCCACATATACACCATCCCCAAAACCCGAGATCTCTCACTTTTCACCATCGAATGCTTGTTTGTAGAAAATCCGGCCGGGATTTGGAACCGTCTGACCCCAGAAACCAAAGCAATTTCAAGGAAATCTTACTCGCCCGACTTTTCGATGAGAAAGATCCGTCTGTTCTTTGGGATCTCTGTCATATGGTGGTTGCCTTGGCGGTGTATGTCTTAATGGAAGACAAATGGCTTGAGTTTGAGTGTTATATTCGCTGCTGGTTGTCGGCAGAGGGTTCTGTCTCAATTGCGTTCGACGTGGGTACGGGTTATAGGATTCTTGATGACAAGGTTGACTTAATGATTCTGGGTAATGTGAAATATTTTACCAAAGGGTTTGGGGGACTATGAAACACAAGTTGCTTACGGTTTGTCTTGGCTACATCGCGTCAGATTCAAAGAGTCTGATTGTCCACATTGCCGCCGTCAAGGTGTCGATAAGGTTGATCATTCATCCATTGTCAGACGATGAAGATGAGTTGATCCTGTTGCTTATGGAAAATGAATACTCTTGAGCAATCGAATTTAATGGGACAGGGTTTGCGTTGTTGAGCTTCAATAGATTGTGGAAAGCGCCTACAGGTTTCTTAGGGAGAGTAATCTAGCCTGTAGGCGCTTTCCACAATCTATTGAAGCTCAACAACGCTAACCCTGTCCCATCAAATTGGATTATTATAAAGTTTTCAAGCGTATTCATTGTTTCATTAATCAACAGGATCAACCCATCTTCGTCGTCTGACAGCGGATGAATGATCAATCTTATCGATGCCTTGACGTCGGCAATGCGGACAAGCGGATTCTTTGAATATTTTGACATGGTGTAGGCAAGACAAACCGTAAGCAACTGTGTTTTATAGTCTCCCCAAACCCTTCGATAAAATATTTCGCAATACTCGAAATCATTGAGTCAACCAGGATGATGTTATCATCAAGAATCCTATAACCCACACCCGTGTCAAACGCAACTGAGACAAAACCCTCCGCCGACAACCAACGGCGGATATATCACTCGAACTCAGGTCATTTGTCTTCCATTAAGACATACACCACCAAGGCACCCATTGCGTGACAAAGATCCCAGAGGACGGACGGATCTTTCTTATCGAAAAGCCGGTCAAGTAAGATTTCCTTGAAATTGCTTTTGGTTTCCGGGGTTAGACAGTTCCAAATCCCGGCCGGATTTTCTACGAACAAGTGTTCGATGGTGGAAATTGTTAGACCTCAGGTTTTGTGGGGTGGGTGTATACGTGGCTCAGGCTCTCGCCAGGCGCATGCAGAGAAAATTCAGGAAATTCTCATAGAGGTATTCGTAGAGTTCTTCTGAAATTTTGACTTTGTTATCATTATCTGAATGGAGTTGTAATATGAAGGCACAAAAGTCCAGGTGTGAAGACATTTTTCCTGGCAATTTTGTCACCAAAAGGCACTATAGGTGATGAAAAATTGATTTGTTATTAGGTGATTTTCGGAGGAGACAACCTATAGGCGACCAAATTTTTTTTTGTCTTCAATGCTATTGTGAAAAAAAAAAATGCATTTATGACAAAAAAACATGCAATCTGTGACGATTTTCATTCATCTCCAAAGAAATTTCTTATAGTGATTTATTTTTCATTTTTCCACAATGAAAAAGAAAATTGACTTCTAATTTTTATTTTTGGATACTACATATCTGACAGCTTTCAATACAGAATGATTTACAAGAGGCCAACTGAAATCTGTTTTTGAGAGTTATTTACCCATTCTCCCTCTCATTGTATATGCTTAATTGTGGTAATTTGCAGAACATGTCCTTGAAGTCTTGAATTTTTTGCAGAGGTAAATTCCCAAAATATGTTTACTTGTTCCTTGACCCTTGTTCTGCGATAGTATTGATGCTGGACATCATTGGACACAACTGCTACAAGTCATTACATAATAGTAACTAGATGGTGGCACACACTACGGGTAATTTAGGTAAGAAAAAAGCTTCAAAAAAGGAAGACACCAACTGGTGATCTTATAGTGTATAGTAGTATAGATTTTCTGGCCTAGACACAGGTGTTAAGTTGCATTTTTAGACAGTTGCTATTTTAAATGATGATGCCGAGATGATTTCCTTTGGTTGTGTGCCAAACTTGCAGGACTGATGGTATTTCACGTGTTGGATTACACATAAATTTTAGTAGGTAAAAATAGCAGCAAGTTGGTGAATTTTTTTCCTTTGAAAATACAAAAGGTTGTGCTTGTTCTCGACATAGTTTAAAATTTTCTTTTTGACGAGTGTTCCTGAAACTTTCTGAGCATCCCATTTAACAAGATTAGAACTTTACTGCCACGGAATCAAGATTTCGAGCATTTGGTGATAAGGAATAATGCAAGAAGTCAATGAGGGTTTTTATGGTCCGGACATCCGGTTATAAAAAGAAATTAAAGTACCAAACTCCTCTTGGATAAGTTTACCAAATATGATGCATGTCGTTCCCCTTCTTTTATTTTATAATGTTCAATGATATTTAGTGCTTATTCTCTAGTTATCTGCGTATACTATTCTTTCGGAGCGATTCATGGTGGTTTGAGTTTCGGTTTGTCACTAGAAACAGAATTTCCAGTTCTCTTAACTTTTTTCAAACATAGTTGGTAACATCACCACAATGTCTGTAAAATCTTGCTAGTGACATCACACACCAACACCTTATTTAGAAAAAACCTTGAGCTTTAGGGACAAGCATAGTCCATCGGACCGTATGGCTCGAACAACTCAGCGATGAATCCCTTCTTCCTCTTTGGGTTCCATCCCATGTCCTTGCAGAGTTGGTCATTGTACCATATATGAAGGGCACCAATGCAAGATCTCCGGTAGTTTTTGTCTGAGTATTGCTTCATGTATTCATCCCATTCTGCTATATCCTTTTCCATTTCTTTCATGCTGGGTAGCTTGAATGTGCCGTCAAGTAGCTCTGCTAGCCACCGACACCTCATCTCCGAGGTGTACAAATTCGCGAAACTCTCCGAGAATCCAATGACCGCAAGCTGTGGAATTCGGGGTGAATGCATTCCCTTTTAAAACAAAAGTTTGTGTTAATGTATAGCTTCCAAATTGAGACTCAATTACCAAATGTTGTCGTTATTGTGAACATATACTACATTACTATTTACTAAACCATTTCCTTATTTTCAAGTGCTAACCTGTAGAGAGGAACTGTTTTATCGGGTGACCCGGCTATGAGGTCCTGAAAGGATGGGGAGGAGAAAATGTCTTGAAGCTTTTTAACACCATTGAACCCAGTAGCCAATATGACCAAATCTGCCTTGAGAGTTTCGGTCTTGCCATCTATCAGAATACCGTCTTTGCAAAAGCTAAAGCTTGGAGCTTTCTTCAATCTGATGCTTCCCTTCTCAACCCTATTGTAGAAGTCATCGGGCACTGTTGAGGTCAAGCAGGAACTGAGTTCTTGTAGGAAACTATGTTTTGGCACCATACCAAACTTCGTGAGCTTAAGCTTGTGTTTCACATGACTTTCGACGAATTTTGAAAATGCCCATCTCTGTCAAATTACTGAATTAGTTTGACAAATAGGATTCCTTGATGAAAAATAGGAGTAGATTTATCACTTGGGAAGTAGCATGAATTCGAAAAAAGAAAGGTTACCACCGGAGAAAGCAATGTGGCTAGAAGACTAAGTAGAGGCCCTTCACCAGGCTTGTGAATTGATAGCTCTGAGAAGCGATTAAGGTAGAGACATGCTAAGGGAACTCCCCATGGCTGGAAATCAGGGATGTTCCAGTGCTCTGTTCTGTATATGACAGTACAGGGAAGATCCATCCCTATGAGCCACAAAAAATATAAGTGATTAGGATAATAAACTGAAACCTTTGGAAATGGAAAGGAAGAAACTAAATCGAATGATCAAGCTTAGAGTTGATTTAGTCTCATGGTGAACAAAAAGTTGATTCTGTTAAAAGTCAGTATCTGATAAATTACGGTCTCGTGGTCTCACCATTTGCTGTTGAGCACTCCATTGCAATGTCGAGCGCCGATTTCTGGAGTCCAACAACAGCGACCCACTTTCCTTTGACCAATTCTTTAGCAGTTGCGTAATCCATGGCAGCGTAATCCATGGAGTGTATAACCTTTCCCTGAAACACTTCAGGACCCTGGCCTTGAGGAAATTCTGGAATGTTTGGAATCCCACTGAACCTTCCCAGACATATTATCACAAAATCAAATTGACAAACCTGTATGTATAACCATGCAGGAAAACGTAGGGTAATCATTCTGTTAGAATTTAGAATTAATCAATTTGTGATAGACTATGTTACATGGACTTTTCACAATCTATTAAGTATCTGTGTCGGGCACTCGATACTTGAACAAGATGTGGGTTATTTATTCAATACTCTTAATTCGGGAGTTAATTAGAACGCATATTTACCAGTTAATTAAGTTTCTTCAAAACTACGAATACTCATAGATACGCAAATGAGAGTTTTATATACAGTGTTTTAACGTAAGAATTAGACGAGTCTGACACCTAGACCTGATACCCGTACTCAAGTCCATGTAACGTAGATAGAGATTGATAGATACCTCAGTAGAAAGGCTTTTGGTGTCTTGGATTGTAATATACCATTTTCCTCCTTTAGAGTCAAATGTTTCACCTGTTCCACCCCAAAGTGCCCATGCTTGTTGCACCTCTGATGATGCACCTTCGTAGTCGATGCTGACCACTTTAGTGTCGAATTTGATGTGGTGCAGCAAATCAAACTGGCGAGCATACGACTCGATATACTCCAACACTTTGTTTTGATCAGGAAAGACTTCTGTGACAGAATCTGGCCACGGAAAATCGGAGAACTGGTATAACGGTTTTGGGAATCTGCAGCTTAGTAATCTCTACCGTTTTAGTCCACACCCCTCCGAGGCCGCTCTGAGCCTCGAACACTGTCGGGCGATTACCCTTCGATAGAGCGTATTTACAGGCTAGAAGGCCGCTGATACCGGCTCCGATTATGGCCACCTTCCTCTCCATTGCTCTTGGTCACCACAACTGTAGGAATTCACCCTGAGAGACTTTCCTCCTCTCCCAGTCCTCTTCCAAATATATATTGGAATTTGGCTATTCCTTTTTTGACTCACCGTCTACCAGTGTGGGTTCGTGTTTTAATTGCCTATAACAACGTTCTACAGGTGAAGGCTATCCTGTTCATTGCTGTGTCACTTGTCTTACTAATGTTTTTGTCCTATTTGATTGGCCGTATATGCACGGTGTTGCGGCTGCAAATGAGCCAAGATGCTCGCAAGCAGCTCGTGACTCAGCTCGGCTTGACTTGTCTAGTGATCGAGCTGTGCTCTAGCTCGATTTTTGGGCTTCTTAAGTAAAAGAGCCTACGTCAACACTTTGAAGGTTGACTTGTTTACAGGGGCTCATTTAGTAAATGAATTGGGCTCGGCTCATTTGCGAAATGAGCCTCTGTAAACGGGCCGAGCTTCAGAGTGTTGACTAGAAGCGGGAAACATGTCCATCTCTTTCTCCCATTCCCAAAGGATGATTATTGAGTTGTTTTTTTGAGAAGGTTCAAAAAATCTTGAATGGACAGCTTTAAGATATTTTTAAAAACATGTTGGGTAGACAAACTTATACTGTACTAATTTCAATTCTTTTAGGAAAAAAACTACTTACTATAGTCCTGGAGAAATTTTATAACTTGGGTACGACGGCCAGCCAAATTCATCTGTCTCCTAGTCCGTCCTTGAAAAGACTAGTATTGCAGTATTATTGCAAGGGTGAAAGTTCATGATAAAGTAAGATCTTTCTCGAAATTTGTTTGCCATATATCCAAAAACGATAGAAAGCAAATTATTCAAATTGGGATATGGTTGGGATATTGACATTTTGATTTTGTACCGCACAGCATGGGCACTCGTACACAGATAACGTAAGGCTACAAATAAAGCTCCAACCTCCTCTTGGATAACATTTCTAAAGAATGCATCCTATCTTTGAAAGTAACAAGTGCTCGTATCCTGTGAGGTCAAAGGTTCTATTTTTGGCTAAACATTTCAAACCTTGGTCGTTGGGGGTAACACTAGGTCGTTATTTTCAGAGCTCGTTTAGTGAATGAATTGGGCTCGGCTCGTTTACGAAACGAGCCTCAGTAAACGAGCCAAGCTTCGGAGTGTTGACTAGAAGCGGAAAACATATCCATCTCTTTCTCCCATTCCCAAAGGACGATAATTGAGTTGTTCAAAAATTATCTTTTTGTTTTTTAGAAGGTTCAAAAAAGTCTTGAATGGACAGCTTTTAGATATTTTTAAAAACATGTTGGGTAGACAAACTTATACAATTTCAATTCTTTTAGGAAAAAACTACTCCATTCGTCCACTTTTTAAAATTCAGCATTTCATTTTGGATTGTCCCTTAATAAATATTCATTTTGTAAAGTTAGAGGGTAAAAATTTGTACATTTTTCATTTTGTCTCTAAAAGTAGATTCCATTTTAAAAAGTTAATGAGTAAAGTTTAATGATGATGTCTCCATAAAGGGTAAGTAGGAAAAGTGGAGATAAAAGTTGAAGTGAAATGTGTAATATTTTCTTAATAAATTGAAGTTATGAAATGGAACACTTAAGAAGTGACGGAAATAGTACTTACTATAGTTCTAGAGAAATTTCAAAACTTGAGTACGACAGCCAGCCAGATTCATCTGTCTCCCCGTCCGTCCTTGAAAAGACTAGTATTGCAAGGGTGAAAGTTCATGATAAAGTAGGATCTTTCTCGAAATTTGTTGGCCACTTTTGCAAAACAAAACGATAGAAAGCAATGTTATGTTTAGTTTGGTTTTTGAAATTTTTTTTGAAAAATATTAGAGGTAATAAGTGGAAAGAGATAAAGAGAGAAATGTTGGAAGTATAAAAAATATAGAAGGTATTTTTTGAAATATTCTTTTAAAATTGTAAAGAGACCAAAACACAAATTATTCATATTGGGATATGGTTGGAATATTGACATTTTGGTTTTGTACTGCACAGCATGGGGACTCGCACACGGATAACGTAGACTAAGGCTAAAAATAAATTAAAGCTCCAAACTCCTCTTGGATAACATTGTTAAGAAGATGCATCCCATCTTCTCTTAAAAAGTAACAAGTGCTCGTTCTCATGAGGTCAAAGGTTTTATTTCTGGCCAAATATTATAAGTTTTGGGTCACTGAGGGTTATACTAGGTCGTTATCTTTAGGGTTTCAGAATTAGTCGAAATGTGCTTATGCTAGTCCAGCCATCTGGTTATTAAAAAAAAAAAAATGCATCATCTTTGTATTTTTGGTGTCCACATGTGGGTAAGCCGACATGCATAACAGCTATAGGTGATCTCTGTCTTTTTTTTTTTTTAATCAGACAGGTGATCTTGTTTGAAAACACCAATAGTGCCGAGCTTTAACTCTCTAAAACTCGGCTTGAAAAAGCTCGACTCGGTTATAGAGGTTTATGTTAAATGAACCTGTGGGTTCGGCTCGTTTACAAATGAGCTCAAGTTTAAGGTTCGTTTAATAAAATTAGCCGAACTCGAACACCACAAAGTTTAGCTCGGTTCGTTGGCATCCCTATTTGAGTCTCATTTTGGGAGCCAATTGCACAAAATCTACTTTGTCAGAATGCATTTTGCAGATGAAACGAAAAGCAAGAATCCAACAATCACATTCGGGCAAGCTTTTTAGATTTTGATTATATTTTCGCGCACAGATCTCTTATGCAAAATCTCAGTTCATCCAAACAATTTTGCAGTTCGGAATCCAAAATCTGAAAAGTAAATTGTCTCCCAAACATTCCTAGCTATTGGCAAAAAATTTCCCTTCCCCGCTATCGAGTGCAAGCACCAGCATCTCACCCATTCAATGGGCAAGGCATTGTTGATACAAAAGAGAACATTTTCTTTTATTTTACAAAAGATATAGAAAATGAGTAAAATGAGGTAAAAATGAGAATAAGAAAAAGCCACGTAGGAGGGAGAAACGTTTCAGAGGCTTCTTATTTTGGGAAACTACATTTGCTTAGTATTGTATATAATAGTATAGATTTTATGGCCTAGACACGTGTTAAGTTACAGCTTTAGACAGTTGCTATTTTTAAATGATGATGCCGAGATGATTTCATATGGTTGTGTGCCAAACTTGCAGGACTGATGGTATTTCAAATGTTGCATTACACATAAATTTTAGTAGGTAAAAATAGCAGCAATTTGGTGAATTTTTTTACTTAGAAAATACAAAAGGTTGTGCTTGTTCTCGACATCGTTTAAAATTTTCTTTTTGATGAGTGTTCTTGAAACTTTCCCATTTAACAATATTAAAACTTTACTACCACGGAATCAAGATTTCGAGCATTTGGTGATAAGGGATAATGCAAGAAGTCAATGAGGGTTTTTATGGTCTGGACATCCAGTTATAAAAAAAAAAATTAAAGTACCAAACTCCTCTTGCATAAGTTTACTAAATATGATGCATGTCATTCCCCTTCTTTATTTTATAATGTTCAATGATTTTTAGTGCTTATTCTCTAGTTATCTGCGTATACTATTCTTTTGGAGCGATTCATGGTGGTTTGAGTTTCTGTTTGTCACTATAAACAGAATTTCCAGTTCTCTTAACTTTATTCAAACATAGTTGGTAGTTGGTAACATCACCACAATGTCTGTAAAATCTGCGAGAATGATAGGTGAGTGAAAAGGAAGATTGATAGCCCGGGGACGATGAGAGAAGGAATGTGCCAAATTATGCCCAAGGCCTTCTTTTCAAGTTCTATCACATTGACCAAGGTATGAGGAGCATACAAGATTATAAAGTTGAATTTAATGAGATAATTTTCGAAAGGGATTCATGGAAACCGAGGATCAAGTTGAATGTACCCATTCACAAGTAAAATAAGGCCGTGTTGGATAGAAAATTTAGAGGAGGAAAAAGAAAAGCAAAGGGAAAACCAGAATATATCCAACTGTTCAGATCTTATTTCCTCCATGAATCCCTCCCTGAATGCTTGATCAAAAAACACAGCACAAAGGAACACAAGAGCAAGTAAAGGAGCCAACAACAAATCCTATGGGAGGGGAAAAAATACAAGTTCGCGTGCAAGAGAAGGTCGAAAGCATGAAGTGTTTCAAGTATCTACAACCAGGCATAAGTAAAATTCTTGTCCGCACAAGCATTGACAAGTGACCAAGAAAAGCTGGAGGATGAAAATAGTGAAAGCGAAACCAAGGAACTTGGTTATGGGACACGGAAAAGGCTTTAATGACGAAAAAAGTTGACGTTTTGGAGGATGAAAATGTTGCGCAGTGCCATGGAATCTTCAAACAGCAAGGAACGGTGAAAGGTAGACCCTACAACATTGTCACCGAATCAGGAAGCAAGGGTAATTTTCTTCCAAGACAACTCGTTAAACATGAAAATAAAGCATCATACTAAATCTTACATTGTGAATTGGTTTAAAAAGGGCAACGAGCTAAAAGTCACTCGTCAATATTTGGTTGAGTTCTCCATTGGAAAAGATTATCATGAAAAAATATGCTGTGATGTTCTTCCGGTAGAAACTTGCCATGTCATGTTGGGTTTGACAATGGGAGTTTGATGGAGATTACTCATAAACGCTGAGTTAACAAGTGTGAATTTCAGAAAGATAGGAAGAAAATCCGTCCAGAGATCCAGATTTAAGGGGAATGGGCATGTTTCACCTAACTCTGATATGCTGCATGAGCAACTTGAAAATAAAGAACCCATTAACAAGAAAAGTAACACTTGACAAGAATCTTCAGACGACAAGGAACAGTAAACATGGGAAGATTAACAGCCAGTGATCATTCACTAAAGCATGCTAGCATTGTGCTGGAACCAAGAAGTCAGCTTTGGCATGTCAAGAGTTAGTCAAGATGTGAGTATTAAAAAGTGTGATACCCCGACCCCCTTAATTTTCTAACCATGAGCCCATATCTATCTAATATCTATCTAATAAAACAGGAGGGTCTTTGGAAATATTCTTAAAAAATATTCTCTTTCAACGGTTTAGATTTCTCCCTGACACTAATTTTATCTACCTATACAAATAAATTCAACGGTCCAGATTTCTCCACCCTTCACATACAAACCAATGGCAGTTTAGTAAATAAATGGGATTTGAGGGTTCAGATTGATTTGGGTTCAAAATTTGAAATAGAGAATTAATTTTGGGCTCCCATCCCTACACCCCACACGTATTTCTCCCCCATTTTGCTCTCTCTATGAGAAAACGAACTTCTCCCCTCACGCAGCTTAGCTGTCGCCTCCCTCCCTTGCTCAACAACCAGAGGACGGCGCCACCGCCGCTCTCCCCGCGCCCGCCGAATCGCCAATCTCCCCTCTCTCTTCTGTTTCGTTTCTTTTTTGTTTCTGTTTTCTGATTACAAAAGCCCATCTATCTCTCCTCCCGCCCGCCGAATCGCCAAGCTTCATCAACCCCTCCGCAAGTGTAATCATCGAGTGTTCAGAGTCCTTTCAGACAAATAGAAAAGCAGTTCTGAAAATGGTAGTTTCAAATTTCTCCCCTCTCTCTTCTATTTCGTTTTCTTTTTTGTTTTTGTTTTCTGATTTTTGCATTCTGTGTTTTCGATTTGGAACTGAAAACAGGGTCAATCAGTGAAACTCATATTGAGCCCGGTCCCCGACGAGTGGTTCCCAACCCTAGCAGTCTCCATGCTTGCGATCGCCCTCATCGTCACCCGCTTCTTTCTTCATGTTATCCATCTCAATCCTAAAGACTGATTAATTGGGCTTGGATAATAAAGAACTTGATTTTATGTTTGGGTATTGGCCAATCTGAAGAATTAAAAAGCAATTGTCATTCACTCACCAATCGAATAATTGATTGTGATTCTCCGAGTTTGTGTGTTTGGACAAAATTTTTATGGCATGTCTCGAAAATATTTGCATTCAACGCCCAGATCTCAAAGAAAAGAGACAAATAATAGTCAAAAGAGTGTGATTTGATGGCAAATAGACAAACTTTGTAATCTAGTGGCAGGGTTGTACAAAATGTCAATATTCCAACCATATCCCAATTTGAATAATTTGCTTTCTATCGTTTTTAGTATATGGCAAACAAATTTCGAGAAAGATCTTACTTTATCATGAACTTTCACCCTTGTAATACTAGTCTTTTCAAAGACGGACCGGGGGACTGCTGAATCTGGCTGACCGTGGTACCTAAGTTTTAGAGTGTCAAAATTACAATTCTAATTTTTTAAAGGGTCATCCGGAACGGGGCCAAATACTAATATAATATAAATATCGTAATATCTAATAATCTTGTAGTCTTCGCGAATCGCAATACGTATTCATTCTCCCCAATACATATTCTGCGGCCTTCTTCGCGAATCGCAAACCCTAACCCAATCAATCATCTCTTCTCTTCTCGACGGCATGTGGAAACGCAAAATCGAACGAGACCTTGTTTCGGAGCGTCGGTTCCGCGAGATGAGGATGCAGGAGTGGGCGGAACGAAGGGCTAGAGACCGAGAACAACTAACCGCCCATCTTAGGGAACGAGGGAAAGTGATCGGAGCCGTAGCCGCCTTCGAAGAGCTGCTGGAAGTTTCTTCCTCCCCCTCCTCCCCCTCCGACGAAGGATCTAGGACACGAGTCATCGTCAATCCCCACGAATTCTCTGTAGATTTGGTGAACGGCGAAAAACTGGCCGACAATGATTCTGAGAGAGAGGAGGGGAAGACCGCAGGGGAGGCTAATAAGCCCCTTTCTGGCTGGTAATTTTTTTATGACCCTTCACAAATTAAAGGATTCCTAATATGCCCCTGCAGGTTATTGAATACTTTTTTTTTTTTTTTTGTATATGTTAGATCCCGACCATATATTCTTCTATGCTTTGGTTCTATGATATGATGTGGTGTATAATGTAGAATTTATCCTCTTTAATCTGGTGCAATTTATCTTACTTAAAATGCGAATTCATTCTTCCTAGAAAGATGTTATACATGGACATTAACATGTAGAACTATTAGTCTAGCACGAATTATGTACCCTAGAGCGACTAGCGCACTTCCTGAGGCCTCAGTAATCCGTGGCATGTTCACCGTAACTACAAAATTACGAAGTGGTTGCCCTCCTGATACAACCAAATCCAACTTTTTTTTTAGAAATTTAAAGAATTCTTTCTTAACATTATACAAAAATAAAACATAGGACATGAAAAGTATAAAGCTTATAGTAATTGAGAAAGCATGAACTTCGGTGGAAGTTGTATAATATTAGAGAAAATAAAACATAGGACATGGATGCATGTGGTGAAAAAGAAAAGTTGATGTTTCTCTTTCTATAGAATCGCAGCCATCGCTCGAAGTTCGACCTTTAAAGGGAACCCAGTACAATCATGTAATTCAGCTGACTAGATTGGTGGAAAAATCTTAGCTGCTTTCATTAATTTGTTCAATTCAAGGACAAGGAATTACATTCTTTTCTTTTTGGGTGGATTTGGAAGGCTTTTTGTCACGACCTAAACCCAGGGTGTTTAGAATCGGTAACCGGCCATGTTTTGGCACCATACCAAACTTCGCGAGCTTAAGCTTGTGTTTCACATGACTTTCGACGAATTTTGAAAATGCCCATCTCTGTCAAATTAGTGTGACAAATAGGATTCCTTGATGAAAAATAGGAGTAGATTTATCACTTGGGAAGTAGCATAAATTCGAAAAAAGGGAGGTTACCACAGGAGAAAGCAATGTGGCTAGAAGACTAAGCAGAGGCCCTTCACCAGGCTTGTGAATTGATAACTCTGAGAAGCGATTAAGGTAGAAATATGCCAAGGGAACTCCCCATGGCTGGAAATCAGGGATGTTCCAGTGCTCAGTTCTGGATATGACAGTACAGGGAAGATCCATCCCTATGAGCCACAAAAAATATAAGGTTTTTAGGATCATAAACTGAAACCTTTGGAAATGGAAAGGAAGAAACGAAATCGAATGATCAAGCTTAGAGTTGATTAAGTCTCATGGTGAGCAAAAAGTTGATTCTGTTAAAAGTCAGTATCTGATAAATTACGGTCTCGTGGTCTCACCATTTGCTGTTGAGCACTCCATTGCAATGTCGAGTGCCGATTTTTGGAGTCCAACAACGGCAACCCGCTTTCCTTTGACCAATGCTTTAGCAGTTGCGTAATCCATGGAGTGTATAACCTTTCCCTGCCCTGCAACACTTCCGGACCCTTGCCTTGAGGAAATTTTCTTTCGTGAAATACTAGATTAGGCGCAATGTGAATCGTTGCTTGATTGTCACAGAACAACTCGATTGGTGGAGGAGATTCAAAACCCAAATCATGTAAGAGAGCTCGAACCCCGATTATCTCACTAGTTGTAGATTGGCTCTATATTCGGCTTCTGCACTTGAACACACTATGGCATTTTGTTTTTTGTTTCTCCATGAAACTAAGTTCCCTCCAACAAAAGTGCAATATCTAGTAGTAGAGCGTTGATCAATTGGACTACCTGCCCAATCTGCATTAGTTTGTCCGACATTTCTTTGCATCCATATGCCACGGCCAGGACAAAATTTCAAGTACTGAAGAATTCTATGCACTGCATTCAAATGATTAGTTTGCGGAGCATGCATGAATTGACTTACAAAACTTACAGCATAAGTGATATCGGGGTGTGTAATAGTTAAATAAATTAACTTACCAACAAGCCTCTGATATTGACCAATATCAGTCTCCCATTCCCAAGTTTCCCATAACTATCACAAGGAGTTTCAACAGGTTTGACACCCAATTTTCCAGTCTCTTTCAACAAATCCAAAACATACTTCCTTTAGTTCAAGAATAAACCCTTCTTCGAGTGAGCAATCTCTATCCCAAAAAATACTTCAAGGTGCCCAAGTCTTTTATAGAGAAAGATTTCGATTTGGTTATTTCCCTCATATCGTCTCCTGTGATGATTATATCGTCTGCATATACCAAAACAATTGTAGTTCCAACGGAAGCACATTTCACAAACAAAGATGAATCAGTTGAGCTACTTTGAAGACAATTTCCATAAAGCCACTCAAAAAATCGTTTTAAATTGAACGGATGGTTTGGATTGTTTGTGTGAGATCTTGAAGTGGCCCCACGGGCTGTTTGTGCACAATCTGTCCACAAAAAATTTGTGCGAATAGCATGGCTGGGGACGATCTTTTTATGCCATACAGAGTTTTTGCTGTTCCCAAAGCCAAACTAATTGATTTTGTCTCTGAAAAGTAACCTAGTAGCAACCAAATTCGATAGTTTTAAGCAAGGAAGGAATAGTCAATTTTCCACATATCTGTAAGGTTCTGAATCATCCCTTTCTTTTTGCTCTCTTTCAGCTATTCAACCTGGTAAAAAATACAGATATATGTATGCATTCATATATTCTTCTCCACCAAAATTAATTATCACATAACTAATATGCATCGCTCCCACCTGTGTTAGTACATTTTCTTAAATAAGATGACGCTCTTTCGATTTGCTGATGCGGGAGTCAATTGCACAAAATCTGCTTTGTCAGAATGCATTTTGCAGATAAACTGAAAAGCAAGAATCTAACAATCACATTCGGGCGAGCTTTTTAGATTCTGATTATATTTTCGCGCAGAGATCTCTTATGCAAAATCTCAGATCATCCAAGCAATTTTGCAGTTCGGAATCCAAAATCTGAAAAGTAAATTGTCTCCCAAACACTCCCAAGCTATTGGCAAAAAATTTCCCTTCCCCGCTTTCGAGTGCAAGCACCAGCATCTCACCCATTCAATGGGCGCGGCATTGTTGATACAAAAGAGAACATTTTCTTTTATTTTACAAAAGATAGAGAAAATGAGTAAAATGCGAAATAAGAAAAAGCCACATAGGAGGGAGAAAGTTTCGGAGACTTCTTCTTAGTTTGGGAAACTACATTTGCTTTGGGGGCTTCTTTTTATTTTGGGAAACTACATTTGCTTTGGAGGCTTCTTTTTATTTTGGAAAACTACATTTGCTTAGTATGTATATAGTAGTATAGATTGTCTGGCCTAGACACAGGTGTTAAGTTACATCTTTAGGCAGTTGCTATTTTCAAATGATGATGCCGAGATGATTTCATATGGTTGTGTGCCAAAGTTGCAGGACTGATGGTATTTCAAGTGTTGGATTACACATAAATTTTAGTAGGTAAAAATAGCAGCAATTTGGTGAATTTTTTTCCTTTGAAAATACAAAAGGTTGTGCTTGTTCTCGACATAGTTTAAAATTTTCTTTTTGATGAGTGTTCTTGAAACTTTCTGAGCATCCCATTTAACAATATTAAAACTTTACTGCCACAGAATCAAGATTTCGAGCATATGGTGGTAAGGAATAATGCAAGAAGTCAATGAGGGTTTTTATGGTCCAGACATCCGGTTATCAAAAAAAAATTAAAGTACCAAACTCCTCTTGGATAAGTTTACTAAATATGATGCATGTCATTCCCCTTCTTTTTTTATTTTATTTTATAATGTTCAATGATTTTTAGTGTTTATTCTCTGGTTATCTGCGTATACTATTCTTTCAAAGCGATTCATGGTGGTTTGAGTTTCTGTTTGTAACTAGACACAAAATTTCCAGTTCTCTTAACTTTATTCAAACATAGTTGGTAGTTGGTAACATCACCACAATGTCTGTAAAGTCTTGCTAGTGACATTACACACCAACACCTTATTTAGAAAAAACCTTGAGCTTTAAGGACATGCATAGTCCATTGGACCGTATGGCTCGAACAACTCAGCGACGAATCCCTTCTTCCTCTTTGGGTTCCATCCCATGTCCTTGCAGAGTCCGTCATTGTACCATATATGAAGGGCACCGATGCAAGATCTCCGGTAGTTTTTGTCAGAGTATTGCTTCATGTATTCATCCCATTCTGCTATATCCTTTTCCATCTCTTTGATGCTGGGTAGCTTGAATGTGCCGTCAAGTAGCTCTGCTAGCCACCGACACCTCATCTCCGAGGTGTACAAATTCGCGACACTCTCCGAGAATCCAATGACCGCAAGCTGTGGAATTCGGGGGTGAATGCATTCCCTTTTAAAACAAAAGTTTGTGTTAATGTATAGCTTCCAAATTGAGACTCAATTACCAAATGTTGTTAGTTATTGTGAGCATATACTACATTACTATTTACTAAACCATTTCCTTATTTTCAAGTGCTAACCTGTAGAGAGGAACTGTTTTATTGGGTGACCCGGCTATGAGGTCCTTAAAGGATGGGGAGGCGAAAATGTCTTGAAGCTTTTTAACACCATTGAACCCGGTAGCCAATATGACCAAATCTGCCTTTAGAGTTTCGGTCTTGCCATCTATCAGAATACCTTCTTTGCAAAAGCTAAAGCTTGGAGCTTTCTTCAATCTGATGCTTCCCTTCTCAACCCTATTGTAGAAGTCATCGGGCACTGTTGAGGTCGAGCAGGAACTGAGTTCTTGTAGGAAACTATGTTTTGGCACCATACCAAACTTCGTGAGCTTAAGCTTGTGTTTCACATGACTTTCGACAAATTTTGAAAATGCCCATCTCTGTCAAATTAGTGTGATAAATAGGATTCCTTGATGAAAAATTGGAGTAGATTTATCACTTGGGAAGTAGCATGAATTTGAAAAAAGAGAGGTTACCACAGGAGAAAGCAATGTGGCTAGAAGACTAAGCAGAGGCCCTTCACCAGGCTTGTGAATTGATAGCTCTGAGAAGCGATTAAGGTAGAGATATGCTAACGGAACTCCCCATGGCTGGTAATCAGGGATGTTCCAGTGCTCAGTTTTGTATATGACAGTACAGGGAAGATCCACCCCTATGAGCCACAAAAAATATAACATGATTGGGATAATAAACTGAAACTTTTGGGAATGGAATGGAAGAAACAAAATCGAATGATCAAGCTTAGAGTTGATTTAGTCTCATGGTGAACGAAATACAGTCTCGTGGTCTCACCATTTGCTGTTGAGCATTCCATTGCAATGTCGAGTGCTGATTTCTGGAGTCCAACAACAGCGACCCGCTTTCCTTTGACCAATTCTTTAGCATTTGAGTAATCCATGGCAGCGTAATCCATGGAGTGTACAACCTTTCCCTGAAACACTTCAGGACCCTTGCCTTGAGGAAATTCTGGAATGTTTGGGATCCCACTGAACCTTCCCACACATATTATCACAAAATCAAATTGACAAACCTGTATGTATAACCATGCATGAAAACGTAGGGTCATCATTCTGTAAGAATTTAGAATTAATCAATTTGTGACTGTTACATGGACTTTTCACAATTTATTAAGTATCTTTGTCGGGCACTCGATACTTGAACAAGATGTGGGTTATGTATTCAATACTCTTAATTCGAGAGTTAAATTAGAACGCATATTATTTATGTCAACCGATGATTTTTTACCTTGAAATTACATTCTTTTCTCCAAAACTTTCTTTTTTAAAAAGTGGAATGCCACCGTAGATAGAGATTGATAGATACCTCAGTAGAAAGGCTTTTGGTATCTTGGATTGAAATATACCATTTTCCTCCTTTAGAGTCAAATGGTTCACCTGTTCCACCCCAAAGTGCCCATGCTTGTTGCACCTCTGATGATGCACCTTCGTAGTCGATGCTGACCACTTTAGTGTCGAATCTGATGTGGTGTAGCAAATCAAACTTGCGAGCATACAACTCGATATACTCCAACACTTGGTTTTGGTCAGGAAAGACTTCTGTGACAGAATCTGGCCACGGAAAATCGGAGAACTGGTACAACGGTTTGGGAGTCTGCAGCTTAGTAATCTCTACCGTTTTAGTCCACACCCCTCCGAGGCCGCTCTGAGCCTCGAACACTGTCGGGCGATGACCCTTCGATAGTGCGTATTTACAGGCTAGAAGGCCGCTGATACCGGCTCCGATTATGGCCACCTTCCTCTCCATTGCTCTTGGTCACCACAACTGTAGGAATTCACCCTGAGAGACTTTCCTCCTCTCCCAGTCCTCTTCCAAATATGAGTATAGGAATTTGGCTATTCCTTTTTTGACTCACCGTCTACCATTGTGGGTGCGTGTTTTAATTGCCTACAACAACATTGTACAGGTGAAGGCTTTCCTGTTCATTGCTGTGTCACTTGCCTTACTAATGTTTTTGTCCTATTTGATTGGCCGTATATGCGTGGTATTGGGGCTGCAAACGAATCGAGATGCTCGCCAGCAGCTCGTGACTCAGCTCGGCTCGACTCGTTTAGTGATCGAGCTGAGCTCGAGCTCGAGTTCGAGTTCGAGTTTTAGGTTTCTTTTAGTAAATGAGCCTACTTCATCACTTTGAAGGTTGGCTTGTTTACATGGGCTCGTTTAGTAAATGAATTGGGCTCGGCTCGTTTACAAA
Organism: Rhododendron mucronatum var. ripense; assembly: GCA_019656295.1. Taxonomy (NCBI): domain Eukaryota; kingdom Viridiplantae; phylum Streptophyta; class Magnoliopsida; order Ericales; family Ericaceae; genus Rhododendron; species Rhododendron mucronatum. The sequence goes on from BPLT01000166.1 coordinate 955,819, forward strand.
GCGAGCTTCTATAAATGAGCCGAGCTTCAGAGTGTTTACTAGAAGCGGAAAACATGTCCATCTCTTTCTCCCATTCCCTAAGGACGATTATTGAGTTGTTCAAAAAAAAAAATATTTTGTTAGAAGGTTCAAAAAAATCTTGAGTGGACAGCTTTTAGATGTTTTTAAAAACAGGTTGGGTAGACAAACTTGTACAATTTCATATTTTTAAAGTCCAGTATTTTATTTTAGGCTATCCCTTAATAATTGTCTATTTTTTAAAGTTAGAGGGTAAAAATTGATATATTTTTCATTTTGCCCTTTCAAGTAAATTTCTTTTTAAAAAGTTAATGAATAAAAGTGTAATGATGATATCTCCACGGAGGATAAGTAAGAAAAGTGGAGATAAAAATTGATGTAAAAGGTATAATGATGATATTTTCTTAATAAATTGGAGTTACAAAACAAAATACTTAAAAAAGAACTAGAGAAATATTTACTATAGTTCTAGAGAAATTTCAAAACTTGGGTACAACAGCCGGCCAGATTCATCTGTCTCCCAATCCGTCCTTGGGCCGGCCGGATTCATCTGTCTCCCTTGAAAGGACTAGTATTGCAGTATTATTGCAAGGGTGAAAGTTCATGATAAAGTAAGAACTTTCTCGAAATTTGTTGGCCACTTTTGCAAAACAAAAACTATAGAAAGCAAATTATTCAAATTGGGATATGGTTGGAATATACTGCACAGCATGGGGACTCGCACACGGATAACGTAGACAACGCAAAAGATAAAGCTCCAACCTCCTCTTGGATAACATTGTCAAAGAACATGCATCCTATCTTGTCCGAAAAAGTAATAAGTGCTCGTTCCCATGAGGTCACAGATTCTATTTTTGGTCAAATATGTCTTGAGTCACCGGAGGTTATACTAGGTCGTTAACTTTAAGATTTTAGAATTAATCGAAGTACGCGTATGTTAGTCCGACCATCCGGTTATTTAAAAAAAAAATGTATTCCATCTTTGTATTTTTGGTTTCCACATGTGGGTAAGCCGACATGCATAATACCAGCTATAGGTGATCTCGTCTTTTTTTTTTAATCAGACAGGTGATCTTGTTTGAAACCATCAATAGTGCCGAGTTCAACTCTCTAAAGTTCGGCTCAATTATAGAGGCTTGTTTAGTTAAATAAACCCTGGGTATGGCTCATTTACAAACGAGCTCAAGTTTAAGACTTGTTTAATAAATGAGTCGAACTCGAACACAATAAAGTTCAAATCCGTTCGTTTGCATCCCTATTTGAGTCTCATTTTGGGAGCCAAATGCACAAAATCTGCTTTGTCAGAATGCACTTTGCAGATGAACCGAAAAGCAAGAATTCAACAATCACATTCGGACGAGCTTTTTAGATTCTGATTATATTTTCCCGCACGGATCTCTTATGCAAAATCTCGGATCATCCAAACAATTTTGCAGTTCGGAATCCAAAATCTGAAAAGTAAATCGTCTCCCAAACACTCCTGCGCTATTGGCAAAAAATATCCCTTCCCTGCTTTCGAGTGCAAGCACTAGCATCTCACCCATTCAATGGGCACGACATTGTTGATACAAAAAAGAACATTTTCTTTTATTTTCAAACTCTCGGTTCGAGTGTTATCCAAGTTTATTCTCAAACTCGTAAGATCAATTCATTTTATCCCGGATAACAACATCCTCCGAAAAGCTGCAGCTCAAAAAAATTTGGATTACAAAAAATGTTGGAAACAGAATGCTGGGGTATGGATAGATCTCCACCGGGAACGAGCGACAATTCATAAGGTCAGTCTAGATTTGCAATGACTGCATCAACAACCTCTTGGGTGGTGCTGTCCCCACCGAGATCTTTTGTCCGGATCTTGCCCTCTGCGATCACACGTTTCACGGCAGTCTCCAGCCGATCAGCGAATGAAGGGAACTGGAGATGTCTCAACATCATGGCCGACGAAAGAAGTAATGCAACCGGGTTTGCCTTCTTTTGCTGCACGATTTTCTCGTTTCCCACGTTCCCTGCTGAAGCACCTTGCTCAAAAACAGCATGATCGGCCCCCACATTACCTGAACTCAACCAAAAGCTTATATTATCGTTTGTGAGTATCAAGATATAAATATCCTATCCGTGGCTGAATCAGCAAGACTACCATTCTCAAGGGGAAACAGATAGTTTTTAGAGTAACCTCATGAGATAGTTTCAAGTTACGGGAATGCATGTCACAACCAAGAAAGCAAACGGAATTGGTTGAAACAATATGGCATCACAAACGGAACTAAAACAGTATGAATGTGTTTGATACTTATGATGATGATGGGTACCTCCTGGCATGACACCAGTGCCTCCAGCAATACCAGCTGCTGTGTTTGCCACTAGATTGCCGTAGAGATTAGGAGTAACCTACAAAACACAAAGCTAACTTATTGACCTCCAGTAAATAAGGTGGGTGAGAAGGAGAGAAATTGGACTACATATAGTGGACTCATGTATAATCTCCCGTTTCTTTTATGCCTTCGGGATGGGATGGATATGGTTCTTATAAACATGAAACATACGTCTTCCTCATTCAGACTCAAGTCCACAAGTTATCGTGTCAAGGGCATCAGCCATCATCTCACTTGGACCAATGAATATTCCAAAAATCCTTCGCCATAGGAACAAAATGGATCACTGCAGGCTATCTATGAACTGAAAAACTCAGATCAAAGTTGCATTACCATGACATCAAATTGCTCGGGCTTCGAAACAAGCTGCATGCAGCAGTTGTCTACAATAATCTCATCGTACTTAATACTGGGGTACTTGCTTGCGACCTCTCGGCAGGATTCTAAGAACAGACCATCAGCTAGTTTCATAATGTTGGCTTTATGCACAGCAGTCACTTTCTTTCTATTGTTGAGGTAAGCATACTCAAAGGCGTATTTCGCAATCCGTTCTGAGCAGAACTTGCTCATCACCTAGCAAAATGGCAGGATGAGAAGGAAACTATCAACCAAATATGAAAGCTTTTTTATAAAAATGTTACTAATTTTAAGCGACAGAAACTTAACATATCTTTAAATGTTGAATACCGGATGTGAAATGTACTACTATTGATATCATTTTGTGAAATTGAATAATCCAATACCAAAACGTTTGAGCTCTAGAAACTCAGTACTAGAACAATTTTACCAAAATTTTAAGTTTCATAACTTCTATCAGACAGCCCTTTGTTCTAGCAGCAAGGGAGCAGCAAAAAGTTCTGCATTTGTGTTGTTAAGAGAGCAACAAAAAACAAGAGACTGTGACAACCAAAGTAGCAGTAATGAAAGGGGCAAACTTATGCTATATTGAGATCGAGAAAAAAAGACGGAAAAGAATTAAACAACTTAGCAGATAATATTACAACGAAAACAAACTGAGTTCCTCTCCGCTAAACCAAACAACTAGAGACAGAAGACTGAATCGACTCCATAGCCAAAATTATTCCATCCCTCCTCCACTCAATTTCACCTACCTTCTCTCTGGTACCATACCAACTCGCCTATGCTCACTTCTAAGAGAAAAACAACCTCACAGAACGGACATGGTACTGATGACAAGAAAAATTGTCTTTTACAGACATTTTGGCAGTTGAAGGAAAGCTAAATTCAAGCTTCAAAATCATTCCAGAAGTAGCCCCTAAAAAGTCATGTCCCAGACAAGCTAAAATCGATTATAGAATGTATAATGAGGTTATATACCAAACAAGATGTTTGTTACATGCAAGGCATAGAAGCGAAAAAGAAAAAGAAAAAAAAGACCATGACTCCTCCCTGGAATTTATCTGGAAAAAGTCATCTATTAGCTCCTAATGACTTGAATCCGATTATGAATGAGTTATTGCTAGGCTTTCCCTATCATGAAACACAATACGATCGACAGAGCTCAATGGAAAAAAAAACGAATTTGTGCAGCCGACTCCAATTGAGTCGCTATCCAACTTATTCGAGCCTCGGGTTGGCTTGCTTGATGATAATCTATGAAACACAAAGTATTCTCTCGAATTTCACATAATCCGTACCTGAATATGAGAAAACCTTCCCTTGGTTCCAACAAAACAATGATCCATGTACCATGAGTTGCACTGTGAAGTCACTTAAGACTTGAGATATCTCCAGACTCCAACACCCCACCCACCCCCCAGACTTGAGTTTCAAACCTAAATTTCAAGTGAATACCCCTTAAAATCCACTTAACTCTACGTCTCAAACTTAGACTAAATTTTACTCAAATTTGTACTCAAATCTTGCAATGCTACTTCTCTCTCTCTCTCTCTCTCTCAAAATTTACAACCGTGTGATTAATAAAACTTTTGCTCACATTTGTGTTTAGATTTTCAATTTGTCCATTGTAATCTTCCTCACCAAATGAAGCTTTTGTTAAATTTCTGTTTAAAATCACGTTTTGAACACATTGAGCGGCTCGGATCATCGAAATTCGATCAAAATACTATTTAACGGAGCCTTTAACGGAATCCGTTAGTAATTTGGACGGAAGGGGGCATTTTGATAACGGAATATAACGTTGGGAGTAAAATTGAAGTTTTTAAAAGGTTGGGAGTCTAATTGAATTTGGGTGTATAGATTGGGGGGTATTTTGAATTTTTCCCAAACAGCAATAGCGCTCTACCTTTGCTGTTCCCTAACGAGATTCAGAGTGAGCCTTTCAACTGGCCCAATAGTTCTATCCTTCTTCTGCACAGGGAATATTGCCTTGTTCCAGAGCTCCGTTAGAGGGAGACATCTACAATATTCCCATACATGGAATCAAGCTCTTCAGGACAATTACAGAAGAAACTAAAAATTTAAGGCTGAAACTATACAGAAGCATGGGTACGTGGTGATGTAAGTAGAAATTTGTAAGATCATATTTGTTCTTCAAATAACCATTATTTGGTCTCCATTATTATCATAACCTGCATTTGCTACGTAACACATATGCCTCCAACATGTCTTAGTTTTTATTTTAAGTTTTTGAGCAGCAACATGTCTAATAATCATAACTAAACTTAGAGTTCTTCAACTTATGGTTTTTGAATAAGTTCGTAAGAGCTAATAATTAATCATAACTAAACTTAGTTTCTTATTGTGAAAAAATAATTACATGATTTTTTTTTTTTTGGAAAGTGAATTACATGATTAATTTCTACAACTTATTGGCTTTGAAGTACATGCTCTTCACAGTACCTTGTTTACTTGACTACATATTAGATCAAACCCACAAATACCACTTCCAGCACCATGGGATGGCCAATCCCTGCATCTTGGAGGACTAATAATCCCATGGTACTAATAGTTGAAGACCGTTTTGACAAAACAAAAAAAGGATTAGGGGTTCCACGGGAGAAAAAAAAAAATCTTAGAATAAGTATATATATATATATATGCACGGAAAAAACTCCCTATAATTATAAGTTATCAACAATTTTTCGATCGGCTGCAAAATAAAAGACGGCTGCACATACCCACAAACTATATGGAACATGAGTTTATGGTCAGTGGAGAACTACACGTGTTTCGGGTCCCTGCTACGGGCAAACCATGCGTCCAAAGGTGATTGTAAGCCTATTCTAAGTGTCCTTGCCTTCAAAGCTTGAACCCCTTTGTTTTGGACTTCTGCAATGTCTTCATGGAGCCTTGCTGCTGACAAATAGCAACGTGCAAAATTGGCATATGGGATACCACTACTCTTTGTTGCATGCAAACACCGAGAACACAGATTTGTAATCTAACTCTAGGCTATGAACCAAACAGACCTTAACTATTAAGGATCATTCGAATTGTTCAATTTGCAGAAACCTCATTTGCATACCTGAATTTCCTTAAGTAAGACGTCTGAACCAAATGCTGCGTATTGGTTGCTATGATAATTACGAAAAAGGTTTACAAACCAACATGATACAGTTCGCATCCGACATACCTAAAAGGAGGCCGGGTGCATGATGAGAATTTGCTCACACATGAGGTCAATCGAGCCAACTCCGGGCAGCGGGTCCCATATTCCATTCCAACCGTTTTGTTAGTTGGGTTTGTCAGGTTGAGTGGCCATGCTTAATTAAAATTTAGTTGATCTGATATAGGCAGGCTTGTGCTTGAAGCACATTTGCATGGCTAATGTAACGTTCAGAATGAACTCCGTGACAAATGTGCACGAGGAATGTCCTCCGCCCATATGGCTACCAATATCTGATACATATAAATGAAAAGAAATTCAACAAAACATGCCGTTGGCCCGGGGAAGACCCATTTTTAACTGCATCATATCCCACCTAAAGATCGCATAACGCCCCTGAATTGCCTCCAAGCAGACCACCACCACATCGTTATTAATCAAATCTACTAAACTAAAGCAACAAATTTAACAAATTTTTTGGCAAGACAAAATTAACAAATATAATCCATCAAATAACACAATCTGACGTAAAAATTGAGCATGTAGCAACAACGAGTTCTGACGAGGAGATTGAGCATGTGCCAACAAAATCAGACTCTCTTACTTTCTAACATATATCAAGACAATGAAAAGATAGTAATCCATTAGTTTAGCAACCTTTCTTGATACAAGAGCCTTAAAGATTTAAATGTGTTCTTATAATGCATCCCAGACTGCTGTGGTCATCTCTATAAAGGCTTGGGACTAGGTGAAAATAAAATGCAATCGAAGTACGCCAGGGATACGCTTCTATTGGTAACAAAGTCAAAACTTACCCTTACAAGAGATAAACACCTAGTAAAACTAAGTATTCTCTTCCAAATTATTGATGCAAAACACATTTTTGGGAGCATATCCCTCACTAAAATTCCATTCTCTCTAGATTTTTACATTAACAAGTGAAATTTTTTGAAAAAAATTTGCGGATTGCTTTGGATCGCCAGATTTACCATTTGGGAATGTTCATACCAAAACGTAAGTTGCTAGGGTAGTAGCGTTCCCGGGGAAAATAACTTCAAAGCTTTGGGAGTGACTTTCTTGAAGATAACTTTACCTATAGTGAAGCTACTCGGAGCTGAACCATGGACATAATTGTCTACTTACAGTGTAGTGTATTTTGTATAGATATCTTTCTCATGGAACCTTATTACTTTTCAAACAGGAGGCACCTCGGCCACCATGCCCTCTGCCAGCTCCATCAAAGCCAAATGGTGTACCGCTAGTCTGAGAAGGTGAACAATGTTGTGTTTACAGAACAACCATGTTCCATAGTCAGATTGGCAGCCGGAATAATTACAGAACCAGCAACAATAGCTGGATATTGACCCACTTTGACGTTTCCCGATTAATTTAAGTTTATCAAACTGCCTTCCAATGGACATTAATAAATTAAGTCAACGTATTTTGGACTGAAACCGAATTCCCTTAAGACTCTGACCACAAACGACCGTTTGACTCAATCATAAGCGTTACTCGTGTCCATCTCCGACGCAAAACACGACTTATCATCCTTCTTTTTATGACGAAATACTCCAAAGACTCATGAGCCAATAGGATATAATTGGGAAAAAAAACCTCTCCAGAACAAAATCATTTTGGAAGGCCGAGATAAAAGACTATGAGACAGGCCTTAACCGCGGATCAAAAAAATAGACAAGGCTTAACCTATTGACTATAACACAAGCAATAACTTCATAGAACATTACACAGCCTAACAGGGCGAAAGTCATTTACCGGCACCAGATCAGGAACCTTGAGAATGAGCATGATGAAAGTGCAATTAAGTTCTCTGAGAAGTACTCCCGAATGGAAAAAAATCTTGAACCATCTGAGTCACATGCGAACCCACCCACTCCCAATTCTTCCAATTAAAAGCTGCCACGAAACCATTCGGGCCCTTCAGACTTCCCATATGGAAAATAGCTTCTTGAATCTCTAAATCCGAAAACGATGGCCGGTCAAGGTTAGCTTTCTGCTGCTCTGAAATTTGGACACCCAAACTAGACAGTTATTTAGTTACCCCAAGAAGTGAAGATATGAACCACCAATGTCATTGATTGCTGGGGGGAGGAAATGCCATGTTGTCAAATCCATTTTTCGCAAACTGATGATGAACTTATGACGTAAAGCCAATTGTACTTAACCAGGACTCCAAAATCTTCTAAAGCAAAGACAGAATGGATATCTATTTTGGTACAACACACTGGCAGAAATAAGATATAGGGATTCAATGGGATATATAGAACTTGCCAATATCACCACTTGTGATTGTAAACTTTCTAGAACACGAAGGAAATCTCTCTTTTCATTTCTTGATTTGTTGAGTTTGATACCGATTACAATGACCTTTTGTCTCTCTCTTATACAACACGAGAAAGGATAACCACCACCACTTACTAACTAACAGCTTACAAACTAACCACCACTCACTAAAACAAACTTAGCACTAACTAACTAACTGACTAGATGACGCAGCGGAAATAACAAAGAGATTAGTTGCGTACTAATCAAACGAATGATAGAACTCGAATGTACAATTGCATAACCGCTCGAATATCGGCCAGCAATAAAATGCAATCTCTCGTAAGTGGCTCGCTTACTCTTTACATGTTAAAAACGAAATGGAGGAGGAAATCGAAATGAAATTCGGATTCAAATTATAATAATTCCACAAGAACGGCATCTCATCTCCGTGTGAGGCGGTTATTAGCTGGCGGGAAAATTTACGAATCAAACACACACGGCACTTGTGTAAAATGCAATCTCTCACTCACTCTTACTGTCTTACATGTTAAAAACGAAATGAAGAAATGGGATTCGAAATGAAATTCAGATTCAAATTAGAATTACACACCGACGGCATCTCCATGTGAGTGAGGCGGTTATTAAGCTGGCGGGAAAATTTACAAACCAAACACGCACAGCATTCGTGATCGTTGTAGAGAGAGAGAGAGAGAGAGAGAGAGAGAGAGAGAGAGAGAGAGGAACAAGGAAGAGAGAGGGAGGACCAATGGAGCCTTATCCAAATAGGTTGAAGCTAAATCCAGAAGTGGACGAAGTAGCTGAGGAGGAGGAGATCAATGTAGGGGAAGAAGATGAGGTAGTAGCTGCGGATGAGGAGATCACTGTAGACAAAGCTGGCGGGAAATTTAGAGAGGGAAAGAGAGAGAGAGGCTCAATGGACCTTTCTGATCCAGAGAGGTTGAAGATAAATCCAGAAGGGGACGAAGTAGCTGTGGATGAAGAGATCGCTGAAGGGGAAGAAGAAGACGAGGTAATAGCTGCGGACGAGGAGATCGCTGAAGACAAAGACGACTCGAACAAGGACTCGTCTGATGAAGAAGACGAGGTACTCGCTGCGGGCGGGGAGATCGCTGTAGACAACGACGACTCGAACGACGAATCATCTGACGACGACGACTCCAACGACGAATCATCTGACGACGACGACGACAACTCCAACGACGAATCATCTGACGACGACGTCTCCGACGACGACTCATCTGATGAAGAATACAACGAGGCCGAAGGTGAACCGATCTCCCCCAAACTTCTCCAATATAGAATAAACGACTTACAATGTATGCATGCCATGTGTACAGTGCGATCGATGCTCTCATATATAGTATGAATGTATGTGTATCAGTGTATGTGCGATGAATTTCATATGTATGTATATACAGTATATGAATGGATGTGCATGTGTAGGGGTGTGAATGCGCGATGAATTTCATATGCTATGTGTGTAGTATATGAATGAATGTGCATGTGTACGTCCACGTGTACGACGAATTTCCTTGTCCATGTGTAATCGTTTTAGCAATTAACACAATCTATCTCAGAGATTAGCCTAATTCTTTTTGGTTTTTCTAATCGTTTTTTTTGGTCGTTTCTCTTACTCACTCCATCCGGATTTAATAGTCTCTCGTTCAATTTTAACTGGATAAAAAATAAGTTATATTTTTAAATTGATAATAATTTTTATATCCAATATGAATCTTATTTGATAGATCTCAATTAGTTCTGTAAGACAATGTTTTCAAAAACAATAAAATATTATAAATTACAAGATATAATCGATTGAAAAATTACACGAACTCCAAAAAGAAATATTAAATCCAGACGGAGGAGGTAATTTTTATCCTCTGATGAGTAGTTTATACAATTTAGAAGTCTACCTTTAGCGTTTTGCAATTTAGCTATGTCGCGGACCACGTTTTAATTTTAGAATAGTTTTATACGATTTAGAAGTCTACCTTTAGCGTTTTACAATTTAGTTATGTCGCGGACCACTTTTTAATTTTTGTTCATGGTACGGATACAATCCAGGAAACTATTGAGTAGTGTGTTTTAAGACTCCGTTTGAAACTTGAGGAAAGTAAAGGAAAACTAAAAATTTGACCCTTGTATTGTTTGGTTTGTTTGGTTGGAGGAAGAAGAGACTAGAAAATGGAGTAACAATTGTAAATTTTGTAAATAGTAAAATTTCCCTCCCATTTTCCTTTAATTTTTCTCATATTTTATTTTCTTTTCCTTTCTTTTCCTTTTCCTTTCTTTTCCTTTTCCTTAACCTAAGGTGTGTATCTATTAATTATTGGTCTGTGTTTCATTTTTGCAGTTTTAATAAAAGCTCAAGTTGAGAGATATCTCGGACTTGTTACTGGCGGAGGAAGACTGGCACATTTTGCCGTTGGAGCTTTGAATAGGATCTTACTCACCCGATACAGAGAAATTAGGAGGCAACCGAGAAGGCGAATAATTGAATATCTACTAAGCCTGTGGGAGAAGGAAGCTATTTTTGAAAGACTAACTTTGATCTATGCTGATATTGAACATCCTCAGTTTGTGCCAAGGCTGGAAGTTATAAAGAAAGAAGATCTCATTGGATGTTATCTGGGCACCTTAGGCTTGGTTGATGAGCGATCAGGGGAAAAGTTGATAGAAAAAATCCGTAAAGCTTTTTCTAAACTTGATAGGGCACAATTGAGAAGGGAGTGGGCAGCACTTCTAAGCGACTCTAGGATGGAGTTCTGTTTGCTTTTGGTGGAAAAATTTTTCTTGGGTAGTGTCGCTGATGCAGCTGTGAGGGGATGTAGCAGTAATCTTATCGCTGAAGTTGTCCTCTACAGGTATGTGTATGAAGGAGTTGATGACCCGAGTTTTGTGAATGGACACAGTAGGATCATTTGGCTGGAAGTTGTTGGTTCTCTGACAGTGACCTATGGAATGGAGCAATTGGGCTGCCACTATTTGATGGACGCTATATTTTGAGAAATATTTGAGATTGTCTGCCGAGGGGAAAGCGTAGAAGCAGTCCATATGTTAGAAAAAATGTTTTGGTGCAATCCTTTGAGTCTTAGATTTACAGAAACAAGGGAGTTTTTAATGTTGAGGTTGGCTAAAGCTCTTGGAGATATTGAGGAAGAAAAACGAGAAGTTACAAGAACTATAGTTTTCAAGATGTTGAACATTTCTCGGAGGGACGCGGGCCAAAACGTCGACATCGTGAGGGAGGTGGAGCGCTTGAGTGGGATTAGGTCAGGCGCAATTGTGGCCAAGGTAATCAAGAGCACCAAACCCAAACGCAGAGTTTGATCCTTTAGTCTCAGTCACTTTAGTTTTCACAATCTGTTTAGGTTTGGAGTAGTCAAGCATCCGTTGTTGTGTTTCACAATCTGTTTTGGTCTGGACTAGTCGAGCATCTGTTGCTTGTTTTAACGCTTCATTATCAGACTTACGTAATGTCCAGTTTGCTGCTTGTTTTAACACTTCATTAGCAGACTTAGGTAATGACCAGTTTGCTGCTTGTTTTAACACTTCATTAGCAGACTTAGGTAATGACCAGTTTGCTGCAAATTGATGTTTTTATCATGAAATTGCGTGTTCTCTGCCTCGATAAATGATTTTTGTAGCCGATTTAGCTGCAAGTTGAAGTTTTTATGATGAATTGCGTGTTATTTGCCAGTGATACTCAACTAATTCTGTTGAGCATTCAGTTGATCGTGCAGTTAGTTAGGTATTGTGTATGTGTTGTGGCAATAAACATTGATTTCTCCGCCGTGGCACTCAAGTATTCTTGAATTCATGTTTTAGAGGCTTTTGCGGCGCCCTCTTGAACCTATGACTACAAGTAGAAAGTATCTGTGGGACACTCGACGCTCCTACTTAGGTATGAGAACCGTGTACTACATATTTAGTTGGACACTCACCTAGCTATGGGGAATCAAACTTACCTTGAACTATCGATAATCTCCTGTTATACACGTTAAGTGAACTAGCCACATAGCACATACCATTTACCCTAAGAAAACTAAAGCAAAATACTACAGACTACGACTATTTTTCAGTTTGTTTTCTCAAATTTCTTGAAATAGAGACTAAACCCTGTGAATGAATCCCGTCTGGCCAAACAATGTTGGAGGATTCTTTTATGTCTCGATTCCTTGTCTGTAGATTTTTCCTGGCAAAATACTGCAATTCATCTTCCTCATCTTTTAGTGTTGGCCCTTCTTCTTCCCAATCATGGTGCTGGAAAAGCATACGGCATTGTAGAGATGCTTTGAACGGGGTTTGAGATTGCAAATTGGTTCTGGGCAATCCATGTGTTTTTGCAATGAATTTTTTGGTTCCTTCATGCACTCCTATTGCTCTTAATTCACGACTTTGAATTTTGCACTTCTGAGCAACGGTAGGTTTGTTCATAAAGAGACATTTTTGTAAAGGATTTGTTGATGCAGCAGGACCACAGATCTTGGAACGTTCCTTTATTTGCGTCTCTTTTCCCAGAGAAATTTTAGAGCTCATTCTATCAGTTCTTTATCTAGTTATGGTTTCGATAATAGATGAATCTGGGGCTATAGCAGCAATGGGGCTTTTTTACTGTCAATTTGATGAACAGTCAACCTCCTCCTTAATTCTTTTTTTCTTTGTTACCACCCGAAGCATCACCTAGCTAATCCATATCCATTCATCTCCTGCCCTGCCCAGAATTTGAATGGAAACTTTCTGTGGTCTCATTCCTCTGCACACCTCAAAAGTTAAAATTCTACCTTTGGCAAGCGTGTCTGCCTGCCTTTCCCTTGGTGAGCTGCTAGCTCGTAGAGAATGGAGAGGCAATCCAACTTTTCCTCCGTCTACAACCCCCCTTGATAACCATCGATGCTCTGGTTAGTTTTTCTCGAAAATTTGAGTTCCTTGGGTTTTTTCCCATGGCAATAGTGTTACAATGTCAATACTCCGTGGTTGGTAAGTTATTTGAGACCTGATTTGACTAAAATTTCTCTCACCACAATACCAACCCTACTTGCTCTCTGGCAAGAATTTGCAGTGGAATGAAGATGAAGAAAGGATCTGAAACCTAGGGATAGTGGAATTAAGTGCTCAAAGAATTCCAGATTAGTCTACTAGCAACCATCAATTTATATGTTTTTACCCTCATAAACAGACAATGGGTGGATGATTTGATAAAAGTTAATGCTTGGTCCTTTTTCTCGTTGTGATTTAAATTGAAAATGCATGCATGTGTTTTGATATAATTATGCATGCGTGTGTTGATATAATTGTTTTGGGCAATTAGCCTTGGAATTTCAAGAGGGAAGATTTTTTGGCCCGGTGCTTGTTGCCAGAACGGTTTGTTCTTCGGGATAAACTTTTTGGGATCAATTACGTCTGGGTATTTGGATCTTTGATGATTCTAAATTCTGATGTTGTGGATGTTCTGTTTGTTTCTTGAGAGAAGATTGGAAAGTGAGAAGGAAATTGGTATGTTTTCACCGAATAGATCAGTTCGTCTTATTTCAAAAGGTACATAGGTTTCAGATTCTATGAAGCTGCCTATTCTGTTCCGGGAATGTTTATCAATAGTTGACTTGTGATCTATATCTATGTAGCCCTTCTCAGGCTCAGACTTGGTAAATAAAACAAGCATGATTTCTTGTGGCCTCGCAATTGTGCTATAATGGTGTATGGAAGCCTTGAATGACTTGAGACAAATCCATTCAATGGGAAGAAATTAGTTAATGTGGTAAATTGGTCTTTACGAAGAAATACGTAAGAAAACGATTCTCCCAAAACAAACAAGTCAGGATGTTGAATTTTTTCACAATTTGAGTCATTCTTAACATAGCATGGATGATGCAGTGGTAGCAAACCTGAAGCATTTGGAAAAATAATTAGGTGATGTTATATTGTACCAAAAAGCAGCAACGATCCTCTGTAATTTCAGCACTCTGATTGCAGCATATTCCAAAACAGCCTACAATCACAGATTCACAGCATAAATTCTGATAACTAACAGATGCCCTTGCATTGTTTTCCATTAGACTCCAGCCATTACTCTTGGTTTCTCTCATATATAGTGCAACTCTTGGAAAAATTCTGTTTTCTCTGTAACAATCTTCAAGGACTATCAGTTTATAAACATCCAAGAACTGTTATGTACAAGTAAAAAGGTGCCAAGGTGAATCACTATTTAGCCCTTTTTCTTAGTAGCAACCGGAAAGTATTTAAAAACGACTTCTAGATTGGCACTTACTTTAAATGGTTCTTCTTCCTCAATTGTTTTTTAAGGAAGTGTAATTAGAACCAAATCTAATGAGACTCAACATTGAACTTTGCTTTTTTATTCCACAATTTGTATCTTTTTGTTTAACCAATTTCCCTTCTACACTCAGATTAGTTCCTAGATCACCAACACGGTACGTGTCTGCACGACATGTTAGTATACTTGACAAAATCCACAGTCTCAAGTAGTCATATATACTTAGTGGTGGACCAATTACATTGGACTAGCAAGTAAACTTAATTAAATTTTTGGATCATGTTTGAGATAAATAAAAGCTACAAAAGACTATCATGAATCACACCACTTGTTTAGGAGTCTTTTCAAAAGGTAATCCACTTAAAAGGCGTTTAACTAGGACAAGAAGGGTGTCCTCAGTAGCAGTGCCTGATTAGCCACTGCATCATGTCACCATTTTCTTTAACTAATTGAGCACTGCAAGGGGAAGAATGCTAAGCATATTGTGGTGCAATAGGCTTTACCAGAAACTATACAGCACTTTTTGCATGAAAGAAATAACAGAATTTTCCAGCTGAAGAGCCTAAATATTGAGGGGGTTCTAGCAAGGATTGATAGATCTTGAAGGGACACATTAGCTTGTAGATATGTCCTGTTATGAGAGGAAATTAGGATAATATACATAAGCATCAAAGACACTTGGGGATTGCACATAAGATTCGTTTGTAGAAGTTAAAATTGCTGGTGGTTTAGAAATTTGGTTTTAGTCTTGTCTGGTGCTTTGCCGTTTCTCATCAGTTAACTACCAGCACATAAGTGTAATTTTAATTGCTTTCAGTTTACACGACTGTAGCCTCTTCTATAGATATTGCTGGAATTCACCCGAGCGGGTGATTGAAGTCAAGGCTTTGGATTGGCATGGTAGCCTTTGTAGACTTCACAAAGGCACGCCTAAATCTGGAAGATCTCACTAATAGAAAGAGCATTGAATGCTCTTGGATTTTCTCCCCTGGTTTTCCCTATAAATACATGTTGTATTTGAGTGGTTGAGCTGTGGGGTGTACAATGTAGAGTGCTGAGAGGGTGAGGTAGAGTGGGGAGCCGGTGTGAAGAATTTTAAGAATCTTACCTAGCCAGTTAGATAGTATTGAGTAATTTTAAACCGTACGTGGGATGGGAATCCTTCTGGAGTGTTGTTACTGAAATGTGCTATGCGACTCTTTCTCCATATAGTATTCTGGAGGTTTACTTCTTATACGTGCATCTATTCTCTTGTCTCAGTACTAGTGCGATGCCGACGCGCTATGCGCGTCGGGTTGGCAAGAAGAAATGTAGGAATGTGTTCTTTATAAGAATTGGAAAACAATACGCAATATCAAATCGAAAATATAATGATACACTAATAGTACGCGTACAGTGATGGTGTGTAAGGATTTTGTGGAGTTTAAATTATTATAACCATAGCAGGCCTTATAAAGAGGAGTGAATTATTTAACAAATGAACTCTGTCGATACCATGAAATGGTGTACACTGCAACCCATCAAATTCGCATGAAAAGTATCCTGCTCATGGTGAAGTTACACTAATTCAGGCACTAAGTGCACTTCAATGTCGTTGGAATCAAAGATAAGAACATGAAAGTGTTTACCATCCATGTTGAAAATGAACACAATGATTTTGCCAACGTCTAGCGAGTGAGCATTTAAGGATCGAAGCCAATTTGGTCCTTCTAGTGTTCCTCTTTTGCAATTAACATTTCATGTCCTTGTTCCAGAAATTAACATTTCATGTCCTTGTTCCAGAAGTAAGAAGGAGTTCTTCAACACCATATTCCACCAGATACTCATTTAAATCGTATGGAAGGTACTGCAAACATATGCAACGAGGTGAGACATTGATTGATAATGTACAGTTGGATCAGAATGCTAATAGTTGTTTTTATAGATTGTAACTAACCAGGAATCAAATGGTGCCAATTGCCTGTAGAATCAGAGGTCAGGATCAAGTTTCCTTATGGTCATTGAGTTAATCGATGTATGAATCTATCAATATCCTATAAGAATGTGTTTAGGCTTACCTATCCTCCAAACCTCTCCATTCCTAATTTTTTAGAATTCCAATTTTCTTTTAATTTGTTTAAACAGAGGGAGAGAGAGAGAGAGAGTATTCACGTGCGCGCGTGGGGTGGGGGGGGGGGGGGGGGGGGGGGGGGGGGGGGGGGGGGGGGGGGGGTGGTGTTAGTAGAATGGAGGAAAAATAATCAAATGCTCCAGTAATATTTTTAAGTGTTGGCCCAACTTTTCTCTCTATCACGTGTGTGTGGTTCTCACTACAAAGTGTCGAGCTCGCACAGATTATTTTTTTGCTCCGTGCATCGAACGGGCATAACGCTACATGATAAAAAAGACAGTTTAATAATTTTTTCGGTTCCTTGTTCAATGCAAGTTAGCGTTGATCTGTGATATATGTATAACATGCGCATTATGGTAGGAGAAAATACTTACATGAATCCAATTCGCACAACTTTGGCGTGAGAATCCAATCTTGATCAATAGTAGCGTGCATGAAAGGCTTGGCTTTTCCCTCATCAATTTCCTTGCAATGCGTTCCAAATACGTGTAGATCAAAAGTTGTATGGCCTGTGTAACCGAAGAGAATCTCGTATAATCCCATCTATAGGCACAAATAAATACTACCAAATAATAGATCCATTTTAAATAATAAGAATAGCAACCAAGTGTCCAGAAATCACACTCACCCCACCCCTCAGATAAGAAGCCTTAAAGCTAACATAGTTACAAAATTACCGATCCGTTGAAACATATACAATGATTTAAAATACAACATTAAAAATTAACCCAACCAATACCTTAATTCAAATGTCTCCATACCCAAATAATCGAGGCTCTGATGTTTACAAATGGAATTATAATACATACTAACTCTCCACCCTCACACATACTGGTAATTCCCCTTTAAATTCTTAATCTTGTCCCCAATAGTTTTACCAGGTGTTTGATAAATAGAAAAATGTTGAGTATTCAAGATACCAGTCTTCGGTCTTTCTTTTCAAGAGAAAAAACATTAAGACAAAAACAAGGAGTATTAAGCCCTTACCAGATACTAATTTGGAATTTGCACTCTAAATCCATTCTCCTCTCTTACCCTTCTCACTTCTCTCACCACCCACCTGATCTCAAGTAAGACTTATTCCGTAAGATCTGATACCAACTGTAACAATTCAAATCCTCAACCACCATGATCAAGACAAATCAATTCAGATATTTATACTCCCAACCCAATATAAATAAACAACAATTATTAAGAAAGCCAATCGCCACCTCCTTTAAAATTTACATAACTTTTGATATTGAAATCTCCGGCCAAAGCTCTAACCAAGGCTCTCACGGTCGAACCACAAGTTCAATTTCATTCCCCTCTCTCTGCCTTCTAGCCCTCTCTTCTCCGCATACCCCAGCCCAATCTCACTCTCTCTGTACTCCTCTTCTTTGACCTTTTTGTCCACTTAGCCTAAGCATTCCTCTTTTATTGCGTTGGCTGACTCATTTAAAAAGGAGATCAAGTTGAGGACACATGTCCATAATAATCCAAGCCAATTTTGAAACCACACCCATATGAAAACCAGCTGCTCACCATGTTTCACTTCTAAAATTTATAAAAGCACCTTCATATATTAATATTTTCCCCACATACTCATCTTTATTTCTAAACTAAAATTTGATTTTCCATTTTATATATAATGTTGATCTATTTTTTCCATAAAAGTGAAAATGATCTAAAATCCAAGAAAGATGGAAAAAAAAACATGACATTTTTTTAGTGGTTGATTGGCATAAAAATAGTACAAAGTTAAAAGAAATTTCAATCATATTTGTTTACTTTTTCAAGTTTTGTTGATTAAATGAATTAATAAGCCACAAGAATTTCGTGCAAGTCAAATAAATTTAAAAACGAATTGAAAACAAAAAGTTAGACTTTTTAATCTAAACGTACTCTCATTAGTAGCCCAAAAGTAAGTTAAGCTTGTTTTTCTTAAATTTAAGCATATTTTGGATTTTATATTGTGGATGATTAAGAATGTTGGTAGCACGCAAAATTTAGCTTTGATGTTAAACCGTAAAGATTGCTATATTTATGCTGTTAATAGGATGCATGACACAACATACCTTGCGTCAATGACAGTTATATTTTATATGGGGGCGTCATCCTTTGTAGTGCGTTTAGGATTAATATGGAGTATGGCAAAGAGAATATCTGTTGCATCATGACACAAACAAAATTAAATTCTTTTGGATTTATGAACACGTATAATGATGTGTCACACACACACACACACACATTTATGTATATATATATATATATATATATATATGAATTTACCAAAGCCTCGGGTGTCGCGGGCATATTCACTCAAATCTTTAAGTGGCACAAATTGGTATCTGACAGCAACCGAGCTTTATTGAATTGGTGTTCGGCAAGAGAGATTCCATTGCAGAGTATTGTCCAAAATACACGTAATCTGGTGGGGTGATCTTGACTTTTGCATTGTTTATTGAGTAACTGTGGTATAGTTTGAGGGTGTCTTTCAGCACTTGTACATCAGCATTCCAAATGGTGCACTGGATTTTATTGCCCTGCATATGGCATTGCTTAGTTGTTTGAAATCACAAATATCTGGGTACTCTTTTTAGGCAGAGGCATCATAAAATTATGCTAACCTTAGTTAATAAGCATAAGTTTTTGGTAAGTCTGATCCCCTGAAGTTACTCTGGGGTAACCTTTTTCAATTACCATTGCTTGAACAGTCCAGTTGGTCATTCCTTCTCCGACATTCTCAATCATCCACAATTTGTCTGCCATGGCTCAGGCAACAATGGGAACCTGTATTTGTAAAGTTGTATTATGTAAAATGTAAACATTTCTATTTAAGCAGATAAACACTATGGCCTATGTATTAATTGTTCCTTATGATGCAAATATTACACAAAAAGGTGGTAAGGCGCAAGATTATATACCGAGCATTAACTTGGTCATGATTCAGAACACATGTAAAACCTAAAAGCATTTGAACACAAACATTTGCTAGTGAATAAGATTACACTTACACCAGATAGCTCCAAGTCCACTTCTGTTGGATTTGAGTGTGCTTCGCTCAATATCTCATTGTACACAATATTTTTAGTTGATGGTACTAATTTCTTCTCATTAGAAGATGTATCTAGTATGACTTTTATTTTCGATGCTGTTGTGGCACGGGAAAGAGCAACATATAGTTGTCCATGGGAAAACACGGGTTGCTGTAAATTAACACCCACAATATTTAATGTCTGCCCTTGAGCTTTATTTATCGTCATAGCAAAGCAGAGCCTTATAGGAAATTGACGCCTGGTGAATTGCACTGGATAAAGCTTAGCATCAGATGGTTGGAGTGAGATACGAGGTATGAATACAATGTCTCCTTGGTGCTCTCCAACAGCTATTTGCGCCATTATGACGTGTTTATGCAATTTCCGACATATTAGCCTGGTTCCATTGCATAATCCTTTGGAAGGATCTAAGTTCCGCAACATCATCACTGGGCAATTTTCCTTTAACACAAGCCGGTGGGATGGCAATCCAGGAGGACATACTGAATGCATGAAATCAACGTATAGTCCTTGGTCAGCTTGGTTGACTGTTTCATCAATGCTAAGGAACACGTACTCTTTTCCTGGAAATCTGTTAATCAGCAGCTCGTTTGTTTGATCTACTGATTCATTCCTGGGCGTTAGTATTGCAGATTGTGTCATTGCTATTGCATCGATAGAGTAGCATCTTAAATCCGGGAATACAAAATCTATAAGTTGTTCAACAGGTGTGGTCTTTTGGTCAGGTGTGATAACCATCGAAGGTGGAATTGTTATCTCATCATTTGAATTGCATGGCTCCTCTCCATTACCTATTTTTAATAGGTAACTGCTAAAGGACGGATCTGTTCTAGCTCGCATGTTTTCTTTGAGCGTGAATTTTTTAAGACAAGGCCATATGTGTGACCTCACCAAACTGGCATCAATACAATCCTCCTTTGTACCCTTTGGTATAACTGGTAGTACCTGTCTAAAATCCCCACCAAGGACTACAACTTTGCCGCCAAACAAACTATCAATTTCTGTTATGTCCTTTAATAGATTATCTAGTGCTTCAATACTCTGCCTTTTAGCCATTGATGCTTCATCCCATATAATCAATGAAGTCGCCTTTAATAGTTTTGCTAAACCTGTTTGTTTGCCAACGTTGCAGGATAGCTTGCCATCTCTATCTAGTGGGATCTTAAAGCGCGAATGTGCAGTGCGACCATTTGGCAAAATTGATGCAGCAACCCCAGAAGTAGCCGTTGCAAGTGCAATACTCCTAGCAGATCTTATGGTTGCAAGTAAAGCACGATATAGGAAGGTTTTGCCTGTGCCACCAGGACCATCTATGAAAAAAGAGGTACCCGCATTTTTTCTAACAGCTTGTAAGATTTCATTGTATGCTTTTAATTGGTCCGGATTAAGTTTGGAGACGCTTAACAAATCTATCTCTGACACGCTTATATCCTGTTCATCTGAGATTTCTTTGCACATTCGATCATGGTGAGCTTCATTTACGAACAGATCATCAAGCCCAAAATCTTGCAAAGTCTTGCCCATAGACTCTAAGGTAGACTTCACAAAACGCAATAGACATTGTCGTGCCTCAGTTGGGAGCATTTTTTGTCTCTTAACATAATCTTCCGTCAAGGGCTCTTCAAATTTTAAGAGCAGCTCCTTTGGATTAAGTGCACCACAAAACACAAGTACAGTACAAAACAATTGCCTAAGGGAATTAGGCATCTGATAACCACACGCCTCTTCTAAGCATTTTTCATTACCTCTATCATCACTGAGCAATCCGTGAGCAACTGCTGCTTCTCTATATGTACCATATGTTCTTCCTCCTATAGTTCTTAAGTAAGCATACGAGGTTGGACTTGGGATGTGGTTTAGTAATAATCTCAAGTAGTACAATTCGCCTTGGGATGGATTTATGGTTATGATACGACCAATTACATTCTTGTGCTGTCGCTCAGACCAATAGCTTGTTTGCGTTGACCAAACAAATGCCATTGGAAAATCTTTGTACAAGAATTTTCCCTCTTTGGCTTTCTCATTGTGGGCATTCATATAGAAGAACTGTGTTAACATTGTTCTTGAGAAGAATTCAGAGTCAGCCAAGCAATCCAAGTTTGTTGTTTTTCTGAAACCCACAACTTGGCAGTTTTCTAAATGCAATTGGAGAGCTATAACTGATGGATGCATATCAAACAAGTTGAATTTGTATATCCGCCACATTGCTTCGGGTGGTGTCACCCATCTGGCTGATTGGAATGCTGTGATTTCATCAACAGCTTCATTGGTTCGCTGTGCAATGATTTTAAATACGATTTTGTCATGTCCTTTGTAGATGTACTTGTATAAATATTTAACAGCTTTTATGGTTGAGCAAATTTCAACATTGACATGAAATCCAACATAGCCAGTAGATATGGATTATAAGGCACCACCCATCTGTTATCTAGCATTTGTTGGCGCACTTTTACTTGCTTGTTATCATTCCTTCGTCGGTAAATTGGATAACCATCCGCTGCAACAGTTGTAGCCTCTGTGAATTTTTTGGGATAATGGTTCTTGCATTTATTATTTTTCATGCAGACGTTACTTGGGTTAAGTTTTCCGCAAGGACCATGCATCATGTGTCTCAACACGGCTGCATAGAGATGTGGATTTTCATTTTCATCAAGTATTTCAGCAGATATAAATTGGTCAAAATGCTCAGGACTTGTAAGTTTGTGACCTCTCTTCAATATCAGCAGCAAGTGCACATGCGGTAGACCTCTTTTTTGGAACTCGATTACATAGGTGTATGCTTGAACAGGACCAAACAGTTTCTTCTTAATGACCTCTTTTTTCATCTGTTCCAATTTGCTTTTAAAGACTCTAGTCACAAGATCTGGCCTGTTCTGTACATCTTCATGTGGCTTCAATTCATTTGTAATTTCTATCCATTTGGGATTACAAGTCATCGTTAAAAATATATCTGGTTTTCCGTATCTTTCCACTAATGCCATTGCATCCAGATATCTTTTGTGCATGTCCCGTGGGCCTCCTATGAACGAACCAGGTAGGATTATCTGCTTTCCAATTTTGGATCCCCTTGATTCTCCTTGCGCTACGCTGTCTATAATTCCTTGGTACAAATCCGCTCTTATTTCATCTTGCTTATGCCTAAAGTAATCCAGCCTTGAAGTTTCAATCTTGACATACATATCTACGGCATATTGTTGTAGCAGCCGACCTGATTCTAAGATAATAGAATCAATTTTTGGCCGTATTTGAAACCGGTACGCATAGAACTCGCGAGCAGAAACCATATTTTGTTTTGTTGAGTTTTCTTCAAACACTGAGGATGAAGCGCAACAATAAGAAGTATATATTTACACCAATTTTGGTAATGAATAACTTAATAAATTGTTTAACTCACATAGAGATTCAGCATTGAGTAGCTGTTCTACCGTTGTAGATTCATCTGGTACAGATAACGTTTGGTTAGAACGTTTGTAGCAATTGGTTCGTTTAATGCCACGATGCCATCCTGGTTCTCCATACGGAAATAATAGTGGATACTGTAGAGGATCATAGCATCCATAGTAATATTTTATTGTTACACTATGGCCATCATGCTTCTGAAGCAATATATCACGTTCTCTTAATTCTGAAGCATCTTCGGTGTCCTTCCAGATAAGGGCAATTTGTGATGCTGCTGGTGCACTAAAGGTTTTGTCATTCACAATTGGATCAGCTCTAAGCCTTATCTGGTAGGAATCTATATTCGGTGTTGTTGATAAGGATCTGAAAAACTTTGAATAGGGATTGGGTTTTAAGATATCTATAAGTTGAGTAATGGTGGCTAGATCTAAATCGTCCAGACAATCTAATCTGTGCTCAACTTCCTTTGCAGTGTCGTAGAAGTACAGCTGAAGGTAGGATGGCTTCCCATCTGCAGGGTATAGAGTGTGGAGGAAGTGGTAGATTTGACCTTGAGCACGGAACGTGTAGATACCTTGGTGGTTTTTTGTGTACCGCGGGTCGAGAGTTACACCGAATGAAGTGAAAGCGAACATATTGTTGTAAGGACGAATATGTGTTCGGAAATCTTTGGATAATTTCGAAGAATCTCGATACAGGTTTAGTAGCTTATCCGAAGTACACAAAGGATAGAGGGAGACTTGACCCTTGGAGCAACAAAAACCATCAGGTTCAAATGGGAAGCGTTTGGCATGACAATGAACACACTGAGGTACGCTCGGCAACACAAATGGTTTGGTTGGTACTGGACGTCGACGTACAAGTACAGGTTGGCTCTTTGTATTTCCTTTTCCTATATTAGCAAAACACGAGAGAACGGAACTATTAGTTGTTGTGCGGGTAATCCCCTGGTATGAACAAAATTGAGTTTAAGTTTTATAAATATACTGGATCTTTTTGTGGCTGCAACTGTTGTGCATGAGCTTGAACCTGAAATCGAATAGAATTAGAAGGTCTGTCATTTATTCGAAAGTTGAAGATGGGACTGGGAAATTCCATACATATAAACCCACTCAAAACATTAAGTTACCTATTTCATGTATACTGGTAGCACAACAATGAACAAAAGACCGAGAAACCTTGGTAATCACACCTGCCACAAAGGTTTTTGTGGCACCTTCATCTGTCGAAATTGTTGCTGCTGGTAATGGCTCAGTCACAACTTCTGAGTTGGTTGGATGAACTGTTTGTGTTGGAACCATGGTACGTATCATATTTTGCCAAAAGTTTCCAGACCTATTTGTAGAGCAAACTGGTCTTGTTGATTCTTCATTGTTCTTTTTTTTCTGCTTGCGTAATTGTTTACGGCGTTCATTGCGCTTGTCTTTGATAGACTGTGGAAGATTAGAATATGTGTCTGGGGATTCAGCGTACACAAGCTTACGCTGTTCATTCCGCTTGGCCCTGGCTGCTACTGGAAGATTACCATTTAATTCTCTACGACGTTGATTGCGCCGATCTTTGGTATCTTGTGGGATATCAGCATAGGAAGTTCGAGGTTTCTTGTTTGCAATCATGCTAGCTAACCAATCCAAGTACTGCAAGACTCTATTATATTATTCATGTTATGTCAATTAGTATTCTATTATTCGAGGCTGTAAAATTAGTTTTCCAACAGGACTACTATATTAACTTTGACCAACAGCTAATCTCACTAATGCATAATATGATAATCAAACTCCAACAATTGTTTACTACGCCTAGCTCTAGCATTTTGTTGGCCTTTTTCTGACTATATATAATCAGGAGGCTTACAGATAGCAAAGTTAATAACAAGTAATAGTAGATACAATGATTAGCATTAATACAACAACCAAGTATATCTAATTTATGTCTGTATGATACACAACTAATAACAAGGTTCCAATAATTTTTACGGTTTTACTAAAAATTAAGATTAAGAGTTATTGAGATACACACCTTTTGGAGGCCGGCTAATTTTGCTGAAGAACAAAACCCAGGAATTGTGCAGATATAGTTACAGTTTTTTTCGGAGCAAGAAAAGGATGATGGGAAGATTCAATACACAGTTTTATAGCACAACGCTAGGTTTTTTCCTTTTTTCTGTATTTTGGGGTGTACTACTCTCTGCATTTATGGCAAAGCAATAGTCCAAGATACTGTTCCAATACACATCATTTTCTTCTTTTGATAGCTGTTTCATAGCTGCTGGGCATTTATGGGAAATCAATAGTCATGATACTATGCAAATTCACATCATTTACTTCTCTTGATAGGTCTTTTTATAGGCCTAGGTGCCTCACGTAATACCGCGTAGTTTTACGTGTGCTACCCGAGTACTATTTATTGTGATATGATTTATATAGATTAAAACCTGCGTCTTCTTACCATTCCAACAAATTCCTCTAATCCTTTTTCTTTTGGGATTTTGAATTTGGATTTCCGGATAACGAGTGTGGAAAGAATAGAATATGTAAAGAGAGAAATATGATAATGATCAGAGTACTAAATTCTAAATACTTAACCAAACAAGGTCTTATTCTAAATACTTAACTAAATACCAACCCTTTTTTTAATAGCCGTAGGAGAACTCACCATTAATACGCAATCCTATATTAGCCTCCTAAGTAACACATATGTATATCCCTATAATTAATATTGTGTATATGTTTTTGATGTTATGCAATATCATACATCAGCTAAATAGTCCACCGTGAATTTTTTTTCATCCCTGTGCTTTTTTTCCCCCTAATTCTTAAGTCTGAGGATGTTTATTATCAAGAATGCCCTTGTATGTTTGTGAGGTTGGAGCATTTTGGTCAGGGTTGTTTTGGTCATTCTGCAGGCAATCAGTGGTGACTCTCACTGATTGGGGTGTCTAGATTATGGTTTTTTTCTTTTTACTTTAATGGGTTTTTAGGCTTTTCATGTTTTCCTTCTATGTCCTTGTTTCCTTGCTTCGGATTATGCTCTGAGTTCTTCTACGGGGTGATTTGGTAATGTGGCTCATGGATTTGTTTCGCCTTCCCAAAGCAGAATCTGTTGGTTCAGGACAGCATTGAAGAGTAATTGCAGGAAGCTAAGTAATTATCTGGTGTGCCGAGGTATGGTCTGAGTTTGACAGTCTGTTCATTGATTCTTGTTCTGTTCTTGGTTCAGAGCTTCTGTCTTGCTCTGTTTTCCAGCCTTTCCAAGAGGGGTGGAGAAAATCTAAAGGGAATCTGTTTGCTTAGGTCAGGAATGAAATAATCTCTGGAAACTGAGTTAGAATCTTGTGTGGATTCGATGATGTGTGTTCTGAATTTCTCGCTTTGTTCATTGGTGTTTGCTCTGTCACAACTTGCTCTATTCTTAATCAAGCTGAATAATGAACTTCTGTGGATTCCATCAGGTATGCTCTATATTTCTCACTCTGCGTTTTGTCCTTCCACCGTTTTTGATTTAGTACTTCTGCACATGAGCTGGCATGGGGACAACCAGGGCTGAGTTGGCATGGGTTGTTACAGGGAATGTTTAGCAAATATTGGGAAAAATCTTGCATTGATTGCTGGGGTGTACCTACCAACTCTTATAATGATGTTTATGACTTCGTGGAAATCATTACACTATGATCTTTGGATAATTGACCTCTGTATAGGTTTGGAAAAGGACCTGCCAATTTGCAGAGGCAGGGGAATAAAAAAAGAAAGAGGGGTGGATTGGTACACTTCCATGACAATCTACTGCTCACTGCTTGTTACCAGGGGGATTTGTGGTTAATTCGCGTTCTTTGCTCTGTTGCTTTGCTCAGCGAATCAGAAAGAAATCTGAAAGGAGAATGAAATCTCTGTTTTCTCTGCCTCCCTCTTTCTTTCTTTTTTTTCGCACTTTGGCTTCGGTTTTCAGTGGTGGGTTTAGAATTGCATGAGTTGGCATGGGGAGAAGAAAATCAAATCTTGAATGAGATCTTCTATTGATTTCCTCTTCAGTTCTGACTTGGAAGACAAGTGGGGGTGGTGAAATTAATTGGGCATGAGTTGGCAAGGGACTCTTAATGAAATCTTAAACGAAATCTTTCTTTGATTGGAAGCATCGTACCACATAACCTTGGGATGTTGGAGCTCTATTAAAATACCAATCCAAGTTGTTGGTTTTTTTTTTTTTTTTAATCCGAAGTTGTTGCTTTTTGCACTGCGTTATAACCAAAATTCATTTTTTAATGATTCAAGGCACCCAAAAGCCAATAGGTTCTTTTTCTCATCCTTATTCCGGGAAATTGGATTGAAATCATAATCTTTTCTTCTTGGATTAATTTCGTAATAGCAAAGCAATAATTCCTCATACTATAATTATTTCCACGAACAATCCTGTAGTAAAACCAAAACAATGACTTTGTTTGGTTCTTCTTTAAGAAATAATCTTTCCAAAATTTGACTGTTTCGTCATTCATGTTTTTTCGTTTTTAGTGATTTTTTGTCAATCTTTTTACCTTTTTTTTTTCCCCCCTTTTTGGATGTACATAGTGTACCTCTATTAAAAAAAAAGAGAGACTATTAAAATGTAAAAAAAATTACTAAAGATGAAAAAATATGCAAACCTATAAAACTTTTTTATCTCAAAATTGCAAACCAAATATGGTGGAGTCATAATTTCTCCACTATATTTGTATTTGTATACTTCTGTGTTTTTTGTAGCTCTTTCCTTATTCGGTGAAATAAACTTTACTTACCACCCAAAAAATAAAAAGATAAGGTCCCTAATCTGACGAATACAAGACCAAAAATAATTTCTTCATTGCAATCCAATGACTTAAGGACCAAAATTGAAGCTATTCCTACGAGCATAAAATCTTCATCTTTTATATCATTGCTTTTGCAGATAAATTACATTATGGTCTAATAATGTATAGGATGCCATGGACATCACTATAAGATTTGGTAAGTACCCTAGCAATCAATGCAAGATTTCTTCCCATATTTGCTTAACATTCTCTCTGACAACCCATGACAACTCAGTTCCAATTATTTCCATGCAACCTCATGTGCAGTAAAAAATTCAACAAAGAATGGAGCAAGGGCAAAACGCAGAGAAAGGAATACAGAGCATTCCTGATTGCATCAACCGCAATTCATTATTAAGCTTGATGAAGAACCCAGCAAGTTAGGAGAGCAAACATCAATTAGCTGAGCTAGAAAAATTCAGAGCACACATCATTACATCTGCATAAAACAATAACTCAATTTCCAGAGAATTATTTTCATTCCTTATCTAAGCAAACAGAAAATTCAATACAGAACGGAGCAAGGGCAAAACGCAGAGAGAAATCCACTATTTAGCTTGACGAAGAACAGATTTTCCATGGATTCTCTCCACCCCTCTTGGACAGGCTTGGAAGCAGAGCAACGTACAAGCTCTGAATCAAGAATAGAGCAAAAATCAATGAACAAACTGTCAAAATTCAGAACACACCTCATCGAATCTGCACAAGATTATAACTCAGTTTTCAGTGGAATTTTATTCAGCCCTGACCCAAGGAAGAATTTAAATTCAAAATTCCAAAATGAACGGGGTCATTGAGCTTGCATTGCGCAGCATGAAATTGTAAGATGAGTACCAAATCATACCAGCTCATACCAACCTGATATAATGTATTTGTAAGATGAAATTGTTATTTTTAAATTGCGAGCTATCTATAACCACAAGAACATTCTTTAAACACACGCGTACCACACATAGCAAGTTGTTGCAAATAATAGTAATATTGTTTCAACGTGCATGCACTATTCTGTCAGCCGTTTCACCCTAAAACAATATGGATGTTACTTTTTAGTATAGCATTCCTTTGTGCGATACCCACTACAATAAGAATACCACCTTACTGGTTTGCAATTGTTGGATCAGGCAAAATTATTCAAATTAGTTAGAGTTGCTTTGAAATTTTTTTCGTTGTGGCGGGATAAAAGAGAAAATATGCTTTTGCATACAGTTAATCTCAGCTTCGAAATTATTTTCAGCAATTTCCGTTCCCACCATCTTCGTGCGGGGGTTAGGCTTTCGACGATGTGTGAAATAGCCTCCAAACACCATCTTAGTTAGTATTTCACTAAACTTTTGCAGGGCGCGATTGTTGGTGCCTCGTTCCCTGGGCATTCGTGGATGAAGTTAAATTAATCACATTAGTCAGAGTTGTTTCGAAAACATTTTGGCAAACATTAACTTTGTTAATGCACTGAGACCTGACGGGTATTATAAATAGGAGATTTCATCCAAGATTTGATTCATCCAAGTTTGATTCTATGCCAACTCATGCAAGTATGCCAATCTTCTGCAATTTAGCAAGTCCTTTTCAAAACCTATACAGAGATCGATCCTGCAAAGATCATTGGTGCAATGATTCCAATGATGCTATAAAGATCAGCATAAGATTGGGTGCAATGATTCCAATGATGCTATAAAGATCAGCATAAGACTTGTATGTATACCCCAGCAATCAATGCAAGATTTCTTCCAAGATTTGTTGACAGGTTTTTTACCCCCAACCTCATGCCAACTCAGTTTTTGATTCGAGCATACCTCATTGAATCTATGTAAGATTGTCACTCAGGCTTTTGTAAGATCTTTCATTACTGCCCTGACCCAACAGATTCTGTTTGGGGAGATTGATTCAAATCCATGCTTGACTTTACCAAAATACCCCCACACAAAAACCCAAATCATAAACTGCAGCAAGGAAAATAGGACATAGAAGGAAAACAAAGAAAGTCTAAAAACCCATTAAAGTAAAAAATAAATAACCACAATCTGGACACCCAAATCTGCGGGAGCCACCATCCAAAGCCTGTGAATCTACCATACCACCCTCCAAAACACAATTCAACCCTACACAATAACTGCATACATACAAGGGCATTTTTTGAACTTCACACAGATGGCTTCGTAGCTTACATGCTCTCAAAACAAGCCAATCCTCCTTTAGGAAGTCAAGGAGGGATTTAAGCTTCTTATCGAAACATTGTGTGTCTCTCTCGTTATCAATGAGTTGTTGTCTGCGGTGCTGTTAGCATTTCCTCTTCCTTCTCTGGTTCTTTTTATTTATTAGGTATTGTGCAAAAGTGTGTCAAATTCAACTAATGGAGTGTTGCTATTTCAGGTATTTCTGACTTGGTAATTTTTTATGTGGTTAGGGGTCTAGTGGTGTTTTTGTACTATAAAACCATATCGTTCCTACTAACAGGGGTGGAGCCAGGAATTTTGGTTAATAGAGTCACAAATTATATTCATATGGACCTTGCTACAGGTACAGCAACAAGGGTACAACAGCGAGGTACAGACCTCGTTTGCTCCCATTTCGGGTCCCGCAAAGATGATCGGAACCGCTCATTTTGTTTAAAACATTTCGTTTAGGGTCCCTGTAAAAAATCATCTCAATCCGATATCGGAAAAGGTGTTTATGAATCATCCAACTAATTTTGAAGAAAAGTTGGATGATTCATAAATACCTTTTCCGATATCGGATTGAGATGATTTTTTACAGGGACCCTAAACGAGATGTTTTAAACAAAATGAGCGGTTCCGATCATCTTTGCGGGACCCGAAACTGGAGCAAACGATGTCTGTACCTCGCTGCTGTACACTTGTTGCTGTACGCCTAGCTTTATTGTATTCATATACACTTAAAACAAGTTGGGGCAATTTAGAGATTTTTGTAAGGTCAAAATAGTTAAATTATACCTATTCTTATGAAAATTTGGAGTCAAATTAGTAAAAATTGGATAAAAATTATACCTATCTCAAGGAAAAATTGGCAATCAGTGGGTCGGCCGCCCTCCCTTGTACCCATGTGCCTCCGCCCCTGCTACTAAATACATTCAAAGTTTGCTGGAGAAGTAAAACATGAGACCTCTTGTCTTGTTTTGTAGTACAAGAATGACACTAGATTTGTCACATGCTATGTCAGCAAGAGATTCTGCGACTGAAGAAAAGCTCATCCGTAGCAGTTTGCATATTGTGTTGTTAATGCTGTTAGGTGTATAAGGCTATAAGCTGTACTCAGAAGTCTAACATTGCCTGAGCATCTAGATTTTTTGCATGTACCTTACCAACCTTTTGTCGGAATTTTACCGGAGAACTATTGCCTCATTGTATTTGTCACAACACAGACACTCGACAAATATCTCTATCCTTGAAGACAATATCAAGCATGCATTACTAGCAATGGAAGAAGAGAAGGGTCGGACATGAAAGAGAAGAGATTGTCGACTTAGCCGAGGTGATTGCCTGAAATCAAGCAAAGGAAATTTCCAGATCCCTTAAGGAGGAGAAGCAGGCAAATCATCCTTGGCTACTCAACAAACCTCTTATCTACATGTGAGACCTCTCTTCCCTCTTGACTCAATGCTCCAATGAGAAGATGCCATTTTAATTGGTGCTTCAACTTATCTATTTATAGCACATGGATTATTCAAAACTTCCTCATATGTCAATTTGTACTCCGAATATATTCTTTTTCCCTTTGGAAAGTACCAAATCTAGAACGAATGTCAATTCGAAAAGCTTATGAGAAAATTTGCAACATGCATGAAAAAAATTTTACGGTAAAAGGTGTCTGGGCCAATTCATGCCCACGTCGACTAATTCTCTCTTGGGTCGGTCAAAGGCAAGCCATCTACGCTGGGACTAGAGAATTCACAAGAAATCATTTTTTACGGCCTGGCTTTAATAATCAAATCTTGATCAATTATTGGGGTGCAAATTCACCAACCAACTGGAGTATAAAACAATTATTGACCACCAACTTGCTCGACCCTTGGCTCTTCCCAAAGGATATGAGATGAGGATGCTAGAAATGAAATTGATACAAAAGCAAATAAAATAAAATCCGGAATGAGTCATTAACTATGATAGTATGATAGACTCGAGATGAAGTCAAGATTTTATTCTATCGGAAAAAATCTGATGCGAAATAGAAATGCTCTTTTTTTCCTCTCTCTCTCTCTCTCTCTCTCTCTCTCTCTCGTTCCTTAATCAAAAGTAGTAAATATATGAAATGGTAATACAATGTAAAGTTTCTATGATAAAACGTGTAAAAAAATCTAATAATCTTAGGTTGGTTGCTAATCACTCATGTTTAAACAATTTTATATACTCAAAAAATTGGTTTGAAAAGTATCCAGAAAGTAAAACTTATAGAATAATGGCTAAATACTGTGTTTGGAAGTTTTGGAAGAGACGGAAAAGAAGAGAATTAAACAAGAGAGAAATAGTCTGATAAAAAAAAAACAAACAGAAGAGAAATAGTACGAAAGAAATTATCCCCTAAATGCAAAGTTTTCCTCTCTTTTTGGCTTTTAAAATAATAAAGAAATATTGAAGTAAATTTTGAGATGAAAAAAATTAAACAAATTAAGAAGGTAAAATGAATTTTAACTTATATTTGTTTGATTAGGAATCAGAAAACTATATAATTCTTTCCCCTGTTGTGTGGTGAATGTTTATGCTCCTAATGAGGTGGGAAGTAGGAGAATCTTGTGGGATGAATTATTAGGGTTGAAGAGGAACTCCCCTGTCCCGTGGTGTTTGGGTGGAGATTTTAACGAAATTACCTCTATCAGTGAAAGGAAAGGGTGCCAGCGGTTGGAGAGAGGAATGAAGGATTTTGTGGATTTTTGTAATTCTATGGAGCTAATAGATATACCGATGATTGGGAGGAAGTTTACTTGGACCAACTACCAAGATCATGCCATCCTTAGTCGTTTGGACAGATTTTTGCTCTCTCAACAATGGCTGGACAGATTCAAAGTTCTTCAATGGGGGCTTCACAGGCCCATATCTGATCATTGTCCTATTATGCTGCTAGATGATGGAAGAGATTGGGGCCCTCGACCGTTTAAATTCATGGATGTCTGGCTTTCAAACCCGAAGTGTATGGCTATTGCTAAGGAAACATGGGAGAATACACAGGTGAATGGATGGGCTGGCTATATTATTTTGCAGAAATTGAGAGCAATCAAAGACAAGCTCAAGGTATGGAACAAAGAAGAATTTGGGGATGTGAATGCGGCTTTACAAGACAACGAAGCAGAAATTCATCATTTTGATCTTTTAGTGGAGGAGAGAACGCTCAATTCTGAGGAGAATGCCTTGAGATGTAAGGCTAAAACAGAATTTTGGAGGCTATCTCGACTGGCCGAAACTATGTGGAGACAAAAATCAAGGTTGACTTGGATGAAATTGGGGGATAAAAACACGAGATATTTCCAAGCCATTGCAAATAATAGGTTTCGGAGGAATATGGTCGGATCGGTAAAGGTGAATGATAGAGTGCTTGAGGATCCCCTGGAAATAAAGGCTGCTGCCGTTGATTACTTCAAAGATAACTTTAATGAGGAGAGAAAGCTCAGACCAATGTTGGGGGGTGTACTCCCTAGAGTTCTAAATCCGGACATCTCCAGTCAGTTAGATAAAGCTTTTGAGGAGGGGGAAATCCTTGCGGCTTTGAAGGACTGCAGCAGCATCAAGGCTCCGGGCCCGGATGGCTTCAACTTCTCGTTTGTTAAAAAAGGGTGGGATTTTATGAAGGAACTGCTGGTGCAATTCTTCTTTGAATTCCACTCTAATTGCAAGCTCACAAGAGGTATCAACTCAACTTTTGTAACTTTAATTCCGAAGGTTGATTGCCCCAGGTCCTTTAAAGAATTCCGACCCATAAGTATGGTAGGTTGGATTTACAAGGTGCTTGCTAAAGTTCTAGCTAATAGACTTAAATGCCATCTTCCTCCTCTTATTGGTGAATCCCAAGCTGCGTTTATTGAGGGCAAACAGATATTGGATGGTGTTCTTATTGCAAATGAGGTTATTCATGGGTGGAAAAACAGCTCCCAAGGAGGTTTGATCCTGAAAATTGATTTCGAGAGAGCCTATGATTGTGTCAATTGGGGATTTTTACTTGACTTATCCGCAAAATTGGGCTTTGGGGAGAAGTGGTGTGCTTGGATTAAGGAATGTTTGTCATCGGTGTCTATGTCTGTACTGATAAACGGTTCTGCATCTCAGGAATTCCAAATTCAGAAGGGCATTCGACAGGGGGATCCTCTATCTCCCTTTCTATTCAATATTGTGGTTGAAGGGCTTAACATTCTGCTAGAAAGGGCGAGGGAACTGAATTTCATTAGAGGGGCTAGAATTGGACCGATTGGAGCAAATGGGATAGTGGTTTCTCACCTTCAATTTGCTGACGACACGATTATTTTCTGCAATAATGATAGGGAGGAATTGGCTAATATCAAAAGAATTCTGCGATGTTTTCAACTTATGTCAGGATTAAAGATAAATTATTCCAAAACTTCTTTGTGTGGGATTAAGGTGAGCCACCAGGATGTCACTGCCCTTGCTATGGTTATGGGATGCAAAATTGATCATTTGCCAATCAAGTACTTGGGGTTGCCATTGGGAGCTAATCTAAATAGAATCAAAACATGGGATCCGGTGATCGAAAGAATGGAAAAAAGGCTAAGTGTATGGCGTAGGAGATTCAACACTTCTGGGGGTAGACTTACTTTAATGAATTCATCCCTTGGAAGTCTGCCTATATACTTCATGTCTTTATTCAAAATGCCGATGTCAGTTGCCAAGGCTTTAGCTAAAATCCAGAGACAATTTTTTTGGGGTGATACGATGGATAAGAGAAAGTTACACCTGGTCAAATGGGATGTGATCGCCAAAAAGAAAGAGTTTGGAGGGTTAGGGGTCAAGAATCTGATGATACAAAACCATGCTCTTTTGGCCAAGTGGTGGTGGAGATTTTACAAGGACAACGATTCTCTCTGGGTAAAAGTGATCAAATGCAAATATAAGTTGGAGCCGAGATGTTGGTTACCTCGGTTGCCCTCTTCTGGTAAAGCCTCTAATATTTGGAAGGACATCTGCTCGGTAGGGGAGACCAATTCTTGTATTGGATCCATTCTCCAACAGGGTTTTAAATTAGAGGTTCACTCGGGACAGGAAATCTCCTTTTGGAACCAAGTCTGGCTAGGGGACTCAACCCTTAAAGAGGAGTTTCCTCGCCTCTATCTCATCTCTACTCAAAAAGAGATGGTGATTAGTGATCTTAAAGATGATAGATGGAACTTACTATTCCAGAGAGGGCTGCGGGATTGGGAAATTCCACAGGTTGAGGATCTGCTTTTGAGACTACAACCAGTGCATTTGGATCCAACCAAGTGTGATCTGTTGAGGTGGAAATGGGCTCCTGATAATTGCTTTTCGGTAAAATCTGTGTATAATAGATGGGAACAAGTGCGCTTCTCAACGAATCGGGTGTTGGGTTCAATTTGGAAGAACATTTCCCCTCCCAAAGTGGAAATTTTTTCCTGGATGGCACTCCAGAACAAAGTGGCTACGAAGTCAGCTCTACTATACCGAAATTTGTTACCTGAAGGCCAATCGGTGATGTGCCCTTTCTGCTCTTTGATCGTAGAAACGCCGGAGCACCTCTTTCTCCATTGCCCATTTGCGTGGAATGTTTGGTCATTGATTTTAGACTGGTGGCGTGTCTGTTGGGTTTGTCCAGCCTCCTTGGTAGACCTCTTTACATGGTGGTTAGATTTTGGTTTCAAAAATCTGGAGAAATTCTTGTGGGAAACAACCTTCCATGCTACAATTTGGTCCGTATGGCTGGTAAGAAATGATATTGTCTTCAACAAAGCTTCTTGGCGAGTGGAGGACCTTGGGGATCTAATTAAAACCAGAGTTGCTATGTGGATCAAAGTGAAGTTCGATATTAAGGTGCATTCGGTGGATGATTTTAAGGGCTATCTTGATGGTATGAGGAAGGTGAAAGTGTAATTTCCTTTTCGTGAGGATGGATGCGATCCAATTTTCTGTTGGATGGTCATTCCCATCTTCTTTTTGTTTGGTGTTGTATCTGCTACTCGTTAAGCGTTTAGTTGCTTATTGAGTACTCTCTCGATGTACCCTTTTCGAGCCAATAAAGTTTTCGTTTTGCCGAGCAAAAAAAAAAAAAAAAAGGAATCAGAAAACATGGGGGGCCAAAAAGACAAAATTCCCTTTAATCTAAGTCCCAAGCAAATTCTAAACTCATTATGTGTGTGACCACCATCCATATTACACCAACTTTACATCTACTCCATACAACTCATTATTCGTTGATATTATCTGCAATATGTTTAACTTATCCTGCCACCATAGCACGACTAATCCGATACCCTACAATATAACTATGGTGATCACCATGGCTGGTCTAACGAACTTGGATGCCCAAGGCTAAATTGTGGGATGGTACCTTACGTATTTTTAGAATTGAACAACAATGATAAAAATATTTCTTTATGTACTTTAGACTCTATCATGCATATTAATTGCTTTGGCCAAAGTGGTTGGCTTGTATTTTACTTAACTTGGTTTCAAAACTTGGTAGTTACAATAACATTATTTTTGGGGAAAAAATATTTCAGAAGAAAAAGCTGCCAAAAAAACTCAAACTCGAACACTCCACATGAACTAAAATCAACTTACTACTAAGCTAACAAAGACATTTGTATAATAAAACGAACAAATAATATATATACTAATTTACAAATAATATTAAAGTGCTCATAAAATTTGAAATTTTTTAAATACCCGAGACCTAGGCCTCGTGGGCCTGGGCCGGCCTTGATGATCACATTTGGTGATCATGATTTGAATAACATGTGAGTTGACTTTAATGGATGGTTGGAATAGGTCCCACCCTTCATGTTTCCTGCTAGAAGACTTACCACAATCGTTAGAAGACTTAGGTGTACATTGTCATTCCTGATTCTGTTTGTTGCCAGGCCCAGTGGAAAACCAGCATTTATGGGTCGGCCTACACCATAATGTAGGTTGTTTTAATTGGGCAAGACACGGCCCAAAACCGACGTCATTGTTGTCGTCGTTCTAGGGTTTAAGCAATTTCCAACCAGAGAGAGAAACAAAACCC
The DNA here is from genome assembly GCA_019656295.1 of Rhododendron mucronatum var. ripense. NCBI lineage: Eukaryota > Viridiplantae > Streptophyta > Magnoliopsida > Ericales > Ericaceae > Rhododendron > Rhododendron mucronatum. The sequence continues at coordinate 992,880 of BPLT01000166.1, forward strand.
TTCCCTCTTTTCTTATATTCGCATTTAATCGATTCGTTTCGAGCCCTTGGGTAGAACTTCGGCCAGAAGAATGATAGCAGCGATCTCTTGGGTTCCGAAAGGGGTTTCAAAGTCTGTCCCAGATGTGGCTGATCCTCCTTCCAAAGAAGATATTGAAGAGATTTTGAACAGTAATTTAGAGAAAAGGTGTAATTTTTCACGATCACATGGCATGCAATTTAGCTGAATATTCTTCCGCCTGTTAATGTGTGATCAGATATTGAAATAGACGATGGGTTGTCATTATTGGAGAAGATAGAGATGTCGTGAAATTGGCCGAACCAACAAGCATGCTAACGTGCAAAGAACAATTAAGAAAAGAAACGAAGAACGCAAGACATTTTTACATGGTTGCCAACTTTAGTCGATTCGCACCAGTTTCCACATTATATTGAATGAAGAATGCAGGACAAGTTACATCGGCTGCATATAACATGTATTTATAAGCTAGAGTTTTACACCATCAATTATTGTAATACCGTAATGCCCCTGTTAGCAAAGCGCAAATTAGACCAATCAGGCTTCACAAACCCAAAAAGAAATATTGATCTGCAACATCGTTTCTCCTTTGCATATTTCAATGTGCTGCTCCTAGTAAAGGTGTTGCACTAGAGCTCATAATAAGTCAAGCCTATTCATTAAAGCAAGAGAATTAGATTTTTGGTAACTTGAGATCTGTGTAGATTATAGTAAGTGTAATTTCTGTTGGTGTTTGCAGTGAGGAGAGTGAAAATGAGGAGCAAGATGAAGGAATGGATGCTGAAGGTGCTAAAAAGGGTGAAGAAGTTACCCAAGCGTTAGCTGCTGCAGATGCACTTGGAAAAGCCTCAAAAAGTACCTCTTCAAGTTCCAATTTTGAGGACATAACTGATGGTTTACAGGAGCTGAACATGGAAGATTACGATGACGAGGATGACAGTATATCCCTCCCTTGATTTCATCTATGATAATTGAATTGGGACATACTGCTTGCCTAGATTTTGCATTCCTTGAGACGTGGATTAACCTTGAAGCATTTGTTATTGTTTTGTCAGTTCTATGAATAGCTCATAGGTTTAAGGAAATGTGAACTGGAACCAAACTGATTGTAACAATGACATTGGTCTTTTCCATGCAAAAAATGTTTTAATGGGTTTTTGACCAAGCAAGATTGCTGCAGGTATTGATATTTTTGGTGCCGGGATTTTGGGCACATATTATCCTAGTAACGACATGGACCCATATCTGCAGGGTCAGGCTGTAAGTTTGACAAATTTTGGATTTCGTTACTTCTTTGGGTTATGGTGCGAGTATTGAATTCATTTTCTCTTGTTCTTTGCTTCTTTTTTTTTTGTTATTTTATTTTAAGTTGGGGGCTGATTTGTTGTTGGTGTTAGGATTATGACTCTGAAGAGCTTGAGGACGTGATCATAAAGGCCGAGGATGCTGTGTTAATATGTGCACGTACCGAGGATGAAGTCGGTCATCTAGAGGCATGTAATACTTGCTATTCCTTGCTAGACAATCCCACTTCTCTCTTAGCTTAGCTTGTCAGTCAATTGGTGTGTTTAATGTTACAAACAGGTTTGGATCTATGAGGACCTGGCAGGTGGTGATTCGAACATGTACGTTCACCACGATATCATCATTCCAGCTTTTCCCCTCTGCTTAGCATGGCTCGACTGCCCAATTAAAGGTGGTGAAAAAGGTAACATACTTGAACAAATGTTTTTTGGCAAATGTTTCCCTTCACCTGTTCACATGTTCTGTTTCCTTTCCTTAGTGATCAAGTCTAACATTGTATGCTACCTTGCAACAACTTGGCTTTGTGGTTACTCCGAGATTGAAAGAGAGTCAGAACAGTGTTATTGATTTCCAATGAGAGTGAGAACTAATCCATTGTCCGCCACTTTCAGAAACCTTTGCAAAAATGGGTTAGTCTGCATACATCTTGCCCTGCCTAAGTCCTGCTCTAACTGGAAGCTCAGGCGCCACTGAGCACCCAGTGGCGGATCCAGAAATTTCAGACAGAGGCGTCACCTTTCGAACATAAACTTAATAAAAATACTCACAATCCAATATAAAGAGAATATGCGTTCCAAAAAAAATATAATGAGAATAAAAAATGAATGTACTAGTGTTTTTACATTTTCACTAGATCGTTTATTACATTTTTATTTGAGTAATTTGTAGAAATGTTTGGGTTGGCTTTGTGGTACTACAACTACCTAAGTCTAGAATGAACCTTGTTCAACTCTTTTTACCTGCAAGTTCTGAACAACTCTTTGTTTCTAAACGGTTCAACTCTTTTTAGCTGCAAGTTCTAAACAACTCTTTGTTTCTAAACGCATAAGCCAGTTACAACGAACAGTAAGGCTACACACATCAAAAATACACAGATTTTGTGCACAGATCACATAAACGATCCGAGCTGTTCATTAAATGTAAAACATTTTTTCAAGGGCCCCGCGAAAAATCAGCTAAATTCGATATCCATAGGTGCTCGATTTAATCATCTAAAAAGTTAGATGATTAAATCGAGCACCTATGGGTATTCATTTGAGCTGATTTGTTGCGGAGGCTCTTGAAAAAATATTTTACATTTAATGAACGGCTCGGATCGTTTATGTGGGACTCATAGTGGGCCCATGGTGCCGGCTGGCGGAGTTAGGAATCCCGTTCAAAAGATAAAAAATATACGCATAAAAGAGAAAAAAATACTAGCAATTTGCTATTTGCCATCTAAAACAAGCATTTAATTTTTTAAGTGGTCCATTGATTTGATTGAAAATACATGAAAACAAAGTAAACAATAAGCCCTATACCCAAAATTTCCAATTTCTCTAACATTTTATAAGGAGGTGTACCCAAAAAAAAGTGTAGGGGATAAAATTCCGGGGGGGGGGGGGGGGACGCACATGTTGGCTCCGCCCCTGTCCACAAAATCTGTGTATGTTTGCTGTGTGTGTATCATCATTACTATATAAAGAAATAATTGAAGCGGGTTACCGAGTTTCTAACTCGTGATCACTTAAGTGGAAAGCCGAAGACCTTACCACTTGAACCTGGTGTCCATCCTACTCTACTTAGGATAGTTTAATACATATTACTTCCTATTTTGATTTACACACACAAATCCCGATTATTTTAGAAGGGTCACGTGACCCTCCTGTGCCTACATTGGATCCTTCCTTGCGCCCACGTTGCCCTTCTTTTTGGAACTTTATTGGTCATTATTTCTATGTTTCCCTGTGTATTATCTTCAAATATTTTTCTTCCTTTTGGCAGGTAACTTCATAGCTGTAGGTTCAATTGAACCATCCATTGAAATATGGGACCTGAACATTGTATGTGATTTATGGACCTCGATCTTCGTAGAATGTAGTGCCAACGTATAGTGTATACTAGCTGTAATACTTCTATCATTGTCGCTGTTATCAGATGGATGAAGTCCAACCATCAGTGGTGTTAGGTGATATTGTTGAAAAGAAGACTGTGAAGAAGAAAGAAGGAAAGAAGGTGACATGGTGAATTTATTCTTCGTTTCTCCCATTTTAAATTTAGGCTACTTAAGATATTCTACAATCTTGCTCATGGCCTTTTTGTGGATGTGCTTGTGACCTAATTGTGTGTTGTAGTAAAGAGCGACCCAAGCGTAGGGCTAAGTCAGTTGTAGCATAATAAATTTGGAAGTCCGAGGTTGAATCCACAGGGAGCCAATGTTGCTAGGCCGGAGGTTTGTTTTACAAAGGGGTTGTTGGCTGTTAGGACGGCCAATCTTTAGAGTTGATTTGGTTGGAATTCTCTCTTTACCTCCTAATTTAGACTTGAAAATGAAGTTTGAACTAAAATTAAAAGCGGCAAGGTCTAGGGGATTATCCACCCGTAACTTAAGCCGTTTAATCCTTCTCTTTGATAACTCAAGTGAGAGTCACAATCATTTGATCTCACCCGGAAGATTTAACCATGAAAATCTAGTTTAACTCATAACAAGAGGTTTGGAAATGGATGAAAACTCGTTTAGGCATTTTATCGAACGCACAGAGAGCCATGGTTAAGCATTGGGTGTGCCAAGAGACTTGTCTACAGACTACACCCAATCAAAGAAGTTAACATCTGTAGTTTTAGACTGACCAAAGATTAGAGCTCAACAAGTTCTTTGAGGCATTTTATCTAACACATAGAGTGACATGGATCTAAGTATTATGTGTGCCAAGGTTTATTACCTACACATAAGCAAAGATTTAACAACCCTAGCTTTGGATCAAATAGGTAAGAGTATCCACAATGCTATAATAAAAAATGGATAGCCAAAAGTTGCCACATCAGCTTTGATTATCAATTTAAGATATTGCTAAGGTTAGCAATGTAGAGGTCCACAATGGCATAATCAAAATTAAATAACCAAAAGTTGCTACATCACCTTTTAAAATTACAAAAAAAAAAAAAACTAAAAACTGTGAACGTAGGAAATAGTTTTTTCTAAAAATAATTTTGAGACTAATAAAAACTATTTAAAATAGAAAATAATTTTTGAACTTTTTTTGAAACTTTTTTAAACAAACAATTTTAAGAAAAATAGCTTTTGTGTAACTACGGTTTTTGAAAAAATAGTTTTTATATAAGAAAAGATTTTGAAAACAACATTTTCTTATACAAAACAATTTTTTGCAAAAAGAACTTTTTTTTTTTGTGTAAAAATGTTCTTAAAAAACAGTTAAAAAGCAATTTTTGGGGGAAAACAGTTTTTTAAAAACAATTTAAAAAAAAGAAGTTTTTTATTAAATATTTTTTTTGAAAACATTATTGAAAAAGAAAAAGAGAGGGGTGTGGGGGGAAGGGAAGAGAGAGAACTTTTTTTTGTAATGATGTGTGTATTGATTGAGAATGTGAGCTTCATTAAATTTTATTACTGGCAAAATGTTGTTAGTTTTGGTTATCCAAAGTCCAAAATTTGATTATTTCTGAGGTTGTTGTGTTTGATTATAGCATTGTGAGCCATATTTTGCATCAATATTGTTAACTTTAAAAGCCTATCACTTTTGGTTATGCCATTGTGGATACTCAAAGAACTTAATAACACTTCAATGGAGAAGAAGAGAGAATGCAAAACATGGAGAAAAACGGAAATAAAAGCTAGATTTATATAAAGAACGTGAATACTTAGAAAATTAATGAAGGAAATCTATCCCAAAACCTTAGCAATCCTCCTCCTTTGAAGAGAGAAGGAGAGCTAGAGAAGAGAGGAGAAGAGGGAGGTAGAGGGAGAAGTGCTAAAATGAAGGATGCCCTAAAAACGGACTAAGGATGGTATGTATACCCCCTTAATAAGTTAATTACAAAATTGCCACTGGAATGTTCGCGAAATGGCTTGGGTATCATACCCAAGTGTTGGGGTATCGATAAGAGCTGTTTGGCTTTGGCATGGCTTGGGTATTGATTCCCATGATTTGGGGTATCGATACCACTGCTTGCTGGATTTTGCAGGCTCTTCTTCTACTCTTCTTGCATAACTTTGCGTGGTGGATCAATGGCGGCGACCCCTTGCTGTTTGCTTTAGGTTTCTTTCGGAGGTTTTAGGGTTTTGGTGTTGTTAGGGTTTGATGTTTTTAGGTGCTGGGCTTGGCCCAATAGGTGTTATGGGCTTGTCCCGCTAGGTGGTTTGCGCTTTGTCCCAATGGGTGTTGGGTTGGTTCCTTACCAATCGTTTGCGTTTTTTCCTCCTGGTTTGGGCTCAGCCTGTTGGGCCTAAATCAGTATCTTCCGCGTGGTTAGGAGAAGAGGGTTGAAGATGGCCAGGCCAGTGTATTCATGATCCTATTAGCTCTATATTTCGTGTTATGAGTTAAACAAAAGCTTTCTTTTTGCCTTGGGAAAAAAACTTTGCTGGCTCACTCTGGACACTCCGAACTCAAATTTGCGTGTTCTTTAGACCATTGGAAAGCTTGTTGAGTCTACCTTCAAACCCAAGTGGTTTGGATCAGAAATAATTTGTACATCAAAAGATATGATGATTATACCCCCAGTTGGTCGGTCAGAAAATGAATTGTTTTGGTAAAATCCTCATATTTCTCTCACTTCCTTGACCCTTGGGCATCCCGAGTATGCTTCAAAGCTTCTTTTCATGACTTTTCGGGCTCGGCCGCAGGGTACTATCTGGCCTCGAGGCCTTGGATACCCTCTGGATTGATGCCTTATTCTTACGGTTAACCTTTAAAGGTCAAAAACACCAACTCCGATCATTCAAATAAAGCAAATTGTGTGTGAGAGTGTGACAAAAAAGAGAGATAAGCCCTTTATTTACACTATTGAGGGCTTATCAGGATGTTGTTGTCAAAGTAACATTGTGCATATACGTGAACAAGTTGATACATTGACCCCCATGACAGCTCACAACCTCCGTTTGAAATTTCTGAAATTAGGAAAATACCCGGAATTCTGTGATCACTAAGAAATTTACATCACAACAAATGAATACCCCACCTCAGTGACTGTAAATAAGATCTTTTGTAAGCGTAAATTGGTGATTACATCAACCCAATGGGTTAGACGTGGTTCTATTTGAAACCAAGCAATTTGTCGGCCTCCTTGTGATCTGCATCACGATGATTCCACTTTCTTCTGCTACTACTTATTATGGGTAATCGCTTTGTGTTAGAAATTAATCAAGTACAAGGAGGACAGCCACACTGATGCAGTGCTTGGTCTTGCTTGGAACAAGGAGTACAGGTCTGGGGAGGTTTCCTCTCTTTTGTTTGCTTTTTTAAGTGGTATATTGGTGCTAAACTTCAGCACAAGTTATTTGTTATGATCTACAATCCATGTACAGGAATATACTTGCTAGTGCTAGTGCAGACAAACTAGTCAAGATTTGGGATGTGGCGACTGGAAAATGTGATATTACCATGGCGCACCATGCAGACAAGGCAAGTGTTGCACCTTAATCTCCCTATTTGTTTTATCTCCCTGTTTGTTTTATCTCCCTTATATAATGTAGAATACATGATAAATGTATGCATCTTCTTAGTCCTCCTATTGTGTCTTATCTCATGCTTATAAACAAATGTTCTATACACATTCACTCAACACTAGTGTTTGTACAATAAATCATAAGTGAATTTTTCTTTTCCGTTTTGACTAGATTTATTATGTGTGTTTGTAGCACCTTGCTCAACCTATCAAATAAAGAAGTAAAAGTGCATTCACCTAACTATAATTTGGTTTCAGGTTCAAGCCGTTGTATGGAATCATCACGTGCCACAAGTTTTACTTAGTGGATCCTTCGATCATACAGTGGTCCTGGTAATCTGATTTTGTAATGGATATTGATAACGTGCGTTCATCTATTTGTGTTGCAAAGTAATAGCATTGTGGGTGCTTATGGTAGTTATCAATAAAATCTTAAATAGGGGTGGCAAATTGAACCCAAACCCATTAATAAATCCACACCCATCCACTGAAAAATAGACCCAACCCATTTATTAGTTTGGCCGAGGAGCGTATTGAAGAGGCTGAATTGAGGGAGGAAAGGCTCAATGATCAGCAGAAGTTGATGGAGGGTCTCCTCTTGGAGAGGCTTGAGGAGGAGAAAAAGCATTTTGAGTTTTTTTCTAGGTCTGGTTTCTTCTGTGTGGGAGAAAGTTGAGCTTCTAAAATTTTACATCCAAAATTTTTATGTATTGGGGTAATATGGTCATTTTAGCGTACAAGGGTATTTTAGTCATTTTAAAATTTTAATATATATATATATATATATATATATATATATATATATATATATATATAAAATTGGGTTAATGGGCAAGTCGGGTTGGATATGAGTAATTAGGCTCATAACTAATGAGTTCTAAATGGGTTGGGTATGGTTAAGAAGAGCACATCCAATCCTTACCCTTTTTTTCACCCAAATTTGGGGAGAGATTTGGATCATAAGCTTGATTTGGGTGAGGCATCTCAATGCTAAACACATTTTTTTACCCAAATCTATTATAGAATGGCACACTTATGATTAATGAGTGGCACAATTGTAATTAATGAGGGAAAATAAGGTTTGAAAAAAAATGGGTATGGGTTTGAGTCTTCCCAAATTTGGGTGACAAAATGGGTAAGGATTGGAGATGCTCTCAGGCTCATAACTAATGGGTTCTAAATGGGTCAATGACCCATTAAAGACCCAATCCGGTTACAACTTACCCACTTTGACCCAAATCCACCCATTTGACACCCCTGTTGATCTATGAATTGTAACTATCATTTTAATCTATATTACCTTGGCACTATTTTGATTAGATTTGTGTTTATTACTGCAGAAGGATGGAAGGATACCATCTCATACAGGATTCAAGTGGTCTGTTTCAGCTGATGTTGAAAGCATGGCTTGGGATCCACACACTGAGTACTCATTTGTGGTATGTTTATCCTCTATCTTCCTCAAGTATGTTCAACTTCTTGTCCCCAATGCATGGCACAAGGTTTTTTGTATTGCAGTGGCAGGCTCTCTGTGGTGTGTTTTTTGGAGTCCTCTTATAACAAAATATCACCATCGAATTGTGTTTTAGGTCAGTCTTGAAAATGGTACAGTTAGTGGTTTTGATATCAGAGCTGCTAAGTCTGATCAATCTTCGGACTCAAAGCCCAGTTTCACCCTCCATGCACATGATAAAGAAGTTTGCACAATCTCCTATAATCCTTTGGTGCCAAATGTACACTTCTCTCCTCTCTCTATAGATATGTCTTTAATGCTCGACTTAACTGTATTGCTGTTGTAACTCTTTGTCCTACTGATTGTCATAGCTTCTTGCAACGGGATCCACTGATAGAATGGTAATCTTTTCACCTATACATTTCAGTCGGCCTCCATATCCTCAAATTTGTATGATTTGTGGTTTCTTCACTGACTACTCTTGATTGTTGCAGGTTAAACTCTGGGATTTGTCGAACAACCAGCCATCATGGGTTTCATCTTACAATCCAAGAGCTGTATGTAGTTTTTTTTTTTTTGCTTTAAATGTACAACTGCGACATAATAAAGATTATTCATGTTTGGTAGAACATCTGAGGTGCTTTATCCATCCTGTTCATATTGTTGTCAGGGAGATGTGTATTCCATTTCCTTCTCAGAGGATAGCCCCTTTTTGCTGGCCATAGGAGGCTCCAAGGGAAGACTGGAAGTGAGTAACATCTTGTGCTTAATGGTTTTGCATCTGCGCGCGCGTGTGTGGAAGCCCCATGCAACGTAAGTGACGAGTTGCTTTTGCCTTTATTTGCAGGTGTGGGATACCCTATCTGATGCAGGGGTTTCCCGAAGATATGGTAACTTAAGAAATCAAAAGAGATCTTAAACATATTAGAGAAACGTCTTACTATCTGTTTTTGTCGTGTTCTTGGCGTGTATATATTAAAGAAAGGTCAACCTCAAGGGAGCTCAAGTGGCAATAGAGATGAGCTCCAAACTTGGCAACCTCTTGGGTCTCTTGTGAATCTTCTAGTCCCGGTGTGGAGGTCCTGCCCTTGACCGAACCAGGGAGGGGAATAGTCGAGGTGCACCTAAGCTAGTCCGGACAGGTAAGACACCCCTGACCGTCCAACCAAAAAAGGAAAAAGAAAGGTCATAGACTATTTTTGTAGTGTAGTTGATTTCCTTTTTAGAATTAGGTAATTAAAGGTTGAGGCCTTGGTTTTTGATTGTGAATAAGTACTCTTATGTTTTATTTACCAATCCAAACTGTTGGATGTGATGTTTTTAATTGGATTGTTAACCTTTCTTCGTTGAAACTCTGGATGTGAAAATGTTTTTATTTGTTGGTCTAGATAATTCAAATGGTGTCATTTTCCCGTATGCAATTTGGTTCTCCAAAAAATCCCTGAATTGTCTGGAAATAGACCTCTGTAACTTCTTCGAGCATTGTGAGAAAATGACAACTTTAGCAAACTTCAAACTTTCTGAAGTTTGCTTTCACCCAGAATTAGAGAAACTACAACGTCTACCCATTATATCATTATATGTAAGCATCGTGAAATGTTTACAAATCAATCATTGTCATGCTGGGTATCAATTTTTATTCTAGGCAGATTCATTCGTAAATTTTGTGAACAGAATCAGATTCAACGACTTTTTCGTAAAGCCTAACAAGGGTTTACCATGTGATTCTCGTGGATGTGATGTTCTTGTGAGGTAGGGACCATGGACAAGTATACAGTTTAGTTCAGTAGTAGGTAGAGATTAATCAAGAACGATTGCGGAATAAAGTGGGAAAAAACCTCTTAATAGCATGTTAAACTTAAAATGAAATGGACTGCTACCAAGAGCAAGTCCACCCTTGTGCCACAGCCAAAATTTGGCATCAAGAGCGGCAAAACCCTCTTCATCCTTCATTTTTGTTGTCAAATTTATCCTCTAATTTAGCACATCATCCGAGCCATTTAATTTGCATCGAAAAATGAGGTGTTCGTAATCTAATGGTCTAGATTTGAGATTTTGCCAAAATGGCACCAAACTGGTGCAACGACATTGCTACTTTTATTTTTTTGCTCGGGAGTAGAGATGAATAAATTTAGGGAGAAAAAATCGTTTGGTTCTTAAGTCCAATGGATTTGTACATCAGAGGCCTTCAAAGCCATCCAATGAAGAGCTTCGCATTTGCTTTCTTCCTTCAAATCAAGCCGGTATATGCTTCAATGATCATCCAAAAGCAAGGGATGCAAAGAGTGCCATATTGGCTACTCTCTCCGTCCCTTATTTAGTGTCCAGTATTCTATTTTGGGTTGTCCCTTAATAAGTGTCTATTTTGTAAAGTTAGGGAGTAAAAATTGGTGCATTGTCTATTTTGTCCCTAAAAGTATATTTCATTTTGAAAAGTTAGTGAGTAAAATGGTAATAATGATGGATAAATAGGGAATGCGGTAGAAAAAGTTGATGTGAAAGATATAATGATGATGTCTTTTTAATAAGTTGGAGTTATGAAGCAGGATACTTATAAAGGGACGGAGGGAATACTTCCTAAGGTCCATAGCATTACTTTATGTTTGCAAAATTTTCTGTCCTTTTTCTTTATCACACATGTAATCTCCTTTCAGCTCCAGTTTTGGTCAGACAAAATGAAAGAATACCTATTTTGTTGTGACTGATATAGTCCGGGTTATAAATGTTAGACCGGTCTTATGTTGTTACTGGCTTCTATTTGGCTTCCTAGCTAGTATGCCTTGCTTTTAGTTCGAGGCTCGGGTAGTATATATATTTGCATTTGCATTCTAGTTCGCAATTGCGAAAGAGAACTTTACCTTTCTTAGATTTGGATTAAGCCACTGCTCCTCCTCTGGGCAATTTGGTTGTTAGATCATGTGCCTGCATCTTGTTACTCTATATCGGATCAGGTTTTTGTGAATGATTGATGCTTTGTTCGGTTTGGTTTTTGGAAAAAATTTCTAACTCAAAAAATATTCATTACTCTTACTTTCAATCATTACTTTCCACTCATAACCCCTTAGCTTCAATTATTATTCTCATTTCTCTTTCTATTTCTCTTCACTCATTACTCATACTTCCAACCTTTACTATATTTCTCTCTCCACTCATAACTCCAAAAATTTTCTCAAAAGCTCGTCCAAACACAGCATAAGCATTTTGTCTTTGGTTTTACATATTTTTGTTTCCTAGGGATCATTTGGAATTTGCATTCATTTTCAGAGCTTGTTTAAGTTTTCTTTGTTATTCCCAAGGCAATATATAGAAATAAATCTCTTTTTTTTTTTCTTTTTTTTTTGAAGTTTTTTATGTAACTGAGTGGATGCAAATCAGCGCTAAATCCCAAAATAAGAAGAAAGATTTTATCCATGTTGTCGGCTACATGTTTTCCGCAGATGAGTTCTTGGTGGTGTTAGAATCTAATGCAGTTGTTTATGCCATAAAAATGCAGGACCATATGCTTGGTTTTTTGGTTTTTTTCTTTGGCATCTCATATGCTTGGATTATGTTCCATGAGGTGAGGGGGAAATTTTGATGGTCAAAATAAAGACTTTTTGTGTTGGAAATGACTTTCAATTCATCCAAAATCCTAATTATTGATTAAAGTACAATCACCTGTTTCATTACTTTTTGTACTATCTGACAGTAAGAAAGTGGAATCCGTCTGAGGACCTGCCAAATTTAGGTCCTTGGATATGCGTGCTCTATGGTTAAAACCTCTTGGGTCCAAATGGGATGGACTTGAGTAGGCTGAAAAACATACAACCTCGGTGAGAAGGCGTTCTGCAGAGCATGCTCCTTTAGGTTCCGTTCCAGAAATCTTCTTAAAAAATAAGCAGCTTATTTCACATTTTCAAATTAAAAAATAAAGTAAATGAAAAATAATTTTTCAATTTTTTTTTGCATCGTATAAAAGATCTCATCGAGATCTTCCAAACAAGATCCATATTGCATATTTTTAGATTTCAATAAACCTATAATTTTTGAGCTTGAAATTGCCTTCTTAAAAAATCAGGACTTATTTTAGGTTCCGGAACGGAGCCTTAGTTATTTAAATTCCGTGGGATACATTTGAGAGGGTGGTTATGTGCAAGTTTTAAAAAATGATAGTGGTCAATCCGCATTACGCCCAAACCACAAGGTGTCAAAGTGCAGTTTACGCCTTTTTCTATCATCGATGTACTTTCGATTTCCTATCCTCGCTTGTGTTCCAAGCGCGCACTTTCGCCTCTGTGTGTGTGTGTGTGTGAGAGAGAGAGAGAGAGAGAGAGAGAGAGAGAGAGAGAGAGAGTGAGTTTGGGGCAATGGCGACGTCGTCTTTCCTAGGAAACAAATACTGGGTGTTGAGACATGGTAAAAGCATTCCAAACGAGATGGGTCTTATTGTCTCATCCATGGTTAGTCCTCCTTCCATTTTTTTCCATTACTTTTCGATCGATCAATTCTGGGGGTAGAAGCTTTTGTTTATGGTGTTTATTTATATTCGTCTTTGATGGTTTCCTCATAAGCCGGGGGCATGTGCGGGAGTGAGGATTGAGAGGGAGGGCGAGGATTGAGACAAGTTTGAAGGATTACGTGACCATGTCTCCTGCTCTTTGTTTTGTGCTTGGTGATTCTTTGAATTGCATTGGGATATAAGGAACAGGGTTATCCGAATTTTTGCCAAATGTTTTAACTTATCATGCTATTTGGCTGATTAATAATTACTAATTTCAAATCGTGATGCTTTCATGGGGTTTCTTCAGGAATGTGGTTTACTGTGCTGTCAATAACATAAAGTAGATAAATTTAGTTATTTCGATGAACAGAAGCCAGAATGAGAAAAAGGGAGAGAATTTCAGTTGTGTTCGTTGTAAGTCCGTCTTCAACCCTTCAAACTTACACTTGAATTGAGTAGAAGTTTGAATGAAATGCATCATTGGGCATGAAACACTCCAATCTGCAATCTCAAATTTTTATAAGAGGGAAAATTGCAAGGTGTCTTGTTTGAGTAAGATGAGCATTAGACTGTTGGAGCATAGTTGTCCGAATTGCAGAATTCACGATTTGATTCACGATTTTTGCAAAAAATGATACGAATCTTTAGGTGAATCAATGTTTATCATAATTGTTGCATTCGACTAATATGAAACCATTTTTGCGTAATCTCACAAATCTTAAAACTTTTGTATCCTCTAAATCATAGACCAGGAAAGGGCTCAGAACCTTGGACGGATCCACATATGTTGGCAATGTTGCTATATAAGCTAGTTTCGTACCTATTGGGTAACAAACTGTTATTGTGTTACGGCTAAGCTTTCATTTCTATCATGAATCTTTACCATCTATGTTCACATCGGTTTACTGTAGTATTTGTTTACCACTATGTCACGTGTCTTTCCTATTAGACCACGTGATCATCGATCAATAATGGAGAACAAACTTCAATATTGATTTAAGCTTAAAACTTTTAATTTTAAATGCATCTTTATTATGTAGATGCATAGATATTTTCTAATGTATTTTTGGAATTTGGACCGAATCATTACAATTCGCGATTCGATTCAATTCACGATTTGGAAAAGGGTCAAATTCAATTCTTGATTCGATTCGTGATTTGACAATCTTGCGTTGGAAAGGAGAGGAATGGAAAATTTGGGTAAAAGTTGCAATTATCTACTTTGGGTACAATGACAATTTGAGGAATGTAATGAGTAACTCACCAATGATATATGGGATGACTGCTCTCAATTGGATAAATCTTCAACTTTGCTGTACATAACGAAATTCCTATTTATTATTGTGAAATATTTGTGTTGAATAATTGTCTTGCTCTTATCCTACGAGTTTTTCTGTGGTTTATATATTCAAATGGTTCTGCAATCTACAGGATCTCAAGTTTCTATGATTGCTGCAGCCGTCAATTTGTTAATAGCAATTGGTATTTTAACAGGAAAATGGCACACTTGAGGAATACAGTTTAGCTCTTGAAGGTGTAAATCAAGCACAATTGGCAGGAGAATTATTTCAAAAGGTAGATTCCAATAAAGGTCTGTCTTATGGAAACAAAGAGGTATGCCTCTGTCAAATAGTATCCAATTGGCGAGGATATTCCTCTGAAATACCTGGGTAGTGCTGGTCCAAAGCAGCTTTTGCAAGCTAATTCTAAAGCTTGCAGTTAGAAAGACCTGAATGAATTCCAGATTTTGATAATCATTTCCATAGTGTTGCTATCTTTTAATGGGTCTGAAAGAGAAGATATGTACGTGTGCATTCCAATAGTCTTTCCCTTGGTTCCTTTCTTTTACAGATGCTTATGCCTGTACATATAAATTGTTTTTAGTGGAGAAATTAATGTGCAGGAACTGACGGAAAAGAAAATACCGATCGAAAATGTGCGAATTTGCTACTCCCCCTTCTCAAGAACAAGTCACACTGCTAAAGTTGTTGCATCTGTCTTGGATATACCATTTGATGGCCCTCAGTGTAAGGCATGTTATCCAATCTTGACAGATTCATTCCCTCGAGGATGCTTGAAAGGAGGACAGACTTTTGTTACATGTTACTCATTCGAGGGTGATGTTAAAATTCTTGTCCTAAATCAGCGTGCAAATGTTATATCTAATGTCAGCAGACTCAGCACTATAAACTTGATTAGATTCTATGAGCTTCAGGGCTCTTTTTGGACCTGATATATACTCCTGTGCATTTACAGTATCATGTTCTTAATTTTTATGTGGGCCTTGTGGTTGGTTACCTTAGACAGCTGCATTAAATTTTGACCCATGAACTAGGAATTGGATCAATGTAACCAAACTCCAGGTAAAGTAGGACAGAGGTTTTGTTCAGTGTAATTATTTCACCAGGTCACTCTTTGTTCTTCCACAGAGGGGATGTCCCTAAATAAATTAAGTTCTGCTCCCATTTTGCTTAGAATTTTATACCTATCACCAAGCATGTATACTGTGTAGCTTTGTTTATTATAGACAATTACCACCCGTGGTTGCCTGCTCTCTCTGAAACTTTCTGCCATGAATAATGGGATAAACTTGGTTGTAGATCCCCACGCATTGTATGGATTTAGGTTTCAAAAATGTGGTTTGAGATGTCGTTTTAAATTTTCTCTTCAGCTGACTTTCATAAATTTGCTGAATAGGTGGTAGAAGATCTCCATGAGCGTTTCTTTGGTCCTTCATTGGAACTTTCATCTCATGATATGGTATGTAATGCATTTAAGGAACTAAAGGTAGATTTTGTTTGAAGTGGAAGAGGCCGGTGATTGGCTTATGCTATAGCACTTAACAGTATCAATTGAGTAATGCGTTGATTATTAAACCAAGAATTGGGTATCAGTTTGGGTTTTATATCCTGATGTTGTGCTCTTCCATGAACAGTATTCAGTGATATGGGCTCTGGATGAGAAAAATTCGTTTGTGAAGCCAGAAGGTGGAGAAAGTGTTTCAGATGTTGTTTCTAGACTCACGAAGGCTTTGATAACCATTGAGTCAGCGTTTCAAGGGTAAAAAAATCTTCTCCTTATTTTTTTTTCGATTCTAGGTCTGGATTTCTAGCGTAAAAAAGTGTGCATCTATTTCTACACCTAAAGTTAGGCATGATGGGTCCAGATGTTGAAGATATGTGGGCATGTAATTATACTACTTTCACCGACCTACATTAGTACCAACCCACATCCTTCTTAGGTTTTACTAAATCCCTAGTTATTCTTAAATTTCAATGTTTCACCAACAGTCATCAATAAAGTTTGATATTCACTAAGAATGCTTCTGTGTTGCAGCTGCACAATCTTGGTTGTCAGCCATGGTGATCCCCTTCAAATCTTGCAGACAATACTCCATGCAGCTAAAGAGCATGACGGACCCAGTTGTGACTTGGCATCAAGAATAGAGGCAGTTAAAGTCCCATCTGTGCTCTCACAACACCGGAAGTATGCCCTTCTAACTGGAGAACTTAGGGCAGTCATATAAATTGTAGCTTCTATGGAGTGGGCAAAACCCAAGTGCTAATTAGCTACTGAAATTGATTTTCATTTATGACTACATTCTTGTCATGTGATGTTATTTGAGTGGAGCAACAATAATATAGCCTCCCAAAAGGTTTGTGCATATATAGTGGTGGTTCAATTTGATGAAGACGCCTCAATATAATGTTTTCAAAGGCGATTCCGGGGCTCGCCTCAAGACAAGCTGCAGCAAAACCGCTCTTGGGTGTGATTTTTTTAGCAGAGAACCACAAAAGAGTCTGTTCTTTCCTTATTATTATTATTTTTTGGGGTGAAGAAGTAAAGAGTTGGGTTTTTACCAAGCTGTTAGGGCTTTGTATAGCGCAAACACAATCCCTTTGTTTTATGGTATTTATTATTCATTTCCATTTTTATTTATGAAAAGTATAACTCCAAAGGCTGCACCTCAATGCCTGGACTCATGAGAGGTCAACTGTCCCGTGTTGCACTTTCGCTTATGAAAACTTTGAATATGACTAGGAATTAGCAGGTGAGTTGCCAATCCGTGACAAGTAAGATGGCATTTATATACTACGTAGATATCTAAACAAGACCCAAGAACATTGTCACAAAAAAAAAAAAAACAAGACGGAAGAAGTAAATCCTTTTTTGTCACAACAGGTTACTACATAACTGAGAATTAAATAGACTCTATCGACAAAGCAACCCACCAAGGTTGTAGGAATAGAAGACTCAGAGCTTCATTTGCTGGCAGCAACTTGAGTTGCTCAGTTGCCTGCGTAGTCATTCATCCAATCTACCGATTTTGAGGCTTTACACCGAAAGATTCAAGAGGAATTGAGCCGGTTCAAAGTTTGTTGCGCACCCAAATTTGCGCGAACTATACTTCTTGTATACACCATTCAGTTTTCCAACTTTCTGATGGTAAGTAACCATCAATCTTGAGCAGTCCCTGTAAACACAATAAAAGTACCACCTTATCAGCTGGGAGGCTTTTATTAATCTGCATATTTTGTGGACAAACTAGCAGGAAATTAGGAGAATGAAAGAAACTAAAAAAAAACTCACATAAGCTGGTCTTCTGTGTAGGTGGTGTGCCACTCGGTGGCTTTTGTCCACTGCTTAGACCTGTGAAGACTACACTGAGCAGTGAAAATGGCTGCTGCCGCCAGCATAGAGGGTGGAAACTTGAGCATCTCATACTCAACCAGGGCTAGCTCAACGATGAAGAAAGACAGAGCCTCAAGCTGAATCCATTTCATTAGAAGCATGTAAAAAGAATCATTAGGATTTATCTTGCACGCGGGTTTTCATCTTCCGCCTAAGTTGGCAAATAGTTCGTAAGAGTCCTAGTACTAACCTTGTTATCGGCTTGAGCAGCCTTGAGAAATCTCCTCATAAATACGTAAGGTGTTGGAACAGACATGTTGAATTGCAGTGCATTCACCATTTCCTTCTCCTATAGGCACAGACATAGAAATGAAACTCTTAAAACTATCTCAAAGTAAGAAAGAAAATAGCCATCTGAGACAAGATACCATCTGCAGAATCTCCTTCCTTGTATAACTCTGATCTGATATGAAAATTAGGTCATCCACAAGAGGAACAGATATCTCCTCATACTTGCATGCTAACAGCAAGGCTGTCACTCCAACTAACTGAAGCTTCTTTCGGACCACAGTTTCACACTCTAAGAACCTGTCGATAAGGTTGACAGTGAGGAACAATGTCTCCTCCATGAGTTTAAACTTGTAATGCACCTGTTATAATTCAATATACGTAGTTAGCAATCCATTCAAAAGAGAAATATGAATAGGTAAAAGGATTCGACAGAGCGCATATAGTCAGTATGTTACGTAGAACTCATAAAAGGATGCTGCAGAGCATATATAGTCAGTATGTTATGTAGAACTCATAAAAGGATGCTGCAGAGCATATATAGTCGGTATGTTATGTAGAACTCATAATGAAGTGATTTACTTTACATGTGATGTGCTAAGTACCGGTCATAATTGTGCTCAGTAGATAATAAACCAAGCTTGAAATACATACCTCAATAAGCCAATGAATAAGGATGGCCCTCATCTTCTCGTTAATATCAAACTGACGCATCATATAATTTGGTGAGACACGACCAGAGTCCTGCATGTGAACAATCATATTAATCGCTTCTAACTGGTGGAGTAGTTGGTAGAATTTGTTTAATTCATCAACTCATCCAGGCAATTGACTCTGTATTTATGTATAGACCTAATTTAGCAGATCAAAATTTGAATCTCATATATGATGCAGTTCTTCTCCTTCAAAAGATATATATTCTGACAGTGAGAAAGTAATTCTCCATCTGGTGACTGAATGGTTCAAAAGATGCAGAAACCAAATGAAAACAAAGGTCCAGTTTTCCATTTTCAGGAAAATGGATCACAAGACTTGAATTCTTGTTTTTTTTTTTTTTAATCATTCTTCTTATAGTCGCTTGATGCCAGTAACAAAATGAGGTGTAAGAGCTTGTGGCCTAGATCAAAGAGGACAGGCCTAGCTTGTGCAGATAGCATATTGTACCAGGAGTCTAAAACCATGGACTGCATAGTAAAAAAACAAAAATTAAGGTTAGATTTCCTATCAAAAAACTGTGGTGCACTCAGTGGCATGCATGGGGTGAGGTTTCCAGTATTTTGTAAAGCAGAAAACAAGTATATGTTACTGAGGCAGAAACACATGGAGGGAGTACTAAGTTTCATGGTCTTGACAGGCTCGATTGGAAGGCCTGGTTTTCAGTAGCAGTATAGTGTGTCTTAACAGTTTACGCTGATACATGGGTTTGAGTTCCTCCCAAAAGCGAGAACATTCTGATGATTATTGTTAACTTCACCTCAGTTCCTCTGTAGTGAGCATGAATGCTTTCAATATACTCAACAACTGCAAGTGGATCCTTTACATCACTGCTGTCAATATCCAGAACATGGTCCTCCTCAACATCTTCCATTTCGACCTCTACCTGCAGCATTAGGACCTTATTTATGTCGCAAGCATGTATACCAAAAAACCCATATGAAGGCAAAACTTGAATGGTAGGATGGACATACCAGTTGATCAATTTCATCCATCATGGCTTCTGTGTGCTTCACAAACATTGGAATCGGTTCATCGCTAGCTAACTCACACTCCTCCATTCCAGTAGCAGCACAATCTCCTGTCCCCTGGGGATTCAATGTTGTCGGTTTTGGTTCCTCATTTTCCTCCTACATTGAGTTTAAATTCTGGTTCAAGTGGACCATTTTTATCCCGTTTGCATGGGTTATGATAAATAAACAGAAGAAAGAAAGTTCTTGATGTGAGAACTATGAAGGACATACTTTAGGGAAAAAAGACTGCTGGTTGCTCCTCAATTGTCCGGAAACCTTCCTAAAGGAATCATCAAATAACAAAATAACATCTACCTCATTATGAATGGAAGGGAAAGAGAAACAAAAGGTTATGTCCAACCTTGAAATTGGTCTATCCATATCCAAAACAAAGCAGCATTGTTCTCTCCCTTGACCTTTGGACGGTGAGAAATGGCGAGAAAAGAACGGAAAACCTTTTCACTTATTTGGATAGCTAAAAACAAACGACAAATGGCAAGACCAAAGGCGACATTTGGTCAGAAACCCCAACCCTTTCTTTTCTCTCCTTTCTCACAATCCAAAGAGCATGTGGATCAGGGTTTCAAATAAAAGTCATTACGTATCATATCGGCCATTACTTAACGGGATTTTGAACCTCCGATACCGTTATTTACCTACTTTACGGCCAATACTTTCCGATATTGGACGTCATGTAGTACCATCACTGATACCGCTACGTTTCATGATACAGCGATTTAACGCCCTGCTGTGGATCTTTCCTCAATACGTTAATAACCAAACGAGAAACTAACCATAAGGACAAAAAGCTGTTGCAAAAGTTTTTGGGATTGGGTCAATACAGAACAAGAGTGTGGAAATTACTCTGAGAATCCTCTTTTGTTGACCACATAAGGGCAGTTCTTAGCTCCCAAGATATTCTGATTTATGTTGCTCAGAGCCCTTCGGTTGTTGTTAATCTTTTGCTGTGGAAACCTGACGCCTCCCATTCTCAACCCACCTTCCAAATTCAAGAAGAAAGAACAAGAAAAATTACGAAGTTAGAAAATTCCATACTTGATCAAAATTACGAAGTTAAAGCAGTTGTTCTTTCAACGGAAGATCGGAAATACTTGATCAAAATCGAGAGCGAGAGGGGTATATCCATATATGTATATCTTACCTTGAGAGTTTAATTGTTTAGTAACAGCAGGGTTTTTGTTTTCGTCTGATCCACCCATGTTTCAGTTCCTTCAAGACTAATCTGCAAGAAACAAAACCCAATTCTAGAAAGCTTTATTCAACCAGGAACATCATGCAACCGGCCAAAAGAACATCGTCACATACCCCTTTCATGTCTACAACACACACACACACACACTGACACGCAGAGAGAGAGAGAGAGAGAGAGAGAGAGAGAGTCATTCAAAGATTAAGGAATTTCCCAGAAAATTAAGAACAAAGAAAAGACCTCTCGATCACTTCTGATGAAACAGATTGAGGCTCAAGCTGCTGTGCCCCAGGGAACAAAGAAAAGACCTCTCGATCACTTCTGATGAAACAGATTGAGGCTCAAGCTGCAGTGCCCCAGGAAGGGAGACGAATATGAAGAAACCCAGAAAGTATTTGAAGCATTGATCTTGAAAACATTCTTCTCTCTCTCTCTCTGGATATCGTGTACTGTGTGAGATTCCGAAGTAGAGTACTAAATAGGGAAGTAAATTACCAGGTAATAAGAGGTGAGGCAATTAGGAAAGTGTCAGCAGAAGAACTAAGAAGTCTGAAAGTAACGGCTAGCGAGCAGTGACCGTCGGATGTGAAATTTATTTCTGGCTGGCCGTTGGATCTAAAGAAAGGCGGAAAGTTTGTGTCGGTTTGTTTAACGGTTAAGAGGTGGCGGAGAGCGTGGGCTTTTCTTTCAAAATTGAGATTTTACTCAATTTTTAGCATCAAACAAAAATACGAAAGAACAAAAATTCGATCATTTTCCATCCAAAAAAGTCTATGCCCATGCCATAAGTACCTTACGAATCAAGAAATAATAGTATTTATCAATATTCATTGAAGTTGATTTTTTCAGGATTCCATAAATTTTTTAAAAAATATATGGGCATTTTTCTGTATTTTGTGGGGCTCGGAGTAAGCCCCACACTCGTGCAATAGACTTTGTGCAATGGATCCCATGTGGTGTTATGTTCGAGCACGTGGTGTTACCCAGCATGCATTCGAGCAGTCCAAACGTGTTTTGGACGATCCAGATCTGAACACTCTCTCTCCTCCTCAACCGATCAGTCTCTCTCTCCTCTCTCTCTCTCTCTATCTCTCTCTCAAGTTATGGTCGTTCAAAATACGTTTAGTCGTATTTTAAATAACTTGGATGCATACTTAGGTATTACATGGACTATACCCTCTTCGCACTCAAAAACTTCTCCCTTTACTTAGGTTGTGCTTGGAATTTGTGGAAGAAAAAAAAGAGTAATAGAATAAAGTGAGTGGAAGTATTTCATTAGTGGAAGATAATACAAGGAAGAAGTCTTTATAGCGGAGTAGTATTTTTTCACTCGATTGGAAGGAGCTAGTATTATTGTAATGCATACATCAAGATATATTTTTTATTTTGCTCGGCCATACATCAAGCAAGATAGTATTAAATTAACTGCTTTGTTCAAGCCGCTAGGAATCGAAGTAGAAGGGGGCTGAATTTTAAAAACAAATTTCGGTACGATAATTTTTCAAGATTAAATCCAGTTACTCTAGTTTTTATGGAATGATTTTGGTAAATTGAAACATTAATTTGAATATTGTTGCTATCATGTCATTCGACACGCACTACAATTATCGCACAGTATCAATCACCAGCGCTCGAAATGAAGATTATTCTTACTTTTTTTATTATGGTTGAAATCTTACAGCTTTATTATTATTATTATTATAAGTATCTACAAAACGTATGCGAACTATACTTGCGAACTACTGGCTTTGACGGATTTTCATAATGTTGTTATATCCAGCTGGTTTCTGCGATTTCATCAAGTACGACTATTGGTCTTAATTGTAGGTACCGAAAATGTACAAAACGGTGTGTAGGGCCTATTTTTGGTGTGTCGAGCCCATTTTGGGATCCACACAAATAATTCAAACCGTTCATTATTTTTTAAATAATTTTAGTAGACTCTGCAAGCCATTATGTACATTTTCAGTACGGCTAGTTTTATTGGATTCCAACATCCATATAAATTGGAACGAGGAGTTATACACACCTAACAAATGAGCAAAGCTACCCAAACAACTTTAAAATACAACTATGAATGCAATTGCTACGGTCTAGAGCCGTTCAATAAATATGAATCCACATGAACAACTCCAAACACAATTATATTTGGAGTGGTGTTTTAAACTTGGGTAAGTAGTCTTTTTTGATAACAAAATGCACAATATTTTATCTTATGATCGATGAGACAATCTTATTTACGGAGGAGACTGTTTACAGCACCAAGTTCAGGGGCGGAGCCAGGATTTTCGTCCAGTGGGGTCGAAAATTGAACTATGTACGATTCAGAGTGCAAGAATGACGTTTTGAGAATTTTTGTGGGTAGAAATTCTATTTTGACTCCTCTTTTTCCTAAGTACAAAACCATTATATATGGGTTGGGGCGAAAATGAATTTTAAAGGGGGGTCAAATGAGTAAAAATTGGGTAAAAATTATACCAATCTCTAACAAAATTTGGGAGGCAGCGGGATCGGCCGCCCCCCCTTGTCCCTTGCTCCCTCCGCCCTTGGCACCAACCAATCTCGACCGTCTATTCACGTAATTAACGGCTGAGATTCGTTTTCAATTGTGACATGTCATAATTAACTCCTCCCCGAAAATTTTTTATTAACATCTTGGCCATTGAAAATAATTTTGAACGATCATAATTGAGTACTGCAAACATCTATTTACAGTTCCTCCGTAAAGAAGATTTTCTCATGATCGATGGTTGAAACACTGTACTTGCCAACGAGGTTGTGACTTGTAACAATCAATCCATCGACTGTACTTGCTTGCCAATGAGGTTGTGTTTCGTTTCGACAGTGTGTCATTAATTACTCCTTACCTCCCTCTCCTTTTCTACATGTTCCAAACAGGCCCTAAAGCTTTGGGTTTCGTTTTGAGAGCCAACTCTCCCTCCTTTTGAAACCCCACCTCTCTCTCTCTTTCTCTCTCTCTCTCTCTCTCTCTCTCTCTCTCCGGCTTCAATGTTCTCAGGTAATCCTCTTACCCTGCTCTTTCGATTAAAGAAGCAATTGATTCTTTCGTTCGTCAACTGTACATAAGCATTCATTCGCACATATGTTAAAATATTTATGTTTGCGTGGAAAATCAATAGCACCTCTTATCAATATCTCGAATCTCATGAAATTCCGCTCGTTTCTTTGTCAACTCTCTCTCTTTCTCTCCCGTTTTTTGATTTGGGATGCAGCGCGGTCCGTCGAGGATTTAATTGTTCTAATTTGTGAAGTTTGATACGATCATCTAGGTTTCTGTGTCAATGTACATAGAGTCATGTGTAATTGATTGCCTGAGCGTTTTATTGTACGGATTGAGCATTGAATTGTGCAATTTTTTTGTTTGAATTTGAGTAATTGGGCTTGATTAGGTGTTAAAGAACTCAGCTTGATCTTGAGATATTGTGTTGAGTTGGGATTTGGTTGTTGAGAAATTGGCCAAACCAACAAACCCACAACGCGCAAAGAATAATCAAGAAAACAAACAAAGAACACAAGACACAAATTTTACCGTGATTCCCCAACTGTATATTTAAGTACATCCATGGCTTACATCGGTTTCCACTATATAACGATTCCATCAGTTTCCATCAGCTGCGTATAGCGATTATTTATAATCTAGGGTTTACCTCGTCGATTACCGTAATATCCCTCAGCAAATCGTAAATTAGACTGAATGAGGCGTTAAACACCCAACATAGGTATCTCAAAGCGACTCCTTGTATTTCTGCAGCTCAAAATGGTTTGTGTTGTGGATGAGAGCATATGAAGGTGAATGTTCAGATCATAGTTTTCATATTACTTTCATTCGTCTGAGGTATAATAAATTGGAGTGTATAAGCTCAATATTCTGCGCCATCAAAAAGAAAGCTCAGTAATTTTGTTTGCCCGCAGAATTTAAGTAAGAAAAGAAAAAAGTTCTTATGGCGATTGTGTTGCCCTTTTCTCGCAATTCTAGTGCTATTCAACATGAGTTTTTCCCCCTCGGTTTCATTTACTCGTAGTTTGACAACGAAGAGAACATGACCAGGAAGGATGACAGTATTACCAGGAAGAATGACAGTATTACGGTGTTAGCTCTTGTGCGACGAAAAGTACTCACTGTACTTGCGGGAATGGATGAACATGGTTTCAAATGGAGGTCATTACATGGATGAGGAGTGACACGGTGAGAAAAGCGGATGTGGATTTTCGCCTAGGGCAAAAATTATGCAAATGTATCAAGTAGTCTAGTCGTAGACCTCATAATGTTCGGGACCCGATGTGTATTTATGATGAATTGATGAAGTTGATGTTGAGTTTGCTTGAGTTATCTGCTTGAAGTTTTGCTTAGGTTTTCAGACATATTGATATTCATGTACAACAGTACAAGTCGTTAATTTTGTGCTTACGCTTGGTGGTTTGGAAAGTTCATAACTTTCATTCATAATACCACGGAAAACATATATATTGTGATTTTTGACCTATATCAGAAGAGGGTTTTGTGCGGTGGTATTTCTCCTGTCACAATGCATTATCTTTGTGGGTAACAAACATAAGACTGATTTATAGCTTTATTGTTGGGAGTATTCTTGTGTTGCCTCTATCTTTTGAAGGTGCATTTCCTCAACTTAAATTTTGTTGCAACAGATTGAGTTATTTCAGATGGTTCAACAGATGACTGATTCTAAGTTTAGCGGATATGGGCTGCCTTATTGTGAAACTCACTTGGCCAATCAAGATAATCAACCCACATTGCCCGTGACTGCAAAGAAGATTCCTCTGAGAGATCTGCAGAATGAAGTTAGAATTACAGGACCCAAATCTATGGAAAAATCTCTATTTCATATGGAGAGTGGACCTATAAATGAGGATTCTAAGGCCTGTGGTACCAAAAGACCTGCGCCTGAGTGTCTCATGAGCCCACCACACCTCCAGTCTCCAACAACTAATGCTGCGAATGGGCATCTTGTGTACGTTCGTAGAAGACCTGACATAGAACTAGCTAAAAGCAGCATTTCTGATAACACTAGCAATATTATCGACGTTCCACAAGGAGAAAGAAAACTTGGTGGCCACGATGAGATAACAGAACAAAAATCCCATAGAAAGGAACCTGAGGTTTGTGTTCCAGAAGTTGCACCTATCACAAGAGCTTCTTTGATGTGCTTCTCATCTGGAAAGCCTTCAGTTTCTCCCTTACCAAATTCTAATCATTGTCCCATTTCTCCTGCCATCCCTCCATTGGAACATCCAAAGAAAATGCATAGTCAGCACTGGGAAGAGCGATATTGCCAATTGCAGGACTTGTTAAAAGTGTTGGATCAGTCAAATCAAGAAGATTACGTGCAGAGTATGTGGAATTTCAATTAAGTCTCTCTCTCTCTCTCTCTCTCTCTCTCTCTCTCTCTCTCTCTCATTATGGTTCTATTCTGAAATCTGAATAAATTCCATTTCATAGCTGTGATATGCCTCATGTTTTATCGTCAGTGCTTCGATCGCTCTCCTCAGTTGAACTTAGCAGACGTGCTATTGAACTAGAAAAGAGATCAATTCAACTCTCTTTAGAGGAAGGTAATACAATAACTTAACTTCTTTAATGTATCGAATTCAGGCTTTTTACGGGAGTTATCGTGCTTCAGTAATCACATAGTTTAGTCCTGCTCATTTCTGAATGTATGGAAGCAAGAAGTGCTTCATGTTCTGAACTTTCTTATTTTTCTGAATTCCACAGCAAAAGAGATACAAAGGGTTCAGCTTTTCGATGTCTTGGGTAAATATCCAAAGATTTCTAGATCACCCTTTGCTCAACAAGGGCGGTTAGAGAACTGATAGGATGCAATGAGCCTAGGGTTCATTGTGCTCTGGACTCAAGAGCATGATTTCTTTCTCTTTTTCCCTTGATTCCTGTGTGGCCGTCCTTCAATTAGCTTGCTGTTATTTCCTGTAAAAATCTTCCTGTACCTGTTTCTGTTGAACTTCTTACTGCCGACAGTTAAAACCTGTTAATGGCAGATGCTGTAATGTAGTAGTAACCCTTAAATCATTTGTAGCTATTCTCTCAGCTTATCTTTAGGTTCTTAAAACTTGTGCCTTATTTCCCTGTAAAGTTGCATACTTTAAAGTCGCTGAAGAGACACAGTCAGTGACGAAAATGAATGCCAAATGTAACAATTATGTTTGGATGGTTATCTGTTATCGTGGGCACAACCTGTAATATATGAAACAATTGGTTAGCACTGTATCAATGGAATGTTAGCTATGATTTTTCCTGGTTGTCTCGGTAACTGTAAGCAGTTATTATTAAATAATACAAACCTTACGGATTGTGGTGTTTTCTTCTGTTCTTTTGGTTCCTCTTGGAAATTTTCTTTGACATCATATGATTCCTTCTGCAACTGTGGCTGTGTTTTTTTGGTGTTGCTTCTGCCGTCATGGGTTCGAGCCATGGTAACCCACTCTCACACCCAAAAAAGTTCCTCAAGCCTTCAACATCAGATGTGTTCACTGTTAGGCTGTGCAAAGAAGGCCAAATGGGCCCTCAGTTTGGGCCGAAACTTCCTGGGCCTCCCATTATTACTGTGGGGTTCCGCTCAAGAACTGTTTACTGGAGAGTGGGGTTGGGTTAATAATGCCTGGTTCACTGATGGTGGTGGCTGTCAGGTTGCCTGCACCAACCAAATTTACATTTTTCTCTCTGTGATTCCAATTTCACCATCCAATATTTAATAGGCAAAGTGAAATGTCCATTTCGTTCATGGAGAAAGAAAGAGAAAAGAGGGGAAGTTGTTAGATAAGAGCTGTGGATTTTCTTAAATTTGCCTTGCAAGCAAAATGAGAAGTAATCTTGTTAGCTTTTCCTAAAAAGAAGGTGAAGAAAGCAAATTGCCAAATAAGTGTCCATTTTGAAAAGACGCGTCGCACACCTACCTCCTTGGTAACCTCACAATGTAGGGTCTATAACAATGTATAGACCTAGATGGCTATGTAATTGTGATTCGTGAAGGGGTTGGATCAATAAATGGCCATGCTGAAGGACGACCCAATAATTTTTCCTAATCACGTCTGCTAGTTGAAGCCATAGTGTACTCCTTGGCCCTCAAGCTTTGTTAAGCGGTTCTAACCGTGCATCACTGGATAATCACTCTCTTTTTATCCCCTACATTACTAGCAACGTTAAAAACACAGATAGAGGATGCACGAATTCAGTGGCGGAGCCAGAAATTTCTTTCAGATGGGGCACTTTTTTCCATGAACTAAAAAAATATTGATAGTAAAATATGGTAAAGAAATACTAAGCACAACAATTCAAATATTATCTTTTAGGGACAAAAGTTTGTAAACATAAGCACAAAGATCTAAATATTCGTTACTAATTTTTTTTACAATTGACCACGACAAGTTTTCATCTTTTGAAAGTTCTACATGGTTGGTTCGTTAGTAATTCCATTAAAAACAACTCGCTCAATGTATACCCTCAAACCGTTGTTCAACCATTGATCGTTCATTCGGTTTCTCGATTGATTGTTCAACTTTTACTTTGAAAAGCTATAAAATAAGTTGGATGGATTAAATAAGTCACACATAGTAGCAATTTGCTATTTGCTACAATAAAATGAGCATTTAATTATTGAAAGGGTCTATTGATTTGCTTGAAAACCCACGACAACACAATAGACAATAAACCCAATACCCAAAACTTTCAATTTCTCTTAAACATTTTTTGAGTAGGTGTAAAAAAAAAAAAAAAGGGAGTAGGTATATAGAAATTCAGGAGGCATGTAACCCACTAGGCTTTAATTGGCTTCATCCGTGCACATATCTAGACATAGATGTATCCGAAATCATTTGATGACCATGGATCCCACAAAATAGATGTGGAGTCTAACACATATCGGATAGTTCCGGACACAACCTGAGGCCGTAGCATTTTTGCCTACATGATCATATGCCATCCGATGGTGCGCATGCTACGCAATCTCCGACGGTTGATGTCGTCAAACCCTTCTCATTTCCCTCAGTGTTACACACCCAATAACTCCCCAGAAAGTTTTAAGAGATAAAGATGCATAACTGAAAATAACTACCCAAATTCAAACCCCTCTCTCTCTCTCTCTCTCTCTCTCTCTCTCTCTCTCTCTCTCTCATGTAGTGGTAACCGCTGGTCTCGGCCACTTTAAAACACCCACGACCCCATTGTTAAACTTTTTTCGCCAAATCTGCATTTTCATTCCAAAAGGGCATTATTGAAACCGTTGAGATGACCAACCAAGAAAGAAACATCAACACCGCCGCCGCCTACCTTCAACTCTCTGTTTCCCCGCCCCAAGAAATCTTCCCTGGCAGCATCGTCGGCGGCGAAAACTACTTCCGCCGTAACCCCGACAAGCACCGCCAAAATCCCAAAAAGAAACGTACCAAATTGATCAGAATTGAAAACCCAGATGGGTTGAATAACTTGAATCCAAGTAGTAGTTTTTGTACTACTACTACTACTACTAGTGGTGTTGCAGTGAAGAAGGCCAAGTATGGAGGGAAAAAGCCAGACCCGAGTGCACCGAAGATTACGCGGCCGTGCAGCGAGTGTGGAAAGAAGTTCTGGTCATGGAAGGCGCTTTTCGGCCACATGCGGTGCCACCCAGAACGCCAGTGGCGTGGAATTAACCCTCCGCCGGATTTCAGGCGGCCGGAGAATGATGGTGTCATGGTTGGAACGGAGTGGACGGAGGCGGATCATGAGGTTGCTGCCTGTTTGTTAATGTTGGCTAGTTCCCCTAGTGCTTTCGAGAAAAAGGGTCTTAGTCTCGTTACCATTAGTGGTATTAATCATGGGAAGTTGGAAAGCGATGATGTGGTGGTTAGGGATGTGGCGGCCACCGGTGGTGGCAGCGGCGGTGGCAATGGTGATTGTGGGTTTGAGTGTTCGAGTTGTAAGAAAGTGTTTGGGTCCCATCAGGCGCTGGGAGGGCACAGGGCTACCCACAAGAATGTCAAGGGTTGTTTCGCGATAACGAGGAGCGATTGCGAAGAAGTAGTGATAGAAGATCGCAACAACGTTGACGCCCAAAATGTGGATTTCAGCGGGAGTGGAGAGTTAGGGGAGGGCATGGTTTCGGGAGGGCACAAGTGCGGCATTTGTTCTAGGGTTTTCGCAACCGGTCAAGCCCTGGGAGGGCACAAGAGGTGCCATTGGGAGAAAGGAGACGATGATCATGAACCCTCTTCATTGTCACTTGTAACACAAGGTGGTTTCAACTGCAACCCTTCTGGTGGATCAAGGCAAAGTTGTGGTTTGGACTTGAATTTGCCTGCTCCGGTTGAAAACGATTTGTCGTCGTCCTCGTTGTCTTATTCTTCTTCGGGACTGGCTTTGGATTTAAGGTTGGGACTGTAAGGAAATTTATGTTAGGTAGGACTTTATTTGTGTTGTTCCTTGTTTGGTACTACATTGTAATGCTTTTGTATGTTAGCTCCATGAACTGGGAGAAAGCAGCATTTGTAATTCTTGGAAATACTTTAGGAAACTGAACCTCTCTGTACTAAATACTTCTCCATACTAATAAATAGGTAAGGTGGTATATTTAGTGAATCTTTCCATTTTGATGGCCTCATTATTCTTTTGTTTCCTGCATGTCTCTCTTACTCTTTAAATCTGTTTCAATGGGCACTGAACATTTGCTAGGCTTATGAGGTGTTTCTGCCTCGGCCCGCGTATATATTCAGATATCTGTCTGTCTGTAGACTGAAATTTCACAATGGCCAGTGATTTGTATGGTTGTCCTGACTCCTGATAGATTTGAATTATTGTCAAGCAAATGGCCTCATGGGTGTTGAGCTTTGAAAACATAGACCTAACAAACTAGCAGTAGAATTGCAGGTTTGGATGCCAGATTTGTGCACAGGTGGTGATAACAAGGGTTCTGCAAATCTGTTGATACCATTCTTAAAGGAGGCAGTCTGTAATCTAAAAGGAATGTAGGTCAAATGGTAGAACTCATGGGTTAACAGTGGGATCCATCGATAATGAAATGAATTCAACAATGATTTCCAAAACAGTTTTCAAAGTTTACGCTACTTTACTGTCGGATACTCCAGACAGGAGCTTGGTTCCTCTGTAGTTTTGCCACTGGCCTTGGTATCTTCTTCCAGGTTAGCCCAACTTCACATATTTAGGATCCTGTAAAAGGGTATTTATGTTGTTTCCGTATTGAACCACCCTACATTGGTTTATTCTACCAAAGTTGCCATAGACAGTGGGTCAAAGCCAAGTTCATTGACACAGGATAAACTGCATGATCTGCCAAATTATAAGAACACTGAACTTCTTTACTTTGAAGATCCACCGCAGATATGCATTGATAGCGTTAATGTTGAAGAATCGCACCAATTCACTCTGGAGACATAAACTACAATAACAAAATTGCTGATGTAGTGATTGACAAAACAATAACTATTATCCCCATGTCATAGATTGAATGGCAATCTTCATTTCAATGCATAAGGTTGCAACAACGCATGTTATCATATGGTCATTGAACAAACTCAACAAAACAGAAATTGTTTCTTCCTGGTGTGTATATAATGGCCGTGTTGACACGTTGTCAAGACAAAAATAATTACATATCTATTCCTTACATCCTTTTCTGCTAAGAACATAGCACCACTAGAACAGCAAAACTCATTTTTCCGTAGCAGAAGAGAGAAGAGGGGCAGTTTGATATCGATAGAATCTTCGCACACAGATTCATCACAACCTGCTCTGCCCTCATGGAAAGTGGTGTACCAAAGTTACTGTGCAGGTGGAGGGAGTTGATAGGACTGGTGGTCATAGTGCCTCAGGTGAAGTGGAGATCGACAGTGCAAAGGCTGCTGTGGACCGCGAGGGTGATGAAGTAGTATGATTTATGGGATGAACTCTAGGCTCTTCAGGCTTCTCATCGGTTGCTACAAGATGTTGCAGCGTCTCCACTACTGTATTCATCGATGGCCTCGTCTCTCGTTCAGGTTCAATACACTTTAAGGCAAGCTGAGCTATCTGAAGAGCTGCTTTGGAACGATATTTTCCTTGCAAATGGGAGTCCATTACTTGCTTCAACTTCCATCCGTCAGATAAATATGGTTTGATCCAGTCAACAAGAACTAATCTCCCACCTGGACGGTTTGGATCAACTGCGCGTAGTCCTGTTAGCGTCTCAATCAACACAACACCAAAACCATACACGTCGCTCTTCACATACAAGTGCCCTGGTTAACCAGACGAGTAATATTAGTACGAGACACTGAAGTTATGTGGGTATGGTTCAAGTGGCTCTGAAGCATGATTATTTCAAAAGCTTGACTCCAGTGATCGTTCAGCCTCAGAAATTGAAGATCTGAAAAGGTTGAGGGGATTACCTGTGGCAACATACTCTGGAGCTGCATAGCCAGATGTGCCCATAACCCGTGTTGTGATGTTTGACTTGCTACCCAATTTAGTCAAACCAAAGCCCGAGATTTTGGCATTGTAACACTGCCAAAAGAAAAACTGTGTCAGACCAAGTATAAGAGATCATGCTTCACTTTCCGAAAATATTCAGATATACATGAACCATATTGCTACCATCCCATACTTCTTCCATCGACATGATAAAAACAAGCCAAGCAAGAGGTTTTTTTTCCCTGTAGATGGGTGCAATTTTAAGTGCATCCATAATTCCATAGTTACTGTTTTCAAACATGCATGTTTTTTTTTCCTTTTTTTCCCTGTGTGTGTCTGTAAATACGGCCACCATCTTGCAATTACTTGAAGCACTACTCGTTCTGAAAATAGGTTAAAGGTAATAGGACATGTTTGGATGCATATCCACCACACAGGGAGAGTCTTGCAGAAGTTATCACGTAACCTTCGCAGAAGGAAAGAAGAATGTTCAACCATGAAATACATTTGCATTCCTTCGTATGTCACCTGGTGCTAATTAGTTGATTGTGAAACTTACCCCATCTAGCAATATATTCGAGGCCTTAAATTCTGTATACATCATTTGTTCCTCTGATGTGTGCAAAAACGCAAGACCTTGTGCTGCTCCTATTAATAGCTTAAGCCGTATGTCCCATGGAAGAGGGTGAACAGCAGAGCCCCCTAGAAAATACCAAAGCATAAAACGTAATGTAAGCCGAATGAATTAGGTTAATGAGCAGAAGACAATCAATTCACACATCGCAAATGCTAGCATATCTTGCATAAATAGTTTCATAAATGACATCCATTAGCTCTTACTTCCAAAAAGGTGGTTTTCCAAGCTGCCCTTTTGCATGAATTCATACACAAGGAGTAGCTCATTGTCTTCCCAACAGTATCCCAATAGCTTAACAAGGTTAGGATGAGAAAGCCTTCCTATGAAATGGACCTCAGACTGCACAATCAGTGAACAAACAGGTAAGCAGATGGCATTCAGAAGACATTAATAAAGAGAGCAATTTGTAAAATGATTAGTTATCCGAAATATAATTGAGAAAATGAGTCAGGTCAAAGTTTAACATACATCTCCAAAAACAAACAGGGAAAAGTACAAAGCTTAGTCTCATACAAAACTAGGAGCTACGACATCGTCCAATTTATAGTTTCTAAGAATAACAAATCTATTCCAGTTCCAAACCATACACATTCCAATAGCTTCCATTCAAGTGGTTGCAGATGCCAGGAAGGTAGGAAACAATTGTTGGGATTAAAACGCGGAAGCACCCAAGCGCCGAGATTCAAACACAACCACAATTGCAACCAATGGAAGTTCGATGAAAATAAACTAGAGAGAGACACGCAAAATTACGTGGTTCGGCAAAAACTGCCTACTCCACAGAGAGGATCCCGTTCTTCCACTATGAGAATTTCCGTACAAGTACACTTGGATATGAAATAACCCACACCCAACACTTATACACTCACTCATACAAGAACACACTCTCACCAAGTACTAGACTTGACCCTTGCACACACAAAACTTGCGGTAGAAAAACCCGTGTACCCGGCAGCTCCCAAAGGAGCTGCCCCCACACACAAACTGTTTTTCTCCCACTCCTATTCTCTCTGTGTTTACACCGCTCACTCTACCGAAAAACACTTCTCCCATGCCATTATATACACCCACCAACCCATGCATTAATAACAACTACTTTTCCCAGCAAGAAGATGGAAGGTCACACCGGCAGAGAAAAAGTCAGCTAGCACCAGCTAGCACTTCGGTTCCAGAGACAAAAAACCATGTGCAAGACTTTGACTTGGGTGGAATTTGAACCAACACCATTGGGAACTTGAACCATCCCAACAACAATTAGCTACATCGGTTACAATAACAATTCCGGGCACCCACCTTTTCATAACAAACACTACACAACCACTTTTTCATGAGAAGCATTGTACAGAACAAATCGTTTTGTTAAGAAATACACAATACCCGAATTTCTGAACAAATGAATCCCCCTTGCCTCCCCCTGCGAACCAAGACCAGTTTTCTGTTTTTCGTTTGTTGAGACAGATGGGTGATAAAGGGTGATTAGTACTTCATGTTGTGGACCAAACCAAACCTGCACTTACACGGCCACTCCTATGGTTTCTGTACTAAAAAGTCTTTCCATCCCTCTAAAAAGCAAGTCATGTCAGAGAGTTCTATAGGCACGATTAGGCTTAACCTCTAGCCAACCTAATAACTTCATCCAACAGAAGACCTAATGTTCATTAGATATTGCTTTATGATGCACACGTGATGAAAAAAGAATCCTGTGAAGCAGTCATACTTATATCTGAAGGCCATTTCAGGAACAAGTATTGTTTACACATAAAATCCCAGCCTCCAATGACATAGAGATTAAGCACAAGTACACTTTCCGAGTATCAAAGCCAAATAGGTAAAATAACAAGGAGATGAAGTGAAAGGCAAGTTCAGATATCTTTGGGAAATCATTCAGCCCGTATTGGTCTTAGCCGAATTACCTGCCACTCGTCGAATCCTTGCATGCTCTCGGCGTCCAACTTCTTGATGGCAACAGCTGAACCTCTACCGTTCTTTGATGTGGCCTTCTCCTTGAGCCAACCCTTGTAAACTTTACCAAAACCTCCTTCTCTCAGCATCGTATTGACCCTGAAATTTCTGGTGGCAGTCTTCAATTCTGAAAAACTGAAGACCCTTAAATTCAGGGTGGGTAAGATCTGCCCACCGGGATATGCCTCATTGCCGCCACTTGCCGCCGAGGACGAGAAGTTCCTAGGGATTTTGCTTCCAACTGTAACAGAGGACGAGAAGTTCCAAGAGATTTTACCTCCAACTGAGAAACGACGGAATTGAAGAGTGACATTTTTCCACTGCAATAGTGAACGGGTGCAACTAACAGCCGAAAGTGATTGTTCACCATTGGAATCATATACCTTTCTTTTTTTCAACTTGATATGAGCACCTTTAGCTAGAAATTTAGCAGTCCTCTGAAACACCTTGCTGACGATTCCCTTTGACCGTGGAGGAGGAAGGAGCATTGCCTCGCGGAGGAACCTTTGCCTAGCTAACTTCATATGAGCGCCTTTAGCTAGAAATTTAGTGGAGGACGAAGGAGCATCGCCTCGTGGAAGAGAATCATCCCTTTGCGCGTTCTCACCAAACTGCTCGTCCACAGCCCTCTCCGAAGCCAATGCGTGCTCGAGTCTCACCACCGCATCAGCCATTGTAGGCCGTCCCTTTGGAAGACTATCTAAGCATTTATTGGCAACTTCCGCAAACACTTTTAGACAATTTTCAGAGATTTGGTCCCTCAAACTGGGGCCAATAAGTTGATCAAGTTTGTCCTCTTTGATGCCCTGTTTAGCCTATAGGACAAGACTACGTTGTGATGTGAATTGGAACTATTGAGAGATTTTGAGAATGATCATAGTGAAGAAAAGGAGAGAGGAGGAGATTGCTGATGAAAAAAGTTCTATTTCGAGGGTGGGTAAGGAAAGACGAAGACTTATAACTGAGTCAAGGACAAGACACGGTCGGAGTCAACATTTTCGATAAGTTGGAGTCAACATTTTCGATAAGTGGGGTCGAAAATGTGAATTATTATGATTCACTTTTTCTAGTTGTTAATTGAAAGAAAAAATTAAATTAGCAAGTTAATCAAAAAATGTGTGTGTATGTATGTATGTATATATATATATATATATTAATATCAAAATGTAGTTTCAATCTACAATTGACCTTGACGATTTTTCATACTTTGAAAACAATGATGATAGATAGGCTTGTTTGTGATGGTCTCAAAAATTCTTTATATATATATATATATATATATATATATATAGATATTCAACCAAACTATCGTGCATCCATTGATCATACCTACGATTTCAAAGCCTACTCTTCTTCATAGCAGAAAACCCTTATAAGGGTTGTGGGTGAATATTCTATTTTGACCCAGCTTTTTTTGCAAGTACAAAACTCTCAATGGGTGGGACAAAAATAAATTTTAAAATGAGATCAAATGAGTAAAAATGGGGTAAAAATTATACTTATCCCAAACAAAATTTGGGAACCATTGGATCAGCTGCCTACACCTGTCTCTCACTCCCTCCGCCCTTGTCCAGACATGGTGGGACATGATCCAAAAGACACCCTGGCCAGACGTCTGTTTCCTTGTTTTGTAGTATATCAAATTTTGGGGAGACTCCAACTCTGCTGGTACCACATCTAAACTCACGCTCACATAAGAGGCCGGTCCCGCACACACTAAAGTGAGTGCGTGATTAGTAATCATCCACTGAGGCCCCGTTTGATAACGGGTTTGAGAGTTGGGATTGGAGTAATAATCCCATGGGATTATTAATACTTTGTTTGGTAACAAAAAAAGGTTCGGACTATTAGTTCGTTGGGATGCCGAATCCGGGGATTAGGGGGTATTAGCAATACCCCGTGGGACTTGGTATTCGTAGTCCGATCCCAACCCATTCTCATTACTAATCCCTTTTCATTACCAATTTCTTCTATCAATCCAATCCCATCATCTAATCTCATCTCAAACAAATATTATATTAATAATCCCATCATCTAATCTCATCCCAAACAAACATACTCATTATCAATCCCTTCTCATTAATAATCTCATCTCATTTCCAATCCCAATCCTAATCTCATCTCCTTACGAATCCCATCTATTTATCCCCGTTATCAAACGGGGCCTCGATGGTACAAAATTTTCTACTCCTCCATAGAGTGCCCCAATTTGGGGAACCACATATATCTCGTTGATGTGTAACTGTGTGCTTGTGGGAATTTAGATCCTAATTGACGTAGCGAAAACGAGAATTGAAAAGATCTCACCAAATTGGCAGGGTATAACCAAAAGCCCATACGCAAGGCTCCAAATGAACCAAGTAGTTTGTGAGCTCGGCTTTGATCAGCTCAAGTTTTCGGCTCATTTAAAAGAGCCAAGTGGAGCTCGGCTCGTTTGACAAAAACTCGGCTCGATTAAAGAAACTCGTTTAATAAATGGCTAATGAAGCGGAATTCATAAATAGACTAGTTAGTGTACTAACCCAAACGTGATAGGTACTCGAATTCACGAGTTGTTCTTGCGCACAAGAAGAGAACGAAGTTTTGCAATATTATTGATAGAAAAAACTGAGGCAAAACATGAGGTTACAACCCTTTTATAAGCCTGAAACCTTAGAAACTCTAAAAATAAATTTTAAAAATAAAAAGTCCCGAAAATTGGGGCTTTTCCTAAAATTGATAACAACAAAGAAAAATAGGAATTTCCCTAAAAGAACCAACTAATAACGAATTACGGTTTAAGAGTTATTAACGAAACAAAATTTTTCTAAAATGGCAAAAAACATAAATTGATGGTCTAAGCAAAGGAATTAGGCCGAAAAACACTAAAGCCCACGACTTAGGGTGATGGGTCATGCCTTCAACGTGAAAATAAATTAGCCCATCAAGTTTGGGCCCATTCCGAGCACGTCCAAATTTGTCAAATTGAATAATTTGAAATTAAACACCGTTTGAACTTTCGAGGCTTGGCACGGTCCAACTGGTTATGGAATTGCGCCTTCACGTGATCTACATCAATGGCTAAGCTCTGCTCGTTAAGGGCTTGGTTTGAGCCGAGCTCGAGCTCGACAAAACTAGGCTTGGCCTGTTTGCAGCAGCCATACGTCGACTATCAAAACCTAGTTCAACGTAACAAAAGCTACCCATTGTATAAGAACTGTGAAGAGAAAATAAATAAAAAGGATTTCGAGCTCCTTACCCTCCCATCGTTGCTAAATTCGCTCACATGTTTTGCCACTGGTACTGCCCAAATTCATGTTCATTGCTTAGTGCAGCGCGGCTGCCTGCACTCAAAATAGCATCAAATTCAATGGCCAATGCTAAATCAAATACCACTCTGCTCTACGCTACGGAATGCAAAGAGACGAGGGATCGATGGGAGGTAACCATACAGCTCACCTTGATTCATTTTATCCATCTTATTCCAATCAAATTAACTTTGTCACGATTGCCTTAACTACCCGTGTTCCAACCTCATCGTCGTAGAACCTTTCATCCATGTATCAAGACCAAAGTGAACAAGGCAACAGCTACAAATGCGGGACTGGTAAAGAATTTTTGCCCGGAGAGTGTCCTTGATCAGAGCGTAATAAATTTGTGGGTAAATCTGTTACAGTATTTATAAGTTTGGTTCACGGCTTCGTGCAATCTCAGCCGTCCGTTTCGGCAATCAATGGTCTAGATGTAAAAAAAAAAAAAAAAACTATTCACGCGAGGAGTTAAACTCTTCTAGCGAATAATTTTTTCAAAATCCGGACCGTTCAAAACACATTTGAACGCGCGTGATTGAACGCCGTAAAAAAGTTTTTCTCCAGGAACTTCATTAGGAATAAGTAGGAAGCATGACGATGTGCACAGAAATTAAATTGGGTCTCTAGGCCTGTCATCTCCAATGCCATTTGGATTTGATTTGGGGCATGGTTCCGTAGCAAAACAGGTATGGGGGGTCACTGTTTCAATAGAATCCTGAAAGCAGCAATTTGTGCATATTGCCAAAGATTAGGTCTGTTTCCAATCTTTTTCCACTCAAACCCCCAATGATTGGTGATTACATGGGTTCTGTTGTTATTGTTGTATTAGGAATAAGCAAATGAAAAATCAGGATAAGTCTGAAATTCAGTTTTTAGATAATCAGTTTCATGAGAAAGTTTAAACTTGGTTGTGTACAAGGGAAAAAGGAGACAGAATTTATGCAGTAATGAGTTGTACATTATTCTTTAGTTTCTTGCGCTTTATGTTTCCAATCAACCCCACTGCCAATCAACATTTTTCTCTTTTCACCAGTTTTTATCCTGTCTTTCGCTAAAACGGATGCTGCGCCTGTTATGTGATTTAGGTCTCACAGTAGCGCAAATTGGGTGGGCATCCTTGTTAATGTTTTTCTTCTTTTGACGTTTTTTGTTTCAATTCTTCTTCTCGTGAATTTTAGTAACTTCAAAAGGCAATTTCACGCTCGCACCCTCCCGGGACGCTTTCACTCGCCATCGCGCATTTGTATGAGTTGGGCACAGCCTGAAATTGTATTTGGTTCTCCGCAAAATCCCAAACGCACACGCCTGTACATATCGATACCTATACACAGATTTATTATTGTAAAATTTCGTGGAATCAACCGCAAAAGGAGGATGACGGTCGATGCTGTGAGGTCGAGTTGGTAGAGATGAAAGAAGATGGGAGGAGACAATTTGTCAAACAGATTTGTTTCACATTTCTTGAACTCAGACGAATTCTATTATCATTGCCACAGGATAAACTGCATGATCTGCCAAATTATAAGAACACTGAACTTCTTTACTTTGAAGATCCGCCGCAGCTATGCATTGCTAGCGTTAATGCTGAAGAATCGCAGCAATTTCAATCTTGAGACAAACTACAATAACAAAATAGCTGCTCTAGTGATTGACAAAACACTAAAAACTACTATCCTCGTTTCATAGATTGAATGGCAATCTTCATTTCAAATAAATTTCAATGCATAAGGTTGCAACAACGCACATTATCATATGATCGTTGAACAACTCAACAAAACAGAAATTGTTTCTCCCTGGTGTACTGTACCGTGTACATATAATGGCCGTGTTGACATGTTATCAAGCACTAGTAAAGAGACCAACAAAAATAATTACATCTCAATTCCTTACATTCTTTTCTTCTAAGAAACATAGCACCGCTAGAACAGCAAAACTCATTACAATTTCCGTAGCAGAAGAGAGAGGGGCAGTTTGATATCGATAGAATCTTCCTATGCAGATTCATCACAACCTGCTCAGCCCTCGTGGGAAGTGGTGTACCAAAGCTACCGTGTGGGTGGAGGGAGTTGATAGGACTGGTGGTCGTGGTGCCTCGGGTGAAGTGGAGATCGATGGTGCAAAGGCTGCTGTGGACTGCGAGGGTGATGAGAACTAGTACGATTTCTGGAATGAACTCTAGGCTCTTTAGGCTTCTCATCGTTTTCTACAAGATGTTGCAGCGTCTCCACTACTACTTTCATCGATGGCCTCGTCTTTTGTTCAGGTTCAATACATTTTAGGGCAAGCTGAGCTATTTGAAGAGCTGCTTTGGAAGGATATTTTCCTTGCAACTGGGAGTCCATTACCTGCTTCAACTTCCTTCTGTCAGATAAATGTGGTTTGATCCAGTCAACAAGATTTAATTTCCCACCGGGACGGTTTTGATCAACTGCTCGTAGTCCTGTTAACATCTCAATCAACACAACACCAAAACCATACACGTCGCTCTTCACATACAAGTGCCCTGGTTAACCAGACGAGTAATATTAGTACGAGACACTGAAGTTATGTGGGTATAGTTCAAGTGGCTCTGAAGCACGATTATTTCAAAAGCTCGACTCCAGCGATTGTTCAGCCTCAGAAATTGAAGATCTGAAAAGGTTGAGTGGATTACCTGTGGCAACATACTCTGGAGCTGCATAACCAGATGTGCCCATAACCCGTGTTGTAATGTGTGATTTGCTAGCAGAGGGACCCAATTTAGCCAAACCAAAGTCCGATATTTTGGCGTTGTAACACTGCCAAAAGAAACACTGTGTCAGACAGAGTATAAGAGATCATGCTTCACTTTTCAAAAATATTCAGTTTTACATGAACCATATTGCTACCATCCCCTATTTCTTCCATCAACATGATGAAAACAAGCCAAGTAGGAGAGGGTTTTTTTCCTGGTAGATGGGTGCAATTTTAATCGCTTCCATAATTCCATAGTTACTGTTTTCAAACATGCATGTTTTTTTCCCCTTGTGTGTGTGTCTGTAAATATGGCCACCATCTTGCAATGACTCGAAGCATTTCTCGTTCTGAAAATAGGTTAAAGGTAATAGGACATGTTTGGATGCATATCCACCACAGAGGGAGAGTCTGAAAGAAGTTATCACATAACCTTCGTAGAAGGAAAGAATAATGTTCAACCATGAAGTACATTTGAATTCCTTTGTATGTCACCTGGTGCTAATTAGTTGATTGTGAAACTTACCCCATCAAGCAATATATTCGAGGCCTTAAAATCTCGGTAGATCACTTGTTTATCTGATGTGTGCAAAAACGCGAGACCTTGAGCTGCTCCTATTAATATCTTAAGCCGTATGTCCCACGGAAGTGGCT
The DNA here is from genome assembly GCA_019656295.1 of Rhododendron mucronatum var. ripense. Classification (NCBI taxonomy): domain Eukaryota; kingdom Viridiplantae; phylum Streptophyta; class Magnoliopsida; order Ericales; family Ericaceae; genus Rhododendron; species Rhododendron mucronatum. The sequence continues at coordinate 1,034,346 of BPLT01000166.1, forward strand.
GAACAGCAGAGCCCCCTAGAAAAAACCAAAGCATAAAATTTAATGTAAGCCAAAATAATTAGGTTAATGAGCAGAAGACAAACAATTCGCACATCTCAAATGCTAGCATATCTTGCATAAATAGTTTCATAAATGACATCCATTAGCTCTTACTTCCAAATAGGTGGTTTTCCAAGCTGCCCTTCTGCATGAATTCATACACAAGGAGTAGCTCATTTTCTTCCCAACAGTATCCCAATAGCTTGACAAGGTTAGGATGAGAAAGCCTTCCTAAGAAATGGACCTCAGACTGCACAATCAGTGAACAAACAGGTAAGCAGATGGCATTCAAAAGACATTAATAAAGAGAGCAATTTGTGAAATGATTAGTTATCCGAAATATAATTGAGAAAATGAGTCAGGTCAAAGTTTAACATACATCTCCAAAAACAAACAGGGAAAAGTACAAAGCTCAGTCTCATACAAAACTAGGAGCTAGGATATCGTCCAATTTATAATTTCTAAGAATAACAAATCCATCCCAGTTCCAAACCATACACATTCCAATAACTTCCATTCAAGTGGGTTGCAGATGCCAGGAAGGTAGGAAACAATTAGCTACATCGGTTACAATAACAATTCCGGGCACCCACCTTTTCATAAAAAACACTACACAGCCACTTTTTTATGAAAAGCATAGCACAGAACAGATCGTTTTGTTAAGAAATACACAATACCCAAATTTCTGAACAAAAGAATCCCCCTTCCTGCCCCCCCCTGCGAACCAAGACCAGTATCTGTTTCTCCTTTGTTGAGACAGATCGGTGATAAAGGATGTTTAGTACTTCATGTTGTGGACCAAACCAAACCCGCACTTACATGGCCACTCCTATGGTTTCTGCACTAAAAAGTCTTTCCATCCCTCGACAAAGCAAGTCATCCATGTTCAAAGAGTTCTATAGGCACAACAAGTCTTAACCTCTAGCCAACCTAATAACTTCGTCCAACGGAAGACCTAATGTTCTTTAGATATTGCTTTATGATGCACACGTGATAACAAAGAATCCTGTAAAGCAGTCATACTCATATCTGAAGGCCATTTCAGAACAAGTATTGTTTACACAAATTAGTCACACATAAAATCCCAGCCTCAAATGACATAGAGATTAAGCACAAGTACACTTTCCAAGTATCAAAGCAGGTAATTAACATGGAGCTGAAGTGAAAGGCAATAATTTAGCCCATATTGGTCTTACCTGCCACTCGTCGAATCCTTGCATGCTCTCGGAGTCCAACTTCTTGATAGCAACAACTGAACCACTACCGCTCTTTGATGTGGCCTTCTCCTCAAGCCAACCCTTGTAAACTTTGCCAAAACCTCCTTCTCCCAACACCGTATCGACCCTGAAATTTCTGGTGGCAGTCTTCAATTCTAAAAAACTGAAGATCCTTAAATTCGAGTCGGGTAAAATCTGCCCACCGGGAAATGCCTCATCATTGCCACTCGCTGCTGAGAACCGGCTGTTCCCCGATATGTTGCTTCCAATTGAGGATGTAGTGTTTCCGGTTGTCTGAGATATTCCTCCTGCTGTATACAACCATGTAAGGATACAAGGAAAAGAAAAAGATATGCAGCTCCATTATGCCTGCTATCCTACTTTTGATTGCATTCTCGAATGAAAGATCCACTTGACTACTCATCCCGAGCTTGTACACAAATTTTGTGACGAAGAAACTTAAGTACTAAACAAATTCTTTGAAGGAAAATACAAAACCCAACAAACTAATGGGTAGTAGGATTAAACAAATACGCGCAAGGCTCCCTCTCACAGAAAACTGTGGGAGAGGCTGATTCCCGCTGTACACGGAATGCGAGGATTAGTCAAAGTGCACATAAGCTGGCCTGGATATCTGAGTCATCAAAACAAAGAAAGAATGCGAACCAACATGATTTGGTTTTTTGAAAACAGAAGGAAAACTAATGATTGATTCTTCAGAAACAAACGAGAATTGAAGTCAAGGACAATCTTTTGAACACCAATTACAATGGAAGTAACAAAATGAACCAAGTGAAATTTAGCAGCAACTGATATATAATTTAAAGAGCAGCATATAACCCACACAAGAAAGTAAAGTAATTTACTAATATTCCACAATATGGTTTATTAAAACTCAGTAAAATAACCTTTCAGGTACTTTGTACCTAGTTTTGTCTGTACTGGTGTTCCAGTGCATCCTTGATTATTAGATCACGTGAGAATCTTCTCATCCCTCAAGATTCTCACGTGATCACCGAAAACGCACTCAAACATCGGTGCAAACAAAATTGGGTAGGGTTTTGAGATGAGTAGACAAATGGGTAGGACTAAACAAATACGCGCAAGGTTCCCTCTCACAGCAAACTATGGGAGAGGCTGATTCCCGCTATACCTAGAATGCAAGGATTAATTAAGGTGTGCATAAGCTGGCCAAGTCAGCCGTCAGTACTGCTGTTCTACTGCTGTTCCGGTGCATCCTTGATTATTCGATCAAGTGAGAATCATTCTCACGTGATCACCGAAAATGCATCGGTGCAGACAAAATTGGGCAGGATTTGAGCCGAGTAGATGATTCTCAAGTGATCACCGAAAATGCATCGGTGCAGACAAAATTGGGCAGGATTTGAGCCGAGTAGACAAATGGGTACAGTACAACAGAATCAACACAACCATAGAGAGTCCTTTTCACGGAGGCTCTGTCAACAACCTATTACAAAGCAGCGTAATTTCAGCCTTCTATTCGCGCAATCAATAGCTGAGATTCGTTTTCAATTATGATCGATCACAATTAACTCTTCTCCGAAAAAGTTTCATTAACATCTTGACCTTTCAAAATACCCTTAGACGGTTATGATTGAGTGCCGTAAACACTTGTTTACCGCCCCTCCTAATGAAGATTTTCTCTACAAGCATAATCAATTAAAACAAGACTAAAGCAAAGTACAATTCATAAAGTAATCCAACAAGATCAATAGGGGAGTACCTGAAGTACTAAAATGACCCGTAGTACTAGGGGTTTGGTTATTGGAAGGAGAACCCCAACAAAGCCCCATTTCAAGCTCGCTCGCTCGCTCTCTCTCTCTCTCTCTCTCTCTCTCTCTCTCTCTCTCTCTCTCTCTCTCTACTCTCTGTCAAATTCTGAGCACCAAGAGAGAGATGGGCACAGTTCTCCTATACGCGTGGAAAAAAGGAGAGGGAAAAGAGATGGGTTTTGTGGGGCGTTGAATCTTGAGACGCTTAAGGATCGTCTTAACCACGCAAAGAAGTCGTCCGTCTTCACCTTCGTCTTCCTCTTCTTTTCCCCATTAATTGCATTTATCTGACTTTTTCATTGACCGAAGAATTCTGACCATTGACCCTGCTCCCATGGTGGGTTGCTATGGGGCGATGTATCGCCAGCAATGATGAAATGGTAATGGAGAAGACCCAGTCATGCTCTGGAAATTTTGGTGAATTATTCATTTTTCGTATTTTTATACTGTAATGAATAAAGAAGGAGTTTTGGTCAAACGGAACCGTGTTTGTACTTGTAGATACGTCTGTCAGAGGGACCACTGGGGTTGGTGTTATCCGCTAATGCGGTCTGCTCTGATTTCGCTTCAATGAAAAAAAATATTTAATTTATAGAGTTCGTTAAGTAAAACAAGTGTATCACAAATCAGTTTGATCGAATTAAGTACCTAAAACTTTTTATCTTAAAAAAAATAAATATGAAATACTAGATCAAATTCACTGAAACTCATTATTGCTAATTTATACGTGTTCCGATCAAAGAATTGAACGTATCAACTTTCGTACTGTAATATTCAATTAATAAGTGACTCACATCAATGTGGTCTAGTCCAAAAGTACTGTTTTTAAATGTATTCAATGGAGGTTACTATGTATAGCACGGATATGCATCCTCTCCATTCCAAAGAAATTTTCATTTCATTTACATCAAAAGTCTACATTTGCATTAATAGTATAAGTCTATTGTTGCCGCCCAAGTCCACTGCTTACGTGGGCCCTACTTTGAGTCCCATAAAAATATAGAAAATATCGAAAAAAATTTAAAATATTTTGTTGCGAGGTTCTGTAAAAAAAATCAGCTCAATTGGATATCAGTAGATATGTTTTCTCAATTCGAATGGACTGCTTAGTTTCGCCCCTATGAATTCAGAAAATATACCTATCGATATTCAATTGAACTGCTTTTTTACATTGCCTCACAAAAAAATATTTTTAAATTTATTAATATTTTTCTGTATTTTTATGAGGTCTGAAATGATCCCCACATAGACATGTGGTGGACTTATGTGGCGGCCGTAACGTCTCTGTTGCATTTAAAAGTTTCGTTTTCTCTAAATTTTTGGTCTAGTATTTTTAAACAGTCAAAGGTAATTTTTCTTATTTTGGTCAGATCTATACACGTATAGTTCCAAAAAGTTTTGTGTGACTACAGCGACCCATAAAGTGTGATTTTGTACATTATATTTAGTCCTCCTACAATGTTTTGTTTGACCACAAAGGTTTATTTTTCTTAGAAAATTTAGATTTATCGGATCCATTAATTTTAAAAAATACTGGAGCGTTACGTTTTTTGAATTATAGAGTAAATAGTAAATTGGTTTATGCAGTTATTGTACGGTTGTACCCGTAGGATATTGTTTTACTTATATCATTTCAAAAAAAATGTCAGAAATTAAGAATGACCTTATGAAAAAAGGGAGTGACTTTGGCACTCCCCAAATTATTAACCACACTCTCAAAACCAACCCATAATGATTTCGCACTCCCCAAATGTTAACAATTTGGAAAACACGAAAATCACCCTATATTGATTTTGTTGTTAACAATTTGCATGGGGAGTGCCAAAACCACTACACTACAAAAATCAATCCACTTACGGCCATAAATTGAATTCAAAGGGGATGGAAAACCTATTATTTGCTTTTAGAGTACTGCCACGTGGTATTCGTGCGAGGTCTTCTCCACCTCATATTTGTATAGGTTTCGCCACCAAGTATGTGACTTTCATACAAATGTACGTGTGGTGGAAAAAAACCCATGAAGCGCCATGTTCCGGTACTCCAGGCAGTGAGGAGTTTTGCCCTTTGGGGGTTATAATAAATAGAGCCTAGTCTTAAAAAATGTATAGTGGTATTTTACTACACAAGAAAATTAAAGAGAAACTGTTTTTTTTTTTTTTTGATCGGCAAAAGATGAAATTTTATTAAAACATGGGGAAAAGGGGAGGGGATCCAACAAAGAGTTGGAAAAACACCACAAGAGCTTCTCCAAAACGAGAAACTTTTTGGTACACCCGGTATACCACAAACCTTGTATCCCCTCCTCACAAAAAATGTGACACTTGGCAAGCTGCAATTTACAAGGACTTCAAGTGTAATTATTCCTCCCCAATTCATATTGGGTTTTTTTCTGGGGCGCGGCTATTCGCAACCCTTTATTTTCTCCTATAACCCACCATATTTCGGTGAGTGGTTGTTGAAAGTCATAAATAACGTTTCGGTAAATAGCTGTTGAAAATAAAATTATATTTCGGTAACTACATGTCGAAAATATGCTCAACTTTATGTAAACAACTACTAAACATGAATTTTCGGTAAATAGTTGTTGAAAAAAAATCATATTTCGGTAACTGGATGCTGAAAATGTATCTCAATTTCGGTAACTAACTGTCGAGTATAATTGAAAATTTTTAACAGGGTATGAGAGAAAATAAAGGGTTGCAAATAGCGGCGCCCTTTTTCAGGCACAAACACCTCTTGGCACAAAAAAGGTAAACACCCCCGACCCCAAATTGGTTGTTTGGACAAATAAGCCAAGTGGCTTATTTTTTTGTTTTTATTCAAAAAAATTTCGCATTTGTTAGTTTGTCATTAATTTTTGGGGGATTATTGCATCGTCATGATGAGAGGAATCTTAAAAGTTATAAATTATGATCGAAATCAAATTTTTTTTAATAAAGACGAAAAAATTGGCTTATTGGCTTATTTTCTTCTTTATTTAAAATTTTTTTGATTTCGATCATAATTTTTAACTTTTTAAATTCCTCTCGTCATGATGATGCAGTAATCCTCCAAAAATTAACGACAAACTAATAAATTCAAAAAAAATTTGAATAAGGACAAAAAAATAAGCCACTTGGCTTATTTGTCCAAACAACGTGCTGCCATCCCTGCTAATCTCTTTGCTTTCTTCTCATCCATTTTTATATTTTTTTTATATTTCCAGCTCCAAATAAAAAAAAAGATCATTATTTTATGAATAAGTAACAACATGTTTCAAGGGTTTATTTTTTTAATTGTAATTTAAAGGTAAAGTATAAATTATGAGGATTTAAACCATTCCAAAAAATAAAAGGTCCGTAGTAAAATTTAACAATAGTAAAATTTCCGTTGAAAGCACAAAGATTTAACAAAACTAGAATAGCCAAAAATTAAACAAAAACTACAATCACTATATCATTTGTTGCAAAAAAAAAACTCATTCCTTAGATATCTTGCTCGTTTTTGTTTCATTTCTGCGATGGTAGCATTTTCACACCCATTAACACTGATTCTTGAGTCAACTACGGTATTGTATCTTCCTCAACTATTAAAGCTGAAACGCGGAGAATTAAACTCCGGATTTGAAGAAGAAATAAATTAAGATCCCTTTTGAAGGGGATATGAAAATGTAAAACAATTAGATGAGAAGAAAGTAAAGGAGAAACTACAGTTAGTTGGCTAGCAGAGGAGTAATTTGGGGGAGGGAGCTTTTAGCTTCAGTAATGATTTCTATACATATGTTTTTTACATATTTTGCACAAACATTTTTGTAAGGCCTATATCGGGGTCTCACAAAATGATCTGAACTACTTATCTTTTTTAAAATATTTTTTGGAGGGTTCTTGAAAAAAATCAGATCTAACGGATATCGGTAAAGGTTTTTTCAGAAATCGTAGGACTAATCATTTTGTTTTGCCTACGAATTATAAGAAAGCTTTTACCAATATCCGTTGGAGTTGATTTTTTACAAGAATCCCTCCAGAAAAATATTTTTAAAAAGATGAACGATTCGAACCATTTTGTGGAATCTCAATATGGGCTCCACAAAAACATATGTGCAAAAACATATGTGCTAGTAGCACAGTTATTTTAGCTTTAGCATTTGTGCTGGAAAAAGAGATTGTTTTAGCGCCAATATGAATGGGAGAGGAATAATTACACTTGAAGTCCTTATAAATTACAGCTTGCCAAGTGTCACATTTTTTGTGAGGAGGGGATACCAACTTTGTGGTATACCGGGTATACCAAAAAGTTTCTCCTCCAAAACACCTAAAGGTCTACCAGGGATCATAACAAATAAGACAATACAGCAATATCCAGCACCCAAATAAATTAAAGAAGCCCAAACGCCTAAATCCGGCCCAAGCCTGGGCCAGCCCACCCTAACCAAATCACAGAACCCTAACTACACCGGCAACCACCACCGCACAAATCACCGGAGCCCAGCCTCGCCGTTAAGCCGAGCCGGCCTCGCCCAGATGTAGAGGCCGGCGGCGGGATTCGGCCTACGGCAGTGAAGGCCGGAGCATGCAAGGACTGATGGCCAGACCAACAACCAACAACAACAGCACCCCAACCAGTCCCCTGCAACACAAACAAACATCAGAAAACCCAATCTTCATCAGCAACAGTGCCGCACCAGAGCAACGAGATACCAGCCCCTCGCCCGATTGAAAACTCAGACAGCCGCCGACCGGACTTCGGCACACAAAAGACGACCAGAGCAGACAAACATGGGAGCTGCAACCACCTCACTCTATCAATTAAAGAGAAACTGTTACCCTACTCTGTCAATTAACAATCCATATTTTTAATATAAAAGCTCGGATAATAATTTATGCAGACTGTACGTCATTTTACTAAAATTTGTTCTGGTAATTAATAAAAAAACAAACACGTTTCAGAAAAACTTTGGATGTACACGGACAAAAAACTACAGAGATGATCAACGAAAATGGACAAAACATGGAGTGTTGAACGAAGGAGTTAGATCTTGTGGTGGTTCCATATTTTGGGATTGACAGTGGATCAATCATCAATAAAGACAGAGAGAGAGAGAGAGAGAGAGAGAGAGGGGTAAAGTTGCAATGTAATTGATTTAGAAATCTTGAAGTTTTTCATGAACATGAGCCCCACACAACATGCATGCATCCATAGTAAGGGACATCCTCGCGTTAAGTTTTGAGCGTTAATTTCTTAGTAAATGATTCGAATCCCGTACTAGACAGTATCGATTGGCCGCACGTTTTAAAAAAATTTATTCACCTAAAAACTGCAATTTAATTTCGGCTTAAAGAATACCGATCCATACTGGTTGGTATCAGTGGGACATACTAGATTCTTTTTACAGGTATACTTTTCTTTTGGAAAACATGTATGTATGTTATGTTAATTTATTTGATGCCCCCACCCCCCCCCCCCCCCCCCCCGGTACCTCCTGTTTTCTAAATCCTACCACGGCACTACGATTAACACATATAACTTGTCAATAATGGATTCTAATAGATTTGATCCAGTGTTTCAGATTCATTTTTTTCAAGACAAAAAGATTTCGATTAGGTACTTAATAATATCCGATCGAGTTGATTTTTTAAAATATTTGTTCAACTCGACGAGTTCTACGAAGTGAATGTTTCCGATTGTCGGACCAAGACCGGAGAGGAGCCCCCAAGTCCGATTACCATGCTGTTGCCACTGCACAGTACAGTGATATATTCTATATTTTTACAACCAAGTTAACTAGATTAACTATTTGTTGATATTCGATCAATTAAAATTTTTTTTTTCTTACACATAAAGAGAGCAACCATCATCACTTACAAAAAGTAATGATTGGAATGATAGGCACAAAAAGTGTAAAGACACAGTATATATAGTCTATATCGGAGAGAGACTTGTAGTATTGTGTTTTTCTGCTTGTGCACAACGTTAGAGCATCTCCAATATTTGACTTCAAATTGGAGATGTCAATTTTTTTTAAGGCTTATGTGATATTATGGTATCTTCAATTTGACATCAAAGCCTTCTCTCCAACCCTTATGTCAAATTTTATTTATTTGACACCAAGCTATCCTTCTCCAACCATTAATATCAACCCTTATGTCAAACTTTGAAAGAAAAAGAAATTTTCAAACTTTCAAATTTTCAAAATCTAGCCAGCTTTTGAAATTTGGCATTTGTGTCCTTGCTTGTCAAAATTGGCATGAGAAGGCTTGCCTTCAATTCCACGTGTATTTGGCATTAAAGAAGGCTGTTAGGTTGGATTGAATTTTGGTGTCAATTTTTACCGTTAAAACATCCACGTAGAAAATGACATTTCCCATTGGAGATGCTTATTTATTTGGGTTTGGGGTCTATTGTCTTTTAGAGGAGATTCCACCGCATTTAGGAGGATAAACAAGCTAGTGACTCGAATCCTGAAGAGAGCGAGTAGATTCCGGACCTTTTTTATGGGGGCATAATAAGAGGCGTCATGTGACGGTGCCCCAAACTCTTTTCTATCACAAATTTTGTGGTGAGAATCACACAAATATGCAGTGAAAAAAGAGTTTGGGACCACATGGCTGTGCTCTAGAAACATTGAATAATTTAACAATATGTAGATAGGCAAATTCACAAATGCGTCACATACCGTTGTGTTCACCACCAGACAACCATCTACAAAAGAATCCCATTGCACCTCCATTAATGGACCAAACTTTTGGTTTGGATTTCCAGGGAGGTTTTCAAGAGTAATGAGTGGAGAAAGAGAGAGAGAAAGAGTGAGTGAGTGAGTTTATTGGAGACCGTGTCCAAAATTTTTGAGATCCCAAAACGAACAAGGCCGACCGAGCGCTGCGATCGTTCTAAAAACAGACTTGCGGGTGCGATGTCGAATGTCATAAAAAACTTAATTGAAACATTCGCTATCACCAATTGATTTTAGGAGAGATGGTGAAAAAACGATCCGACATGAATAGTACCTCAAGAGACCCAAAAAAGTCGGATTATTTTGTTGTTTTTCAAAAAAAAAAAATTGAATTTATTAATGTTGCATGTCAATTTTTGTACATTATTCGTTCGTCTTGAAAGAAAAATTTTAAAAATAAAAAATCACGAACCAAATTAAAAAATTTTAAACAAAAAATAATAATTCATCAAAAAGTCTGTTTGACTTTCTATTTTATTTAATCTTCCTAGTCTTTTCTGCCATTTGGGCTGAAATTCTAGATTTCTTGGACCTTAATAGTAGGGACTAGGGAGCCGAGCAAAAAATAAAATAAAATAAATAGTAGGGACTAGGGAGTTCCTGCCTTTTTCAAGATTTGTTGAATTTGACTGCATGGCTTACTCATATAAACTATAATACGTTTATTTTGTTGAGCTTAATTTGTGTCTATTTTGTTTTACAGCACAGAGTGTTCAAACCTCCTTATGTATACATCTATCCATCTATTCTAATATATAAACAAAAAGCATCACTTTGGTGTCTTCTTTTTTTGAAGCCCCGTAGCGTATTTTCATTTCCAAAAATGTACACAAAAGAAAAAGGACTTGCGCTCAAACGACTTAACAGAACGACTTAACTATAGGGGTGTAATATAGACAAACCAACAACCAAATAACTACCCACCCCACGTCACGTTCCGTCTCATTACTTTGTTTTTTCTGCATTTTGATATGCTTATTTCTTTAACCAGTGCCTTTAATTTTGCCAATCTAAAAATTGTTGTATTTTTAAATTAGGATACCATATATGGAGTTTGTATTGGATTGCCACGAAGTCCCATGAAAGACTAAATTTGAGTTCTTCACCATCTTCTTTGTAAGTCCACATCACATTTAATATCTGTAGTAGAGGCCGGGATACGCGAAGCGTGCACAACCTGAATTTTGACAGAATACGCACAATAGCTTCCCGCTTATTGGTTGTTCGATCAAATTTTGACAAAATATGCAAATTTTTTGACCTGCGCACTCATCGCGTTTACCCGGCACGAACGTATCTATAGAAACCATTTTCTACAGACCTCAATAATATAAAGACCATTTTCTCACCGTGTGGCACACGCTAAACAACTTATTAATGGTGAACATTTTCTCATGAATTTATTGATAGACACCATTTTCGCCGTCCTGTCCCCGAGACCATTTCTGCGGTATACGAGCAGAGACCCAGTTAGCTTTGGGTCTAGTTGACATTTGCGACGTGCTTGGGGGGTTTCCAACGGCCAGTTTTTCTTTAAACTTCACTAATTCAAATTTCATTGAAAACTATCCTCGAGCTGCTACCGAAAGTCTGATCGATCTGACCCATTTGCTTTGAACGTGCGATTTGGAAAGTGGATGCGGACGTGTACAGTAATTTCTTCTTTTTACTGCCGTTATTAATGGGGTGATTTATTAGGCCCTGTTTCGAAAAAGTTTTTATTTTTAAAATATTTATTTTTTGTTTTACAAAATAAGTGATTCTCTCACAAAGTGAATGTGGACACGTATAGTAATTTCTTCCTTTGCTGCCGGTTAATCTCACAAAGTGAATGTGGACACGTGAATGTGGACACCTATAGTAATTTCTTCCTTTACTGCCGGTTAATCTCACAAAGTGAATGTGGACACGTATAGTAATTTCTGCTGATATTAACGGATGATTTAGGTAACGTTCCATTTAGATTTTTATTTTTTAAGTACTCCTTCCGTTCCATATTGAGAGTCCCACTTTCTCTCTCTTACCTTTTTTCAAATAAAAAAATCAACTGTTTCGGTGCATTATTTTTCAAATTTTTTCGCACCGTATTAAAGATCTCGATTAGTACTTTAATTTGGTATGAAAAAATTCAAAAAACTATACATGGAAGTAGTTGATTTTTTGATTTGAAAAATGGCATGACTTTTCATGGTGGACTCTCAATATGGAACGGAAGGAGTATTTAATTTTTGTTTTAAAAAACAAATCATTCTCTCATTTAATTGGAAAGTGGATGTCGACGCGTAAAGTAATTCTTCCTTTACTGCCGTTATTAACGGGTGATTTAGCAAACACAGATCGATTGCCTTGTTTTGACAAGGGAAATAATGTTTGGTCCAAAATTGGATCGGTGTCGTGTGGGTGTCATAGGCTCACACTCCAGACACAATTACACCCAGAGCAGTGGCGGAATCAGAATTTTGAACTTGAGAAAGCCAACTTAATTAATAGCAATATAGTATTTTTTTAATTTATTGGAACCTATACTTATTAATATCATAAGATTTTTTTTTCAATATATTACATTTATATACATTAAAATAATTCTAGCCTAATGCAGTTAAAATATACCCATCATTTTGTTTTTTTTTTTCCCTTAGGCTACTTCAATTGTCACGTGCTTATTTTTTATTTATGAAAGAAATAAAAAAATATAAATGTAAAATAACTAATTTCTTATCAAATCAAACCACAATCATTAAGATTATAAGTAATTATTTACAAATAATTATCAATAATTAATATTCAAGTTGAAGTATATATAAAATAAAATTATAAAATTCAGATATTCGGAGAGCCGGGAACTCCGGGCCTCAACATAGCTATGCCCTTGGCTTAGAGAGCCCCAATTCGATGAGTTGCATGTGAATCCAAGACACACTTGAGTTGAGTTTAAATTTTTTTGTTAAGGGTCAAAAATAAAAAGTTCAGGATACTTAAAATCCAAGACATACGTAAATATTTCTTATTCTTATACTTGTATTCTACTATCGCTTGATCCAAAAATTTACAAAAATATCCCCTTATCCAAAAAATTACAAAAATCTCCCCTTTCAAAGAGTCTAAAACTAAGACTACAAACGAGCTGAATCAAGCCAAGTTTTAAAATGTTCAGGTTCGTTTATTAAATTTTTAAACAAGCTCAAGCTGAACTCGATTTTAATGAAATTAAATTTGACAAGCCGAGCTTACCTAGGTTCAAGTTAAAGTACTCAAACTTGTTCACGAGTCTTAACAAGTAAGAATGTAGTTACCTAAAATAAAATTAAACTCTCCTCTTAACTCTCTCTTACATAAGATTTCCTCAATTTTTTACTTTTATTCATAGTTCTTTTGAAAAAACCATAACAAATGAAACCTTCTTCTTTTTCATCTTTTGTTTTGTTTTTATTGTTGTAGAATTTTCTCAATTTTTTGGAACGAAAATAGAATAAATTTCAAAAACCATACATGACAACCATCGACAAACAAGACATGCGATGGGAAAAAAAAATTCTCAATGTCTCATTCCCATACATTAAACGGACAATACGGTAATAGCAATTAACAGACAATACGGTAATAGCGATTAATGGGATTGTTTGAGATTGTTTCTACTCCTAATTAGCAAGTAGTTGAATTAAACTTATAATAAATGTGAAAGTTGTTTCCAATTTCATCGCATAGAAAAGAACGAGCAACGCTACAAACACAAACACCAGAAACAACTGTGCCCATAACCGTTCAATGTGCCCATAACCGCTCAATGTATGTTAACCTACATGAATCCAATTATTAATTCTGAACACAACTATGTTCAGAATTTCGTACAGTGTTTCGACTTTTTTTTTTTACAAGAATCAAGTTCGAATTTTGAAGATGAAATTTCTTTATAAACAAATCAAGTTTGTTTTTTCTAAAATTCTTTAAATTTCCAAACGATATTTGATCCGATCATATTGTTACTTGCCTTTGTTCAAATTATGAGGATAAAAAATAAAGAGCTTAAACTACACAAAAAATGCACTCACACAAGTGAAATGTCACATAAACGTACGTACCAACAACGCCCATTTATTTATATGCTGTAAAATACAAACAACACAGCCAGCCAGCACACCTACAAACAAGATGCTAAAACGTCCCAAATTAAGTGCCACACAGAGGCCAACAGGCTTAAACACCTAATTAAGCCTGATTTCATTAGGGTATTAGTAAGTAGTATTTATTACTTGCACACTACTATTTTTTTTTTTAATTTATACATATTGTTAAGCACAGGAAAAACAGGTGCCACCGTCACCGCAGTTGCAGCCGGCAGCGTTGGTCATTCTCTTGGTGCAGGTGCAAGGGTTGCAACCGCAATGCTCCCCGCACGGGCATTTCTGGTGCTCTACGTTCGGGTCGTTTGCGCTCGGTATTCCGGTTGTAGTATAGCAGCTGCATGCACAAGGAGAGAGAGAGAGACGGCAAATTTTCAGAGTTCTGAGTTTCATGGGAAAATAAGCCAGAGACAAATTGACACTTTTCAAGAGTACACGCGACACAATTAATACTGAAAAAGCTCCCACCACAAAATTACAAATCGGTAAAAGCTTGTCTGAAAGTCATTATTAGAGACACTTTGTCTTTTGTTAGTCATTTTAATTCTTATTTTTTTAATTTCGTTCTTAGTAATTGTAATAAGATGACTAATGCTTTAGCCAAATATGTCTTATCTCTGGAGACCCCTATAACTTGGCTACTGGATTACCTAAGTTGAATTTTTAGGGAAGCCTCCATCGATATTTCTTTGATGCATCAGTAAAAGTAACCTATTGACTGACTATTGGGAAAAAAGAAGACAGAAATCTTGAAGTTTTTCATGAACATGAGCCCCACAAAACATGCATGCATCCATTGTCAGGGACATCCTTGCGTTAAGTTTTGAGTGTTAATTTCTTAGTAACCAATGATTCGAATCCCGTATTAGTCAGTATCGATAGGCCGCACTTTCCGTTTTTAAGAAAATTCATTCACCTAATAACTGCAATTCCCTTTGATTTCGGGTAAATTACAGTTAACCCCCTTTAACTAACACCTGGGGGCACTTAACCCCCTTTAACTATAAAATTGGATACTTAACCCCCTCCAACTATTGAAAATCCTTTCTCAACTCACTTCTGTTTGCATTCTGTTAGGATTTGGATGGAAATGGGCACATGCAAGTCACATGCTCACTTATTTGAAGGATATAGACATTATTGCCCTTCCCCTTCTCTCTCACCCCCGGTCCCCCTTTTCCCATCACTCTTTATTCGATAAAAGAACCCACTTGCTGGAACAAACCCTATGGCTCTCTCCCTCACTTTGTATCCCCTGTTGTCCTCAACTAAATCCCCTCTCTCTCTCTTTCTTTCTCTCTCTCTCTCTCTACAAAAACCCAGATTCAATATCCATTACCATACTTACACCCACAAAAATCTAACCTTATACACACAGATATCAAGAATATAACCCAATAAATCAATTTGAAAGCTTATGTTTTTGGAAAGAGAGAGAATAAAAGAGATGCACGCCAGTAACTGCCGTACCACCCTCACCACTACCCTCACCCGCATCAATACCATCACCATGTTCAGCAGAAGCTGCAGAACCAGCAGCAGCAGCAGGGATCCAACGACGAGAACAAGACCATCTGGGTCGGTGAAGACGGCGGTCGCTAGGGTTTCGGCAACGTTGCCAGCACTGAAGACAGTGGCCGTGGCCAGAATCACTTGCATGTAGATCTAGTTTACTGATTTTAATTTGGAGACAAGGTAGGCGAAAATGGTGCGGCCAAGGTGGTTGAGGGCGTTCCAGAGGAGGGTTTCATGGGTTAGCTGAAGACAAGGAAGTTGGCAGTGGCGGAGGACGGCGGCGACGGATTTGAGCTCGGCGGCGAAGAGGCGGCCCAAACTTGCTCTGTAATTAGTTTTTTTTTTTTGATCTGCATGCTGTGTAATTAATTGGTAGATTGAATTTGCCCCATCGTTTCATCCGTCGGTGTCGAATGTCGGCAGTCTTTTGGGTTTGTAGTGATGGTGGTGGGATAGAATGTGGTTTGGGTTTGCTATTCAACAAAATGTGGTTTTGGTTTGGTTGTTTGAGATGTGGTGGACAGGTGGAGGGTTGTGTTTCAGGAAAGGGTAAAGAAGTTGAGCCTTGGACAATGGTGTCCTATTCATAGAGGGCAAAATGGAAATTTCACGTTTTCCATTAACGGCGTTTAAATCATTTGGGATTTAGATAGTTAGAGGGGGTTAAGTGTTGAGTTTTATAGTTAAAGGGGGTAAAGTGCTAACGGGTGTTAGTTAAGGGGGGTTAAATATAATTTACCCTTTGATTTCAGCTCAAAGAATACCGCCCCATACCAGTTGGCACCGGTGGGACATACTAGATTCTTTTTACAGGTATTTTTCTTTTAGAAAAAAGCATTTATGTATGTATGTTATGTTAGCCACTGCACAGTACAGTGATATATTCTATACGGTATATTTTTACAACCAAGTTAACTCGATAAACTACTTGTTGATATTCGATTTTTTTTTTCTTACACATAAAGAGAATAAACATCATAACATACAAAAAAGTAATGACTGGAATCATAGGCATAAAAGGTAATTACGTTACTTATTTATTTGGGTTTGGGGTCTATTGTCTTTTAGAGGAGAGATTCCGGCCACCGCATTTAGGAGGAGGACAAACAAGCTAGTGACTCGAATCCTAAAGAGAGCGAGTAGATTCCAGACCTTTTTTATGGGGCATTATATATATATATATATATATATATATATATATATATATATATATATATATATATATATATCAGGGCCCTTCTAATGCGGGCGCCCGCATTTAAGTAAGTTGCGGACTTTGCCTTTTCCGATCGAATTTCGATGATCCAAGCCGCTTAATGTGTTCAGAACATGATCTTAAGGGTACTTGCGAGAAATCAGCAAAAAAAAAGACCGGGAAAGGCTTCATCTGAGCAGTTTTTGTTTATTTTTTATTGAATGGTTCAAATAAAAACTGCTCAAATCAAGCCCTTTCCGATCATTTGTTTTTTCCGATTTCTTGCGGGTACCCTTAAAATCACGTTCTGAACACATTGAGCGGCTCGGATCATCGAAATTCAATTGGGAAAGGGGAGAAATGGTGTGGTCCGCAACTTACTTGAATGCGGGCATCCGCATTAGAAGGGCCCTATATATATATATATATATATATATATATATATATATATATATATATATATCTCCCTCTCCCACCCTTCTCTCTTACTAATACAATGAGTATGGCAAAATATGATAGATCGGCAAAATATATAGACAAACCAACACCAAATAATAACCAACCCAATAACTATCCACTCCACGTCACGTTCCGTCTCATTACTTTGTTTGTTTTCTGCATTTTGATATGCTTATGTCTTTAACCAATGCCTTTAATTTTGCCAATCTATAAATTGTTGTATTTTTAAATTAGGATACCATATATGGAGTTTGTATTGGATTGCCACGAAGCCCCATGAAAGACTTTGAGATCTTCACCATCTTCTTTATAAGTCCACATCACATTTAGTATTTGTGCTAGAGGCTGGGGACATGCGAAGCGTGCGCAAGCCAAATTTTGACAGAAAATGTCCAATAGCTTCCCGCTTATTGATTGTTCGATTGAATTTTGACAAAATATGGAAATTTTTTGACTTGCGCACTCATCGTGTTTAGAAACGTATCAATAGAAAAAAAAATTTTCTGCGGGCCTCCTTAATATAGAAACCATTTTCTTGCCGTCCACACGCTAAACAACTTATTAATAGAGAACATTTTTTCTAGAATTTATTGATAGAGACCATTTTCGCCGTTTTCGCCGTCCCGTCCACGAGACCATTTCTGCTATAGCGATGGCTTTAGCTGTCCACGTGACCATTTCTGCTCTGGCGATCATTTTTAGCGGTCCACGAGACCATTTCTGCGGTATCCGAGCAGAGATGTAGACCTCGTTTAGTTAAATAAACTAATTGACTTATTTTTTTTGTCTTTATTTTTTAAAAAATTGCATTTGATAGTTTTTCATCAGTTTTTTGGGGATTATTGCATCGTTGTGACGAAAAAAATCTAAAAGGTAAAAAATTATTATCAAAATCCAATTTTTTTGAATAAAAACGAAAAAATTGGCTTTTTGGCTTATTTTTGTCTTTATTCAAAAAAATTAGGTTTCGATCATAATTTTTTACTTTTTAGATTTCTCTTGTCATGACGATGCAATAATTTCCAAAAAATTGACGAAAAACTAACAAATACGAAAAAAATTTGAATAAAAATAAAAAAATTAATCAATTGATTTATTTAGCCAAACGGGACTGTATCCAGTTAGCTTTGGGTCTAGTTGACATGTGCGACGTGCTTGGGGGGTTTCTGACGGCCAATCTTTCTTTAAACTTTACTAATTCAAATTTCATTGAAAACTAATCTCGAGCTACTACTGAAAGTCTGATCGATCTGATCCATTTGCTTTGAACGTGCGATTTGGGAAAGTGGATGTGGACGCGTTCAGTAATTTCTTTCCTTTTACTGCAGTTACTGATGGGTGATTTAGGCCCCGTTCCGTTAAAAATTTTATTTTTTAAGTATTTATTTTTTATTTTACAAGATAAGTGATTCTCTTACAAAGTGAATGTGGACGCACATAGTAATTTCTTCCTTTACTGCCGGTATTAACGGATGATTTAGTCGACGTTCCATTCAGGTTCTTATTTTTTAAGTATTTATTTTTCGTTTTACGAAACAAATTATTCTCTCATTTGGAAAGTGGATGTGGACACGTAAAGTAATTCTTCCTTTGCTGCCGTAATTAACGGGTGATTTAGCAAAAACAGATCGATTGCCTTGTTTTGACAAGGGAAATAATGTTTGGTCCAAAGTCGGATCGGTGTAGTTTGGGTGTCATAGGCTCAGATTCTAGATAAAATTACGTTAAGAGTAGTGGCGGAACCAGGATTTTGAACTCGGGAATGCCAGCTTAATAGACATACAGTATTTTTTTTTTATCGGAACATAAACTTATTAATATCATAAGATTTTTTTTTCAATACATTATATTTATACATTAAAATAATTCTAGCCTAATGTAGTTAAAATATACCAATCATTTTATTTTATTTTTCCTTAGGCTACTTCAATTGTCACGTGCTTATTTTTTATTTATGAAAGAAATTAAAAAATAAAAATGTAAAATAACTAATTTTTTATCAAATCAAATCACAATCATTAAGATTATAAGTAATTATTTACGAATAATTATTAATAATAATATTCAAGTTCAAATATATAAAAAATAAAATTTTAAAACTCAGACATTTAGGAAGCCGGGAACCCCGGGCCCCAACATAGCTCCACCCTTGGCTCCGACAGCCCTAATTCGTTGAGTTGCATGTGAATCCAAGACACGCTTGAGTTGAGTTTAAAAGAATTTGTTAAGGGTCAAAAATAAAAAGTTCAGGATACTTAAAATCCAAGACATGCGTAAATATTTCTTATTCTTATACTTGTATTCTACTATCACTTGATCCAAAAAATTACAAAAAGTCAAGCTTTAAAATGTTCAGGTTCATTTATTAAATTTTTAAACGAACTCGAGCCAAGCTTACCTAGGTTCAAGTTGAAGTACTCGAACTTGTTCCCAAGCCTTAACAAGTAAGAATGTAGTTACCTAAATTAAAATTAAACTCTCCTCTTAACTCTCTCTCTTACACAAAACTTCCTCAATGTTTTTCACTTTTATTCATTGTTCTATTAAAAAAACATAACAAATGAAACCTATCTTCTTTTTCATATTTTGTTTCATTTTTTTATTGTTGTAGAATTTCCTCAATTTTTTTAAAAAGAAAATAGAATAAATTTCAAAAACCATACATGACAACCCATTGACCTACAAGACAATATAGAAAAAAAATTCTCAATGTCTCATTCCCGTACATCAAATGGACAATATGGTAATAGCGATTAATGGGATTTTGTTTGAGATTGTTTTTACTCCTAATGAGCAAGTAGTTGAATTGAACTTATAATAAGTGTGAAAGTTGTTCCCAATTTCATCTCATAGAAAAGAACGAGCAACGTAACACTACAATTAAACACAAACACGAGCCCCCAAAACAATTGTGCACATAACCGTTCAATGCATGTGAACCTATATGAATCCAATTATTCTAAACACAACTATGTTCAGAATTTTGTACAGTGTTTTTGACTTTTTTTTTACAAGAATCAAGTTCCAATTTTGAAGATGAAATTTCTTTATAAACAAATCAAGTTTGTTTTTTTTCTAAAATTCGTTAAATTAATTTCCAAACGATATTTGATCCGATCATATTGTTACTTGCCATTGTTCAAATTATGAGGAATATCAAAATAAATAGTTTAAACTACTACACAAAATGCACTCCACACAAGTGAAATGTCACATAAACGTACCAACAAAGCCCATTTATTAATTTACATGCTGTAATAATACAAACAACACAGACAGCCAGCACACCTTACATACAAGATGCTAAAACGTCCCAAAGTACCACACAGAGGCCAACCCAACAGGCTTAAACACCTAATTAAGCCTGCTTTCATTAGGGCATTCGTAAATAGTACTTATTAATTGCACACTACTTTTTTTTTTTATACCGGTACATGCACTATGTAACACTAACACATATTTTTAAGCACAGGAAACACAGGTGCAACCGTCACCGCAGTTGCAGCCGGAAGCGTTGGTCATTCTCTTGGTGCAGCTGCAAGGGTTGCACCCGCAATGCTCCCCGCACGCGCATTTCTGGTGCTCTACGTTCGGGTCGTTTGCGCTCGGTATTCCGGTTGTAGTATAGCAGCTGCATGCACAAGGGGAGAGAGAGAGACGGCAAATTTTCAGAGTTCTGAGTTTCATGGGAAAATAATAAGCCAGAGACAAATTGACACTTTTCAAGAGTACACGCGACACAATTAATACTGAAAAAGCTCCCACCACAAAATTACAAATCGGTAAAAAATGAAAACAAATAGATATATTCACAACCCCGAAACAGAAAGTTCATCGCCACAAACTCTGAATCCGAAACCGTTCGATGCATGAACCCGTGTGCACGAATAGTTCCGAAAACAGTTGTTTCAGTTTTAAAGTTGTGTGCGTAACGTTGGTCTTTGAAATCGGTTCTGCATGGAGGGAGGGAGAGAGAGAGAGAGAGAGGGGACCTGCAGGACGTGCCGCCGGGGCACGGAGAAGGGCAGCCACACATGTCGCTGCAAATACCACTGCTTCCCCTGGCGTCTGTCATTCTATCCTTACTTTCTTCTTCTCAATGACTCGGTTGGTGTGGTTTGTTCTATAGCTAGCCTAAGCATACGGCGGGGGGTGTTTTTATAGTACCATACGAAGTTTGAGGAACCAAGTTTTGGAGAAGGCCACGTGGCAGGGAAAGGGCTGACACGTGGCACTACGTGTCACACCTACCAAACGTACGTGGCATGTATCTTTTTCTACATGCACATCTTGTTCTCCATTAGCTACCACGTGCATCCATATCTAATGCATGCCTCTGTATTTTATAATTAGATATTCGAATTAACTTACGCGCACCATCTTCGATTGATTCTAGAAGATCAATCATACCGTCCATTAACAGAGGTCTCATCTAAAGTCAAAGCAAAACCCAATATGAAATAGCTTCAGAGAAACTGATAGCATCTAAGAGATTTTATACTAGAACAGAGAGCTGGGTAGGGTAGAGCAATGGCGACGTTCGAAGAAGCACCCCCGGAGACCCTAAGAGAGGAGAGAAGATTTTCAAGACCAAGTGCGTGCAGTGCCACACCGTCGAGAAAGGCGCCGGCCACAAGCAAGGACCAAATCTGTACGGCCTCTTCGGGAGACGGTCCGGCACAGCTCCAGGGTACGCGTATTCGGCCGCCAACAAGAACATGGCTGTTATCTGGGACGAGAAGACGTTGTACGAGTACTTGAACGACCCAGCTCCGTTTGGTTAAATAAGCCAAGTGACTTATTTTTTTTGTCCTTATTCAAATTTTTTTCGTATTTGTTAATTTATCATTAATTTTTGAGGATTATTGCATCGTCATGACGAGATGAATTTAAAAACTAAAAAATTACGATCGAAATCAAATTTTTTTTGAATAAAGACGAAAATAAGCCGATAAGTCAATTTTTTTTGTCTTTATTAAAATAAATTTTAATTTCGATCATAATTTTTTACTTTTTAGATTCCTCTCGTCATAATTATCGCCTGGCCAGAACCCTGAATAATCTCTCGTACAATTTAAGTTGAATTCAATGCATCGTGCCAGGTCTAACAACAGATCATATTCTGTGGGCAGTGAAACTAATTTACTTGATTTTAATTACTCCCGCATCTTTCTTCGTCAGAAAATCTCAATTTTGCATACTTGCATCGATCAATGCACCTCGATTAACTTCGTGAGACAATGTCCAGGAACGGATCATGCTGTGTAATTAACAATTGAGGTTAGCAATAGCATGCCATTTTTGTTCATAAAATTTGATATCCACCGGGGTAGTAACATACGTGTGTACGAAACAGTCCCTGAAACTTTTATTGACGGATCAATATGGTAAAACTAAAACTTTTCTAAGATACGGAGCAAGATACTTATGGAGAATAGTTATGATGATATAGCTATAGCCAGTTCTTGCTTAATTAAGGCGATCGAAGATGTCCTTGTGCCGTTAAAGACGCGATGCAATCGTCAAACATATCTTCGATCGACTTGAACTTGAATCCTAAACTCGTCAACTTGGAGGTGTTCCACTCATAGTATGGCCTGTCAAGCGCCTCGAACCTGGAAAACAGCCCACATTGTAAAAATCAGCTCATGAACCACATTGTAAAAACATGCATCATGCTTGGTGGTAACACCAACCTCTTGGGCAAAGGAAAGTTCGGATAGCGGGCAGACAGCATCGTGACCAACTCATTGTTGTCAAGAACAATCGAGCTGCAAAGGTATCGTCCGTGAGCTTTTTTATGCTCATAGACAAGGATGTGGCATCGGGCCACATCATCAATGTGCACGTACCCCATCCTTCCGTGCCACTGAAAACTCGCCGTCTTGCCTATTTTTTATATTTGAAGCAACACAGCCAGGTCAGAAACAAACCAAAATAGTGAAAAGGCTTTGTACAAAATTGGTAACAAATTAACTAGGAGTGTGATACCTTGAAGCAAGCCGAGGACATCAGATGCAGTTGTGCATAACTCAGGAGACAAACTAGGCCCGACGACAAACGAGGGGAGAACGGTCACTAAATCGATCTTGTTCTCGTTGCAGAACTCCCATGCTGCCCTTTCGGCTAGGGTCTTCGATAGAGCATACCAAATCTTGAAATTTCACAACAAAATCAACTCGATATGAGATGAAGTTTAACAAAGAGGAAAAAGTAAAGATGTTAGTAGAACAAATGAATTTGCAATTGATATGATAACCTTGAGTCTTTCGCAAAGTTCCACGGAACTCCATGACGACTCATCCAAAGGTATTTTAGGATTGAAATCGTCTCTTGCTCTTGCTGTCGACGAGGAAGAGGTGAGAACCACGCGCTTCAGCGATGGATTCTTCTTGCACGAACGTAAGACGTTCAAAGTACCCTCGATTGCAGGCGTCAAGATTTCAGCCTGATCAATCGCAGTTTAAACAGACCGATCACAAGTCACGACATCACCATTAATTCAAATACTCCAAGTAATGAATTTTGCTGATTGATTTGAATGGTTTAGACAAGGGAAGGAGAAAAAGAATTGCCTTGGGATCGGATGTGGGGCGGCCGAGTACAGGTGAAGCAGAATGGAAGACACCATCACACCCCATGATTGCGTCGTCAAAGCTTCCCTCCTCCATCAGGTCGGCCCTCACCAGCCGGAGCCTCTCCTTGGCTCCCTCCAGCCTCCACAGATGCCCCAATTTCTTCTCATTTCCTGCCATACAAATACAGAGAAGATCAAAATCCTTTGTCACATTACGTTTTGAAAAGAATGTAGGCAGACTATAAGACCTCTTTTTTTTTTTTTTTTAAATTTTTGAAAATGGCAGACAATTATTTGTAACGGAAACAGCTTTCTCTAATGAGGAGGAGCTAGTAGAGGCTATTCACGAAGCAATGCCCCTAACCGTAGTAAAAGGTCTGCAGGCAGGCAGTGACAATTCATTTGGTTTTGTGTAGATACCCTACATATTTTTCCAAAAATTTCAATAGGAATTATACAATAAGCACCCCAAACAATTTGTACAATTCTCCTATATATCCAAATTAAGAGTTCTACAGCAAGTGGACATTTTGTGTATTTATATTTACCAATTCCAATACTAAAAAGGAAGAATACCTAACTGCAAATTAGAAAGAAACCAATATAAATAGGTTTGAGGAGAAAAGCAATAGCCAAAATCGATTTGTCATTTGTCCATATTTAATTTGAAGCTAGGACTTCGAAAAATGAGCTCAAAAATTCTTAGAATGTCGTATT
Source organism: Rhododendron mucronatum var. ripense (assembly GCA_019656295.1). Lineage (NCBI taxonomy): Eukaryota > Viridiplantae > Streptophyta > Magnoliopsida > Ericales > Ericaceae > Rhododendron > Rhododendron mucronatum. The sequence goes on from BPLT01000166.1 coordinate 1,058,688, forward strand.
TGTATCACTATGTGAATGTTTCTATCCAATTTCGGTGCTTTCCAACACAAAATCCTGGCTCCGTCATGCACTTTAGAGAGGGGACGGGGGGATATTACCGGGATCCCTAACCGTCCCGGTGACATGATACCCGGACAAGAGGAGTCGCTTGATCAACCAAGAAGCAACGAAACCAGATGCCCCTGTCACGCACACTCTGCCTTTGGATTCAAACTTGTCACCCATTTTGTATTTCCCTTTAATTAATCTGGTTGTGCTTCAGTTTGAGACCTCCACCACTTTCTATCTCATTCTGGGGTATATATAGTTACAAGCCATGCACACCCTACCCTCATTTACATTATTAGGGTTAAGGTCCTGTCCAGTTCCCCCTATGGTTCATTTCTGTCCGGTTTGGTTTTTCTTGGGCCCGGGACAAGCTCACAACAATGATTGAAAAACGTTCATTTTGTAAACCTCGCCAAGTAATTAGACTGAGTCAAAAGCCATGTTCGTCGGATACCTACTGGAACACATTTATCTTCAAACAAATGCATTTGATCCATTGTGGTAAGTGAATTTGTTTTAAGATAACTGTATTTCGTTATGGCATTCATCGGTATCCGATGCATATGGTCTTCGAAACGGTCAAAGTAGTTGATGAGCTTTATAAAATGAACATTTTCGATTATTGTTGTGAACCAGAAACGAGCTAAAAAATGTCAAACTGAACAAAAATGAACCATAGAAAACTAGACAGGACCTTAACCGCGGTAGAGGATGAGTAGTAGGTAAGTCATCTCTTGCGTGTGGGCTGTTGTTTTTGTTTGATTTAAGGTAGGAGGTAGGAAGTCCAACCAAAGGTTCTGAGTTTTACTTAACAGTTATTTTATTCAATGCTGTCTTTGCACACCTCAAACTAAAAATTAAAAAAAAAAAAAAAAACATTTGTACTATTTTAGATTTTGAGATCAGATTGCATGCGTGTTGATGCAATTGATAAACATATCAAGATCTGCTAAAATACTCCTAAATTAATCATGTAATAATGGTCCATAAAGACTCAAGTTTTATCATGTTCAGGGTAATTAAAGTGGAGTATAAAGAATGGAAGTGTCCATTTGTCAAAAAAAGAAAAAGAAAAAGAAAAAGGAGCAATAAATTGCAGATATAATACGTTAACAATGGCGGAGCCAGAAATGTATTATATCTTGGGCTAAAATAGGTTGGTGAGTGAAATAGGTTGAGCTAAAATTATTTGAGCTAAATTTTACATATAATTTTTTTTTTATTTTTTCAAAGCTGACCTGGACTATAGTTCAACCCTCAATACTCATGGTACCACCCTTAAATAAGGAGGAGTTGGATTCTCAATCGGCATTTTTCGGGCACAAGAGCAAGGGTCACGTTATTGATGAGATATGTTCATTTTGTAGAGCTTATTGAAAACAGTAGTGATGTCAAAAAATATATAATCCGGGTGCCGTTTAATACCTGTTCGCGATGCATTTATCATTATGAAAATGGGGTCAGCCATTCTAAATCAAATCCATTAATTTTGTGCTAAACTTTGTGGGTTATTAATTCGTCTCAACGAGAGGAATCGAAAAAGTAAATTTTTTTTACATTTATCCAAGTATTCTGAGAAATAATCACTTTTCAGCAAAAATATGTCTTTTTTTTTTTTTTGCTAAGAAGTTGTTATTTCTCAAAATATTTGGGTAAAAGTAAATTTTTTTTATTTTTCTAATTCCTTTCGTCAAGTCAAATCAATAACCCACAAAAATTAAGTGCAAAATTAACAAATGCCCAAAAAATTCAAATAATGACAAATTTTTGTATTTAAATTAAATTTAAGTTAAGTTCAAGAGAATGTTTTGCTCTTGAACGGAGACTTACCAATTAATGCACCGAAATTCCTGGTAGGAAGCAATTGCACCGACCGACATCGGGCGACATGGTACGCTAATGTCTATTACCATCCAATGATGTTTTTTTTTTTTTTTGAGGGTAAGTATTGATGTAGATAAACCCCATCCATCCACTGATGTTGGCCAAGTGTAAAAGTAGAATAACAACCCATTTCAAGTACTTTATTTTGAAATATTTTTCATTTGCGTCCGGCATGTAAAATGTTGAATTCTGCGTCGGGCAATGTTGCTCCAAACTTGAATTTGCGAATGGTAGGGCCAAATTAGGTGGTGAGTTTTATGAAATGAATGTTTTCAATTATTATCGTGAATCCGAAACGGGCCAAAAAAGTCAAACTGCACAAAAAATGAACCATAGAAAACGGGGCAGGACCTTTACCCAAGCGGTAGAGGATGAGTACTAATAAGTCAGTCATCTCTTTGTTGTGCCTTGTGGGTTGTTTTTGTTTGATATAAGGTTGGATTGGCCGCAAGTGACTTATTTTGTTTGTCTTTATTCAAATTTTTTTTGAATTTGTTATTTTTTCGTCAAATTTTTTGGAGATTATTGGAATCTAAAAAGTAAAAAATTACGATTGAAATCTAATTTTTTTTGAATAAAGACAAAAATAAGCCAATAAGTCAATTTTTTCGTCTTTATTAAAAAAACTAAGATTTCGATCGTAATTTTTTACTTTTTAGATTCATCTTGTAATGAAGAAGCAATAATCCCCAAAATATTGACGAAAAACTAACAAATTCGAAAAAATATAAATGAGGACAAAAAAATAAACCACTTGACTTATTTAGCCGAACAACCCGAAGTAGGAAGTCCAACTAAAGGTGGTGAATTTTATTTACAGTTATTTTATTCAATGCTGTCTTTGCACACCTCAGCTACAATAGAAAACAAATACTATTACTCCTTCCGTTTCTAAATACATGTCTGGTGCACCAATTCAGATAAAAGAGATGCATTTTTTCCTAAAACAAATCAAATCTTTTTCACAAATTAATAGATATCAATGACTTCTATTAAATTGTGATTTTTTTTTGAACAAAAAAATGCTTCTTTTTAAAGGTATGTGGGTTCACGCATCGAACATTTATTTAGAAACTCTACTAAAATACTCCTAAATTAATCATGCAATAATGGTCCATGTGATGGCAGGCAACAGGGCAAGTCAAATTAAAAAGGGAGCTTTGGTTAGGAGTACATAGTATAAGGATTATAATGCAAAAAGGACATTTATACTTTCTGTGCCGGCTCCAGGACTTTTGTTACCTTCTTTCCAAAAATAACCCTGTTTTAAAACAAACAACAAAGGGGGCAAAACCATTACAGTCGATTCAGAAGAGAGAGAAAGAAAGGAACGATAGGGGGAGAGAGAGAACGGTCCGACGACGGTGAGAATAATAAGGACGTCAACAACGTCTCAGTTGCGGCAGCCGTGGAAGGGAAGTTACTCACTCAACTTTGACGACGACGCGAGACCATAAACATGTATTTTGGCGGCGGAGCTGGTGGTTCAATTGTCGACGATAGTAAAAGATCGATCTGTATTAGAGAAGAAATTGCTAGCTGCACGTGAGCTTTGCCGTAGAAGAGGTGCCGGTGGCGAGGCAATGTTTTGGTTATTGGAAAACGGGGACGTAAAAGGGGAGCTCGTGGCGGGAAAGATGATGGGCTTTGGTGTGGATCAGAGATGGGGACGGAGGAGAAGTCTTTGGAGATGCAGCTGGCGTACATTGGTGTGGCGGTGGATTTTGGAATTTATGCTTTTTGACATTTTTGATATGTTTTTAAACATTTTGGTTACTAGAATCTGTATAAACTCAATCACAAATTTTGTTTTTTACTTGACATTCAATGTATTATTATGAAAATGATAAATAGATAAGGTTATCTTTTCCGAAACATGGGCTATGTCTAATTAGAATAGAACCAACAAATATGGTTATCTATTCAACAGATATAGTTAACTAAGTCAACAGATATAGTTATCTTTCCAAATTTATACTATGTCTTATTACGTAAATGACAAATAGATAAGATTATCTTCTCCGAAACATGTGATGTCTAATCAAAATAGAACCAACAAATATGGTTATCTATTCACATTTATATTTGTATTATTCTAAAAGACAAAGTATCCGTGCAAATTTATTTGTGGTAATTTTGGTTATCTGTCCTTATATGTGCTAATTTATTTTTGCATCATCAAAAATAAAATAACAGATAACATTATCCGCTTCAATCTATTTTCTGCATCTTCTAAGATAAAGCAACAGATAACCATATCTACATTAATATATCCTTTGACTCACCAAAAATAAAGCAACCGATAATATTATCTTTAAAATAAAGGAACCGATAATATTATCTTTGTCAATATATTCTTTATATCTCTCCAAAATAAAGTAATATATAACCTTATATGTGCTAATCTATTTTCTATATCTTCAAAAATAATGAAACAATTAACCATATCAGTGCAAATTTATTTTGTGTTTCTTGAAAAATAAAACAACAAACAAAGTTATATCTCTACCAGATATATACTTGGAGTTATTCAACTGAGAAGTACCCCAAAAAAAGGAGTTATTCAACTGAGAACAACCAAATCTGACAAGAGATAAAGTTATTTTTAATATCCCTTAACAAAAACAACTCAACAAAAATAAAGGTACGAATTTACTACTATATTAAATTCTGCAAGATGAGACTTTGATACTCCCATAGCTTTGACTTTTGTACTGTGTTAGTTTTGCACAGAGTTCTGTTTCAATGGCTCAAGTCACAAAGCTATTCGATTGATAGGTGTCATTGGCTCACGTGCCACAGCTGATATCATTAATGAGTTGGTGGCTATCATGTATATTGTTTTTTCTTTCACTTCTATATGTAAAAGAATACCATTTGCTTGACAACGTCGACTTCAACGCCGTCTGTCTGCGGCCACATCCAGTAACTCTTTTTGAGAGAAAAAAAAAATCCTGTACCTCCTCAACATCTACGCCATCGACACAATGACATGCATCATTGTCTTCCTTCGTGTCGACCGCCGCCACATTCCCGGCCTGATCGCCGCCTTCTCCAAACTCCTCTCCCTCTGTCACCGCCACAACCACCGGCTGCGACCTTACCCGCCACTGTAGCGCCGATGCCACCTAGTTCCTCTTCATTGACGGCAGCATATGCAACGTCCTCCTGTCCATCAGGGAGAGAGAGAGAGAGAGAGAGAGAGAGAGAGAGAGAGAGAGGCGCACCAATGAGCTCGTGATCATGTTGTTCGAGATCCAGAAACGAAAACGTATCCAGTACGGTGCCCTATGTAATGGCACATTGGGTTGAAAAGCACCAGGGAACACAATTCAAAAATAACATATTATATATACACGCCAGTCAGGGCATTTTGGTCTAGAAAAGGATTGTAGACCTAATAAATGTTACAGTAATGGACCTTCACCACTATTACACATTGGGCTGGATTAAACACCCAAAATCACCTTCAAAACGGACCCTAGCCCAATTTACCGAATTAAAAAAGGCAAAGACTCAAGTTTTATCATGTTCAGGGTAATTAAATAATTATAAATAAAGGATCTTTCTTTATATCTTGATGCAGATCGAGATTTTTTCACCCACATTTGAGATGTGGGTTCCGACACCAGAGCTGATTTTTCTGTTTTTTCATTGTTTTTTCTTGTAGTGGGACCTTTTGTGTCTTTTGTATTTATTGCATTGTTAATATATAAGTTTTTGTTTCCTAAAAAAAAAATTAAATAAAGGGAGTGTCCATTTATCACGAAAAAAGGAGCAACAAATTGCAGATATAATATGGAGTGGTTAGATTCTCAGTCGGCATTTTCGGTCACAAGAACAAGGGTCACGTTAATGATCGGATTTGTTCATTTTGTAGAGCTTCTTGAGAATAATAGCGGCGTCAAAAATTATAAAAACAGAGTTCCAATTAATACCTGTTCGTAATGCATTTATCTTTATGAAAATGGGGTCAGCCATATTGAATCAAATCGATTAAACCCATTTTTACAATAGGTAAATTCATTTTGAAAAGGCTTTGATCGGCATTTGATCCCAATAATTTGTACTCGGTTAATGTTTTCAATGAGCTCTACAAAACGAACAGATCCGATCATTAACGTGATGTCTGCTTGTGCCTACATAGGAACTGCCAGTCTGCCAGAATCCAACTGTGATTGTGTGTTTTTCTGCTTTAAAACTTCGACCAACGTGAAACATTTGACACGCCCAACGCTGTGGGCAATTGCACTAAGGGACCTTGCCCCGGAAATTGTACTAATTACTAATGAATACCAATTAGTTTACCATTGGTCCATTTATATCCCTTAACAAACCTCGTACCTTCAAGTGTATGAAGTTATTAAGCAGTCAACAAACTAGCTACATCTCTTTTAATATTGTATTTGGTATTTGTTGAATTTGTTGATTACACCGGTTAAGATATGGCTTAAACCCGTGTGGGGGCGTGAAAATCCGACCTCGACGTTCTTCCATGACTTGATCCGTAGCATAGCTCCTACTTGAACCCCATCGTCGGCGTAGTACATCGCACCTGCAAACCGGAGGGGGGTTCCTCCGGGTAGAGCCTCCGACGAGCTAGTTAGTACCCGGGGAAGATAAAACGAAATATAAAGAAAGGAATATAAGTCGTTTATGTAAGAGAGGAGAGTTGTGTAGGAGAGGAGAGTTGTGTGTACCTTAGGTGAGGGGGAGAGCCCTTGCTTATATAGAGAAAAGTGAATGAAACTTAATAACTAAGTAAAGGCTATTAGTAGAAAGTTTCTATAAATGGAAAGTTAGGAGACTTAGGGAGTAAGCTAGGTATAAAGTGTAAAGGAAGCTTCTAGAAACTTCTAAAATGTCACAACTTGCTGCGTCCACGTACCGAGCAATGGCAGTACGTTCCGAGCAATAGCGAGTGACCGTATATTTTACCGAACGATAAAGATGTCCGTCTAGTTGGTGAAGTACTCCGAGCAATAAAAAGAACCTTCGAGCGATACAAAGAGCCGCCGAACGATAATAGGAGCCGCCGAACGATACAAAGAGCTGCCGAGCGATACAAAGAGCGGCCGAGCGATAATAAGAACCACCGAACAATACAAAGAGCTGCCGAGCGATAATAAGATCCGCCGAGCGTATTTTAAGACAAATGTTCGGCCAATACTTGTGGGATAATACTTTACTTGTTGAAATCGTTCGGTATTGATGTGGTTTTGGCACAATAATAAATAAAAGTCCCAAAAATAGGAACAAAGATCACACCTTACAATCCTTCCGAGATATGATGGTACCCCCCTTGAACCTTATGAACTGAGGGAAATTTCGGCCCCCTACAATAGCCCCTCAACTTCTTCTTTATCGTTTAGATGAAGGAGGAGTTGAACCCAGGTGTGGCCGAATGACCGAAGTGAATTCCTTGCAAGATACAACATAGACCATAATTGCGCTTCGGATAGACTTAGTATAATAACCCAAGCCGGGGTGATGAAGCCGAGCCCCAGGATGCTAAATAGAAGTTCTGTCCTCAGCCAGATTCGGCTGGAATGGGAAAGAGCTTCACGGCCAGATTCAGCCCGAGTAAGACAAAGCCCCCACGGTCAGATTCGGCCGGATTGTCCAAAGGTAATGAAATCCGAATGCAATAATAATATAAAATTTCGAATGCTTTTGAAACCTGAATGTTTATGAGATGATGCATGCGAAATGACGAGTATGAAATGAACTGAAAGTGAACAACTGAGGATGCACGACACTCGGTATTCCCAAGAACTGAATACTCGAGCAAAACTACCGAAGGTATGCATCTGGTTATGTGCCGAGCAACCAAGATAGTGACCGAAAGAGTATTCGAGATGGTAACAAATCCAAGCTGTCTTCGTCTTCTTCGTCGCCCGAACGCTGGAGGCCTACAACCCGTAGGGAGGGTTTAGTCCAGTCGTGAGAATCCTTCAACCCGCAGGGAAGGCTCTCAAACGAACGTAGGAGACCTGCGACCTAGAGGGAGGGCTTAGTCCGAACGTAAGGATTCTTCGTAAACCTCGGCGTGGCTGCATGACTCTTCACCTCAGACCCGCAGAGAAGGCTCACCAAACGTGGGAGGCCTTCAATTAGGAGGGACGGGCTAAGGTTGGAGTGCTGAATCTTTAAAGTCTTCGGTTGATCTTGTGGCTTTTCACCTCAGACCCACCGGGAAGGCTCACCGAATGTGGGAGACCTTCGACCAGAAGGGACCGAGGTTGGAGCGTTGAGTCTTCATTGGTCGGTGGATTTGGGCCATCTTCAACTTGTGAACCTTTACTTCGGACTGGAAGAGTCGGTGGTGGAAAGTAGGACCATCTGGATGTAATACTAGGAGTGAGCCCCAATGCTCGGTGGAAGAGTCTGCTGTCTGAAGTAAATTCCTCACCGAATGAAGGAGTTGCATAGATCGGCAGAAGCGTCCGCCGCCGGGAGTGAATGCCTCACCGAACGACGAAGTTGCATAGGAAGGCAGAAACGTCCGCCGTTGGGAGTGAATGCCTCACCAAACGACGAAGTTGCAGGAAAAGGCAGAAAAGGCAGAAGCGTCTGCCGCCGGGAGTGAATGTCTCACCGAACGGCAGAGTTGTATAGAAAGAGCTTGCCATTCTGAAAGTTTTTTAGATGTCCGAACGAGTAGATTTCCGAGGGCTACGAGGATTTCGCCCAAACAAATAGATTACCGAGGGCTACGAGGTTTTCGCCCGAACAAGTAGATTACCGAGACAAACTTTAAGGAAGCAAATGAAATGCAAAACAAGTAGAGCACTTATCCGAACAATTGGGCAAAATGTCAAGTGGTTGTAGAATATAAATCGCAATGAAAGAGTCTAGTACTTTAATTTGCTCTTTAATAAAAAGGTTAAAAAACCTGTTCCACGGAAGAGAAAGACGGAGGGTCCTAGATGAGGACCCAAAAGCAGAAAAAGAAGAGAGAACCGCCGCTGTCAGAAATTGAGAAGCTTGAAGTTAGATCAAGACGAGCCCGCCAATATATGCCATGTTTTTTCCCCAGCAGAGTCGCCAATTGTGGGGGCGTGAAAATCCGACCTCGACGTTCTTCCATGACTTGATCCGTAGCATAGCTCCTACTTGAACCCCATCGTCGGCGTAGTACATCGCACCTGCAAACCGGAGGGGGGTTCCTCCGGGTAGAGCCTCCGACGAGCTAGTTAGTACCCGGGGAAGATAAAACGAAATATAAAGAAAGGAATATAAGTCGTTTATGTAAGAGAGGAGAGTTGTGTAGGAGAGGAGAGTTGTGTGTACCTTAGGTGAGGGGGAGAGCCCTTGCTTATATAGAGAAAAGTGAATGAAACTTAATGACTAAGTAAAGGCTATTAGTAGAAAGTTTCTATAAATGGAAAGTTAGGAGACTTAGGGAGTAAGCTAGGTATAAAGTGTAAAGGAAGCTTCTAGAAACTTCTAAAATGTCACAACTTGCTGCGTCCACGTACCGAGCAATGGCAGTACGTTCCGAGCAATAGCGAGTGACCGTATATTTTACCGAACGATAAAGATGTCCGTCTAGTTGGTGAAGTACTCCGAGCAATAAAAAGAACCTTCGAGCGATACAAAGAGCCGCCGAACGATAATAGGAGCCGCCGAACGATACAAAGAGCTGCCGAGCGATACAAAGAGCGGCCGAGCGATAATAAGAACCACCGAACAATACAAAGAGCTGCCGAGCGATAATAAGATCCGCCGAGCGTATTTTAAGACAAATGTTCGGCCAATACTTGTGGGATAATACTTTACTTGTTGAAATCGTTCGGTATTGATGTGGTTTTGGCACAATAATAAATAAAAGTCCCAAAAATAGGAACAAAGATCACACCTTACAATCCTTCCGAGATATGATGGTACCCCCCTTGAACCTTATGAACTGAGGGAAATTTCGGCCCCCTACAATAGCCCCTCAACTTCTTCTTTATCGTTTAGATGAAGGAGGAGTTGAACCCAGGTGTGGCCGAATGACCGAAGTGAATTCCTTGCAAGATACAACATAGACCATAATTGCGCTTCGGATAGACTTAGTATAATAACCCAAGCCGGGGTGATGAAGCCGAGCCCCAGGATGCTAAATAGAAGTTCTGTCCTCAGCCAGATTCGGCTGGAATGGGAAAGAGCTTCACGGCCAGATTCAGCCCGAGTAAGACAAAGCCCCCACGGTCAGATTCGGCCGGATTGTCCAAAGGTAATGAAATCCGAATGCAATAATAATATAAAATTTCGAATGCTTTTGAAACCTGAATGTTTATGAGATGATGCATGCGAAATGACGAGTATGAAATGAACTGAAAGTGAACAACTGAGGATGCACGACACTCGGTATTCCCAAGAACTGAATACTCGAGCAAAACTACCGAAGGTATGCATCTGGTTATGTGCCGAGCAACCAAGATAGTGACCGAAAGAGTATTCGAGATGGTAACAAATCCAAGCTGTCTTCGTCTTCTTCGTCGCCCGAACGCTGGAGGCCTACAACCCGTAGGGAGGGTTTAGTCCAGTCGTGAGAATCCTTCAACCCGCAGGGAAGGCTCTCAAACGAACGTAGGAGACCTGCGACCTAGAGGGAGGGCTTAGTCCGAACGTAAGGATTCTTCGTAAACCTCGGCGTGGCTGCATGACTCTTCACCTCAGACCCGCAGAGAAGGCTCACCAAACGTGGGAGGCCTTCAATTAGGAGGGACGGGCTAAGGTTGGAGTGCTGAATCTTTAAAGTCTTCGGTTGATCTTGTGGCTTTTCACCTCAGACCCACCGGGAAGGCTCACCGAATGTGGGAGACCTTCGACCAGAAGGGACCGAGGTTGGAGCGTTGAGTCTTCATTGGTCGGTGGATTTGGGCCATCTTCAACTTGTGAACCTTTACTTCGGACTGGAAGAGTCGGTGGTGGAAAGTAGGACCATCTGGATGTAATACTAGGAGTGAGCCCCAATGCTCGGTGGAAGAGTCTGCTGTCTGAAGTAAATTCCTCACCGAATGAAGGAGTTGCATAGATCGGCAGAAGCGTCCGCCGCCGGGAGTGAATGCCTCACCGAACGACGAAGTTGCATAGGAAGGCAGAAACGTCCGCCGTTGGGAGTGAATGCCTCACCAAACGACGAAGTTGCAGGAAAAGGCAGAAAAGGCAGAAGCGTCTGCCGCCGGGAGTGAATGTCTCACCGAACGGCAGAGTTGTATAGAAAGAGCTTGCCATTCTGAAAGTTTTTTAGATGTCCGAACGAGTAGATTTCCGAGGGCTACGAGGATTTCGCCCAAACAAATAGATTACCGAGGGCTACGAGGTTTTCGCCCGAACAAGTAGATTACCGAGACAAACTTTAAGGAAGCAAATGAAATGCAAAACAAGTAGAGCACTTATCCGAACAATTGGGCAAAATGTCAAGTGGTTGTAGAATATAAATCGCAATGAAAGAGTCTAGTACTTTAATTTGCTCTTTAATAAAAAGGTTAAAAAACCTGTTCCACGGAAGAGAAAGACGGAGGGTCCTAGATGAGGACCCAAAAGCAGAAAAAGAAGAGAGAACCGCCGCTGTCAGAAATTGAGAAGCTTGAAGTTAGATCAAGACGAGCCCGCCAATATATGCCATGTTTTTTCCCCAGCAGAGTCGCCAATTGTGGGGGCGTGAAAATCCGACCTCGACGTTCTTCCATGACTTGATCCGTAGCATAGCTCCTACTTGAACCCCATCGTCGGCGTAGTACATCGCACCTGCAAACCGGAGGGGGGTTCCTCCGGGTAGAGCCTCCGACGAGCTAGTTAGTACCCGGGGAAGATAAAACGAAATATAAAGAAAGGAATATAAGTCGTTTATGTAAGAGAGGAGAGTTGTGTAGGAGAGGAGAGTTGTGTGTACCTTAGGTGAGGGGGAGAGCCCTTGCTTATATAGAGAAAAGTGAATGAAACTTAATGACTAAGTAAAGGCTATTAGTAGAAAGTTTCTATAAATGGAAAGTTAGGAGACTTAGGGAGTAAGCTAGGTATAAAGTGTAAAGGAAGCTTCTAGAAACTTCTAAAATGTCACAACTTGCTGCGTCCACGTACCGAGCAATGGCAGTACGTTCCGAGCAATAGCGAGTGACCGTATATTTTACCGAACGATAAAGATGTCCGTCTAGTTGGTGAAGTACTCCGAGCAATAAAAAGAACCTTCGAGCGATACAAAGAGCCGCCGAACGATAATAGGAGCCGCCGAACGATACAAAGAGCTGCCGAGCGATACAAAGAGCGGCCGAGCGATAATAAGAACCACCGAACAATACAAAGAGCTGCCGAGCGATAATAAGATCCGCCGAGCGTATTTTAAGACAAATGTTCGGCCAATACTTGTGGGATAATACTTTACTTGTTGAAATCGTTCGGTATTGATGTGGTTTTGGCACAATAATAAATAAAAGTCCCAAAAATAGGAACAAAGATCACACCTTACAATCCTTCCGAGATATGATGGTACCCCCCTTGAACCTTATGAACTGAGGGAAATTTCGGCCCCCTACAACCCGTCATTTACAGCCCCTTTGGATGGTGAGATAAGAAAGGAGAGATGTTAGTCAAAACATTTTTTATTTCTGTACTTTTCTCTCATTTCTCATAAAAATAGTCAATTCAAACGAATGATTTGACTAGAAATTAAAACCTTTTTTTTCCTCTTGAAATCACTCCATCCAAAGGGCATGTTAGTTAGTGGGTAAAAAAAAGAAAAAAAAGGGCCTGTTAGTTTTTCTATAGATTTCCCCACATGTCACATGTTATGCTTGTCCCTCTCCCGTGTCTAAACTCACTTGGGTCATTCTTGCCATGCTCTCCATGGAGGATTGCTACGCATTGGTCGCCCTCGTACTTTTTTTTAAAGTATATTTTGAATATTTATTTATGTCAAAGTCACCTCCCTATATTACAGAAAAATTGGTCTGTTGGATAAGTTTCTGTTTTTTCATTAAAGTCAAAACTACATGGGTAATTAGTCCATTTCGTCACCCTTTTCGCTTTTACTATGACAAATCTTTCCATCATGTTCGTTTTCTTGTTGCCCTCTTTCTGAATCTGAGAGTATGCTAAGTGGGTAGCATTTTCTTTATTGCGAAGTGGGCTTGTGAAAGAGCTCTCTCTCCCTCCCTTCCCGTCTTTACCACCAGACACCACCTCTCTACTGGGTTTTTTAGGGCTTTTCTTCTTCTTCTTCTTCTTCTTTTTCTTCTTCTTCTCCTCTCTCTCTCTCTCTCTCTCTCTGTCTCTCTCTCAAGAATGTCAATTGGGTTAGTCGCAGCTCATTCGGTAAGTTTTCTGATTTGATAATTGGTGTTTGTTTTACCTTTTTTTTAATTTTAATTTCTGCACTTGTTGAAAATACCTGCCATATGTTGGTCTGATTGTCCAGAGGGTTCTTTATTTTAGTTCGTTTTCTTGGTTTTTCCCGTAAAGGCTTGAGCTTTATCTCAGTGATTAATTGTCAAGTTTTGTCTTTCAAGACTAGGTTTTTTTTTATAACCCCGTGCCCGGGTCAGCTTGTGCACATCTCGACTAATTCGGAGATCCGGAAGTTAACAACCGGACAAATCTCCATCTCCAGTGAGCCCAAGGTTTGGAATATTTCGCCTAATGGAACTTGAGGAGCACTTATTGATTTCTGATAACCACTTGGCCAAACCTTGGGTTATCATTCAGACTAGGTTTTGTGTTTGTTACATGTTCTGAAACAGTATGGTCCACAGTGGCACATTTTTCATGCGGTTCTGTTATCAATTCTCCAGTTCTTCATTCAGGCTTTTGTTTCAGTGTAATTTTTGTATGATTTCTTGTCCAGATGGCATTGCACATTGCTGATAATTAACAGAATTGTTGAAGTTATGCTATAGAATCTAAAAACCAAGAATAGTACTTGCTTCAAAATGATGGAAAATAATGCGTCTAAGTCTAGTGCATTTATCTGGAGATCTGAAATCCGTCTCACTCCGTGTCCCAGCAATAGTTCGAATCCGACTCTCGTAGCCTGCTTTTGATTGGATGGCTGCTTCTTGATTGTGATTTTGCTTTTCGAGTTTCACATTTAGTGGCCTGACACATTGTACGATTCGATTCCCCTACGAGTCTAGCAGTAATACAACAATAGCAGAGCTGGTTGATGACCCGTGTGCTATAATGCCTTTTAAGGACTATTTTGTGCATAGTTTGGCAAAGAAACTACTGATAATGGATAAACATGATCAAGCAATCTGGTTCAGTTTTTTACAAAAATCTTTTATTAGGGGCTCTTGGAAGAAGTGACTTATTCCAAAGGACTCATCGCATTGACCAGTTTTGTCGCTGGTTGGTAGGAATGATAGCTATTTTCCAGTGTCAACATTCTTTCAATAATCGGAATATTGTTTACAAGGTGATTATACATTACTATCATGTTCTATATCCGACATCATTTTCTTTTACGTTTTTCTCCAGGTTTAGGTTATATATGCGACATGGTAGCATCTTTTTCCTTATCCAACTGAGCAGTGGTTAAAACTAGCGTCGAAAAGTGGGCTCTCAGAAGAAGACTGTTAAAGTGGACTGGATTTGCGTGATTTTAATGCCTGAAATTCGAAGTAAAGGATGGGGAGTACAAAATTCCCCAAGCGCTATGTGATTGTCATTCTGACCTTCATCTGCACCTGTGTGTGTTACATCGAACGTGTTGGCTTCTCAATTGCGTATACTTTTGCTGCTGATGCTGCAGGGGTAAACCAGTCAAGGAAAGGCACAATCCTTTCAACATTCTATTATGGGTATGCCTGCTCACAGATTCCCGGTGGATGGGCTGCTCAGAAAATGGGGGGAAGGCGTGTTCTTCTTTTCTCATTCTTATTATGGTCTCTGACTTCAGCTTTATTACCATTAGACCCGAACCGGGTCATGGTTTTGGTGATAGCCCGCTTGCTTGTGGGTGTAGCACAGGGGTTCATCTTCCCTTCCATTCACACTGTTCTAGGACAGTGGGTCCCACCCCACGAAAGATCGAGGTCTGTTTCTCTTACTACATCTGGAATGTATCTGGGTGCTGCTGCAGGAACGCTTGTGCTTCCAAGCCTGGTGAAGTTGAGGGGCCCCCAAGCTGTATTTCCCTCTGAAGCAGCACTAGGTGCAATGTGGTCTCTACTTTGGTTCATATATTCAAGTGAACCACCTCGCTCTGAGCATCCAAAAGCAACTGCTGCCGGTTTTGGGGAATCTTTGTTACCAGTCAAAGGGAGTCAGAAGGTAAAAGTTGTAAACGGGGGACATTCAGGCAAAACGGTCAAAATCCCTTGGAAGAAGATTATCCTCAGCTTGCCAGTTTGGGCCATTGTTGTTAATAATTTCACCTTTCACTATGCGTTGTATGTTCTTATGAATTGGTTGCCCACATACTTTGAACTAGGCCTCCAACTTAGTCTTCAAGAAATGGGCTCTTCTAAGATGATGCCATATCTCAACATGTTTGTTTTCTCAAATATTGGTGGTGTTATTGCTGATCAATGGATCACAAGAAGAATCTTGTCGGTGACTAGAACCAGAAAGGTCTTGAATACTGTAGGCTTTTTAGTAGCTTCGTTTGCACTAATTGCACTTCCCCTGTTCAGAACATCCGGTGGGGCTGTGTTTTGTTCTTCTGTTGCTCTTGGTTTCTTAGCATTAGGGAGAGCTGGATTTGCAGTAAATCACATGGACATTGCACCAAGATATGCTGGGATTGTAATGGGGGTTTCTAATACTGCCGGTACATTAGCAGGTATTGTTGGGGTGGAGCTTACTGGCCAGCTTCTTGAAGCTGCAAAAGCTGCTAATTTGGACCTTTCAAGTCCAGAAAGCTGGAGAGCGGTGTTCTTCATCCCGGGGTTGCTTTGTATTTTGAGTTCTTTTGTATTTTTAGTATTTTCAACTGGTGAGAGGGTTTTTGACTGAGGCAAGATTGTTTTGGATGTTATCGTGCCTCTCATCTGGTCCTGAGAAAAATAAGTATTATCCAATGGTAGGTAATTGAAGATTCACATCAGTGCTACTTGAGCCCTCAGCCCTCAGGCAAAGCAAGGGAAGAGATGTGGATTGCACTGAATCAACACATTGTTTGGGCTATGTAAAAGTTTGCAGTTATTAAAAATTATTGCTTTAGTCATTGGTATGTTTTCCCCCCCTCTTTTTTTTGGTCAATAGACGTCGGTGTATATTCATTCAAGCTTAGTAAACCATCTTCTCCAAAACGGATACTGTAACTCGAACAGGACCATGGAACATTACAATGTAATTGGATGTGATCCTTTGGTTCGTTGACTTTTAGATGCATAAGAAATTTCCCACCTTGGCCAGGATGAGATGTGAGACGAGGTTCTTCAACCATTACTTCTGTTTACTTGGCAGGTTTTGTCAAATGAATATCCAGTCAGTACCGTTATTGCTGTGTAATGTGCCATGATGGTATCTGGTCCTGCTCGAATGTTTCTGATGGTAAGACAAAATTTAGCGTCTTCGACTACTTAATGATGTTGGTTTAGTGTACATGGTAATTGTGGAGTAGTAGTTTTGGTATCAGTTTGGGGAGATTTTCAAGTGTTACGAGAGTAGTGCTCTTTTACTCTCCCTCCTGCGTAAGGGTGTGGGCCCTATATATTACCTGGAGATGGGGTCCATACACTTACTCGAGTTGGAGCACCCAATAGTTTTTTTTTTTTTTTGTCCGTTCGGATGTTTTTCTGCAACATGAGAAGCAATAATCTTTGGTCGTATTAAGGATATTTTCAGGACTGATGTTTACACCCACCAAACAGCTCATGAATTGTCAATTCGGAGGGCACATGGGGCTAGGGGAGATGTTCATCAGCCAGGATTTGAGCTAAATGTATTTTCCAAACATGGGCCATCGAAAGAGGAGCACAACCACCTTGACATAATCTTACCAAATATATATGCACGCCTGTCAAAAGGTCCACTATTAGGTGTGAGTCCCCCCCACCACACACACACACAACGATGTCCAGGCCAACATACGCACACCTTGACTAATCCCCTCCCTGATCCGATCAAAGGCAGGATAGGCATGCCGAGATTAAGGGATTCACAAGAATTACTTTCTGGTGGCCTGATTTCAAACATCGAATATCCTTAGGCGACGTTTCTGCTAAACTTTAAATTGACTAAAGTCTATGTTTCTACGAACTTCTAAACATGTCATTCTTCTTATATCCATAACTAAAATATCATTTTGGCAAAAACAACTTAACTATTTTCTTTAGTTTGTAGTCCAACAATGAAAATGCACTCTTAATTCACTAACCAACCAGACTAACCCATCTCCTTGGTGCAAGGATTCTCTCCCTATTTTCAACAAATATCCAATCAAATCCAAATAGGGGAGGTTGGGGTTGCAATCCCCATTCCCCACCATCATGGAGGGGTCCCACCCCAAACAGAATATACTACCATGCTCCGCAGAAACATTCACAAGAATCCAAAGTGCCAATTTTATGCTGGTGGGGAATTTTGGAGTGAGGCAGACACAGGAAGACTTGCTCTCACTCTCACCAATCAGAGCTAGAGCTACTAGTATCCAAAACACTCCCTTTTTCTTTTCTTTTATATCCCCTTCCTGTCAAAATTTTTTTTTTTATAAGTCAAAAAAAAATATTGTTCAGTCCTTAAGGAGATAACATTAATACTAGTAATATATATTGTAAAAAAAGATTATAACTTATTGAGAATAAATTCTCTCCGCCAGGGTTGGAAAACCCCTATTTTCCTCCAAACCAATAATATCTTGCCACATCATCAACTTGTACCAGGATGGAAGAATCACGTGCTTGATGGTTTGGTCCTCTAAGGCTCCGTTCCAGAAACCTTCTTAAAAAATAAGCAGCTTATTTCATATTTTCAAACTCAAAAATAAAGTAAACGAAAATTTTTTTTTTAATTTTTTTTGCTTCGTATTAAAGATCTCGATGAGATCTTTCAAACAAGATCCATATTGCATATTTTTAGATTTCAATAAGCCCATCATTTTTGAACTTGAAATTGCCTTCTTAAAAAATAAGGACTTATTTCGCGTTCCGGAACGGAGCCTAACTTGGGTTAAACTAACCTACTGTACTCGTTCTCCTACCTGTACTACTCCTACAAGCCAAAAACCAATCGAAAAGTTTTTTTTTCTTTTTTTGAGTTTTTTGACAAGAACCGATCAAAAAGTTTGGGTATTAACCGAAATGGGAGAGGCTGTAGTGCGGCTGATCCGAATATCCATCTCCGTGCGGATGCCTTGGATTTAATATGAATTTCTACAAATCCTAGCCGTCCATTGTTCGGATGAAATTCCGAGCCATCTATTGCTGAGATGAACGGCCAGATTGGCCGCACTACACGTGTAGTGCGGGGGGTGCACTACAGCACCACCGGGTCCGTATTATCCTACATGAAAACCCGTTTTTATGTGTCTCGACTATTTCTCTCCCCAGTTCAATCAAAGACAGACCATTTATGCCGAAAATAGAGATTTAAAAATTACAAAAAAAACTTTGTTCATGGTATGACTACATTGATCTGAACAGGTACGAATATCTTATTTTTAATCATTTTATTCTAAAGGGTCATAATTAATTTTTTTAGGGCTCTCATAATTAAATATCTGCTCTTTAATTGAGACTATGTAGAGCAGTTGATTATAAGAGCCCTATAAACAAAAATTAATTATGATTATTTAGAATGAATGATTAAAAAATTAATATCTTCACACTGGTTCAAACAAATTCAAAATTAAAACACTAATTTTTAACTATATTTTTAATATATAAACAGTCTGAAAATTTAAATGCTCCAATGTTCAATCCATTTGAACTGCTGCGAAAACCTTATTTTTTGATGATTTTATCCTGAGGGTCATAAATAATACTCCCTCCATCCCATTTTTATTGTTCATTTTCGTTTTTCGTGCCATTTTTTTAACGCTTATATCTTCCAATATGAATCTCTAAAAATATGCAATACGAATCTTATTTGATAATTCTCGATTAGATCAATAATACAAAGTTTTCAAAATTATGAAAAACATTGTAAATTGAGAGATATAAGCGTTGAAAGAACGGCACGAAAAACGAAAATAGGCAAAAAAATGGGACGGAGGCAGTAGTTTTCTTTATGGCTTTTATAATCAGATATCTGCGCTATAGACAACGTATCAACATAGTCATATAACATGAACAAAGTTTTTTTTTTATCCCGTAATTCCGGCGTAGATGACCTATCTTTGATCGGACTTAAAAGAGAAATAGTCAAGGTGCATATAAACTGACTCAAACACCTTTAAGCCGTCGAAAATTTTTTTTATCATACTCAAACTTTTTTGATCAGTTCTTGTACAAAAAAAAAAAAAAAAACTAAAACTTTTTGATTGGTAGTAAGTTTTTGGCTGGCAGGAGTAGTACTAGTAGGAGGAGTAGTACTGCAAAAGGTGTAACCCATTAGAGGACCGAACCAAAGAGCACGTGGTTCTTCCATTTCTTGGTACAATTTAATAACGTGGCAGAATTTTATTGGTTTGGAGGAAAACTGGGGTTTTCCAACCCTGGCGGAGAGAATTTATTCTCTAACTTATTACCTTACTTTACTAGATATCAATAGGTTCTTTTAATTCATGAGAAAATGTTAAATTGTGTTTAACGAAATTGTATTATTTTTAAGTTTCACTTTTGCGAACCAGTCAATTTTTTTTAGGAAAAAATGTAGTTCCAAAAGGGGAGACACAAATATGCTACTTCACATACTGCCCAAGGACGTTGTCATCAGTACCACACAATCATCTGCAGAAAAAATCCTGCACACTTGCCCCGAGTTCAAAGTTAGAAATTTAGATTGAACTCTAAGCGCTCCTTTGGGCCTGCCAAGATTTAAACTTAAGCATCCAGCGAAAAAATTCAAATAGTAATAAGTGGGTGTTTGCGAAAAATTGTTTTCACAATTTTTTAGATTTTAGCTTTGAAAATCAATTTAGAATGTTCGTCAAAAATTTTACATAAATTACACAAAGGGGCGTTATATTGTGGTAGTTAGCATTTGCCAATTACTATTTTTAGAATCTACAGAGAAATAAAATTCTCAAAATTTTAAAGCTGAATTTGAATAACTTTTGAAATTCTACAGCACATTTTCAAAAAAAAAATGAAATTTTCATAATCTTGCAGCCGCAACAAGCAGATTTAGAGATTTCTCACCCTCTATCAAAATCTAAATTCGTATCCACAGCTGTCTATCACAAACACGCCCTTAAAACCACATTGTGCTGCTCTCTATTTCTCAATCACTGTCATTTCTGACACCTACGAAAGCTCCTACCAATCACACCATGAGGATTTACTTTTATAGAAGTGAATCATTCCGTAAAACCTTTTTTTACGGAGGTCAATATCACGAGTCAAAAGTGTTTTTGAACGGTCCAAATTAAAAATCAATTGTAACAGATAGTAGTAATAATTAATTATGACCGGTCAAAATTAATAATGAATCTAAGCCGTTAATTATGCGAATGAATGACTAAGATTGCACCGCTCCGCTGTGAATAAGTTTCTCTCTTACTTCTATAGTCACCATCATCGATTCATCATCCAACCGTCTGTCCATAAGAAGAGTGGAAACAGAAACCCCACGCACAAAGCCATGTCTTCTTTTCATTTTCCATACATCTTCATTTCATCAGCTTCCTACCACTCACAATTTCCCATGTCACAATCATGCTCCCTCCATCTCATTTGCATTGTCAATTATTTTGTTTATTTTTTTAAATCTTTGGCCTATATATTTTTTTAAATCTTTGGCCTATATATTTTAGTGTGGATTTTAAAAAATATACAATATGAATATTGTTTGATAGATCTCGATTAGTTCTATAATACAAAATTTTTAAAATTATGAAAAATATTATAAATTAAAAAATATAAATAATTTAAAAAAGACACGCAATTAAAAATGAAGAATAAAAATAAGACCCATGGCGCATACCCAACATTCTGGGTAAGAAGTTAAAACCCATTATCTGGTCCTGATCTGGTGAGGTAGTGACCGATTATTCCACACAAGCACTGTACGTTCCCCCACAAGGCAAGGCAAAAGAGAGAGTCGAACAAGTGGAAACCCAACTCAAACAAGTTGCTCTCTTTCTCTCTCTTCAAGTTTTCTCCCATGAAATCATTACAAATTAGATCTTTTCACGTTTGAAATGCTCTCTTTAATGTTTCTTGTCTTCCTTTACTTTTTTGTTTCCTACAGTTTAGTATTCTCCAAAGAAACAAAACTCACTCCTTTTTTCCAGCACAAGCTTCAAATCTTGGCTTGGCATTTCGGCTTTATTATCTGGAGATACTGAGCTCGAATTACAAATTCATCTTTTTCTGGCCTACCGTTTGCTTTCGTGATTCAAGGTGTCACACTCAATCCTTCTGCCCTTTCCCTTTTGGTTTCTAAAGGGAAATTTAGCTCAAGCATCGAAGCACCTAGTAGTAAGTCCTCTTTTTCTTTCAGCTTTCTTTTGGATTTTGGGTGTGTCTTTTTTTCTTCCTTTCTATTGATAGTTTACTTCAACTAATTTTTGTGGGTGAGAAATTGAACGCCAGAACCTTCTGTTTTTAACACTTTTTCTGTGCTTTCACGTTTGAAGCTTCCAGATGTTCTTCTGTATATGTGGTAACTAATCATGTAGGTTATTTCCCATTGATTTACTCCCTTTGACTGTTCCCTCCAATACCTCTATGAAAAATGTCAGTAAGGCAAGAAAATGATTACTTGAAAAGAATTAAAATGCATCGGAAACAATATTTTTTTTTGGGTATTTATTGACAACATGATGGGCTGTCAATAGCATAACCGTCCTTCTATTTGAGGGTTTTGATATTCTCCAGTTATTCTCTTCATTTTGGCAGCAGTTTCAGTATTTGGTATCATGGGGAGTTTGGTCTGGCTAGTGCATATGCCTCTCCTTATCATTGGGGCATTGTCTGTAGCAGTTGCAGAACCTGGTGATGTGAATATTGGAGCAATATTCACATTTAGCACCATCAATGGAAAAGTGGCAAAAATTGCCATGGAAGCTGGTGTACAGGATGTCAACTCTGATCCCAATTTTCTTGGTGGAAAGAAACTGGCTATTTCTATGCATGATTCCAATTACAGTGGATTTCTCAGCATTATCGGGGGTAATCAAAACATTTCCATTCATCATAATTTGTCTTCAGGATTTTAATTCCTCTTTTCTTTCTATGTCCAATTCTATGGTACCAAAACGCTAATACTATTTTGAGGTAATTTTTGGAACTCACCTGAAGAAAAATAGTACACCTTTGTTCTAGTACACCTTTGTTCCAAAACGGTGACTTTAGCGATCCAAAGTGATCTTGATGTTATTCATGTAGCAATCAGAGAGATTGAAGATCTGTCAAGATAAATCATAAGAGAATTGGCCATGATACTTCTAGAATTGTGTTTTACATGTACAATTGGACAAAATAATACTCCATTTTATTAGAAGATTACCTCTTCTTATATTGTAATCTATAGAAGCCTCCTAATCCTAATTCCTACCATACCACAATTTAAGACATGTCACATACCTCGTTCTCGTACATGTTCCTCCTACCAGAACAATCTGCGTTCCTGGTAAGATAGGTCTAAATAAACAGTGTCATGTTGCTCTCATCCTACCATACCCTTTCAGTTCTTGTGATTTTTTAATATCTTCTCTAATTGTTCGCAGCATTACAGTACATGGAGCTCGACACCGTAGCCATTATTGGTCCACAATCAGCCGTGATGGCTCATGTACTCTCATATCTTGCAAATGAACTCCATGTCCCTATGCTGTCATTCACTGCATTGGATCCCACCCTTTCACCTCTCCAATACCCTTACTTCATCCAAACGGCACCCAACGATCTGTTTCAGATGACTGCCATTGCGGAAATGGTTAGTTATTTCGGTTATAGAGAGGTAACTGCTGTCTTCTCTGATGATGAGCAGAGCCGAAATGGCATAAGTGTGCTAGGTGACATACTCGCTGAGAGACGCTGTAAAATTTCATATAAAGCAGCCCTTCCCCCTGATCCCATTGCAACCCGAGACGACGTTAAGAATGCATTGATTAAGGTTAGGTTGATGGAATCTAGAGTCATTGTTCTACATACTTTCAAGATAACGGGCCTTCTGGTTTTCGATGTGGCCCAGTATCTTGGAATGATGGACAGTGGGTATGTTTGGATTGCTTCTACTTGGCTCTCGAGTGTTTTGGATTCTATTTCGCCAATTTCTAATAATACTGCCAAATCCATCCAAGGGGCCATCACCCTTCGTCACCACACACCAGACTCGGAAAAGAAAAGGGCTTTCTTAACTCGGTGGAATCAGTTGAGTAACAACTCAATTGGGTTGAATGCTTATGCTCTATATGCTTATGACACTGTTTGGATGATTGCTAATGCGGTGAAAGTGTTTTTGGAAAATGGTGGCAACATTTCATTCTCTAACGACTCGAGTTTAAGTGGTCTGGGTGGAGGGACACTTAATCTTGCTGCGTTGAGCGTGTTTGATGGCGGGAAGCAGTTACTTAGCAACATATTGCAAACCAATATGACAGGTTTAACTGGTCCTCTGGGATTTAATCCAGACAGATCTCTAATACACCCCTCCTATGATATCATCAACGTTATTGAGAGTGGGTTCCAGCAGATAGGATACTGGTCTAACTATTCTGGACTATCTGTTGAATCACCAGAGGTGCTTTACACCAAACCGCCTAACCGTTCAAGCTCCAACCAACAATTGGACAGTGTGGTATGGCCCGGGGGCACGACGATTAAGCCTCGTGGTTGGGTGTTTCCAAACAATGGGAGGCAGTTAAGAATTGGAGTTCCAAACCGCGTTGGTTATAAGGCTTTCGTTTCACGAGTCAACGGTACTAATAAAATCCAAGGATATAGCATAGATGTTTTTGTTGCTGCGGTAAAGCTTCTTCCTTATGGGGTGCCTTATAAGTTCATTCTGTTTGGAGATGGTCACAAGAACCCAAGCTATGCTGAGCTTGTAAATAAGGTTGCATTAAATGTGAGTACAAAACTAACCAATGTTTCTATTAGTAAAATAAAAAGTTTGGGTATTTGATTTCTGCTAATTTCTATCTAGGTCTTTGATGCTGCTGTTGGTGACATTGCTATTGTCACAAACCGTACAAAAAATGTGGATTTTACTCAGCCTTACATAGAATCGGGGCTAGTCATAGTGGCGCCTTTGAAAAAGTTGGACTCAAGTGCTTGGGCTTTCTTGCAGCCATTCACTCCCCTAATGTGGGGAGTCACTGCCGCCTTTTTCCTTATAGTTGGAGCAGTGGTGTGGATTCTGGAGCATAGGATAAATGATGAATTTCGCGGGCCTCCTAGGAAACAGTTAATGACAATTCTGTGGTGAGTACTCTGTTATCTCATTTGATCTCATAACATATGCTGGATATAGTAAGATTATAGCCATATTTTAAGAATCGATTAAGTATTTTGAACTCCTTGAAAGCCATAGACCAATACGCTAATCCATCAGAATCATAGGCAACAATAACCTTGCATTAGATTTTAGGAAAAATTTCAAGTTGTTCATAGTACTGTCCTTATTTTGGAAGATATAGTCTGTTTTCATCATCTGATAATCTCTACTGTAACATGCTCATCAGTCTTGCTCGTAAGTTCTGATCCGCCCTTGTTCTCTTTACTTGCAGGTTTAGCTTCTCAACTATGTTTTTTGCCCACCGTAAGTAGCCTCTCAGAAAATCAAGCTCAATGCTTTCAAGTTATTTTGGACTGGTAGCCCTAATCAAATGGTAGTGACACAAAGTGCTTCAAATTTTCAGGAGAAAATACAGTGAGCACGCTTGGACGAATGATCCTAATCATTTGGCTATTTGTGGTTTTGATTATCAACTCAAGCTATACTGCAAGCCTGACATCAATTCTCACAGTGCAACAGCTAACCTCAAACATCAAAGGGATTGACACCTTGATAACCGGCAATGTCCCGATTGGTTTCCAGGTCGGGTCTTTTGCAGAGAACTATATGAGTGAAGAACTTGGTATCTCCAAATCTAGGCTTGTTGCACTTGGCTCGCCGGAAGAATATGCTAGGGCCCTTGAGAGAGGAACTGTTGCTGCTGTGGTTGATGAACGACCTTACATAGAGCTCTTCCTCTCGACCTACTGCAAGTTCTCCATTGTCGGTCAAGAGTTCACGAAAAGTGGGTGGGGATTTGTAAGTATCTCAGAAGCGAGCAAGTAATAACAAGTCTTTATCTATGTTACTTGGTTTGAAGTTCTCTCACTAATCATAAGTTCCAATTTACAAAATTCATATTAGGAACAGATTATGAGTGTCTTCGTGTAGGAAAAAATCAGAGCAAAATGTAACGAAGACCTCTGTGTGCTTGAAGTCGACCCAAATGAGAAAGGTTTCAATTGAATTTGAATCCTTGTATCATTTTGTCTTCATAGTCTTACGTGCTTTACAGAAGCAAACAAATCATTATTTGGAAGGTTGAAAGCCCCATTATTTGTTGAACATCCAATCCCTTCAGCCTTCTTTTGCTTCCTAAAAAACATATAAATCGATACGATGGAATTCATAGTTCTACCACGAGTCTTCTTCTAAAGACACACTCATCTTCCAAAAAGTACCATTCATCACTGGTAATATGAAGTTCATTGCCAAGTCTTCTAGTTTTTAACTTCATCATTTTGTCTTCATTGTGTGATTTTGAATCATTGTTTTCATCGTCGTTTTGATGCATTATCAGGCATTTCCAAGAGACTCTCCCTTAGCCATTGACATGTCGACTGCCATTCTCGCACTGTCAGAAAACGGTGAGCTTCAAAAGATCCACGACAGGTGGCTGAACAAAGACATTTGCGGTTCAGAGAGATCTCAGCTTGACTCAAGCAAACTCCATTTGAACAGCTTCTGGGGACTCTTTGTCCTCAGTGGCGTCGCGTGCATTCTCGCTCTCCTTGTGTATTTCTGCATGATGCTGCGCAAATTCAGCAGATACTTTACTGAAGTACATGATCCATCTATCCATGGCAGCTCCCGTTCTGCACGAGTCCAGACGTTCTTTTCGTTTGTGGATGAGAAGGCAGAGGTATCCAGAAGCAAGTTGAAGAGGAAACGGACTGAACTTTCATCTGATGTTAGTAGGAGGGAGGTCGAATCTACAAATGGATCAGAAAGAATAGAAAACTGGAATTTCTGAGGAGAGACGTTACAGCGATACTTGGCTTCATTGATTAGTTGTTGAATGGACTTCTTAAAAAAAAATTCTCTGCTTGTGCTTCCAGAGACAATCGAAGGAGTGTTTTCAGAATTGAAAAGAGAAACCTGAAGGATATATAGAACAAGATGATGAATCAAGCGGCGAACAAAAACCAGGAAGCACGGATGAGCTACATGCAGGGAAACTTGCACTTGTGGTTCTGGCTGGGCTCCCGGTATACTGCACTAATATGTATAGGTTTTGTAATTTTTAACCGACATTGCTATAGTGCAAAAGCAAATATGTTTTGGTACTCCCTTGTAACTTCCCCGTATGGGTTATGTTCGTGTATCTGTTTCTTGTCTGGGAGAAACTAATGGAGCTCTCTTTGATCACCCAAAAGCGAAAGCTGAATCAGTAGCAGGTCATGATATAGAAATATGCACAGGATGCGATGGTTAAGAGCTCACTGCCGGTGGAAGCCAATGTCCGCGCGATCCTTAATAGTTCACTGTTGCATACATATGTTCTTGAATCTGGGATCCTAATCTGGGAAAATGAGTTCTTTCTCTTGGAACAATGGCAGGAAATAACTTAAAAGAGACTGCATATACAACGGAAAACCTCATTGCCTATTTTCTTGAATTTACCATTGGAAAGCTGTGAGCTTTATGACAATGAAAACCTTCTCTCAATTCTTAGTCTCGCAAATTTTAGGAATTTGAAATGTATTAAAAAAAAAAAAAGTGCTTTTGTATGGAGGCAGTTGAAAGTATCAGCTTTGAGTTGACTTCAAGAGCTTAGAAACCGGGAAAATGTTGTGATACATGAAAAGGGTCCATGAAAGGAAAATCAGTGGCCCGGACCTTTTTCATGTATCCTATCAACCCTCTACAAATCCGGGATTGAGTCAACTAGACTAGCCTTATTAACCAGTGCAGGGCACACCTGATACCACACTCTAATCTTTATCAAGCTTAACTTAGGATCATATGACTCCAAGTTCCAAATACTCTGTCTAGAGTCTAGTATTTTTCATTTTATCGGTCTTACAAATTCCAAAATGCAAGAAATGTTTGTTTTTTTCTTCCTTTTCACTGTGTAAAGAATTATTCCCTTTCTAATGAATTACGGAGTATTATTAACAAAGGGTCCTACCTGTGTTATGCACGGAAGTAAGAAATAAAATTTCTATTGGAGTAGTACTTTTATCTATACTTCTATATATAGTACAGCAGGAGGCCGTTGCGTGAGGAGAAACCTTGATGTGACACGTGGCACTAAAAAAAACTAAGAACTTAAAACAGATAGAAAGAAATAACAAAAAGGGAAATGATTTTGTCACTCCCTTTTTTGTTAACGTCACTCCCCTGCAAGTATATTTTTTGTGCAAAAATACTCTTGCAAGGGAGTGGTGTTAACAAAAAAGGGAGTGGCAAAATTAGCAGCCTAACAAAAACTTAGAAGTCTAAATTTGATTTTAATTAGGTAGGTTAAAATGTGCAAAGATTTTTTGCTCCAGATTTCTTAAATCGTCCTTCTAATTAGGAACAATTTTGCTATAGAAAAGAGAGTATACGGTATAGAAGAACGGCTTAACAAATCCTTAACTGGTGAAAGAATTTTTTTCAAAAATGGAAAATGTTAACAAATTTACAAAGATCGTATTAATTGAGGACTGATTTGGGGAATAGAGGAAACAAAATTATAGTACGTATGGTATAATATATAGCACCACCTTGAAAGGGAAAAATTTAAGGACCAAATTCGCAACCAAAAATTAAAAGTAAAAAAATACCAGTAACATTACAAAAAAAAAAAAAAAATTGGGCTGAGGTGGTGATCAGCAGGTTGAGGTGTGGCGGCTGTGGAGTCCGAGTAGTTTAGGGCCCTGGGTGGGTGGTCTAGGCTCAGCCGTTTTTTGGGCTGGGCCAAGCCCGATAGGTTTTGAGCCGTTGTTGCATATTTGGGCTGACAGGGCTTTTATCCGATTGTAATGTATGTCTGATCGTTTTTAGCCTCATAGGGAGGGGCGGACCCATCTTAGGACACGTGGGGTCATGTGCCCTCACATCTTTTAAAAAAAAAAATTTCCCCAGTTTTGTATATATATAATATAAATATGTTGGGATAAATGCAAGTAGCATTGTTTGGTGTAGTGGTAAGTTGTTGGGATTGTGACCAAGAAAGGGTGAGTTGAAGTCTCCCCCACGCTCATGCAAAATATGCACCCCTCACATTGCATTTGAATATTTTTGGTCCTCGAAATTTGTACACGTAAAGTTAATAATAGAAAAATAAATGGAGAACATGTAATAATTTTGTTTTAACGCATATAATTGGGGTGCACAAGTTTGGCCAAGTAACTGATTATTAAAATACATATATAGTTTAAAATTGTCACTTTATTATGAATGCTAAAATTATTTTGGTGTGATTCTACTTAACTAAAACTCACGGTTATACAAAAAATTTGTGTCTTTACTATGTCAAATTCCTGGGTCAGCCACTGCTCATAGGTATTTCGGGCTAGGCCCGTTTTTTCGGGCTATGCCCTACCGGTGTTTGGGACTCGACCCATTATCCAACCTTTGATTGAATTCTCATTTCCTATCCTTGTACTTGATGTACCCTATCAAGTTTTTTAATAATATTTTGCTGTTAAAAAAAATGTCAACAAATTAAATTAGCAGATCGAGAAGAAAATTAATATTGAAGTTGGAATCCAGCAAAAATTAGTTTTCGCTTGCCAAGACTTTGAAGTTGGGATCCTGCATTTTGGTTTCTTCTTTCAATTTGGAAAAAAAATTAAGTACCGAGCGGTTACCAAGTGGTGTCCGCTAGTGCATTCGAGCCGTCTATTTCATTCTTGAACGGCTCAGATTTGGAGAGAGAAAGTGTTGAGGTGAGAGGAGAGAAAGAGTTTTAATCTGAGCTGTCCAAAAGTGTATCGTATGGTTCGGATGCACCGAACGGATATCACGTGGGATATACCTGCTCGATACTGAAAAATCTCTCTTCAATTTGAGTAGAAAGAAATTATCCTTTACATGCGGGGGGGGGGGGGGGGGGGGGGGGGGGGGCGGCGTGAAACCACCTTTTTTTTTTTTTTTTTCCACTTCAATTAAAATTTAAGTGCGGTATATATTCAACTTTCACAATGAAGCGGTAGATTGGTAAGTAGGGGTGATACCGGTCCGGTTTCGACCGGTTTGGGTGTATTTTTCGGTCGAAACCGGTTATTCGATTTGAGATTTTTAGAATCGGAAACCGGTTGAGATAAACCGGTTCCGGTTTCGATCGGCTCAACCGGTTCCGGTCCGGTTTATCCGGTTTTCATTCATGAGCCATATTTTGGGTCCAACACATCAAAAAATTCATAATTCAACCTATAAAAATATCAACCAAAAATCTATAATTCAACCATTTTTTTTGGCCCAACAAAAAGGATCAATTTTGAGCCCAATACATAAAAAAAACTCATAAAAACATAATTAAGCCCATAAAAACAGTTTTTATATAATAAATATATTTATTAGACCAATACATACTACAAAATATCAACCAAAAACCCATAATTCAACCCCTCCCTTATGTTTATATATATATATATATGTATATATTATACATATATATAACCGGTCCGGTTTCAACCGGTTTTTAAAACACATAAACCGGATCGAAATTATTTTTCCGGTTTATAAAATTTTATAAACCGGAATCGAATCGAAATTATTCAACCGGTTTAAAAAATTCGGTCCGGTCCGGTTTTTTCCGGTTTCGATCGATTTTCCGGTTTCGAGTAACACCCCTATTGGTAAGTGTTAGACTTTTTTTTATGGGAAATTCAAATCATGCGTTCCAATTCCAAATACGATTTTCCAATTTTAACGACGACACTTCAAACAGTATGTTCCGTCATCAACGGGTTTGTAGCCTAATGACACTTCCTCACCTCTTTTACATAGAAGATGAGGGTTTAATTCTTATCAAGAACGCGAGTGCTTCATGTGGTGGTTGATGCCTTTTGGATTTGTCTCACCCATATGCCCCATATGCCGCTTAGCGGTACCCAGCGCCCTTCCTCATCTCCTTAGGAGAGCAAGCTAGACATCTATGCAAGGGTGGACCCACCATAGGACATGTGGGGTCATGTGCCTCCACGCCCTTCAAAAATTTTTTTTTTTTTTTTTTAGCAATTTTGTATATATATTATTTATGTCAAATGCATGTATAAAGTTGTTTGTTGGTGTAGTGGTAAAGTGCTCTCCCTTGTAAACAAGAGGTTGTGGGTTTGAGACTAGGGTTCAAGACTACCCCACACTCTCATTTGGGTTTTTTTTTTTAGAAAAATGTGTTTTTCTGTTTTTTTTTTTTTCCAAAAGA
Organism: Rhododendron mucronatum var. ripense; assembly: GCA_019656295.1. Taxonomy (NCBI): domain Eukaryota; kingdom Viridiplantae; phylum Streptophyta; class Magnoliopsida; order Ericales; family Ericaceae; genus Rhododendron; species Rhododendron mucronatum. The sequence goes on from BPLT01000166.1 coordinate 1,089,295, forward strand.
CAGTATAAAATAGTAGTGCTTACCTTATTTTTTTATACTGTTTATGGGTTCGAGTTTACCCCATATTGCATATGTATACTTTTGGTCCCCAAAACTGTAATTGTAGAGTTAGTAATAGAAAAATAGAAGACGAACATGTGACAATATTGTTTTAATGCATATAGTTGAGGTACGCAAGTTTACCCAAGTATCTAGTTATTAAAATACATATATACTTTAAAATTGTTAATTTATTATGAATACTAAAATTATTTTGGAGTAAATATGTTTAAATGTATATTACGGTACAAAAATATTGATGCCTCCATTATGTCAAATTCTTGGGTCTGCATCTATGATCTATCTGAGTGTAAAAAAAAACAGTATCCTTCCCCAACCCGTTATGGATAGCAGTTGGATAAGGTATTACTCCTAATAAACTGATTCTAATTAAGGCAATTCAAATGTAATTACAGTGCGGAGTCATTTCTTTTGAAGTGTAGAAACTAGAAAGTAACCATCGATTCTAGGCATACTTACTACCGAGAAGTTTTTCGGTGCAAATAGGGTATAGGACACGTGCTCGGCACGCGTTCAAATATGTTTTGGACGATCCAGATCCAAACACCCTCTCTCTCCTCTTTCTCTCTCTCTCTCTCTCTCTCTCTCTCTCTCTCTCTCAAATCTTGACCATCCAAAACACGTTTGGACGGCTCGGACACGTGTCGACGCCACATGTCCCATACCCTATTTGCACCCAAAACTCCTTAGTTTGTTTCTACCATGAAAAATCTACCACTTCCTAATTTACAAAAAAATAACAGTCATGGACACCACCTACCATACTTCCGTTTATTCTGCCTACCAAAGGAAAAAAAAATCTCTCGGATAAATTTATTTGTGTTTCGCCCTAGTAGATGGGATGCCTCTGTAATTTAGATACAAAATCATAAATCATTTCATTTCCTTTTGGAGAGAATAGATGAAAAGGAAAAAATCAAAACACAATCACTTGAAAAAAAATCATTCCATTTAGAAAGAACGATACCGTTAGGGTTCGGGTGTTGCTAGTTCCCAAAACTGTGGTATGAGGATACGTTTAATTTTGGTATTATCATTTCTCTTAGGATTTTTTCTTTTCTTTTCTTTTTTTTTATTTGCTCAGCCTATTTGTGTTTTTTCTTGGAGTGTATAAAATAAAAAAGTGGAAAGAAATAAGTGTCACTTGTCCCATCCACGACGTCCCTCCTCATGAAAAGTCATTCTGCAATACTCAATAGTATAGATAAATAGATCAATAATTCTAATACCACACCCATTTACACACTCATTCACACACCTACACTCATAATAAAGGTGGGCCCCACACACACTGGGTGTGTAGTATGTGTGGGCTCCACCCTTGTTGTGAGTGTGGGTGTGTGAATGAGTGTGTAAATAGGTGTGGTGGTAGGACTCTAAATAGATTGCCTAAAAGTGAAGGAGAGAGAGGAGGTAGATTTATTAGGAAAATATTATCTGTATAATTTAATAAATATTGAAAATGCGATCGAACGGCCGTACCAGACAATTTCTACTTTGCTTTATATTATGGATATTTTTTCCCGTTAGCACAAAAGAACCGCTAAAGGAATTAGTTGTAATTCCATGTAAGGCCTTTTCAACTGCATCCAAATCTCTAACTGCAGAACCGTAGATCAAGAACCCTTAAAAGAGAAACAACCTCACTTGAGAGAGAGATATGATCGTCCTAGAGTGTTTTGGACGATCCGAATTTTAAAAAATTTAACTCTTCCCTGGAATTATTATTTTTTTAAATCTGGACCGTTAATTGCCGAAACGGATGATTGAGATCAAGTGCCTCCGTGGATAAGACAATCTCAAATAGGAAATGGAATCTTTAGTTGATACCGTTAAAATCTCTCCTAGGATGAAAAACAACCTCTAAAGAAAGTTGCCATAAGACACAAAGATTTGTGGATGATTCCGTTCTAGGCCTTCTTCAACTGCATATATATCCCTAACTGCTGATCAAAGAAACCCCACAAGAAAAACCTCACTTGATTTTTAGAGAGAGAGAGAGAAAGAGAGAGAGAGAGAGTTGATGGAGTACCAACAGAGAAAAACCAATGTTTTCATGTTTCCATGGCTAGCACATGGACACATCTCACCCTTCCTGGAGCTGGCCAAGACACTTTCCAAGAGAAACTTCAACATATACCTGTGTTCGACGCGGGTGAACCTCTCTTGCATCGAGAAGAAGCTAGCCGAAAAATACTCACATTCCATTACCCTAGTCGAAATCAAAGTGCCAACTTTGCCAGGCCTTCCCCAAAACTACCACACCACCAAAAACCTCCCTTCCCACCTCATGCCCACCCTCAAAACTGCCTTCGACCGATCGGCCAACAACCTCTCCAAACTGCTGAAAACCTTCAAGCCGGACTTGCTCATATACGACACCATCCAACCGTGGGCTCCAGTTATCGCTTCCAAGCACGACATCCCAGCGGTGGCTTTCGTGGCCACCAGCGCCACGATGACTTCCTTCATGCTTCATCGTTACAAATATCCAGGTACCGAATTCCCTTTCGAGGACATATATCTTAATGATCATGAGGATGGTAATCTAGTTCATTTGATACAATCGTCGGAGAATCACTATAAAGGGAAAAACAGGTTTTTTGAGTGCCTTAAGAGATCATCCAGGATGATCTTGATTAAGAGCTTAAACGAGATCGAAGGAAAGTATATAGATCATCTGTCTCTTTTGGCTAAAAAGAAGATTGTACCGGTCGGTCCATTAGTTGAAACCACTACTACTACTATTCTTGAAGATGAGCACTCGCACATCATCGAGTGGCTTGACAAGAAGGGTTTTGGCTCTACCGTGTTTGTTTCTTTCGGGAGCGAATATTTCCTTTCCAAGGAGGAGATGGAAGAAATGGCTCATGGGTTAGAGCTTAGCGGGGTTAATTTCATATGGGTTGTCAGGTTTCCGGTGGGAGAAAAAACTAGAGTTAAGGAGGCCATGCCGAAAGGGTTTCTAAAGAGGGTAGGGGAGAAAGGATTGATAATCCAAGGATGGGCACCCCAGGTACAAATCTTAGAACATCCGAATATCGGAGGGTTCGTGAGTCACTGCGGTTGGAGCTCTGTCATGGAGGGGATCAAGTACTGCATTCCCATAATCGCGGTTCCAATGCACCTAGATCAGCCGGTGAACGCCCGGCTCTTGACAGAGATTGGTGTTGGCGTGGAGGTGAAGAGAGATGGGAGTGGGAAGCTGGTGCGAGAGGAAGTAGCCAGGGTGGTTAAAGAGGTGGTGGTGGACAAAGGTGGTGATTTTGTGAGGAAGAGAGAGAGACAGCTGAGTGAGAAGGCAAGGATGAGAGAGGAGGAGATGGTGGATGTGGTGGTGGAGGAGTTGCTGCAACTCTGCAGGAAGAGGAAGAATATTATCAGGCCTCAGATCAATGGTCTGCTCATTCACGAAGTGGTTGAGATGACTCCAAATGCTGTTCTATCCAATGTATCCATGACCAAGTCCAAATAGAAGAAAGCATGTTACCATGCACTTCTAAGTTCTAACCTTAACTTAGGTTTTTTTATTTGTTTGTTTTTTGTTTTGCTTATCGAGGGTGTCTGAAAATTTTGCATCGACTAATCCCTCGGGTAAAACTGTCCTAACCCGCTTCTAGTTTAGGAACTTCTATGTAGAAGCTGAGGTTGTCTTGAATCATTTCCATCAAGCTAATGAGAATTGAATTCGTCCCCCGGTTTTATATTAACCGTGTGTACTCTGATTCGTCCCGCGCATAGCAACGACTCTTTGCCTGTTTCATACATGCTATATTTCCTTGGTCTTGTGGTAAGGGGAAAAAGAAAAAACTACTTGTCACTAGATTTGTTTCACTGATTTTCTCTCGCCTACAATCATCGTTCAACAATCCACACAATAAACATCATTGGGGTAAAGAAGTACTTATAAAATCCTGATTCTAAGAAGCTTGACCATGTTCGTTTGGCGATTTTAGATTTTGGAAAATATTTTTGTTCCATATTCTTCAATCGCGGTGTTCTCCATGTGCATGTTTTTAGTGCTTTCGTTTCTTCTTCGGATTTGAGTCTGTCACAAACGTACTTAATGTGGAATTTGCATTGCAGGGGTGGAGCTGGCTTGCTGTTAATTTTTGGTATCCTCTGCTCTTTTCTTGCTCAATAGTGCCACGTACATTCTTACCGACCACTCATTTCTCACATATATGTCGGCCCGACACATTTAATTGTGGAATAGGCCCCACACATAAATGAAAAATGAGTGGTCGGAGAGTGATCAGTAGGTGTGTCCGTAGTATTATATATTGTTGCTTGCTTAAATAGAAAGATCATTCAATTTACCGCGTCGAGGGGGTTAAACGCTGCAGCATCTCGGAAAATAACGTCCGGATTGTAAACCATTAATACGAAACCAATGTGAATTGAATTTAATTGACGTTTTTCCAAATCCAAATCATCAATTATCGGAATCAAAAGCGCCCGTGAACTGTTCATTCTCTTGCAATAACTTCGCAACTTCGTACGATTTCTATGAGCTAAATATGTTACTCCTTCTCAATAGGTACGTGTTACTCGCCGGTCTGATTTCTGTGGGCAATATGTTACTCCTTCTTGATAGGTACGTGTTCCTCACTCGCAAGGATGGATTCAGAAATGATGTTAAATGGGGGTACTTTGTTAATCATAATGGCTAAAATTTATTTTTTAGTTAACCACAATAAGATCGTACACAAAAAATTTATTTTTCTACTTAACCATAAAAAATGCTACTCGCACAACTATTTTGTTAGTTGTACACCTAATTATAGCCGTTTAGATGTGTTAGGACTATTTGGATTTTAAAAAACCTCTTCCAAGGAAAAGTTTGAGCGAATCCTTACCACTTATTACACCAATGGACGAATAGAAATTGATTGTGTGTTATATTTTACACAATAGTTGTGTGTGAAACACTCTAAAAAAAAAATGATTGTATTTAATAATATTGATTCGTCATTGATGCATGATTTTACCTTAAATATAAAGATTCCACTGAACGAGTTTGAATATGAGGAAACTTGTGAGGAGAAGTTGGAAAGTTTTTTTTTTTTTTTTTTTCGAGGTGAATTTTTGTGGAATTTTCTTATTTCCTTCAAAAGGAGCATGTCATTCATGTGCTTGGTATTTAGTATATAGATTTGAGAGAGTGAGTGAGTGAGAGTGTGTGTGCAAAAATGCTAGGGGCATATCAGTTGTGCCACACCCCTCTCACATACAGATGGGTTCCACTAAAATGGATCTCACCTGTATGTGAGAGAGATGTGGCTGAAGTGTGTGGTACAACTGATATGCCCCTAGCACCGCTCGTGTGAGCGTTGGGAGGTTGGTGGAAAGACTTGTCACAAATAATGAGATAAGAGCCACCACAGTGGAATAATTAAAGTGGAAAATTAAAAGTTGCCACATCATCTTTTGGTTATCCATTTAAAGGGTTGCTAAGGTTAGCAACGTAGAGGTCCATAATGGTACAATCAAAATTAAATAATCAAAACTTGGAACATCATCTTTTCAATTTATAAAAATCTAAAAATTGTGACAGAAATTAATTATTTTTAAATTAGTTTTCAAACTAATAAAAATAGACAAACTAATAAAAAATAGATTATTAAAAAAAAGAAAATAATTTTTTGAAAACTTTGATTTAAAAAAATAGTTTTTGGGAAAAAAAAGTTTTTGAATACTCTGTAAAAAGTTATTTTTTCAAAAGAACAGTTTTTGAAAAAAAGTTTTAATTAAAAAAACTGTTTTTTTTTTTTTGCAAAAAACAGTTTTAATAAAAAAAATAGTTTTGACAAAAACAATTTCTGGGAAAAAATAATAACTGTTTTTAAAAGTATTTTTTTTAGAAACATGTTGAAATGAAAGAGTGTAATGATGATGTGCTTGATTGATGAAATGTGAGGATAACTAAATTTGATTATTTGCAAAAAGTTGCTAGTTTAGATTATCCAAGGACCAAAATTTGCCAAGAGATTGCTAAGTTTGGTTATTCCAATGTGAGCTCTTTTTTGAGTAAATGTTGCCAACCTTAGCAACCTTTTAATTTTGATTATACCACAGTGGATGCTCTAAGAGAGAGAGAGAGAGAGAGAGAGAGAGAGAGAGAGAGAGTGAGTGTGTGTGTGTGTGCGTGTTGGGAGGTTGGTTGTCACAAATAATGAGATAAACAAATGAACAAAATACAGGAAATTGTTCCTAAAAGATTTCCAAACTCTGAAAACTTCTCACAAATTCTAAATAGAAGGGAAAAAGGAGAACAAAATAAAACACCAATCAAAACCTCTCTTCTTTTCTTTTCTTTTTTTATCACAGAACAACTCAATTGCTCTTGGAAGCAGCGGCTTTCTGCTTGGCACCAACAGAAAAGAACTCCGTAATCACTTCAAGAGGCATGCCCTTGGTTTCCGGAACCTTGAGGTAAACAAAAACCCACGATACGGCGCAAACGATGGCATACATACCGAAAACACCGGGAAGACCGATGGAGTTGAGCAGCACAGGGAGCGAGTAGGTCACAGTGATGTCTCCGATCCAAAACGTGAGGGCGCATATGGCGATGCAGAGGCCGCGAACCCTTGTGGGGAAGATCTCCGCGCAAAGTATGTTGGGTATGGGCCCAAAGCCCATGACAAAGCAACAGAAGTAGACCACGACACATACGGTTGAGATGGCTGCATTCGCGACAGCTCCAAAGTTCACGAGACTTGCAAGAACAAGGATGGCTAGGGTTGCTATCAGGACGGGGATTGTGTTGAGAAGTAAGGTCCTGCAAATGTAACAGAGGGTTCAAGATCAAAAGCAAAGAAAAAAAAAGTAACAGAGGGTTGACGAACCTAGGGATGAATAAAGGACAAATAAACGAGAAGGAAATTGGACATCCTGATACTGAAATGAATATTTAAGGTAGGTTACTTCACATACTCGTCGGGGAGCATTACTCTCAATACCAGAGTTGTTTAATGCCGAACTCCCAAACTCAACGTGTTTTAAGCCATTCTACACTACCGGCTTTAGCTATTGGTACCAATGGGGATCTGAACCAGAATGCTCCCTGTTGTCGTACTTTACCAGGTAAAGAACGTCATCGACAAAGGACAACAAAGTTAACCATCCCAAGCTAAATGGCAAGCTGAGATTTATAATCAAACAGTAGTGAACTTCTACAACCTCAAAGGATACTGTAATGCTATAAATCCATGCACCTGAGAGTCTCAGATGAGTTTGCTTAGTACTTAGTAGCATTGTGGGACCATTTATGTGGCCACAATGGAAAGAATTGTCGACACACCACAAAAAGTGGACTTGCTTAAGCACTAAAATACTGAAGGTTAGAGCATCCGCATTGTAATAAGCAAATGATTGTGGATAAGCAAACTTAACAACAATGCTTAAAAAATACTCCACATTGTAATAAGCAAAGTTACAAGTCTTTTAGCAAATAATCAAATTTCACTCATTCCATAATCAAACTTAACAACTTTTATCAATAATCAAAACTCAATAACCAAACTCAATACTTAATAATTCAAAAACACCCCACATTATAATCGTCTCATCGAGACGAATAATTTGGTGTGGTCGGGTGCGTAATTGGAACTCGTTTGCGATTGGACATATATGCATTGTATATTATGGGGGTTTGTTTTGTTCGGGATGCAAAAATAACCAATGTGGGGGTAGAAGCTGTTAAGTTTGATTATGAACTAAATGAATAATCAAATGCTGACGTGGCATATTTTGGTTATTGGTTTTGATTATTCCCATTGCGGATGCTCTTAGTAGAAGACTTAATAAGGACCGGGAATTTAAGATTTTACATGTTAGTCTGGCTAAATTCTTACTTCTTAGCACTACTTGATGATTTGATTTCCTTTATGTTCCTTTCTTCATCCGAAATACAATCATACAGCGAGGTAAAAGTCGTCTCAACTAGAACCTATAACTCCCAAAAATCCCCCACAGTAAATGTGACATCTAGAAAAGGATGTGCGGTACTGCCTTTTTCACCAAAAGGCCTTGGAAGAAATGTATTCCCCAGACTTCAAATTTCAAGCAAGAACTCCAATTATGCAAGAGCAGATAACAGAATGGAAGTTACCTTCTGCCAGAGAGATCCATAAGCCTCATGGCAATAGCTATGCAAGGAAGCATCAACAAGGTCGTGATGGCACTGATAAGTAGCGAAGAAGAAGTTGAACCTATTCCCATATTTGACAGAAGAACTCCCACACCTGCCTGCTCCAGAATTTGAGGAGTGTAGTAGAGAACCCCATTTATGCCGGAGAACTGCATAAAGAAGGGACACCATAACGAGAAAATTACATAATTAGGGAAATGAATGAGAAATTCTTTTAGTTATTTTTTTGGTAAACAATGAAGATAAAATTAAGCAATGACAATATGGTGGGCACTCCTGTATCTACTTATCTGGTAATCAGAAATTACTTCGGCCCAAGTATCACATGTATCAGTTTGAACTAGTTTATTACATCGCATAATAACAAGAAAATTGTTACTGACCATTTAAACAGGACAAAATACTATATAACAACTAAAGGTGGTTTGCATCACTTTCAGATCTTCATTTTGCAAAAATGAAGCAGGTGGTGTGCCATAGACTTTACATAAATGGACCAACGAAAAAACATGTGCCAATTCAACCAGGTCACTGCGAAAAGCGATAACTAATGGAAACTCGTCCTTAATCTGCAGAAACTTCAAATTTTATGCATGACCAATTAGCAATCCAAGTTGATGTCAAGATCAATATGATACCATATGAAATAACTGGGAGGGAACCACATGCGCTTTTGTAATTTGGTAGATTTCTAACAAATGACTTGTAAACGAAATTTTCAACAATATATCATGCAATAGTTTTTAATTTATTGCATAAACCTTTCATCGAATAATCAAATGATGACGTTTTCAAGGAATATGAAAAAAGAGAAACTGAGCTAAATATTGAAATAAAATCTAGAGAATTAAGGGTAATGAGTAGAAAGCGTAAGGATGGTAGCCTTAGAGGGATAACCTCGGGGTCACTCCAAGGGGATATGCAAATGAGATTTACGCAGTTTCAAACCCAATCAAGCAGTATTCATTCATAGATAGAACTATAGACAGGTACAAAAATACAATGAACCAACCCTTTGTACAGTAGCAGTCATGGAAACTGGAAACCATTCAACAACCGGAATGATAAAAGGAAACGGTAACCGGAGAGGCTATCACTTAGGCTTCTTCTACATGAGAACAAAATGACCAAAAGAAAAATTCTCGGTAGATTCTGTTACTTACCTGCTGAAGTATTTGGATCCCCACCCCAACAACCAACGCATGCTTGACTCCCGGTTCAAAAAGGTCATTCCAACTTGGCCCTTTGGAAGCAGTTTCAGCTGGGTGCACCATAGCAGGTCCAACTGGATGCTCATTCATGAGGTCCCTAGAATAAAGAGCTGGTTGACTCACCAAAGCAGCAGCCTGGATGAAGTCGCCTTGAACAGGTACATCGCCATCATGGAGAGAAACTAAAGATCCACGCCTAGATCCAGGGGCACCCTCCTGATGCAAGTAAATTCTTTTTAAAACCTCCTTCCTTCTTTCCATCTTGACCTTCTCTCTCAGCCCACTTCCATGCCAGCTGCCAACCCCCACCAATGCCCATACTATCAACTTGTTCCTCTGTATTCCCATTCATTAGACTGTGATTCCTCATGCTTGAAAGGCTTCCATGAGCAGCTGGATGAGCCATGTCTTTATCCAAACTCGTTGCCTGGCGTGAAATTAATGGACTCTCCAAATTATCATCAGAATCAGCACCAGCAGCAGCATCAGACATGTAATCCTCTCCCTCTCTTGCAAGGCTTTCTACATCCCACTCTTCATGTTTAGGTTGCTGCCCTGCAATGCTGAACATGCTCCCAAAGTGCGGAAAAAGCATGCTTCCCTTGCTTCCCATCTCAGGAAGCTTCTCATGGACACTACCAAATAGAGTCACAAGTGGGTCCACAAGGGGCACATTCTGGTTTACAATGCTTCCCTGGCGTGATGTTATACCAATCATACTCTGCCCGGTGACAGGCCGAGCAACCCAAGAGACACCTTCTTGAGGCCCATATATCCTGATTATCTCACCTTCAGCAGTTGGTTCCTGGTCACCAGTGAGTTCGTTGGCAGGGCACAGTACGAATTCCTCTATAGATGTTTCACCCCCAACTCCTAGACCTTCGACCAGCAAAGCCATCTCTCCTGTAGAGAAAGGGAATCAAGAATACCCACATGATGCAAGAAAGAAAGGGTCGTAATAGCAAATAAATGGTTATCAATAGTTTATTTTTATTTTATTTTATTTTTACAAATCAAGGTGTCCAGGCCAGCCATGTTCATTAAAGACAAAATTTTCATTTCATCATCTTTTTTATGAATATAATCGGAAAGTCAAACCAAACTCTAAAGAAAGATATTCACTTCACATTCTTTGAGCTTCCCAAATAGATAAACTAAGGCTCTAACTCTCTATTTGAGAAGCTAAACCACCCTAGCATAAACCTTCCTTCTCTAAATAGTTATGTAATTATACGTCACACAACCATTATGCTCACGAGGGACTAGTAACAAATTCACTTCAAAAGAAACTCTTTGCACTAAAACCTCCATTTAACTTGATCTGTCCAGATGACCAGTTTCCTTGCATTTAAAAGGTTCGTTTCAACAGCAACACACATTGAAATTAGCGAAATAGAATGTGAAATTAACGTTGTTATAAAACTGCAGACCCTTTCTCCAAAGTGCAGAATTTTTTCCCATAACATGTTGAAACAGTCATATTCATCTGCCATAAATGAAGTTTATGTGACATTAAAGTTTAACAAAAAGGAAAGAGGAAAGATACATGAAAGTCTACAGAGCCACAGCTTAAACCACTAAACAGTGTAGAAATTAGCTTGCTGGAGTTCATTAAGTCAGATTCATATCCACAGGGCTTTACATCGACGAGAAGTAATTTGAACTCTTTACTTGCATGCCAGGAGAGGAAAAAAAATTTAGCATCTATTGGGCACAGAAAACTTACCAGAGACGTCTTCCCTGCCACGAAGTCTCTGCAACACCTGCTTGGCCTCAAGCATGCGCCCTTTACTAACAAGCCACCTTGGAGACTCAGGCAGGTAAAATATCGTCAATACAAAATAAATGAGGGAGGGAAGAGAAAGAACCCCAAGCATCAACCTCCAACTTGGTGAATCCATCAATGACATTCCAAAAACCATGCAATATGACAAAAACATTCCAGCTGAGCCAGTAAACTGAGGCAAAGTATTCAATGTTCCCCTAATCTCAGGTGGTGCCGTCTCAGATATATAGATTGGAACAAGAGTAACTGCCAAACCAATTCCGAACCCATCTAGAAGCCTTGCTACCAGTAAAATGTAGACATTTGGGGACCACAACATTACGAGACCACTAACAAAGTAAAGGACAGATGAAATTATAAGCAATGGCCGACGGCCAAGCCAATCTGCTATTCCACCTGAGCATGTAGTGATTACTGTAGCACCAATAAGTGACGTAGCCACAATAAGCCCCTCTATAGTAGGGTTACTTTCCAAGTCGAATTCCTTCTTTATGTATAAAACGGCCCCTGTCGTAAAAGAAGAAGAAGAATACGTTGTGATAGTCGAAAATAGTAACTACTGTTATGCAGCACGTGAGTAGATAATCAAAAGCCCACAAAATTACATGAAGTATGAGAACGAATTCCACCAAAAAGCTTGATGAACGAAATTCGATTGCTGCAGAAATAAAACCCAACTTTAACGTGCAGGGTAGTGTTTTTTCAGCCCATGGCAAGAAAAAGTACTCAAAAGGGAATGAAAGACTATATCTTTCAGCCCTTCGGGGACATCCGATAAAATTGGAACGAAGGACCATATCTTTCGAGTTTCAACCACGTCATTTATGTAATCTGTATCTATATATATAGAAGGAACAAATTACCAGCAATAGTAGCATTATCCCATCCCTGAAGTAAGTTGCCAATTGCAGCAGCAACAGCCACAAGCACAGCTCCACTCATCTTCCTCTACTATATAAGAACTTCAATTCTGCTTTACTATAGAACCCACAAAGAAACCTGAAACAGACATTTGAAATCTCAAAGATCAGTAAACCCATAACGAGAAAGCAAATCAAAAGACCAAACTTTATTACTCATAGTATTCCCAGTTGCAGCAGATTCTAAATCCACAGTGCTTACTTTATTACTCCTACTATTTACCAAAGCTACATCGGATCACAGTTTCATAAAACCGTATAAAACCGTGAGATATGAATACAAGCATCTATGTATATGGACACGGGAGGTTTTATCAATGAAGTTCTTACTCTTCCCAAACAGGAAAAAAAAAAAAAAACATCTTTGCACATATGCAAAAATCTATAAAATTGAAAATTGGAGCAAGGAGAAGAAGTAACGTAAAGCATTAATCAACCTCAATGAAAACCCAGATATGGGGACTGCAAAAGTCTAATCTTTTCTTCTTCTTTTATTGAAATTTTTTTTTTTTTGCACAAGTCTAATAATCTGGGAAAAATAAATCCTGGGCAGAGTAGGAAACAAGGGATAAATAGCAAGAAAACAAATAAAAGAAGAAGTAGGACTGTAGAAGGAATCAAATTCAGTTACCTCAATTTGTGGGATATTCAATAAAGGTTCCGGATATGAGATGTAGAAATACCACCAGTCTCGGGTTCATCGATCCCTTAAGTTATACTCCGTAAAAACTAGTTTAGTGCCTTACCCAAAAAAAAAAAAAACTAGTATAGCACCCAGATAGAGAAAATCGCATTGATGGAGAAGAATCTTCTCACAAAGGGAGGAACGGAGAGAGAGAGAGAGAATCGCATTGATGGAGAAGAATCTTCTCACAAAGGGAGGAACGGAGAGAGAGAGAGAGAGAGAGAGAGAGAGAGACTGAGTGGGTGTGTATATGTCACATACCAAGAAAGGCTGCTCTTTTGGCCAAAGAAGAAAATCAGGGGTTATGGGTGGCACTAATAATGAGAGAACAAGTGCAGAGTGCCAGTGGGAGAAGAATATAGGAATATATATGTATGTTTGTGTGTATACGAGTAAATTTTTATACTCCGTACATGATTTACCAAAAAAAAAAAATTTATACATGGACGTAATAATGGAGTTGGACTGCCCCTAGTTAAGCGACACCTGCCTACCACGTCAGGTTCGTTCATTGGGCTGTGAGCAATTGTCTCCACCTCGATGATAAGATATGGGCTGTTTTCGAACTTTTATTATATTGCTTGAATCAATTTACGCATATTTTAATTAATTTTTTTAAAAAAATCAACCCGTTGGCTGTGCCATCTACGAACAAGATCACTCTTAAAGTCGAGAGAAACCCTCTCATAACTACAACGCATGTACGAAGATTTGAAAACCTAAAAGAAAGTAAATATCTAAGACCCCATTTTGCTAAAAAAAATACTTATTTTTTGAATTAAATGTGATTTAATTTGAGAGAATAATCTGTATCGTAAAATATAAAATAAATATTTAAAAAATATAAACCTTATCGAAATAGGGCCTAGGTCAGAAATTTACCTCGAATTACTAGTAACTTAGTAAGACGGCTTTATATGACGGGAATTGGCCTTCCAACAGGATGATCCATTCCAAAAAGTGGAGATATCAATAAATTCTTGAAGGGATAATGGTTGACTTACAAAATCGATGGACCATTCAAAATTTGAGTGCTCCTTTATTAAGATGATTGTCATTTGATCTGAACATTCTGGATTATGTATAAAATCTATGGTTATTGCATTACATATACGTTGAACATTATAAATTAGAAGATTCTCAAGCTGTGGTGGGTTTCATACCCAACTTGCGTAGTCAACAAGAGCTGAGTTGTTCTTAGGTAAAAGCCATTCAATCCGAAAAAAGAAATTGAGGCGACCAAAAAAAAAAAGTGTTAGATCTGAAACGAGTTTGAATACGTAATTATGAAGAGCTCTCGAGTTCGAATTTAATGAATCAACAAAGGAAGAAATTATGCACACTCTGAGAATTAGTCCAGAGGTAGCCATCTATTCGACCACTAGGGAATAGAGAGAGATTTACAATAGATAAAAATAATCGTGTCATTAATTGGTAGGTTGAAACCAAAATGACACGTCGAGTTATAATTCGGTGCACAAGCAAGGAAAGTCACATATGGAGATTATTCCATGCTCGAATATTATTTCATTTTATTACTATATGCGAAATCCACACACTTCGAGAGGGGACGCATACAATATTGTCAGAGATGAAGTAAGGCTCTAGAAATATCGGATTAATTTTTCATTTTCAGATGACTCACCTCCTTTGTTTGCTGAGTTAATACCCAAAAATTAAAAAAATATAAAATTGTATCAATCGAGCCTGCACACTCACCTTGAACACTTGGCGAAAAGATAATTGGGTGGTTGTTGTTATGATGGCAACTAGTAATTGATTAAAAAGGTACCATACCATCCTTTTGCAAAAGCTAAGAGTAGAATAATAAGGTAGTAATAACTTATCAATAATAATTAAAGACAAGATTACAAAACAATTGTCCATTCCATCAGTCATTTGAGTTGATGGATGTAAATAATCCACCTAGATAGTGTGAAATGAAAGAAACCCGTCTTCGAGGGATCAGTTAAGTTCTCATTCTTACCCCTTCAAGTTTTTAATTTTCGGTCTTATTCTTAGCTCGTAAGAATTATCTAAACCGTTTGATTTGCAACCCTCATACGAGACAATATCTACATTAAAAGTCAATTTGACAAGAAATAAATAAGTATACCATAAGAAGATATTATATTTTGTATGAGAAAATGGTCAGCAAATATGATTTCAGATGAAACCATGCATCGTAAGTGATTTGCTTATGATTCTAATGATATTCGATCAGCTCATTTGTTATAGGAAATTTATTTCGTGGCACACTTACAAAATAAACGATTCGAATGATAGGCATGAGCCCGCAATAAAAATCATAAGGCAAAAGATTTGGAGGGGTATAAAGTATCTTTATAGGATGTAGAGGAGCTTAACCCTAGGGAAAACAATAGGAATGATCATTGAGACAAAATGAAAGAAAGAAAGGGTCCTTTCCTCTGTCGGTAAGATAAGGTAAAAAAGTATAATAATACATATTTCAATTTTACATTTTTTCAGTAAACTTTCAACCACTTTTTTTTTATACATATTTTATACATTTCAAATCTTAATAGCAGCCAATCGGACAGTTTTTAGTATTTTTTGAAAAGAAAATAATTATTAACGCAAATAATTTTCACACTTCCTATTTTTGAATTCCTGCCCTCTTCTTTTTTTATAAAAATAAATAAATACACTTTCGATCGGAAAAGAAGAAATTAGAATGTGAACATTAAAAAATGGGAAATTTGAGTATCAATTGCAACTCTTTTGACCTTCAAATTTGATTTTTGTACCAAATTGGTCCAATTGATAACTTTTGTTAGCCAAACTAGACTGAAAAAATCAGATTGATGTCAGTTTGGACATTGTAGTTCGTACCAAATTGGTCCAATTGATGACGTCTACCCTCAATCTGATTTTTTCCGTCCAGTTTGGCTGACAGACATTATCAATTGGATCAACTTGGTACGAAAACCAAACTTAAAGTCAAAAGAGTTGCAATTGATACTTGAAGGACGAAAATGAGATTTGAGTAAAATTAGGAGGACCATTTCTATAAATTTTTCTAAAAAAATCACTCTCCTTTATTGTTGAGTGAATTTAATAGCAATAACGGAGAAGACTCCAAATGCCAGGTAGTGATTACACATTTACACGTTTCCTTGTGGCTTCTTGCCCGTCCATTGCTGACATGTCACCATCTCGATCTCTCTGTACGTTGGAGTACTTTATTAAGAAAATAACCCGGCTCCGCAGTTGACCGCAGAGAAATGCATGTGATTCTATCCGAAACGTTTATTTTAAAAATTAATGATTTAGATTTGTTGAATTTATTATCGTTCATAACCGTTTATAACCAGTCATATAAATTGAAAATAAATCTAGACCCTTAAAAACTTCAACCGATGCCTGCGATCACTTGAACCGCACATTTACAGTCCAAAACTGAATTGCAGATAAGCCAAATTCATAAGAAAACGATTGGTTTGTTAGCAATTTCCGAGTCCAGCCAAGGTGGAATTTATCTCTGCATTCACTAAATTAGCAGATTCGTTAAATTTGTTTAAAATACTTTTTGTAAAGATTTATGTCAGAGAAATCAGAGTAGTCGGATATCAACAAGAGCTTAATCGATTCTTTGTTTTTTAATTATTTGTAAATAATTTGATTGAATTATTGATCAATATCTTATACTAATAGATATCCGCTGAGCTCTTTTTTTTTTTTAGAGTTACTAAAAGAGTATTTTAAACAAATTTAACGGCTCCGACATTGTGTGAGATCCAAAATAAGTCCCACATAATCCAGTGTACATAAGGTGTACACCAAATCATAGTTTTATTGACAATTTTCAGACTTTAAAAAATTAAAAACAAGAAGCGAAAAATGTACCAAACAAACCACATGAGAGAAAAGTTTTGTTATTTAAATTATTCACATATCGAAGTCAAATATTTGTTTCAGACCCGCAATAACTACCTTAGATTTTCTTAAACCTCAGAATAAAAAAAACCAGACACATACTCCATTTAATTAAGTAGTCTTTTGTTAATGTATAGTATATTTTTCCTATCCCGTTTCGTTTGTCCAATGTTCGATTTTGAAATATTCATTTACCTTCGCAGTTCCGGTTTTTATAGATCTAAGAGTGCGAGTAAGTATTTTGAATTTTCATGTTCAATACTTCAGTTCAAGTCTTCGTAGTCAGTTGGTAGAGATTAATATTACAATGCACATGGTATAAGCCTTTTGTGCACTAGAGTTTTGACATTATCATTTCCCTATTTTTAGCATTATGGTAATGATGGCAATGCTCTTTGATAGGTTACAAAACAAAATGAGAGGAAAAAGTTTTTTTTTTTTAAATATCTCGGAATAATTGAGTCAGTTGACGAGTGCCTCAATTAATTTTTGAAGCACTAATCCCACCGTGCAGTAGTAGGGCAAAGGCGATGAATTGCTACTATTGATCAGTGACTACAAGCTCCAGGTAAACCATCGAATCCTCACTTGTAGTTCTTCTATTGTTTGGACTACTCCCTCAAAGGTTACATGTTCAATTCTCCTTACTAGCGACCATTAGAGCCACCTCACCTAACATCAATGACAAAGCCAGCATTTATATTTCGTGGCGGCCCTAGTTAAGGTGACTCTACTTATATTGTTAAACTTTCTTCTTTTTTTTTTTGTAATAATGTGAAGAGAAAGGTTAAGTGTATTAAATTGAATACAATATCAATATTTGATTTTCTGTTATAACGAATAAAGACTTATATTCAATTCTCATGTGGTCTTTTAAATGAAAGTCAACAACACGTTCTTCTTTATGTTCCAAACCATTCACCTTTTTAAATCACTATTTTTTTTTTATTTATCATTTGTATGAAAAATCAAGATGTCTGGACTCCAAAGAGTGCATAATCTGTAAGTATAAAATTGCACTATTTACGAAACCAGGGGTGGCCCGTGCCACTCACCCCTCTACTTAGCTCCGCCCATGTAACATGTAAGCGCAAAAAGAGCTGTAGGAAATTAGTATAAGGAATGCGTGCAAGTTGACTTAAAACAGTGGAACACGCACCTGTAATGAAAAAAATTATTATTGGGCTTGTTTCTTTGGATGTAAAACAAAGCAGATGAACAATAACAACCACATGTTCACTGGAGAGTAGACAACCAAAGGCCAGGGCTGCCTTTATTTAGTGCAATAATGTGTGTGTATTTGCAAGTTTCGAGAGCCACTTCACGTGGCCGTGAGGGGAATATTAGTTTCTTTGTTGCAATGGAAGCCACAAGTGATCATGTGGAGCATTCACAAGTTTGGAAAGCTACAAAAACAAAGTTAAAAAGGGTTCTTCCCCATTGTTTTTAATTAATACAATATATCTCTACATTATAAAATAGTTCTCTTTTCAATTATAGTACTACTACCAGATATTGTCCATTTTTTCAAGTTAGTCAATCTACAAAAATGTGTTCATTTCGTGCATGTTTAAGTTTGGTAGAAGCTATGACCAAAAAGAGTTAGAAGTTGGTATTGTATTCCAACCTTTCTTAGTAAAACTAGGAGCTCGTTAACGTTGCATGTGTGTTTGACACATCGACAGTTCTTGGATCGTACCACTCATCAGGAGGGTGACAATCAGTAGCGGAGCCAGAATTTTGGTGGACAGGTGCGCTCATACTACTTTAATGTCGATTCTAGTACAGAGTATTTAAATTCCTAACCTACTGGATTAAACATGGAAATAGAATTTAAAAAAATACCTAGTTTGATTCTACTAGCACCTAATTCCTCTTAAAAAGTCAACTAGCATTTTTGTCTTTGCCCTCATGAAATTTTTTCTATATTTGTTAGTTTTGTGTCATTATATACATAAATAAAATTTCCATGATAAATATAGATTCAAGGTTCACGAGTCTAATCGAACCGAATATTGAAAGGGTCATATTCGGTTCATTTATAAAAGGAGATTAATATTGAGGCTTAGTTTCAGTTTGTTTAGTAGACAGATCGAACTTAAATGAACCTTTACCGAGTTTAGCCTCGAATAATTCACCAACGGCTCCGCTCATTTATTTAATGCTACGCGAGGTTAGATCTAAGACAAGATAAAAATGTATATACATGCACGCTCTGGAGGAGTCCAGAGCTCCCCGCTCATATAGTGAAGCTCTCGCTTTTGGATTCGCTCCCGCATTATGTGACTTGAGTGCATAAACTTGAAAAGGGAGGACTACAAGATTAATATTCTGGACTATATTAGAAACGCCCAATCAACTTAGCTATCACATCATATGAACTTTCTTGTACCAAAAGTCTACGCCAACCGCTTTATTTCATTGCTCTCTCCACCGCACTCAATTTCACTGGTTTGGATTTTAAAAGAACTCTCTGTCAAGGAAAAGTTCTTTTAATGACAGAGAGTTCTTTTAAAATCCTGACAGAATTCTTTTAAAACAAGACTAATTAATTGTCGAGACCAATGGTGAAATTGAGTATTGTGATGGGGAGAGCGGTGAAAAAGAGCGATAGGTGTAGAGTTTCTGTTTTCTTGTAATGCTCCATATAGAGAAGATAGTGGACTATATGGGCGGGCTTGAGCTTATGTATGTAATTCTTTGTCTGGTTGGTTTGAAAATCGAAGGCCCACCATAGGGCTAAGCCCAACCTTTCAATTACGCGGGCCAATTCAGGCCCAAGCCCAATACGAAACGTGCACTAGTAATTGACAGTGGGGCCGTTTGGCCCATATATGAGATCATTGAACTTTCTTTCTTCAAGTTTGGATTAGGAAAGCTCTGATGAATAAAAAAGTTTATCAAAAATGCTATGGACCCATATTAAAGGACACAGATTCAAATACATATGCATTCAAAATCGTTTAATTTGTATTGGGCTCATGTCTACCACATAATACTCATATGCACCGGACGATTTCGAATAAATCTAATGTTTGTGTCCCGAGTATATGCAATTATATCTTTATCGATATCAAAGCTCAAAGTCAATAGAATTAGAAAAAGGAAAGAAGGGGATGAATGATGACGAAAAGAGAATGGAAATAATAAAAAAATATATGACAGAAATAGAGAAAGACCACAATTTTAAATATCAAGCTTTACAATATTAGCAGCGCATGCCGCATCAATCACAACACACTACATGTCATCTTGTTTCATAATTTACCAAAACAAAAGTTATGAGTCCTGCAGTATTTATCAAGCATAACACATTTAAAGTACCACATGTCCTTGCTTCACGAACAAGTGGGCACGAAAATGTAAGCTCAATCAGGTCAAGTATCAATGAACATTTTAGCTCTATACTTTGTGTTATGAGTAATAAAGCCTTTTTTTGCCTTCTTAAAAATACTTCCTTCATCCCAATTTTCTTGTCCAATTTTGACATGCATGTCATTTTTAAATTATTTATATTCTTCAATCCACAATGGTTTGTACTTCAATTTTTTTTTAATAAAAAATAGTTAAAATCTATTAAATAAGATTCAAATTACATATAAATATATTATACATATAGAATTATGAATAAATCTTTTGAGGGTCCTACCTGACAATGGTGCTGAGTGCTCGATTTGATCGTTCAACTCGACAATCAACGTCTCAAATCTTAATTTGAGCAACAAGTTCAAATTTTTATGTGCTTAAATTAGATCTAAATTGTTTGTGCCGAAATCAATGTCTGATCAACTGCTTGAGAGCATCTCCCATCAAAATGGGTACGGAAGAAGTGCATATATTTTCGTTGCAGCGTAAAAAGCGTGCGTGGCACGAACGACTGCCCGTGTTTCCTGTTTTTTCCATGAGTGCATCAATTTAGGCCTGCAAAAAGTCAAACCATACACGAGTACAATAAAATTTTAAGTTCACCATTTGATTTGATGTATACAAAATGTACTTGAGTAGAACTCATCTTGAGATTCCACACAAATAATCAAAATCACTTACTTTGTTTAAATTTTTTTTTTAAGGATTCTTTTGAAAAACATAGCTCAGTTAGATGTTGATAAGTGCTTGACCAATTTTTTTGCACAATTTGCTAACAAGAAATTAAGCCGCGAGTTGATTATGCCATTGTTGATATCCGAATGAACTGATTTTTGGCTAGCTATTTAAAATAATATGTTAAATAAATTAAACAACTCCAATCATTTGTATGACATCGTTAAATGTAAAATGGGAGCCGAACAACCCGGTCTACATTTGGTGTACATACACGTAATAGACTCTACAATCAATCAAATAAAATCGAAGTCTTCCTTTACGTGGTCCCATTTAAAACCTAGTACTAATTACGAGGTGTTTCCTCTGTTTTGTGGCCTTGTATTTTAGCACTGTAAACGTGGACGTATAGCCAGCGGTCGAAAGCTCAAGAATTCACGCCTCGAATAATACTCCCAGACCCCAAATGGCGTTCCAACAACGCCTCCGCCCCTTTGAACCCGCGAGTAAAAAACCCACAGCTGTAGGAGAGAGCGAGAGAGGGAGAGAGAGGAACGAAGAAATAGCCAAGAAGATGGGGGAAATGAAAGTTGGGGTAGAAGGAAAGCGGCTGTTTGAGGAGTTTTCAGCTGGGTATTACGGGCTTTGCACAGTTGGAGGAATGCTCAGTGCTGGGACCACCCATCTGGCCATCACTCCTCTTGATGTCCTCAAAGTTCATATGCAAGTAAGTGGTAACACGAACACTTGGTGTTCTATTTTTTTGTTCTTTTATTCCTTGTTCTAGAGTTTTTGTCCGATAGTTATGGTTTTCTCTGTAGCAAGTTTGTGTTTTGTCATCTGGGGTGGTCTCATATTGATGTTATTTTTGCTGGGCATGTTGTGTAACTGCTTGAATTTGATTGTGCTGATGGAAATTCTTGGTGGGTTCCCTTGTCTCAGTATGCCAGGCTATGGTGTTCCTTATGATTTCTGTGTATTTGTTTGGGTTTTGTCGTCTGGGGTGTCTCATGTTAATGTTATTTTTACTGTAATTGCGTGATTTGAATGTTATGATTTGTATTTGTTTGGGAATTCTTGGTGGGTTTCCTTGTCCTCGTATGCCAGGCAATGGCTTTTTCTTCATTCACCCCCTTGGTTCTGTTGACTCTCTGTCACACTTTGTTAAGCCATCTCCAATTGTATGCTAAAATGGTGTTGTTATTTGATATGACACAAAAGTGTAAAAATTAGGGCTCCATATAGTGTGTAAAGTTGTTTATTTAGTATGCAAATGGTGTTCTTGTGGTGTTGTTAAAAGTTGCTTTATGCTATTACTGACAACTTTCACAACCTTCAGCTTTTTAAGCTGGGTCTTTTTCTTTTAATCAAAATTGTTATATCCCATCATTTGCGGACATGATTAGTTTTGGGTGGATATAGTATGTGTGGTGATATGATAAAAGGGCGGATAAATCTGTAGGATGAGGATGATATAGATGGTTTGTTTGAGTAATTTATAGAAGAGGGGATATGGATACGCTTGGTTTGTTTTGGGGTTGATATGAGTATGTGGTATAGATTTAAAAGAGGATGGTGGCATTTTCGTACTTAAGAAGGCGGATATGAAGGTGTGTATATTCGCCTGAGGTTGGATATAATATCTGGGTGGCAAACCATGGATATAAGTACTTTGGATATGTTATTTGGAGTGATAGCATATCTGCCTTTTATATCCCATAGGCAAACGGGCATGTATTGCTAACTGATGGAAGTGATCACTTCCATGAGAGTATATTTGTTCAGGGTCCATAGTCAATTTGTTGTCCGATCATAAGTGATCTTGGACTTTAGACTTGAGCTTGATTTCCTTTCATGCATTTTTCAGTTGGCATTTTCGTTATTGAATTACTTCTTCCGAAAAGATAGAATTTGTGCTTTCCTATTCTTTTTTCCCTTCTTGCTACTCTGATGTACATATTTGCCACTTTTTATGCCTATGCCTTTTAACCGGCTACTTCAGCCTCATGCTATTCCTACTTCCTAGAAACATCGTAGGTTTGTCTAAAATTGTTTCTTTGTTCAATTTTTGTGTGTTTATATGACAGTATGGTTATTATAGGTGAACCCAGTCAAGTACCATAGCATCTCATCAGGTTTCAGTACACTATGGAAGGAACAAGGCCCTTCTTCCCTTTGGAGAGGTTGGTCTGGCAAATTCTTTGGATATGGTGTTCAAGGTGGATGCAAATTTGGTCTCTATGAATACTTTAAGAAGCTATACTCCGGTGTGTTGGTAGATCAAAATAAGAGTACAATATTCTTTGTCAGCAGTGCATCTGCTCAGGTATTTGCTGATGTGGCTCTATGTCCATTTGAAGCTGTTAAAGTCCGTGTTCAAACACAGCCACATTTTGCAAAGGGCCTGGCCGATGGATTTCCGAAATTATATGCTTCTGAAGGGCTTTCTGGGTATATCATCCATACCATGACTAGCTTTTGCGTTTTCAGTAATTTAATCTGCTTGTCATCTATTTAATGACTCTGGAATGCGTTTGCATTGCAGATTTTACAGGGGACTTTATCCACTTTGGGGTCGCAATCTACCATGTACTTCTCCACTTTACTGCAATTTTTTTTACAAATTTTGATTACTTGTCGGGGAATTTGCTAGCTTATAATTTTTTTTTTTGTGATTGAATATGCCTCGGTCAACATTGTGGTCTACTTTGCTACGGGCTGTATGATTGCCAGGCTAAAGTTACACCACGAGAAAAAGTCAATTCGGAATTGAATGTTGTTAGATAGATGTAATAGTCCTCTAAAATTGGCAGCCGTGTCAATCATGAGCATTCAACTTATATAACATGAGTGAGATGGCTTGGCATTACTTGCTATATAGTCATGTATTTGTATTCATGGTGTTGTATTCTGTAAGCTCTTCTATCTTTGTTGTGTCAGAGACATGGTGCATACCCTGTGGTTTTTGTGTCCTTTTGCCTTGTGATTGCTAATTTCTGCAAGGATCGAACTCAATCACTTAGTAATCCTGAGTCGTGAGGAAATGACCGGTGGAAGTTTCTCTGCACTAATGTTTTGTTTTCTATTACTTTCTTCTTTTTGGTTGACCATAGGGATAGCGCACAGTGTGAAATGCATGGCTTGTTGCTGAGTCTTCTAACAATACCTTTCTGGTTGGCCACTCAGTGTTTTTTTTCAATGTTTGGGCTTGCAATATTCAATTGGTGCCTGCTAATGTAAGGTACCATGAGTGTTGTCATTTAAACTGGTTGACAACCAGTAATACACAATCACTCATGAACAGGATCTGCTCCAGAAGTTTGCAGCTCAGTGTCCTTGAATTCCACGAAGACAATCTTTAACTTGGCTAGTGTGCTTGGATCTTTGTAGTGTAGTTGAATTTCAGTCTTCAATTTGTGATCAACTGATTATGACTAATTATATTCTGTTTTGACTTACAATCTGCTAAAAGCCTAGTTACTTGGTTGCTTACTTATTTAGACCATGTTTTTGACAGTCTCTATGGTAATGTTTACAACATTTGAGCACTCAGTGGACTACATATATTGCCATGTTATCCAAAGAAGAAAGGAAGATTGCTCAAGAGCCCAACAACTTGGCGTGACATGTTTAGCAGGCTATGCAGCTGGGGCTGTTGGTACTATTCTCTCCAACCCTGCTGACAATATTGTTTCAACTCTTAACAACAGGAAGGCAGAAACCGTGCGGCAGGTATTCCCTTACAGATGCTCTTTTTCGGTTTAATTCAATATCTAAACTCCAACTAGTTGCATTAGTTTGATTTTTTGTCTTTCAGGCCGTGAAGGACATTGGGCTTGTAAATTTGTTCACCAGAAGTCTTCCAATCCGAATGACCCTTGTGGGCCCTGTTGTAACCATGCAATGGTTTTTCTACGACACCATTAAAGTTCTTAGTGGACTGTAAGTAAACCTCTTTGACCACACCTATGTGATGGGCTTTGCATGGCTTCCATAGTTCCACATGAAAAATCTTTTAAGCCGAATGCTTTTGGAGGTTACGTGGACAGTCAAAGTTTGAAACACAATTCTTTGTAATTCAGTGATTCACTTTGTAGACTCAGCTAGTCAGCTTTAGCCTTGGATATTGAGAATGGTGGACCTGAATGTGGTTATATCACATTTGTGTATGCATATATCGAAATTGTGCCAAAAGGCTGATTAGATCTAAAGTTATAGATTCCTGTTCGCAAAATTTTTTCCAAAGTTGTTTCAAAACAATCTATTTCTATCAAACAAGGTTATTTGTCTGCTACAGTATTAGATCATCTGGATTGTTTTATGGAAGTTAACGGCTCAATCCGTTGGAAAAAGATGGAGCCAATAAGAAACAAAAAAACGAAGTAACAGAAATGCCAGTGGAGATGTTTGTTCGTATTGTAGAGTTTAATTGTTGGCATACGATTTAGGCTTATTTTCTGCTATTCGAAGAAAATTGTGATAGAGTTAATCCTATTCTTTGCGAACTGGTGGAATATGTTCTTTCCCCCTAATATGTAGTTTAGTGTAGCATTTCTACTGTCCCTTTAATTTTTGCTTCTCTTCTCGTAAATTGAATTATGATTGAAACTATTTCAGGCCTACCAGTGGAGGGCTTAGAAGGGGTCTAGAAGAAGCTATCTGATTTGTGTATGATGATTCAACCATTTGTGACCATGGAAATCTGACACGGGTGAGTTTGCCCCACAGTAAGATATTAGCAGTTTGAGAGATTTTTTCCGGTCACTTTGTGATTCAAAGGGTGGTTACAAGTTCTATCTCCATTGTTTTTTCCGGTCACTTGGTGATCCATGAAGCTCCATGATACACGTCATCTGTGTGAATTTGCAATCCAGATTCATACATTGTCAATTGATTGAGACACAAAACTCGGTTCGGTTTGGTTAGTTTAGGAACGATGTATACGGTATAGTCTAGTGCAAGAGCATTTGTAAACAACATAGTTTTCCTGGAAAACACATCAGTGTTCTCTAGTTACGGTGAAAGATTCTCTGATTATTAGTGTCGCAATATTGAGAATTTTTCGCAGCAGCATGCATTTTCTAACCATTGTGGAATATACTTCTTTGGTCAAGCTATGAGGATTGTTGGTAACAGTATGTGACCTAACAATATATGAATTGCAGATGATAGAGAATGGAGAGATAAGAATGAGAGAGAAGAAGAAATAGGGTATTTAATTTTCTAATGTTTGGTTTGCAATCCTGCAGTTGCTTCCCACTTTTGGGCAGTACCTGGCATTCTGCAAAGGAACTCCCATACCGCCCAGGGCTGGCCCTGGGATTTTCGAGGCCCTAGGGGGATTTTTTAAATGGGGCCCTCCATTATTTGTATATATATTAGTATTTCGCATTGGATAACATGAAAGGCATGTGGTGCAATGGCAATCCCACTGTCCAGCCTTTATTTGTGTGGCACGTCACGGGTTCGAGCCTTAGCGGTATCAGTTTAAGGCATTTTTTTTGTTGCGGTTCAAAAGGTTTTCACGTTAAAAACAGGTAGCGGTATCAGTTTAAGGCAATTTTTTTTTTGTTGCGGTTCAAAAGGTTTTCACGTTAAAAACAGGTGGGCCAAACGGGACTCGAACTCGCATCGGGGGTGTGGAATGAGGACATCTACCCACTGAACCATCTACAACCTATGTGAAAAATAAGATACATAGATAATATTTATTATACTATTGCTATTTGGGGGCCCTATAATTGGGCCCAAAAGTGGGGGCCCAAGGCTGCCACCTGGTGGGCTTGTGCCCAGGGCCGGGCCTGCTACCACCCCTTGTAGGGACTAATCCCTCCTTTTGGATCATCTTTGTATTTTTTTTTTAAACCAATCGAAATCATAATATTTATAATACTGGTCAAGACCGTAAGTTATATGGCTGATGTAAAAGTGAATTACACTATTGTGCACTGAAACTCAAATGTTGTACATTTAGTTTCGTGGCTCCTGCCGTTGCATTGGAAACCACTTACAAATTACAGGACATCAAAGCAAGTGATGTTCCTGATACATTCACCCTTCAAATCCTCTTGCCAGGCGCCATCATAACTACTCCTATCAAATAACTACTCAAAATGATACCAAACGTACATGGAATAGGCAAATCAACTGCATAGCTGAAACTGTAGAAAGAGATGGGGAACTTTCATCCAAACCATTTGCCTATTGCTGAAATTCAAAAGCTGGGAATGGTAGGAGCACCGAGGGATTTGGATTTACTAGTTCCCATGTAGAGAACTGCATAATGTTGCAACAAATAGAGTTTCATACTACCAAATAATTTGCTGACGTCTATTTTGAGAAATATTACATGTATGAGCAATCGAATTGTTGAGATTAAGGTTCCATACAACAATTTCAGAACACAAATGTGCGTACTAGTAGAACAAGTTGAACATAGCGTACATCAATAACTTCAACAAGGACATGCTACGAACAATTATTAATGCTGAAAATGTCATTGACGGATATTAATTATCAAAACAGGTCGTTAGTCATCATTTGGTTTGGCTGGCCAAAAGGAGAGGGAATACCCCTTCCAATTTAATACCCCCTAGATCCGGGGGGGGGGGGGGGGGGATGATTAATGGATGGATTCTTAGAGCAAGTACATCAGATTAAGGTAAAATTGGGCCAAAATTGCTAGTGAACAATGTTCATTTTTCCTTTTAACTACTCATATCTCTTTTAATACTTTATTAATACTATTTATTTTACCTTCTCTATTAAAATAATGCTTTCTTTTTCTTCTTCTCTTTTCACTATTCTTCTTCTTGTTGCAAGAGAGAAAGAGAGGCTAGAAGAGAGAAAATAATATTAAATGTATAAATGGTGAATAGTTCTTAGGTAAATTTACCTAAGCACTTTGCAAAATTTATTTTACCTAACTTCAAAAGGGGCTATTGCTAACCTGGTGCAATGCTTATTTTGGGTTTTTCCTTAGGTAAAATACCTATGATGCATTTTTACCTAATCTAGTGTACATGCTCTTAGGTGGTTATAATTAATATCCCTAATTCCTCTTGTTTTTTTTACCATCCAAACGTTACCCTCTTATTTTATCCCACTTCATAAATAATACCTCCTCTTGTCTTATCCTCCTTTTATAAGTAATACCCCAAAACTAATCCCGCTTCCAATCGGGCCCTTAAGAGACATGTGGAAAGTCGGTGTGCCATATGGAAGGATATGATAGGATGTAGCAGGGTTTGACTTTCTTGAATTAATTACATAATATGGTTACTCCGGTACTCCCACTGTTCCATATTGAGGTATCACTCTCTCTTTTTTCTTTATTTTTATCTTTTAAGTAATATTTTCTATGATTTTAAAATTTTTATATAATAAAATTAATTAAAATCTATCAAACAAGATCCATATGTTAGATATTTTTAGCATTATAAATTGAAAGATATAAAAAAATTCTTAAAATGTTCGGAATAGTAACATGGACACTCAATATGGAACGAACGGATTATTTATTTTTACAGTTACAAAAGTCAAGTTATACTTTGTGGTTGTAGCTTTGTGCACCCCAGAATATTGCGAAAAACTCACCTTGTCATGGAGAGTCGGAGGCTAGTGGAGCAATTGTTATGCAAAACCATGTATATTTTCGCAGAGCATGCATGTAGAGAAAAGTTGATCGAAAAGAATAGGGTTTTTCTTTTCCGAGAAAGGGAAAAAAGGGCGAGCATTTTCATGTTTGGTGGAAGGGAAAAAGAAAAAAGAAACTGTACGTTCATGTTCATTTTCTATGTTTTTAAGGAGTGTATAAAATGCGGATCCAAAAAAAAAAAAAAAAAAAGAGTGTACAAAATGGTGAATATCTCCACATCTCGTTTTCCCACATGCTTCTTGGTGCCGGAGAAATGCAGAAATTGTTTGAGTATTGTGGTGAGCTCAAGTGTGAACAGAAATTGGTTTTAAGAGTGAATGAGAATTTGTTTCATTATGAGAATTGCAAAAGCCAAGCTTATTTAAGAGAGGAGACTCGCATAAACTTGCCGTCACTGAACACATGCACGAGGTCAGGTCAGGATCGAGACTCGAGATTCGTGGGCCTTCGATTTATGATTTGAGGTCAGTGGTCTATGGTCGAGTGTGGCCGGTTTAGTTTGGATTTGATGACCTGGGCTTTGGGCCTGAAATCTCTAAATAACAAACTTGGGTGTTCTTGGTTGGGCTTAGGCTTGTTGGGCCTATTACAATCGTGGAAAATGGGCTCCCCGTACTTGGGTTTAATTGAGACTGCCATGCTAGTGAAAGCTTCATTCCTATAGAGGCAACGTGGTTGGGTGAGAGACCTGGTTTTCACCAGCTTCTTCGATGGCAGTTCCGATTAATTGCCCGACTATTCCTTCAGGTGTATTTGGTCCTATTGTGCGATAAACGGAAGACACAACGATTTAATTAGACAATGTTAATTTCAAATAAGAACAAAAACAATGTAACGAATGCAAGAAAAACTTGAAACCAAGCACACGAGAATACAAGAGAATTACATGGTTCGATAATCCGCAACCCAAGTTGGAACGGAGGAAGTATTATTTTGAGTTTTCATTTTGCGGACCAGATAAACATTATAGGACCGAAGAAATATATGAGAACACACCGCAGGTCTAGGTTATACATTATGACTGAGATGCGTGAGAATCCAACAACCACCTTAACTTCTTTTTTTTGGGTAAAAAAATATGCATCACAATACCACCTCTAGTCCTCAACTTGCCTTACTACAGAAGGTGTAATGTATGGAATGCTGTCTATGACTCTACACATCTCCATGTGCATGCGATGTATTAATCTCGTCTCCGGCATTGACAATTGCGACTGATTAAGTCTATTTTGGCCAAATAATTTATTTGACTTATTTTTTTATCCTTATTCAAAATTTTCACATTTGTTAGTTTTTGTCAATTTTTGTGATTTTTTGTGTTTATTCAAAAAATTGAATTCCTCTTGTCATGACGAAGTAATAATCCAAAAAAAAAAAAGACTAAAAACTAAAAGATGCAAAAAAATTTAAATAATGACAAGAAAATAAGCCAAATAGATTATTTGGCCAAAATAGGCTGTTAATCTCGTCTTGGTTGATTGACGAGTCTAGGAGACCAATAATTTTAAAACCACACTCAAACGCACACACCCACACTGAAAGTTGCGAGGAGACCACTCTTGGATACATGTAGGGTTGTAAACAAACTGAGTAGCTCATGAGCTCGACTCGTTAAGGCTTGGCTCGACTCATTTAGTAAACGAGCCGAGTTCGAGCTCAAGTTTTCGGCTCATTTACTAAACGAGCCGAGTGGAGCTCGCCTCGTTCGATAAAAACTCGGCTCGTTAAGAGAGGCTCGACTTGATTAAAGAGGCTCTTTTAATAAGGGACTAAGCTCGGCTGGTTAAGGCTCGAGCTGAGCTCGCGCTCGAGTTTTTGGCTCGTTTAGTAAACGAGCTCGAGCTCGCCGAAGCTCGGTTCGGCTTGGCTCGTTTACACCCCTAGATACATGTGGGTCTAGCTATTGAGTAGTTGTGATAAGATGACTATAGAGAAAAGTACTACTAGCTCCCTTCGTCCCAAAATGGATGACAATTTTTGAAACTCATATCATTTTTCATCGCCTATATTTTTCAATCTATAATGTTTTTCATGAGTTTGAAAATTTTTATAACAACCTGCCCCAGTTGACCTGCTAACCATTCACCTAACCACGTGACTCAAAAGGTTAATCTCAAGTTATTAGTAGCTGGATGGCCTTAGATGTGGGAAATTGATGTGATATATATGGTAAGGCTCTCCAGCTACTAATAACTTGAGGCCCCGTTTGATAACGGGGATAAATAGATGGGATTCGTAAGGAGATGGGATTAAGATTGAGATTGGAAATGAGATGGGATTATTAATGAGAAGGGATTGATAATGAGTATGTTTGTTTGGGATGAGATTAGATGATGAGATTATTAATATCATGTTTGTTTGAGATGGGATTAGATAATGGGATTGGATTGATAGAAGAAATTGGTAATGAAAAGGGATTAGTAATGCGAATGGGTTGGGATCGGACTACGAATACCAAGTCTCACGGGGTATTGCTAATACCCCCTAATCCCCGGATTCGGCATCCCAACGGACTAATAGTCCGAACCTTTTTTGGTTACCAGACAAAGTATTAATAAACTCCAATCCCAACTCCCAAACCCGTTATCAAATGGGGCCTGAGATTAATCTTTTGCGCCACGTGATTAGGCGAATAGTTAGCAGGTCAATTGGGGCGGATCGTTATAGGTGAAATTAGAGCTGACACCAACCGGAAGTGTGAAGCGGGTCCCACAAGTGAGGAGCTTGAGGTGCTTGTCATCCTTAGGTGGGTCTGACAAGTGAGAACCTTGAGGTGCTTATCATGTTTGGGAGGGTCCCACATGAGACAAGCTTGACGTGCTTAGGCGGGACTTGTTACACATCGCTTGATGGGTGGAAGTGATGCTAAGGTGGGGAGATTGTGAGAATCCATCTTGCAATTGTTCCACATCGGTAAGATGTGGAAAATTGATGTGATATATATGGTAAGGCCCTCCAGTTACTAATAACTTGAGGTTAATCTTTTGAGCCATGTGATTAAGCGAATGGTTAGCAGGTCAGCTGAAGTGGGTTGTTATAATTTTGTATAATAGAATTAATCGAGAACTATCAAACAAGATCCACATTGCATATATTTTGAGATATATATTGAAAGATATAATGAATTGAAATTGACACGGATATTAAAAATTGACATCTAATTTGAGATGGATGGAGTAATTGATTTGGGTGAAATTATCCAATAGTTTGGGACCATCACCAAATGGTGTCTCAAACCATTCCACAAATACACATTTTTATGGGGTCTATGACTAAGTGTATTAACTATTGGCGTGTTGGGGTTATTTCTTTTCTTTTGTTGGTTTCTTACCAACTTCTATTTTCGGTCTTAGATAATTCTTGTTTGACCTTATTCCCTTTAATCTTTATTTTATTTCAAAGATTAATAAAATTTCTTTTGCCGAGCAAAAAAAAGTGTATTAACTCTATATAATTCAAGAGAGGTCTGAAACACCACGTGATGGTGCTTTCAGACTATTGAATAATTACTCTTGATTTTGATACTAGCTGAACTGTGATGCACATCAAATATGTACACGGATACCTGTGTGAAGCCCATTTAAGATTCCATACAAATAATTCGAGCCGTTATTTTAATTTTTCATCCAATATTCAAGATCTAAATCCCCCCACAAGACAATTTGTGCACATTAAACATGTGCCCATATCTTTAGCCTTTTGATGCTCCATTTTTATAGGAAATTGAATTCTACACTCCCTTTTTTAACATCTACACTCTTTTTTTTTTTGAATTTTAATGTTGAAAGGTTTATGTAATTTTTTTGCTAGAAGATAAAAAAAAGGAGTGTAGATGTCAAAAAAGAGTGTAGAATTCAATTTCCTTTTTATAATCTCGTATTTTTGAATCACATGTACACCCACAATTTAGTACTATAAGTATACACTACAAAACACTTTTAATTTCAAGATGCATCTATTTTTTAGACATTCACCAAACACTTTCACATATTTTTAATTATGAGTGTTTTAGAATCCCACAATCCAAAATCTAGAATTCATCAAAATAATCAGCATCTACCTTGTATATATGTTTTTTTTTTTTTTTTAATTTCTTTAACAAATAGTACGTACATACACTCTACGTAGCTATACCATTGAAACACTCACTAGCTTTGTTAATCAACAGAGTCTTAACATACACAGTTGGGTCCACTTCATATATTTTTAGTCACATAATAAACACTTTAATACACAACCCACTAGAGAGATGCTCGTAGTCCAGGACCACTGAATTATTTTCCTCAAGGCCGCCCAACAACAACAGTATTAGGCTCTGCGCGCGGTGGGTTGCTCGAGCAATATTGGGTTTCCTCCTATGTCGTCGTCAGCTACAACAACAATTTGAGGAGGAGAAGGAGGAGGAGGAGAATCACTTTCTCTTTCATCTTGTTGATGGTTCTGGACGATACAAGTGATAATGAGAACTGGAATGCTGTATAAGACATCCCAAACCGAGAAAAGAAATCCCACCAATAATTCCGAAAGATAACCGTGCCAAGGACAGACACAAATGATGACTACGTAAACATACCAGAAAATGAGTTGTGGCAGGAAAACAGAGCTGAACAGGGTAATAGCCAAGAAGAAAGAGAAGTCTCCGGTTCGAAGCTGAATACGTTCCGCAGTCACGTAAAGAGGGAGCTTGACTGACGTGATGAGGAAGGGTATCAAAAGTACAATGGCAAAGAACCAGCTGTTCCAATCATTCATGTTGAAATTGGGCAGGGAAGGGAGCCAAGGCTTTTCTTGGAGGTGTTGGAGGAAGGAGAGGATCAGGTTGAGAAGTGCTGGGACAGCAAACCTCAAGTCTAGGTTATACATTCTGACTGATATGCTATATGAAAACTACGTCCGAATCCAAAAAACTACCTTAAAGTTTTTTTTGAATGCTCTCTCTCTCTCTCTCTGGTGGGTATATATAGGGGTTTTGCAGGTCCCCCGGAAGTTAAACAATATCACCCACCCGAAGCAAAACATAAACAATTAATCCTACGTAGGGGTGGACATACACTTGGGCATGGGGTTCACTGATCCAACTGAATAGAAAATTTATGTGGAAAGTAATGTAGTTTTGGAGGTATTTATGTAAACTTGTCTCATAGGATATGTTCTCCAAACGTTTGTCCTTATATATGTATTATATATATATGCTTGACAATTTCACTCTAATGCGATCAAATTCTGATTCTGCGCTGCGGCCATTATCTGTCAAAAGGGGGACTAGAGGCACAAACAAAATCCTCCCGAAGGATGATGTCATGTCATGGACTGGGGACAAAAATCCTCCCGAAGGAATCAGTCATGTCAGGGCTTGGGGCCTTTGATTCGACTTGTGACAGTGACGGCAGTTGGTAGAGAGGTGCTTTTCACCTCCACTCCCCACTTTTCCGACCCTTTGTTTTTCCTTTTCTTTTTTGTTAAAATTTATATAATTCTTTTCTTTATTTGTTTCATTTCTCATTTTCCCTCTTTTTTTTTTTTTGGTTAACTCAGAATGGAGGAGGATATAATGTTTTAGTATGTGTGAGTTTTCAGATAGGTGAGGAAGATTGTGGGTATATATGCAAGTACGTATAATAAGTAATTTCTCTGCAGAAGGCAAAGGTGAATTATAGGTATTAGAAAAAGAAATCATACGAATCAAAAAATCAACATTTTTTTTATCCGCATCAACATTTCTGATTGAAAAGAGTAAAGATGGTATTGGGGAGTATTGGAAAGAGTAATTTCGCTGTCTTATCTTGGCACACGAATCAAAATTTCTGTCTGATCTTTTTTTGAGTCTTTTGTACACACTCCAAGCATGAGGTGTAAGCATTGCCAGCTATAATGAATCTGATGGTTTTTCCCCCCCCTTTTTTTCCTTTATATATTAAAAAATATAGTTAAAAAATTAAGTATTTCAAATTTCAATCCGTTTGAACCGGTGAAAAAACTTTAATTTTTTGATCATTTTATTCAAAATTGTCATAATTAAAATTTGACTCTAGGGCTTTTGTTGATTAGCCCTAAGAAAGTCGTAGAATCAAATATCTCTTAGGCTAATTAACGAGAGCCATAAGGTCAAAATTTAATTATTACCATTTAGGATAAAATGATCAGAAAACTAAAATCTTTACACCAGTTCAAACAGATTAAAATTTGGAACACTTAATTTTTCAACATCTTTAGACAGTTTATATATTAAAAAATATGATTAAAAAAATTAAGTGTTTCAAATTTCAATCCGTTTGAACCAGTGAAATTTTTTTTAGTTTTTTGATCATTTTATCCTAAATGGTCATAATTAAATTTTGACTATAGAGTTCTTGTTGATTAGTCTTAAGAAAGTCGTATAATTAAATATCTCTTAGGGTTAATCAACAAGAGCCATAGAGTCAAAATTCAATTACGACCATTTAGGATAAAATGATCAAAAAACTAAAATCTTTCCACCGGTTCAAATGGATTGCAATCTGGAACACTTAATTTTTTAACCTCTTTAGATAGTTTATATATTAAAAAAAATATGGTAATTGCATATATCAGTGGTAATTTCCGGTGGTTTTTTGGTGCACGGGTGAGATTCCAATGGTAATGCATAATTTATCCAAATGACCAAGGATAATTGGGTCAATATAATTTAATTTCACGGGATAGGATTGTTAATACCTAGTCCCCCATGCTATTACTAATCCTCTCTAGTGAGGGGATTGCCCATCTCATGGGATTACTAATCCCCTTCCATTTTGTGCAATCAAACATAGAATTAGAAGATCCAAAGAATTAGTAATCATATCCCACCCTCAAACTCATTTTTCAAACAAGGCCTTAAGTTGTTTTTATTTATGGAGGCTGTTAATTTGTTAATGCCACAGCCATTAATTACTCAGAACGGTAAAATGGCCTAGTTGCCCTCCCTCCTTAGTACAGTAATTAAAATTGTTTTGCCTTCTTCTCTAGTTAGCTTTCCTAAACTACTTAGTAACTTTCTGTATATTGCACAAAATCTCGTCGAATCCTTCCCATTCCTAATCTAATTTTTTTCTGATTTGCATTCCTAATCTAATTTACCAAACTACTTAGTAACTTTCTGTAATGGGGACTGGAGATGGGCAAGGCAGCGGAATAGGATCACCAAACTATCATATCTCAGACCCCCACTTTCAAGCCAGTTTGTGGAGAGGACGATTCAGTTGTTTGGCTACCTCACCCAATTGGGTATTCTGTCCACTCGGCTTGGGAAGCTATTAGGAATAAACTTCCTATACAATAGTCCAGCGTGAATGTTTGGTTCAGCGTGAATGTTTCTCGTTGGGCTTTTATTTTATGGTTGGCAATCTAGAATAAACTGAGTACCAAAGACAGATTGTTCAAATGGGGCATGGCTGTGGCAATGGACTGTGTTTTCTATGATAATGGTGATGATTCTCACCATCATCTCTTCTTCCAATGCCCTATGTCTTCTATAGTTTGGCATGCTATTTGGTGTAGATCTTCGTTTGGTCAAGTGTCCCACTTATTCACTGATGTGATTTCTTGGTACCTTCAGAATGCCCAAGGTAGTAGCTTTCGTAGTGTAGTTTTGAAGATGGCTCTGGCTGCCACAGTGTACATTCTTTGGTTGGAGAGAAACAAAAGAGTTTTTCAACATAAAGCCCTTTTCTTCGTCCGTCGATATATCAAAATATATGGTCACCCAGGCCAAGCGAAGGGCTAATACGTCCTTTGAAGCATAATAATTCAGAAGTCCGGGTATCGTACCCAAGGGAATATCATCATGGCTTGATTGGATTTGTAGAAGTAAGATTTGCGGCATTGAGACGGCAAACTATAAGAATAGTTTGAAATGGAAAAAAAATGCAAATGAAGTGTGTTTTAAAAACTATTTAACTAAGCGGCTAGGTCTAGGAGATTTCAACACTCACAACTCAAATCAATCACCTTTTCTTGCAGATTACTTGGGTTGAGACACGCGTCAACAATCTCCCAACTCGAAAGATTTGACACTAAGCCCGTTTAATAGAAAAGAAGTCGAAACACCAAGGGAGTTCTAGTATTCATCTAGCAAACACAATGGATGACATAGCCCCAAACATCGATGCGTGGCAAGAAGGCTTACTCTTGTCTACGCATGATCAAAGAGGTTAACACCGACAAATACGAACTACCTTGATTTTCCAACTAAACACCAAGAATTATTGAAAGAAAAGTACGATCAATCCAAGTCATGGGGTGCTAATCACCCCATGACCAAACTAATTAACTACTCACTCATGCTAGGAATTAAATCGACAAAGCTAAATATTGGAAACATGATGGAATTCAAAATAAATTAAAGATTTAGATAGATCAAGAGTGCAGTTACAACTTTAATGAAGAGTAAAATAGAACACAACAACTAACTAAGGTAGAAAAGTGCAGATTTAACTAAGAAAATAAAGAATAAAGAAAAAACAATTGCAAGAGTAAGCAATAAGAAATGAAAACCTATTCCAGGTCTGAAAAAGTGCTATCTAGATATTGTGACATAATGGAGTATTTATACAAACCCACATTCGCGCATGAAATTTCTCGAGAAAACCCTAAAAATTCGCTGCGAATGCACTCGGTATCGATACAACGGTTTCTTGTATTGATACCGAATGGCTTTGAACATAATCCACTCGGCCGCCGTAGAGAACCGGTATCGATACAGCAAAACACTGTATTGATACCCAATTGCAATTGGCATTTCCTGGCTTCTCTGTTTCTATTGGGTATCGATACAGCAAAACACAGTATCGATACCGCCTTCGAATCCTTGGGCTCTTCAGCTTCCGGCCTCCGGCTTGACTTTCAAAGGTCTTAGGCACTCGTCAGGTTTTTGACTCTTCGATCTTGGTGCAAACTTGAAAATAATTTAAGGTAAACCTTTGTATCAGACCCCGTTCCACTTTCTCTAAAAATCTTCTTTTTCAAAAAGAGGGTAATTTCAAACTCAAATATAACAAAAATGAAAAATAATTTTTTAATTTTTTTTGCACCGTTTAAAAGATCTCAATGAGATCTATCAAACAAGATCCATATTGGCCAAAAAATTATTTGCGTAAACGCATAATTTTGAAGCTCGAAATTACCTTCATTTTCTAAAACTTCCTTTTTTCAAAATCCGGAACGGCCCCTCAGAGAACAAAAAATAAAAATAAAAATAATCCCACCAGCATGGGTTTTGAGACGACATCAGCATATGAAGTAGGGTAAAAAGTAGGGTACCGATGTCACAGCGATGACGTCATCTCATGGAAAAATCAAAATTGCTTCCCACCACCACCACCAGCCTCAGAATCATTAGTAGGAGGATCGGAGTAGGTAAGGCCTCATTCCGATTTCTTAAAAAATAAATTTTTAAAAAATGAAGGTAATTTCTTATTTAAAAATTATGTATTTATGTAAATAATTTTTCTGTTAATATGGATTTTATTTGAAAGATCTTTTAAACGGTGCAAAAAAAATTTAAATATTAATTATTATTTTCGTTATATTTGAGTTTGAAATTACTTAAAAAAAAAAAAAGAAGATTTATAAAGAAAATGGAATGAGGCCTAATTGCATGAGGGATTGTAACAAAAAGCCGTACGTTTTCCTTTGGAATTTTCTAAGCAGATTTCTACAACTAAACTAAAGTCAGGTCCAGTCCACTTTGTCAAGGTGTTGAGAAGGGACCAGGGGACTGTGCTGCGCAGCTCCGTGCTGCGCAGCGTGCTGCACGGCCCCCGGGGCCGCCTTGCCGGCATCGGTCCGACGATCGGAGACGTCCACTGCGTAGAGCTCGTCGAATACTACAACTGTACCAAAAATCAACCCGATCAAATATCGTTAAATACTTCATCGGAGTACATATAACTTGAAAAAAAATGAATCCTAATGGATACGAAACACTGGATCAAAACCACTGAATCCATTCTTTTTGAATTATATGTGTTCCGATGAGATACTTAACGATATTTGATCGGGTTGATTTTTGGTACGCTTGTAGTATTCGACGAGCTCTACGCAGTGGACATCTCCGATCGTCGGACCGATGCCGGCAAGGCGGCGCCGGGGGCCGTGCAACACGCTGCGCAGCACGGAGCTGCGCAGCACAGTCCCCTGGTCCGTTGAGAAGTTATCATACTTTACTAGCTATATTAACCAACAATTTATACACAATATTTCATATATCTTAGTATGAATAATGTCATCAGAAAAAAACAACGTACCTCCATTCCAAAAATATTGTGCACTATGTGAGAACTTAAAAAGTTGAACTTTTTTGACAAATAAATTTAACTTTGTTAAATTTTCGAATTGCGTAATGTATAATCTTTTTCAGGATAAACGGAGTAAGATTTTATTACCTTTGTCCTAGAAAGGCTTTCGTACTTCGAGCCATTTTAAATGACAAATTAATCTACTAATATCATGTGAATGAAATTATATTGAATATGTTAGCTAAGACAGCGCCTTTTTAAGACATGCTCTCCTGATTTTGTCCCAAATTTTAAGATGATTTGAAGAAATTTTCTGTCGTAGTCCAAAATTCGAGGAAAATAGTTCAAGTGAATAAGATTTAGCAACCTAGTTGAATACCTTTTAAGCTTGTCCGAATTAAATATAACCTAAATCAAAAAAAAGTTGCAAAAATTAAGCTAACTGATCGAATTGGCTTATTTAAGGGTCGGCTGGGAGGGTTTAACTGACAGAATTGGTTTATCTGAGTTTTGACCGCTAAAGTTTCAAATTTCCCTCCCCACCGATGAGAAAAGCCAAAAGTTACGCACCACTCCACCGGATCAAATGCCATGGGAAAAAGCACCCACCCTTATAAACAGTTACGTGTTGACTAACATGAGGATCAAAGGTGATAAGCACTTGTGCACCAATCACATAGGTTACATATATTTGACAAATCAACAATATTGACAAGATAATCGGATAAATTTTTTTTTTGTCAAGATACAAAATTAGTTTGGAGAATTATTGTTAAGGAAATATAGTCTCGTATTGCCTGAAAGTGGAATGCGTGATGATATAATATTGGAACATCTTCATTCATTGCCTGTTGATTTTACAATAGATATAAAGTTAACTTAGCAACTCCCCTCTAACTCCTATCGGTTTTTACGGTTTGGCGGAAAGAATAAACTTTAATTGCAAAATAACGTAGAAGCAATAAATATTCATTAACAAGTATTTAGGTTGGTTTGGTTTGATTTGGTAACAAGTATTTATTTACGTTTAAAAAAAGTCTATGTGAAACCAAATATATATGCAACGGCTAGCTAGAAGAAAGGCAGTAGGATTGGTTAGCGTAGAATCTAGCCAAATGAGAGAGATACCAAAGCTTGATCGCAAGACATTGCACAAGACACCGAAAGAGTGCCACCACAAGGAATTAGGAAATTCAGAGCTCGGTGAATCTAGCCAATAGAAAAGTTTATTTTTAAACAACCCAATGTCTTCTCATGTGCAGGGAAGCCCAATTCATTGGGGAGTATCCACAAAGCCCAGACCATATCACCTCGACCTATTAGATGTTAAATGACCCATATTCACTTAAAAGGTTGGGTCTTGTAAGTGGTGAGTTACCCAATTGTATTTTAAGGTCCAATTATTTTTCTATTAATTTGTCTAATGTGGGATTCAATCCTTCACACATATTTCCAACAAAGCACTCGTATATGCAGGCACCATCAATAATACTGTTAGAAACAAAAACAAAAGGAAACAGTTATAGGGAAAACTATAATTATAAACTTGATTAAACAAAATTGGAAAATTCAAACCGAGTCCTCTGTGTCACGCGATTTTTTAAAATTGATTGGCCGCCTCACTGGGGTGGTAGAGGTTATTGTCGGCACCCGTCTCCCAGAATACAACAGTTAAATAATTTTAATGGCACAGTACTAATATTATTCGGCTGACCGAACTATGTTTGTTGCTTTCACTTGAAGATCGAGCAAATTAAACTTTACAACTAGAAGATGAAAGAAGAACTTGAAAGAGAAGAAGAAGAGTACTACTACTGACTCTTTTTTTTGGGTGTATCTAGAAATGGAAGAAGAAGCTCCCTTTTATAGCCAATAATCAGGGAACTAAAAAACGCACATTGAAGGAGTATAGGTGGAAGCTCAATCCACGTTGAAAGTATGGGTGTGTTTGGAACTTGTGGAAAGAAAGAGAAAATTCTCACCCCTTGTTTGGTTTTTAAAGAAAGAGAAGGGAAAATCACAACTGCAAAATTTACAAGGGCCTGACTCATTATTTAAGCTCCAAGCCCAATGACTGTAATTAATTTGGGGGATTTAGTGGCCGGCCCAAAAAATTAGGCTCGGACTGAAATCAACCCTGTACAATTATTTGCGTGCTTGAAATAGTCCTGAAATGATCATTATTCCAAATATGCCCCAATGAACTCCCTCACGCGCATGCGCACGGCGCATCTAAATATTAGAAAGTTATCCAATGCTCATGGAGCATTGTCATATGGTGCACCATTAATCTATGATTGGTTAATATTAGAAACCTTTTACTTTTTATTTATTTATTTGAGCAACAAGTTAATATGTGGCATGTGACGAATGGTTGGAACAATACTTCAAGAAATCTCAAAACCATTGAATAATTTCTTGTATTCGTTAGGAGTACTTTTTTCCCTCCTGACTTTGACGTCTTACAAATGAAGAGACACGTGTATACATATCCATCCATGTAAGTAATTAATACATTCTTCAAATTTCAAATTATAATATCTTTTATTGTAGA
Organism: Rhododendron mucronatum var. ripense; assembly: GCA_019656295.1. Taxonomy (NCBI): domain Eukaryota; kingdom Viridiplantae; phylum Streptophyta; class Magnoliopsida; order Ericales; family Ericaceae; genus Rhododendron; species Rhododendron mucronatum. The sequence continues at coordinate 1,130,514 of BPLT01000166.1, forward strand.
TATTCAATTTTTTAAAGAATTACATTTTTAGAATCTAATCAGCGAGATCTTTCTAACAAGATCCATATTGAATATGAAATTACATAAGGATAAAAAAAAGTTATTTGAAGTGGATTGTATCATTTGACTATGAGAACTACCTATGAGAACTGTTTATCATGAAATTTGTATCTAGGAGAATTGTTGTGTCTATGATAATTGTTTATGAGAACTGCTATAAAAACTGTCTCTATGAGAACTGTCTATGAAAACTGACTACTATACAGTTCTCATAGACAATACACAGCTCTTATAGAAAAATACACAGTTTCCGTAGAAAATACACAGCTCTCATCTAAAATACACAATTCTTATAGACAGTTCTCATAGAAAATTGACTATGAGAACTATCTTGTCTATGAAAACTATCTCTATGAGAACTGTCTTATCTATGAAAACCATATCTATGAGAGCTGTCAATGAAAATTGGCTAATACACAGTTTTCATAAAAAAAATACACAATTCTTATAGAAAAATACACAGTTCTCATAGAAAACATACAGTTCTCATAAACAATTCTCATAGAAAATACACAATTTCAGTCCCTTTTTTACTTTTCATGCATGTTTACTATTTTGCCCATTCTTCTTAATTTTTTGTGTACATGTCCATTTTTAGTAAAATTTGTATTTTTAGAATCAACTCCTGACATATATTATTTCGGACAAAAATACTCTTTGCCATGTGAACTGACTATGAGAACTGCCAATTCTCATAGCTAGTTAACATAATATTTCAGAAAAAAATATCTCCGCCAGTTCACATAGCCTAAGTTAACATATTATTTTGGACAAAAATACCCCTGAACTACGGCTATGAGAACTGAGGCTATGAGAGCTATATTTTTAGAATCAATTACTGAATCATATTATTTCGGAGAAAAATACCCTCGGCTATGTGAAATGGCTATGAGAACTGCCGAGTCTCATAGTCAGTTCTATGAGAACCGCTCAGTTCTCATAGAGAACTTGTTACGTGAACTGAGCTAGGAGAACTGGCTATGTGAACTGCTAATTCTCATAGTCAATTCTATGAGAACTGCCAGTTTTCATAGTCAGTTCTATAAGAATTGGCTATGAGAAGTGATTGTTCTCATAGAGAGCTAGTTTTGTGAACTGGTTATGAGAATTGAACTACATAAACTAGCTATGCGAACTATGTAAAATACGCAGTTCTCATAAAAAATATATAGTTCTAATAGGAAATACACGGTTCTAATAGATAATTTTTATGAACAATACACAGTTCTCATAAAAAATATGCAGTTCTCATAGAAAAAAATATAGTTCTCATAGACAGTTTTCACATAAAATACATAATTCTCATAGAAAATTACACAGTTCTCATAGAAAATACACAGTCCTCATAGAAAATATATAATTCTCATAGACAGTTTTCACATAAAAATACACAATTCTCATAATCAGTTCTATGACAACTGTGTATTTTAAGCTATGAGCCACTATGAGAACTGGCTATGTGAACCGCTAATTCTCATAGTAAGTTCTATGAGAAGTGACTATGTGAATTAAGTATGAGAACTGACTATGAGAAGAATTGGTTATGAGAATTGGCTATGAAAAGTGAATTAAACTATGAGAACTGGCTATGTGAACTGTCAATTCTCATAATCAGTTCTATGAAAACTGACAGTTCTCATAGAATTGACTATGAGAAATGATTGTTCTCATAGAGAACTAGCTTTGTGAACTGGTTTTGAGAACTGAACTATGATAACTGAAAAATACACAGATCACATAGTTCACATAGTCTTACCATACATTAAAATAAACAGTTCTCATAAAAAATACGTAGTTCTCAAGCAAAAATATACAGTTCTCATAGACAGTTTTCACAGAAAATACACAATTCTCATAAAAAATACACAGTTCTCATAGAAAATATATAATTCTCATAGACAGTTTTCATATAAAATACACAATTCTCATAGTTAGTTCTATGAGAACTGTGTATTTTATGCTATGAGCCACTATGAGAACTGTGTATTTTAAGCTATGAGAACTACCAATCCTCATAGTCAATTCTATGAGAACTGTCAGTTTTCATAGTCAATTCTATGAGAATTGGCTATGAAAAGTGACTATGTAAATTAAGCTATGAGAAGTGAATTAAGTCATGAGAACTGTCAATTTTCATAGTCAGTTCTATGAGAACTGTCAGTTTTCATAGTCAATTCTATGAGAATTAGCTATGAGAAGTGACTGTTCTCATAGAGAACTAGTTTTGTGAATTGGTTTTGAGAACTGGACTATGAAAACTGAAAAATACACAGTTCACATAGTCTTACTACACACTAAAATAAACAGTTCTCATAGAAAATATATAGTCCTCATAGAAAAATATGCAGTTCTCATATAAAATACATAGTTCTCATAGACAGTTCACATGAACAACACACAATTTTCATAGAAAAATACACAATTTTTTAAAAAAAAATACACACACGAACAAAAATTGCAGTTCAAAAAAAAAGGTAATCAAAATCAAATATAAGATATTGAAATACATAAATCTGACATTTTGCAAAAAAATCTAAAAAAAAATGGGAATGGTGAAAACAGATCATTTAACAATTTACACATATACACACAACTACTTCTTTCTAGATTCCACCATTAAACTACAAAAAGAATGCATAAATCCACTACTTAACTAACGCAAACATCAAATTAAGTAACAAAAAAAGTTAAAATATCTTAGTAGAACCTTTAAGTATACCATTGGCATCAATGGGTAACTTTGGACCCAAACATCATTACTCTCTCTTTCCCTGCGCCGTCATCATCTTCTTCTTCTTCCTGTTAACTTTTTATTTTTTTTGGCAAAATTCTAGAGAGAGAGAAATGGTGAAGGGAATTGGCGGTGGGCAAAAACTTCACTCGAACATCACTCAGCTCATCGATCAGTTGGAGTGCCACTACTTGGCCCCGATAACGAACGACATAGCGCCGTCGCGGGTACGACCCAGGCATCCGCGCCCCTTGCAACGACACCCTGCCGCCGCAGACGGCGTCGACGGTGGAATCAATAACGTAATGGAGGAATCAATGATCGGTCCCCCTTAATTCACACAGCCTCACCACCCGTTGCCGTGAATCGACTGCCGCTAGTGGAGGAACCTGCTTCCATTACTGCCGCCGTGCTGGAGGTGGCTGTCTTATCGGAGAATCACGTTGTTCAGCCACGTTTGGAGCTGCGTCCACCATGGATGGCTGTTTTCCGACGTTCGTCGAAGTGGACGTTGTAGGACTAGTCGAGGTCGACGACGAAGAATCCGTCAAATGAGAGAGAAGGATTTGACGGCGTAGGGGATGTCGTGGATGTCTGCGATTGTTGATTTTGTGGTGGTAGGTGTCGTGGTTGAAAGAGAGAGAGGTGGGCGTTGGAGAGAAGAGGTAGAGAGAGAGAGAGAGAGATTGACATCGGTGGGAAGATCGACAGCGCTCTGGAGGTGGCTCTGGTTTTGAAGGAGTGTACAAAAGTAAGGACGTAAATAACCGAGGCTGTGTAGGTTTGGAAAAATATTTGAGGGTTTGGTTCAAACCAAACCTAAAAAGCAGGGGCGGCCTCTAATTTTCTAAATTAATTTTAGACATAAGAAGTCTAAGCCCAACCAAAGCCCAAGTTTATATTCAGGGGTTTCTGCCAGGAGCCCACATCAATTTCCAACTTTCTCAAACAAGACCACAGACCTCAAGCACAAGCCCGCGCCCACGAATTCAGAGTTGGAGCTCAGCCACGTCTAGGTGTTCAACGATGATGAGCAAACGTGCATCCTCCTTTGCAAAACTGACAGCTAAAGGTATGTTTTGATAATTAATACCAACTAAATATATTTTTAGTATTAACAAATATTCTCAGTATATTCTTAGCAGATATTAATTTTCAAAACAAGTCATGAGTAGTCATTTTCCCTCCTCCTTTAAATAAACTTGCAGTTCTCATAGCGAGACAATTCTCATTCATCTTTAAAATGAATTGCATGTTCATATTTATGCCCACCAAAATATTTTAACAATTCTTCCTTTTTTCACAAAATGCACTCGTGGAAACAAAGATAGAAGTAGAAAACAATAACCATGCACTAAACGACAGTACTAGGCCAAGAGTCACTCCTTATTCCTTAATTACATCTTAATTTATTATTTCTCTATAATTTATTTTTGCTCTTCCACCGCCCAAAAGAAGGGAGCAAAGATCACCTGTGGTCATGGAGTCAGGGACAAGTGGCAGCAGCCGCTATGACAAGATTTTTTGTAAATACAATTATTATATATATTTAAAAAAATTAGACTCAACTGATATACACTAGCCACCGCCAGTTTTTTTTCATTATGTTTTGCTATATATTAGTCCTTATGAGACCCAAAAATGTTTTTCAAAACTAAATTCAATGGATCAAAGTTAAGAAAGATAAGGTCTAAACTAAGAGAAAAAAAAAACTTCACGCTAAGATGAGTGATGATTGTAAAGTTGTCTAGCGTACCACTTGGCAATAGTGCCGGACTATTGAATAATTACTCCATGCCAAAGGCCTCTGCATGCAGAAGAAAAACCCTATATCCCGAAACAAGGTGATTTTGGGCGAGAAACGCAAATAGAGAGCGCAAAGAGTTGGTGATGGCTCTACAGGCACGTTACTCTCCCCACTCAACCCCATAAATTCCAGTTTTATGTATGTTTGAGAGTTAATTTTCTTCAACGTTATTTATCTCTGGTTTGAGATTAAGTAGGCTCATTTTTGTGTTTGTATTTTGTGTGAAACTCGGTGTCTCGGTTGAATTCAATTCCAAATTACTTGCAGAATTTATTATCCAGGCTTCGACACAAAGGCCTTCTCGGGAGCTCCAGTGCCATCAGGAGCAGTGTGAGTTTCTGCGGCGGTGAGTGAATGTTTTCGTTGCTTGCAACTTTCGTTTCCAACTAGGTTGAATTCAATTCCAACTTTCCTTTTTCACTACTAATTTGTGTCGGTCTCGTCTTTGCACTCAATCTGGTTGATTGTCAGTTGGGACATCCCTCTGTAAGCCCACTCCGCTGCAGCCATGGATGCCAATGACACAACATTTTCAAACCACCCTTCCTGACTTTGCACCCTTGACCCGTCGTCCAGCTCTTCGACCAGGTTTGCTTATGTTATGACAGCCAAACATTAACGTCGTGTTTTTGTGTTGTCTTCTCGCGGTTCCTTGTCTCACATGTGACACCAACATTTCGTTACATGTAATACACGCACACTTTTCTCCTTGTCAGGAAATTCTCCAAGTCGTCAACTTCTGAGGACAAGTCGTCGATTTCCTCCTCAGAAGAAGATATGCCAATTGGCTATAAAAGGTAAAGAGGTGGACCGTGTGCTTACGAAACAAGCTTCTGCTTCTGTCGTTGGATCTCTCGTTTGCTTATCTTTCCTTCAAGGTATTCTCTCAAGACCTGTTAGATCCCATAATTCTTCTGTGTTGTGTTTTGAGGTTATTGCGTGGGGGTTTGTCTGACTTGCACTTCTCTTAGTTGAATTATTCTTCTATCATTGTTTTTCTTGAAGGAACTGACCTATTGTTCTGTAGATTGTGAGACACCCATGGTATTCTCGGGCTATGTTGTTCGTTCAGATGGTATAGTTGCAACTTCCACTAATTGTTTGAGACATCTCAAAGGCACCGAATACAAGGTGAGGTTTGGTAGAAAAACTCTTTATTGGGATTGTCCCACATCGTTTAATTATCTCATTCAAAACTAGTATATGAGACTGGACGACCTCTCCACTCTTAGCCAATTGGTTTGGAGTTGGATGTTTTAACATGGTATCAAAGCTAAGCTTTTGGAGGCTTTTTTTCCCTTTGTTTGTGCCACAGTTGCACTTTGTTTCATTGTGATCCATGTATTCTGGATCCTTAGTTGACCTCTCTACGTGCGAATCGGGGGTCGCACGTGCGGGAGAGTATTGGGATTGTCCCACATCGTTTAATTATCTTCTTCAAAACTAGTATATGAGCCTGAGCGGTCTCTCCACTCTTAGCCAATTGGTTTGGAGTTTGATGCTTTAACACTCTTTGATTTCGGATTTCATTTCAGTTTTCTAGCTAGTTATGTATCCATAAGTGCATCCAGGAATGTTCCTGGATTTTGGGTAATTCAAGCATAAGCTGTGCCTCTCCTTGCGTGTGATTATTTATTTCACCTCTAGGTGGGATTAAGTTACGGAAACCAAACACGGAAAATGCCCCTTTGTTGATACAGGATTCCAAGTAGTTATGTGCTAATTGATAGGCAATTAACTTTCCTCATATCATAATTCATGATATTAGGATACCACAAATGAAAAAATCAACTTACATTCTCAATCTTTTACTAACACTCAACAAATTGGTTATTTTTGAAATTTTCTAGATTCCTAATGTTTCATTGACGATCTTATAGAATGATATTCTTTCATTGTGTACATAATACAAAAGTAGTTTGAGACCTTATGTTAGTACTAGCAGTCGAGGCACACGTGACGAGTATGCTATTGAAGTGAACATATGAATGTGAGAAATAAAATCATGTTAATTAACCAATATCAATGTCATACTATGCTTATACTAAGCTCTTTTTGCAATGGATATTTTAAATCGACACAAGTTTTTTTTGGGTACAATGAAAAGAATAAAATGTTAGTAAAACAACAGGGAATAATAGAATAGCAAATACATTCATCAACTAAAGTTTTCGTACGGATGCATAAATAATTAAGAGCAATGACTGTGAAATTATCACATGGGCAGCCTCCACATGGATCTCTGGTTTTGATGCTGTCTTGATTCTTAGATTGGTTTTGATCATTCCCATAGTAATGGTACGGTATAGGGCCTTTTTGTAATCATCTTTTTTTTTAATGGGCGGCGTTCTCTTAATGCCTTGTTTCTAGTATATTTATTTTCTTATCAGAGAAGATGTTGTCTTGGTTCGTCACAATATTTCTGCTTGTGGTAATGTGCGACTGTGATGACAGGACAATCACTAATCAATGCTTACGATTTCAACCATGTCAATTTCCATCTTATACACTATCTCAATGTGTGGTTGCCAAAAGAAAATCAATTCAAAAGGTGCCCATGGTTAAAGACATAGTTCCTGCAGTTTCTTGCTTATGTAACTGGCAAAAAACGAAGTCCATGATTCTTTTGGGGGGTTAAATTTTTTTAATTTATTTATGTTTTGCATGTCAATCTTCTTGATAGTCCAGTGACATATATGTTCTGTGATTCATGTTTGTGTTGATTTCAGATTGGTGTCAAGATTCTGGGTCTTACAAAGACATACGAGGGTGTCTTGTTGCATGCTGATTTTCTTTCCAAAATAGCTTTTGTGAAGATTTTACATTGCCATCAACTACGAAAACCAAATTGTGGAAAGTTGGACTCTCTGCGTAAAGGAGCTGATGTGGTGGCCATGGGCTGTTATCCGGTGTGTGGTAGTAATTGGATGAATGCAAAAAAAGGTTATTCTCGTGGTCGGATCAGGTATTTGTGTAAAGTAACAAGTTTACATGTCTTTTGCATGTCCCCTCATCTGTTGCCCGTCTCGCATTAAGAATGGACCTGCCTTTCTCCCTCACTGTTTGAGGGCCTAAAAGCAAACTTCAAAGATGGGGGGCCCTTGTATGTTTTTGTAAAACAATGAAAAGCAAAAATTAATAAAAAGTAGTTTGGTTTGGTATTAAAGGTAGAATCTAAACCAATGTTACCTTGAACTCGGATTGTTCCGTTAAGAGGACCAGGAACGGGAATGTGGTACACCTCATGCCCTAAATCGTGGTATGATAGGGTTAGGCTTCCATATTGGTTAAAAAATCGGGACTGTGGTACGCCTCATGCTCTAAATTGGGAACAGGAACGAGAACGGGAACATTGTATGCGTCATGCCATAAATTGGAAGTGAACTATGTTTCGGAACGTACGTGCCAATTCGCTATTCGTTAGGGTACTAGCGTTCCCTGGTTACACAAATCTAAACAACACTGGCAGCCTTAACAGATCTGAATGAAATTTGAAAAATAAACTATTCTTATTATCTAGTTAAAATTTTTAGTGACGCAAATCAATAAATCATTTTTCATTATAAAAGTTGTGTATGTATAGTTTAGCTAGAACGCTATAATTTGAATGCTAAGTACAGTGGTAGCATGTCATAGATATATTCGTTCGTAATCAAAGGTTTTGGGTTCGAATTCCCCTGGGGGTAATGAAAAGTAGTTACACTTAAACTATGAAAATTGATCAAAAAATAATGTTGTTTCCAGGTTTTGAACCAGCGACGAAAGGCAAGTAACTACAGCTTCAACCGCCTGCGCTAACATCCTCTTTCAAACCTAGATCGAAACGGATACTATATACACACATATGTTGCTTCTTACAGAGGCTTTATTTTGGGCCAAAATTTGAGGGCCTAATGTGGCCGCTTTATGGGCTTGCCCAGATCCGGCTCCGTGCCTAGCCCGAGACAGTTATTATGACCCTCTATATATCATTGATGAAGTTCATCTCTACTTTTTGCTCTTATTTTAGATGTGGTTGTGATTACATGGTGTTGGTATTGAACTTAGTGCACAAGTGAGTTTTTAACTCTGAATCATTTGCTTTCTACTCACGCTTCTCTTATTACAATATCTCCTCTTTCCTTAGTTCCGTTGATGATGACGTGGAAATAACAGTCTCTCACAATGCAATGACATCTGGCAAGTTGATAAAAGTGGGACGTATTGTTCAAAAAGTAAGTACTCTCTCTCTCTCTCTCTCTCTCATAGATTAATATGTTTTGCAGTCCTAATCTAGCAAAAAGTTGTTCTAGTAGTTGTTTCAGAAGCAACAAGGTAGTGATGACAGCGGTGGCTTCAAGTTTTAGCTGAGATGAATGCTATTTTTGCCATGTTCTTTCAAAGCTGGTGCTGTATTTTAATTTTGGATCAAGGATTTGTGGAAAGGGGAAAAAATGAAGGATCTAACGGGTCACAACGGTTAGATTCTTCAAGTCTTCCATTTTCTTTTCCCTTCCCAAATCCTTGAGAACCAAACACAGCCTAAAGTAATCTATGATCTTCTTGGGGTTCTTTCTGATGAAGCTTGTCTTGTTTGAGAAGTGAGAACGAGTTAGCTGGTGAGAGGTCTTAATGGCTATACTGCCAGCTGTTCAGAAAGTAACTTGTTACACTGCGAATGTCTCTGATAGTGGCAATGTGGTGTTGGATGAGTGGTGTCAAAACAATACGCAGCGTCGTAGAGTACTAATCAGATGTTGTTAGTGTAATTTTGAAGAGGTGTTAAAGATAATATGAAAGATTTACTTATTTGTTCCCGTACAAAGTGCAAGTTGCATTGTTTCCTGGCCTGGATTGTGTGCATGATACTCTTCTTAGTCTGAAACTATTTATAGATTTCTTAAGAAGCTCTCTTTTGAATCTTTGGAGATTGTTGGGCATAAAGTAATTGTCTGTATTCCTCCCCTTTATCTAGGGCTGTATTTATGCAAACCACCTGACATTCTCATTGTCTTTTATGTGTTACTGTGATGTAGTCTTTTATTGGGGGAGCTGTCGTCTGTCTGAATGGAGGAGTTCTTGGTGTCATTCACACACACGGTCCCCAAATTGAAGCCTCAACAATTGGGGATGTTTTGAAGTATTTGGAGTACTTCGAGAAATATGGGTACAATACATGATTTGCCTCCAATCCATTGGGTTACACAACATCCATATTTATTTGCACAACATCCATATTTGTTCAACTTGTCAGGGTGTAAAGGAAAACATTTGTTGCTCTATCTTTATGGATTGCATTTGTGGCTATGATCTGGCACGATATCTGTGTGGTTACTTGTGTTAACATATGTATGCATGCATGCGTAGATTTCTGCAACTATGATGGTAATTGTATGGTCCATCAGTTTCCTTGTGTATTGGTGTTATTACACCAACAATTCAAATATTATCTCTGTTAAATAACTTGTCCTAAATGCTTATGATCTAATTAATATCCATGCATGCCTCCATGTTTTTGCTGAGTTATGCATTAATTTGAGGAAAATCGAATATGGTGAAAAATGAAGAGAGATATTGGACCGAAGCTTCATTGATCGTGGTAGTTCAGTAGCATAAAGTAGGAGGCGGCTTGCTTATATATATTTTACTTTACAATAGTGACTCTTTGTTAAAGGAAGGCTTGCTTTTGGTGGGACCCGTGAAAATATATGGACAATATTGTCAAATAATATCATTTGCATGTTTTCACATCTAATAAGTATGCCATATACACCGTACGTTCATTATGGAAATGCCATGTTAACAAAACTGCCATGTGATCTGCAGGGAACATGCTAAAAATATCGAGGGTGTATGATTTTGATTGGACGGTTAACAGGCTATTTCGGGTAAAGGAGTTTCTTCATAGACTCCATAAGCTGCTGTTTAGACATTGTCCTTGTGTGTATAGTGTATATTTGAACTCAGCGCAGTGTAGTCGTTTTCCCTTCTTAAATTTAAGTCTGCATATTAATCTTTTGTGTAACTAAGTGAAACTATGTTTAGCAAAGGCTCGTTGGTTTTAGTTGTTATTGTTATTTTGATTCGCAAATGGGATTTTGAATCACGGGGAACATGCTGCAGTTTTTTTTCCTTGTTCACGTGTACGTGTACAAATTAAGAGCTTCATTAATAAGAGCATAGCTGCATCATAGTTTGGCTTCCCGTGTATCTTGATTTTGAATCAAGTGCGTTTTTCTTTAGGTATATGCTGTTGCGATTCTCATTATGTATGACACCTGAGGTGAGAAATGGGTCGGTACGGGAAAAAGTTTTTTGATCTAGTACGGAAAGAAGTGTTGGAAGCAATAATAAGAGATGTACAGGTGAGCAGCATACCAGTGGAAAAGTGCATGCAAGACTGAAGAGGTTATAACCGTAAACATGAAGTAAATTTCGTGGCACCAAAAGGTCTTCAATGGTTCATTTTTGTCCATAATAAATGTAAGGCCGGTACCCACTAAAAAGTTAGCAATTTGGAGCACTATAATGGTTCACTTTTGTATGCGGGATCCACTAATTTTAGTTATCGTAAAAATGTTGCTAGTTTTGACTATCCGAAGCCTTAAATGTTTGCTAGTTTTGATTAAAGCCAGAAGCAAGTTAAAGACTTCGTACCAAGAAATTCCGATTTTGCAATATGTGGCCAAGTCCATCAAAACACAAAACCAACACAACGATAAGCCAATCCTCCTTTGCTACCATTGGGGTAATTGTCACTTTGCACACCCACACCCCACACAACACCCCCCGCCCCCCCCCCCCCCCCCCCCCCCCCCCCCCCCCCAAAAAAAAATGGTTTTATTTCCTGATTCTCTTTGTGGTTGCCGCGCGAGAGAAAAGAGTGAAACAAAGAGAAGTATAAAACTATGGGATTCTAGAATCTCCTCTTAGTGCTCTATTCCAAGAGAATTTACTAAGACATTCTCAGGCACGGGTATTTGCTAGTGATGAACATGAAAGCGATGATGCATTATTACGGCATGGCAAGAGACCGCGAAAAGTGAAGGGACTTTTTCTAAATCTTCTTCCTAATTATGCTCTCTGTTTGAATTTGTTCGTCAGTTGATTATACTTTAAGAATTTCAACCGTTCTACAAGACTCTTTATTTCAAATTGTATTGGTGACGGCAAATCAAGAGAGAAGGGTAAAACGACATTTTCCTAGAAATTACTAATTCTTAGTCTTTCCAGAATGAACAAACAATTTGATACATCGTAATGTCAAAAAGTTGGGACTGCGAATACGTTCGCACAATTCACAGGGATAATAAACCTTGCGAAATATGTTTAACATAGATTAGAGGGTCCTCAGATCACAGGGATAATTAAAAAAAAAACCTTGCAAAATATGTTTAACATAGATTAGGCTTTGGTCCAAGCATTTATAGTGGACCTTAGACGAATTTTTTTATAGTTTTTTTCATGACATCTCTTTGGAACTCATCTATTATATTATTTCTCAAGTAGCGTGAATTGATCGGCCAAAAAAGAATCTAGTGGTGGAACCCACCTATGTTAGCTAGTGGTGGAGCCAGAATTTTGATTTGAGGGGGGTTGGCTTAATAGACATAAATTTATTGGGCCGTATACTTATTATATCATAAAGTTTTTATTTTCCAATACATTAAATTTGTACATTGAAATGATTCTAACCTAATACAATTCCATACCAATCATTTTGCTTTTTTTTTTTTTTTTAAGGCTACTTCAATAGTCACGTAGTTATTTTTATTTATAAAAAAAATTGAGAATTGAGAATGTAAAATAACAGATTTTTTTATCAAATCAAACCAAAATTATTAAGATTATAAGTACCTATACATAAATAATTATTGATAATATTAAACATTAGGAATATAAAAAAAATTGAAACTCGGGGCCGGACTCCAATATAGCTCTGCCTCTGATTTTAGCCGATCAAAAAAGATAAATACTGACAGTTTTTTTTTTAATAAAAAAAATCGTCCCATGCATAACACGGGCTCACGTGAGAGATTATCATGAAAATAAAAGAAAAAAGAAGGTGGTGTAATTGCACTCTGAACCAAAAAGCACCGTAAAAAGATATAAATACATGTCTAAAATTTTATTTTAATATGTAATTGTGAAAATTTTATTCTTTTAAACGTGGATTTTAAAATCACAATTATGTGCTAAGCATATGCCATGCATAGCACTGGTTTTTGCTGGTTGAAGTATTCTAGTATAGGTGGAAAGCTCAATCCACTTTTCTGTGGCTCCAAGCCCAATCTCCATTTTAAGATTAAATATATAACAAGTCTAAGTCCAATCTAATAAGTCTAAGTCCAATGGAAGCCCAAGTTTGTTATTTAAGGATTATGGGCCCACTAACCAAATCAATTTCAAACTATCCCAGTCACAGACCACAGAGTCTCAGACCACATGCCACGGGCCCACGAGACCTGAGTTGGTTCGTCCAGGTGTTCAGTAAACGGCGAGTGTGGGGGCTCCGATCCGGTTGGTTCGTGATTTGATCTTGATCCAGCTCTTCGCCCTGCAAAACGAAGCACGACTACAGACCACACCGAAGGTTCTCCGGAATGGCCCTCCGGTGTGAGGATCAGTATTGCTTCTCAGTGGTGCAAAAGCCAAGAGCTAGGGTAACAGTGCATACCTTCTCCAAGGAGGCATAACGGTATATTTATAGGGATTCCTTAGCTTGGCTTCCAAGGCTGTACCCATGCTGGACACGTGTCGGTTGACTTCACCCAATCGTCACTATAGGGTTTCATAACCGTTTGGGAAGTGAGCTGGCACCTTCACGTGCCCTCACGCTTATCCTTGATAACTGCTCGGGCGACGTCACGTTCTACGTCATGGTCGAGGCTGTTATCACGATCTAGGTGAGCTAGAGGTACGGCCCACGCTCGCTCAAAACCAAGCATGAAGCCGACGGTTAACGATTAGACAAGACAGCATCAACCGACAAGAGGGAGAAAGAGGCTCGGCAGATGGCCGTCAGTTTGGCCGAGCCTGTCACAAATTTGCCAGGGGCGGATTGGCTTCTGAGGTTGGGGAGGAGGTTCGACTCATCACGTACGGCTCGAGCTTATATCGCTCGGCCTACTACAGCGAGCATGTGCGTGTCCTCCCTTAAGTAAACTTTTCGATTCGCATAATGAGAGAATTATCGTTCATCCTTCAAATGAATATGTTCATATTTAAGTTCACAGAAATTAATATTCGAACAATTCTTCCGTTTTTCCAACAAATACACTAGTGGACACAAAGAGAGAAAACAAATAAGGCCAAGAGGCAGTCCTTATTCCTGAATTACATCCTAATTTATTACAGTATTTCCGCAAAATTTCTCTTTGACCATTTTACCGGTTCTATTTCCCTGGCCGGTTTCAAGAAAAAGATCACGTATAATTTAGGCCACAAATCATGACTTAAATTGCAAACTATGTCAGGTTTTTCATGTAGTATTAGAGAGAATTATATTAGGTTGTCAGAGTTGGAAAAATAACCTGTGAGATCGATGAGAGGCACGTCATGTTGTCATTTGCTGTCCTAAATCTACATTTTGCGTCCCATTCTGTAAGTTCTAATGGCTAAAGACAATTTCAAAATACAACCCGTGAATTTCATAGTTTGTTTCTATGTTGCACGATCTGTACTGGAAGACGGGGGTGTGAAATGGCATTTTTATTGAGAGGACTTGCTTAGCTGCAGATTGAACTTGCAACATACCGAGTTTTCTTCTACTAGCATTTGTGTGTTCTCATAACTAAGTTTTCTTTTGATCACCTTTAGTTGTAACTTTTGTAGCCTCAGCAATGGTTTTTCTGGGACACCATCAAAGTTGTAAGTGGAGTACCGTAAGTACAACTCTTTTGACCGCTTATCTGTTAGGATTTTTATTCACAAATATTATTTATCATAAGAAGAATTAGAGCACATAATATATGGAAATACAATAAGTTAGAAATAAGACAATATGAAAATATTAAGAGTAAGAAAAATGTTGCCTGTGAGATTGAGAGTCGTGTAGTCACTGTCTTAAGGCTAATATTCCTCCCCTCGTGAAGGTTCCACTGGAGTGTACTAGCCCCAAGATTAAATCCAAGCGCTCACAAGCATTCCTCATCCGATGTTCACGACCACCGGGAGGTTTGAACGAGTCACGAACCGAGTTGCCCAATCAACATAGAAAATATAGAAAATAGAATGTGAACTCTCACAGAATCATGTTTGTATCTCTCTTTGTATACATCTATATGAATATGTGTATATGTCTTTTCTATTTTCCTCTCCATTCCCTTGTATGAGATACACATATATATAGGAGTAATAGCCATTAATATAGAGATAATAATAGAGCATAAATACTCTTAATTTTGTAACCAATATTTCAATACTACATGAATATTGTAACGGTAAAACACTAAAGGTGAGGAGTTAATACTAATATTTATTTTTATTAAAAATATTCCAACATTATCTTCGTGATGGGTTTCACATGGCTTATCTACGGAGCCGGTTTTGAGTTAAAATTTGTGTTGTGCCGTTTTACGTCTTTATTTATTTATTTATTTTTTGAATTTATGGGGGCCCTCCTACTTTATTACTTCTTCTAATAGTTCAATAAAAGGGCATCATTTTTTGTTTTTGCTTTAAATCTTGAAAAGTCAGGATAGGCTCTGCTTCTCTAAATCCACCGTGAAATTTTTGTAAGCTGGGGATGCTTTAGAAATTAGAAGGTTACTTGCACATTCAAAGTTTGAAACACAATTATTTCTTTGCGATAATTGTATCCAGCTAGCTTTTGGCCATTGCTAATGTGTTCGCTAACATTTAAGATTGGTGGACCTGAATGTGGTTCCCGTCACATTTGTGTGTGCATATATCGGAATACAACTGTTAATTAATGGAGCGTTTGGTAGCTATTTTGTTTTCACTGTTTTGAAAACTACTGAAGAAAACTAGTTAATTTGGTAACATGTTTCTACTTTTTTGTTTTTCGTAAACTTTTTTAGAGTTTTTGTAAATTATGAAAACTACAAAAAGGAGTTTTCCCAATTTTATTTTTTTTGGGTGGAACACAAACATACCAAGGAGATCCCGATCATTTTTATTTCATCCCGTCTCGATTGTTTCCTTCTCCAGTACTTGTTCGCTCTTCTCTCATCTCTCTCTCTCTCTCTCTCTCTCTCGGTTTTTGATGTGCTTAGGAAGATGGGAAGGGTTCTGAAACTCCACCTTCCAAAACAAGCATCTTAATTCTGTCTTCTATTTGAATCTGATGGCTCAATATACACATTTACCAAATTAATGAATGACATATAGCTCCTTTTTCATATTATCTTTACTGCTTTCCCCTCCTTTTTTTCTTACCCTGATTATTCTCCTTCTTCAATAAAAAAAGGCTTTTATTTTTTACTGTTTACAAAAAAAAAAATAAAATTACCCAACATGTTTCCTCTTTTTGTTTTTATAAAAACATAAACCCGATACTACTTTTAGTTACTTAAAAGCAAAAAACAAAAAACTGAAATGGTTATCAAACGGCACCCTTAAGTCATTCCTTAGCACAACACTTTGATAATTAGGTTTTTACTTTTTAGCATGTGGAAATGTTTCAACTGTACGTCACCAGGCTACATATCAAGTATTAAAAAGTGTCACTGGCCTGGGCTACAAACGGATAAAATAAGATGGATTCTAGTGATCTATTTTTGGTGCTTAGTGATAACTTTTTTAAGAAAATCCACCCCATCTCGACAAAAGTTGAGAATCAACTTCGTCCATTAGTTTAATTAGTTGAAACCAAGAGTTGAGAATCCACTTCCATTGGGTACTTTAGTCGTAAACATTCCATTAGTTTAATTAGTTGTAAACAAAAGTTGAGAATCCACTTCCATTTAGTATTTTAGCTGTAAACATTCCATTAGTTTAGTTGTAAGCAAAAGTTGAGAATCAACTTCCATTAGTTATAAAACAAAGAGAAATTGCCAAAATCCACATTGGGTCTTTTAGGTTGAAACTTTTTAAGAAATTTAACATGGTATCAGAGTCAGGTCTTGGGTTGGGTGATCTCACCTCTCGTGTAGGGCTGCTAAACGAACTAAATAAGCTCGAACTTGGCTTGTTCAAACTTTTTATAAAAAATATAAACCAAGCTCAAATAAGTTTTTTTTGTTTGTTTATGAATTCAAGCCAAGCTTGAGCATGGTGTTTGGCTCAATAGGCTCGTGAACAAATGAGTCATTCTGTAAATAATAAATATATAGGGGTACGTTAATAAATATTCCAAAATATGATATATGAGTTGAGTTCAATATAGATATGTCACAAGTTCTATAAAACACTATTGCCTCAAAAAGAAAACCTCTTAGGCGAGAGATATGGAAATTTAGGGTTACATTAAATCGTATATAATTCTTTCATGGAGCAATTCAAACTCTTATGAGGATTATGCGCACCCTATTGTGATTTGAAAAATGATCTGCTTTTCACTCGAATTCATAGTTCATCGTTAGAGACTGGATCTGAAGAAGAATCCTCAAGCAAAGGTTAAATCCTGGTCAAAAAGCTATTTTTTAATAGAATTCCCCTTGAGGGAGATGTATGAACATCAATTCCCTTGCCATTTACATGTAAAAGAAAGAATCTTGAGTTTCCCCCTTGGGGGCATAAAAGAAAACCCGATCTCTTTTAAATGCCTGTGTTACCCAAGCTGTATTTGTTTTCCTTTTCGTTCACTTTTATTTCGCTCTAATGAAACATAGGCCGTGTTTGTTATCACGGAAAATTTAGATTTTTCATATTATGATATTTTAATTGTTTTGTTTTTGAAATTTAAATTGAGTTATAAGTATAGTATTCTTTTTTCTTCTTTTCTTTTGGCTTTCTCAGTGATTCAAGTTTGCCTTGTATCTAGAATTGGCCTCCTCAATGTACCTTTTGTCGAGTTTAATAAAATTAATCTTTTTGCCGATAAAAAAAAGAAGTAACATAACTCTATTATCACAGAAATGTCAGATAAGAATTTTTAAAAAGAACTCTCGAATTATAAGTGTTTCTTCTCCTCATGTTAATACACCCCTGCATGAACAAAATATTGCAAGCTAAAGCTTAAAGTAATTTTACTTTTTAACTAGATAAATTAAAAATCTAATGATCGAAGTTGTTCAATTTGAATACAATATTATTTTAAAGGTTTCTCTGTAAAATCAACTCATTCGAATATTTGTACCCATGTTTTTTTTAAGGCCGTTCAAATAAATTTTTTTTTTTTAACTGTCACAATCCAGTCAAGCAACCATCCCGAGATTATAACATGAGATTAGTTATAAAATGTTCTGAGGCAGCAAAGCAATTCCTTCACTACGTTATCGATGTTCGATCAATTTAATTTTTCACTGGACCTTGACGCAATGAAATATTTCAAGCTTACGTTTCGAATTAAGTTTCCAAACTCGAAACAATATCGCTTTGCCCCAGGGCAGTAGACTGCTGTCACTCACATCAGAGGAGAAAGAGGGTGTGGCAGTAACACGCAATATAATCATTCTCTCGTTTAGGAAAGTAGATCGTGACAACTGAAAGTCCAGAAAGTTGAAATGATAACAATATGTCATACTCCATCAGCTAGGACCACGCCAAAAAAAGAGTTTTCCAATACTACCAAATTTGCTTGCGTCTATTTTGATAAATATTACACGTATGAGCAATCGAATTGTTGTGATTATCTTTGCAACCAATTCATAACACAAATGTACACATACTGTATAGTACAACAAGCTGAACGTATCATCTCTATTATAAAATAGAAAAGTGGAAACAAGTTGTTGAAATGGCTAGGATTCATTTGATCCAAGAATTGTAGTGCATCCTCTCACTTCCTGGTTAAGTGTCCATGATTTTTATTTAAATCACACAACTGCCATAACCTTCCAATCGGAATGCGCAGTGCCGTAGGCACGGGTTATCACTAGTACATCAATAACATCAAACTAATTTGGACTATCTTGTCCCCCATATCTTTCTTCTTCTTCTTCTTCTTTTTGTTTTTTGGAAGTTTTTAGGGTTGCAGTCCAAATATAGTCATAATTAGTCTCAAATTGAGAAATCTGAAGAAAAAGAAAAGAAAAGAATACACAGACTAAATAGGTGAATACACAAATAAACAAAAAGAGTTGGATTGTCTCCGGTACTATATAAATGGACCGGACGGTAAAGCTTCGGCCTGTTTTAAGGCATTTTTTTCGGGTCCGCGTCAATGATTCAAATTGTTCATTTTTTAGAACACATTGAGAACGTATATAGTATTCTGAGAATCACGTTGATCAGATACCATTTAAAATGATTTAGAAAATGAGTTTATTTTGAGATAAAATGGATTTTTTGGGTTTCGATCCAAGTGTTTCCTTCTCTTTTTTTTTTCCTCAATATAATTGTGTTTAAAAAAAATATCAAACGGTATCCGATTAATGTGATTTTTGGTTAGGTACATTTTCTCAACGAGTTCTAAATAAAGAACTGTTTGGATCATTCTTTTGAGCCTGAAAATGGCCCCAAATGGGCCAAAACTGAACTGTCAAGTCTATTTATAGAATTGGAGATAGTCCAATCCCAAAACAAAAAAAAAAACAACGGGAAAATGATTGTTCATGACGAATTTTGATAATTAATACCCGTCAAGAATAAGTTAAGAATATTTGTTAATACTGAACATGTTATTGACGGGTGTTATTTATCAAAACACGCCCTTAGCCGTCATTTTTCCAAAAAACGCTTATGACGTTTCAAGGCTCCACAACAAGAACAGTATTGGGCTCTGAGGTAGGTTGGTCGAGGAATATTGGGTTTCCTGATCCTATGTGATCATCAGCTACAAGTATTATAACTTGAGGAGAAGCATCAGTTTCTGTTTCATCCTCTTGTTGATGGTTTTGGACAATACAAGTGATAATGAACACGGGAATCCCACGCAAGATATACCAAATCCAGAAAAGAAATCCCACCAATAATCCCGAAAGAACACCGTGCCAAGGAGAGACACAAATGATGACTACGTACACTAACCAGAAAAGGGGTTGCGGCAGACAAACAGACCCCAGCAGTGAAATAGCCACGAAGAAAGAGAAGTCTCCGGCTCGAACCCGGATATGCTCCGCGGTCACCGAAAGAGGAAGCTTGACCGAGGTGGTGAGGAAGACCATCAGAACCGCAATGCTAAAGAACCAGCTGTTGAGATTCATGTTGAAGTGGGGTTTCCAGGTTGGTGGTGTTGGAGGAGGAAGAGGGTGAGGTTGATAAGTGCCGGGACAACAAGGCGCAAATCAAGGTTATACATTCCGATTTCTGACTGACGAATTATTAAGCTTGTAAGATTTCCAACGTACAAGTACTACCTTAAACAAGCCTTACTACATACGGAAGCCACGGAAGGAACTATAATGTTAAAGAAAGGAATGCTGTCTCCTACCTCCATTTGCATGGATATATATATATATATATATATATATATCGGATCCAATGAGGGATCCGCACGGTGCTACCGTGTGGAACTCCCCTTTTTCGAGCAAATTTCGATGATTCGAGTCGCTTAAAGTGTGCAGAACGTGATTTTAAGGGTACGTGTGAGAAATCAGCAAAAAAATGATCAGGAAGGGCTTGACCCGAGCAGTTTTTTAGTGAACCGTTCAATAAAAAACTGTTAGGATCAAGCCATTCCCGATTATTTTTTTTGCTGATTTCTCTCAATTACCATTAAAATCACGTTCTGATCACTTTGAACGGCTCGAATTATCGAAAATTGCTCGGAAAATGAGAGTCCAGCACAGTAAGGCTATGAGGGATCCCAGTCGTCTGGATTTTCTTATGGTTCGGATTTCTCATTTTCCAATCAATTTGCGATGATCTGAGTCTCTCAATGTGTTCGGAACGTGATTTTAAGGGTATTCGCAAAAAATCAGCTAAAAAATGATCGGGAAGGGCTTGGTCGGAGCAGTTTTTTATTGAACCGTTTAATAAAAAATTGTTCAGATCAAGCCTTTTCCGATCATTTTTTTGCTGATTTCTCGCGTGTACACTTAAAATCATGTTCTGATCATATTGAGCGGCTCGAATTATCGAAATTCTATTGAAAAATGGGAGGTCCAAACGGTTCGGACTGTAAGACATCCGGACCTGAAAACTATACACACACACACTTGAGATCTACTGAGGAATCCCGCACGGCTTTACCATGCGGGACTCCTCTTTTCTGATCGAATTATGACAATCCGAGACACTCAAAGTGTGCAAAACATGACTTTAAGGGTACTTGTGAGAAACCAGAAAAAAAAATGATCAGGAAGGGCTTGATCTGAGCAGTTTTTTACGGAACCGTTCAATAAAAACCGTTCGGATCAAGCCCTTTCCGATCATTTTTTTTAATGATTTCTCACGAGTACCCATAAAATCACGTTATGATCACTTTGAGCAGTTCGGATCGTCACAATTTGATAGGGAAAAGGGAGTCCCCCACGGTAAGGCCTTGCGGGATTTCTTAGGAGATCCTGACTATTCATATATAATAGTTTTTTATTAAACGGTTCAGTAAAAAACTGTTTGGATCAAGCCCTTCCCGATCATTTTTTTTGCTGATTTCTTGCGGGTAATCTTAAAATCACATTCTGAACACATTAAGTGGCTCGAATCGTTGTAATTCGATCGAAAAAGGGGAGTTCCGCATGGTAAAACCGTGCGGGACCCCTCATTAGATATATTCTGTGTGTGTGTGTGTGTATATATATATATATATATATATATACACATATACATATATATTGAGAACTTGACATCATCAGTGGGGCATGCATGGTGTCATGCATACGCAACACAATCACTCGTTTTGGAAAGTTTCGAGGAAGTTGCCTGCGTTAACTATAGAGTGTAGGTGGTGTTCCACTTAAAAAAAAGTACTTTTTTTTTAAAACGAATGTAATTTTAAACTCAAATATAATGAAATGAAAAATATTTTTTCAATTTTTTTTACACTATTTAAAAGATCTTAATGAAATCTATCAAATAGGATTCATATTAGTAAAAAAATTAGTTACGTAAGCATATAATTTTTGAACTTAAAATTATTATTTTTTAAATATTCTTTTCCACAAAAGTGGAATACCCAGTGCTGCATATCAAACAAGAAAAATTGGAAACATGCAGAGTCTTGTGACGGTGATGGATTCATTCCTCATTCATGTACGGGCCCATTAGAATGTGACAGTGATGGATTCATTTCCCATTCATGTAAGGGCCCGTTAGAATATTTTTTGTCTAATAATAAGACATATTTTATAAAAGGATAAATAAGTACTTATTTTTTAAGAAGATAATTTTAAATTTAAAAATTATATGCTTATGTAAATAATTTTTCTATCAATATGGATTTTATTATAATACTGTGCAAAAAAACATTTTTTATTTACATTATTTTTTAGTTTGAAAATATGAAATAAGCTGGTTATTTGGATTTGTGGGACAACCATTCTTATTTTTCCTTAAGAAGTTTCAAAATTAAAGTACGTATTTTTTAAGAAGGTTTCTAGAATGAGGCTGAAGTGGGCTTCCCTTGGCGGTGTCGGAGGAGGAAGATGGTGAGGTTGATGAGTGTTGGGACAACAAGGCGCGGGTCTAGGTTATGCATTCTGATTTCTTTTGACTGATCAGGATTCAAAGCTTTTTTTTTATTAGGCATCAAAAATTGATCAATTCAGTTCAGTCTAGATTGAAACCGACCAAATCCATCCTTACCTCAATCAAAACTTGAACCGATCGATCAATTTTTTTGGGTGGATATATTTTCTGATATTTGTAGGGGTAAAACTGCTTAGTTCTATAGTTTTGAATTCAAAAAACATGTCTACTAATATTCATTAGAGCTGATTTTTAAAAGAATCCCATAAATAATTCTTTTAAAATTTATAATTAATTTTTTGGAGTTCGAAATGGGCCCCCAGAGGATGTGTAGTGGCCACCTTTGCGGTGATTCTTGATTTTTTCAAAGTTTCCCTCAGGGTCTGTTTGATAATATTGATAGATAAAAGAGATTTGTAAGGAGATGAGATTATGATTGAGACTGGTAATGAGAAGGGATTGATAATGAGTAGGGATTGATAATGGCCGGGTTTGTTTGTTTGGAATGAGATTATTAATATCATGTTTGTTTCACATGGGATATGATTGAATTGATAGTATATATTTTCATTTTTGCCCTTAGGCCAAATTGAAGGATAACATATAATTACAAAATTAATTACTCTAATTTTCAATCTATTTTAATTAGGTGCAAAAATCTTTAGTTTTTTTACTCATTCTGTCCATTTTTAAGTGTACTGCTTCGTAACTCCAACTCATTAAGAAAACATCATCATTACACCTTTTATATCAACTTTTACCTCCACTTTCTCGATTTGCCCTCTATAGAGACATCATCATTACACTTTTACTCACTAACTTTTCAAAGGAATTTACTTTTAAGGGCAAAATAGAAAATGTATCAACTAATTTTACAAAATGGACATTTATTAAGGGACAGCTCAAAATAGAATACTGGACTTTAAAAAAAGGAATGGAGGGAGGATTATTATTCTAAAGGTTCATAATTAATTTTTGTCTCTAATGCTCTCATAATTAAGTTTTTGCTTTTTATTTGGGATTCTATGGAGCAAAAATTTAATTATGAAAGCTATAGAGACAAAATTTAACTATGTTCTTTTAAAATAATATGATCATAATAGCAATATTTTCGCACCAATTCGAACGAATTGAAAATTGAAGTACTTAATTTTTTAATAATAATTTTTAATATATAAATAGTAAAAAAATTAAGTACTACAATTATCAATCTGTTTGAACCGGTGCGAAGATATTCACTCCGCTTGGTTCCGATTTTTGAGAGTAACTTTTTACTCTTGGCATAGTTTCCAATAAATATATATATATATATCCACTCATTGCATCCAAAATAACTTTCTAAAATATAAACCAAACAAAGTGATTGTTATTTTGATCATATTATTCTAAATGGTCATAATAAAATTTTTTCTCTAGTGCTTTTGTAATTAAGTTTCTGCTCTATATGATCCCAAATAGCCAAGTAGCAGAGGATAATTTGGTCAGTGTAATTTAGTCTCCTGAGTTTGGACTATAAATACCAAGTCTCCCAAGGTATTAGTAGTACCCCTAATGAGGGAATTCGCGTGTCCATTGGACTAATAGTCCACACATTCGTTGTGAAAACAAACAAATAATTATTAATCCCTTAAGATGATCGGTCGAATCTCACAGCCCGTTTGGATGCGGGGAAAGAATTGGGGGTATTAGTTAATAAGAGGGATAAGATAGTAGGGGGTATTAGTTAATAACGAATGACTCACATTGATGTAATGTTTATGGAGAGAGATTAAATAGTAGGTTGTTTGGATGAGGTATTAGAGAAGGGGGATTAAATAATACTTCGTTTGGATGAGGGATAAATTGGGGGTATAAGGAAGGGTTTATGATATAAAAAGCTGTCAATTGACTATTTTGCCCTTGTGCAGTGTTAAGTTAGATTATTCATTAGATTAAATGTATAATTAGGAAATTCAACTTTAATTAAATTTTTATTCACAAATAATAATTATAAATTAGTTAATTAATATAATTATATAAAATAATTAAAATATTTATAGTTTAATTATGTGTTCATTTTAATTAATTATTGGTGAGGGTGTATGATAGCACATGGTCTCATATGCACACAATCATTTTTTTTATTCTTTTCTTCCTTTCTTATCACTGTTACCTTTACTTTTCCCCGTTTAACAGAGAAAGAGGGAGAGAGGGAGAGAAAGAGCGAGAGAACTACGGCCGGTAGCAACAGTGGCGACAGAAGAAGAAAAAGAAGAAGCATCAGTAGCAGCTACGTCTGGTTCAGTCCCTCCTCTCTCCGATCTGTCCTTTCTCCGATCTGTTCTTGTTGCTACTGTTCTTCTTCCTATTTTTTGTTTATTGCTCCAGAAAACAAAATGGTGTAGGGGTTGGAGAGGGGGATAAGGAGGGGTGAAATTGTCAATTTTTGAGGGGGATTAGGGGGTATAAGTTATGGATACCTCAGACCCAGTCCATAAATAAGACCCCCTAATACCCCTTTCTCCGGTATTGCACAAGAACGGGATAAAACAATACCCAACCTCAAATGGCTTCCCAAACGAGGGATAAGCCGTGGGCCCAGGTATAAATGGGGGGTAGTAGTTATCCCCCTTCATAAGCCGGCATCCAAACGGGCCGTCAAGGCCGAAGGAGATTAACAAACAGGGCCTCAAGTCTTCCCCACCGGTCAGAAGTTACCCACCAGATCCAAAAAGCCAAAGGTTCCCCACCAGATGAAAAGATTCCAAATGCCAAGGAAAAAAGTACCCTCCCTTACAACCAGTTACGTGTGGAAGAACATGCGGATCAAAGGTGATGAGCACTTCTGCACCACGCAGCACGCACATATATATGTTACACACTGAGAATCAATTCAGGACGCCCGAATTTTGTGCTAAAGTTTGGATTTTTGTTCTTAGTCGTTGAATTATGTTTTTCATGGTTCGAATTTGTGGAAGGTTTATAATCGGTCATAAATGTTTTAAACCTTCTGCAGATCCGGACCATTGAAAACACGGTCCAACGGCTGAGTAGTGGTCCAAATCTAACACAAAATCCGAACGGCCTGACTTGAACCGGACTAATATGTTACATATGTTTGACAAATCAACAATGATAAGATACACAGATCAAAAAAATTGACAAGATACAAAATTAGTTTGTAGAATTACTGTCAATGAAATATAATCTCGTATTGCTTGCGAGTAGAATAAGTGGTAATATAATATTGAACATCTTCACTCATTTCTCATTGATTTTAAGATGGATATAAAGTTACCCTCTAACTCCCATCAATTTTTACGGTTTGGCGGAAAGAATAAACTTTAATTGCAAAATACTAACATAGAACCAATAAATATTAATTATGAACAAGTATTTAGGTTTGGTTTGGTTTGGTAACAAGTATTTCGGTTTAAAAAATGTCTATATATGTGAAACCAAATATGTATGCAACGGCTAGCTAGAAGAAAGGCAGTAGGATTGGTTAGCGTAGAATGTAGCCAAATGAGAGAGATACCAAAGCTCGATAGCATGAGGTTGCACAAGACACCAAAAGAGCCTGTGCCACCACTAGGAATTAGGAAATTCAGAGCTTGGTGAATCTAGCCAAGGCCGGCTCATGGGGTAAGTCGGGGAAGCGGAAGCTTCCGACTCTTGAATTTTGATCTAAAATTGAGATTCCACTGTAATGTAATTTACGTATTAAGATTAGAATGTTTCTAAATAAAAACACAATTGTATCTTATTTTCTTGAAAAATTCTTGCAATAATAGTAGCTTTTTACATTTATATTGTCATAATTGTATCCTTTTAGTTTTTTGTTGTTATTTTTGTACTTTTATCATTTTTCTTTAAATTCATGAACATGTAAGAGGCTCAATATAGGGAATTCACTTCGAGCCTCCAAAATATATGAGTCGGCTCTAGTCACTAGAAAAGTTTCTTTTTGAAATAACCCACACCTGTAGATGCATACAAAAGCATGTTGGGAGTCTGATCTGCCTGAGGTCTTCGCATATTCGCATAAGCCCAATCCGTTGGGGAGTATCCACGAAGTCCAAACCACATCACCTAAATCCAACAGACATTAAATGATCCATATCCACTCAAAAACGCTAAGCATTGTAAGGACAGGTCATTTTTCTATTTATCTGATGTGAGACTGATCAATTCTTCACACATGTTTTCGACAAAGTACTCGTACGTGCAGGCACCAACAATAATGTTGTACGTTACAAACAAAAACGAAAGGAAACAGTTACAGGGAAAACTATAATTGTAAACTTGATTAAACAGAATTGGAAAATTCAAACCGAGTCTGTGACGTCCCACATTTTCAGATAAAAAATAAAATAAAATATATTTTTGACACAAATAATTCAATTATTTCATTTTTCTATTTCAAACTCTTTCTAATAAAAGCTAAACTCGAATAACTTATAATTTTTATGTATATGTAGAGCTGTGCGAATATTATAGTATTGGGCCGCTTATTTTTATTGGGTCGGACTTAATCTTTAAAATTCTGGTTGGGCCAATTAGTGAGGGTATTTATATATTGTAAATGAGAGAGAGATTTATTTTTCTATAAAGTATAAACATTGAGAGCAAGGGTTTTATACATCAGAATAAGAGAGAGGCGAGAGAGAAGTGACTGAAGCGTTGTGCGTTGCGGCGAATTCGAATAACATTTCAATACCTTGGGTCAGTCTACTCTTTATTCCTAAACATTATTATTTTTAATGTTATTGATCCCTTGATCGAGGTACGGCCTTCTATAGTAATAATTTACGTGGGTTTTTGTTCGGCTGTTTGCCGAGAGGAACGGGTGGCAATGGTGTGTGCATATATGATTTATTCATGGGTTTAGTTGGTGGTGACGATTCTAATGACTTAATTCTAGGTTTAGGCTTTAACAATTCTAGTACTTAGTTAATGCTAGTATAGGATTGGAGTATTATATTTAGCAGTTCGGGATCATGTAATTAATTATGATTTTGTATACTTCTATCCAGATTAGGCGCTGTTACAGTTGCATAGCAATCGTGATATCATTTTTGGATCCGAGGTGAGTGGTTAAGCACGTGATCCCTTTCTTGGATTCCTCTTGAGCCTATCGATTCTTGACATTTCGTTATTGGTTGTGATCTGATGATAATTATTCTTATTCGTTGCTCTCATAATTATTGACAATTGACGTACCCTTTGGCATACAAGGGTAATTGAGAATATTTGTGATTGATCGATTGCCCTTACTTTTATTGTCGTCGATTCATTGACTCCATGATATTATTGTGACTCTGCAACAACACGGGGAATAGTCCTGGCCGGTCAGATGACTCCGGTTCGCCGTTGTTCTTATGTGTTTGGGACCATGGATTATGTTTATATTTATTAAAGTCCAAGAGAAAGACCCGTGAAATATCGTGGTGACTTTGGCCGCTAGAGAAAAGACTTGTGAAATACCCTGTGACTCTAGTGCTCAACGGATAGGGAAAAGACTTGTGGAATACCCTGTGACCCTATTCTGAATCGGTTTAGGAAAAAGGTCCCAGGCGCCATCCTGTGGTAATTCTAAATACAGTGTTGGATCCAATGCGCGAAGCCCTGAGAAAATATTTGGCATTTGGTACTTGGTAATTGGAAGATATGGTTCCCACTTTGATTTGGACTAACTCATTATTGTTGTTCCTCGTTCTGATATTGTTGAGCAGGTTGTTGGTATAAAATGATTGTTATCATTGTTCTATTGTTCTGATAATTCGTTATTCAGTAATCCATCTTTCGATACTATTTGCTGAGCCATTGACTTCGTTAGTTTGTTGATAATATTCGTTAGACCTTCGAGTCTCATTAATTTGAAACCATTTCTTTGGAGCCCACAATAATCTTTTGTTGAAAGTATGCCGCGTTGTATTCTTTACCCTAGCATACTTACTACTCACTGAGCTCGTCAGTTGATGGATTTATTCCACATTATTTTTCAGGTTAGTTCATGGAGCATCATAGTGGACTCTGCGGCATTGTCGGGACCTTGTGTTTGGACCTATAAGGCGTCTGCATTTTTATTTCTTTTATCGTGTCAAACCGCTTCCGCACTTTTATTTATTAGCTTCCGCATTTTTATTAATTGGCAGTTCTTTGTGGAATTTGGAGATTGGAAAATATCAGATATTGTGTCAATTGCTTAAGAAAAATATTGGTTTGGTGTCGTACATTTTATTATAATAAGATATCCATTTTTTTCTTTTTTTTTTTTGTTTCAAGCCGCTAAAAATATTTTTAATTAGGCTTCGTGTCCCATGATTGCGTCATGGTACACGGCCGGTCATGCTCTCGGATTTGGGGCGTGACAGAGTCCCGTGTGCCACGCAATTTTCTAATTAAAATAGATTGGCCACCTCACTGGGGTGGTAGAAGTTATCGTGGGTGTCCGTCTCCCATACTACAACGGTTAAATAATTTTAAATAGCGAAACTATTCAGTTCACCCGTACGAATCTAAAAGTAATACTTACTGATATCTGTTAGAGTTGATTTTTTACAGGGCCCCATAAAATAATATTCAAAAATTTATGGGTATTTTTCTAGAATTTTTGTGGGACCCGGAATAGACCTTAACGCGTTTTTCCTTGTGTGGTTCCCTGCAAATCTTTCTTGCGAATAGCAAGCTGGTTCATTCTGCTGTTTTCTCACTCATATTTCGACAAAAAAACATATCTATTTAATTAGCTAAATCCAACATATGTATAGCAACATAACTGTAATAAACCGTCAGGTGTTAGGGGCTTTATTGTTCCTTTTTAAGTGTGGACCCCGTAGACCCTCGGGTGTTTGGGGCTTTTGCAAAAGATAAAGATTTAGTAACTCCAAACACAAAGTATAGAGCTAATAAGATAATGGATACACCAGCCTGACCATCCATGATCCTCATCACATCTCCTAACCACATGGTGGAAAACTAATTTGAGCCCAACAGGCTGAGCCCAAACCATGAGAAAACACCTAAAAAGCCCAGGTTGAAAAGACACCAACTCAAAAGCAAACAGCCCAAAAACCCAAACAGGCTAAAAAAAAGCCCAGGGTGGAAAAAACACTTTTTTTCCGTTTTTAATAGAACTTCATCTTTTGTCGATAGAAAAAAGAAAAAAAACTGTAATAGCTTTGGAAAAAGGTTTTAGTAAAGAGCCAAAAGACAAAACTAGGCTTAGAAAACTCCATTTTCATTTTTAATGAAATCTTACTATGTTTTTATAATCTATTTATTAGGCGAAAACTGATTTTCGCACTTCACGTTTTATTGATGGCGCTCCAATTTTAACGTGAAGTTACTAATAACTTCATAAACAAAATAGAGCGTGATCAGTAAAAAGTGGAACGCAAATATCAATTTCCTCACTAGGCTTAAAAACTCCATATAGTTAATTGTCAGACGAAAGAGAAGAACTCCGAGATAATAAAAATAAATTTAAAGAAGGAAAAGCCCAAAAGTTTGGGCAAACGTTGGCTGTGGGTCACTTTTCTCATTGGGATTTTGAATGGACTTGAGATAGAGCTTTTTCGTTTGGGGTAGTCAAAACTTCTGCACATAATTTTTAATAAATTTTCTCCATCTCTTTTCACTTATTAGACTTTAAAATTTCTCTCAAAATTCAAACGAAACAGGGTCTTACTTTTTCTCTCCCCCCTCTCTCCCTATAGACACCTCCATAGGGAAAAATTATCCAGTCCTCTAAGCCACCCAATAATTTCTATTCAGATTGAGTTTCGCAACTTGAAATTTGAAGGTTTATCTCTTATTAAATATTCGATAATAATGCTAAAGCGTTCCCTCTCTTGTTTGGAAAAGGCCTTTTGCTGTGGGTCTCTCCTACTTTTAGTATTGCATTTCTTCTCCAAAATTTGAGCTTATATAGGATAAGCGATTCAGTTCAAAAAGAAAAAAGGAAAAAGATAATCCCCATCTATGGGACCCACTTAAGAATTCCATATAAATGATTGAAATTGCTTAATTTTTTTTTCAAACGTTCATTTTAGGTCATCAAATCTAGAGTAGAATCGATCGAGCATATATTTATCAATATCTGACGAAGTTGGCTTTTTACAAAGAAGCTTAAAAAAGTGTTTCGAAAATGTTAACGACTCCGATTATTTTGAGTGACATTCCTAAGCTGATCCCATAAAAACCGGGGTACATTATTTTGTGTGACATTCCTAAGCCAATCCAATAAAAACGGGTGTACATTTAGGAAATGGTATACTATATACCCATAGTTTTATTGCAACTTTAGTACTCCTATTTCCTTGTGCGTTTGATGCCTGGGATTCTAGATAATCCCATCCATACACTGCCCCGGGTTTCCAGGAAG
Source organism: Rhododendron mucronatum var. ripense (assembly GCA_019656295.1). Lineage (NCBI taxonomy): Eukaryota > Viridiplantae > Streptophyta > Magnoliopsida > Ericales > Ericaceae > Rhododendron > Rhododendron mucronatum. The sequence goes on from BPLT01000166.1 coordinate 1,161,153, forward strand.
CTGCCAATTAAATTGGAGTAATTAAATACTCTTAGGGTGCGTTTGGTTGGATGGAATATAATGTGAATAGGAATAGAATTAAGAATGGAATAGAATTGGAGAAATTGAGAATAGAATAATCATTCCCATTCTCATATTTGGTTGTGCTTAGGAATAGTCATTTTCATCTCCAATGGAATAGTGTGGCAATAGCAATTTTTGGAGTGACAATAGTAATTTTTGGAGTGGCAATAACATTTTTTGGAATGGCAATAGTAATTGTTGGTGTGGCAATAGTGAATGTTGGAGTGGCACTAGTAATTTTGGTGTGACAAAGAAATAGAATAACAATTCCTTAGTTTTTTGGATGGAATGACAATTCCTTTACTAAGGTAAATAGTGATTCCATTTGGAATCATCATTTAATTATTTAATGGCGAACCAAACATTAGAATAAGTAAGTTATTAAAATGATTATTCTATTCCAATCTTGATTCCATCCACCAAACATATTCTTAAAGCAGTAAAGCAACCGGGTGCGTTGAGTCGGTTGCTTGACGGCGGTGACGGATCCAGGGGACCACTGAAGTATCATGAAAATTTCCAATTCAATGATGGATCCAGGTGAGGACATAGAGAAGCCAAGGCCCCGCCCTTCTTTCAAATAGTATTTTTTTTTTTTTTAAATTTGAATATAGTAGTAGCTCACATGACAATTAAGAAGTATTTTTGATATTCATATTAAAAAATTAAAATTAACACGAATATAAAAAATGGACATCTAATTTGAAACAGATTAAATACTACAAACAATGTTTGACAATTAAAAATTCTGGTTGTTGTAAGACACAAAGGATGGCTTTCATATCACTTGCTTTTCTCTTGTTTTAGATTTAGAAAGCCCAAAAAAACAAAAAAAAAAAAAAAAAAATCACACCAGCTATTTTACGTTTACGATTTTTTTATAGGGAAAATTACAGTAAGCCCCCTTCAACTATATCTCGGTAACGAGTTGCCCCCTTTATCGTTTAACTCGGATACTTAACCCCCTTCATCTTTTATGGCGTGACACTTAACCCCCTGCCGTTAGTGAGCCGTTAACGGAATTGCTGAAATTACCAATTTACCCTCTTTGGGTTATTTTTGTTTCGCTTATAACTTTTCGTAGAAAACTCTGTTTCAGCCCGTTCTTTTTTCAGAACTCTTGTTTTTTCCTCTATTTTATGGGTCTGTAATAATTTTAGTATGGTTACTTTACGCTTTCTAAGGTTAGTATAATTTTAGTATAATTTAGTATGGTTATTTTATCTAACCTTAGAAAGCGTAAAGTAACCATACTAAAATTATTACAGACCCATAAAATAGAGGAAAAAACAAGAGTTCTGAAAAAAGAACGGGCTGAAACAGAGTTTTCTACGAAAAGTTATAAGCGAAACAAAAATAGCCCAAAGAGGGTAAATTGATAATTTCATCAATTCTGTTAACGGCTCACTAACGGCAGGGGGTTAAGTGTCACGCTATAAAAGATGAAGGGGGTTAAGTGTCCGAGTTAAACGATGAAGGGGGCAACTCGTTACCGAAGTATAGTTGAAGGGGGCTTATTGTAATTTGCCCTTTTTTATAAGTAAATTCAAATAAAGTGTCCACATTTCCAATCACTTATTTACGGAGCGCAGTAAATAGGCATGCATCTTGGCCATCCAAAAGTGTTTTAATTTAGACGATCCAGATTAAAGTTAATCTTTTTTCTTACCGGTCAAATAGAAAAACATATCTCAAACCGTTGATTGCTGAAACAAACGGATGAGATCGCTCAGTTCTGTAAATAGCCGCTTTGCAGCAGCTCCGTAAATAAGTCTCTCTTCGGTTGGTCTGCAAAAACCAACAATATGTGAGTCTTGCAGCATGCTCTATTATTTCGATGTTTCTCATCTCTTAATATCAATTTCATCTCTTTATAATTTTTGTTCGAAAATATCTTAGGGGCCTCAAATTGGAGTTTAGTTTTGGGCCCAAAAGTATTGAACCGCCACTGAATCACAGAGTAATACAGTATACTCATCAAACATCTTCCAAGTTTCTAACACAGGACCAACTACAAGAAATGCAGCAAAAGAAAATACAAGAAATGCAGAAAAATAAAATTGCATATCATGTCTTGCAAAATACGCCTACTCAATTATTTGTGGTTCCAGGTTGCAACTTTTCCTTCCTTTTTAGTGGGGCCGCCTGTAAAATTTTTTAATGTTTACAAAGGCAAGTGATTTTCAAGCTCTTTTTTTTTTTTTTTTTCATTCGCGGGTTAGTACTATTAATGGCCATGCACTCGATCTTCATTCTCACGGGAATTTCTATAGGCTAGCCCAAGCATTATAGTCGCGGCCTCATGACAACTCCCACTTAGGTGAATCCTTTGAGGGTACAGCGACGGAATGTACCTTGCGAGAAAATCCTCGCCTTGGATTCATTAAGGGTTAAACCAATCTTTAACGTGTCACTTCACACTAGGATGATGGATAATTTTCTGGCAAGTTTTTTTTTTATAAGCAAATTTGTGCCCAGCATGGCTTACAAGGAAATAGAATCCCTAGCTAAAATTGATAAAACAAAATTCTTGATCACATACATTGAGAAGGACATATCAAGAAGTTTTGATGTCGATCCTAGCACTGATGCTTTTAACGACTTGAAAGAGCGTCGGGATTAAGATCAAAATTAGTCTTCTTTGTACTCTACGTGCATATGACAAACATTATATTACTATAATTTTTCATTGTATAATTTTAATTTTTCCTAGGTTCATTGAATTTTCATATTGTAGTTCATCATTTTAATTATTTTTTACTAGATACACATTTCGGCACTTCTAAGGTAAAATTCTGATTCTGTGCAATAAGGGCCATGATTTTTTCATGTTCCCGCATCTATCAAATTCAACCGGACCGGACGTCACTTAATCAATTCGATTCAATTAGCCTAGCCCAACCATTTTGTAACCCAGTTCAAGGCCCAAGCCAATCCTAACTCAACCCATAAGTCGTTTGGCCCAATGAGTACCCAACCAACCATGTCCTTTCCTACATAAAACTATTTACATATAAGATATACTCCTTATTTACAGAGGTGCTGTTGTTTACGGCACCAACCGATCGCAACTGTTCAAAAGTGTTTTGAATGATCCGAATTTAAATGAAAACTCTTCTCCGGAAAAGTTTTATTAACATCCCGATCGTTCAAAACACTTTTGAACGATCACGATTGAGTTCTGGTTTACAGCACCTCTGGAAATACGATTTTCTCGCATCGATACACCATTTTTCTCTCACCTGACATGCACGGCAACGAATTTGAACTTTTCCCGTCCTCTTTGTCCCATTGATTGGAGATCAAATCCACCCTCCATCATCACTTTCTCCCATTCAAAACCACTTCTCCAGTCCGATACTCCGTCACCCCACCATCTTATTTTGTCAAAATCAAGTTCTCATAACTCTGTTTATGTCATAATCAAACTAATACTTCCGCTATATATTACTATTAATCTAGTAATAACTGCAATTTTGAAGTAACGAAATTTGTTTTACATATATTTCAAAGTATGCAGATTCACAATTTTGAGGCAGGGCTTCCCCAGTAGCTCAGATTGCAGAGAAAGAAGCTAGTCCTCCAACTTTCCATGCAGTATTCATTTGTCTCCTGCAATTCTTTGAAATAGAGCCAGAAGTTGTGGTCCTAGCTGATATTTCAGTTTCATCTCACAAAACAGTGGAATCAAATCCTGCAATCAGAAGCGGCACAGACGTTTGCTATGTGCTGTATTTTGTTAAACTTAATTAGCTGGATAACCAGACGAATAGATGATCATGACATTACTGATTAACTCCATTCTTGTATTCCATTTGCAATATATATCCAAATTTTGATACATACCTAATACTCAGCAGACGGTTTAGACCGGTTATGAATAGGTATAAACCTTTCCTTGTCTCTTCCTTCTACTTCACCCCAGTTATGGAACAAGAAGTAGAAGCTCTCATAGTCCCTTAACAGTTTCATTTACAGCAACAGAGTTATGGCATTGCAAGCAGTATTTTCATTTTTCGTGGTTGTGATTTGCCTGCAGCCTACATGTGTTCTTTCTTCACATGCCATAATCTTGAAAGTACAAACTAGAGGAAAGTCCACTTTCACCCCCTGTGGTTATCGCCATGTGCGGATACCCCCCTTGTGGTTTAAAACTGATCACATAACCTACCTGTGGTTTTGAAAATGTGCGGATAGACCCCCTGCCGTCATCTTTTCCATCCATATTAACGGAGGTGTATCTTACACATCTCTAGAGTGTAATCTGAGTCGTTCATAATGTATTAAATAAAGAATAGAGTATCTCTGCAAAAAATTATCTTGATCAGGCATCAATAACCAAGTGATCTAATTTTTAGTAAATTCAAATCTGAAATTTTAATTTCATAACAAAATCGATTTGACCATGAGCTTTTCATTTTTTGATTGACTTGAATTTTGGCATAGACGTAGTATTCGTCAAAATTTACAATATTAACGGTTTGGATTCAATTTTTGGTATATAGGATGGTGTGGTTAGATTTAAAAAAGAAGAAGAATCAATGGACGTGATGGGGGTATAACGGTCTTTTATTGTTGTGTCCGTTAATATGGATGGAAAAGATGACGGCAGGGGGTCTATCCGCACATTTTCAAAACCACAGGTAGGTTATGTGGTCAGTTTTAAACCACAAGGGGGGTATCCGCACATGGCGATAACCACAGGGGGTGAAAGTGGACTTTCCTCTACAAACTATCTACTTATGCAACAAAGGTGCGGAACGGCATTCTTATTGGGAGGACTTGTTTAGCTGCAGATTGAACTGCCGCGATCAAAAGATTGAACTTGCAACATAGTGAGTTTTCTTCTACTGGTATTTGTGTGTTCTCATAACTAAGTTCTCTTTTCTCCTTTAGTTGTAACCATGCAATGGTTTTCCGTTTTCTACGACACCATTGAAATTCCAAGTGGACTGTAAGTACAGCTCTTTTGACCACTTACCTTTGTGATGGGCTTCACACGGCTTCTATAGTTCCACCGTGAAAATTTCTAAAGCCCAATACTTTAGAAGGTTACGTGCACATTCAAAGTTTGAAGCGAAATTCTTCGATATTCAGTGATCCACCTTGTAGCCTCGGCTAATCAGCTTTGACCTTGGATTGCTCATGTGTTTGCTAACAACTGAGAATGGCAGACGTCAATTTGGTTCCGTCAAATTTGTGTATGCATATATAGAAATGCAACTGATAGATCTCCGCTCCTTAGGACAACACTTTGTTATACATGAGATATGGATGAGTTCTTAGAAGATTACACATCTTAATTAAGCAAACTCTGCTGACATTCAAGCATGGACTACGTGAAAACAATGACCAGACCATGACCGTGTTGAACGCTTTTAACTTTTTGTAAGGGCATTTTAGTACCATGATGTCATTTTTTGTCACGGCACACTTACCTGTTGCAATGATTCATGATAATACTGCTTCCTGAGAGAAAGTGATCTTGGTTAGCAACTACCTTTCATCCCGAATTAAGTGTGGACACACAATGGCATACACATGTACATTTTCCGTTTGTTACCTTGTGCTTTTACCTTGAGGTTCTAAGCATTTGCTTGTGCCAGCATAGTAACTTTTTGAAAATTGTGGATGAAGTTTCGAAAGGAGCCTGAAGTAGCATCTGTGCAGTTGGATTAGAGTTCCAAAAATCTATAACTGATCTCCCTATATGTCAGTTGAAGCAGCAGTATAACAAATAGCTGTAAGAATTTCTGATTAGGTACTTTTAATTTTTTTGGAGCATTTCTTTTATGTTCTTCTGCCTTTACCCCGAAATTCTAGTTGATCTTGACTCGGAAGATGTTTAATATACTGTGAAGTCATATATGGAGTATTTGACAGAAATTCTATTGGATGGTAAGTGAAAGTCAACACAATTCACAAGATTACAGTTCGAATTTGATTATGTCTATTTTGAGGAATACTACATGTAGCAGCACCAAATTATTGAGATAAAGGTTCTCTACAACTATTTTGAGGAAGACGAATGTATTACAACAAGCTCAACGCAACACACATCAACAAGAGAAACCCTTTTTTTTGGAAGTGGCAAGAAATATATAAATAATAACGGTTATATAACTCACTATGTGCTACTAAAACAGATAAAACGACCTAATGCACACCAGAGAGCAACAACAAAATACATCGACAAGTCGATCAGGAAAAACACAAAAAAAAAAAAAAATACATCGACAAACATTAATAGCAAAAGATCCGTGTCACGGTCCAAAAACAGAAATCAACAGAAATGAGAAAACTACCATATCTCAAGGAACAAATTATTCTATGTCCTGGGACTTGGTAGGTGGGTGCCCCAAACTTCCTCCTCACTGCACATTAGTGGCGCCCAATAATCACTCGTCCAAAGGCTGCACAACAACAGTAATAAGCTCCTAGGGAGGTTGCTCGGGCAAAATTGGGTTTCCTCTAATGTCAATGTCATCATCTACAACTAAAACTTGAGGAGGAGGAGGATCAGTTTCTGTTTCATCCTCTTGTTGATGGTTTTGGACAATACAAGTGATAATGAGAACAGGAATGTTGCACAAGATATCCCAAACCGAGAAAAGAAATTGCATCAGTAATCCCGAAAGAAAACCGTGCCAAGGAGAGATACAAAGGATGGTTATGTACCCGAACCAGAAAATGGGCAGTGGTAGAAAAACAGAGCCCAAGAGTGAAATAAGCAAGAAGAAAGAAAAGTCCCCCACTCGAACTCGGATACGCCCAGCAGTCACAGAGAGAGGGAACCTGACCGAGGTGACGAGGAAGAGTAGTAAAATTACAATGGAAAAGAACCAGATTTTCCAATTCATATTGGAACTGGGCGGGGAGGGAAGCCCCGGCTTTCCTTGGTGTTGTTGGAGAAGGAACGGGGCGATGTTGAGAAGTGCCGGGACAACGAACCTCGTATCCAGATTATACATTTTCATATACTATTATGAGAGCTGAAGAAAGTATTTTGATGTATTGTATCTGTTCTTCTGCGTAGACCCATTATATAGGGCTGAGGAGAAATTTTTGGGTGCAGTGTGAGTATATCCAGACTGACTAATACATTATTGAATGGCTCAGATTGAAACACTTTCTCTTCGCTCATCCTAACACTATCTCTCTCTTTTTTCTCTCTTCAATTTTGAGCCGTCCAAAAATACAATGGACGGCTCGAATGCACCAAGCGGAGACTATATTGTACCCCCTCCGCACTGAAATTTTTTCCGAGGCTGAGGCTTGGGGAGTCGTTCTCTTCCCCCTTCAGCTGGTTTTTACGTGATTTTCGGATGTCTACTTTCAAGGATTTATCTTTTATGGAGTAGTAGGTTCGTTCTTCTCTCTCTAAAAAACCATGTCTGTTATCTTAACTACATCTTTACTAGTGGATGATTTTCGGACATCTTTAGGATGATTTTCGGACACCTTTAGGATGATTTAATATGATTTTCCTACATCTTTACTCGTGAATAGTTTAAGGACATCTTGTGAATAGTTTCGGACATCTTTACTAGTGAATGATTTTCAAATGGTGACTTTCAAGGATTCTTCCTTTATAGTAGTCAGTTCATTCTTCTCTCTGTAAACACGCCGTTCTCTTAATTACATCTTTGCCATGGGTGATTTTCGGATAGTGACCTTTCAAGGATTCTTATTTTATAGTAGTAGTCGGTTCGTTCTTCCCACTCTCTCTAAACACGCCCCTTTTCTTAATTTCACATTTGCCATTCGGATAATCAATTCTTGTCCATCCATGGTGACTTTCACGAATTCTTCGTTTAGGTGGTGTTACGCTAAGCATTTTTTTTAATTTTTTTTACTTTTTGGACTTTTTAATATTGTTTTTATTCAAATTTTTTTCGTATTTGTTAGTTTTACACATCACTTTTATGGTTTCAAATCCGAAAAGTAAAAAATTATGACTTTTATCCAAATATTTTTAAAAGATTAAACATAAAGTCCAAAAAAACCGTTTTTATCTTGGATATTTCAAAAACTATTTGGTTAAATGTCATAATTTTTTATTTTTCCAATTCAACTTACAAGACAAATTGAAAAACTAAAAAAGTGGGACACAAAACTAAAAAATGTCAAAAAAAAATTGAATAAAAATAAAGTAAAAAAAAAAATGCACTTAGCGGAACCACATCTCATCTGATCACATCTCACGAATTCTTCTTTTATTAGTTACATGTTTGCCATTCATATCTTCACCACTTCAATCTTCTCTGCTAATAACCCTTGGCTTGGCGTGATCAGGCGGAGCTATCTTGGGGCTTGGGATGGCCCCGGCTTTCTGAGCGTTTGAATTTTTAAATTTTTTATTTTGTGTATATTTGATTTTAAATATTATTTATAATTATTCGTGTATAGCTACTTATAATCTTAATAATTTTGGTTTGATTTGAAGTAGTCTAAAGAATCATTTCAATGTACAAATGCAATGAATTAGAAAGCAAAAACCCTATGATATATCAAGTGTTACGCCCTCGATTTTCAACATGAATAAATATTTCATTTTAATAAAGGGTCCTCGCATATCGTTAATAATATTCCAAAAGAGTCCCCACCTGTTTAACTTACAAACATGTCCCCAAATTTAAGAAAAATACAACATTGGCACTCTGGCCCAAATAAGCTTAAATCAAATACGTACCAATTGTTAAGTTACAAACAATTTAGTCAAAGGAAATTCTTGAATGAATAGTAACAAACCCATCTTTATCAAAAGGAAGTCAATTACAAAGATGATTAAGTAACTCAACACAAATAGCTTCCAAAAAGTCTTTCACTTCCAAGCATACAATGCATGCGAACTATTGCCCAACGTTTGAATCTGAAAAAAAAGATTAGGTTAAGTTACATTAGCCCAGTACGAAAATCTTTACCAATACTATGTATAAATATAATGATAAGTGCAAAAGGATGAAGACAAGAGATACAGCTCAATCGATGGATAATAATCAATTCATAGGTATGCCAACGTTCAATACGATCATTCTAAGACATGCTATTATCACGATATGCCAACTATTGCCCATCTCCACCATCTTCACGAGTCACTATTGCCCATCTCCACCATCTATATTTCTACCTCTTGCGTTACAGTATAACACCACAAAGATTACCGCGTTAATGGACTTACATTCCGGGTCTTGAGAACCCCGTACGTCCTCCAAAGATCTCCAATATACGTCCAAGTTCCTTATCCATTGACTCATCAAATAGTGATCATGGAAAACTTTCCTGGTCTGAGGGCCCCATATACTCACGATATATTCCAGGACTCATGACCCCGTACATCCATTTTACATTCCGGGTACTCGTGACCCCGTACATCCATTTCACACTTCATCCCACGTATTCCCAAGACCTTAATTTCAATAATGCAGATCGGTGAAGGATATTGATATGAGATAGGTTGTTCACATATTAACTCATGTTGTCATTTTGTTCCCAAACTCTTTGTCTCGACTCACCCATCGTACCACATGGCATCAATTGTAAAGTAGTCGCATCGTACATTAATAAATACTTTAAGATCACGTTATTCCTCTAAGTCTGTCCTGATGCCTTTCGACACATACCATACCCACAAATGAATCCACAGCACACCATCCGCTAGGTTCTAAAAGAGAATCTTAAAGAAAGAGTGCCAAAGGAAATTAGGAAGCTCAACAAGATGAGGCACGAGGATATGAGTGACGACACTACCCATCGGATCACTAGACAAGCTCATGTCTTCTCATAATACTCACCACTTTATCCCTTATAGCCCATGGTACTCTTATCGACCTTACGATGCACTTTCCTAACCAACGTCGTTGATATTATACTCTAATGAGTATGCTCTAATGAGTGCTAGGAGACATGATCAAATAATGAGTCATTAGAGCATAAGCAACAATGCTCAAGAGTGACTTAAACATGTTCTAATTATATAGGGAATCACAACACAGAACAAGAATAACCCTAGGAATAGCCACAGACATCGGTAGACTAACACACCTATACTTAAATGGTCATAACTTTCTGTGTACTATGATATTTAAGGTGATTCTGGCGGCAAATGAAAGCTGACTTCAAGACCTTCTAATCGATATAAACTTTGCATGAAACGGACATCGGACGAAGAAGTTATGGCCGTTTGAAGTTGGGCTGAAACCCAGAAGACGGGCAGAATTTCCAGAGAGGGGAGGGATCGATCCCCCATCACCAGCGATCGATCCCTGGGCTTACTGGACCAAAAACAAAAGGGGGATCGATCCCCCAAGTTTAGGGATCGATCCCTATGCGATTTTGGACAATTTTCTGTAGATTTTGACAGCATTCGAGATGAACGAAGGGAGACAAACCAAGCTCGATTCTTGCATCAAATTATCATATAAACATATAAAAGAGGTAAAGAAGTCCCTACCTCGCGACGATAACCAAGATCTACGAGATTAGATCAAGCCCTAACTTCCTTGAACTTCAAAATTTTGATCCAAGCTAAACCCAAGGATTTTCGAGCTCAAGGACATGATCCGAGGGCCGGAGGGTGGTTGATTCTTGAAGTATTTGAGAGATGGAGAGGAGTTTTGTGAAGAAGCAAGAGAGAGAGAGAGAGGTCGGTAGAGAGAGGGAGAAAACGTGAGGGAGAGAGAGGAACAAGGAGATAAAATCATCTCCTACACCACACACATACCTTATTTATGCTACTATATCTTTTTATCACACTCTCACCCCTTCAATCTTCTATTTTTTCACTTCAATCCTCAATTTAAATATCCACAAAAATAAACATATTTTTCCCAATTAGTCATTTAATAATCATTTTAAAAATTAAGAAATTTCTGGGTCTCTACATCAAGCATATGTTTCGATTGCAAATATATGTTTGTTAAACCGACTCCCCCAAAATTAAAATTCCGGCTCTGCCACTGGACGTGATCCCAAGCTTTCCTCAGTGGAGGTGGGAGTTCGAGCCTTGCAAGAGGCATGGGAGGGGTCAGGGTTATGGATAACTTTTAGTAAAACCCCTACCCCTTATCGGTCCCGGGGATCCTGCAGGGCGCCTATAGGGCAAATTTCAACAGCCCGTGAGTGTTTTCAACGGTCCGAATTTAAATAAAACTCTTCCAAACACTCACCAACTGCAGTGATACGCACTACATGCCCTGTAGTGCACCTTGCACTATAGGGTTTTTGGATCCTCCCTTAACCCGCTCGTGTGTAAACACGCACACGCACACACACACACAAAAACTAAATCTTCTCTTAATTACTCTATCTGTCGTAATTTAATTGTCACTTTTGGAAGTTTGTACCGTTTTTCAATTGATTATATATTATAATTTATAATATTTTATGTAATTTTAAAACTATTGTATTATAGAACAAATAAAAATCTATCAAATAAAATTCATATGAAATACAAATTTCAGTACCAATTCAAACATATAACTTGTTTTTCTTATTCAATTAAAATAGAATAGGAATAAGTAAATTAGGACGGAGGGAGTACATCTTTGCCATTCGGAACCCCAATTAATTCCTTTTGATTACATGTAGTGTTTGACCATCAGCGGAGTGAAAAGGTGCTTCCATTCGGATGGTGATTGTAACCATCATACAGCGGAGTAATTCTTCTCTTAATTAATGCTCCAACAAAGCCAACTTTGCCATTCTATAGTAATTGTAACCAATTCTTCTCTTAATTACATCTTTGCCATTAAGAAAGTGAGTGATTGTCAAGAATTCCTCTTATTTACGTCTTTGCCATTCTGATGGTGACTTTCACGAATTCTTCATATAGTCGGTTCGTTCTTCACTCTTTAAACACGCCCCTCAAGGTTGTTAAACCTGCACCGTACCGAATTAGCGAGAAATCGGTAACTTTACCCTCAAATACCATTTCCGTTCCAATGCTGGAGCTTGTTGGCGAGTAAATCTGATACTTGACAGGGGTTGGGCGGGGTACCCATAAATTACCCAGTTAAGATTCGGGAAGGGGCAAGGGCGAGGCCAAATTTTTTGAGGAGGAGTCGGGGTTAGGTCAAGGGCGCGGAACTGAAGGGCCAGGAATCAAAAGTGGAGAAAAAAATTAAAGTTGAGTGGAAGGGGCAAGAATCGAGGGCTTGCAATGCTTACCCCAGGACCGGTCCTGATTTTGAATAAACTTGTTTCGTTTTTAAGTAGTATTGGAGTATTTTTTATCCATGCAGACCGGTGCGTGCCAGATTCGTTCTCAACATATGTGAATTTAATTTTATTCATGAGAGTGAACATTACCCTCCTTTTTATTTGTTAAATGGTATGGGCTCCACTATAAAGTGATGTCATGTTTATAGAAAAATGCATGCATGATATCACTTTGTGGTGTGATCTACATTATTTCAACCAATATGAGGGATGGTGAAGTTCACCCTCTCCTTAGGAAGGCGAATAAAATTGCACTCCAACATACGCACTCATAGACTTTTTTTTCTTCATATTTTATAATAGCAGGATTAATGGGAAGTTAGTCAACGAAGAGGCTTAGAGACTATCCATAACCCTAAAATCCCAAACCCTGCCCCTCGTGGAACACGAACATTGGTCTCCGCGGAGGAAAGAAATGAGCAAACCATCTTACCAAGAATGGTTTCTCATGCACACTCATAGACTTATTGACAAGCAATTGTGCACCAATCAATTGTTCGGATTTTAATAAAATTATTCACTAGAATAGTTTAACTATTAACACAAATAATTTTTTCAAAATCTGAACCGCTCAAAAACACTTTTAAATGCCTGCAATTGAGCATCGTAAACTTTATTTACGAGTTGCTCCATGAAGAAGTTTTATGCCATATAGATATACGGAACATTTTACTGATACCAAAACAGTGCCAAGTCCAGCACTAGGAAATTCAGAGATTGGTGAAATCTAGCCACTAGAAAAGTCCCTTTTTGAAACTAGAGTCACAACTGGTGGCGATTAGCTCTGTTTCGAACTTAAGTAAAGGAAAGAAAAATTACAAAAATTTTCCCTCTTATTGTTTGGTAGAAAGAGAAAGAGAGAAGAAGTAACAATTTTAAGTTTGTGGATAGTAAATTTTCCTTTCTATTTTCCTCCCATTTTATTTTCTTTTCCTTTCCTTTCTTTTCTTTAGGTTGCAAACAGAGCTAAATGTGTGAAATTTAAAACGAAACGGTATGACTCTGGTCGTCGTCATATTTAGAGAGACAACCCACACCTATAGATGCATACAAAAGTATTCGTATATGCAGGCACCATCATGTAATAAAACAGATTTGCCCCTCACCGGGATGGTAGAGGCAAGGGCAAAACCAGGAATTTAGTTCTGGGCTAATTCAAAATTATTGTCCAAACCTATATTTTTTTGAATAAAGATGGCAAAATTGGTTTATTGACTTATTTTTGTCTTTACTCAAAAAATTGGGTTTCGATCATAGTATTTTTACTTTTAGATTTCTCGTCACGACAAAACAATAATCCACAAAAAATTAACGAAAAACTAACAAATGCAAAAAAAAAATTGAATAAGTCCAAAAAAATAACCAATTAGCTTATTTAGGCAAAAAAGCCCTAATTTTAATGGCTTAATTGTTTAGGGATATGATGCCCTCTAATCCTTGTTCCCTTTGGTCTATGTAACAATTTCAAAGATTAATTAAAAAAATTTATTGTTAAAAGAAAAGTAATTTTAATGACACAGTACTAAAAAAATTCGGCGAACCGAACTATGTTTGTTGCTTTCACTTGAAGAGCAAAACTTTACAACTATGAAGAACTTCGTGAAAGAGAAGAAGAAGAAGAATGTGCAGTACTGGCTCTTTTTCTGGGCCTATCTAGAAATAGAAGAAGTAGCTCTCTGTTATAGGCAATAATCAGGGAACAAAAAAACACACTTTGAAATTAGGGGTGTGTTTGAAACTTGTGAAAAGAAGTGGAAAGGAAGAAAAAATTAAAAAAAAAATTATCTTCCCTTGTTTGGTTTTTAAAAAAAGACAAGGGAAAATCACAACTGCAAATTTTACCCTAATTTCTCTTTAACCTTCACCTCCCATTTTCTTCTTAATTATTTTCCTTCTTTTTCATTTTTTTTCCTCATGTTCCAAACGGAGTCTTAAAATCTGCTGGCGTAACGGGAAGGATCCCACCTCAAGGAGCTTATCCATCTGAAGATGATTATACAAGGGCTTGACTCACTATTGGGCTACCAAAATACTTTTGGGCTTTAACGTAAGCTCCAAGCCCAATGTAGTAATAAGTTTTTGACCTAAGAAGTCTAAGCCCCAACCATAGCCCAAGTTTGTTATTTAGGAATTTCGTGCCCAGAACCCAAAATCAATTTCCAACTATCTCAGACAAGACCACAGATCCGGGGGTGATGTAGTGCACTCCCGCACTACATGTATAGTGCGGTCGATCTGGCCGTCCATCTCGATCATGGATGGCTCGGATTTTAATCAAAATAATAGATAGTTCGGATTTGTAAGAGCTCGGATTCATCCATTTCGAGAAGGATGGTCGGATTGGCCGCACTACAACATCTCCTCTCCCAAGACGACAGACCTCAAACACAAACCGCGGGCCCACGAATCCTGAGTTTCAACCTCAGTCCCGTTTAGGTGTTCAATGACGACGAATGCACGTGCATCCTCCTTTAAATAAACTTTGCGGTTCCCAAAACGAGACAATTCTGATCCATCCTTAAAGTGGATTGTTCGTATTTGAGCCCACCAAAATATTTGAACAATTCTTCCATTTTTTCACCAAATATACTCGTGGTCAGAAAGATAGGAGTAGAAAACAATAACCATGCACTAGACGACAGTGCTAGGCCAAGAGGGCACTCCTTATTCCTGAATTACATCTTAATTTATTACTTTAAAAAAAATTTCATAAAAATATTTTTGCAAACGTGTCGTGTCGAAAAACCATCACGACAACAAAGTAACTACAAAAAGCCATTAAGGCCACATAACACGACTCAATTGCAAAACCATGTCAATTATTGAAATATAAAGGTTTTTTTTAATAATCGGATGTTGGGCCAGCTTGTGTACACAAGAAGTGCCTCGCCTTGTATGTGATTATTTATTTCACATACCAATTACCACAAAAGAAAATATCAAGAATAAATTAAATAAGCATTCTGTTTGGAGAACTTATTTAGGTGTCCACCCTGATAGACTTGAATACTTATGTTCCTATGCTCAAATTGTCAAGTTGCCTTATTATACCCATATCTATTCATTAATATATTAATATATATTTTTATGGGATATACCAGATTTTTAATCCCACAATTATAGGGATTATGCAAATCTCTCTCTCTCTCTCTCTCTCTCTCTCTCTCTCTCTCATCCCGTTTACCTAACACAACGTGCTCCAATCAATTTCATCATTAACAAGTAACAACCATGAAATTCCTCCTCACTCTATTCTACCTGATCCAAACCCAACGCTCCTTTCCTTCCCCCCATTTCACGTTACTATGGTGCTCGACACAGGCAGCACTCTCTCCTGACTCAACTGCAGTGACACAACCCTAATTTCCCGACTGTTCTGGGCAGCGGCGGTCACCGAGGGAAAGTCCTGATGGCCGCGGTGTCGTCTAAGGCTGCCGTAACTATTGATGACGTGGCCAACGGAGTCCACTAGCTTCAAATTTCGGATTGAACTTGTACCGGTGTCCTATGTTTTTTTTGGTAAGCAGCAGCGTCCTCTGTTCGCATGTCCAGAGATATTCAGGTAATATCATATGAAAAGGGGTCATCTTTTGTCCTTCGTAGTGTTTCGTTGGTTTCATTATGCGGAGGTATGAATTCATGCGTAGGCAGCACAATATTAATTCTAAAGTGTATATTTGTAGTTATCGTTTTGATTTGGATTGTAAATTAATCATATTTGATATGAATTCATCATGTTTGAAAATGAATACGTATCCCGGCCTTTTGTCATGATTTCGGTGTATGTGTTTCGATTTCTCTAAATTTTGTCATGATTTCTATTTATTATAGTTTCGTTGGGACGATTTTACAATACGTGTTCATGATTTTTTTATAAATGGTATGTTCACGTTAATGAAGGAAGGGTGTTGTTGGCAATATTTGAATATCAGGATGAAGACTTAAGTATTTGAAACACAAAGGTCGAGGACATAAGTATCACTAGGGGACAGGACCATGGGCGGAGCCATTAATAGTCGGGGGAGACCCCGCTGCCTCCCAATTTCTTTAAGAGATTGGTATAGTTTTCACCCAATTTTTACTCATTTGACTCCCCTTTAAAATTTATTTTTGCCCTAACCTATATGAGTAGTATGAGTAGAATTCATTTTTACTCATTCGACCCCATTTAAAAAAAATCCTGGCACCGCCCCTGAACAGAACCCCTATTTAAGTACCCCAAAAATCAACTTACATTCTCAATCTTACTAGCTAACACTCAACAAATTGGTTATTTTTGAAATTTTTTAGATTCCTTATGTTTCATTGACTGTCTTATACTCCTTTCATCCCTTTTTAAATGTTCTACTTCGTAACTCCAACTTATTAAAAAGACATCATCATTATACCTTTCACATCAATTTTTTCCTTAACTTTCCCTACTTACCTATCATCATTACACTTTTATTCACTAACTTTTCAAAATGGAATATACTTTTAGGAAAAAAATAGACAATTCACCAATTTTTACCCACTGACTTCACTACAAGAAAAAGTATTTTTAGTGACGAAAAAGTGGCGACAAAATTTAATTTCGTCACTGCTTTGACAACTTCCGCGATGAAATTTTTTCGTCACCAATTATAACTATTTAGCGACGAAAAAGACATTTTTGTCACCAAAGGCACCTATTTGGCGACGAAATAAAATTTTCGTCACCAAAAGAGTAAAAAAGGAGACAAAATTATTTTTTGTCGCCAAAGATAACTATTTAGTGACGAAAAAAATATTTTGTCACCAAATGAACCAATTTGGTGACAAAAAGTATTTTTTGTCTTCTTATTACGTTTTCAGTGACAAAAAATTTATCCTTTGGTGACGAAATTTATGAATTATGCTTTGTCCCCAAATATATTTTGGGCATAACTCTTTGCTCAATACTCCGATTGAGATAATTTAAATTGGGTTTGAACAATAACATAAAGAGCTACGACTTTAATGTTTATCAAAATTGCTAATTTTAATGTTTAATGATTCAAAATGTCATTCAAAATATATTTTAATGTTAAATGTATGTGTTATATATTAGATATTTCAAACATAAGTTGAAAAGTTTGTGTAGTGTAGTTGGTTAAGGCTTGCGTGCAAAACCTAGGAGACTTGGGTTCGAAACCCAGCAGGAGCAAGGAAAGTGATATTTTTTTCACATATAAGAATGTCTTTTGCGACGAAATATTTGGTCATCAATGGGTCACCTTTGACGAGCCAAAGGGAATAATTTGTGACGAAATTTTTTGTCGGCAAAAAAGAACAATAGGTGACGAAGAAAATTTCGTCACCAAGTCATTTTTCCGTGATGAAATTTTTCGTCGCCAAAAGGCACTATAGGTGACGAAAAATAGATTTCGTCACCAGGTAGGAATCCTCGACAACCTTTAGTCGACAAATTTTCTTTCGTCACCTATATAATTTGTGACGAAAAACATACAATTTGTGACGATTTTCATTCGTCATCCAATGCAATTTTTCTTGTAGTGCTTTATAAAATGGACACTTATTAAAAGACAGCCCAAAATAGAATACTGGATAAATAAGGGACAGAGAGAGTAAAATTATATTCTTTCATTGGTGTACCGTGTACATAATATAAAACTAGTTTTCAAAATGAGACCTTATATTACTACTAGCAGTTGAAACAAACACAACGAGTATGGTATTGAAGTGAACGTAAGAATGTGAGAAATAAAATCATGTTAATAAACCAAATCAATGTCATACAAAAGTTTTATTGGATACGGAGAAAAGAATAAAATGTCAGTAAAATAAAAAAGAATAGTAGAATGATAGTACATTGATCAACTTAAGTTTTCGCACGGATGCATAAACAATTAGAGTACTGACTGAAATTATCACATGGGCAGCCTAGCTCCACATGGATCTCTGGTTTTGATGTTGTCTTGACCCTTAGATTGGTTTTGATCATTCTCATGGTAATGGTACGGTATAGGGCCTTTTTGTAATTGTCTTTTTTTATATGGGCCGATCTCTTAATGCTTTGTTTCTAATATATTTATTTTCTTATCAGAAAAGATGTTATCCTTACCTTCTTCATTGTGTTTTTGCTATCTTAAACTTATGGAGGTTAGCAAAAGGGACGCATGTATTATCTTCATTTAAACATTTTATGCGTTTTCTTCTACCTTCTTGGATGTGGCCGGCTTTGTTTACTTGTCACTAGACTCAGTAATTTTGCGAGAATTGTATTTCTAAGAAAAGCGGGCTAAAGTAAAACATGAGGGAAAGGAAATATATTTCCTTAGCAAAAAAAAATTTAATTGCATTTGTTAATTTCAAAAGAGAATTGTGATAGAAGACGGAGTGACAGTTGTTCAATTGTACAAAAAACTACTGGACAATTAGTATTTCTACAAAAACTAATTCCTTTGCTGGATAGGTTTTCGAAGTGGGTAAAAGTTAAAAGACATAGTTCCTGCAGTATCTTGCTTATGTAACTGGCGAAAAACGGAGTCCTTGATTCTTTTTGGGGGGTTAAAATTTATGTATTTATGTTTTGCATGTCAATCTTCTGAATAGTCCAACAACATATATGTTCTGTGATTCATGTTTGAGTTGATTTCAGATCGGTTTGTCAAGATCCTGGATCTTACGAAGCAGGGGCGGACCCAGAACTTTATGGCACTGGGGTCAAGTCTAATGTCAAAACTACTGTGGACACCAATGGTGCACATACTGGCACACGAGTCTCACTCCGGTTCTTGCATGGATAATCTAAGTCCGATATGAATGAAAAATTGGAAGATTGATCGAGCACCTACATATATCCAACTAACTTGAGTTTTCAATAGCCCATTCGATTTGTTTTTTAAAATTATGGAGTAGCTTGGATTTTTCGTGCGGGGCCCGGAGTAGGACATTCATACTGTCATATGCACCGTCGGTGATTTTAGGATTTTTGGTCATATGTGGAAATATGTTTCATGAGCTCTAATGGCATGATAAATAATTTTATTTACTTATATTTTAAAATACTTGCAATACAACTTCTATGTTTATTTTCGAAATTTGTTAAGGGTCTCATTTGAAAAATTCATTCCGGATTAATTCAAGTTTCAATTTTGACTTCAATTTTGCCCTGATTAATTCAGGTTTCGAGCTTCTAAATTGGAGCTCATGAATCATATTTTATTTGATGATGAACATGGTGGTGTTTTTTTATTTTTTATTTTGTTTTTAAAGTTATAGGTGTTGCTTTGCTTTTTGCTACCACTAGAGAGAGAAAGAGGGTGTACTGCCTGGGTATCAAGGTATGTACTCGTGGACAAACTCCAAAGTCCGAGAAATTTTTCAGTGCCGAGCGGGCACCACGTGTCCCGTGCCCGGGCACCATCTCGGCCGTCCAATGAAGTTTTGGACGGTCCAATGAAGTTTTGGACGGCCCAAATCTGTTCGGCTGCCGAGGGGTATTTTAGTCATTTCACACTTTAAAACAGCCGAACAGATTTGGGCCATCCAAAACTTCATTGGATGGCCGAGATGGTGCCGGGCACGGGACACGTGGTGCCCGCCCGGCACTGAAAAGTTTCTCCCAAAGTCCAATCAGATCACATATTTTGAGAGAGAGAGAGAGAGAAAGAGAGGTCAGATAGACTTTTGTGAGGGCAATAATTGTAATATTTTGAGTTACTTGGGCAAGGTATAACCTCTCTTGGGACAAATTTACCAAAATAATCCAAAAATGTATATCTATCTTGTGGTAATTACAAACTCAGTGGGGTCACCTGACCCCACTTGCCACCAACTGCATCCGCCCTTGTTACGAAGGCATAAGAGGGTGTCTTGTTGCATGCTGATTTTCTTTCGAAAATAGCTTTTGCTAAGATTTTACGTTGTCGCCAATTACGAGAACAACAGTATAGGAAAGTTGGACTCTCTGCATAAAGGAGCTCGTGTGGTGGCCATTGGCTGTAATCTGGTGTATGGTAATAATTGGATGAATGCAACATCTGGTTATTCTTGTGGTAATATCAGGTATTTGTGTGAATTAACAAGTTTTTATGTCTTTTGCATGTCCCCTCATATTTTGCCAATCTCGTCTCTAAGAATGGTCCTACCTTTCTCCCTCGCTGTTCGAGGGCCTAAAAGCAAACTTCAAAGATCGGGGGCCCTTATATGTTTTTGTTAAAAAATGAAAAATAAAAATTAATTACGTTGTCCTCCAATGATAAAAAGTAGTCTGGTTTGGTTTTACGTAACAAATAGCTCAACCTAATTCAAAATTTCAATTCCAAACACTGTGAAACACAATACGTACCCCAATTCTAAAGTACTCCCTCCGTTCCAAAATGACTGTCCCGTTCGGTCTCCAAGAAAAAATTTAAATTGTTAATATCTTTCAATCTACAATGTTTTTAAATATTTTAAAAACTTTGTATAATAGAACTAATTGAGATCTATCAAATAAGATCCATATTGTACACAAAATTCATTATAGATTGAAAGATATTAACAATTTAAAATTTGCATTGAAGACCGAACGGGACAGTCATTTTGGAACGGAGGGAGTAACAAATACATTCATCATGTTTCGGCCATAGAAGTGAAACAGTACCAAACTCTTTTTATTTTTGGTACATTGTACCAAACTCTATAGATTAACCAAATGTTCATTCAAATAGCCAACCAGCCTTGACCTACAAAACTACCCATTGGTCCTACTTACTTCTCTGAAGAGTTAGGTCATCTCTTATTTCCAAAGCAAACAAATGCAAACAAAGTGCACACTAGTCATCAGTCATGTGTTCCAAATTAAACGAAAGGCTTCCAAGTATAGGGCTACTCTAAGCATCAAAATGAAAAATCCCAAGTTTTCAGCATGTGGTATTTAGCTGACTTGTTCTCACCAAATCTACAAAATCATTAGTTGAAAAAGGTGAACAGTGAGTATAGAAAATAATTCGTGATAAAAAGAATGTTGGCGATTAAAATGCTTCACAGAAAGTTATAAACATTACAACACTTGTGATCCAAACATAATTTACCTAATTCAATACTCCTCATCATCTCCATACATAAAAACGGAGTCAGTCTTCTTTCTCATCCGAGTCCAATTCAAGAGTTCAATGCAATACTCAATCGGGACAACATATCCAATGTATAGTTTTCTATTCCAGCAACTACAACGCCAATCACAGAGTCAAACTCGTCAACGACAGCAGCTCCAAATGAACCCGGAACCACTGTCGACTCGACTTAAAACAAAACGATTTCCATCTAAGATTGCTTGGAAGTAATCCAAAAACATATCTGCAGCGTCAACGCCAAATTTATCAATTTCAGATACTGTTCTTACCAAGGAAAACCCTGTCTTGAAGCCTGGGTGGCCTCGAGGGAGTTCTACGACGGCAAGCTCCGAAGCAACGTCAACTACTCAGACCTTTACTGAAAAAAACTTACCGCCAGGTAGTTTCGCCCTAATCTCCGAATAGATTACAAATTTGCCGTCCACAGGATCTTCCGGTCACTCATGGAATTATTTTTTTTCGCAAACTACATGGCCAGCAGTGAGTGCTCTGCAACGCCCCATGAGAAAATCGGACCCAGATCTGGAACCCACAATATTTCCTCCAATTCCTACAAAAAAATAATGCATAGATTTATTAAAAAAACTCTATAAAAATATACTGTAATCAGAGAAAGGTGAGTGAATTACTGTGTTTGGCTTCAATAAGAATCACGACCGAACGGATTCTTTCAAGCATAGCTTGTGTTCTCTTGCAACGGGTATGGGCTTTGTCCTTAAGAGTTTCTGTATTTGGTTTTTGCCAAATTTAGAGATCGAGTCTCGGATGGGCATATGATAACTCTTAGCGTTGTAGATTTTTTGGTTCTCAGGCTGGGAATTTGATGTCTTCATTCCTTGTTCCTATTAATCTTTGTAATATTTTCAGAGATTAATGAAACTTTTTCGCCTTTCGAAAAAAAAACATGCAAAGAAGGATATTGGGGCCAAGA
Source organism: Rhododendron mucronatum var. ripense (assembly GCA_019656295.1). Classification (NCBI taxonomy): domain Eukaryota; kingdom Viridiplantae; phylum Streptophyta; class Magnoliopsida; order Ericales; family Ericaceae; genus Rhododendron; species Rhododendron mucronatum. The sequence continues at coordinate 1,183,446 of BPLT01000166.1, forward strand.
AGAAGGATGGAAAAGAACGGTTTTGTGGCAAGGAAGGAGGGGTTTGGCGATGGAGAAGTACACGAGATTTGCAAAGAGAGAAAGAGCTTTGACTGAAATTTGGGATTACAAAGCTTTGAAGTAGTGTGGGCAAATGGACCCTCACCTATTAATACACCAAAGGAGAAGTCTAGAACTCTTCCCAACTATTCCAATCTAGAAATCTGTACAAATATCTGTACAAGTCTAGAATTAGGTACAATAATCTAAATTTTTCTAGGAGATGGTCCTCCAAGCTTGCTCTAGATAACTCTAGAAAGTTTCAGAAAATCCTTCAAGTCTTGATGGGATGCATGCGATGTGTTTGTCAAAATGCCTTAGGGTATTCTTAATGGCATAACCAAAATTGAAAAGTCAAAAGGTCTACAATGGTTCATTTTTTGTCCATAATAAAAAATACGGGACCCAATAAAAAGTTAGCAATTTGGAGCACTACAATGGTTCACTTTTGTATGTGGGATCCACTAATTTTAGTTATTGTAAAAATATTGCTAGTTTGATTATCTAAAGGCTCAAATGTTACTAATTTTGATTATTGTGTAACAATTTTTTCATATTAATAAATATATACTCCATTATCACGTAGCATAAGGCTTTCTAGCATGGCAAGAAATGGGTCTTTAGATATGTTGTTGTGATTCTCAATATGTATAACACCTGACGTGAGAAATGGGTCCGTATGGGAAAAAAGTTTTTTGATCTAGTATGGAAAGAAGTGTTGGAAGCAATAATAAGAGAAGTAGAAGTGAGCAGCATGTGAGTGGAAAAATGGTTGTAATACTAATGAGGGTATAACCGTGAACACAAAGTAAATTACTTGGCACTAAAAGAAAGTGTCGTGGTATTATCTCTTACATAAGTTGAAAATAATTTAGCATATGATACACACCCTGTAAGCTTTGCCTCTGTATTTGTTATCCTGAAGGTAAGAGAATGAGCAAGGACAAGAGAGAGAAGGGAAAGAGAGAGGGGAGTGGGAGAATCTACTTGCACTTTTTGTGTATCTATAAATTCAAGGGGTCAATTTTCAAGATTGTATTGGACTCAATGGGTGCTTTAGTGTTCCACTTTAGTAGCTAATTTTACAGTCAATTGAAGATGCTCTTAATGGTATGTTACACATCAATGGCTACACACATCTCCACCACCTTGTATATAATTCGTCCTCCTTCGATTCTTGGTCCTTCTTCTATCTCCGATAGGATTTCAATTTCAATTCCTAAAATGAACTCACTCAACCACCCCTCCACCCATCTCCACCTCCTCCTGCTTCCTTACCCATCAACAAGAGAGCATTTCATCTCTAATTTGTCTTCATCCTCTTTCGGGTCTCAAAAACCGATGAGTTACTAATAATCAATTGACGAACCTAAAATCCTCCAAGCGCTCGAATTTCTCCCTAGACTAGAATTTACAATTAATCACACTCGGTGAGTAAATGAAAACCATGTCCTACGTATGGATTTTGGGTTTGTTAATGGTGCATGTTGCAGATAATTGAATGGTGACGGATCTAGGGTTAGGATTTACGGTAGAGCTGCCATAGGATGAGGAAGAACAGTTGAAGGGGAACGGAGGGAGATGGTGGGAATTATTATTGACACAATTGCGAAGCCATTGTGGCGCTAAATTTGAGAAACACAAATATATCCCATTAATATAAAATAAGAGAGTACATCCATACTTAACCATATATACTGACAAGACCAAACAACCCATATACAACAACACCAAAACACATCTGGAGCTTTAGTAGCCAAGTATCTATAACTGAAAGTTTGTATGTTTTCCTGATGCATGTACAAATTAAGGCAGGAGCTAACATGTTCAAAAATATGCATACACAGTAATGAGTTGCCTCATGATCAAAATTCGAACACAAATTATATGCATACATAGTAAGCATTACTGGCTTAAATCAAGGCAAACTGGATTGTTCATGCTCATGATCTTAAATATGCATATCAATTAATGATTACGGAAAACCTTTTATGTGCCTCAATATTATTTTTTTTATAAAGGCAAAACTAAGCTCTTAATATTCCAAGACCGCTAAAGGATTTCGAGTTATTGAACTCCAAGCTATCCTCCACAATCACCAAATGGCAATAAAATCATTTCAAATTATGTGGTGTGAGACCAAATTTTTAGCACCAAGTAATATGAAAGGTCTTGGAATGAAATACATAAAAGTAATTGAATTTGATTCCCAAACACATGAAAGGTAAGCGATCAAATGTATGCTATCATGTTCGTCTCACTATATTGGATCAAAGACACATGTATTCCATATTTTACTGCCAATGCCACATGTAGAGCCGATATCTCCGTAACATACATAAAATATCCAAGCTATTCCATATTTTACACCTTGATGATGTAAGGGCTACTCGTTCTATTGAGAAAATCTTGGGCGAAGATTATTGGGTGTTGATGAGGAAGCTTTAAGTAAATTCATGATTGATCATTAGTCATATCAGGGCCGCAGGTGGTTGGGTCTTGGGTGTGTTTTGTCTCTTCTTTGGGTTTTTTGGCCCGGGTTAGCTTCTTATCATCCAAGGGTGGTTATTTTTCCCTTTTGGTTCCTAGTGGCATATGATTGTCGGAGTTCTTCTTGCTCTGTTTGATGCATTGTGCTTTGAATCCTTTAAATCTTTATAATCTGTTTTCAAAGATTAATAAATTTTCTTTGCTGTTCAAAAAAAAAGAAACTCTTGAGAACGAAGCCATAAAGATTTGGAAATTGTAACAGTAGAACAAGTGCCCAGTAAACTTTTTCTCAAGTACCACAATAGTAAAATCTATTAATCCAACATGCCATAGTAATTAAACTTGATCAAATTTACATTTTGAAAATTATCCAATCCCATCCCATAATAGTAAAAGACGTAATGAAACGGTGCGAGACATATAAAACGGTGCAAGGCAAATGGGTTCTTTTTTTCTTTTTTCACCTTCATACCCAAAACTTCACTGATTTTCGTAAATTTGGAAATGCCCAATTGGCCATGTAGACATACACAACAGATTACTACTACGCAGCCCGTAGTTTATAAGTAAACAATTTTATACCAAATGATAAAACCTATAACCCTTCAAGCAACAGTTTCATAATAGCAAAAGGGTAACAGTCCAGTGGCGTAGCCAGGAATTAACGATAGTGGGGGCAAACTTTTAAACACACTTCAACCAAAAAAAAATCACAATTAGCAACATCAAAATAATAAAAGAATGCTTGTACTAAAATTAATTTTAAAAAAAAGCTAACACATTTACTAAGGAATATAGTAATTTCATAAACTATCAAAATAAATCAATTGTTTGAATTGTCTCAATGGACCAAGTCTAATAGCAGTGAGATACACAATAACTAAAATGTTAATATTCAGTAATCTTGATCCAATCAGAAAAAATGTGCTTTTCTTTTCAAATTTTATGCTTAAGCCTCTATTTCGTCACACGTTGTGAGTTCTATCGACAAAGACAAGATTATTTTTAAAATTGTGAATAATTAATGAAGTATAATGCATATAACCCATAGTTTAGCCATTTACAAATTTGGACATTATGGATTGAGGAGTTTTAAATTGTGACTGGTGACTCTCTTTTTATTTATTAAACATCTCACTTTGCAAGTGTAGTGGAATTGTTGTAATATTGGAAACGAAAAGTTGAGAATGAAATATATACAAAATGTATTAAAGTGATTAAACAAAGAACAATTTAAGAAGCCAATTACAGGAAAAAATACAAAATCTGAAAAAAAAAAAAAAAAAAAAAAAGTATTCTGGGGGCGCATGCCCCCGCTTGTCCTCAAGTGGCTCCGCCACTAACAGTGATGGCTTAATAGAAATAAAGAATGAAGAACCATGTTTTTCGGCAAACCCACTGGCCAAAACTTTTTTTGGATACGCCACTGGCCAAAACTTGTAACTATGTTTATCGACAACACCAATTCTTGAAAGCCAAGTAAATTACAGTGAGCAATTAACGAAGCAAAACAAGTGCTCCGATTGACTTTATCGGCTAACCCACGAGGGCCAAGATACCGAGATGGGTTGAAACAAAGAAACATATTTTCTTCTAAAACAATTCAAAACAACAGTGAATGGTTCCGATAGATAAGTCTCGACATTCAACTAATCCGGCTAAACAAAATGACATGAAAGTTGACTCTGATACCGAATGATAAATCTATGTGGGAGAATCAAAATCAATACGTAGCGGAAAAATTACTTACCTTCTGCCACAGTGTTTAAGCCTTGAGAAACCTAGAAATCGTTTCGACCTTGAACCAATATGTTTCACAAACACAAAGTCTCACTAATTGTTTTGGAGAGTAATGGGTAGGATTTCTAATATAATCTATATCAGTTTATGCACACCTGTAACTCGATGGTAACCACAGATCTTTATATAGATAGATCGGGACCCTTATCCAATAGACACAACCCTTCACACTTCCTTCCATCAAAGAATTATAAGACATTTATTCATTAATAATTGCAACCTTACATATGAATGGTCACTAAACTCATTCATGAATAGTCACAATATCTATTCATGAATAGTAATCAAACTTTTTCGTGAATAGCCACCAATTATTTAGGCAATAGTTTATTTAAATCTAATACCCATATTTTAGTTACGAACATAAATATTATAAAATAAAAATAGGCCGGATTGATGTGGCATGTGAGCCATATAAATAAATTCCAACAATTAATTCCAAAATTGTCACCAAAGAATTATGTTTTATGTTTGTAAATTATACCGGCAAAACACACACACACACACACTTTACGAGCTTATTAACCTTTTTGGTCCTTAAAGTATTACGTTAGTCTCATTTTCATCCCCAATGTAATAATTGAAGGCATTTGGTCCCCAACGTATCAATTCTGTACCAATCAAGTCCTCATGCCTAACACCGTGAGCCCCATCTGTTAAAATAAGAGGCATGCTCGTCATTTCACCAACCCTCAAATTTCTGCCTAACAGAAAAGGGCAAAGTACGGAATACCCCCTGAGGTTTGGAAATTTGGCAGATAACCTCCCTGACATGAACTAATGAGCACATCACCCCTCTATGGTTTTGGAGTAAACTACAACCGTTAGGTTTTCTATCCAAACTAACGGAAAATGTAAGGCACGCACTAGTTATAGACTTGTCATGAACAAAAAAATTAAATAAAGTTGACTTTCAATGTAAAAAGACTATATTACGCTTCTTCTCCAAAACAATGCCGAAACTTAACCCTACCCAATCCCACTGCTCTCGTCCATCTGCTTCACACCAAACGCAGTCCATGTAACATAGCTAGTCTCTCTCTCTCTCTCTCTCTCTCTCTCTCTCTCTCTCTCTCTCTCTCTCACCAACTCTAGCTCACGAACTCCAGAAGAAACCCAACTTCGAACTCGCTGGCGGCGGTGGCGCTTCCAACAAAGATAAGAACATTTGCTCTCTCTCTCTCTCTCTCTCTCTCTCTCTCTCCTTTTCTTCCAACAAAGATAAGAACATTTGGAATCTGCCCTATTTGCTTTGTAATTTTTGCTTTGGTTTGGCTTGGGGTCGATCGAAACAAATTCGGATTTGGTTTGAGAGAAAACGAAACCAATTTGATTTTAGTTTCAGTTGACTGGTTTTGATAGCTTTGTAATTTTTGATTTGGGTTTGGCTGGGAAAAAAATTGAAACAGATTTGGGTTTGGTTTGGGAGAAAACAAAATCAATTGAAAATTTGAAAAGCCCTTGAAGGTTCACACCAGTTTCTTTCTCCCTAAACCCAAACTTTCCATGGCCATCAATATCTGTCAGAATCAAATTCATCACTTTGACTTTTGTTTTTATTATCTTTCTAAATCCTTTGGTAGCAAGGGGGATTCTTCCATTTGATTTCTCCGTCACTGGATTGGTGGCAAGGAGTAACGTGTTAATGTCGATGTTGTATGTCGTGCACTTGTGCTTCTGTTTCCGGCCATCGTTAGACGTGGTGGGCTTTCTCTCCGGTGATAGTGCAAGAGAGGGAGTTTTTCTGGAGATGGGTGTTTCAGATTTCAGAGAGAATGGGTTTTGTTTTTGTTTTTTTAACAAGGTGGAAGAAAGGGTAGCGTGGTCTTTTTACTTTTGCTATTAACGGAGTTAGGAGTTGCATTTTACTCCAAAATCATAGAGAGGTGATGTGCTCATTAGTTAGCGTCAGGGGGTTATTTGCCAAACGTCCAAATCTCAAGGAAGTAATCCGTACTTTATCCAAGAGAAAAAGAAAAAAAAAATGACAAGAGGAAAGTGCACTGCAGTGGCAATCATGGTCACCGCAACCATCTGCCATTTAATTTCCTCGAACACTAGTTTCTGCCCGATGCATCGTCGTCCTCGTCATCAACCGAACTATCCAATTCATCTTCTTCGCTCAATTTGCCACCGTCCAAAACCTCGCCGAACACGTCTTCGCACTCGTAGTCGTCGTCGACGCGCCGTCATCCTCGTTGTCGCCGAGGTCATCAAAAAGTTGAGGCCGTGATGGAAAAAGAAACCTCGGGAACTTGTTGGTGGTTGGAAAGGTGCGGTGAGTGATTTGTTGGAGTCGATTTGCGAGATGGTTTGATGGAACAAATACCTAGCTACATCTGTAGTTTGAATAGGCGTTTGGGTTGGGTGGAGAAATGGAAAGGGTTTGTTGGGATGGAATGCGGAGATGTGTGGAAGTGAGAGAGTGGAGAGGGCGGTCATGGTGGGAGAGATTCAGATGAGTTATCGGGACTGAGTTCTGCTTTTGGAAAAAAGAGGATAGGAGCAGAAGAACGAAGGAGAGAAGAAGGGGAAGAGAGGAAGAGAGAGATGAGGGTGGCAGCGCCAACGGCAGCCGGTGGCCATGGCTGCCACTGCACTTTCCTCTTTTCTTTTCTTTTCTTTTTTTTTTTTCGTTTCTGTTGACAGAAATTTTGGGTGGGCAAAATGGCAAGAACACCCTTCATTTTAACAGATGGAGTTCACGGCATTAGGCTTGGGGACTTGAATGGTACAAAATTGATACGTTGGGGACCAAATGTCTTCAATTATTACATTGGGGACGCAAATGAGACTAACGTAATACTTTGGGGACCAAAAAGGTTAATAAGCCCACTTTACGAGAATACTACTCCCTCCGTCGCAGTTTGTTTGTCCAATTTCGACATACGTGCCGTTTAAAAAATTGTCTATATCTCAAAATCTATAATGTTTTACATAATTTCGAAAACATCACATTTTAGATCTAATTGAGATCTATCAAACAAGATTCATATTACATATAAAAATAACAATAAATTGTAACATATAGACGACAATTTTGTAAGAGGTCCCAAATAGTGAAAAGGGACAAACAAATCGGGACGGAGGGAGTATTTGATAGCTGTTGTTAACTTCCTAGACGTAATCGGTAACTACAGTGTATGGCGAACAACAAATGATCAAAATGGATGCCGATCAATGTTTCCTCTTCGAAGGGATCTACCATGGAGCAGAAGCAAAACAAACTATGATGTAGCAAGGAGAATCGATCGACAATACGTAAAAGACAAAGAAAATATCAATGGATGGGTGTTTCTTCTCCTATTTCTCCCTATTAAAGGTGAATTACAACTCTCAGTTGTTCAAAATTTCAATAAAAGAAAACTAAAATCTATACTATATAGTATAGCAGGAGGATGTTTCGTGAGGAGGGCTGTGACGTGTGAGAGCGACACGTCGCTTCGTTAAAGAAGGATTAATCAAATTGTCATGGCCAATTTCGATCCCATTTTGAAATGGTAAAAATCCTAATTTGGAATGTCCATATTTGAAATTTTAGTTATACTTTAATTGAGTAAAAAGGAATCTTTGATTAATTGGCAAGAGATTGGGAAGTTTCCAAATCTTCCAAATGAGATTCAAATTTTCAAAGAAAGATTAGCTTTAATAGTTTGCAATAATAGAGAATATTATTAACCCCTCGGAAATCTAACCTATATGTTAAAGCAAAGCGATTTTTCGTGAATAGAGTCATGAGAGTGATAAGCTTCCCTATTGTATTTTGATTTTTCAAGAAATGATATACTCTTAGTTTATTCTCCCCCAATCTTGCTAATTAACCACCTTCTGTTAAAATGATACTACTATGTTTGGAAATAATTCAAAAAATGAACTTACCTATATAATATCTCCTTCACGTAGTATGAATCACACCTTTTGCATTTAATTAAATAGTTATCTCCCTCTGCCTCTTTCTACTTAGAATCCCTTCCTATGGAACAAGAGTAATTGGACATAACACATGGAACTGAGTATTTTGTTTAAGTTGTTTTGATAATTAAGCAAGGGCAAAGTACGGATTAACTCCCTATGGTTTGAGTATTTGGTAGATGACCACCCAGAGTTTTTTTAATGACCGGTTCGCCTCCTTATGGTTTTGGAGTAAAATGCTACTGTCACATTTTTCATCCAAACTGATGGGAGGTATTAAACACGCGCCTGTTATGAAGCTGGGACTGAAAAAAAGTGAATTAAATAAAGTGAATTATGGTATAAAATGGCAGTACTACCCTTCTCCATCATTTTCTTCAAAGCCCTCCCTACAAATTCCTCTCTGCCCCATCGTCCAGACTAGAAATCACCCACCGGCTGTCCAACTCCTCCATATCCACCCACCGTCGCATCCCGTCGACGCCTTTTCCGGCAGCCCTTTCACTCTCCACGGTCCCACCCCCACCTGCCCCACTGTCACGAATCACAGCCCGTCGACGCCTCATCCAAAAATAAATATATATAATTCGAAATAATCAGAGAACAAAACCTTGGAGGTCACTAGATTTAATTTCTGTCCCCACCCTTTAGATCTTCTAATCACGTAATCTCCTGCCCTTGCTCTCTCTCATCGGGCTTTGGGTTCGGAAGTCTATCAGATCGTGGAGGGTCGGTAAGGGATCAACCTCTGTTTGGGGGTTTTAATCGTGAAATTTGAAAGAGTTCTTGTTCGTATGGGAATTTGTTGTTCAATGAAAACCAGCCGCTCATCAGTGTGACTCAAATGCAAAAAACTGACCTCACAGAGCTAGAGTCCATTCGTATTTATTTAGTTGATTTACAATCGCTGAACTTGTATACGTTTGGTTTGGGTCTTAGATTAAGGTATGCTGCAAAGGGACGTCCAATTGAAATTGAGTGTCAAATTCAATCTCTCTCTCTCTCTCTCTCTCTCTCTCTCTCTCTCTCTCTCTCTCTGCTTTCAAATATATTTTTTTCAATTACATCCTTTTTCACGTATAATTTGTAAAAATTACGAAAATTAAAACAATAAATAATTAGGCTAACATAATTGAAAAAACAAATCGATTTTTATTTTTGCCAATTTAAGTTTTCTAAGTAAGGAGAGGGAGAGAGAAGAGAAGACACAGATATAAAGGATTTAACCCACATCAAAGTACAGGGTGTCAAAGTCATTTAACATTTTCTTTTAACGGAGTTAGAGATGCACTTTACTCCAAAATCATAGGGAGACGAACTGGTCATTAAAAAAACTCAGGAAGGTTATTTGCCAAATTCTAAAACCATAGGGAGTTAATCTGTATTTTGCCCATTAAGCAATTCTGAGTTTTTTATTTTGCAAGTCCACAAAGATAGCATGCTTAATTATATCTCATTAAATATGAGGAATACTGGTTTTTATTGAGCCCATCTGAATGCATTTTATGAAGAGCGTAATGGTTTTTTAAGTGACAATTTCTACTCCGTGCAGTGGAGTTCTAGGAAGTTGATGATAATTGAGAATTGATTGATTTCTGTAGTTGGCCAGTCTACAGGTTTTGTCTCGATTTTAGTTAGAGTCTCGAGCTCTGGTGGGTGGACAATGGGATTGGACAAATTGTGTGGGGTTCTGAAATCCCTATGCTAGACCTCAGGTTCGGATTTGTCATGAGCTCAGTCTTCAGACCTAGTACTACAAGGCAAGGAACCACCATTAGCTCCTATCCGGCCAGGGATGAGGGGGAAGGCTTCCCATGGTTAAGTAAGTCCTTGATCGAGAAGTTGAAGTACAAAGCAGTCAAAGCTCTTATGTGGATAGTAACGGCATACCTCTTTCGGTATGGAGCTATACTGTATATAGAACCTCTTGGTTTATACTTACCTTGTGCCAAAGATGTGCCCTAACTGCATAGTGTGATGTCATGGATGACGTACCGAACCAAGGCAGTTATGCTGACCTGACCAAGTGGTCTATCCGAAATACGTACGAAGCCATAAACCGTAATTGGGGTCGATTTAAACCCAATTCACATATTGGACCAGGTACTGAGTTACAAGAAAAACAAAACCCACTCTTACACAAATCAGATCATAATAAGATTACGTGTTTTTTGTTTCTTCATAAATCTTCTAGATCGAGGTAATTGTCTAAATTAAAAACACGAGCGAGAAAAACAGGTCTTCAAAAATTTTGTCCGCGCGCGGTAGTTCCACTTCTTCCTTTTTCTCTCATACCAAGTCCAATCTGAAGACCAATTCCAATTTTGCAGGGTTAATACTTGACAAAATTGCAATAATTTTTTCTAACAGCTCTATAAATAGGCCTCAGCTGACATGAGAAGCAAATGCATCATATCCCACAAATACTAGCGATTCCCGAATCCCAATAAATCAATCATGGCAACTAAGGCTTTTCACCTCTGCTTTTGCATTTTCCTCTTCTTGGTAGCCCTTCCTCTTCATTCTCATGCAAATCCACCAAAACCCAATGCTGAAAAGCCAACACCCTTCGAATTTATCAAGCATTTGGAAGGGTGCCACAAGGGTGAAAAAGTAGAAGGCCTCCAACAGCTCAAGGCATATCTTGAGAAATTCGGTTATCTTAACTACAACCACTCCAAAAATCAAAACCATGCCAACGATGACGATTTTGACGACTTATTGGAAGCTGCCGTCAAAACATACCAGTCCAATTACCATCTCAAGGCCACCGGGACGTTAGATGCCAAAACACTCTCCAACATGATGAAGCCTCGGTGTGGAAATCCTGATATCATCAATGGCACCAATTTGATGCGAGGAGGGAAAAAGAGGCCCAATCATGGCCATAACGCTCTCCACACAGTGTCCCATTACTCTTTCTTTCAGGGTAACCCAAAGTGGCCCTCCAATCAGCTCACTTATGCCTTTCTTCCTGGAACCAACTCAGATGCCCAATCCGCCGTGGCCAGAGCATTTGACAAATGGGCTGCCCAAACCCATTTCACCTTCTCTAGGAGCCAAGACTTGGGAAGTGCGAATCTCACAATCGGATTTGGCCGCCTTGACCATGGGGACCAGAACTCATTTGATGGTCCCTGGCCAACCGGGACAATTCTCGCTCATGCGTTCAGCCCAACTGATGGGAGGTTTCATTATGATGCGGACGAGTCGTGGTCCGTGGGCGCGGTACCGAACGCCTTCGATTACGAGACTGTGGCTTTGCATGAGATTGGGCACCTCCTTGGGCTTCATCATAGCTTAGTTCCGCAAGCTATCATGTACTCGAGAATTGATGCTGGAGCTACCAAAGGTTTGCATGGAGACGACATACAGGGGATTAAAGCTTTATACAATATTGCTTGAGGAGTGAAGAATTACAGTTTATCACATTCTTGTACGGGAAAATTTTTATTTGTTTTTTGTGTTTTTAGAAGTACCGGTAGAAAATAGTGCATTTGATGCTCTGTAATAAGTGAATAAATGTTTACCCCCAGAATAAATGAAAAATAAGGGGGTACTATTGTTGAATGAATGCTGTAGTTCAACTGTTCTTTTGTTTCTATGAAATGAGTATTTCTTGTCTTTCTTCTTCATCTAGTATTTTTTTTTCTTTTGCAAACTCTATTTAATCTTTATAGGTTTCAAGTAACAAATGCAAGTGGTTGTTTCCCACCAAATCAAGAAATTTTGGGATCATACGGTGGCGAGTGCGGATTTTGCAATTTCTTGTTCATTTTGAATTCAAAATATATTAGACCAAAAACAATTGCATTCACTTGAAAAACCGAGATTCATGTTAGAAATTTGTCTTATATGATACATACACCCCTCACATACAAGAAATTAAAGCACTATAAACTCCCTGAGGTTTCAATGTATATTTCATCCACACCCATTCAAAAACAACTCAACGAAACATGAGATAGTTAGAATTAGCAAAATGTGTCTTATTTTGACAAATTCATCCTTTTCAACAATAGATAAATAATAAAAATGCTCAATTCTCAATTTCTTTGGCCCAAAAGCATTAATTTTTTCTTGAAAACTAGTTCTTTCGAGTAGTAAAAAGTAATTAGCTATTGATAAATTTGGCACTTTTTGATCAAAATTGCTCCTCCACTGGGTAAAACAAAGTCATTTATTCATTCTAAATAAGTGAGTTTGTAGTTTCTTTTTATTACTTTAATTTTACGATTAGAAAGAGTGAACTTTTAGATGGAAAAGAATGTTAAATCCGTGTCTGAAAAGTGTTGAGCTGGCTTCCAGGTAATCTATATATATATATATATATCGGAGCGGTTTCGGGGACCCTTAAAAAAATCTCCCCAAGTTCCCGATTGAATTTTGATGATCCGAGCCACTCAATGTAATCAGAACGTGATTTTAAGGGTACCCGCGAGAAATCAGCAAAAAAAATGACCGGGAAGGGCTTCATCCGAATAGTTTTTTGTTGAATTTTATTGAATGGTTCAATAAAAAACTGCTCAAATCAAGCCCTTCCAGGTTATTTTTTTTGCCAATTTCTCGCGAGCATCTTTAAAATCACATTTTGAACACATTAAGCTGCTCAGATCATCAAAATTTGGACGGGAACTATGAGATTAAGATTTGGAGGGTTTTTTTAGAGGTTTTTTAAGAGTTCCCGGAACCGCCCGTGTATATATATATATATACACACACAGAAATTATCCAATGAGGGATCTCACACGGTCTTACCGTGCGGGACTCCCCTTTTCTGAGCAAATTTTGATGATCCGAGCCGCTCAAAGTGTGCAGAACGTGATTTTAAGGGTACCGTACTGAAATGAACAAAAAAAATGATCGGGAAGGGCTTGATCCGAGAAGTTTTTTTACTGAACCGTTCAATAAAAAACTGTTTAGATCAAGTCCTTCCAGATCATTTATTTTGCTGATTTCTTTAGGTACTCTTAAAATCACGTTCTGATCATTTTGAGTGGCTCGGATCGTTGAAATTGGCTCGGGAAAGGGGAGTCCCGCACGGTAAGACCATATGGAATCCCTCATTAGATCCGGACTGTGTATATATATATATATATATATACACACACACTAAATCCACGACGTACACACACACACTGTACTACTTATCAATAAGTTATGGGTGCTGCTAAATCCACGACGTCAATTGTTGGAGCCACGACTAATATGTGGAACAGACGTATTTACCCTTTTGAAAGTAATTCACTCATCTTGTCCACCGACTCGCCTTACTTTCATTCATCTTGTCCACCGACTCGCCTTTTCTCATCTTCGTTTCTCTCTCTTCCATATTGAAACTTTCCCACCATTACTCCTCTTTTAACCAGACCACACACTCTCCCTTCCTTAGTTACTGGGTTTCACAATCACATTTTATCGAAGTCTTTCCAAATTAATTTCCAACAAGAAGATGATAGCTTGAACACCTGATCTATACCCAGTCTACGACGCCTAAAATGGGTCTTCTCAATGAAGCCCTTGTCTGCAATTTCTTCCCACGCCAAACCAAGATTTCTCTCTCATTAAGATCCATCGACTTCTTTTTTCCCTCTCCAATGCTTCATTGTTTCGGAAATGAAGTAGAAGAAAGGGGAGAGACGATGGGTATTGGGTAGTCTGGTTTTGGAGAGAGAGGCAGAGAGAGAGAAGATATGACCAAAGAGGGTAAGCACGTGGGTGAACCCTCATTTTCCGTAACTTCTATTAAGGGCAAATATGCCATTTTTTTACTTATGGTCGTGGCTCCAACAAAAGGAGTGGATTTAGCAGCTACACACTCACACATACAAACATTCTCACATTGAGGAGTGGGACTCACTCTTACCTTCGACCCTCTCTCTCCCCCGCCACCATCACAAAGCCATAGCACGGACAAAATATTTAGGCATTCATGCAGTTTATGCAATTGAAAAGGTAAAAAATATTTGAAAATTTAACTTAATAAAAATTTGTATACCCTGTCACTCTCACTTCACTTTTAATGTATTTACAGTGTATCATTCCACTCCAAATAAAATAAAATAGAATAGTCTATCAGTGCCAGGGTTCACGAAAGAGAGAAGAAAGCAACCAAGTTTTTCCTCTTGCTCATGAGACCTTCAAAGTTACTACTTTCGTTTAGTTATGTTGATAATATTAAATGAGAAAGAGGGGGGAAAAAAGTGAATTTAAAATATTCTTTTCTTTTTTCTAATTTGTATTTGGATGGGGAAGAGAAACGAATATATAGAGAATAGTTAATTATAACATACGTAGTAGTTTTCTAGTCTTTCCTTTATTTGGAGGTAGGTACTAGGTATCCCCTTTTTTTTATACTTTTTCGATTCGTTCGTCCCGAGACGAACAATTAACCCCAAAAATTACGAAAAAAAATTAAACAAAAAATCATGAAAAATAAAAATACCAAAATAAGTTTTAGACTTATAAATTTATAAGAATGCAGCCTTAGGCTCTGTTTGGAACTTGTGGAAAGAAAAAGAAAGAGAAGGGAAATGTGAAGAAAGTGGATTCTTTTCTCTTGTTTGATTGTAGAAAGAAAATGTAAAAAAAAAAAAAAAAAAATTACGAGGAAAATGAAAAGAAAAGGAAAATTAGTGGAAGAGTTGTCTTTCTTTTCTCCCATTTTTCATGGATTCCAAACAGAGCCTTTACTCCTGGTAAAAGAAACCAGAGAGCACGAGATAAAGAGGGTCAGAATAAACAAGTAAAGTAGGAATTTAAATGACCGACTCGCTTTAGTGATAACGTGGACAATAAGTCGTCGCATACAAGTAGTAAGGAAGCGTCGGATAACTAGTTGTTTCTGGTTAATCTACGCGGTCCGTGACGTCCGTCTATGAAAAAAGTAACTTCCTTCTTCCACACTCACTCACAAGTCACACCTTAAAATTATTTATTGATCTCAGTTAGAATATAAGGTGCTTTGACAAAATTAACGACTCCAATATATTTAACTATGCCTCGCGGACACTTTACCTCCTCTAATTAATGAAAATGGTATTTCCGTTTGCCATCTGTTAGAAATTGGATGAAAAATGGTACCTCATGCCCTCTCATCCAAAAATTAGAGACGTTATTACCCTTTCCCTCCTCTACATCTACATAAACATACATATACACATAAATTACCCCAAATCCTCCAGGAGAACATTAGCCGCCACCCTCCTCAACCTCTCCAGCTCCGCCCGTGAGTCCCTCATGTCCTAATTGGGAAATCTCTCTCTTTCTCTCTGTTTGTGTGTGCTTCATTTTGATTATTATTTTTTTAAATCTTTTGTGGTTACCTTAAAAGGTAGAAATGGGGAGAGAAGAGGGAGAAGATCAATGCTTTGAAAGGATGCTAGCCAATGGAGGAGGAGGACGAGGAGGAGGAGAAAATTGAGGAAAGGATGGACAACTTCTAAGTCCTAATACGAAGCTTTCGAGTATGTGGTGTCTAGGTTGCGGCGATTGTGACTGTAGGGTTAGGGTGACAAGATTAGGTTTAAGAAAGGCACTTCTGGTGTGTATGTGTACTGAGATGAACTTACAAACTCTATGTGTATACTACGATGTACTGTGAGATGATATTACGAACTCATTAATTCCATATGCCCGAATTGTTTCTCCTTACCCCTCCCTCCCCTTCGATTTGCAACAACACACATGCAAAGAGGTATTTTGTGTGACACAATAGGTATTGTGTGTGTGAGAGAGACAGAGATAGAGACAGGTACCTTGATGGCTGCTGCCGGAGCGGCTGACCGTCACCGAAGCGATGGTACCGGAGCTGTAGATCGGGTTCGTGCCGGAGTAGCAGAGCTGCCGATCGTGCTCGTGTGTAGCTGCAGATTGAATCCATGCCTTTTTAATTAGAGGGAAAAACTGTAACTTCTATCCTTTACTTTATTGAAGTTAGCTAGTTATACATTTTCGGTAGTTAGATGGGATTAAGTGTCATAGGTAGAGGGGTTAAAGTATCCGCAAGACATAGTTAGAGCGGTTAGCTATAATTTACCCATTATTATGGAGCACTTAAGATTATATATTCTTACCCTAATATTATTATCATTATACCAAAAAAATTATATTCTTGCATTTATATTTTTACCATACTAAAATACCACTTTCTTTATAACTATTTTGCTTTTAGGTTAATATTTTTTTCTAAATTTCTTATAGAGTAGGGAGGGTAAACCCGATCAGAATGGAAACTAGGATAGCCAAAAAAATACCTGATCAGGATCGGATCCATGTGATCATTTTCGAGTCGGGTCGGAGTACGCTAAAACTCGCTCCGCCCCAATTGCCATTCCTGGTGCATTGTTTAAGGGTCTAAATACTTGACGGTAAGATTTTCTCAAAGCACCTTGATATATTGGTGTATCAAATATAAACCATGTGATGTTTGGCAACTTCCTTGGAAACCGGATATCCCTTCCAATACTTTACCACATTTATCTCTTCCAATACTTTACCACAGTTATCTTTTATTTGATGCATCGGGGACTTGCTCACTTTTCATGATTATATTTTATTCATCGAACTTGCTCACCTTTCATGACTATATTTTATTCATCGGCTAAATTTTCTTGCCCACCTTTTCACAACTATATAAACGCGGGACATAGTTCTCACCTAGTATACTTCTGATCGACATAGTACTGTCACCCGGTATCTACTCTAAATCAGTCAGAATGCATAGGTTAGACCTGAGGCTTGTAATTGTCCCCGCACTTCTAATCTCTTCCTTTACCTTCTCGAACGAAAGCCTTGGCTTCCTTCCCTGCCCAATTTCAATATGAATTGGAAACTCTGGGTCTTTTCCGTTGTAACTTTAATGCTCTTCCTCATCACTTCAGTTAGGATTCCTCTGTCTTTGACGGCTGAGCATCTCCAAGTTCGAATCGGAGACTTCTCCTTCATCCTGGTTTAATATTACCCTGTTGGGCTCTGTTTCTCTGCCACAGCCGCTTTTCTGGTTTGGTTACATAGTCATAATTTGTATCTCTCCTTGGCACGGTATTCTTTCGGGATTGTTGGTGCGATTTATTCTCTCCATTTGGAATATCTTGCGTGGGATTCCTGTTCTCATTATTCCTTGCATTCTCCACAACCAACAAGATGAAACAGAAACCGTTCCTCCTCCTCCTCCTCCACAAGTTGCAGTTGTAGCTGATGACATAGGAGGAAACCCAATTGAGCAACCTACCTCAGAGCCTGTTACTGTTCTTGTTGCGGAGCCTTGAGACATACTCCTTCCATCCCATTTTGTTTGTCCAATATTCTTTCTGTCTCTTTTGTATCTATTGTTATTGATCATTCCTTTTGTTTGAAGCAATTGCAATGTCTCATTTTCTTTTGTCACTTTTGTGTCCAGCTTAATTTGATGTTATTGATGTATGCTACGTTCAACTTGTTTTAATAGTTGCTTAGAAGTTAGAACCTTAATCTCAACAATCTGGTGCTGTACATGAATGTTCCTCAAAATAGACATGCAGCCTAAGCAGATTTGGTAGTATGAAATCTCTATTTTCGGTGTGGTCCTAGCTGATGTGACATTGTAATCATTTGAATTGTTTGGACTTTCACTTGCCGCTTCTACTTTCCTAACAAAGATGATCTATATAGCGGCAATTGTAAGTTTTGGCAATTTTTCATGCTAAAAAATAACGATAAGCCAAGCCAATGGCGACTCCATAAATTTTGACCAGGTGTCATTTAATAATTTTGTTGCAAAGTCATAACGTATCTGAGAGATATAGACAAATGAATCTACCCTTCTCAAATCTTAAGCAAAAGAGAAACTTCAATACTTACTAGTCTAACAAAAAACAGGTAGATGAATTTTTATAATTGATCTTGATGAGTTTTCATTTTCTGAAATATTACTAATATAATAAGTTCATTACCAATGTCCCTAAATATATCGGCTTCAGTGCAAGTAACAAAGCAATTATTCATCAATTGAACTCCCATTCAAATCCTTAGCCGGTCCTTTAGGATTTTCATTGCTAAAAATGATATTTCCACGATTGCCCGCAGCAACTGGTAAAATCAATATCAATTTCATAAAAGGATTAAACTAATTGATAAAGTCAATGTCAATTTCATCAATTGGACTCCCATTCATCAATGTGTGTGATTTGTTTGAACAAATTGATTAAAGAAACTGCCTATAAAAAAATGATTAAAGAAACTAGAATGACTCACGTTGGAAATACGCTCACGTTCTCAGCCCTTTATGCCCTTGATTTGGTAAAGTATATGAGAGAGGGGAAAAAGGTAAGTCATTTGTAAAGTAAATAAAAACAATTAGGGTAATTCAAGCAACTCGAGATGACTTGTGTTCGGCTTGATTACAGGTAGTTTGGAATCGGCCCGTCTCATACACAACCCAAACTCACACATATTTTCAAAACTCATTAAATTTTAAAACCAACTTCATCAACTATCTGCTTAGCTCGCTTAACATGTTTATCACCACGTAATGCAAGAGCTTCAAAAATATAACAAAATGCACCTTAGACAACCTTGACATTGGATAGAAATTCGAAAGTGCAAAACAAAAAGTTTAAACCTCATCAACAACTAATAATTGATCTCGTGTTGGAATTTCCCTTTCTTTGATATGCTGTGAAGTCGTACCTATTTGACAGAAATTCTCTTGGAGGGGCTTGTTAGCGAAAGTCAAACAATTTTGCCGTTCAAAAAAAGAAAGTCAAACAATTTACAATAGATGATTACAATAAATTATGTCAGCTAGGACCACGCCATTTGCTTGTCCATTTTGAGACATGTAGCAACACCAGATTGTAGAGATTTAAGGTTCTCTGCAAAACACAAATGTACTAATAAAACAAGTTGAACGCAACATACATCAATAACGTCAAATTAAGTTGGACTAACTTATCCCGTGACTTCTTTTATTTTTTTGGAAGTGGCAAGAAATATATCAATAATAATGGCAACACAACCCCCTGTGTGCAACAAATAAAAAAATGACCTAATGCACACAATAGAGCAACAACAAAATACATCGACAACATCCACATCAAAAGATCCGTGTGGCGGTCCAAATACAGAAATCAAAAGAAAAAATAAAAGACAAGAAGGTATTGACTGTACACATGACAACACAAAAATATGCATAACAGAAAACACTGTATCAAGGGAAAATTTATTCAATGTCCCTACAGCATGGTAGGTGGGATATGGAAACCAAAACTGGAGAATCTGCGACACTAGACTTCATTTAGCAGAACACTTAGCGTTTGGAATATGTGCATAATTTATGAACAGATTAAAACCCACTTAAATTGAGCAAATTGTAAATTGAGATTAGAACAACTTAAAAAATCAAATAATTAAGCAAGACCTGATCTTCCCCAGTCCCTTCAGCTGAAGCATCTTCTATCATTCTCTCTAAGGCAGCATGCGGAAAAACCAAACAAAATTAAAACTCACTTAAATTGAGATTAGAACTAAAGAAATCAGATAGTAATCAAGCAAGAACTGATCTTCCCCATTCCCTTCAACTGTCTTCTATTATTCTCTCTAGGGCAGCATGCACAGCTTTCCGCTCGTCAACTTCTTTGATTGTCAGCTTTCCACTCATTAACTAAACATGTAGACAACGAGAGCTTTGTCTTTTTATATCTAAAAATAAATAAATAAATAATTGACACTGTAGTTTAGAAGCAAGACACAATTCAAGAACCTGATAAAGAATTGTCAAGTTACAAGCACAATAGAGGAGGAAAAGCATTTCTAGAAATGGAAGGTAGCCATACTTAGCATTTTGGATACTCTAGTGCCAAAGTTTGGCTGTGACATGTTATTTTAGCCATTGTGAATTGGAAATTCTTTAATGGACCACTAGCAATTCTCAGGTTTATAAGCATAGCAGAGAGGGACTGAATGATAGAATTATAACCACACTCTGTGCAAGAAAAGCTTTTGCAGCATTGCTGGAGAACAGCAATCCTACTGTGGGAGCACTTTTGGCCACTGGGGGGTGAGAATCAGCCTAAGTATCACCCAAAGCACGAGATCTTAGACAAGTTTCACTTGGCACCATCCGGCCATTGTCCTTTCCTCCTGTTATTATGTCCACTTTGCAATTTTGGACCGGCATTGGACCGCTGGCTTCGTGCCGGCTCACTGGCCTTCGAAGTTTAACAGTGAATTGGGAACCACCATGGACAGAATCAATTTTTATGGGCTTCAAAATTGCATGCTCTGTGCTGCAATGTTCTTGCGCTTCAATCAGATTATCATCCTGCCGCTGGGCAGTACAGCAACCAAGTGAGACTGATATAAAACCGAGCATCTCACTGGTCTTATGTTGATCCGTCTTGGCTACATCCTCTGTCAACAACATGGATTTCATGCTCTTTCCCTCATTTTCCATTTTTGGTTTCCTGGTCCGAACTTGAGGATTCTGAGTTGAATAAAATCCGTTACGTCCAAAACTTTGTGATTTTGGCATCTGCCATCGAGGACGCCAACCATTTCCATGTACCGTTTGGCGTTCAGTATTTGGAAAGGTGCCTAAATCTGAGTGTTCACAGTTGAATCCACTTTGAGCTTCAATATTGTTGTCTTCTTCAGCGCTACAAGTTTGGACAGGCTTAGAAGGCGAGCATATATGTTCTGCAGTTGTTTGTAGGGCGTTTGAACAGGATATTTCTGCAGATGGTGAATTGTCCAATAAATCAAGATGTCCTTTAGATCTACCTTCACTCCATTTGCTTGCCCTTTCACTCTCTGTTCCTTCTGCCAGAGCTTTCTCAGTCTTCTCCTTTCCAACAGTTCAGCTTGCCTATAAAATTTTACAAACAAAAGGTTAAATATAAACGGCTGACTAATGGAGTTTACAAATTAGCCAACTCATAATACATTAAACCAAATTATCAAAACATGCTTATTTCACTCCCAAGTCATACTGGCTAGCACGGTATACAGTTGTTCTTTTCAGGTGGTTAACCCTTTTGCTTTAACTCGGAAAAAACTTTATTTACTCGTCCTTCCTCTAATACTCCTTATTGTGGTGAACAGGCGGGTGGGGTTCAACATTAAGTAAAACAACCTATCTGAAGTAGAACTTAGTCGCATTTATGGAATAAGGGCAACATTCAAACTTTGAGCTAGTAATTTACCATGAAGAAACACATTTCTAGAACAAGGATACATTACTACAAATTTACGCTCAAATCGTACCTCAAAATGAAACCCAGGATGAAAATCACTTGCAAGAAATCCATAAAAGTATAAAACCAGAATTTTTTTTTACAGGGATAAATAAATATAAAATCAGATTGAAGTCAGGGAATAACATACATGCAATTCTGCTGTCAGAAAAAAAAAAAAAAAACACTTCTATTACACTCAAAATTGTGATTTTGCCTTCGCTAAGTATAAGAGCCTTTCGACTTGGGAAGACGTATGCAGTTCTAATTATGATTCTCATAACCAGTGCTTGTAACAAGGCTATCCGTCATTCGAGCTATCCAGAACTAAAAGATCAAGAACTTGGAAATGAGGCATTTCCACAATCAACATGATACAGATGAAGTAGATTGGTAGGTAGGTATCGAGCATAAAAATAAAAATACAGAGGTTCCAAACTAAGAAGGCCAAGAGATGTATAACTAATAAAATTAACTCAGAATAGAAAAAGCAGAGAGCAAGTGAGAATTCTGTACCTTGCGACAGAAATATGAGAAAGAATTGGTCACTGCCCTGCACCTTTGCATACCCAACTTCGGTTTTTACTAATCTGATAAGCTCAAAGTGTATATGTTGTGAATATCTTCTATTACCCTGGCCAATATATACTCCTATGTTATTCAAGTCCTGAGCGTCTGATGCAGGGAGTTAAAACATATAGAAAAGTCACCATGTAGCATAGATGGTGTCAAAATCTAGCCAGGAAGCCTAGGCTCCAACTGGACTGGCATACACTATTACTGAGAATTCTCAACGGAAAAGGCATAAACTTTCATTTCCGAGTAGTGCAAAATTCAATCATAGATGCTGCTTCTAACCAGGTAATCAATCATATATGAAACACTTGTCTAGTTCCTTGAGATGAACTTCCAGTCTTAATAGAAAAACAAAGACTTTCTCAGTCCAGAAAGAGGAAGATAGGTTCAAGATTGAATTCCATGGAGGAAAAAAAAGGCTAAAATGGGTTAAAAGAAAAAGGAGAAAATATAATGGCTGATTAATCCAACAAACTATATGTTATATCTTCAGATAGTCTAACCAAAACTCAACTAAAAAGAAAGAAAAGAACATTCTTCGAAGTGGTAATTACTCCTAAAAGGTATGTTAGGAGACACACAGATGGTTTGCAGTGAAACAGTAAGCTTCTAATTTAGTGAAGAAGAGGATAATATCATTTATATATGGCCAAATGTCCTCTCTGCAACTCAGAGAACTGCATTAATATGACTAAGAAACTCTATAGTGTTCACGAACAAACCTGCTCAACACTCCATCAAGATCTTAAGACAACAAAATCATACGGTATTATCAATGCCCCTTTGAAAGAAAAACAAGAAGTTAAGCCCAAACCCAAGCTATTTGGCCGCTGCGCAGATCCACTTGCACATTCAAGACCACATGCAACATCGAAATAACAGCAATAATGAGTAAAAACAATCCACTATTTAGCCGGCCAAAAAATACATAGCAATAGATATATTTGTTTGTGTTTGTATAGAAAGCAGAAAACCCATGAGCACCTGCAGTTGGAGACTCGAATGGAGCTGTCGAGAGGAAAAAGATGGAGCAGACCAAATCCAGTCCCTCTTGAATTCTCCGCTACGTCTTTCCTGTTTCCTCTCCCTCTTCTCTTTCTAGCCGGCTTCACCTAACCCATTTTCCACACCCACTTCTTTCTCTCACTTATATTTCTTCCTATCCTTTGTCTTCTTCTCTCTTATTTCAGCTCATCCATCTACTATTTCACTCCCCCCAACAGAATCAAGCACCAACCCATATTGGTCAAGGTCATGTCCCCATCTTCTCTCTTCTCTTTCTTCTTCTTTTTTCTTCTCCTTCTTGGCCTCTACAACAACCTCGTGTCTGATCCAGATCTCGCACCCGCACCAGTGTCGTGTTGACACGGGTGCTTCACCCAAAATCAAGGATCCATGTAACATAAGCCAATATACAAACCTAAGTGATAATAAAGAAGGATGGAGGCGTAGCTCACCATATATACCAATTAAGGTTTCAAGTATTTAGCTAACGTGATAACGATACTTGCAAATACAGAGCAGTTTCTCTCACGCCCCGATCTCGCACGACTCGAGTATGTGATTTCTAATGATAAGTCACCAATACAATTATAAAGACTAATATCTATTTTACTGGGTCAACACCAAATAATACATGATCTGTTGATTAGAGAACTTTCTAAAAGTCAAATTCGATGCCAAGACCTAGCGTTCTCACAATTATAAAAGATGAAGTTTTAGTTAAAACAAATGAATAAAAGGTAACTGAATCAAGAACCTGCGATGGAGTTGACTCCATTTCACCTTGGGATAAATGTCGGGGGTCCTGTTATATACTAAAATCCAACCATATATCGAAGCGAGCAGCTTCAAGCCTTCAACTGTTCAACATATCTTTTGCATTAATCTTCATTGTAAAGAACAGTTGCAAGACGATGGACCTGGCCCACAGACTCAATCACGTGACTCACATCGATTCAGCATTCTGCTTTTTGTGCTTTCGATTATTTTATTACTCGATTGTATGTATTGGTTTCCTAGATGCTCTGTTAGAGTTCTGCAAATTCCCAACACTCTCAATCTTAATTAACATAATCTCTATTCGTTTAGAAGAGAATATCTCTCTTTCACAGCAGGAAATAACTCTATAACAACAGGAATCCAGCGAATTGGAAATAGGGTAGAAAAAACCAAAACCATGTCTAACCTGGGAATAAACTCAAAGCCTTCGCATATCCTCCTTTAAATCCAAAGTAGACTTCTTGTTATTCTTATAGAAAGTCCTCTCTAGGTCTGTTAAGTTCTCGATTAGCTGTCAGCTAGAAAATCAACCATAATAGGAAACTGGGTTTGACATCCAACTACTCAGGCTGTTATATTCTTCCAAAACAAGAAAGCAAGATGGTCAAACACACATGTAGACGTCCTTAGAGAGATTCACAAGAGAGCAAAGAGATCCAGAGAGGCAAACAATCAAAATCATCACTCAGCAGACTTTTTATAATTGTTTTTGAAAAACAATAACTTATAAAAAATGATCCGAGGCCAAAACTCGAAGCAAAGCAATCTACCTGCTCTAGATCTTCAATCTGTTCTTGGGTTCTCTGAATCTTGGCTTCTTCTTCTTTGTCTCCATAAACAATCAGTGGAGTTGAAGGTGAACATTGTTTTTAATGTCGGCCTTTTTCTTTTTCGAACGAAACAAATGAGGATATGTGAGTACCGAAATGTAGCTACTGCAAATACATAAGCAGATTCAGCAATTACATCACCAGGCAAGATCATGAGCTATGTTAGGATATCAAAGGCTTGAATGAGCCTAGAATTACTTGGTTCGTTTCCCACCCCCCCCCCCCCCCCCCCCAAGTTTTGGGCCATACAAACCAAATTTGAGAGAGCAAAAGTACATTCGACACACCAACAAAACAGAATAAAAAAAGGTAATAAAAATCGTGAATACGAATAAAATGAACAGAATTTTCGTTTGCATCTCTATTTCTTTTGTTTTACCCACCAAATATAAAAACTACAACCGGAATTAAAGAGGTAGGGGTACAGTACAAAATCGGAAGACGATTGTAGTGATTCCATAACTCGTCCTCGGATCTGGGTTGACTCACCGCTTCGTTATCCATATCTCTTAAGTCTTTGAACAATCTTGTGATAAACCTCAACCTTCTCCCCCCACTTCCGACGATGAGTCAATGCTGACTTGGTCACTGTAATACTTCAACTCTCTATGTCTCCCATCGCCTATAAAAATTCAGATAACAAAGAAGTACACCACCTGGTAAAAAATTACAAAAAAAAAAAAAATTACCACAACGAGATGGTAATTTCCATGGATTTGGAGTTTTGGACTAATGGTGATTCTGATTCCATGGATTTGGATGAACGGTGATTCTGGTTCCATGGATTTCAGTTTCTAAATTTATGCATTGTGACGCAAAAACTAATATCATGCTAAAATCTCAAGGGAGAAGCCCCCTTTCAGTTTCTTATCCTCCTTTTTGTTCAAAGATTGAGCATAATTAAGTACTAAAACCATTAGGCAACAAAATAAAGCATGTTTGAAAGGAAAAACTCTCTACACCTATCATGTTGAGTTGTGCTTACCTAGCCAAAAAAAATAGAAGATATATTTAGCTACAGCATTTCCCAAGGTCTCATATAAATTTTATTGTTCAATTTCCTATCTTGGTTTGAATTTTTCAACCACTAACCAATGCAAAGTTCGGATCAAGGGATCTGCATGGTACTGAAATTGGGTTCTGCACTCTTAAAATCAAATGTGGTACTGAAATTGTTGTAATAGAAAATGCTCAGTTTTCCCAACATTATTGTGCAATATGATAGAGCATAACCTCAAAATAAGAACAGATTACTCTAAATCAAACATTCCTGGAACCGGATTGCAGCTAATATGATAGATGATCCAACACTTGCCTATCCAAGACAAGTGGTGGAAGTTAAATTTACAACAAAGGCAGGCTTGAAACCTAAGTAGGCACAAAACTACAAGTAGAGTCACAAGTGTGGGCATTAGGAACATCACAATCACCATGAATCACATCATCAAATCCATTGGGCTCCCACATAAGACATTATGTTCCCTTATCAGATACAAAAGAAGAGAAGGAACAGAAGTTACATAACATATCGTTTAGCAAATCCCACGACAACGGCAGCAAAAAGACGAAACGTGGCTCAAAAAATCAGGCTCTACCTCAAGAAATAGTCTCTCTCAAAGGCTCCAAAACCAAATCAGTCAGACCCCTCCTAGGCTGGATATTTATGAAAGAAAGAAAGAAAAGAACCAAGCGAAATATATCAAACTAATGTTTCCAAACTAAGCCTTGCGTTCCAACCAATTGGGACAGCTATATGAATCATTTTGATTTTTTGTCCACACCGCTCTATCTAGAAAAAAAATAATTCAATGACAAAAATAAAAACAGCCAAAAAATATTCTTGAGAGCAAGAATCGAAGCACAATATCAGTTAATTCAGTGGTAATCTACCAATTTTCTAGTTAGGAAAATCCAAATCAAAGATCTGATATCGCAAAAGCCAAATAAAAGAGTAGAAAACCCTAGAATACAAAAGGAGCGAATCGACGGGGGAATGACCTGATCTCGAAAGAAACGATTCAGTTGAATTCAGAAGCTTAAAGGCGCACGATCTCAACATGTAGTACGCCGCCATGGCCAGCTATGCTTTGCACACAGAGAGAGAGAGAGAGAGAGAGAGAGAGAGAGAGGATTTTGGGAAAGAGAGAGCGAAAAAGGGAAATATATATATTACTAATAAAAACAAAAAATACAACTCACTGTGAGGCGTGTTACGTGTGCCCTAATAAAAGGGAAAATACAACGGAAATCAAACAGCCATATCAAAGGGTCCCGCGACTTCTATATTTTTGAACATTTGAAGTCGCTGCCCGACTACATAAATCAATCAAACACTCGTCTCAGACTCTCAACTCAAGGCTGCACAACCGCAGCAGTAATAGGCTCTGAGGGAAGTTGCTCGGGCGAAATTGCGTTCCCTCCCATGTCAATGTTAACGGCCACATATTCAACTGGAGGAGGAGGAGGTGTTACAGGCTCTGAGGGAGGTTGCTCAGGCAAAATTCCGTTCCTTCCCATTTCAACGTCAACAGCTAAACCTTCAGCTTGAGGAGGAGGAGGAGGAGGAGGATTGGTTTCACCTTCATCTTGTTGATGGTTCTCGACATTAAAAGTGATGATGACCCCAGGAATCCCACGCAAGACCTCCCAAATCGAGAAAAGAAATCGCTTCAAGAATCCCCAAAGAAGATCGTGCCAAGGGGAGATAAAAAGGATGACTACATACCCAACACAGAAAATGGGATCTGGAAGGAAAACTGCCCCCACCAGTGTAATAGCGAAGAAGAAAGAGATGTGATTAGCGATTCCAACTTGGATACGCCCCCTCACATAAATAGGAAGCGTGATTGAGGTGATGAGGAACAGCATTAAAATCACAATGGAGAACAGCCACATTTTCAAATTCAGATTGAAATCGGGGAGGAAAGGAAGCTTTGCTTTGTGTGGGTTGAGAAGGTAGAGGATGAATTTCAGAAAAGCGGGGAAAAGAAGTTTGAGGTCGAAGTTGAAGGCATCCATTATGGCTGCTGAGAGTTGGAGTTTGGAACTTGGGGTACGTAGGGTGTATGGAGTTGGCGGAGCGTTTATATACTATCCGCCTGGTCCGCCTGAAGGCAGGCAAGAAATTTCCCGGAAATTGCCTAGCAGGGGTTTGATCAAAAAGCAAACCGCATTTAAACGAACTACAGCTTGGCTCAAGCCAAGCCAGATTTAGCTCAAGTTAGCCACGTTGGCCAAACTACAGCTTGCCTCAGAATAACTGGAGACACATAGCACTATCCTAGTTCCCGAATGGTTTTGCAACAGCTTCGGTGGTCGCCCTGTCAAGCCATTCAAGCTTGGCTCAAGCCAAGCCAGGCCAGGCCAGATTTAGCTCAAGTGGAAGTACCAAGCTCAGCTTAACCACGTGTGCAGCTAGGGGACGACTTATACCAGTCATTGTCAACTTTAGTAATGTGTTGCCTCTCTAATTAGAATTTGATTTTTCCTCGTAAAAACATTAACCCTGTTTCTCTAATTTTTTTACTTTGGTAGTTCTAGAATTTTAATAATTCGTCTCAACAAGCTCAACAAGAGAATTTAAAAAAAAAAACTTAAAAATATAGACCGAACTTAGCAAAAAAGTTGATATAGACTAAAGACGAAAAATAGTATTTGAAATTTTTTTCTACTTTCGGAGTTAATTTTTTAATTTTTATAGTCCATCTATTTTGGAGCCACATTGGTTCAAATGAATAGTCCTCTCATCAAGACAAATGATAATGCAGAAACAAACCTTCAGAAGGTTCAGGGAAATAAATAAACCTACATAATGTTCAGAAAAAGAAACATATCTTCGGAATTAGGGAAAGAAAAGATCCTTCAGAAGTAGAAGACCGCTTGAAAAATGCACCAAATTCATTGCTTGAAAATGAATTTAATTTCATGTTAGTTAATTTTACGTCAAAATTTTATAAATTATTGATTCGTCTTGACAAGACAAATCAAAAAATTAAATGTTTTACTTTTAACAAAATATTTTACTCCAACAGTATTGCTAAATGGCTTCTAATCTAACGCCACTTAATCTCGATAGTAGAGTAGTATTTTAATCATATATGTCTACATCGACCCCCATGTAGTACGCAAATTCCTTTGACTTCTAGAACCATAATTAAGCCAATGTGTACTCCTTCTCAGAGCTCTCGTTGAGTTTTGCATTTTCACCCTCCTTCTCAGAGCTCTCGTTGAGTTTTGCATTTTCACCCTGTCTTTTTGCTTAACTTTCTCTTCCTTTTTTTTCCCACTAAAGGATAGATACGCTACATGTCCTTTTCCTTCTTTTTCTTTAGTGTTCCTTCTTTTGCCGTATTGCTTTGTCTCTTTCTTTTAGCTTAACTTGTAATGTGGTCCTCCAACTTTGACATCCGATACAAATATTTGAAGTCGCTTTAAAATATATTTTTTATGAGTTTTGAAAAAGGTATCTCAATCCGAAGAATTCATAAGGATTAGTACTCTCTCCGTCCCATTTTTATTATTCATTTTTATTTTTCGGACAATTCTTTCAACGCTTATATCTTTTAGTATGAATCTTAAAAAATATGCAATGTGAATCTTATTTGATAGTTCTAGATTAGATCTATAATACAATATTTTCAAAATTATGAAAAACATCATAAATTGAGAGATATAAGCGTTGAAAGAATGGCACGAAAAATAAAAATGAACAATAAAAATGAGACGAAGGTAGTAATATTGAGGTAAGCTGTTTTTTTTTGTAAGAATTCATAAAAAAAACATTCTAAAAATAACTTGCAATTTGGATAATTTTTGGGAATCCGTAATTTCTTGCCCATTCTAACTACACCAAATAGGGACTTACCATACAATTTCTTGATTTTTGAGGACCCCATTGCGGGTCCTACCTAAAATGTTGAAACCGCAAGTTGAAAAATAATCAACTTTTGACAGGCTACCAACCGATTAGAGATTTTCTTTGTTGAAAAATCGCACACTGAAACCTATTGTGCGCGTCCAAAAATTCCTTCCGATACGAGTCCCTCGGGATTACCCCAACTAAATTCGACTCTATTATCTATCGTGTCCTCTCTTTTTTCTCCCCCGGTATTACCACTATTGTATTTGATCCTATAATGATTATTGGTCTTGTAATTGTTTGTCCACTGGACTGATGATAAGTACATCAAAATATAATGAAAATAAATATATCTGTATATTTTTTAGATCTTTTAATATATATATTTACACATTTATTATTGTCAGCTCATTTAGCTGATTTTAGAATTTTTCTATGACTATTTATCATGTCCTTTAGCTTGAGCTTGTTTGGTTGGAGATTTTGGTTTAGGACTTTTCTTTCTGTGCACGTTTTTCTTTCTGCGCACGTTCTCATGTAATTTTTTTTCAATTATTACTCTCATTTTTCTCTCTATCTCTCTCTACTCATTACCCAAAATTCAAAACCAAAATCCGAAAACGAACAAGCTCGCATGTTTTTAGTAGTTTTTTTCAAGTAATAAGTAAAATAGCCCTAAAGGTCTCATGCCCTGATGGCCATTGGCTTCGATCTGGAGGAGACCACGCCATTCCAGTCTGTTACCTCTTATACACACGCTCAGAACTGTAGAAACTATAAATGAACTGAATCGTTCGTGAACTATTCGAGACTAGACTCGATAAAAACTCAATCGAGTTCGATTCATCTACTAAATTAATCAAACCTGAGCCTCAATTTTAAGCTCGTTTCATAGACGAGCCAAAGATGAACCTAACAGTATTCGGCTCAATTAGGCTTGTAAATCTGAAATATATGCATATCATGAGAATTTTGTATATGTATATAATACAAAATTTAAAACTTGTACAAGTATATATAAACATTTAATATTACTTAAAAATTATTTATGTATAATTAAAATTTTATTTGTATTTTTAGACCTATATGAGAGAATAATAAATATATGATATTTGTAGAAACTTTATATCCATCTTAAGATCAATTGGCAAAAAATGAAGTAGCCTCTAGATTTTATTAACCAAGTTTGGATGACTTAGATAAGTGATGTGGGATTAAGTCTAATACTACCCGTCACGTGCAACTCAGATGCACGTGGAGGTATGAATTGATGAGATGAAGCAATTGACTCGGGCAATAAAAACTTGACCACACGAGATGAAGTTATCCAAGACCTAACTCTGATACCATATTATATGATATTATTTACTCATTAAGGATCGCAAACAAGTTTGAGTTTGACTCAAACTTAGGCTTGAGTTTGATTTAAACTTAGGCAAGCTCAGCTCGTCAAATTTTTGTTTACCACGTACCCTACGCAGAAGTAAACGTAAGGTGAGCTGCTTCTTCTAACAATAATTGGCAAACACAAACCTCGCTCAACATTATAATTCAAAAAAACCTAGCTCAACATCACTAAATTAAAAAGTTGCATAGAAATATATTCCTCCAAGGTAGTAGAATAATCGAGGTGCATGTAAATTAACGCATACATTTCTTATCGTCTAACAATAAAAAAAAAAAAAGAAGAGATATAATGCCCAATGTGCCTATTTTAATAATTCCCAGTGCCAATTAACAATTCATAATGTTAATATATTCACAATCCACACACCCCATACACAATTTACACTCCCTAAAAATCACAATTCGTTACACGTAATATGATGTTCAATATCGGTCTTATTTAATAGATCTTATCAAGTAGATTCTAAAAGTATAAATTTTACGAAAAACAAATAAATGTAACAAAAGTTATGTCATTTCAAAGTTTATAATGTAAAAGAACAAAAAAGAAAATCATACACCCAAAAAATTTCAAATGGTACATAATTTCAAATTTCAATAAGTATGATCTCAATGATCAGCTGACCAAAAAATATATTATCTTATACTGTACATAATTTCAAATTACTAGTAGCAGTTAAATAAAAAATTCTTATATGGAATCTATGCAGTTGCGGATCTAGGAATACGACATAGGAGGGGCACCAACCCATCATAGTTTTGAACATAATTTTTCAAGCATAATCTGTTTTTTTTTTTTTTTTGGGTGCAACGGAAACTCAAGCATAATCTGTTAATGCTACGCTAATATTTGTGACAAAGAACCAAAATTTTGCTTTAACTATAATAGACCATTTTCATCAACAAAGTTTGCAATGTGCTCTTGTTCGTTTGATTTAATTATGGGTGCACACGATCCGAATTGATCCGGTTCTCTAGAAAATCAGTACCATTACCATTTCAAATGGTCATAGAAAATTAGAAACCAAAACAACCGATTCTGATATCCCACGTGGTCCAACTCGGCACTCCCGAGTCGTCAGATGCACTTTTGGACGGTTCAGATTGAAACATTCTCTCTCCTCTCATCCCTCCTCTTTCTCTCCCCAAATCTGAGCCGTCCAAAATCGCGTCGGACGGCTCGGATGTGCCGAGCGGACACCATGTGATACCCCGGCACTGAAAATTTTCTCGCAATACAGTGACAGAGTTATGGCATTTTTATAGAGAGGACTTGCTTAGCTGCATATTGAACTGCCGATTTTTTTTTTTATAAAAAAAAAAAAAAAAAACTGCAGTGAACTTGCAACATAGCAAGTTTAATTTCTTCTACTAGCATTTGTGGTTCCGTCACATTGGTGACCGCATATATCGAAATACAACTGTTTGGTTTAGCACAACACTTTGTTAAGCATGAGAATATGGATGAGTTCTTAGACGATTACACATCTAAAGCATGAATATGGAAATTTATGAAGGTTCCGAGGGGCAGTGCAGTTGGTGATCGGTTAGAATAGTTAAACTCTTCTAGCAAGTAGTTTTTTTAAAATTTGGACCATTAATTACTGAAACGAACTGCTGAGATTGCGTGGAACCGTGAATAAATTTTTCCCATGCAAGAGCTTCAAATGTACCTACAAAATGCATCTTACATTGAGCTGCAACCTCACACGTTCACCAACAATTAACATTGGAGATAAATTCAAAAGTGCAAAACGAAAAGTTTAAACCTCATTAACAATACTTGTCAAGACCATGCCATCTCCAGAAATAGAAAGGGAAAATGACGGGCAAGGACGTCAAGACCCAAACCAAGACATAGGACACGTATGTTGTAGCCCAGTTCAAGGCCCAAACCAATCCTAACTCAACCCAAAGGCCTTTTGGCCCAATGTATAACCCAACCATGATCTGTCGTACAATGCATGCATATATACATCCATACACCATATTCTCTCACCTCACAGGCAAAAGAATAATATATATTTTTTTTTTTTGAACGTTTGCCATCAATGCACCTCCATCATCACTTTCCCCATTCGAAAACAATTCTGCGTTCCTACGCTCCATCAGCCCACCGTCGCATTTTGTCAAAACAAAATTACTTTCGCTATTATTCTGATAATTGTAATTTTTAATTGACAACGTTTGTTTTGTACCAATTTTTTTATAGATTATTGATTCATCTCGAAGAGAGTAATTGAAAAGATTGTTTTACCCAAATACTATTTTCAAAAAAAATCGAACGAATTAATAATTCACAAAAATTTAGCGCAGAACTAACGAACAGAGATATTTTTTTTTTATAATAAAGAACAAAGTTCTCAAAAAGTCCAAAAAGGACATCGATATTTTGGTGATGGGTGACCCATATCCTTTGTTTCCATTTTTGGTCCCGGATAAAACTTTCTTGGGAATTTTTTTATTTTTGGTCCCGGATAAAACTTCCTTGGGAATTTTTTTTTTGGCCATATTTTATAGTCGGCAGGAGTTAGCGGGGTAATTAGATTAGCACTTGGAAAGTCTAGTAGCTTTCTATAGTTTTGGATTCCAACCGCCTCCAAAGAGTCTCGAACCTCTGCCTCCTGGATGGAGGGGAGGATAGGTTGCCAACTGCATTAAGTGGAACTTGGAATATTAGGCAGTGGAACCAGGATTATTTTAGTTAAGGTGGGTCGTACTGCTCACGTGTATCGATTACTTAACCAAATCCCTGCATTCGCACCCGCACTCCCAACTGATTTAAGTTTGAAACCTCACTGATCACCGCATTTCTCTCTCTCCAAAATCTCTCTCTCTCTCTCTGCCTCTGTTAACTTGCCGTCAATTGTTCAAACACATAAGATTCTTCTACTCATACTGACGCCGGAAATCCTCTATTACTACTTCCTACTTGTACAGTCGTAGTACGCGCCTATTTGGCTACCACAAAAACCTCCAACATAAAAATACACTCTTCTATAACCTTCTTGAAACTAGTGTTTTACACAAAGGCGCTTGCGCAAAATTTTACGTCAACCTCTTTACCACTCCCCCTACCGCTCTCAATCCCACCATCCGAAAGTATTTTGAACAGCCCGTATTTTAAAAAACTCTTCCAGGAAAGGTTCTAGAAGGCTCAAAAGTATTTTTGACAGTCCGGTCCATGGAAGAGGTTTTTTTTTTTTTTTAAATTGGAACTATTAATTGTCGAAACGGACAGTAAGATATGGTGCAGTGAAATACAGCGGTGAGCATAACACCACTGCGTAAAATAATACTCCATAGAGAAGGCTGAGGATTGGCGGTTTGATTCCAAAAAAAGCCCTTGCACGAGTTCGCATCCAAGCCACGCTGCCCTCATTGCTCACGTGGTCGGGGTTGGGGCCAAGACTCCAGAATTGTGAGCACGCGGCTTGTGGTTCAAGGCTTATGGTCTATGGTCTGGTTTAGGTTATACTAAATAACTGGAAGAGAAATGCAACTACGGGATAAAAGCTGGGTAGAGTATAGCCTTTGTTGTTTTTTTTTTTTTAAAGTACCTAAACTCCAAAACTCATCTCCAGATATATATAATTTAAATAATAAATGCATGAGCAGTTTAGATTTGATCTAGGCTTTGGGCCTGAAATTCCTAAATAACAAACTTGGATCTTGGTTGGGCTTAGGCTTGTTGGGCCTATAACAATCATGGAAAATGGGCTCCCCGCACTTGGGTTCAATTGAGACTGCCGTGCTAATATTGAAAGGAAAAATGACGGCCAATGATTAGTTTTGATAATTAATACCCGCCAATGATATTTTCTTCATTAAAAAATGTTCTTAGCATGTCTTTAAAAGGTATTAATTATCAAAACACGTCCTGAGCCGTCATTTTCCCATATTATAATGGGAAAAAAACGGCTCATGACATGTTTTAATAATTAATACTCGCCAAGAATATTTTCAGTATTAATAAATGTTTTCAGTATGTCTTTGGTGGGTATTAACTATCTCCCCTAATATAATACTCCCTCCGTCCCAATTTGTTTGTCCATTTTTGACATTTGTGTCTTTTAAAAAATTGTCTATATCTCACAATTTATAATATTTTATATAATTTTGAAAATATCATATTATAGAACTAATTGAGATCTATTAAATAAGATCTATATTGCGTATAAAAATCATTATAGATTGAAACATATACACAATTTTGTTGAATGTCCAAATAATGAAAAGAGACAAATAAATCGGGACGAAGGGAGTAGCTTCAATCATACAGAAGCAACAAAATTGGGTGAGAGCTGGTTTTCCATCTTCTTTGAAGGCTAGCTGTTCCTTACCGGCAGCTCCATTTTATTGCCCAACTATTCCTTCGGGTGTATTCGGTCTCTCAAGCTAGACTTGTCTATCGATCCCATTGGCCTATGAAAGGGACCTGGGGAGCCTGTGGTGAGGCTCCTCACCACAGGAATGTAGCCAGGCAAAACGTTGCCGTTTCTATTAACAAGGCACATTCATGAAAGCTGCTCAACAATGCCAAGACACGTCACTCTCATTTATTTTTTTAGGACAATATATATATTAGTAAAAAATACATAACTAAAAAAGTGCTTCAATTTTTAATCCATTTAAACCGGCGAGAAGATTTTATTTTATTGATCATATTATTCTAAATGATCATGATTAACTTTTGTCTCTAGGGCTCTTATAATTAAGTATCTGCTCTTTATTTGGAATCCTATAGAACAGAAACTTGATTATGAAAACTTTAAAGACAAAACTTAATTATGACCATTTAGGATAATATGATCAAAAAAATAAGATCTTCGTATTGGTTCAATCAGATTGAAAATTGGAGTAGTTAATTTTTTTTAGACTGTTTATATAATAAAAAATATGGTTAAAAAATTAAGAGCTCCAATTTTCAATTCGTTTGAACCGATACGAGATCTTATTTTTCTAATCATATTATCCTAAATGGTCATAATTAATTTTTGTTTCTAAAGCTCTCATAATCAAATTTATGCTCTACAATGTCCTAAATAAAGAGCAGATACTTAATTATGAAAGCCCTAGAGACAAAAGTTAATTATGATCTTTTAGAATGATATGATAAAAAAATAAAATCTTCTCACCGGTTTAAATGGATTAAAAATTGAAGCACTTTTTTAGTTATGTATTTTTTACTAATATATATACTGTCCTAAAAAAATAAATGAGAGTGACATGTCTTGGCATTGTTGAGCAGCTTTCATGAATGTGCCTTGTTAATAGAAACGGCAACGTTTTGTCTGGCTACATCCTGTGGTGAGGGGCCTCACCACAGGCTCCCCAGGTCCCTATGAAAGGACTCAAATCACTTGTTTCAGACCCACCAAGGAAACCTAATCCTCTTCTTTTAAGAGCCTTCTACTCCGAAAATTGCCTTTTTTATAGTGGGATAGAGTACAAACTACCCATTTGTAATGATGCTTTATCGCTGCGTAACTTCTCCAGACTCGCTATATATTTCACGAAATCAAAGCTACATCAAGAGTAAGACCTTGTTCCGCTAAGAGCTTTATGGGTTTTTTGAGTTTTATAAATCAAATTTCTAAAAAAGTCGATGAATTAATCCCTTCAAAATTCTCCCATAAAGTATAAAAAATTGAAGAAAATACCGGAGGACTAAATTTATGAAATGGTTAAAAGAAAAAATGTGACCACTTAATACTTTGGAAGTCTTAGAACTTACCAGTTGTATTTCTATATATGCGTACACAAATGAGACTTTCTTTAAGACTTCCAAAGTAGTATTAAACAGTTAGAGGACAAAGGTAAGTGGTCTCTAAATTTATTAGGACTTCCAAATTATAAAAAGTTGAAGTTAATTAGCCCAATGCTTTAATTACAAGGTTACGTGCACATTCAAATTAAGTTTGAAACACAATTCTTTGTGACTCAGTGATATCCCACCTTGTACCCTCAGCTAGTCAGCTTTGACTTTGGAGAGAGAGAGAGAGAGGGGGATCTTGGCTAGCTGTGAAGCAAGGAATTGAAACTCGCTAGCGACTACCTTTCACCCTGAAATTAATTAAGTGTGGACACACAATGGTATATGCACATTTTCCGTTCGTTACCTTATGCTTTTACACGAGGTTCTAAGCATTTGCTTGTGCTATTGTGCAGGCATAGTTACTTTTTGAAAATGGTGGATGAAGTTTCGGAAGAAGCATGAAGTAGCATCTTTGCAGTCTGATAAGAGTTTCATAAATCTACAACTGAACTCCCTCTATGTAATAGTAGAAGTTGCAGTATAACTGATTATGTACTTCTAATTTTTTTGGTGCATTTCTTTTATTTTCTTCTGCCTCTTCCCGCAAATTTCTAGTTGATCTTTGTGTTGGAAGATGTTTGATATACTTCGAAGTGGCCGGTATGTAATTGACAGAAGTTCTTTTGGTAAATATACAATTCTACGTCATTGTCCACACCCAAAATAGAGTTTCAAACAATCAAAGTTTGCTTGTGTCACCAAATTGATTAAACCAGACGTAGCATATATACATCAATACCATCAAATTAAGTTGGACTAACTTGTCCCCTGATTTTTTACTTTTTTTTGGAAGTGGTAAGAAATAAATTAATAATAACGGTAATACAATCCCCTGTGTGCAACTAAAAGAGGAAAAACCGACCTAATGCATATGGTAGAGCAAAACAAAGTACTCCGTACATCAACAAACCTCCATATCAAAAGATCCGTGACTTTGTTTTTTTTTGTTTTTGTTTTTAAAAAATTTTTAAAGTCGCAGCTGAGAAGTGCTGGGACAACAAACCTCAGGTCGAGGTTATACATTCCGCATAAACTATAAGAGAACAACACAAATGATCAAGGATATTGAAATGCTCTCTATCTATCTCCTTGTGCATATTTATACATACGTTTGCGTGAATTGGGATGCTTTCTCTCTCTATCCCGATTCCGTGTGTGATGCATACTATACTGTAGCATATTAGCATTGCAGCAAAAAATTATTTGGTAGTCCCGGCACCGTGACATGGTGCTCCTGAGCCCTACAAAAGATAAAGAGTAGTTTTCATTCAGTACTGAGCTTCATAGAAATAGGTGGTGGACAAGGGTTTTGGGGTATTACCACGATCACGAGATCACTGAACACTTGGTGCCTCAACAACACTTAATATTCCATCTTACATACTTGGGTTTTGGTGGTTTCCATGAAGGTTCCAAACTTGTGACAGTGACGATAGGTGTGTGCCCTTAATTAGTGTGCTACACTATTCAAAAAAACATTTTGAATTTTCAGAAAATATACCTACCGATATGCAATTGAATTGATTTTTAACAGGATTTTATAAAAAAAATATTTTTGAATTTTTGAATAATTTTCTATATTTTTGTGGGGCCAAAAATAATCCCCACATGTAGCGATGAAAAAAAGCAGTGTAAATGATGTTGTGATTCTAAACTTTTAATTGAAAAACCATGCAAGGAAAAAACGTTACAGCTTATAAAAGGTTACGTATTGACGAACACTTGAGAGGGGAAAAGGAGCTGCTGAGTGCTCGCCGCTCGGCCCACCACTTTGAATAAACTTGTTTCGTTTTTTATTGGAAAAATAGTCATTAGAACTTATTCAGAGATTGGGAAAATCGAGTCCCATGTTTGAAAACAAGAGTCACGACGGGTGGTGATGTCATTGGCAGAAATTCCACTTTTTCCACTTTTAAATGTGAGATAAAGTTAACACTATACGGCATGACTCTGGTCCTCGTCATATCCAAAATCGAAGTAAAGGTGCGAGAATTTTGAGATTCCCTGAGGGCCAATTTTCCTCCAGTCGTCATATGCAAAACCGAAGTTAACCTGCAAGGATTTTCCATTTTCCTCCAAAACCATAGTAAATGTGCAAGGATTTCGAGATTCCCCGCGGGCCAATTTTCCCTTGATTTTCCTATTGAGCCGCTGGGTGGGAGAGGCTCTAGTGAAATCATTGGGGGCATTACCGTCTTTTTGCTGCCAAAGTACTCTATTTAAATTTTACTTTAAATGGGTTTTCTGACTTTCACCGTCCGTTTGAATGAAGGATTTGATTTTAGGTGGATATAAAAGGAAGATGGATTTGAGAGTGAATATATAATGAGGATGGATATATAATAAGGATGGTTCCATCTCCTAAGAATGGTGGAGTTGTAATCTAGTGTTTAGATGAATTTTTAAAAATCGGGATTAGGAGTGTGGATATGACGGGATAAGATGGTAAAAGACTAAATTATCCCACTTTGATTTTTTTAATGCTCAAAATTGGTTTATTTTAAATTAGAATAAATTGATATTTGTCATTAATTTTAGGATAAAATAATTTCATTTTAGAATGATTTTTATTACAAATAAATATTATTTTCCAGAAAAAGTAAAAACGTAATTTAAAAGTGAAAAAATGGCAAAGCTGTGTATATGCAAGAAACATACTACCTCCGTCCCAAAATGTTTGCCCGGTTTGCAAAACGAGAACTAAAAAATAATGCATTTTTTTCAAGTAAAAATTCAAAATTTTTTCATAAATTAAAAGAACTCATCAATATCTAGTGAATTGTTGAATTTTTTTTTTATTTTTCTTGTATAATTGTATTATTTTTACATCATCGTTTTGCGAACCGAACAAATATTATGGGACAGAGGGAGTATATCAGTACATTTATAGATGCACAGTTCCCTATTATCCGCAGATCCAAGGCGTCTTCTCCATCTGGCAACCTCTGCAACCTTTTCGTCTTCTTCGTCTGTCGCTACCAATCATCCATCTGCTGAGTTTTTCGGCTGTAACTCTCTCTCTCTCTCTCTCTCTCTCTCTCTCTGTGTCCATCATCTTCTCCATTCGGTCTCATTTTCCACAAATCGTCTTCGTTCTGGTTTCTGTCACTACTCCACCTGCATGATGGAGTACAAAGAGCAAGGGCGAAAATGGTCATTACACAACCCCGCATAACCAACGACAGGGGTACCCAAATCCGGCTGCGAGTGGATTATGAATCCGAAGTCCCCAAAGGAGGCAAATCCGGGCCGGATTTTTCATGGCCAAAGACTAGATTAGAGGAGGGAAGGGAGATGTAGTCCGGGTTCCGTCCCTGGCTGCCCTCATTGCTCACGTGGTCGGGGTTGGGTAGAGTAGAGCCTTTTTTTTTTTTAGTACCCAAACTCCAAAACTGATCTCCATATATATATATATATATATATATATATATATATATATGAGAGAGCGAGAGGAATTTTCTAGTGAGGGATCCCGCACGGGCTTACCGTGTGGGACTCCCCTTTCTTGATCGAATTGCGACGATCCGAGCCGCTCAATGTGTTCAGAACATGATTTTAAAGGTACCTAAGAAGAATCAAAAAAAATGATCAGGAAGGGCTTTATCCGAGCAGTTTTTTACTGAACCGTTTAATAAAAAACTGTTCGGATCAAGCCCTTCCTGATCATTTTTTTTTTGCTGATTTCTCATGAGTATCCTTAAAATCACGTTCTGATCACTTTGAGCAGCTCGATCGTCGCAATTCGATCAGGAAAGGGGAGTCCCGCACGGTAAGGTCTTGTGGGATCTCTCACTGGATCCGGACCATATATATTGGGTCAGTTTTGGGACCCTTAAAAAAACTTCTAAAAAAACCCTCCAAATCTTAATCTCATAGCTCCCAATCAAATTTTGATGATTCGAGCCGTTCAATGTATTCAGAACGTGATTTGAAGGGTACCCATGAGAAATTGGCAAAAAAAATGACCAGTAAGGGCTTAATGTAATCAATTTTTATTCAACCGTTCAATAAAGTTCAATAAAAAACTGTTCGGATGAAGGCTTTACCGGTCACTTTTTTTGCTGATTTTTAGCGAGTACCCTTAAAATCACGTTCTATTTACATTGAGCTGCTCGGATCATTAAAATTCGATCCGAAACTTGGGAGGGTTTTTTAAGGGTCCCTAGAACCGCCCTCTGTGTGTGTGTCTATATATATATATATATATATATATATATATATATATATATATATATATATATATATATATATAATTTAAATAAATGCATGAGCAGTTTAGATTAGATCTAGGCTTTGGGCCTGAAATTCCTAAACCCAATACTCAACAAACTTGGATCTTGGTTGGGCTTAGGCTTGTTGGGCCTATAACAATCATGGAAAATGGGCTCCCCGTACTTGGGTTAAATTTAGACTGCCGTGCTAATAAAATGGAGTAGCTTCAATTAGGGCTGTCCACGGTCCGGATTGGATCGGATTCGTATAAATCCGATCCTAATCCATATCTCACGGTTTTTAGAAAATAAAATCCAATCCTAATCCAAAAGTCTCACGGTTCGGTTTGGATTTCAAACCGTGAATCACGGTTCGGTCCCGGTTTTATTCACGGATTTCCTTCAAAAAATAAAGTGATGCTACCACCATAATCATATTCCAAATAAAAATGCAAACACTAATTTTCATAAATATTGTCCAAATTGTAAAGGCAATAAAGGCATTAAGGCAATAAATATGATAAAGACAGCAAAGCAGCAACCAAATAAAACTAAACATTATCCAAAACACACAAATTCTGGACAAGCATGATCTATTTATTAGATCCCATTAAAACGAAACAAAAAATAGCAAATTTGTCTCTCAAAACAAACAAACAAATTAGTAAAATTATAATTATTTATATATATTACACACACATATCTATATTTTTATTTTTTAAAATATCTCACGGTCCGGTTCGGTTAATCCACGGTTTTGAAATGAAAATCCAATCCTAATTCGTATCTCACAGTTTTTTAATTTTCAAATCCGTGTCCGGACCATTAATCCACGGACAAAATCCAAAAAGTACGGATCAGATCGGTCCGGACCAGTTTCACGGTTCTCGGTTTTTCTTGGACACCCCTAACTTCAATCATATAGAAGCAACAAGATTGGGCGAGAGCTGGTTTTCCATCTTCTTTAAAGGCAAGCTGTTCCCTACCGGCAGCTCCATTTTATTGCCCTGCTATTCCTTCGGGTGTATTCGGTCTCTCAAGCTGGACTTGTCTATCGATCCTATTCGCCTATGAAAAGGCACTCAAATCACTTGTTTCAGATACACCAAGGAAACCCAATCCTCTTCTTTTAAGAGCCTTCTACTCCGAAAATTGATTTTTTTCTAGTGAAATAGAGTACAAACTACCCATTTGTAATGACGCTTTACGCTGCGTACGGAACTTCACGAAATCAAAGCTACATCAACAATTCACATTATTACAATTCTATGTCATTGTCCACACCCATAATAGAGTTTCAAACAATCAAGTTTCAAAATGTCACCAAATTGATAAAACTAGACGTAGCATATATACATCAATAACATCAAATTAAGTTGGACTAACTTGTCCCCTGATTTTTTTCATTTTTTTGGAAGTAGTAAGAAATAAATTAATAATAACGGTAATACAATCCACTGTTTGAGGACGAGCGGGGGCACGCGCCCCCACTGAATACTCTTTTTTTTTTTTTTCTGATTTTGTATTTTTTTTTATGTAATTGGCTTCTTAAATTGTTCTTTGTTTAATCACTTTAATACATTTTGTATATTTTTCATTCTCAACTTTTTATTTCCAATATTACAACAATTCCACTACATTTGCGAAGTGAGATGTTTAATGAATAAAAAGAGAGTAGCCACTCACCATTTGAAACTCCTCATCAATACATAATGTCCAAATTTGTAAATGACCAAACTATGGGTTATATGCATTATACTTCATTAATTACTCACAATTTTAAAAATAATATTGTCTTTGTCGATAGAACTCACAACGCGTGACGAAATAAAGGTTTAAGCATAAAATTTGAAAGAAAAGCACATTTTTTCTGATTGGATCAAGATTACTGGATATTTAACATTTTAGTTATTGTGTATCTCACTGCTATTAGACTTGATCCATTGAGACAATTCAAGCAATTGAATTGTTTTTATAGTTTATGAAATTACTATATTCCTTAGTAAATGAGTTAGCTTTTTTTTTAAATTAATTTTAGCACAAGCATTCTTTTATTATTTTGGTGTTGCTAATTATGAATTTTTGTTTTTTTTGTTGAAGTGTGTTTAAAAGTTTGCCCCCACTGTTGTTAATTCCTGGCTACGCCATTGCTGTGTGCAACTAAAAGAGAAAAAAAAAAGACGACCTAATGCATACAGGAGAGCAACAACAAGTACATCAACAAACCTCCAAATCAAAGATCCGTGACTTTTTTTTTTTTTTTTTGAAAATTTTAAAGTCGCGGTCCAAGTACAGAAATCAAAAGATAAATTAAAAAAGAAAAGACAAGAAGATCCTCACAGCGAAAAAAAATTAAAAAACTAAAAACTTCTCTGTCTCAAGGCTGCACAACAAGAACAGTAATAGTCTCTGAGTTAGGGGGTGTTTGGGAGTCAACTTTTTGGCTTTTCATTTTTCACTTTTTGACTTTTTGACTTTTGAGATTATGATCAGAATGTATTTTGTATTTGGTAGAGTGTTTAGATGATATGTACGAAATGCATTTTGTAATAGGAGTAGTGTTTGGAAAATATGGAATGAAAATGAATTATGAATTTATTTTTACTATGTTGCCCCTTCAACTATTTCTACTGATATGTGGCCCTCCCTCCTACCACGTGGCCCTCCCTTCTACCAATGCCCCCACCTACCAGTACTCTTCTTCTCCTCCTTTACTTCTTTTCTTTTCTTCTTTTGGTCAACACAACAGACACACAGGGCTGACAGAGAGAGAGAGAGAGAGAGAGAGAGAGAGAGAGCAGTGTGTGAGAGAGGGAGAGCAGCGTGTGAGAGAGGGAGAGAGGGAAAGGGAGAGAAAGAGGGGAGTCCGGCCACCACTACCTCCTCATCGCCACCTTCAACCGGCCACCATCACCTCCTCCATAACCACCGCCACCAAGCTCACCCCACCACTGGTTCCTGCCACCAACCGAGATCCCCACCGCTCATAACGTTCAAAACAAGAAATTATCCAAAAAGAGAGAGCACACCCTTGTCTTTTTAGCATGGCTGGATTCGAAAATTGGAAAATGGGAATTGAAAAAGCTCCTAAAACCTCTTTTTCCGTTTTGTTTTAGAAACAGCAAATTGCAAAATCCATTTTACCCGTGACTCATTTTCCCTTTAACTGCCAAACACCCAAAACCCAAAAATTAAAATTGAAAAATGCTAAAACAGGCCA
The DNA here is from genome assembly GCA_019656295.1 of Rhododendron mucronatum var. ripense. Lineage (NCBI taxonomy): Eukaryota > Viridiplantae > Streptophyta > Magnoliopsida > Ericales > Ericaceae > Rhododendron > Rhododendron mucronatum. The sequence continues at coordinate 1,227,600 of BPLT01000166.1, forward strand.
ACCAAACACCCCCTTAGGCTGCTCAATTGGGTTTCCTCCTATGTCATCAGCTACAACTTCAACTTGAGGAGGAGAAGGATCAGTTTCTCTTTCTTCTTGTTGATGTTTCTGGACAACACGAGATAATTAGAACAGAAATCCCACATAAGACATCCCAAATCCAGAAAAGAAATCGCACCAATAATCCCGAAAGAAAACCGTGCCAAGGAGAGATACAAATGATGACCATGTACCCAAACCAGAAATGAGGTTGTGGCAGAAAAACAGAGCCCAACAATGAGCTAGCCAAGAAGAAAGAGAAGTCTCCAATTCGAACTCGGATACGCTCAGTAATCACAGAAAGAGGAAGCGTGACTGAGGTTACTTATTTGAAAGGACATTTAAGTAACATGACATCAAATTTTTTCACAGCATGCTAAGTTGTTGCTATGATTCAGATAAGTACTGGTTCCTAAATTACGTGTGGACACACGATGGCATACGCACCATTTTCGTTGGTTACCTTGGGAGTATGTTCTTTTGGTAATCATATATTTTTGGATCGAAATATTCGGAGACTTCCGTTTTTTGATCTACGAACCACTAATAATACATCTTCGCGCCTGACAAGAAAAGGCAGAGAAAAAGGCTTGGGCAGCTCAAAAGAAGAAGAATCCACTCTTTCAGCTATGAGAAAGCTTAAAAGGCACGTTTGTCTTTGTAAATAATTAATGTAATTTTCCGCACTATTTCGAGGAACAAGTACTGGTTGAGGATTAGAGCCAGGGAGACGTATGAGGTGGGGTTCCACTTAGAGCTGGGCAACGGACACGTAACACGATAACACGACTCGAACCGGACATGAAATTAGCGGGTTAGGGTTGACCATTTTTAACACGAAACACGAAATTGACACGACTCGAGAACACGAATTCTAAATGGGTCGGGTTCGGGTTGAACATGCGAAACCCGAAACTGACACGACTAACACGATTACTTATCCGTGTCACCCATTAACACGACCCGAACACGAAAAAACTGTCACCTGTTAACCCGACCCGACCCGACCCGAACACGAAAAAAGGGGATGGGCTGTGCCATGAATCAAACCCTAGTCCGTGGCTCATTTTTTAGTATTTCATACACAAAGTAACAAACCACTATGCCACAAATTGACTTTTGCTATGGATTATTGGATTTGAAAAATATATAGCTCTATTATACAAAAACGGGGACCGCAAGTATATAAAATTAGTATAAAGTATATAGTTCTATTAGGCGGCCCTCAGGTGGTGATTTATAGGACTTTAATGCATTTGGAAGCACCGAATGTGTTCTAATCATGTGGTGTCTGACATCCGATTATCACCTATTCAGGTGAAAATGATAAAATTGATAAGATATTAAATCATAAACAATTTAGATCGAACATTCGAAAAAATGAATCTGCAGCTACCTTTGAAATCTATACATTGAACTCACTAGGTTCTAAACCAAGGAATTTTGCTATAGTCTAATGACTCTAATGTACGCGAGCCACACGATCACAAAACAATTATGACGATCCATACCGTTCATTTTGTTATTCTTGGTGTTTTAATCACTCTCACCAATTTTTGGGTCTATCGGATTTTAAAAGCTCCTTCATCGGGTCGTAGATTAATTATTATGAAAACTTTTGTTATGTATGATCAAATACATAACGATAAGAAATTTAATTCATTCTTGGCATGAATGATATAATCCCTCCAACATAAAATCCCAAAATCTAGACGGTTCTGATTTTTCAAAAATAGCTCGGGCGGCCCTCGAGGGATGCATTGTAGGACTTTACGAGATTTTTTTCATTATTGGTGTCTCGTATCATCGTATGCACATGCAGCACATGATTACATGGTTCATATAAAAGGCAATGAGACGTTGCCCTAGCGCAGGCATCTATCTCTCAATTCTGATCTCTCTCTCTCTCTCTCCCTCTCTCAATGAATCAAATATTCATCCGAATCTTCTGATCTCTCTCACTCTCAGTGTCTCACTTTCATCTCACGCCTGAGGTTCACCGTTCAAACGCCGTTCACCACTCAAGCCCTAGCGCAGACATCTCTCGTTGGTACGGCTCTCTCTCTCTCTCTCTCTCTCTCTCTCTCCCTCTAACTTCCTGTCTAGATTTTGTTAGCTACAAACCCTAAGACCATGTACACTAGATTTTGGTACTGTGTTTGAAGATTTTGTTACCGTTCACCAAAATAAATCCGAAAGAAACCAAAAGAGATACTACCTTTTTGGGTTCTCGATCTTCTTGGGTTTTGACCGAGAGTGCTACAAAGGTCCATTTGGCGTATTTTTACTTAGTCTCACTCTCACTCTCGTCTTAAGTTGTTTGCGATCTGTTTCTGTTTCGGACATGTTCCTATTTTTGTGATCTGTAGTCGTTTGCAATCTGTTTGTATTTCGGATCTGTTCCTATTTTTGTGATTTGTTTCTATTTTTACTTAGTCGTTTGCAATCTGTTTGTATTTCGGATCTGTTTCTGGTTCTGACAGTTAATCTTTGAACAGATGGATACAAATCCTACAATGGAATCAATTCATTCTCAATCAGCTCATTCACCAACTCAAAGAGGTGTAGCCAAAGCCAAGACCAAGAGCAAGAAGCCTCCTCTAAAGAAGGCTAGGAAGCCTGTTCTGAAGAGAAAACGTAGGCTTACGTCTGAGGTATGGAAATATTTTGACATTCTTGACAAGCCTAAGAAAGAGATGACCCTGATAATGAGAATGACCCTGAGAACCCTGATGATGATGAGAATGACCCTGAGAACCCTGATGATGTGAACGATGAGCCTGAAAAATGCAAGTGTAAGAAATGTGGTCAGGTGTATCTTTCAGATAGTAAATATGGAACTGGAAATTTGAAGCGTCATTTACTTGTTTGTTTAAAGAATCAAACAATAGATATTGGACAAATGCTTGTATCTAAAAATGGAGCATTGCAACTAGCGAAATTTAACCCTGATAGGTTTCGTGAACTGTTGGTGCATGCAGTAATTAGACATGACTTGCCACTTAGCTTTGTCGAGTATGAGGGTGTTAGGGATATTTTTACCTACTTAAACCCAGAAGCCCACGCAATTTCAAGGAGGACTGTTAGGACTGCCATCCTTTCTCTGCATGAGAAAGAGTATCGAACTCTAGGTCCCAATCTGCGTACTTTGCCTGGTAGAGTTTGTTTGACGTCTGATTTATGGACATCTATTGCCACAGATGGTTATATGAGTCTTACTGCCCACTTTATTGATGTGAATTGGGTGTTGCACAAGAGACTTGTGAATTTCTCGTACATGCCTCCACCACATAGTGGCGTTGCATTGAAAGAGAAGGTGTATGATTTGTTGGGTAAATGGGGCATCGAGAACAAGTTGTTCTCTTTTACTTTGGATAATGCTTCTGCAAATGATGTGCTTGTTGACTTGCTTAAGAATCATCTTAATTTGAATAATGCACTTGTGGACGAGGGTAGCTGTTTTCATATCTGTTGTTGTGCTCATATTCTTAACTTGGTAGTTCAAATGGGGCTGAAAGAAATAGATGTTGTTGTTGACAAGATTAGGGAGTGTGTCAAATACATGAAAGGATCTCAAGCAAGAAAACAAAAATTATTGGAGTGTGTTGCACAATATTCTCTAGATTCCAAAAGAGGTTTGAGGCAGGATGTTCCAACTAGATGGAACTCAACATATCTCATGCTCGCAAGTGCCATTTACTATCGGCGTGCGTTTTGCCAGTTGCAACTTAGTGACTCGAATTTTAAGCATTGTCCTTCTCAAGAGGAATGGGGTAGAGCGGAAAAGATTTGCCAATTCTTGAAAGTTTTCTATGATGCTACTTGCATTTTCTCGGGTTCGAAATATCCTACATCAAATTTGTATTTTCCAAAGGTTTGTGCAATTCAATTTCTCCTAAATAAGGAGATGAATAGTACTGATCCTTTCATGAGAAGGATGGCTGGTCAAATGATGGTGAAGTTTGACAAGTATTGGTCGGAGCATTCTGTGATCTTGGCAATTGCGGTCATATTTGATCCTCGTTTTAAGTTTCAGTTGGTGGAGTATTCTTATGGAAAGCTTTATGGTGAGTCATCCAGTGAGGTATTCACACAGTGTTCACGAATCCGGGAAAAGCTTTTTGGTCTCTTTAGCGAGTACCAATCTAAAGCCTCTTACAAACCGGAAGTTGTTCAAGGAAATGTTGTTCAAGAAAACCAGGGCGAATTCATTGAGGTAACAACATTCTTTTTGACATGGTGTTCATGTAAATTAACTTGGTATTTTGCGTTATCTTCTAATTTTGTTATATTTTATTGTTTATAGGATTTTGATGCATTTGAGAGCCATTCATTTGCTTCTAGTGCACAAAAAAATCAACTAGAATTGTATTTGGATGAGCCTAGGCTTCCAAGAAATGAAAATATTGATGTACTTGAATATTGGAGAGCCCACAATTATAGGTATCCGGAACTTGCATCGATGGCTCGCGATGTGTTGAGTATTCCTATTTCTACGGTTGCTTCCGAATCTGCATTTAGTGTTGGTGGTCGAGTTCTTGACAAATATCGGAGTTCTTTAAAGCCTAAAATTGTTGAGGCTTTGATATGCTCTAGGGATTGGTTGTTTGGAGGGGAAGGTAAATATATTGTCATCCTTTGTTATGCCTTTTTTAGAGAATAAAGACTAACATGACTTATTGTTGTCATTTAGAAATTGACAACGTGAAGTTGGATGATGTCATTGAAGACATAATGAGCTTGAATCTAGACAACGATCTGTCCGAATCAGTGGGATGTTCTAGTTCCGTGATCAATGTTGAACCTTGATTAAAAGTAAGTATTATTTGCTACTTTGATGGTGATTGTTTTTAACTTTTTATGGCATGGCTCCTAAATTGTGCAGCAATGACTAGTCTAGTGTAGTGATAACTTGTCCTGTGAAGTTAATTGTTGGAAATTAAAGCTTAGAACTGCTTTGAACCCCTCTCTTCTGAGAGTGCTGGGCCGTCATAGGATTGTTATTATTTCTTAAGTTAATTGTCAGTCTGAAAATCTCAATATGCTTTGGTACTCTTTCCTACAATTAGTTGACGTATTCTTTGTTTGTATTTTGTGTCACAGCTCTGCTTCAATTACAATGGTAGGGCTCTGTGGTTGACCGTTGGTGCAAGGACAAATGGGGAGTGTGGTTTTGTGAAGAAGCCTGATCTGGAATGGAACCAAATAATGAATGGTTCCAGTGAGAACTTGTTTTGTATTTGAATGTTTAAGTTTAACTGTTTAAGTCAGACTTATTTAGTATTGGAACTTATCTCTGTATGACTCTAAGTGGTGGTGGACCGGGTGGTTTGAACTTATGTTTGTAAGACTCTAAGTGGTTCATTTGATTTTTCTAGGTTGGATGTTGCCTGTTGGAACTTAAGTTTTAATTTTTAAGATTGTGTGAATGCAGGACAGTAGGAAGTATTTTATTTGCAGAAAGTTCTTAAACGTGTTCAAACCGTGTTGTGTTACGGGTTGACACGACTGACACGAATATCTAATAAACGGGTTACACAGGTCGTGTTCGGGTTGACCTGTTTGTTAACAGGTCGTGTTCGTGTCTGGAAACTTGACACGATTAGTAAACAGGTCGTGTTCGTGTTGGGTTATTTGTGACACGAACCCGGCTGACCCGACACGAACACGACACGACACGACCCGTTACCCAGCTCTAGTTCCACTGACCTTTTTTTTTTAAGAAGTTCTTTTTCTTCAATTTTTAAACTCAAATATAATAAAAACGAAAAATAATTTTTAAATTTTTTTTGCACCGTATAAAAGATCTCAATGAAATCTATCAAATAAGATCCATATTGATAGAAAAATTATTTACGTAAATACATAATTTTTAAGTTTGAAATTACCTTCATTTTCTAAAAAATTCTTTTTTAATAAACCGGAACACCACCTGATTCTTCTAAGGTACTATCACTCACACCATCATGGGTGATCGTCAAGTTGGCCAAGGCTTACTCCCTTTGGATTTAGATGAGGCAGGAGGTATCAAGTTTGGGTTGTATCAACGACGTCCCTATCGAATTTGGTCATTTTCTGTTCGGCTTTGGCCTGCTAGTTTTTGGTGCGGCGATAGTTGCTATGGTTCTTTAGTCTCTCTTGAGATCCGTCCTGAGTTTGAAGTTTCTATGGTCACGCCTAGGAGAGAGACGGAGGGTAGCTATGTCTGGTTGCCCCCACCTCTATCCCTGTGAGGTTAGAGCAAAAAAGTATCACTCAAGAAATATTATCAACATAACTTTTGTCAAAAGTAGTTGGAACTTTGAAGGCCTCATGGGTAAACTCCATCCTTTTTAGGTTAGAGCAAAAAAGGGTATCACTCAAGAATATTACGGAATATCAACATAACGTTTGTCAAAAGTAGTTGGAACTTTGAAGGCCTCATGGACAAACTGCATGAATGCGTCTAGGTTCGAGCAAGAAAGGTACAAATTTTTTTTTTTTTTGTAAGGTTCAATTTTCAAATATTTTTGACCGTTTCAATCACACAATGTGGTGTATGCGTGGGCTTTAAGTATCTTTTATTTCCCCATGTAATCTTCCATCGGAGCTTCGCTCTTTGGTCCATTTGGATTTCTATTCTAATATAAGATCTGCCTTTAAAAAAAAATACACAAATTGCATGAATGCATAAAAATTTTGCCCGTGCATAACACCGGTTGTTTTGCAGTTCAAAATTTACCGAACTACTCGTAGAATGCTGTCTACAAAGGATTTTTAGCATGTGAAACAGTTTTATTAGTGCTGTAAAACGCTGGCCGGAATTGTTGAGCCCAGGCAGTGGCGGACCTAAGGTGAGGCACGTGTTGTCACGTGCGCCCACTCACCCTTTACCAGCTGTATTTTTTTTCCCTATTATGTGTTTTACAAGCCGGAATATATTTCTGGTAATCTGCTTCTCTCTCTATCCATATACGCGCATAAGGAATTTTGATTGAACTTGACATTTACTTTTTGGATTGTGATTTTGGCACTCCAAAAATTGAATGAAGGCGCTTCAAAACTGAACTTGACATTTACACGAAACGACTTCGTTTTGGAATCCCTCCATCAATTTTGAAGTGCTAAAATCATTTTCCTTACTTTTTCTCCCCCTCTCTCTATCCCTACATACACCTCCGCAAGGAAAAATTATCCAGTGCCTCTAAGCCGCCCAATAATTTCTATTCAGATCGATTGAGTTTTGCAACTTGAAATCTAAAGGGTTTTTAATGTTAGTTTAGAACTTACAAAAAATTTAACCTAGAAACTTCTTGGGACGTATTGTCAATCTTAATTGTTGAAGTGTGGCTAAATAAAATTCGGGATTGGATCCAGTAAATTTGCCTATCGACCAGTTCGGTCTATTTGATGCATCCGGGCCGTTCAAAAGTGTTTTGAATGACCCAAATTTAAAGAGGGTACCTCTTTAAATGGACTATCAGTAAAAAATGGACGGAATCCGGCCCCATAAAATTCGACTTGCTATTAGTAATTCTTTTTGCAAATAGATTAGAGCTCTTGATGTATCTTTTGATTGTTTGAAAAAAAATTGGTCTTTTATTAAATTACTTGTTTTTTACTCAATGAGGGATGTTTTAATTTTAATTTGTTCCACATAATCGTGATTAATTTTTTTTTCCCTTAAAGGTTTGTGCCCCTGACTTGCTTAAATTCTGAGTCCACCGCTGACTCAGGGCACATAGGATCAATAGTAGTGCCATTAAACTGAAGTGGATTGACAACGAAGCTCTAATGCCTTGTTTGGGGAGGCATACACCAAGTTGGTTACTTCGTGAGTACTCTCAAATTGTTAGTTTAACCAACTAATCAAGTTTTCTATTCACTTAATATATTCTGCTGCTTTCTCACTCATATTTTGACCAAAAAAACATATCTATTTAATTAGCTAAATCCAACATATGTATAGCAACATAACTGTAACACATTTGGAAAAAGGTTTATTACAGAGTCAAAAGACAAAACTAGGCTTAGTAAACTCCATTTTCATTTTTAATGAACTCTTTTTATGTTTTTATTATATAATCCACTTACTAGGCTTAAACAACTCCGTATTAAATATAGTTAATTGTCGGACGAAAGAGAAGAACACCTAGATAATAAAAATAAATTTAAAGAAGGAAAAAGCCAAAAGTTTGGGCAAACGTTGGCTGTGGGTCACATTTTTCATTGGGATTTTGATTAAACTTGAACTAGAGCTTGTTCGCTTGGAGTAATCAAAATTTCTGCACAAAATTTTTAATAAATTTTTTCTGTCTATCTCTTTCCACATATTACATTTTAAAACTTCCCTCAGAACTCAAACAGAACAGAATCTAACTTTTTCGCCCCACACCCCCCACACCCCCCCCCCCCCCCCCCCCCCCCCCCACACACACACACACACACACACACATGTCCATAAGGAAAAATTATCCAGTCCTCTAAGCCACCCAATAACTTTTAGGGAAAGACCACAATACACACTCTTATTTGGGTGTGTATCATATGCACTCTCAAAATATTATGAATTGTAGAGAAAATATTACGAATCATATTACTAAAAAGTTACGAATCGTATAAAGGTTACGAGATACACCAAAATGTTACGAATCATAATAAAAATGTTACGAATCATACTGGTAAAATGTTATGAATTCTAAAACAAAAGTTACGAAACATACTAAAATGATATGAATGAACCTTAAAATAGGTGCATATGGTACTTGTTTCTGAATAAAATATTAGTTTTAGCAACCAACCTATTTCAGCAACAGTAAAATGTATATTATTCATCCAATATTTAATATTTATTTGGACCCATTACGGATCCTATAAAGATAATTCAAACTCCAAGTCATTCTTAAAATGTTTTTTTTATAGGTTCCTTAAAAAAATTAGCCCAATCCGATATCGGTAGGACTCTCATATGAGTTAGGGATCTCTTAGAGTGCTCATTGAAAGGCTTTAGAGCACAAAAATTTATTATGACCATTCAGGATAAAATGATCAGAAAAATAAAATTTTCGCACCGGTTCAAACAGGTTGTGTAACGCCCCGACTTTTCGGGAGTAAAATAAAATAATTTTCTTAAGAAAATTTGCTAAATAAATATAATTTTCTAAAATAAAGTTTAGATATTACAAACTCAAAATAGATTTGGTGATTCAAAATACATTAACTTCAGAGCCGACTCTAGGCTTGATACAGATTCCAGGCATACTCGATCTTTGTTCCTGATATTCTTTTTGTGTCGAACTGCACCCTCCTTGATTCCCCTCCATTGAATCCTGCGCCATCTGCCAAATTGATCGCCAAAGCAAACGATTTTCCAGGATACAAACGTATCCGTGAGTGATAAATCACCTAGTAGAATAATCCAACCCAACTACCCCTCTTACTTTACAACTAGCAAACAACAGGATAATAGTAATGCGAAAAAGTAAAACAGAGATTTTTCACATAAACCGGTTTCTTACTATCCATTAACTTAACATGTAATCTAAGATCTCCTCCGCGGGATCTTTCCTCCCCAACCACTAGCCATGTTCGGTCCCATGAGGTCACTTCTCTTTGCTGTCGCAGATACACCTAAGTTATATACCGAGTCTGCACCCTAATAACTACAACAAGGGGTAAGCTTATCATGCCTGAATCATGACTAGGGTTCGCTTATCTTATATACCACTTCACAATCATCACAATTATCACTGGACTCTCGCCAGTCTATCAATTCAGCACTGAACTCCCGTCAGTTTCAATCTCATCACAAATCTCATCACATCTCAAAATCACGCCTGCAGACAATCTAAAAATAAAACTTTCCAATTCATCCATTACCTAGCATCATCTAGGTGAATTCTATTTGCATACCATCCTATGTCTCTAGGGTCCAATCTAGCATATAAATCAAGTGTCGGAGCAATATACAAATAATCACAATGATAATTGAAATAAATAATAAGCGTAGAAATCACGTAACTTTTTATGAATGGGCCGTTGCCCTTAGTCTTGTGTGACCAACAAGTTAATTATAAAACAAGAAACTTTTATCTCAAAAAAATAATAATAATAATTCTATTCAAATAATAATAAGCCTAAGTTTATATTGTTATCTTTGTAAAGTACATTCTTATAATACTAATATAATAGATAAGGGTCAAATAATATAAAGACACTATCATAAAGATTATTTTTTTTTATACCAATACAACATTTAATTAAAACGTATTGTTGAGTAGGACATAGATTCTACTATTTTAGTAAACCCAGGGGCTTAATCATTATGTAAACATAACTTGTATTTTCTAATTTGGACTGAAACACTATACTAAAATAGTCAAGGGGGAAAACTGTAATTTAGGTTTTATTTTTTTAAAAACCAATCGGTACGAACAATAAAATTAAAAAAATGAATAGTAACCACACTTATGAACAGTGAACACTGATTTTTTTCTTTTTCTAGAAAAGTTAAGTTTCGTTCCTTCGATTCTAATTTCGATTCTTTTGGATTTTAATCATAAAAAACTAACATATTAGCACATTAATATACTTAGGGAGAGGTAGGAGAAAGATTAATCTACCTTTATTCCGAACAAAGCGATTCGGTGGAATCCGGTGGGTTTTTGTTTGGCGGCGAAAGATCGGCATTCTAGCAGCAACTTTGGACTGGAATAACTTGATCAAACCTCTGCCGTTCTGGACGATTCTTGTGTCTAACGCGAAGATCTTGAAACGCTCTAGAACTTTTGTGAAGAAGTCGAAGCCCGAAAACCATTCAAACTAGGAGAAAAGTGGGGGTTTTCATAAGTCCTGTTTGCTGTCAGGAAATAGAAATTCGAGAATTTCACTGATCTTTAGACAGCGATAATTCTATCAATCATTGACCGTTTTGGGTGATTCTTGGGTAGAAAATATCGAAGTTCTCGACGCCCTCTACAACATTCGTGTAGAAACTTAGGCCTAAAAAAGACAGCAACTAGGAAGAAACAGGCTGTGAACAGAGGGACGTGATATGGACGAAAATTGAAAGGGTGTGATCCCTCTTTTCTTTTTCTTCTCTTCTTTTTCCAGATTTTTTTTATGTCTCTCTCTTTCTCTCTGCCGAATGAAATAGAATGGGAAAGATGGGTTTGGTTTTATAGATATTAGAGAGAGATATAGTTTAAGAAGAGTTTGAAGGGAAGTAGATAAGTGAAAAGATAAAGATAGAGGAAGAGATTGGTGAGCGATGAGTAACCAAATCCCATAAATTGTGGGATGATTATTATTATGAATAATATAGAAAAATATGCACACACATTTATAGTTACAAGTTGAATTAAAATTTTGCTAAACTAATTTTAGTTGGCAAAAATTAATTTAGGTTTTAATCTAATTATACTATTAAATGATTAATTGATTACTCTAGACTATTTGATTCAAAATAGTTTCTTTATTAAAAAAAATAGGGCAAAAATCCGGGTCGTTACAGATTGAAATTGGAGCACTTAATTTTTAATCATATTTTTTAATATGGTTAAAAAGTAAGTCCTCATTTTTTAATTCATTTGAACCGGTGCGAAAATCTTATTTTTCTGATCATTTTATTCTAAATACAAATATTTAATTAAGAAAAGAGTGAGAGTAAAGAATCTATTGCAGTTGACATTGTAAAAATGACTAGCTAAAATAATAAAGTGAATTTTTAAAGTGTAATTTAGTTCAAAATTTAAAGAGTCCAATGCGGATGCGCTAAACACCTTGGGGCCCGATTGGATGCCGTATGTGGTTCGGGTGTATTATTTATGAAGGGGGATAAGATAGTAAGGGGTATTAGTTAAGAAGTGAGGATCCACATTGATGTGATATTTATAGAGGGTGCATTAAAAAGTAGATGGTTTGGATGATGTATTAAAGAAGGAGGATAAAATAATACTAGGTTCGGATGGAGGATAAATTGGGTGTATAAGAAATAGTGTATGATGTAAAAAGCTAGCAAATGACTCTTTTGCCCTTGCTCTGTATTAAAATCGATAATTTATTAGATTAAATATATTATTACAAAATCCAATAAAATTAATTACTTTATCACAATTAAGCAATACTAATTTAGTTGACTAATAATTTAATTATTTTAATAATTTTAAAAACCCACCCACGGTTTTCAACTACCCAATTAGTTACAAAAGTAAGGGTAATTTTGTAAAACATGTTAGAGGTGCTTTAATGTTACTGTTTAGTATAGGGAGAATTGGAAAGCTGAGAAAGCTGGTCAACTGGACCCACATAGCCGGTGCAATAATGCATCCTTTAGCATTTGCCAATTTTAAATTGCTTTAGACGTCCCAGCCCCCTAAAGCTAAAATAGGACAACCCATCCATGGCAGTAGAGGTCCATTGCGAAATATAAAATGAAACTTATCGGATGGACATATTTCCTTGAGTAATTATTTCATGTCCTGGGGCATGACGTTGCGGTAAACTCTTCTTTACCATATGTTTATATGGCACTTACACACTTTGGGGTATATAAGAGTACTTTGTTGTAAGAACCACACAAATGTGATGAGTGGGTACCATATAGCGGTGTGCAAGAGGCATTGAATTTTTTCGCGTATTCTTATATTAACGAGAAAAAACCCACAGGTGACTCAAGATTATACATTCTGACTGATACACTACCATATGACAACTTGGTGTACGCCCCCATCTATGGGACCCACTTAGAAATTTCATACAAATGATCGGAGCAATTCAATTTTTGTAAAACATTCTTTTTTGGTCAGCAAATCCAGCGTAGAATCGATCAAGCATTTATCAATATCTAATGGAGTGGATTTTTTACAGAGATGCTTAAAAAAATATTTTGAAAAAGTTAACAGATCCGATCATTTGTATGACATTCCTAAGCTGATCTCATAAAATCGGTGTACGTGTACACCAAATGGTATACCTATAGTTTTACCAATTGTGCTACTGGTACAGCAAGAGCTGTATAGACAGCGTGTACAACCGGCTTTTGGGCCCGTCTCGGGTCCAACAAAGATAATTGGAACCACTCATTTTGTCTAAAATATTTTGTAAGGTCCCTGTGAAAATCAGCTCCATCCGATATCATGAAGGACATTTATGTTCATATTTGCTAAATTGCTAGCCTAAATTTTGAAGCAAAATTGGACGTTTTGTAAACGCCCTTAATGCTATCGGATGGAGCTGATTTTTTGCCGAGATCCCAAAATAAATATTTGGGTAAATTACATACAACCCCCTCAAACTAACACTCGCGTACACTTAACCCCCTCTAACTTTTCTTTTTGGCACTCAACCCCCTCTAACTAACAGAAATTCAAACGGTCATAACTTCAAAAGATCATAACTTCTTCGTCCAAAATAAAAAAACGTTCAAATTATATATCAATTTTGAGGTCTTGAAGTCAGCTTTCTAATGACACCAAAATCACATCACGATTCAAAGCACACATAAAGTTATGATCAAAACGGTCTTTCTATCTACCAGCCCTTACTCTTTTGATCATAACTTTCTGTATGCTTTGAATCGTGATGTGATTTTGGTGTCATTATGAAGCTGACTTCAAGACCTCGAAATCGATATATAATTTGCACGTTTTCGATTTTGGACGAAGAAGTTATGACCTTTTGAAGTTATGACCGTTTGAATTTCCGTTAATTAGAGGGGGTTAAGTGTCAAAAAAAAAGTTAGAAGAGGTTAAGAGTACGCGAGTGTTAGTTTGAGGGGGTTATATGTAATTTACCCTAAATATTTTGAACAAGATCAATGGGTCCGATTATTTTTATTGAATCCGAGACAAGCTCAAAAGCACACGGTACACGCTGTCTGTTCAGCACTTACTGTACCAACAACATTTCTGTAGTTTTACTGCCCGGGGTTTCCAGGAAGCTGCCAATTAAAGTGGAGTAATTAAATACGCTAAAGCAGTGAAGGAAACTGGTGAGTTGAGTCGGTTGCTCAACGGCAATGACGGGTCTAGGGGAACCACTAAAGAATCATGTGGGTCCAGTTCAGCGTAGGTTTGACAAGTTGTGAGTGACAATCATGAAAATCTCCGATTCAAAGACGGATCCCACGTGAGGAAAGCCAAGGCCCCACTGTTCTTTCAGAGATATATATATATATATATATAGAGAGAGAGAGTCCCTTTCAGATAAGGACGCTCTTATCGTTTTAAACTGTTGACCTCCCATTTTCTCCCATTTTCCGATCGAATTTCAATAATCTGAGCTGTTCAATGTGTTCAGAACGTGATTTTAAAGGTACTTCTGAGAAATCAACAAAAAAAAAAGGACCAGGAAGGGTTTCATTCGAGCAGTTTTTATTTGAACCGTTCGATAAAAAACAAACAAAAACTGTTCGGATGAAACCCTTTCCGGTCATTTTTTTTCCGATTTTGTAAAATTACCCTTAAAATCATATTCTAAAGATATTGAACGGCTCGAATCATCGAAATTCGATCGAAAAATAGAAGGTCCTTTCCTTAACAAAGTAAGGGCGCCCTTACCTAAAATTTGGTATATATATTTTTAAAATTTTGAATTTAATAATAGCGCACATGACAATTAAAAAGTATTTTTGAAATCTATATTAAAAGATATAAAAAATTAAAATTGACACAAATATTAAAAAAGAACAATCAATTTGGGGGTACTGCAAAAAAATGTTTGACAATTAAAAATACTGGTTGTTGTAAGACGCAAAGGATAGCGATGGGGATTTTGGAAAGATTCTGTGGACTGTGATTGATACCTTTCATATTATATTCCTCACATTTATACACATGTTTATGTATGTATTTGAGTATTTCCCCATATCACTTGCTTTTCTCTTGTTTTAGATTTAGAGAGCCCAAAAAAACAAAAAACAAAAAAAAAAAATCACACCAGATATTTTACGTCTACGATATTTTTGTAAGTAAATTCAAATAAAGTGTCCACATTTCCAATCACTTATTTACGGAGTGCAGTAAATAGGCATGCATCTCGGCAGTTCAAAAGTGTTTTGGACGATCCAAATTAAAATTCATCTTTTTTCTTACTTATCAAAGATTAAAAACATATTTCAAACGTTGATTGTTGAAACGGACGGCCGAAATCGCTCAGTTTTATAGCGGCTCCATAAATAAATCTCTCTTCAGTTGGTCTGCAAAAACCAACAATATGTGAGTCTTGCAGCATGCTCTATTATTTTCAATGTTTCTCATCTTTTAATATCAATTTCATCTCTCTATAATTTTTGTTCGAAAATATCTTAGAGGCCTCAAATTGGAGTTTGTTTTGGGCCGCAAAAGTATTGAGCCGCCACTGAGTAATATCAAACATCTTCCAAGTTTCCAACCCTGGACCAACTACAAGATATGCAGCAAAAGAAAATACAAGAAATGCAGCAAAAGAAAATTGCATATCATGTCTTGCAAAATACTCCTACTCAATTATTTGTGGTTCCAGGATGCAACTTTTCCTTCCTTTTTAGTGGGGCCACCTGTAAAAAATTTTAATGTTTACAAAGGCAAGTGATTTTCAAGTCCCATTTTTTTTTATTGTATGCTTCCTCTTTTATTTTTTAGTGGTTGTATCATTTTCTTACCAGGTAAAATCAAGGATGGAGCCAGGAGGGTCAGTCGGGGCGGTCGGCCCTGCAAAAAAAAAGAAAACACTACTATTATATGTATAAAAAAAAAAAGAAGAGATTTTTCCAGCATGCACGATCGGCCTAGCGTGGTGAAATTTCTGGTTCCGTCCCTGGATAAAATGCTTGGTTCGAGTCTTATCGCTGCAAATTGCAACACCCCGGCCTCTATCCCTTCCTATCGATTGATTAAAAAAAAGGGGGAGAATTTTTAGGCCGGCCCGAAAAGTAGGTTCGGACTTAATTTAGTTTTGACAAAAATATTTCTTCTTTATTTCAGTCCCTTTTTTTGACTTTTCCTGCATTTTTACTATTTTGTCCATTCTTCTTAATTTTTTGTGTACATGTTCATTTTTAATAAAATTTATATTTTTAGAATCAATTCATGACCCATATATCACTACAAGAAAAAACACCATTCCCGACTAACCCCTTAGTCGGCAATTGTAGCCTTTTTAGTCGGCAAAAACATTTCCCGACTAAATATTTTGGTCGGCACGTTAGTCGATGGAACGAGGTCGGCAAAGGTTGTTGCCGACTAAAAAAGGTTTAGTCGGCTAAAGTTTTTTTTATATCGACCATCATGTTTAGTCGGAAATTAAAATTTAGTCGGTAAATGTTCAGTTTATCACCAACTAAACTTTAGTCGGGGAATGTTAATACTCATTAGCGACTAATTGTTTAGTCGGCAATAACAGATTTCTTTTTTAAAAAAAAAACTGGAAAATAATAGTCAGCGACTAATGTTTTAGTCGGCAATAACAGATTTTTTTTAAAAAAAATTTGGAAAATAACTATTAGAGACTAATGTTTTAGTCGGCAATAATATATTTTTTTTAAAAAAAAATTGGGAAATAACAATCAGAGACTAATTTTTTAGTCACCAATAACAGATTTTTTTTTTTTAAATTTGGGAAATAACAATCAGAGACTAATTTTTTAGTCGGCAATAACAATTTTTTTTTTAAAAAAAATGGGAAATAATACCTTGGTAACCTCATTACATCCACATTTGCTAACGTGCTGGAATTAATAGGAAACTAAAAATTCCAATGTCCACCAATTATTTAGTAAACAAATTATATCCAAATCCCTAAAGCGCAAAATAATGATCGAACGACAAGAGGGGGGAAAAACCAAAAATCGATGCAACAGTATACTAACCATGTAATATTAAACAAAATGTATCCAAACAAAAAGTTCAACTCGTTGCATGTAGAATCCACAACCAAAATCTAACGTTGATCTTCATAGTCCGTAACCCAAAGCAGAACCGTGGGATACTCCACTAAAATGACAATTTGTAAAAAAAAACAAACAAACCACCATCTATTATGCAATATATGATCTTGTGCACTACCAAAATCAGATATGCAGTTGGTCTTCTACTATACTACAATACAGGATGTAGCAGGAATAGATGTAGCAAGAATATAGATTGAGATACTAACCTGATCAAAACTTGAAGATGGAGCAGTCTTAATTATTGTATCCAGGGTAGGGAGGGGTACTTTGCTGAAAAGTGCTTAAGTCGTATAGTTTTGAGCTATTGCCTGTAGAAGCTGCACTGTAACAAGATGGGGGAAGAGGGACACTTATTGAAGCATTCCCCATCCGTCAACTGTTAAAGAAACAAAAAAAAAAACGTATTGGTTTTAGTAACTGGAGGTTAAAGTCTTGGTCCAAAATACTTGTGGTATAAGAGTTAATTTTTTACCTAAACTACTGAATTTCAGCAAAATGCAGACATGGACACTTGTATTGTCAATATTCAAATGGACAAACTAGTGGGAACCTTAAAATTGTCAAAGGCTTGATCGGGATGTTATCATCAAACTCCCTCATCGTGTCCCAAGGGCCACCTCCTACGCCTACTAAGAAAAACGACAAGGGTTACTACGGTGATGCAGCATAAAAGTACGTGTTCCAAAACAAAAAGACAGAAAGAGAAAGGTCAACCTAAGTCTCGAGTTATGAAAAGGTTGACCTTGCTTTGATAAAAGCATCGATAGTTTTCTCTTCCTGCGGACTGACTTGACCATGCGCATTATCAACGCTTCTTGTCACCTTATAGCAATGGAAAATCAATGAAGTACTTGACAATGGGCTCCCAATCCTTTATGCTAAATACTAAGTCGCTTCTCAGGTAGTCCGAGGAATTTTCATGTAGTTTCAAATGAGTTTATTTTGCCCTTCCATTCTTTAAGCAAATACAGAGCTCATTGACTGCTCCTACCCCCATCATAACCTCTAAAAACTAAATGACTGCTCCTACCTCCATTCTTCGAAAAATCAAGATATAGCAGGGTGAATCACACCATTTTTTAACTAAATGACTGTTCCTACCTCCATCCCAACCTCTAAGAAATGGAGCTATGTAATTAAAATACAACCACCAATAGTCTATCAGTAGTTAACCAACATTGAGTGTTCTTCTAAATGAGATTCATGTACGCAACAAAGATTGTAATGCACAAAGATTCTGTAAACTATAAAGCACCAGGATATCTTTATATCACTCGGTATCACCAAAACCAAACACACAATCCCCTTTGTACCACAATAGTCAAGCTAAGGTTCTTAATTTAATTGTTCCGCCACTTAAAACACAAAATCCAACATAAAATTTCAATTTATGCACTTACACTCTCAGTTTCTGCATTCAAGAAAGTAATTTCAGCATCCGTATCTCAATCTCAGCACATAACAGCTCTCAGCACCTAATTCGAGCACTTACACTGGGTTTTTTTAATCTTAAAACTACATTTCCAGCACTTAATCACAATTTCAGCAACTCAAAATTCATTTTCCAGCAACAAAGTTCAAATTTCGCATCCTATTTGTTCTCGAACCAAGCCGAGTGCTTCGAATACAAATTGAGACATTTGACCCAAAGAAGGGCTGGAATAGGAACACTGACCTTATGAAAGAGCGAGAGATCGGAGTCAGGGAGAAAAGGAGTGGCTTCAGTGGTGGCATCTGTGGTGCTTTGTCGTGTCGTGCCGTGCCCTTTTTGATGTGTCGTGCCGTGCCTTTTTTGTCGTGTCGTGCCGGCCCGTTTACTTAATCGTGTGTCGTGTCATGCCATGCCGTGCCGTGCCATGCCTTTTTAAATCGTGCCAACGGTGCCGTGTTGTGCCATTCATTTTCGTATACACATCACCAACCGATTTTCGTCTAAAAAAAAATCTTCCCAAAAAGCACTCATTTCCGTGCCTCTAATGTTCTTAAGTTTGTAGTATTCAATCCTAATTTGAGGCGTACTAGCAAAAGAACTATCTTTTTTGCTTAAAACTTTATTGAGACTTGTAAATTTCAATTCAAATAGGAAAAAAAAACAGTTCACCTGGAATACTACTTCCACTAGACAGGCTGCAACCTTCTCAGCTTTGAGCCTCAGTTTCATCAACTGCTTCTTTCTCTCATGTGTCACCTGAGATTTTTCCTTCCTCTTCTTCATTTGCAGAAAGCAGAAAACACCAGCAGCAAGCGAAAACAAGAAAAACCAGCAGCAGCAACAGCGCCGAAAAAGAGCTGGCTGGAAGTTCTCAATATTCTTCACATAAGAGCAATAAAAGAGCTTCAAGTTATGGAGTGTCTCCAAAGTGAATACTGACATTATCAGAATAAAACATTTCCATATAAGGATAAACTTCCACTATTTAAGACAGAAGTTACATTTCCATTGCATTTCAAAAGTGAAAACAAACTAAACAAATTGCAATTCCAAACAATATAATTCAACTTCAGTACTTCACCAATTTAAAGCAGTATAATTTCAACTACAGCAAGGTCTAGTGAATATTTTGGAGGACAAATTGATCAATGTACATTTAAATAGTGGAAGTTTATGATTCTTGTTGTATGGTAAAGACCATCATCCATTTGGTTACATCTTCTCGATTTCACTTCCTTTTTACAAAAAAAAAGGTGGCCTAAAATGCGATGAAGGACAAATTGATCAGCAACAGGACATTAGTTATTAATCCGGGCCTATATTAGTATCCTCTCAACTGTAATCAGCAATGGCACTATATTAGTAGCACCTTTCCGATTTCACTTCCTTTTTACAAAAAAAAGGTGGCCTGGTTACATTAGTTATTCACTTCCTTTGTAAATAAGCAATCCTAGTCAATGAGTTGCTAAATGATGATACCCAGTGTTTAAAAAGGTGGCCTAATAAACGTTGATCAATGAACAAAATGATCAACGTACAATTATTGCTTTCTACACTATAATTGGGTCAAATGGGTTGCCGGTACGGTACGGGATTTTGCTGTAGTCCGTTCTAGAAAACCTTCTTAAATTTCACAGTTTGGATACTGCGCCCGAGGCGCGACTGAATGCGCCTAAGCCATATAACCAAATAACTTCAATTGAATGAGTAACAACGAAGCTTGTGCGCGGTGTCTAGAGTGGGGAAGAAACAACACCACCTAGGATAACTTCAACTACAACAAGGTCTAGCTACAAAACCCATATCAATTTCCATCAGTTGAGAGAACTAACAAACCCATTTTCTGTTAACGAGGTGCCTTCTTTCCATCCAATGCGCTATGCATTCCCTTTCGGCAGATCCGAGCATTGGTACAAAACCAAATGGTTGAATGTTCAAAATTAGTACCCATTTCTAGAAAAACCATTTCGTAACCCCAACACACATAAACAGAGTGTAACCTCGTACTACAATTTTTCGATTTCTCCTGTATGATTAGTCTTAGAAAAAGAAAAAAAAAGACCAAAACCTAACACAGACATTACTAAACATACAAAATACAAACTGTACTTAAAAATTATTACCCACCTCTAAAACAGTTTACTGTCAACAAGCAATAGCCTCGGTTGCAATTGGCAGTACCAAGAAGGAATTAACATGTGGTCAAAAAAACAGGAAAACGAAAATAGTAGCAGGAATTAACAATGTTTTCTCATCAAAACCCCAAGTACTTGCAGTACAACGGGCCAAAGCCGACGATCGTGAATGAAAACGGGCCAAGGTTGTAAATACTCACCGTTTGAGAGTCGTGTGTCACCGGAAATGAAGAGAGACAGTTGTAGATCTAGGGTTTGAGTCGTTTGAGTTGCTGAACGGCAACAGCAATGGAACGGAAATAGCAGTCGTTGAACGGTCACCGACTCACCGCCGGAAACGAAAATGGAAACGGAAACGGAAACGGAAACGGCAAAGGCATTCACCACCGGTCAGTGGTCACCGACTACGGCTTCACTGTTTGAGAGTCAAGAGGGAGAAAGAAAGACGTTGAGAGAGAGAGAGAGAGAGACTCAGGCGTTGAAAGGGAGAGACGGTGAGAGTGAGAGAGAGAGTCGTTGAGAGAGTCAGATGAGAGTGAGAGAACAGAGAGACCGAGAGAAAGAGGGCTGCTAGGGTTGCTCTCCGGCCTCATCTCTTTCTATTTATACTGTTGACGTGTCTGATCATGTGCGACAGTCGCACCATAATACATATGCACTCAATAAAGAAAAATTCTCGTAGAGTCCTAAAATGCATCACTTGAGGGCAGCCCGAGCTGTTTTTTAAAAATCGGAACCATCTACCTTTTTATGCGGGAGTGATTATATCATTCGTACAAAAAATAAAGTAAATTGGTTATCGTTATATACTTGATCGGACATAACAAAAAAATTATTATTAATGAATCTATATCCCGATGAAAGGACTTCCGAAACCCGATAGACCCGATTTTTTGTGAGAGTGATTAAAACACCAAAAACAACAAAATGAACGGTATGGATCATCATAGTTGTGTCGTAATCGTGTGGTTAGCATACATTGGACTATAGCGGAATATATTGGTTTAGAACCAAATAAGTTAGATGTATAGATTTGAAAGGTAGCTGCAGACTCATTTTTTCAAATGTTCGATCTAAACCGTTACGATTTAAGATCTTATAAAATTTATCATTCTCCCCTAAATAGGTGATAATTGGACGTCGGAAACCACGTGATCAGAACATATTCGGTACTTTTAAACGCGTTTAAGTCCTATAATGCACCACTTGAGGGCCGCCCGAGTTGTTTTTTGAAAATCGAAACCGTCTACCTTTTACGTGGGAGTGATTATATCATTGGTGCAAAAAATGAAGTAAATTGGTTATCGTTATATACTTGATCGCACATAACAAAAAAATTCTATTAATAAATCTACGTCTCGATGAAAGGGCTTTTAAAACCCGATAGACCCAAAAATTTGCAAGAGTAATTAAAACACCAAGAACAATAAAATGAACGGTATGGATCGTCATACTTGTATCGCAATCATGTAGCTAGCGTACAAGATGCCCGTTTTTATAGAATAGAATTATATAATATATATTTTCTTTGTTCTAATTATAAGCACAAAAATATTGTTAGCCTTGATGGTTTGTGTGTCAATTGAAAACTTGGGTTCGAACGCCATAGAGATAATTTTTTTTAAAACCATTTTTTTTAATTAGTTTTTTTCTTATTTATTTTCTATGTATTTTTTTAAAATATTTATCAGATAAAACGTAATGTATATTAGTATATGTGTAGTAATTGGTACATTATCAATTATCATGTTTGAATTTTGATTCAAAATTTCTTAATCATATAAAATATTTTAAAAGTTTATTTTACTTAATTAAAAGGAAAAGATTAACAAATTATTGGATTATCAAATTTTTTACATTTAAGAATTTTTGTGCCGATAAAGAGGCTTCCTTGGTCTGATCAAGCCAAAATTTACGAGAATCTTATGATTAAGAAGGGAAAAAAATGAGCGGTAGCGATCGGAAAGGTTGCATCGTGATCAATGTCGTCGGAATCAATATTTCCTTTCTTTTAAATTTTTAAAAAGGGGTAAAAGTTGATATTCCATGACTAAATCTATTAGTTGGGTAATGTATTTGATTTTTTAATTTGGATTAAATGATATTACCCAACTAAAATATATTTGGTCGGAAAACGTAATTTCGTTTTCAATTATATTAAATTCTGAAAAATAATATTTCCCGACTAAATATTAATTTAGTCGGCAAACAAACAAATTACCGACAAAATATAGTTTAGTCGGAATAAATTTTCTATTTTATTTAAATTCAAAAAATGTTATTTCCCGACTAAATGTAAAATTAGTCGACAAAAAAACAAATTACCGATTAAATTTAGTTTAGTCGGAATTATTTCTATCAATTACCGACTAAAATATATGTTTTGGCCGACTAAAGTAATTTAGTCGGCAATTGTGTTAAAGTTTTCCGACTAAAAATTGTTTAGTCGGTAATTGGCTTATATTTTCCGACTAAACAATTTTTAGTCGGGAAATTTAGTCGGGAATTGTGTATTTTGTTGTAGTGATAATATTTTGGACAAAAATACTCTTGACTATGTAAACTGACTATGAGAACTGTCAATTCTCATAGCCAGTTAACATAATATTTCAGACAAAAATATCCCCGTCAGTTCAAATAGCTCGAGTTAATATATTATTTTGAACAAAAATACCCTTGAACTATAGCTATGAGAACTGAGGTTATGAGAGTTATATTTTTAGAATCAATTCGTGGATCATATTATTTCAAAAAAAAATACCATTGGCTATGAGAAGTGGCTGTTCTCATATAGAACTAGTTTTGTGAATTGGTTATGAGAGCTGGATTATGTGAACTGACTCTGTAAACTAAAAAATACACAGTTCACATAGTCTTACCATACACTAAAATATACAGTTCTCATAAAAAAATACACAGTTCATGTGAACTGAGTTATGAGAACCGGCTATGTGAATTGCCAATTCTCATAGGTAGTTCTATGAAAACTGCAAGTTTTTATAATCAATTATATGAGAACTGGCTATGAGAAGTGATTGTTCTTATAGAGAAATAGCTTTGTGAACTGGGTATGAGAACTGGACTATGTGAACTGAAAAATACACAGTTCTCATAAAAAATATATAGTTCACATAGAAAAACACACAATTCTCATAGAAAAAACAAAGTGAAATAGTCTAATACACAGTTCTCATAGAAAAATACATAGTTCTTATAGACAATTCTCTTAGAAAAAAACACAATTCTCATAAATAATACACAATTCTCATAGAAAAATACAAAGTTCTCATAGATAATAAAGAAGAATTATTGTTGTCAGGACTATTTGAAGTTCGAACCTGGAAAATGGGGCCGGCCTAAAAATTCCCCTAAAATTTTATGTGTTGTCATGGACCCGTATGCAAGCAGAAATGTGGTCCCTTTATTCCCAAAAAATTGTCATTTTGCATACCATGCACTAATCTTTATGGAATGGAGGTAGTAGGGAAATAGGAGAATGAAATTACAACTACCTACCCCATCTTTGGGGTTGGGGCCTAAATGCAAAGATTATTTCTTTAAGGAATTAAAACAGTTATTCCCTTCTCAAATTGATTGTCTCTCTTTGAAAATCGTTCACATTATGAACAAAAAAAAAAAATTTCAAACAATTTTCTAGGTTTTTTTATTTTTGGGTATTAATGCTAAAACTGCTTTATCTTTTGTTAAAGTTTCAACATTATTACCATATTGATCTCAGTTTAGCTGATCAAAAATATTTTTTTCAGTTCGTATCTTCTTCTTTTTTAAATGTTTTCCTGCCCCTACAGGCTACAACAAATATCGAAAAGAAAAAAGTTTAATAGAGACTTTGTTTTTTCCACACACAGTAACACTTCAGCCAAAAATACATTGCTGGAAGACTTTGTTTACATAGTTGTAACCAAAAATACCTTACCCAAAAAAAAAAAACAACCAAAAATAGGGTAAGAAAAATGGAATTATCCCCAGATTTAAGATTTACGTGACCAAAAATAGGTTTTAACCACTTTTAAAAAGGTAATGGTTACTGTCGACTTTATTGGGTTCTAAGAGCATCCACAGTGGAATAAGTAAAAGTGAATAATCAAAACATGTCACATCAGATTTTGATTATCCATTTAAAGGTTGCTAAAGTTAACAATGTTAAGTCTCACATTGGTTATTTTTTGCTCATAATCAAAACCAATGGAATCATTGCTTCCTTCCATGAGATTTCTCCAAATTCTCCCCCTTCATTTCACGTAAATCTTTTGAAAAACTAGTTTTTGTTAAAAGCAATTTTTATAAAAAAATATTTATTCTTGAAAAAAAAAGTTAATTAAATAGTTTTTGGAAGAAAAAAAATCAGTTTACGTTAAAAACAGTTGGATAAAAAATAGTTAATGAAAAAAAAAAGAGTAAAAAAACAACTTTGTGTAAATACAATTTTTTAAAAAAAATAGTTTTAGAAAATAGTTTTTTTTTAAAAACTTTTTTTTTAGACAAAGTTTCTGAAAAGAATAGTAAGAATAGTTTTTTATAATTATTTTTTGAAAACATTGTTGAGAGAAAGAGAAAAGATTTTTGTATAATGATGGTTGTACTTGATTGAGAAAATATGGAAATCACTAAATTTTGTTATTGGTTAAAGGTTTCTAGTTTTGATTATTCAAAAGGCAAAATTTGATGAGTTGCTAAGAGATTGTTAAGTTTGGTTATTCCAATGTGAGCACTTTTTTGAACAAATATTGCTAATTTTAACAATTTTTTATTTTACTTATTCCACTGTGGATGCTCTAAGGTCCGGTAATGGTTTATTGTATTTTTTTGCCAATATTGTGTAATAACCGAAGGTTGGCGGGATGGTAGTCAAGAGTTTGGCTCCTCTCTGCAATCCTCCAATAATTGGAGGATCCTCCAATTCAAATCCAATGGTCGAAAATCCGTTTTTCATCATAGCATCCTCCTTATCCCGCTAACGGGCAAGGGTCCTGTCAAGTGTGTATTCTGTCAAGTTTGGTCAAGCTTGGACCATTTATGGGCTCTTCCTAAATCCACTACAATGATCAGAACCATTCATTTCTTAGGACTCGTTGAGAACATTGAACACGCCAATGTTTCGAAATGGTATGTACAGTTTTGGGGAGAATATTTTTGGGGAGGGGAGATATAGAATGTTGGAAAAGACTAAAGAGGGAGAGAAGGCCGCCAGAGAAGAAGTGAGTCTATTGAGAGAGAGAGAAAGAGATTATTGGGTGTTAGCGGGATAAGGAGAATACTACGAAAAATTGATTTTCAACCGTTGGATTTGAATTGGAAGATCCTCCAATTAGAGTGGAGCCAAACTCTTTAGTCAACGTTGTTTATGACTATATATGAGTGTATTTCGTATAAGCCAAGATTAATTAATGACTTCTTGATAAAATCATAAATTTCATTTTGTCCAAAGTCAAAACCGACTTCTTTTATTATTTCCTCTCAGGTAAGATGTCGTAGTGGATTAGTTCTAGAAACATCATTTAAAGCTGACGTTTTCCGACTCCAAATGTTTCTGGTGGAAAAAGAAAATCTATGGCATGAGAAGCGACAAATATTGACGGTATAATTATGATATGTATGACTGCAATTATTTCGTATTTCCTTTCGTCCAAATTTAATAATTCCTCGACTATTCTAACAAAATAAAAGGTAATTATATTTTAAAATTGATAATAAATTTTATATCTAATATATCGATTAATTACAATATAATATTTTTAAATTCAGATAAAACATTAAAAATGGAGGCCTGTTATAGTACATGAAATTGTCCATGATACATTTCCATTCCATAGACAATTTCAGGTAATATTTTCATGTATCCTAACATTTTTCTTGTAAATTACAAAATATAATCAATTGAAAAATAGAACGAAGTCAAACTCTCAAAAATAAATTGGAACGGAAGAGTATCTTTTGATAATGTAATTAGGCGTTCGGGCCAGTGTACGTCCAACTCGACTAATTTTGGAACTAAAATTTCATCATCTACTAACAGGGCTCCACTTGAAATTGGAGCAAATATTTCATATGAACCCAAAGAAGTTAACAACACTTCAAAGGGTTTCGAACTTGATACCTAATTAGCAAAAGGCACACCTTAAGTCTCAATAGTCTCTCGTATCATAAACTTTGAATTACGTCCGTCAACATAATGTTAGAAAATATTTTTGATGGTCAAATTTTGTAGCCTATAATAATAAAGGCATGCTAAGAGTTTGTTTTATACACAATCAATGATAGATCAATGAAAACAAAGTTCTTGTCAATTCAAGATACACTACAAAACACTTTTAATTTCAAGATGCATCTATTTTTCTTACATTTACCAAACACTTTCGCATATTTTTAATTATGAGTTTTTTAGAATCCCACAATCCAGAATCTAGAATTCATCAAAATAATCAGCATTTAACTTGTATATATGTATTTTTTTTTTATTTCTTTTAACAAGTAGTACGTACGTACACTGTACCTTGCTATACCATCGAAAACACTCACTAGCTTTGTCTGTTAATCAACACAGTCTTAACAGACACAATTGGGTCCACTTCATATATTTTTAGTCACATACTGTAATAAACGCTTTAATACACAACCCACTAGAGAGATGCTCGTAGTTCACGACTATTGAATTATTTTCCTCATGGCTGCCCAACAACAGCAGTATTAGGCTCTGCGGTGGGTTGCTCGTGCTATATTGGGTTAATTTCTCTTTCATCTTGTTGATGGTTCTGGACGATACAAGTGATAATCAGAACTGGAATGCTGTATAAGACATCCCAAACCGAGAAAATTAAGAAATCCCACCAATAATTCCGAAAGACAACCGTGCCAAGGAGAGACACAAATGATGGCTGCGTAAACAGGCCAGAAAAGGAGTTGTGGCAGGAAAACAGAGCTGAACAGGGTAAGAGCCAAGAAGAAAGAGAAGTCTCCGACTCGAACTCGGATACGGTCAGCGGTCAAAGAAAGAGGGAGCTTGACTGAGGTGATGAGGAAGGGTATCGAAAGTACAATGGCAACGAACCAGCGGTTCCGATTCATGTTGAGATTGGGCAGGGAAGGGAGCCAAGGCTTTTCTTGGAGGTGTTGGAGGAGGGAGAGGATCAGATTGAGAAGTGCTAGGACAGCAAACCTCAAGTCTAGGTTATACATTCTGACTGATATGCTGTATATCTCTCTCTCTCTCTATATATATATATATATCTGTGTGTGTGGTGGGTATATATAGGGGTTTTGCAGGTCCCCCGGAATAAGCGGATTAAAAAAAAATGGTACCTCAGAGTTAAATAATATATATATATATATATATATATATATTTGTCAAGTGAAAAATAGAAGTTAAATAATATCACGCACCAAGTTACCAAAACAAAAAACCAATCATCCCGCTTGGTTTTCATTTTTAAAATAAACTTTTTACTCTCTATATAATTTTTAATAAATTTTTCTTTCTATTTCTCTTCACTCATTATTATTTATTATATAAAAATAACATTCTAAAAGCAAAATAACTACACTTGATCTTAGCCAAAAGGCCGAGAAAGGTATGTCAACCACTGCCTAGTGCAGTTGGTATGTCATTTCTCCCCTATGGAGGAGGTCCTGGGTTCGACTCCTGCTGGAGCAATACCCTTAGGGTCCCAAGCTATGGATAGCTTCTGGACTCCGTGCTAACTCTAACACCCCCTACTAACCCCCGCTAATGTATGACGATTGAAAAAAAAAAAAAAAAAAAAAAAAAGCAAAATAAAAAAAAGGGAGACCAGCGGGCTGTAGTGCGGCGCAAATTTTCCAAACAAAATCCTCCCGAAGGATGATGTCTTGTCAGGGCTTGGGGCTTTTGACTCGACTTGTGACAGTGACGGCAGGGCATGTAAATCAGTTGGTGGGTCCCTGTTTGTGCGCGTCTCGTGGACTTTTGAGTTTCAATCATACCCCCAATACATTAATTTATTTATGGTGCCACAGCCACAAATCACGCAGAATGGTAAATTGGCCTGGTTGCCCTCCCCCGGTAATTAAGACAGTATTGTTCTTAGCCCCGTTCCAGAAACGAAATGAGAACTTATTTTTTGTGTAATAAGAAGGCTTGTTCCTGAAAAGATTGAACAATTACTTATTTTTTGAGAAGACAATTTCAAGCTCAAAATCATGTGTTTACGCAAATAATTTTCCTATCAATATGGATCTTGTTTTATAGATCTCATTGAGATCTTTAATACGGTGCAAAAAAAATTGAAAAATTATTTCTCATTTACATTATTTTTGAGTTTGAAAATGTGAAATAAGCTGCTTATTTGGATTTTGTGGAACAAACCTTCTTATTTTTCTTTGAGAAGTGGCAAAATAAGTACTTATTTTTTAAGAAGGTTTCTGGAACGGAGCCTTACTCCTTCTCTACTAAGCTTTCCTAAACTACTTGGCCGTCCCGCTATTTTTTTAATTTTTTTTAAAAAAAAAGTTA
Source organism: Rhododendron mucronatum var. ripense (assembly GCA_019656295.1). Taxonomy (NCBI): domain Eukaryota; kingdom Viridiplantae; phylum Streptophyta; class Magnoliopsida; order Ericales; family Ericaceae; genus Rhododendron; species Rhododendron mucronatum. The sequence goes on from BPLT01000166.1 coordinate 1,256,621, forward strand.
ATTTCAAACTCAAATATAATAAAAATAGAAAATAAATTTTTGAATTTTTTAAACCGTTTAAAAGATCTCAATGAAATCTATCAAATATATCCATATTGGTAAAAAAATTATTTGCGTAAACACATGATTTTTGAGCTTAAAATTATCTTCTTTTTCAAAAATTATTTTTTCAAGGAAACTGGAACTAGGCCTTAGCAACTTTCTGTATACTGCACAAAAATCTCATCAAATCCTTCCCATTCCTAATCTAATTTTTTTCTGATCTGCATTCCTAATCTAATTTTCTACTACTCCTCTATCACAAAACCCAACCAAAGTCCTTTCATGGCTGAAACTCCATCTTCCCTATTAGACATTAAATGATCCATATCCATTTAAAAGGCTAAGCCTTATAAGTGGTGAGTTATCCAATTGTATTTTAAGGTCCAATCGTTTTTCTATTAATTTGTCTAATGTGGGATTCAATCATTCACACATAATTCCAACAAAGCACTCGTCTATGCAGGCACCATCAATAATAATTTTAGAAACAAAAACAAAAGGAAACAGTTACAGGGAAAACTATAATTAAAAACTTGATTAAACAGAATTGGAAAATTCAAACCGAGTCCTGTGTGTCACGCGATTTTCTTAAAATAGATTGGCCGCCGCACTAGAGTGGCATAAGGTTATTGTCGGTGTCCATCTCCCAGAATACAATAGTTAAATAATTTTAATGGCATAGTACTAATATTATTCGGCTAACCGAACTATGTTTGTTGCTCTCACTTGAAGAGCAAATTAAACTTTACAACTAGAAGATGAAAGAAGAACTTGAAAGAGAAGAAGAAGAGTACTGGTACCGACTCTCTTTTTTGGGTGTATCTAGAAATGGAAGAATTAGCTCCCTTTTATAGGCAATAATCAGGGAACAAAAAAACACACGGACCACAGACCTCAAGCACAAGTTTGTATTCCAAAAATGCTAAGGACACATACATTTGTACACATATCTTGCACATACATTTTTATGGGGCCTCAGGGGTTTCCGCCCAGCCCAGAGCCCAAATCAATTTCCAACTCTCTCAAACAAGACCACAAAACTCAAGCACAACCCCGCGCCTACGAATTCTGAGTTGGACCTCAGCCTCATCTAGGTGTTCAATGATGATGAGCAAACGTGCATCCTCCTTCGCGAAAATGATAGTTAAAGGCGTGTTTTGATAATTAACACCGACCAAGTATATTTTCAACATTAACAAATGTTCTCAGCATATCCTTAGCAAGTATTAATTTTCAAAGCACGTCCTGAACAGTCATTTTCCCTCCTCCTTTAAATAAACTTTGCAATTCTCATAACAAGACAATTCTCATTCATCTTTAAAATGAATTGTTCTTATTTAAGGCCACCAAAATATTTGAACAATTCTACCTTTTTTCACAAAATTACTCATGGAAACAAAGATAGAAGTAGAACACAATAATCATGCACTCAACGACAGTGCTAGGCCAAGAGACACTCCTTATTCCTTAATTACATCTTAATTTATTATTTCTCCATAATGTATTTTTGCTCTTCCACCACCCAAAAAAAAGGAGCAAAGATCACGTGTGGTCATGGAGTTAAGGGACAAGTGGCGGTAGCCGCCATGACAAGATTTTTAGTAAATATAATTATTATATATATTTAAAAAAATTATCTCCAACTGATATACACTCACCACCGCCAGTTTTTTTTATTATGTTTTGCTATATATTAGTCCTTAGGAGACCCAAAAATGTATTTCAAAACTAAATTCCAGTTTTATATATGAGTGATGATTATAAAGTCAAGTACTACAAAAGATAAGGTGTAAATTAAGAGGAAAAAAACACTTCACTCTAGGATGAGTGATGATTATAAAGTGGTCCGGAGCACCATGTGGCAATATTGCCGGACTATTGAATAATTACTCCATGCCAAGGCCTCTGCATGCAGAAGAAAAACCCCATGTCGCGAAACAAGGCGATTTTTGGCCGAGACACGCAGATAGAGAGAGCAAAGAGTTGGTGATGGCTCTACGGGCACGTTACTCTTCCCACTCAACCCCATAAATTCCAGTTTCATGTATGTTTGAGAGTTAATTTTCTTCAACGTTATTTATCTCTGGTTTGAGATCTAGGCTCATTTTTGTGCTTGTGTTTGGGTGAAACTCGGTGTCTCGGTTAAATTTAATTCCAAAGTAGAATTTATTATTATCCAAGCTAGCTTCGACACAAAGGCCTTCTCGGGAGCTCCAGTGCCATCAGGAGCAGTGCGAGTTTCGGCCGCGGTGAGTGAATGTTTTCGTTGCTTGCAACTTTCGTTTCCAACTCGGTTGAATTCAATTCCAATTTTCGTTTTTTCACTACTAATTTGCGTCGGTCTTCATCTTTGCACTCAATCTGGTTGGTTTCAGGTTTGTCAGTTGGGGCATCCCTCTGTAAGCCCACTCTGCTGCAGCCATGGATGCCAATTACTCATCATTTTCAACTTCCTGACTTTGCACCCTTCACCTGTCGTCCAGCTCTTTGATCAGGTCTGCTTATGTTAACGACAGCCAATCATTAATGTCATGTTTTTGTGTTGTCTTGTCGCGGTTCCTTGTTTCACATGTGACACCAACATTTTGTCTTCCTTTATTGTTGGTGCTATGTGTTTTTGACCAGGTGTTCCTTTTGTTACATGTAATAGACGCACACTTTTCACCTTGTTAGAAAATTCTCCAAGTCGTCGATTTCCTCCTCAGAAGATATGCCAAAAGGCTATAAAAGGTAAAGAGGAGGTGGACTGTGTGCTTACAAAACCAGCTTCTGCTTCTGTCCTCCGATCTCTCATTTGCTTATCTTTCCTTCAAGGTAATCTCTCGAGACCTGTTAGGTCCATAATTCTTCAGTGTTGTGTTTTGAGGTTCTTGCGTGGGGTTTTGTCTGACTTGCACTTCTCTAAGTTGAATTATTCTTCTATCATTGTTTTTCGTGAAGGAACTGACCTATTAATTGTTCTGTAGATTGTGAGGAGGCACCCGTGGTATTCTCGGGCTATGTTGTACGTTCAGATGATATACTTGCAACTTCCACTAATTGTTTGAGACATCTCAATGGCAACGAATACAAGGTGAGGTTTAATTTGGTAGAAAAACTCTTTGATTTCGGATTTCATTTAAGTTTTCTACCTAGTTATGTATCCATAAGTGCATCCAGGGATGTTCCTGGATTTTGGGTAAGTCAAGCATAAGCCGTGCCTCGCCTTGTGTGTGATTATTTATTTCACCTCTAGGTGGGATTAAGTTAGGGAAACCAAACGCGGAAAAGATGCCCCTTTGTTGATGCAGGATTCCAAGTAGTTATGTGCTAATTGATAGGCAATTAACCTTCCTCATAATTCATGACATTAGGATACCACAAATGAAAAAATCAACTTACATTCTCAATCTTTTACTAACACTCAACAAATTGGTTATTTTTGAAATTTTCTAGATTCCTAATGTTTCATTGACGATATTATAGAATGATATTCTTTCATAAATATAAAACTAGTTTTCGGAATGAGACCTTATGTTACTACTAGTAGTCGAGGGACACGCAAAGAGTATTCTATTGAAGTGAATGTACGAATGTGAGAAATAAAATCATGTTAATAAACCAATATCAATGTCATACTATGCTTATACTGAACTCTTTTCGCAATGGATCTTATAAATAGACAAAGTATTTTTTTCGGTACAGAGAAAAGAATAAAATGTTAGTAAAGCAAAAGAGACTAATAGAATAGTGCATTGATCAACTTAAGTTTTCGCATGGATTCATAAACAATTGAGAGCACTGACTGAAATTATCACATGGGCAGCCTAGCTCCACATGGATCTCTGGTTTTGATGTTGTCTTGATTCTTAGATTGGTTTTGATCATTCTCATAGTAATGGTATGGTATAGGGCCTTTTTGTAATCATCTTCTTCTTCTTTTTTTTATATGGGCGGCGTTCTCTTAATGCCATGTTTCTAATATATTTATTTTCTTATCAGAAAAGATATTGTCTTGGTTCATCACCATATTTCTGCTTATGGTAATGTGCGACTGCGACGACAGGACAATCACTAATCAATGCTTACGATTTCAACCATGTCAATTTTCAACTTATACACTATCTCAATGTGTGGGTGCCACAAGAAAATCAATTCAAAAGGCGGTCATGGTTTTGAACAATATATCAGCCTCTTATATTTGGCATTGTTCACAGTCCGGGTGGATTTTGTTTTTGTTTTTTTTCCTCCGGTGGTATATATACGTTCAAACTTCAGGTAGAGCTTAAAAAATATTTGTTATGTATGGCATTTATTTGGATCAGGATTTGGGTGATTAATTAACAAGTTCAGATGGAATTGATACTTTGTTATGGCATACAATCTCCCTCCTCCCCTCCTATTTGCCCATCTATACTTTACCCTTTCTCTCATTCATTTTGTTATCCTTGCCTTCTTCATTGTGTTTTTGCTATCTTGATCTTATGGAGGTTAGCACAAGGCACGCACGTATTATCTTCGTTTAAACACTTTTAATCGTTTTCTTCTGCCTTCTTGGATGTGGCCGGCTTTATTTACTTGTTACTAGACTTAGAAATTTTGCGAGAATTGTACTGTATTTATAAGAAAAGCGGGCTAAAGTAAAACATGAGTTAAAAGGGAATATATTTCCTTAGCAAAAACAATTTTATTGCATTTGTTCATTTCAAAAGAGAATTTTGATAGAAGACGGAGTGCGGTTGTTCAATTGTATAAAAAACTACTTGACAATTAGTATTTCTACAGAAACTAATTCCTTTGCTCGATAAGTTTTCGAAGTGGGAAAGTTAAAAGACATAGGCTCCGTTTGTTTTGATGTAAAATATTTTTCATGTAAAATATTTTTTCAGAAAATAAGCTTCAAACATTTATTTTTCGGTGTTCGGTTGGTACTTAAAAAATATTTTTAGAAATCAACAAAATAGTGTAGAGAGAGAAAGAGGGCCGGACTTAAATGGTGGAAAGATATAAGATTATTGGAATTGAACGTGGGTCAAGACTGACGATTGAGAAAACTGAATAGTGAGAATTGCAGTAAAAGGTAGCGGATTCATCTCAAAAAATAACTTACGAAAAATTTAAGGATAAGTCATTTTCATCCAATTGATGGAAAATATTTTACATGTAAAATGTTTTCCTCATGTTTGACACAACCAAACACGAAAAATAGGTAAAACAATTTACTAGGGAATATTTTACGTCCAAACAAACGGAGCCATTGTTCCTGCAGTTTCTTGCTTATGTAACTGGCGAAAAATGGAGTCCCGTGATTCTTTTTGGGGGGTTAAAATTTATGTATTTATATATTTACGTTTTGCATGTCAATTTTCTGGATAGTCCAACGACATATATGTTCTGTGATTCATGTTTGAGTTAATTTCAGATTGGTGTCAAGATTTTGGGTCTTCCGAAGACATACGAGGGTGTCTTGTTGCATGCTGTTTTCATTCGAAAATAGCTTTTGCGAAGATTTTACATTGTTATTAACTACGAGATCGAACCACAATATGAAAAGTTGGACTCTCTGCATAAAGGAGCTCGTGTGGTGGCCATTGGCTGTAATCCGGTGTATGGTAATAATTGGATGAATGCAACATCTGGTTATTCTTGTGGTAATTAATATCAGGTATTTGGGTGAAGTAACAAATTTATATGTCTTTTGCATGTCCCCTCATATGTTGTCTGTCTCGTCTTTAAGGATGGTCCTTCCTTTCTCCCTCAATGTTTGAGGGCTTAAAAGCAAACTTCAAAGATGGGCCCTTATATGCTTTTGTACAAAAATGAAAAATAAAAATTAATTACGTTTTAATCCAATGATAAAAATTAGTTCGGTTTGGTATTACGTAACAAATAGCTCAACTTAATTCAAAATTTCAATTCCAAACACAGTGAAACACAAAAATCCAATTCCAAAGTAACAAATACATTCATCATGTTTCAGCCATAGAAGTGAAACACTACCAAACTCTTTTTTTTTTTTTGCTACATAGTACCAAACTCTATAGATTAACCAATTGTTCATTCAAATAGCCAGCCAGCCTTGACCTACAAAACTACCCATTGGTCCAACTTACTTCTCTGAAGAGTTCGGTCATCTCTTATTTCCGAAGCCAACAAATGCAAACAAAGTGCACACTAGTAATCAATCATGTGTTCCAAATTAAACGAAAGGCTTCCAAGTATAGGGCTACTCTAAACATCAAAATGTAAAATCCCAAGTTTTTAGCATGTGGTATTTAATGTATAACCTACACAGCCAATGGTATGGTATTAGCTGACTTGTACTCACCAAATCTGCAAAAGCATTGGTTGAAAAAGGTGAACAGTGAATATAGAAAATAATTCGCGATGAAAAGAATGTTGGCAATTAAAATGCTTCACAGAAAGTTATAAACATTACGTCAACACTTGCGATCCAAACATAATTTACCCAATTCAGTTCTCCTCATCATCTCCATACATAAAAATGGAGTCAGTCTTCTTTCTTCTCTGAGTCAAATTCAAGAGTTCAAAGCAATACTCAATTGGGACAACATATCCAATGTATCCCCCTGCATCACTAACGAGTTTTCTATTCCAGCAACTACAATGCCAATCATAGAGCCGAACTCGTCAATGACAGCAGCTCCAAATGAACCCGGAGCCACTGTCGACTCGACTTAAAACAACTGACGATTTCCATATGAGATTGCTTGGAAGTAATCCAAAAACATATCTTCAGCGTCAACATCAAATTTATCAATTTCAGATACTGTTCTTTCCAAGGAAAACCCTGTCTTGAAGCCTGGCTGGCCTCGAGGGAGTTCTAAAATGGCAAGGTCCGAAGCAGCGTCAACTACTCAGACCTTTACTGAAAAAAACTTACCGCCAGGTAGTTTCGCCCTAATCTCAGAATAGATTACAAATTTGCCGTCCACGGGATCTTCCGGTCAATCCTGGAATTATTTTTTTTCTCAAACTACATGGCCAGCGGTGAGTGCTCTGCAACGCCCCATGAGAAAACCGGACCCAGATCCGGAACCCCCAATCATTCCTCCAATTCCTGCAAAAAAAATAATGCATAGATTTATTAAAAAAACTCTGTAAAAAATACACTGTAATCAGAGAAAGGTGAGTGAATCACTGTGTTTGGCTTCAATAAGAATCACGCCCGAACGGATTCTTTCAAGCATAGCTTGTGTTCTCTCGTCAACGGGTATGAGCTTTGTTCTTAAGGGTTTTCGTATTTGGTTTTTTGCCAAATTTAGAGATTAAGCCTCGGATGGACATATGATAACTCTTAGTGTTGTAGATTCTTTGGGTCTCGGGCTGGGAATTTGATGTCTTTATTCATTGTTCCTATTAATCTTTGTAATATTTTCAGAGATTAATGAAATTTTTTCGCCAATCGAAAAAAAAAACATGCAAAGAAGGATATTGGGGCCGAGAAGAAGGATGGAGAAGACGGGTTTTGTGGCAACGAAGGAGGGGTTTGGCGATGGAGAACTACACGAGATTTGCAAAGAGAGAAAGAGCTTTGACTGAAATTTGGGATTACAAAGCTTTGAAGTAGTGTGGGCAATTGGGCCCTCACCTATTAATACACCAAGGGAGACGTCTAGAACTCTTCCCAACTATTCCAATCTAGAAATCTGTACAAATATCTATACAAGTCTAGAATTAGCTACAATAATCTAAATTTTTCTAGGAGATGGTCCTCCAAGCTTGCTCTAGAGAACTCTAGAAAGTTTCAGAAAAACCTTCAAGTCTTGATGGGATGCATGCGATGTGTTTGTCAAAATGCCTTAGGGTATTCCTAATAGCATAACCAAAATTCAATAGCCAAAAGGTCTACAATGGTTCATTTTTGTCCATAATAAAAAAATAAGGAACCCAATAAAAAATTGGGAACAACTTCGGTGTCTCCCCTAAAAAAGGAGATACCGTAACTTTTGCATAACAAAACAATTAGGAGCATAACCTAAACTCATTACAAGACATAACAGAACCATAACAAGGCTTAACCAAGGCATAACAGAACCATAACAAGGACTTCGTTGGTTATGGCTTGCTTGGTTTTAGTTATGCCTTGATTGGTTTTGGTTATGCTGGATTTTAATTATGCTCATAACGATTTTATTTTGCCAAAACTTATGATTTCTCCAAAAGGAGAAGAGACACCGAAGTATTACGGATGATGCTATGGTGTCTCCAATCATTTTTGGGATACCGTAATTTTTGGCATAACCGACCATTACAAGTATAACCAAGGTTAATGACATATATAACCAAGGCCTTACGAAGGCATAACCCCCAAAGTCTCCAAAAATTACAGTGTAATGATCGGTTATATATATATATATATATATATATATATATCACTGGTTCAGGTTATGCTTGTAATAATCGGTTATGCCAAAATGACAGGTGTACACCGTAGAATTTCCCTTTCCCTAAAAAGTTAGCAATTTGGAGCACTACAATAGTTTAATTTTGTATGTGGGATCCACTAATTTAGTTATTGTACAACGTGCAACAATTTTTCTTATTTCTTATTGATTATTTCGTACTTACAAGCATATATTCCGTACTCCGTTATCTCGCAGCATAAGGCTCGATGCCCTGGTTGTTGTCTAACGTAGCCGACAACATAAGCACCCTTGACCCCGCCGTCATTAACAATCAATCCAGGATTTCATTTTTCTGTCTTGGATAAACAGACCAGACAAAAATGTTCGTCAATGGCCAACCACCAGCAAGGAACAAACCAGCCTATCTCAGCCAGAAGCAAGCTAAGAGTTCGTAAACAAAGAAATTTCGAGGGTGCACAGAAAGATGGATTTTGCAGAATGTAGCCCAGACCATTGAAAAACCAAACCAACGCATCGATAATCCAATCATCCTTTGCTACGCAGAAAAAAGGAAAAAAATAAAGTCATCCTCATGTTTGCAACTAGTAGTTTAGCAATAGCAATATGAACTCATCCTCATCGATATCAATATCGATTGAACTAATTTTTTACAGGACTCCATAAAAAAATATTTTGAAAACAATGAGTGGTTCGAATCATCTTTGTGGGACCCAAGGTGAGCCCCACAAAATCCATATGTATATGGTAAGTACAATCTCATATGTACCATTGGGAAAACGACAGGTCAGAACGTGTTTTAATAATTAATATCCACCAAGGACATACTGAAAACATTTGTTAATGCTGAAAATATCATTTGCGGGTTTTAATTATCAAAACACGTCTTTGACCGTCATTTTCCCAAAACTCTTCGGGACAAAGCCCACATCCATCGGCCTAAAAACTAGATAAAGAAATGAAAAACCAAACACCAAAGAGGGAGTGCTTTCTTACAAATGCAATAAATAAAAGACGCTTACCACGAGAAAAATTTACCAAATGGCAAACAAGTTCTAGCAGACGAGCCATGCATGAGCCCGCTAGGAACTAGAATTACTCGAAATTTCTCATCTTTGTGGTCAAACGCCACCATCACATCCTCCTCCATAGCACGATTCTCCTCCACCAAAAATCTAGTGTTTCTCCAGAATATGACTCCATTAACACAACAATTACCAGCGTACCAAATTCAAAGTGGAAGGGAACAACATCAAGCTTTCTCCATGAATGTGTGCGGCGGCTGTGCTCAACGTGAATATTTCACACTCGTAGTCATAGAGCTCGTCATCCTCCTCGAAGCTATCAAGGTGGTCTTTGTGGGTTCTCTGTTCCACACAATTCATGCTCAACACTTCGTATTATTTAGTGTAGGGATCAAACCCAAACGATAAAAATGGGGCGTGGTAACAGGTGGTATTCTCCAACGATACTAACCAGAAGGGGAGAGGGTAACAAATTCTTATGTGGTTGGATTCATGATGAAAACGGTTTTAGACAGTGCCAAAACCCCGCATATTAGGCCCTTGACAGACTGTTTCACATCAGCATGTCCCATATCCCAGCCCCAGCGGGTGAGAAAGTGGTGGCCCGGTCCTCTGATTTCTATAGTAATAGTCGACTATGGAGATGAAAAGGTAGTCGCTGGCCGTCCTGTCTAGACTTGGAACAAGCGCGGTGCAATTCAACAAAAGAGGGGTCCTCAATCAGAGAGCACCAAAGCTTGCATATGCACTTGCATTGGCCAACCACCTTTGCCGGGAATCTTGATAGAATGTCCACCAATATATCACCAGGCAATGAAGCAATTCCACAAGTCATCAACATCCTCTTGTTCTTCACCAATTTCTGTTTCTAAGTATCCAAAGGGAAGAATAAAATTCAAAATAGCCAACGGACACATAATAGAACGCAAAGCAAAAAGGTTTTCATAAAAAGCAGGGGGGTCATAAAACAGAGAAACACTCTCAATCATCGTCAGGGGGGTCTGGACTGTGGGAAGGTCAAGCCAGAATCATGAAATAGAGAACAGTCTCAATCTCAGGATAACAAACTTGTGCAAGGTACTTGGACGAATTGACAAATTTAGAAGAAGCAATAATGAAACCGAGTAAAGATTGAGGGGCTCCATGTTAAAATCAAAGCTTTTTTATAACCAAGTTTTCAGTGAAATCCTCTGCGGAAAAAGATCAAGTATTCGAGATGGCCTGAGAACGAGCATGGATTTGTCAAACACCTGCAGTATCTATTCTACTCTAATACACAGAGGGAGAGCACCATTTGGTGTATCCCTTTTTCTTAAGCTCTGTGGAGTTTTATTAATTCCAAAATTGTCGCCAAAGAATTATGTTTTATGTTTTTGCGTTTGTAAACTATATGGGTAAAACAGGAAAATGAGTATAGAAACAATCCAAAAAAAAAACTGCTACCCCCCACTATTTACGAGAATACTATTTGATAGCTGTTGTTAAATTTCCAAACGTAATCGGTAACTACAGTGTATGGCGAACAACAGATGATCAAATGGATGCCGATCAATGTTTCCTCTTTGAAGGGATCTACCATGGACCAGAAGCAAAACAAGTGTGATGTAGCAAGGAGAATCAATCGACAATACATAAAAGACAAAGAAAATATGAATGGATGGGTGTTGCTTCTCCTCTTTCTCCTATTAAAGGTGAATTACAACTCTCAGTTGTTCAAATTTTCAAGGTGTCAAGATGGCCTAAGTATGAGTATGGATTTGTCAGACACCCGCAGCATCTATTCTAATCTACCATAAAGGGAGAGCACCATTTGGTGTATCCCTTTTTTTGAAGCTGTGGAATTTTACCATCCCAACATTTTCCCATGCGAATTATGTTTTTCTCCTCCGTCTTATGTTTTTGTGTTTGCAAACTAAATGGGCAAACCAGTAAAACGAGTATAAACAAAAAAAAACTGCTACCCCCACTATCTACAAGAATCCCATTCGATATTTCCTGTTGACTTCCCTAACATAATCAGTAACTACACTGGATGGGGAACGACAAATGGATGCCGATCAATGTTTCCTCTTCGAAGGGATCCACCATGGAACAGAAGCAAAACAAACTATACAATGATGCAGTAAGGAGAATAGATCGACAATTCCTAAAAGACAAAGAAAATACGAATGGATGGTTACGATCATATTTCTTCTCCTCTTCGTCCCTATTAAAGTTGAATAATAACTCAGTTTTTGAAAATTTGAAGGCGTGATTTAAGATGTTCAAGTTCATGACTTTAAGTTTCAGTTCCCAAAAACATTCTTTCTGCCGGTGTTTCCAATTAAATTGCTTTTGTTTCACGTGTTGTTGCGTTGATCAGGAAATTAAATAAAAGAAATTAGCAATTTTCATGTTTCAACTTCCCATTATCCGGTGCAGAACTAGAGGAATCAATTGTCTCTACTGCTATCTGGGAGAACATAGGACAGAAAAAAAAAATTAAAGGAGGAGGTACTGGTGGGATTGTGCCAATTGTTGTTCGACAGTAATCAGTAGGCTTCTCCAACAACTCCATGTTTCAACATACAGGTTAGCCTCTGTACAATCAGTTGCTCATCTATCTTTTATGCCACTAAACATGATGTACATCATGAATAGATGTGTTCTTAAGTGGATAGACGATAGTAGTATATCTATGACATTCGCACGGTTTTATATAAAAACGTTGATGAGAATAGAAGCATTATAGGATGCAGGGGCGGACAGAGAGGGGTGCAAGCAGGGGCCCGGACCCATGCACACCCTCCAATTATCCCACTAACTATACTAATATATTTAGGTTAATTTGGAAAAGTTCAACAGGATTAGCCCATGCAAGTCTCTTGAGTAGTTTCTAAATATGTTTGAAGAAAACCCCTAAAATTTAAAGTTATCGACAATTTTTGGGTCGTGATTATAAAATTAGATGCAATTATGTATATGTAACAATCTCGTCTTGTTTTAAGAACTAACTAGTATCAGCCCGTGCTTACGGCACTACGCATCCCGGTTGGAAGGGGATGGCAGTTGTGTGATTTAGGTGAAAATCATGGGCACTTAACCGGAAAGTGAGAGGATACACTACAACCTTTGGATCAACTGAATCTAAATCGTTCCAACAACTTGTCCCTATACTGTTCTGTTCTATAATATAGATAAGTAGCAATATTTATATTATAGACTATATTTTTTGTTCTCAATGTAAAATACATGTGATTCGGGCCATCATTTTATACAAATTCTGCGTCCGCCACTAATTACAAGGTGAATTACCATCACCCTTTTCAAGTGTAGAAACGCATCATCATTAGTGTTTGGATTAAAAGTTCAATCAAAAAGTAACAGAAAATCTTTACCGAGTTAATCAATTCGAGTTGTGCCCTAGGTTTCTAGTTTTGATAGACAAGCTAGCGATGCCTAAATACATAGATCCGAACAATATAAGCAGAAAATTGTTACTTCGTCTACAAAAGGCACATTTTAAATCAATTTGCCTTAATAAGGAGTAGAAAAAAACTGACGTTTCGATGGAGAGAAGAATGAAAAAAAAAAAACTGATCTTTGAAGAGGAAAAGGGTCCGACATAGTAGCCAACCGAGGGATGCTATCTGCTTCTCCAATACTTGATCTAACAGGCGGATTAAGGCGCCGTTCCGCAATGCAAAAAACGTCCTTATTTTTTAAGAAAGCAATTTCAAATTCAAAAATTATGGACTTATTGAAATGTAAAAATATGCAATATGAATCTTATTTAAAAGAGGGAAAATTTCAAAAAAGCCCTTGAACTTTCTGACAATTTGCAAAAAAACACCTGAACTTTCACTATTGGCAAAAAAACACCTGAACTTAGCATTCCGTTACCAATTAGACCCGTGCCGTCCAATTCCGTCAATATGTAACCGATGGAGTTAACGGAAGGCGTTAACTTTTAATTTTTTTTACTTTTTACATTCAAAAATTACTTTTAATTCTTTCTTTTTTTATTGGTAAATAAATATGCAATAAAGTTCTTTTTTTTCTTATTATTTATCGAAAATTACTTTAACCCTATTTTTTATTTTCAAATTTTACCTTTTCTCCCTCTCTCTCCCTCCCTTTTTTTCTTATTAGAATCGACTCCACACCACCAATTAACCCCACAACCAACCGTCAAAGCCTTAGCCACAATTTCATAAATTCAAAAGTTCTTTAACCTCCTCTTTGTAACTTTTTCTTTTTTTTACGACTTTTACTTCCAAAAATTACTATTAAGTCATTCTTTTTTAGTCATAAATAAATATGCAATAAAATTCTTTTTTTAGAACTTTAACCCCACTCCACCAATCAACTGCCAAAGCTCTAGCTCTAATTTCAGAAATTCAAAATTACTTTTAACCTCATTTTTCTTAGCATTCTTATTTTTTATATTTTTTTACTTCCAGAATTACTTTTAACTCTTTATTGTTAGTAGTAAATAAATATGAAATAAAGTTTTTTTCTTACTATTTATCAAAAATTACTTTAACTCTAATCTTTACTATTTATAATAATAACTTTAAGACCCATTGTTACTTTTAAATACTCTCTCTTCCTCTCTCTCTCTCTTCACTGATGAAAATCCTCCCCCCTCTTTTCTCCACCGATCAGTTTAGAAAAATCCAAAATTCCTCTATCAGTTGGTTGTGGGGTTAAATTTGAAAGTTAAAAATAAAAAAAAGGGGCAGGGTGCGGGGAAGCAGGGGAGTGTTAAAATAATTTTCATAAATAGTTAAAAAATGGGGGTGAATAATTTTTGGAAAAGAGTAGGGAAAAAAGAACTTTATTGCATATTTATTTATGACTAAAAAAAGAATGAGTTAAACGTAATTTTTGATAGTAAAAGTAGTAAAAAAAAGAAAAGGTTACAAAGAGGAGGTTAAAAGAACTTTTGAATTTATGAAATTGTTGCTAAGGCTTTGGCGGTTGGTTGTGGGGTTAATTGGTGGTGTGGAGTCGATTCTAATAAGAAAAAAAGGGAGGGAGAGAGAGGGAGAAAAGGTAAAATTTGAAAATAAAAAATAGGGTTAAAGTAATTTTCGACAAATAATAAGAAAAAAAAGAACTTTATTGCATATTTATTTACCAATAAAAAAAGAAAGAGTTAAAGTAATTTTGAATGTAAAAAGTAAAAAAAATAAAAAGTTAGCGCCTTCCGTTAACTCCATCCATTACATATTGACGGAATTAGACGGCAGGGGTCTAATTGGTAATGGAATGCTAAGTTCAGGTGTTTTTTTGCCAATAGTGAAAGTTCAGGTGTTTTTTTGCAAGTTGTCAGAAAGTTCAGAAGCTTTTTTGAAATTTTCCCTTTAAAAGATCTCAATGTCTTTTATATGATGCAAAAAAAATTTTAAAAATTATTTTTTATTTATACTATTATTTTTAAGTTTGAAAATGTGAAATAAGCTGCTTATTTTTTAATAAAGTTTCTGGAACGGGGCGTAAATAGGCAACAACACCATAGGGGAGAGAGAGAGAGAGAGAGAGAGAGAGGGAATGACCAAATGAGAAAAAAGAGAGAGTTTTCAGTTGCTGGAAATGAGGAACGGTGAAATGGGAGGAAAATGAAATGAAAATAAAAGGAAATTGAACTATTCACAATTCTTGATACTTCTATTTTCTCCCCTCTTTCTCTCCAAACCAAATGATAGGCAGAAAATTTTTTAATCTTCCCTTCCTTTCTCTTCATTTCCAAAAGTTTCAAACAAAGCGGAATATTTGATTTTAATTTAGGATTGACTAGTATAAGATGAACGGCTGAGATCTAATCCTAGTATAACATGTGAAAGTGCTAACCTTGATTTTGTTGAATTTGGTTCCATTCGGTGATTTACTGATTTTCCACATGAAATCGAAATCGAATTGTAAGTTGATTTTGAAACAATTGAATACTCCTAAATAGGCATACTATTTAGATTACTTTTTTCTTGAATTACTATTTAGATTACTTATTTAATTAGGTGCATGTCTATGATATTGTTACTACTTTTGTTCTCATCACTACTTATTTAGAGGATTTATTTAGGTGCCCTCGTTTATTACTAATATACTATCTATATTGTACTTTACATATTCCTTAATTATAAGAGTAGGACGTTTCTTAGCCCCAAATTTCGGGGATTAGTTCTACTTCTCTCGTCCATGAAAATCTCTTAACCCTCTCTCTCTCTCTCTCTCTCTCTCTCTCTCTCTCTCTCTCTCTCTCTCTCTCTCTCTCTAATTTATCACAGTTGTAATAATTTGGCCGCTGAACAGTTCCACTGGCACATTCCAGACCGCAAGCAACATCGAAATTACAGAAATAATATGTAAAAGCTCCACAATTTACCCAAATTAAACGTAATGCATAGATATATTGGTTTGTGTTTGTATGGAAAACAGAAAACCCATGAGCACCGGTGGTTGGAGACTTGAATGGAGCTGCTGAGAGGAAAAAGATAGAGCAGACTAAATCCAGTTCCTGCTGTGCTTCACCCACGTTGGATAATTTTTCTATGATTAGGAATATATATTCACGTGATTTTTGGGCCATTAATATGGAAGTCTTGCTTTGGAATAATCCTTAATGAGGAGGAATTGATTTGGGAATAAGAGTTTTTTTTTCCTAATTGAAGTTCTCGTGGAAAAAGGAATTCCAAAGGCAGTAGGAAGCCTTGGAGGTGAAGGATTGAAGTTTTCCTTTACGAGCAAAGGCGGAAATTCTCTATAAATGCCGAGGCGTATTCAGGATTTTTATGTGTGTGAGATATACACAATTGATAAGAGCAAGAGAGAAAACATATTGTGAGAGTGAGGGAGAGATAAAAAAATATTAATGAGCGTGGGCTTGAGAATTAATATTTTTCTATCTCATTGTATTTTATCAATATAGTGAAATTTCTCTTTTGTTTGTGGAGTAGGTATTGAAACCGAACCACAGAAATTTTGTGTTCTTTATTTTTCTTGTGCTTGTTTAATTTTGTGGCGTACTTCCGTTGTGGCGAAGGACTTAAAAATCCCAACAGTCCCTATTGAATTCTCACGTATGCCTTTCCTCTCCCTCTTCTCTTTCTAACAGGTTGCACCCAGGCAACACTCGTAAAGCGGAGCTGAATTAGAATGCTCAAAATTGAGGCATATGAATCAAAACTCAGTCAACCCTGCGTTTTACACGTCACATGTTCCAATTCCTATAGTTGACTGTCATAGCAACAACCAAAAGAAGAAAACCTTGAGGGCAAGAATCGAAGCAAGAGAATCAGATAATCCAGCAGCATGGGCGGAGGGAGCAAGGGACAAGGGGGGGGGGGGGGGGGGGGGGGGGGGGGGGGGGGGGGGGGGGGGCGGCGGTCGACCCCGCTGCCTCCCAAATTTTGTTAGAGATTGGTATAATTTTTACCCAATTTTTACTCATTTGACCCCCCCTTTAAAATTCATTTTCGCCCCAACCCATATATAAGGGTTTCGTACTTAGGAAAAAGAGGAGTCAAAATAGAATTTCTACCCACAAAAATTCTCAAAACGTCATTCTTGCACTCTGAATCATACATAGTTCAATTTTTGACCCCACTGGACGAAAATCCTGACTCCGCCCCTGGACCAGCAGTAATCTTATTTCTTGCTAGGAAAATCGAAATCAAAGAGGTGATATCCCCAAAGCCAAATACAGTAAAAGCGCATATTTGTAAACCCTAGCACCCCCCTTGGATGGTGAGAAAAGAGGAGAAAAGAAAAGAGAGTCTTTTCTCTCCAAATCTCATATTTTTTGAGAGATTGAGTGAGAAAGGGAAATGGCCAGTCAAAACATTTCTTGTTTGTGTTTTTCTCTCTATTTTTCACCAAAATACTTAATCCAAATAAGTAATTTCTCAAGAAACACGACCCTTTTTCTTTCTTTTCTTATGAAATCACTTCATCTAAAGGAGCTGTAGAGGCCTGAGCAATACACTACGAACGAATTTATCTGGAAAAAAATGATTCGATTGAATTCAGAAGCTTATTAGCGCACGATCTAAACAAGAGAGAGAGAGAGAGAGAGAGAGAGAGAGATTTTATTTTATATTAAAGTATAAAATACTAAAAAACAATGATGATGACGCTACGAGGGAAAAAGGAAAATACTGTATATTAAAGTATTTTAATAGCTAAAAAACACGGTACCAATTACAAACACGCCACGTGTGAATCCCACGGACGTATTTGTGAACTTTTTCCTAAAAATGAACAAATATTTCTGTAAACTGAAAAAAAAAAACCCAAAAAATTGTAAAAATAAAGTGGAAACTTATTCCGTATTCAATACCCCAATAATCTCAGGCTGCCCAGCAACAGTAATAGGCTCTGGCTCCGGCAAAATTTTGTTCCCTCCGTCTCCCACTTCAATGTCACCAGTTTCATTTTGTTGATCGATTTGGACAATACACATGAGGACAGGAATCCCGCGCAAGGCATCCCAAATCGAGCGAAGAAATCGCGCCAATAATTCCGAAAGAGAATCATGCAAAGGGAAGATACAAAGGATCCCTATGTAGCTTAACCAGAAAACTAGTTCTGGCAGGAATACCGACCCCAGCAGCGTAACAACCAAGAAGAAAGAGAAGTGATCAGCGATTCGAACTCGGAAATGCTCAACTTTCACAGAAAGACGGAGAGTGACAGAGGTGATGAGGAAGAGCATAAGAATTGCAATGGAAATGAACCCAATTTCCCAATTCAGATTGAAATTGGTGGGGACGAAAGCAAGCCAAGGGTTTGCTTGTTGTTGGTTGACAAGGTAGAGGATGAAATTCAAAAGCCCCGGGACAAGAAGCCTGAGATCGAAGTTATGCATCCTGCTTGAGGGACAGTACTGAGATGCTTTATGAGGAGAAAAAAATATAGGAAACTGTATATATAGGCAAGGGGAATAAAATGTCCCTCCCTCCACTGTTCCGTAATCACCAGTTCTTTCACATCTTTCCCCACATTCTCAAGTTGTCTCAACAACAAACAACCAATATGGATGGGTCCCACCCTAACCCTTTGAGTTAAACATATCAAAAAAGGAATGTACCGAGGGAAAATAAAAAAATAAGATGGAGGCTTTTTTAACAAATAAAAACAACAAAATTCGGCTAAGTTCCGCTAAGGGTTTCGGGGTTTTTTTTCCTTTTGTCCTTTTTTTTTTTTTAGCATTCGCTTGTTTTGTGACAAATTTTTTACCCATATTGATTCGTTTTAACGAGAGGTATCAAAAAAGTCTAAAATATATATATATGATATTTACCTATATTTTTTTGAAAATATTTAAGATAAAGCCCAAAAAATTATTTTATCTTGGAAATTACAAAAAAAATTAGGATAAAAGTAAAAAAAATTACTTCCGATTTCGTCGAGACGAATCATTAGGGATAAAAAAAAATTGTCGCAAAACGAACAAACGTGAAGAAAATTTGAATAAGAACAAAACAAAAAACCTTTAGCAAAACTTAGCCGGATTTTGTTGTTTTTGTTTGTTGATGGATGGGTTACATTGTTAAAAATCAACACGGCTCCTCTCCGCCTCCGACCGTGTTAGTTCTTCTCCGCCTATATTTCACGCTATACACAACAAATAAAATGAGTTTTTAGTACAAAGAATAGTTTTAGTTTAATATATTTGATTTTTGCTAGATTTGATAAGCGCGTAAATGTTCATATTAGCGTCTCCTAATTTATCATTGCTAAGTCTGTTTATTTTATTACTTGATGTTTTAATGCTTGATTTTTGTATTGTAAGAATTTTGGAGAATAAATTGGAATACATTTCAGGATATGGCTAGAGCTTCAAGAATTCGGCCTTAAAAATGTTCCAACTGTGCACGTGATCGTGAAGTTGTCATTGCCAGCAGATGAATAAAACTTATACAGTACATGTTATTTTGGTGGGCCCAAAGAGCTATCATTCTTTACTCTTAATTTTGACTTTTGGACTAAGAAAATAAAAGAAAAAGAAAAAAGAATCAGAAAGCCCAAGCCAGTTTCTCTCCACAGTGCGTATGGCCCACCAATCAGAAAGCCCAAGCCTTGGAGCCCACTCAGAAGAAAAATGGAAAAATAGGTCGGCACTTCATCTCGCATATAAAAGGCGGAGAATATGAGGCAGAAAAAAGAAACGGGCGACGACCGAAGTTCGTGGGAATAATTAGTTTACAGTTTCAGATTTTAGTTTGTTCATTCAGAGTATTTTTTTCTTCAAGTTATTTTATGTTTTGCTTAATTATTCGCACTTCGGTACCTCGTTTTAATTGTTGTTCTTTATAAAAATTGTCCTTTGATTCTTATTCAACTTAAATTTTGTTTATTTTTCATCTCGCATAATAGCAGTATGTTTCAAATTAGGATTTATTTTGTTTTTTTCTTAATAATGAGTGAGTAGTTGTATGAGTAGGATCGCGGAATAATTAGTACACTGTGGCCAGTTCGGACACTACTCTTATTTTCAAACAATGGAAAAAACGACTTTAGATTGGAAAAATACTTCCCGTGGACGAACCCGGACATTGTCGGAATCCATGTGAACATGGGAATAGGGGTCCAAAACTCATTCTCCGTTGCGCATGGGTAAACGATGTGTCACACCCTCGATTTTCAACATAATTATAAAGGAACTTTCATAAATAAAATCTCACTTAATACGCACAATTCCCCAAAAGAAAGTTGACATTTCCATTTCCATCAATTACGCTCTAACGCCCAAATTTTCACAAAAGTACATCTTTGGCTCAATGGCCCAAATCTCAATAAGTATCGAGTATCAAAGAAGTTAAAAGCTTACAATATCCTTTAATCAAAGATTTACAATTAAGGTTACAAATACATCTTTCAAAAATACACTACAAAGATGCCTTAATAACTCTTCAGTGTTAGCTTTCAAAATCGTGTCCACAATCCATGCACTCCCATCATGAAATTACTGTCCAGAGTTAGCACCTGAAAGTAAAGTAAGGTTTGAGCTACACTAGCCCAGTAGAAAGCTCTAATCCAACAATGTATGCATATGAAATGTAGGAACGATAACAAGAGGAACAACAGCAACTGAGACCAATGGAATGGAGCAACAACAGTAATCCATCTTCAATCTTTCATTTCCAAAATCAGTCATATTTTTCAACGTATAAATTTTGGAAGCATCGTGAATCAAAATGTATCTCGCACATGTGTCATGGGCCGAAGCTCTTACTGGGCCAATTAAAGGACCCCAATGTCCTCTTCCAGGCTCTTTACCCATTCGAGATGTCCTGATAGGAGCATATAGCTCATGCCGGGCCATTTATAGGACCCCGATGCCCTCTGCCAGGCTCTTTACCCTTTCGGGATGTCCTGATATATTTTCGTTGTGTCCGTAAAGTTTCAAAATCCTTTTCCAATCAGTCCGTACCGTTCAAATCCATCTTTGGTCTTTAAATAATTTTTTGTTGTACAATCGTGTTCAAATGAGCATTAAGATCATAGATACGTGCAATGAAGACATTTGATATGAGTACTCAAGTTAAGGGATCATTCGGGAAGTTCTTGGAGTGATTCAGAAATGAACAGAACCCCAAACAATAAAGGATGGATCAAGTCAGCAAATTTGTCCAGACAGAAAGTGTTATCGATAACCTTTACAAATGTTATCGATAACAATAGGTTGAGGTCAATCAAAACGCAACGTTATCGATACCATGAAGGGAGGTATCGATAACAAATGGGTTAATAACGTTCCAGAGGCGAGGGTATCGATAACAGATGGCAAATGTTAGGGATAACGGTGCAACGTTAGGGATAACGCTGACCGTGTTAGGGATAACAATGACAATGTTAGGGATAACAATGCGACGTTAGGGATAACAATGACACACGTTAGGGATAACGATGCAACGTTAGGGATAACAATGACACACGTTAGGGATAACGATGCAACGTTAGGGATAACAATGAGAAACGTTAGGGATAACGATGCATTTTTGGGTCTGGGAACGTAATGTTATCGATAACGATGCGAATGTTATCGATAACAATAAATTTCTGGGTTTGGGAACGTAACGTTATCGATAACAATGGAAATGTTATCGATAACAAATGGGTTTCGAGCAGATTTTGACAGAACCGCGTGGGTTTCCAACAACAAACAACAACAACAACTACCACAACAATCAATGGCACGAATCAAGGCAATAGAAACAAGTCATAAACATATATTGCAAGTTAGAACTCCCTACCTCAAAGATTGGAGAACGAATTCAAGAAATTCTCCAAGCCCTAGCCTCAAATCTTGGAACCAAATGAATTACACCTCCACCAAGCTCACACCGGTGTAATACGGGCCGCAATACGCGAAGGAATGAGGGTTTGGAGGTTGGGTTTTGTGTTATTTGGGTGAAATTTGGTAGGAGTGAGTGAGAGAGAGGAAGAGCCGAGAGAGGGAGAGAGGAACGGGAGAGTGGGAAAATAGGAAAATGGGAATTTGTTTCCCTGCCTCTCACACACACAAGTCAAATACACACTACACACTTCACACTTTCACCCCTCAAATACAACACACTTGCACATTAACCCCAATCTCAATATTCCAAATCAATTTTCTCCTTTTTATTTCCATTTGAAACATTTAAATAAATTTTACAAATTTACGGGTCTCTACACCCTACCCTCCTTAAAGGAATTTCGTCCTCGAAATTTAGATAAGCATGTCGTGCTAACTAACACGTGCATCATGAATGCATGTAAATATCATGAATCTCAACATTATGCAGCAAGTCAAATAGCATATAACTTCAATATTAAACACTCACATCGATTCATTCCGAAAATAGGTGCGGATATTTCTCCCTAATCTCGTCTTCTCGTTCCCACGTTGACTCCTCACCACCTTGACCCTTCCATAATACTCGTACTAGTGGTATCGTCTTACCCCTCAACACTTGGTCACGTGTATCCAGGATACGTATCGGTTCTTCCCCATAGGACGCGTCGGCTTCTAATTCGAGTTCGGACCATTCTAACACATGTGACGGATCCGGTTCGTACTTCCTCAACATAGATACGTGAAACACATCATGTACATTCGATAATCTCGGTGGTAAAGCTAAACGGTACGCAACCTCCCCGATTTTCTCGATAATGTCAAACAGACCGATATAACGCGGTGAAAGCTTTCCCTTTTTCCCAAAACGAGACAAGCCTCGACGTGGCGATACTTTGAGAAACACATGATCTCCCACATTGAATGATAATGGACGACGTCGACGATCAGCATAGCTCTTTTGTCGGCTTTGAGCGGTTATCAACCTTTGGCGAATCACCTTGACTTGTTCGGTTGTCCTTTCTTGAGCCTCTAAAAGTCTTTGGCGAATCTTTCTCATACTCTCGGTAGTCTCTTTGATCATGTCCGGCCCCACCAACGTAGCCTCTCCCAATTCGGTCCAACACACAGGTGATCGACACGGTCTCCCATACAGGGCTTCATACGGTGCCATCTCGATACTCGACTGATAACTATTGTTGTACGCGAATTCAACTAACGGTAGGTGGTCTTCCCAATTACCCCGAAAATCCATAACACAAGCCCGAAGCATATCTTCCAAAATCTGAATTGTCCGCTCGGATTGACCATCGGTTTGTGGGTGATAAGCGGTGCTAAACAAAAGGTTCGTGCCCAAAGCAGCCTGCAAACTTTGCCAAAAACGTGCAGTGAATCTTGGATCACGGTCGGACACAATGGATACGGGAATCCCGTGAAGTCGGATGATCTCCCGAATATACAAACGGCTAAGCGTTTCAACAGAATCGATAACACGGATAGGTAGAAAGTGGGCGGTTTTGGTAAAACGGTCCACAACAACCCAAATGGCATCATGCCCCCTCGGCGACTTCGGTAAACCCGTAACAAAATCCATCGTCACATTTTCCCATTTCCACTCGGCCACTGGTAACGGTTGTAGTTCTCCCGCAGGTCGTTGATGTTCGGCTTTCACTTGCTGACATGTAAGGCATTTGGACACAAAGATCACAACATCTCTCTTCATTCCCGGCCACCAAAATTGCCTACGTAAATCGTGATACATCTTCGTTCCTCCTGGATGAACGGCTAACGGTGAATGGTGAAACTCTCGTAGGATTTCTTCCCGACACGCAACGGGTACGAACAACTTCCCTTGATAACGTAAACTTTGATCGGCGTGAATCATCCACCCATCCCGAACTTTACCGTTAAGGAAATTGGTACGAAGTTCCTCCGCTTCTTCATCGTGTTGTTGAGCCTCAATTACTCGAGTCGATAAGGCTGATTGCACGGTTAAGTTACACAACGTGACCCCTTCCTGAGTCTCCTCGAAATATGAAGCATAGTGGCCTAAATCGTTCACCATCTTCCACTCACGTATAGCTAAGCTCGCTAAGAGTATCGGTTTTCTACTCAACGCGTCCGCCACAACGTTCGCCTTTCCCGGGTGGTAATGCAACTCAAAATCGTAATCTTCTAAGTGTTCCATCCAACGACGTTGACGTAAGTTAAGTTCCTTTTGAGAAAAGAGATACTTTAAACTCTTATGGTCGGAAAAGACTTCAAATTTCTCACCATAGAGGTAGTGACGCCAACTCTTTAAAGCAAAAACGACAGCTGCAAGTTCCAAGTCATGAGTAGGATAGTTCCGCTCGTGAATTTTCAATTGCCTCGAACCATACGCTACCACTCGCCCCGCTTGCATCAATACACACCCCAACCCTTCCTTAGACGCATCACAATATACGGAGTAGCCAACTCCACGTTCGGGTACAATCAAAACTGGTGCGGTAGTCAACCTTTTCTTTAATTCTTCGAAAGCCGTCTCACACGAGTCACTCCAAACAAAACGAGTTCCTTTACGCGTGAGCCTAGTCATCGGAGCCGCTAGTCGAGAGAAGTCAAGAACAAAACGACGGTAATATCCGGCCAACCCTAAGAAACTTCGAATTTCAAACACGTTCTTCGGTCGCTGCCAATTCATGATGGATTCTATCTTTCCCGGATCGACGGATACTCCTCCTTTCGAGACCACATGACCCAGAAATTTAACCTCGGGTAACCAAAACTCGCATTTACTAAGCTTAGCGTATAAACGATGTTCTCTCAAGAGTTCAAGAACAATGGCAAGATGAGTTTGGTGTTCCTCCTCCGTGGATGAATAGATAAGAATGTCGTCGACGAATACAACTACAAAGTGATCAAGATACGCACGAAAAATACGGTTCATGAGATCCATAAAAGTAGCTGGAGCGTTAGTCAAACCGAATGGCATCACAACAAATTCGTAATGACCATAACGAGTACGGAAGGCGGTTTTGGGAATATCCTCTCTACGAACTCTTAATTGATGATAACCAGATCTCAAATCGATTTTGGAAAAGCAAGTGGCACCTCGGAGTTGATCAAATAAGTCATCGATTCTCGGCATGGGATATTTGTTCTTAATGGTCACACGGTTGAGTTTACGATAATCGATACACAAACGAAGTGAACCATCCTTCTTTTGGGCAAACAAAGCCGGTGCTCCCCACGGTGATGTACTAGGACGAATAAACCCCAAATTTTCTAACTCTTGCAGTTGAACTTTCAACTCTCTAAGTTCGGCGGGTGCAAAACGATATGGTGGAATCGAGATAGGAGCGGTGCCTGGAAGCAAGTCTATCGTGAACTCTATCTCTCTCTCAGGTGGCAGACCGGGCAACTCTTCTGGGAACACATCGGGAAACTCGCAAACTACCAAGGGTAACTCCCCACGCATAGACATATCCTCATCTAACGTCAAGCTTGCCAACAAAGCATAAATCGACTCTCTTTCCTGAGACTCACACAAATACGGTTCCAATGGTTCTCGACGCTCCCCATGGAATTCAAAACAAACCCCTTCAGGAGGACATATGCGAACACGACGCTTGAAACAATCAATTGTGGCGTGGAACGTAGACAACCAATCCATTCCCAATATGAGATCGAACCCTGACATTTCTAGCACAATGAAGTCAAAAACGAAGTGATGGTCACAAATAACAAGCTCGCAACCCTTACAGATACGACTTAGAGATGACTTTCCGCCTAATGGTGTCTCGACAAACAACGGTGAATCGAGATTCTCGGTATCCAATTCCAATGAACACACAAATGAAGCAGCAATGAAAGAATGCGATGCTCCAGAATCAAAGAGTACTCTAGCAAAAGAGTTGAATAGAAGAAAAGTACCCCTTACAACAGATGTCTCTGGAGCCTGAGAAACAGAAGGTGGAGCATTGGTGTTGATGTTGAAAACACGCCCCTGAGTACCCTGACCTTGCACAAAACCTCCCCCTTGACCGGAACCTTGAGAAGGTGCGGATGAACTCGCTCCCCGGTCAACCCCAGAACTTTGAGCTGATGATGCCTGACGGAAATGAGATTGCTGTTGCCTATGAGCACCTCTGAAAGATTGCTGACCAACACCACGCCCTGCCCCTGACTGCTGTACCGAACCCGACTCACTACGCGCTCCCGCCCCTTGAGGGCAATTCCAAGCAAGATGGTCTGTCTTACCACAATTAAAACACGCTTTAGAAAGCTGAGGACACTGAGTACGGACGTGCCCAGGTTGATTACACTTGTAGCACACTATTGGAGGTCTAGATAAGGCACCCCTAGATCCCGAAGAAGTAGGCATCTTAAAGTTGGATCGATTAGATGGCTGCTGCAACTGTTCTCGTTGTCTTTTTCGTCCTTGACTTCCGAAGCTGCCGGAAGAAGAACTCGAACTTCCCACTGGTTGCCTTGGCTCCCAAGCCCTTGTATTGCGTTGAGCTTCCTTCGGTATCTCAATGCTTCTCGCGCACTCCACCACTTCAGAGAACTTCATCTTATGTTGGGCTATCACCATTCTCCTCACAGTGCTATGTAGCCCCTTCTCAAACCGTCGACATTTTCTTTCCTCCGTCGCCACCAACTCCGGAGCGAAACGAGATAAGGATTGAAATTTTTGTACGTACTCCGAAACGGTCATATTGCCCTGCTCCAATTTCTCAAATTGATCTCTCAAATTTTCACGCGATGTTTCTGGGAAGTACTGCTCCTCAAAGAGCACCTCAAACTCAGCCCATGTCAAATTCTCAACGTCTGGTTCGTTCATTTGAGCTGCGGTTCGTGCCGCCCTCCTTGCATCTTTTCTACTTTCCAAGACAAATTCCCACCATTCGCCGGCCTCCCCAACTAGCTGGACGGCCACAATACCCACTCTAATGTTGTCTTCAGTGATGTTGAGAGCCCTGAAGAGTTTGCGAATCTGAGTTAGCCAGTGGTCGGCTACCAACGGGTCACTACTAGTTCCGTCAAATACCGGAGGGTTCCTACGACTAAACTCCCTCATTGCTACCATAGCGCGATCCTCGACATTCTCCCTAGGAGCTTGGTTCAGAAGATTTGCAGCTGTAAGTGCTGCGACGAGATCCCTAGCGAATTGAGTCTGATTAGGAGGTACTCCTGCACCTCGACCGATCCCAGCCCCCGGATTCCCACCAGGATTCTCCCCATGCTGACTAACCTCATCTTCTAATGGCACCCCACGGCCTCGAGCACGGCCTCTACCACCCCGGGTTCCAACCCCACTTCGTCTAACGCGCGTCTTCGGAGGCATCTTACTACACGGTATAAGAAATGGAAACTATTAGTCACAACACTATCACTATGAGGTCAAGCCCCAACTTCTCAAAACGAGCTAATAATAACTCTACACCACTCTACTATATTAAGAATGCAATGCCAATTAGCCACGTAGATGTTAGTCACACAAGCATGCACGAATTATGTTAGAAGGCGTGACATTTTGAACCCATGAGACGAAACGTCTCCCCACGGTCTCTAGGTGTTCTAAACCTATGCTCTGATACCAATTTGTCACACCCTCGATTTTCAACATAATTATAAAGGAACTTTCATAAATAAAATCTCACTTAATACGCACAATTCCCCAAAAGAAAGTTGACATTTCCATTTCCATCAATTACGCTCTAACGCCAAATTTTCACAAAAGTACATCTTTGGCTCAATGGCCCAAATCTCAATAAGTATCGAGTATCAAAGAAGTTAAAAGCTTACAATATCCTTTAATCAAAGATTTACAATTAAGGTTACAAATACATCTTTCAAAAATACACTACAAAGATGCCTTAATAACTCTTCAGTGTTAGCTTTCAAAATCGTGTCCACAATCCATGCACTTCCATCATGAAATTACTGTCCAGAGTTAGCACCTGAAAGTAAAGTAAGGTTTGAGCTACACTAGCCCAGTAGAAAGCTCTAATCCAACAATGTATGCATATGAAATGTAGGAACGATAACAAGAGGAACAACAGCAACTGAGACCAATGGAATGGAGCAACAACAGTAATCCATCTTCAATCTTTCATTTCCAAAATCAGTCATATTTTTCAACGTATAAATTTTGGAAGCATCGTGAATCAAAATGTATCTCGCACATGTGTCATGAGCCGAAGCTCTTACTGGGCCAATTAAAGGACCCCAATGTCCTCTTCCAGGCTCTTTACCCATTCGGGATGTCCTGATAGGAGCATATAGCTCATGCCGGGCCATTTATAGGACCCCGATGTCCTCTGCCAGGCTCTTTACCCTTTCGGGATGTCCTGATATATTTTCGTTGTGTCCGTAAAGTTTCAAAATCCTTTTCCAATCAGTCCGTACCGTTCAAATCCATCTTTGGTCTTTAAATAATTTTTTGTTGTACAATCGTGTTCAAATGAGCATTAAGATCATAGATACGTGCAATGAAGACATTTGATATGAGTACTCAAGTTAAGGGATCATTCGGGAAGTTCTTGGAGTGATTCAGAAGTGAATGGAACCCCAAACAATAAAGGATGGATCAAGTCAGCAAATTTGTCCAGACAGAAAGTGTTATCGATAACCTTTACAAATGTTATCGATAACAATAGGTTGAGGTCAATCAAAACGCAACGTTATCGATACCATGAAGGGAGGTATCGATAACAAATGGGTTAATAACGTTCCAGAGGCGAGGGTATCGATAACAGATGGCAAATGTTAGGGATAACGGTGCAACGTTAGGGATAACGCTGACCGTGTTAGGGATAACAATGACAATGTTAGGGATAACAATGCGACGTTAGGGATAACAATGACACACGTTAGGGATAACGATGCAACGTTAGGGATAACAATGACACACGTTAGGGATAACGATGCAACGTTAGGGATAACAATGAGAAACGTTAGGGATAACGATGCATTTTTGGGTCTGGGAACGTAATGTTATCGATAACGATGCGAATGTTATCGATAACAATAAATTTCTGGGTTTGGGAACGTAACGTTATCGATAACAATGGAAATGTTATCGATAACAAATGGGTTTCGAGCAGATTTTGACAGAACCGCGTGGGTTTCCAACAACAAACAACAACAACAACTACCACAACAATCAATGGCACGAATCAAGGCAATAGAAACAAGTCATAAACATATATTGCAAGTTAGAACTCCCTACCTCAAAGATTGGAGAACGAATTCAAGAAATTCTCCAAGCCCTAGCCTCAAATCTTGGAACCAAATGAATTACACATCCACCAAGCTCACACCGGTGTAATACGGGCCGCAATACGCGAAGGAATGAGGGTTTGGAGGTTGGGTTTTGTGTTATTTGGGTGAAATTTGGTAGGAGTGAGTGAGAGAGAGGAAGAGCCGAGAGAGGGAGAGAGGAACGGGAGAGTGGGAAAATAGGAAAATGGGAATTTGTTTCCCTGCCTCTCACACACACAAGTCAAATACACACTACACACTTCACACTTTCACCCCTCAAATACAACACACTTGCACATTAACCCCAATCTCAATATTCCAAATCAATTTTCTCCTTTTTATTTCCATTTGAAATATTTAAATAAATTTTACAAATTTACGGGTCTCTACACGATGACCATATGGTCTCACATCTTGCAGGGTATCTTTTTCAATCTAAAGTTGAACGTTTTTAAAAATATCGAATGGAGCAGATTAATCCGGACTGGTTACAAGTACTATAAACTCTACCTCCTTTTAATTATTTAAAAAGAACAGTTATTTCCTTCCTTAAGTTTTAGTTAATCTCAAATCAAACGACAACGGGTGGCTATTTAAGAGCTTGTTGAAATTATAACAACCCGAGTTTTTAAGATAGCACACATCACCGTCTTTGTGGATTCGACTCCGATCTTACCGGATATTATACTACGTCAGCTTTCGCCCTACGCTTGAGACAACCCATTATTTTAAGACTAGGAAATCGTCAAGTAAGGTTCAAAGTAAATTGACGGGTAAAAACAGTTATCTCAAAGGGTGGAACCCATCCACATTGTTGAAAGAGAGAGTGAAGGAGTACTTCTACCATCACACTCATTCACACACACACACTTATAATAGATATGGAGCCCGCACACACTGCATTGTCTGCAGACCCCACCCTTATTTGTGAATGGGGAGTGTAAATGTGTGTTATATTAGAATTATTGGTGAACAAAAATGCTAGAGGCGCATCGGTGTGGCACACTGCAGCCACACCCCTCTCACATACAAATGGGGCCCACTGAAACGGTCTTTATCTGTATGTGAGAGGAGTGTGGCTGACTGATTCTGACATATAAAGAGACCCTTTTGGTGAGGACACCCCTTGAGGCTGGCTCACACTCTTCTCTTCCTAAATTACCACCCACAAAAATACTTCCGCCGTCCCATTTTGGTTGTGTTTGGTTACCATTTTAATTTAGTCTTAGTTTAGTTTTTCAATTATTACTTTATTTCTTCAATTATTACTTTTTCATCTCTCTCTATCTCTCTTCAATCATTACTTTAATTCTCACTCCGCCCTCTACCAAAACTAAACTAAACAAAGCCTTTTGTTGTCTGTTTTCTTTTTTAGACGTTTTAAAAAATTGTTTATATCTTTTAATTTAAATATTTTATATATTTAATATAGATCTTATTATTTAAAAGAATTGTAGTTTGCAAACTTGGGGAGCTTAAAACGACGTCGTTTTGGAGCAAGCACACATGTTCAACAGCACCCGTTTGGTGCTTAGTTTTTGCCTTCTGCCACTACACCATCCACTACATTTTTTCTAGGGTCCAATCTGGGTCTCAAAAAAATACAGAAAATGTCCATAAATTTTAAAATAATATTTTATGGGGCCCTGTAAAAAATTAGCTCCAACGGATATTTTATGGGGCCCTGTAAACTGTTAAACTGCACAGTTTTGCCGCTACAAATTAAGAAATAATACTTATCGATATTTATTGGAGCTAATTTTTACAGGGCCCCATAATATATTATTTTCAAATTTATGAACATTTTTCTGTATTTTTTTGAGACCCGGAGTGGACCCAAATTTGCATCAATCATCGACCACGCATGTTGCTTCGGATCAATCTACGATCAACGGAGTTTTCTCGCTAGAATCTAAAAAAGTATCAAATCAACTCTTGACCCAACACTTCTGTAGAATAATTTAAGAGCCCTGATACTAGTACAGATATTTGTGCACAGATTTTGTGGTGGGGCCCACCACGGGTCCCACACAAATGATCCGAGCCGTTCATTAAATGTAAAATATTTTTTCAAGAGTCCTCGTAGAAAATTAGCTCAATCTAATACCTATAAGTGCTCGATCCAATCATCTAAATTTTCATTCAGATTTCTGGGTAATGAAAAGTTAGATAATTAGATCAAGCCCCTATAGGCATTGGATTGAGCTGATTTTTTACTAGATCCTTTAAAAAAATGTTTTACATTTAATGAACGGCTCGGATCATTTGTGTGGGATCTGTGGTGTGTCTCACAAAAAAATCTGCGCACAGATTTCTATACCAGTAGCATTTTTGATAATTTAAATATACAATAGTATTATATCTTTTACGTAGGTTGCTAATTTTGTCACTCCATTTTTTTTATTAACGTCACTCCCCTATAAGTGTATTTTTTGTACAAATTACATTTACAGAAGAGTAACGTTAAAAAAAATGACAAAATCATTTCCCTTGATGTATTAGGATAAGTAATTAACATTACTAGCGACAGCATCATAGTCCAACATAGGGTTTTAGAGGTTTCCAGGAAGTTGCTTAACACCCCCAATGGGTGAATGCTACCGTCAACTAGGGCTGCAAACGAGCCGAGTCGAGCCGAGTTTTGCCTTGCTCGAGCTCGGCTCGCCTTAGTTTTCCCCAGCTCGAGCTCGGCTCGAGCTCGAATCGAGCTGAAATATGTGAGCTCGAACTCGGCTCGAATATATATTCAAAAGCTCGAGCTTGGCTCGGCTCGGCTCGAATGACTCGTTCGGTACATGTATGGGTATTGGTATATGTATGTGTATATATATATATATGTATATGTAAGCTCGAGCTCGGCTCGAATGGCTCGTTTGGTATATGTACTTACTGTATATGGCAGCTCGCGAGCTCAACGAGCCGAGCATCAAGTGGCTCGAGCTCGGCTCGTTTATGA
Source organism: Rhododendron mucronatum var. ripense (assembly GCA_019656295.1). Lineage (NCBI taxonomy): Eukaryota > Viridiplantae > Streptophyta > Magnoliopsida > Ericales > Ericaceae > Rhododendron > Rhododendron mucronatum. The sequence goes on from BPLT01000166.1 coordinate 1,288,583, forward strand.
AACGAGCTGAAAATGGTGGCTCGAGCTCGTTCGTTTACTTGATGAACCGAGCTCGAACGAGCCGTTAGCGAGCCGAGTCACGAGCCGCTCGCGAGCGGCTCGGTTCGTTTGCAGCCCTACCGTCAACTCATTAGGGCTGACAAGTGTCATTCACACGCCCGTTTGTGAGAATCCGTTGTTCTATTTCTCAAATAAACATTGTTTGGTTCAAATTTTTAAAAATTATTTTTGATGTAATGAGTAGTAATGAGTAGAGAGAGATAGAGAAAAAAATATTGAAAAATGTGTAAAGAGAAAAATGAGATGAGACGAGAGTTGAGTTGAACCAAACAAGGTGTTTGTTTTTGTTCTCTAAAAAAAAAAAAAAACAACATGCAACTCCAGGACTAATGGATGACTTTGTGTGTCCTACTTTGTTTTTGTTCTCTCAAAAAAAAGCATGCAACTCTAGGACTTTAAGTTCTCTCTGAATGAGTTTGTGTGTTTAGAATGGGATTTGTTTTCACATTTAGAAAGGGTTTCATTCGTGATTTTGGATTTCTTTCTAGTATATTCACTGGAATAAGGGTGTCGCCCTCAATCATGGGCCCCACCACAGGCTTTTGATCATCAATTCATTCATTTTGTATGCCTCAAATGTGAATATTTTAGGGATGTGATTTTGACTCTCCATTTTGAGCCAGTAGCATTCCACTTTTTGTTTTATAATGTCATATGATTAAGACATAAACTGGAGTGCCAGTGGCTAAAACTAAAGTGCCAAAATCAATTTCCATCTTTTAATGGATGACTTTGAACGTGTGTCCTACTTTGTTTTTGTTCTCTAAAAAAAAAAAGCATGCAACTCTAGGACTAATGGATAACTTTGTGTGTCCCTACTTTGTTTTTGTTCTCTCAAAAAAAAAAGAGCATGTACTCTAGACTAATGGATGACTTTGTGTGTCCTACTTTGTTTTTATTCTCTCTCTCAAAAAAAGCATGTAACTCTAGGACTAATGGAAGACTTTGTGTGTCCTACTTTGTTTTTGTTCTCTCAAAAGTAAAAAGCATGTAACTCTAGGACTAATGGATGACTTTGTGTGTCTTACTTTGTTTTTGTTCTCTCAAAAATTTCTTGAATAAAGTGGGCCCCCCAACCAGCTTTTTCATTTCTGCTGTCAAACATGATGATTTATCAAATGCAAGTCTGAGCTGAAAGCATCTATTCAATTGGACAAAAACCCTTTCTTCTTTTGTAATAATGAGATGATGATGAAACGAAACCAACCTATCCAAGTTTTTTTCTTCTGAAGTTAAAAAAAATTAAATTTGTCTTTCATCATTCTTTAACAAACAGGTCTGGCTAGTTTAGGTTGCAGCGATTGTGACGGTAGGGTTAGGATGACAAGATTAGGTTTAAGAAGGGCACTTCTGGCTCTGTATGTGTACTGAGATGAACTTACAAACTCTATGTGTGTATATTGCGATGTACTCTGAGATGATATTACAAACTCATTAATTCCATACGCCCGGATTGTTTCTCCGTACCCCTCTCTCCCCTTCGATTTGCAACAACACGCATGCAAAGAGGTATTTTGTGTGACACAAGAGGTACTGTGTGTGAGAGAGAGACAGAGACAGGTACCTTGATGGCTGCTGTTGGAGCTGCCAACCGTCGTTGGAGGGATGGTATCGGAGCTGCAAATCGAGTTCGTGCCGGAGTAGCAGAGCTGCTGATCGTGCTCGTGTGTAGCTACAGATTGAATCCGTGCCTTTTTCAATAGAGGGCAAAACAGTAACTTCAATCCTCTACTTTACTGAAGTTAGCCAGTTATACATTTTCAAAAGTTAAATGGGATTAAGTGCCAAAAAAAATAGGTAGA